>CM063247.1:13804008-15083174 GCA_032158295.1 Pycnopodia helianthoides | reverse complement strand
TACCACAGTAAGGACAATTTGGGGGCAAGCTCTTGCAAGGTAACCAGACCATAAACAGGTACCTCTGGCATTCAGATTCATTGAGAACGAGTGCTTGTCATCTCTATTTAAGTAGTAAACCAAAAGGGAAACCAACTGGGTAGATTTTAAATAATTTTGGCTTCAACAAAGAAAAATTGACCAGAGCGAGATTTGAACCAGCGACATCCGGATTAACGTGCCGGCTCTACCAACTGAGCTATGTTGGCGGTCTCCCTATTTTGTCAATATCTTTGTTCGGGGGTGCCAGTCAGAAGCCATTCAACCGTAAACTGCCATGTAGACAGGGATCACACCCAAGTTTACGATACAACCTGGGAAGCGGCAGCCAGGGGATCACCTTAAGGGGATGCGACTTTTTCATATCAGACAGAAATGTTCCATGAAATTCCACTAAGTGCATTTTCTTTTTGGCCTTGACCAGTTCAGTTTGTTAAGTGTCTGGTATAAAGACCTTTCTGGTCACAAGCGCACACTAAATTTAAATTCTTCAGACTATAATGACAATTTTGGGACAAACTGGTGCATTATATGTAACCAGACCAAGTTAAGCCTGCTGGACCCTCCTGCTATTCAAATTCATTGAAAATTAAGAACGAGTGTTTGTCAACACTTGTGTAACTATGCAATTTTACCCGACGGCATAGCACAAAAGTCTTTAGTCTGAGGAATTTTTGGCCATGTCTGACTTGATGGCTTCTGCAGTGGCAGTGGCTATGGCTGATACGTTGATAAGTCCTTAGCCATAGCCGAAGTTGCTTAATTTGGACACGGCCTAGAATGAGCATTTACATCTGACCGGGAAAGTCTTTATGTCAACATGTCATAGGCGACAGAAATATTTCAGGTAATTATGCAAATTAAAACATTTTGCAAATACTTTCTTACCCCAGGGTGATCGACGGACAGAAACTCTAAATATGTCCTCTTGGCTCGGCTGAGAGTTAGGAAGTTTTGAAAGCCAAAATGCTGACAAACTTTAGTCTCGATGCGTGCAAGGTCCTTGAGGCTAGGAATACCATGCTGGAGGCGATCAACGTAACACAGCAGCTCTTTCTTCACTTGATCTAAAATATCAAAAAATTTCATAAGACTTTTAATTTCACAGCTGCATTCTTCCAATAACATCAATAAGCTTGCTTGTAGAGTTTAAGGCCATTTCCGAACCCACGGCTTAGGCTTGGGTTCAGGCTTAGCAACATCTACCCATACCAAAAGTGTACACGTTTTCAAAACTATTGACAGAGCCCAAGACGGAGCCTATTAAGCCACAAGCCGTTATTTCGAAAACGTCCTTAAAGATCATTCCACTTCCAGATGCTGCCATTGTTGTCATGTTCCCTGTCTGCAATAGCAGTAATGAATGGCGATTCCCAATATACTAAAAAGGTATCAGACTGTTTTGCCATTCCAGCCTCAGTTTAGTACTACATTGATTTGAATGGGAAAAAACAAGATAGCAGCACTACGTAAACATTCTATTTGATTTCGGAATGTAGGCAGCTAGGCTTCACTGATGAAGGAGATCTAATTTACCTTCAGTTGGTTGAGTTTTTGCGGTGATATTTTCGCCATCAGGTCCTCTTTCCTCGTCATCTTCTTCTTTTTCTTCTTCTTCAGAATCCAGAAAGCCCCTTGGAAGGTCATCAGGCTTCTCGAGGTCACCACTGCATAGTGCCAACTGGAACAGAGAGCGGCTCAGCGGTTTTGTGACCACCCTACTCAGTGCTAGACAGAATTGGTGCAAATCTCGGTCATACTCCACCAGATCAAAGGCGTTGGTAAAGACAGTGTTGATGGCATCCACAGCCGACATGTTGACATAGCGACGGCGCAGCTCAAGCTGGGGCCCAGTGGTGAATTGGTGAACGGTGATGTCAGCTGGTGACATCACAGCCTTTCGTATTCTTTCCATCGCATCTTTCACATCATCGGTCATTCGCGTCTTTATTTCTCCACGAGCATGATCCATGACGTTCTTCTGTTCTCGTTGGGCCGTCTTAATAGCCTGGTAATTTAAAATTATCAAAATAAAGAGTATAAATGACATACTGAGCTTCTAATTTGATATTATATTTGATTTCTGTATATAAAATGTTGTATCTTTACTGCCAAGTAATACTCTGAAATGCCACAAGTCACTCTTCTTGTATGAAAGTGTTTTTAATTTCATATCATATTTCTCAATATATTTCCATATTTCTGTGACTCAGCAACATAATTGACTCATCAATACAACATTGTTTAATGTAAGAATTGATCCCCTTTGCAAGTTTTCAAAATAACTGAATACTCACTGCAATTTAAAGTGTTTAAATCTTGAAGCATATTTCTCAAAACATTTCCAAATTTCTGACTCATCGTGTAAATTGACTCAATACAACTTTGCTAAATGTCAGAATCAGATCATCCCCTTTAGGGCATACTGTTTTTTTAAGTAACAGGATACTCACCGAAATGCCAAGAGCGAGGCTATTTATCTTTACTCCCAAGTTGTAAGGTCCTTCCACTCTATACACTGTTATTAAGTACTTCATAAAGTCTTCCAACTTGACCTTTGACCTCCACAGATTTTCAATGCACATGAAGTCCCTCAAGTTCTCCAAGATGTCTAATGTTGTGATTTTGGGGATGTCAGAATCATCTTTGACTGATGGAAACCTGAAGAAGTCCCAGATGAGTTGCTGCTTGACCAACGGTCCAAGCCCAAGTGAAGAATAGTCGAGCTTGTCAGTACAGCCAAATGGGGCCTGCACCATGGCCAGACATTCCCTGAGCTCATGGAGAGTGCAAATAGCCCGGACTTTTACAAACGCCTGAATAAAGGTGTTGACTTTCGCTTGGAGCCTCACCAACTGGTTCACTGAAGGGATGTCTATCTCACGACAAAGTCCAAGCTCATTTATACTTGTGACATGGAAGTGCTGCTTTAGAAGTTCCACGATGCGATTGATCGCCACAAGTTCATTCGCTTCAGCTAGGTTGGTGATGATGTTCTTAGCTACAGCATCTACTTCTTCTTTCCCCCTTAGTCTCAAATTTCGATTCCACGAAGTTGCCATTATTCACTTTTGTTTCTTCATCTGGTCCACTCTTTATTAACTGTAATGAAATAGAACCAAAATTTGATTTTGAACAAGAATAATTTCAAATTGACTGTCATCATTATAGTCATTTCTGTCATACTCTGATGATATAATCATGACCATAAAAACAAAAGTATCAAATTTCATCTCTTTATGATAACATGCTTTATACACGGGTAAAATTGTGTTCCCTGTCTCGTCTGCGGCACACATAAATAGAAGTTGCAACTGCCCTTTTTGCACTGTGCACAAAATTGTCACAAACCCTAGATCAACATTCCGTGGGGAAGAAATCATGACTGGCTTCCATTTTCCATTTAATTTACTAATAACTGAATGTATTATAATTTTTATATGCACATTTTGACTCTTAGGCCAAAAACTTTTTACATCAAGTTTGTTATCGGAGCCATGAAAAAATAGCGAAAATCCCTGGCATTGTTTTCACTTTTTTCAAACTACAGCACTTTAGGCAAAAGTATTTCTAGAAAAGTTTTCCACCATGACCAACTTTGTAATTTATATGCAAATTATGAGAGCATTTATATTTTCAATCCAATGGTGCGCACACCCTTGGGATAAATACAAGTATCGTGTAGGACAGTTAAGAATGGTGAGCTGTTGGAGCAATTGGAGTGCATGCAAAATAATCAGAAAAAGAAAAGAAAATATACTGATCTTTCGATAAGAATCAATACAAAGAAAAAAAGCTCTTAGTCTGAAAATCAGTACTGCTTTATACTTTATGACATAATGGACTTGTACAAGTGTGACTGAAATTGCACAAAACTTAAAGAAGAAACATTTTGACAGTTGTTTTAGTAGAACAAAAAAAGTATGTTATTATTAACATTTGTAAACTTTGTTTTGTACACCATGACTATTCTTAGAAGACCCCCAAATTATTGACCTTTGGGACAGCTCCAACTGTTTTTATTATCAACAAGACACGCCCATCAATTACAGTTGGCAAAAATAAAAAAGTACCTGAAAAAGAACAGAATAAAGGGAAGCGTGTCAAAGGGCAGCTTGCCCAACAACAAATTACTGATATTCCATGAAAAAAATAGAGGAGGCAGCTGTGATATGTATGCACTCATAAGTGACAAAATGTCATCTTCATATTCATTTTAATTTGTCTTGACTTACCAGGGCAGTCCCAATACAAATACAAAATACTAATAACAAAACAATATCTAAAATACAATATAAAACAAATTTTTAAAACCTGAACAACACATCCAAGAACAAAAAGGAGGTTCATCGGGCAAGAAGAAATGCGGGATAAAAACATGCACTGCTTGATAATTGACTAAAAATAAAAAATAATTAAAAAAAATACAAACATATTTATCAATCAAATATCAAGTTTTTGATAGTTCCAAAAATTACAAGCATTTGAAAGTACCTATATAATCATTGGATATTTGTATACTCTAGTTCAGATTATTCCATGCCAGTGCTCCGTTGAAATGAAAAGAACATTTACCTGATTCATTTCCTGGTTGAGGAAGACAAATTTGAACTTTTTGAATACCTAGTATTACCAATGCACTTTGTTTAGCAAATATGAATTGATCCCCAAGGTCAACCACAATGGCTCCATTATAAAGTTTATGATTGGGCCGTGGGTGCATTCTTACATATTCATGAGATATTTCTCACTGTTGGGAAAACCCTGGAAAATTAGGTTCTACTACCTTGTATAAATGTTCTAATCTACGGGAGATCAATAGGGTTGTATCCGACCACCATTTTATCGATCATGATGAAAACTAACATCTTTATTTACTAAGAGAAGATTCATGATTAGGATTTTGGATTCATTAGTGTCAATAGGCTGGTGGGTGGGGTTTCAGGGGGACATTTCCTTCTACTTTGGAGAGTGGGGGAGGGTAGCATTTCTGATGTCCCCCCATTTTTTGATTATTTTTTGCCCATTAAAAATATGCCAAATAAAACAAAATATACACATCATTTGGGTGAAAAATATGTTTCTAACCACTTTTGTTCAGAGAACTGATGAAATGATAAATGATTGCATGAGACTAAGCCACTCACCCTTGTTTGAGGTTAATAAATATATTTACATAGGATAATAAACCTGGGTTGGTGTCCATTGCCCCAACCCCAGGTTTCCGCCACAGTATAACATTAGTTTTCCTCTTCATTAAACATGACATTGTAATTTGAGTAACATTCACAGCTTCATTATATGGTGGGTGTATTGAAAACTAGAGGATTTGACAAGATTTACACTTTCCCAAAAGTGTTAATGCTGTTAAGGTTGAATCTAAGACTACAGCAAATAAAGTTACAAGGAAAATCAAATGTAGATGACTTACCCAAGTATTAAACCACTGTGGACATTGATGATTGATCTAACCGTGCAAAGTTAAATTCCAAATAGTCCAAATGTTTGAAATCCAGTCAGTAAAATGATTCAGAACCAGACTTACGTATGAACTGATGATTATCATTGTATGACAGTCAACCACTGATAATCAGTACACCGCACTCGACCCCTCACGTGACAAAACGTCTTTGTTGCACGATTGGTCTGTTGATGCAGTCTTATACATATTCATGAGATATTTCTCACTGTTGGGAAATCACCTGGTGTGTGAAATTAGAGATTTCACAATTTCTATAGATGACTTTACAACAAATCAATTGACTATAGTACATTTTCTTGTATAAATGTTCTAATCTACTGAAAAAAAGTGTTATATGCGACAGCCATTTTGAACTCATAACGAAAAATAACATCTTTATTATAGGCCTACCAAGAGAAAATCAATTTTAGGATCAAAATGAATGAAAAAGATAGCGTCGGATTTACGCATCTTTACGGAGCCCCTAAAGGGACAGGTAGAAAAAAAATTTTAAAAGGTTAAAAAAAAATCCAATAATATTTCGTTCCCTCGAAATATTATTTCGTTCCCTCGAAATATTATTTCGTTCCCACGAAATAGTATTCCGTTCCCTCGAAATCATTTCGTTACCACGAAATATTAATTCGTTCCCTCGAAATGTTAATTCGAGGGAACGAAATAACATTTCGAGGGAACGAAATAAGTTATTTCGTGGGAACGAAATATTATTTCGAGGGAACGAAATAACATTTCGAGGGAACGAAATTATTTCGTTCCCTTGAATTAATATTTCGTTTCCTCGAAATAATATTTCGTTCCCTCGGAATAATTAAGCGGCTACGGAGGCCTTGATATGCCATTTAATTTCCAAGTATCATTACGAGATCACCGTAAAACTAACAGCATTTTAATTTGTTCTATGTTTCTATGTTTTGTTGTTGTTGTTGTTGATTGTTTGTTTTTTCTTCGAGGGGTTCAGGTTGTTTTCTTAATAATGGAATTTAAGTTTTATTATAGTCTCAGGATGAGTGAGAAGTGAAGGGTTAATAATGAAATTATTTTAAGGCTTAAGTTTTCAGCGTACAAAGAAAAAACTGTATTACAATCTAATAGGGTTAAAGACAAGATGAATTCCTGGAAACAAAAGGGCTGTCAAACATTCTGCCGGGCGTTGTAGTATTTGCTTCGCTTAGTTAAGAAAGTCATTGAAGTAAAACCTGGTGTAGTTGTAAGAGAATTTTGGAAATTACACACTAACATAATGGCTTTAATATTCCAGAAATTCTCTTGGCATATCAAGGACTCCGTACCAGCTAAATTATTTCGTTCGGACGAAATACTATTTTGTTCCCTCGAAATGTTATTTCGTTCCCACGAAATGTTATTTCGTTCCCTCGAAATAATCTATTTCGTTCCCTCGAAATAATAATTCGAGGGAACGAAATAATATTTCGAGGGAACGAAATAACATTTCGAGGGAACGAAATAACATTTCGAGGGAACGAAATGATTTCGAGGGAACGAAATAATATTTCGAGGGAACGAAATAATATTTCGTGGGAACGAAATAGTATTTCAATGTAACGAAATACTATTTCGAGGGAACGAAATAATATTTCGAGGGAACGAAATAATTTTTTTTTTTTTTTTACTTTTTCAATTTTTTTTTTACCTAGGGGCTCCGTACATCTTTTATCAATTTTCAAAAAGGAGACTGAAGGTTTTGCTTTTTTAATCTTTCTTTATGCCTTTGGATTTCCTAAATGAAAGAGCATTATGTATTTGATGTTAAAGAGCAACATGAACGATGAATTTTAAGCAGCAAGCAACATTTTGCCTACTTTAGAATGTATCTACGAACATCTTTTGCGCATGTATGCTGGCCATTCAAATGAGCTTGCGCAGGGGCATGTAGGATTCTTCGTGATTTTTTGAGATTCTGTAAAATATATATTCGGTTTACTACTGAACTACTACTTTGGATTGGGGATCGGGGGGGACTTCTTGTAATTAACTCTCGATCCACAAAGCTAAAGTAGTAGTCCAGTTCGATTTCCTACCTCCCGCCCAGGTAGTAGTTAATAAGCAAGACAGTTCTTTTCAGAACTGAGAAGTCTCCCGAATTCTGAAAATCTACTCCGCGGTAGTAGAACAAATAGCAAGACAAGTTCTCTAAAGAACAAAATCTACACAGCAAAGTATATATTTATATACATGGTGTTACCGAATATATATTGATACCTCACCATGCAATGCCTCAAAAACCATATACGTATGATTCTGTAAAAGCAGTTGATTATGAAATGTTTGTTTCTTTTAAAACCTTAAAAAGACCAACGCACATTTGTTCTTCACTTTGTGTTCATCCAATTACAGACAGAAAACAAAAATGTTTGTCTGTCCAAACTATTCCAATTCTACTAGACACATCTGACATTTGTTTTAATTAACACATTTAGGCCCACAAGTCAGTCGATGACAAAATTTCATGTTTGCAACACATGAATCCAACTTTGAAGCCTGAGTTGCTTGTATCAATTAATGTTTGTTTATTTTGTATTTGTATTCGTTTATTTATATATATATATATATATATATATATATATATATATATATATATATATATATATATATATATATATATATATATATATATATGTGTATATATGTGTATATATATGTGTATTTGATTGATTGATTGAATATATTGATTTACTGATTGATTGATTGATTGTTTATTATTTTTTTGGTAGGGGACAATCTATCCTGTTATGAGGAAAACAAATCACTTTGTTTTATTTTGGTCTTCAGTCTCCGTTTATTGAGAAGAGATTATCCTAAAGAGATTTCATCTGCTACATTCTCAGGTCTAGAGACAAAAATAAGCTTCAGAAAACATCAAAGGAATGTAATAAAGGAATGTAATTTACAAGTAATTTAATTGTTATTAATTTGTTTTCCCATACATTGATTCTCTTCTCTAAATTATAAAGTCCTGGCATTTGATACAGTACGAGACTTATCTTCCTTAATTCAAAAAGCAGTGTATGAAATTGACCATGTGCTAAATACAACAACGATATGGTGTCCAAAACCCCACAAAACACACTTCACACTTAGAGCATTAATTCAAATAAAAACATAAACATATAGGCCTACCAAACTTAATGAATTGATTTAACAAAAATTGGTAAATGCTATATAGTAAGAAATATAAATGATTATGGTTTAATCTGTCCCTACCAGTTTGTTTGGAGGTTGCCCACACCAAAGAACAACGATTCTCTCAACTTCATTTTGTATCACTGACTCACTGAGGGCTCCTGTGTTTAAACTTTAAAGTGTGAAAAAACATCCAATAAATTAAATATTAAACTCTCCATTTGGGAAAATATTTATAGAAGAACTACTCAGATTCTTTAAAATGTACACAATGCAAAAGACAACTTACATTCTTTCTGCAGGAAATCCATCTAATGTAGGCCTATTCAATCTTATCTAAGTTTTACTATTTATCTCTTTTTAATCTTAACAACTATTTACTTTAAAGACATTAAAAAGAGGAACAGTCCAACTTAAAGAATAAAAAATATACTTCAAAGAATTGATTGAAGCATAATGTATTTAACTAACATTGCAACTGTACCCATATAATCAATACCCTAGCTGCTGGTCAAGTTTACAAGTTTGAAGTCAATTCTTGACATACAAAAGTGATCAATCACAAAAGTCACCACAAAGACACAACAACTACATTATAGGAAACAGTATCGATGCAAATTAAAGGTTAATTTGCCCATGTATGAAGTCAGGACAACCATTCAGAGCCATATTTCTGAATCCTATGCTCGATTACAACCTTGGCCCAATGGAAAACGGTTGAAGGGACACCAAGGCCAAGACCAGGGGCAACATATTGGCCTTTGTGCCCTCCGTGTAATTCCAGGCCTGTATTATCTTTTTTTCATTTATGTATTAAAGGCACTAGACATGTTAGTAATTGTCAAAAACCAGTATTCTCACTTGATGTATCCCACCATATGCAAACAATTAAAAATCTGTGAAAATTTGGACTCATTTGGTCATCGCAGTTGCAAGAAAATAATGAAAGAAAAAACACCCTCATTGCACAAATTTGTGTGCTTTTAGGTGCATAATAAAAGACTTCTGGCTAGAAGTCGTTTAATTTTTTAGTGAGAAATTATCTCTTTCTCAAAAACTACGTTACTTCAGAGGGAGTCGTTTCCCACAATGTTTTATACTATCAACAGCTCTCCGTTGCTCGTTACCAAGTGAGTTTTTAAGCTTATATTTGTATTGAGTAAATACCAAACGTGTCCAATGCCTTTGTTAACGACCCTCTGGATTAAATGTTGCATTTACAAGTCCTACCCAGCCGAAGGCAGTCAGTACCAGGCATGGAACGTTCTCTCTGATTTTTCTCAGAGGAGCATGTACAGTTTGACCTCTTTCTTGTCCATTCTGTCGGCCAGGTTACATACCCGGCATAATCTCACCGCCGAGGTCTTCCCCACATTGTAGACTCTGTATAGATGGAAATGTTGCTGATGCATTTGTGCAAAGGCCACCTCCCTCGAGGAGATCTCAAACAGCTCCTTTTGATCCTTGAGGGTCGACTTCACCTCTATGTAGATGACGCTGTTGCCATGGTTAATGACGATGTCGTATGGCTCTCCACTCTCTCTAGACTGGTTGATCCAGTTAACAGTGACTGCTGGATCTCCTTTTGCCACCTCTATCAGGTACTTGTACACGAGCTTCTCTCCCCATTGCCCAACATCCCTCATGTCTTTATCATCTCCAAAGCGAAGATCCACATCTGCGAGACTGTGCTGGAGGGCTGTGCCGTAAGGGACATCTTCAAACTCAACTGTCACAGCTTCTCCATCCATGAGCTGAGGCAGAACAAACTTTTTGGGGCTGCTCGAGGATTGGGGCGCTGTGAAGGAAGGCTGGATCCGTGGAGGACTGTTAAACTGGCTGTTCCCTGTTGGAGATTGCTCATCTTCTGAGGTATCGGTCTCACCCTCATCTTCTCCGCTAACTTCCTCCTCATTGTCATCATAGTCATCGTCGTTATCCTCGGAACCACTTGAAGCACTGCTGTATCTTTCCTCATCATCCTTTACCACTCCAAGTGTGTCTACATTCTGTGCTTGAGGGGCATGGAGAAGACGATCATGTCTGCCTGATGGTTGATGTTGCTGGGATGCTGGCGAACCATCTCTCACCACACCTTGAAAATTACACAAACACACAAATTTCAAAAGTATGATACATAGTGGGAATCCTTTCTGGACTGACAAAGCTCACGGCAAAACCCCGACTCTTTTGACTTGAAAATCGAATTTACCTTGTCCAACTCCCTGATGTCCACCGTCCCTGGACACTGACCGCATCATCGTACTCTCTTGGCTGCCTTGACGTTGGAGCATCGTTGCACTTGCTGTCATGCCTTCTCGAGGCGTTCCATCAGCAGGTTGCTGTTGCTCACCTGTGAATTGATGGGCCACTTGTGGATAGAGGGATGGCAAAGTGTCCACTGGCGGCTGAGGTGGCGGCCACATTTTTAACACCGAGTCCTCTTTTGGAGGTTGTGCAGCTTTTAAATACAAACGATTATTTCAAAAGTTTAAATCATCTTCATTTATGAAACACACTTTAATATGCGTACTCGCTAATTTCTGCTATTGTAAGCTGTTGATAACATTATTTTATTTGGAGAAATATATGGTGATGTACAGTGCTACATACCTTTGTTGGTTTTAACAGTTGGGCCAAAGGCACCAGACTTGGGAGGCCAGCTATAAATGGCTGCCTTGTCTTCATCATCTTCTAGTTGAGCAGCGGCTACTGGCTTCACCTCTGGCTCTGGATTAACTTGAATTGGCTTTACCACTAAAATATCAAGTTGAAATGTGAGTCATTATTAAAAAGTGAAACTATTTGTATACAACTTTATATTCTTGGTAAGAAGCACAAGTCCCTAAGTTGTAAATAATCATGGGGATCAGGTTGGCTCAGTGGATTCTTTCCCTGCCTGTCACCTCTTAGAAACCCTGTTTGAATCTCAGACCAGAGCGTTGCATGTAGATTGTTTTTTTTTCAATCCCTACAAAATTATGCAAGTTTTCCCCTATGGGGTTTTCCTCCCACATCTAAAACTGAACATTTCTTCTCGTTTCCTATTCAACCCTTAAATAGTGCTAGTTGTGCTGTTAGACATAAATAATTTGTCTCAATTTTCTTTGTGGAAAAATGGTATTTCATCCCTCATTTTTAAAGCTCATGCCGAATTCTTATATCTTTAATTTATAATTCTAAATGCAGAATTGTTGTCCTGCATATCTCTCTAATCTCTGGGATACCAAACAGCTAATGACTTACCCATTTTAGGTGGATCATCGGGTATGATTGGTTTGGCTACCTCCCATGGATCAGCATCCTCATCCAGTGGGAAGTTCAGGTTTAAGGCCTGGCAGATCCTCTCATCGATTCCCTTGTCTGCTTTCTTCTTGCTGCCGAGCTCAAGACACAGACTTCCTAGGAAGTTGAACAGCACATTCTGCACCTCGACGCTTCCACCGCTGAAGAGCTTTGCCACTTCACGGCGGACGTCGCTGTTACTCTGAAGACTTTTTGAGATGGACGTGGAGATGTAAAACTCCATCAGATCTTGGAGTCCACAGTTGACATTCTGCTTGGCGAACACGTTGGGGTCGGGTTCGTAGCGGTAGACCTTCTCAATTTTCTTCGCCTCCAGGAAGCGCATAATTTTCAACTTGGCAGCGATCTTAACCTCAGTGGTTAGTTTCTCGTAAGCCGACTGAACGTCTTTCGCGGAGTTCTGGCTCATGTAGAGCTGAACGTAGGGACAAATCTTGTAGAGGAAGAGTTGCAGTGGAATGGAGGGTTTGGTCAGCTCCGTGATAAACTCTTCTTGAATACAATCTACCAGCTTCCCAACACCACAAGCCTCCAAGAAAACCTGAACATACTGTCTGTCCACTGAGCCAGGTTTATAAACACCGTCAACAACACGGCCAAGACGGTCTCGGTCGCCAAAATTCAGCAAGTGCACCTCTTTTTTGTCTTGAAAGAGCTTCTGAAGGTCACTGGATGAACTGTCGCTGATAAGTGGTCTCTCTGCCAAAGTGACCCACTTGTTGCCAGTTGTAGAAAATACAGGTTGATCTTCCAACACTCTTCTAATGAACTGAGTAGAGGCTGGGTTAGTCTGAGGCTGTTGTCCAGCAAACATGTCCTGTTGCTGATTGTATCTGTCTGAGCTTGACGATGCCAAACACTTCTGCCCGAGCATTTTATACAACATCAAGATTTCTTCCTTGATTCTGTCATTATCTGGTAGGGTGATGTCACTCGCACACTGAACCAAGAGCTCTGCGTACTCTTTTATCGTTGGTAAAGTATCAACATTGATCAGTCCACAAAAGAAGTGTTGAAGATCAGAGTGATGGGAATAAAAACCACCGAGCTCAATACGATTATTCAACCCTTTGTATTTCTGTTGGAGTCCAGATGGATCTCTCCAATAAACCATGTTTTTATGGACAAACAGGCCTTGGACAAGGGCTCCAGCATCTTGATGAGACCTTGCCTCAGAGGTAAATACGACTCTATGATCATCAAAGAGGTCTCTGATCTCTTGGGGACAGCAGTTTTGCTCAAGGTACTGATACACCGATGTGATATGACGCAGAGAGGTACAGAAAGAGGTCCGATCTGAAGATGGCTCGTCATGAGACCAAGTCTTGAGCATCGACATGATGAAGGTGGGATCAATCACCCTGGCTGTTTTCACTCCAATGAACTGCAGCACTGGGGCATCCATTTGTACATCAGTAGTCACCATGTACGGCACATGGTTAGTCAGCAGTTGCTTCACTATTTCCTGGGGAACGAAGACCTCAACGGGGCGTCTGAATACCGTCCCAGCCTTCTCCCCACTGACAGGAGTCGAAGGAAGCCATGAGCACATGCGGAGTTGGATACTGAAACTGGACTGGGTCTCAGTGAGCTTCACCCCTGACTGATCATACACGACAGCGTCTTTGTGGACTGCATAGATACTGCTCCATTCCTGATTAAGGAACCGGAGTAGATTCAAACGCTGGGTTTGTTTGGCCGATGCTTCAAGGTCAGCCTGGAATAAGTCTTCTATCTCTTGGCAGACAGTGTCATGGATCAAGTAGACCCCACTTGGAGGTTCAGACCAGAATTTACCAAGGTCTGCCCAGGGTGTCGCTTCCTGAAACCAAATATTCATTCAGTCACTATTCAACTGACTCTGGAATCTTACACCTGGAAACTCCTCTGAGTTTTCACATCCAAAGCCCCCCCCAAAAAAAAACAAAACAAGGAAGACTGTGTTACACAAAAAGTAATTTTGAATGCGTGGGTTCTTGCCAATATTTGAACAAAACAAATGTTAGGTTAGATCTTAATTTTCATTGGCAGTAAGACTTTACCTTGGCCAAATGATCAAGAGATAAAGCCCCCCCCCCCACAGCACTTCAGGAATTAAACAATACCTCATTTATGTCCAACAGGAGAAAATAATGCCCAACAATGAGAAGCCATTGGGCTCATAGTATAGAGAATGCACAACTTATAATACAACTACCCTGCAAACATTTCAGAGCTGGGCCCAATTTGCTTAACAAATTTCTGGTAAGCAAAAATGAGGAGGATAAACAGTCACATTTTATACATGTGACATGGTATTTTGGCTGGTAACCTTATTCTGCCATGAGCATGATAATTTTGTTGTGCTAAGCTACTTTAGGTGCTTATAAGTAGCTCTATAAAATTTGGCCCTGAATTTCCTAAAATGTTGAAACTCATGAGCGATACTCACCAGTTCATCTTCCTTCACTGTGATCACTTTTTTCTCCATAGCTAGGTGGTTGAGGACCCCTAGCTTACTGAAGAACGAATGCCATTGCCTGATATCGTTAGTTGTCACTGATCGCTGAGCACTATGGAATATGTAGCAACTGTCTAACAAGACCCAGTCACAACCTATAGTCATTCATAGAAAAATATAAAACACTCATCAAAATATTTGTGTGATGCCTGTATGTTCACAATGTGTTTCAGAAACAGGATTTGAAATGATGCATTGGTCGGGAATAATTCTAAAAACTAAGGTTTGAAGTAACATTGAGTAATACCACATTATGCAGGTCCCAATGCGCATGACCAGAAATGAACAGGGCCCATTTTTATGGCTCTGCTTACCGGCTTGAATTACCATTCTCCGTTTACATAACACCGCGAGTTTGTGTGCTAGCTGTGTAAGCAAAAAATGCCTACGTGTACACACACACACACAAGCAAAACTAGATCCCTGCTAACCTGTTAAATACGTGCTTGACATATGCGTGGAAATTTCCGCTTCTGTAAGCGACAATTCTTTGCTTACGGTAAGCATGAGCCTTGAAATTGGACCCAGCTAGACTCCAACTGTCTCAAGCCTCCAGGCTAGCTCGATGGTCTAGTGGTGAAACACCTGCTCTAGCGTGGCAAAGGTTGTGGGTTTGAATCACACCCAAGTGATATGCCTGTGGATTTTTCCACAGGACTCAGGAAAGTACTGAGTATATAGTGTTTAGTGAACATAGTTGGCAAAACTTGCTTTATTTGTTAACTGCTCTCGGTTTCCCAAGATGCATTGTGGTATATTTCTAAGATGGCGCTTGTGTAAAATGGGCTATTATCCCTCCAATGACTTGTGGTGTCTTTCACCCCATCCCCCCCCCCACCCACCCCCCTTGTACCTCATTACATGTCTTACCTGGTAGACGTTTGTTCAGATCGATCCTGTTGCCGTATGTGACAGTAAAATGAACTGGTCTCTCTCTAGGTTTGATTAAGCCATGATTGGTTACAACGTGCAGCCATTCTGCAATCTCATCTATGTCACATACATTTGGTTGCTTCTCAAGATGGTCTTTGATGAAGACTGCATAGCCGACCATCACATCGCGTGACTTCTCCTAGATTGAGTAAATCAGTCAAACATTGACTGTTAACAGGGCTCGAATTTGGGGGGAAAATCCACAAGACCGCAGGACTTGCATCACAAAATGTTTACTGGACCAGAAATAATTTTACAAGACCAGATTCAAACTGAGAAAAGACTTACTTGCACAGTTGAACTTGCAATTAATTGAACAAGCACTAAGACATATAAGAGAAGATTTACCTCATTTGTCTTAAAGAGTATTGATTAAATATATTTCAAATCATTACTCAAAGTCAACATTTGAATGTAATTTGTTTCTGTTCAAGATATTATAGAGTGAGGTACATGAACATGAATTATTATTGAATTAAAAACACAAGACCGCCGGACTTGTCCGGTCATGAGTTTACTGGCCCAATGCTAAAATCACTGACCTCGGGCCTGCGGTCCAGTGTCAAGAGCCCTGTGACACTTATATTATTTTAGATTTGGACAGAACAGCTTGTCTCGGATATTTAATTTAAAGAAACACAGACTAATGAGAGAAAATCAAGGGAAATATAGTCAAGCTGTTTGGTCCTTTGATGGAGAACCATAATTTTTATATTTGGTTTGCGGTAACAGCATGTGTATATCTACTTTGCTGTGCAGATTTTTGTTCTTTAGAGAACTTGTCTTGCTATTTGTCCAACTACCGTGGAGTCTATAGATTTTCGGAATTCGGGAGACTTCTCAGTTCTGAAAAGAACTGTCTAACTATTACCTGGGCGAAAGGTAGGAAATCGGCCGGGACTATACTACTTTTGCTTAGTGGATAGAGGGGCCTTCTTAACTGCACTGCCGCGGAGTGAGTTTGTTTTGGTCTCACCTTCCACTGGTCGGACTTGATGACAGGCAGTATATGGTGCTGGATCACCTCCCCCGGGCTGATGTGGCGCACGCCAAGCTCTTCCAACATCTGCACAATCTGGGAATTGGAAACTTTATCCAGACTGTTGAGAAGCCTGCTGTCCAACGTGGACATGTCTTCCTCCAATGCCATCAGGGGCTTGCTGGAACCTGGGAAAACAGTTGAGCAAAAGGATCCATAAGTGGGAAGGTAGTGCATTCTGCTCTTATACCAGCCAGGCTCCTAGTGGATGATACCCATGCCTACATCCTTACGGACTGTGATGAAAGGGGTAACCCTGTATCAGCCCCAGGAGTGGGTGGTAACGTGCCCCTGGTGACAGTTGATTTGGGTCAACAGCCCAAATCAGTTAAGTGTAGCCCTCATACTTGAGTGGCCGTTCCGCCTTGTGAGTTAGGCGATATCTCATAAAAAAAATATATATATAAAAAAATAAAAGGGCTCATCAACTTTGCTTCATCAACAAATTACATTAATTCCTTTTGCCAAGTGTTTAATAAATATATACAATACAATCAACATGAAAACTACATTAAATAAAGTGGTAGCATTTTAGCAACTAAAACAAATCCCCCTAAAACAGTTTGCTTTGTCATGGATTTTGTGCAAATTGCTGCAATTGAAATAAGCAATGGTGGTTTGGAGAGTCTTCAAGGGCTATTTTCACAACTTGGCCAGTATTTCAGACAGAAATATTTCTCTGGAGGACTGGTACTGGAAGTGAGTTTATAATCAGTAAGTCTTCAAATTAAAACGTATCAATTCTTTTTTTGTTGTTATACTACCAGCCTTGTTAAAAATAATCATCAACAGAAATTTACTTGGGCCACTAGCATAATCCTCCATAATACTTCTCAAAATTCTACTTAGTTATTGTCACTTCTGCGGGAATTTCAATAAAATTAGTGCATTTTGGTTGCAGCCATTTTAAAGCACATGTACATCATGTACAACATTGTTAATTTTCAAAGACCAGTATCCGCATTTTACATTTCAAGCAATTACTTATAAAGCCCGGTTTATACTTCATTGCCAAAGGAAGAAAATTTCCTTGTGTCACAATTGGAAAACAGCATGTTAGATATTGTTGGCGTCACATTATTTGCTTCGCATTTGCTTCCGCATGAATTATGAACCGGTCTTAAGACTCTTAAAAAGTAAAAATTGAAAGTCACCTGACTGAATCTGGCCTTGTGATTGGTCGTCCTCCTCACTGATTGGGAAGAACACGGAGGCCTTCTCCATGGCAACGACTTGACCAGATGACAGTGGGATTATGGAGATGGCACGGAGGCGCTGGAGCGTTTCCTCCGATATGTCGTACTCTCGCTTTCGACTTAAATATACACAGGTCAGCCACTGAGCAATGCACTTGGGCTGAAGCACTTCTCCTGTCAACATCAATTTAAGGGTGGTGAAACTTACTAAAAAAGAAATGCTCACCACAAATACAAAACACTTTGTCTACTTTGAACATCACCTTGAACACAAATGCTAGGATTTCACATGTGAATACCACATTTTGTTTATTTTAGCAAAAAAAGAAGCTCAAGAATGAGGGAAATTCTGACACAATGTGTAATGGCAGATGTTGTGATGACGACATCATTTACGTAAACTGTTTTTCAGACTGGCATTATTTGGGGTCTGTTCAAGGGCTCAGTTCTGTTTCCTTCATCATAGCATTGTGCATGCTAAGCCAAAAGGTTCCCCCCAAAACAAGACACAATAAGGAAAGTAAACAAAGTCAAATGTTAAACACAGTCTGCCTTGGAAGGTGAGTAATTGTAAACAATAGATTATGGAATATGACATACTAGGGCTCATGGACTGTTGCTGGGGAAATGTAAAAAAGGTTTAAAGCTAACATACTGTTTTTATAATTATGTGGAAGAAAACGCTACATATTGAGCTTGGCATTACAAGGCATTTTTCACTTACACAGCTAGCCCAGACATTTGGCGCTTGCCTGTAGTAAAAAATGATGATTGCAAATGCAGACTTCGAGGGTAAGCAGAGCCATAAAGTTGGGCTCTGGTCAATAAGGTTATTGGGCCAGTCAGGTGAAACAAAATGCTAATAATTCATAATAAAATACAATGCTCGGTAAACTTGTCTTGTTTCATTTCATCAGTGATTCCAGTCCCTTACCTGACTGTCTGGATGTTAAGACAACACTACTCAAGATGTCCAATAGTTCAGATGTCTGCAGGACCTTCACTCCAAGACTCTTCAGGAGGACCGAACTGATCGAGCTCATCACACGAGGATGCAGATAGGAGCAGTTGAGATGAGCCTTCAAGGCGCTGCCCGAGACTACCTCCAGTACAAGACGATCTGTAATCATGATTGTCTCTGAAGGTAGATGCCATTCTACTTCATCTACACAGACAAACAATATACTTTGACTGACTGACGTCACAATCTCAAACAGCACACTTACTGAGGTCAAAGAAAGACCTATCACTGGTCAAGAGTTACCTTAGCAATGGCAGCCTCCTGCAATGGGTCCATTCAGGGGGCAAACAAATTGTTAATGGCCTCACTTTTTGACCCTAGCAGAGTCTTTCTAAAAGTCTGAAGGTGTTACTCCACATCCAAAAAACAAGTAAAGTTTAGAATTTCAGCAATACAATGTTAACTGACAAAACTGAAATCAACAAGATTAAAGTAGCTGCATGGTTTCAAGTACCATTTTTAGAAAATGACTGTCTGCTTTAAATTAAACAAAATCCGACTGTAAAATTACTTCAGATTCAAAAGAATTTTGACAGCGAAAAATGTTTTATTTTTGAAAATATATTTTGTTGAAAGGTTAGTGTAGTAAACCAAAGGACACCAGAACTCGTAATTTTATGTTAATAATAAGCTTGCCTTCATTTTCAGTCAGTACTGGCATACAAGGAGTTGCTTTGAGTCTGTGGTGGATGTTGGAAGCGACCTTCTTGAAGAAAACCGTCAGGATCTGGTCTTCCAGCGGAACGAACTTGAGATATTGACAGATTGCCTTGATCGGGTCGCTGTGGTAGTGTGTCTGACGAATGGAATGCAAAAGAATAAAATCAGTACTGGTCTGCTAAGAATTAACTTTCAAGTTCTGTCTCTCTGGCTCTATACTGCTAGAAACAGAGCAGTTCCTAAACTAATCTTAGAGAAGCTAAACACTGTCACTGTAAACATCTCCGCAGCATTTTAACCCTTTATCATGAATACCGCCCCCAACTGCCCTGCCTGTGACTCCTCAAACTGCCCAAAACCGCCGCCCTCGAAGTTCAAAAAGGTTGTATCTTTCGTTTTACACATGCGATTACGACTCAGCAAATGGCCGTTAGATAGAGTACAATTTCAAAATGACAATACTCTAAATTGCACATGGTCCCAAATAGAAAAAAATGAAGTTGACCACTTCCAAGTCCTATCACCAACGCAAATATTTCAAGAACTACCGCAACGATTTACACATTTTCTCATATCTCACCTTGAAACTGTCAAGTGCCTCCGTGAAGAGCGGCGGAATCTCCTGAAGGAGCCACTGATTCCAAGCTGAATCTGCATCAACATCCTCCCGGGATGATGGGATATCAAAGTCACCTGTGTCAAAGGTCATGGGTAGTGATACAACCAAAAATTATTTACTTCTGCAAAGTGTAGTTAGGTGAAGTAGACCTATGCATTTAAAAAGAGGCAAAGTTTCACAAACTCTGAGGATGCTCCATTTTGTTTAGCAAAGGAGCCCTGGCCAGTCCCGATAACTTTTTTAAGACAATAGAGGGCTATTTCAATTAAAGTTTTCATTGAAAAGCTTTAAAACACACCGGTCCTCAAATATCAAAAATATTACTTGTACATAGCGAGTTTACCTAGAGGTTTCAAAATTGTTTTCTTCAGAAATTGCCAAAAGATAGAAAGAAAGTTTGTTGTAAGAGCTAGTAGAATATATTTTCTTGACCTTGGATAATGAAGTGGAAGCCATAGCTTCTTAGAGGCAGGAATGCAAAGACGTTCTGCTCAGATGACGTTCCTTCAGATAACGGGAAGGCAAGACCCAGCTCTGTGGACTCTATCTGTGTACGTTGAAGCTGCGAATAAAGCAATTAAATAATGCCATAATTGATTGAATTCAACTAGTTAAGATTTGTAACAATAATTATAGGCATGATTATTAAATATTGTATCAAATTGCCTTACACTGTTACTACCCCCTGCTCATTGGACCTCAAGCTGAAACCATCTCAACTCCTGTGGAGTATGCAGCACCGGCAGTCAAATTTGGGCGCAGGTTGTTAATTATTCACATTGACAATCTCTAGTCTCCCAGGTACTCATTTACTCTTGGGTGATGAGAAGCAGTTACAGTGACGTATTTTGCCCAAGAATAGAAGTTTCACAACCGGGATTCAAATCCATCAGAACTTGAGTTAGATGCTCTAGACTGCTTGGACAAAACTTGCTACAAACAAGCTGCTTGTGGCCACTTTGGGAATGTGGTACAAGCCGCTTGTGGCCACTATGGGAATGTGGTGCAAGCCGCTTGTGGCCACTATGGGAACATGGTACAAGCCGCTTGTGGCCACTATGGGAATGTGGTACAAGCCGCTTGTGGCCACTATGGGAATGTGGTACAAGCCGCTTGTGGCAACTTTGGGAATGTGGTACAAGCTAATTCTGGCCACTATGGGAATGTGGTACAAGCTGCTTGTGGCCATTATGGGAATGTGGTACAAGCTAATTCTGGCCACGATGGGAATGTGGTACAAGCTACTTGTGGCCTCAAGTCTCTAAAGGGTAAAGCATCAGTTTAGCGTTTAACTATCTTACCTTAGTAGCATCCAAACATTTCTTGGTAAGCAGCCACCTGTCAGTGCGCTTAGAATGACGGATCTCAATTACATTGTCTCCAATATCCTTTCTGCTCATGTGACTGGAGCTATTTTCATCCTGTGTAACAAGTAATAGACTTTTTCAGGCTATTTTAATAACTATTTCACTAACTCGTGAGTCAAACAAATATCATGCCTGCATTCACTGGTTAAGGTCCTTTTATTGGGGTTGGATCTGTGCCAAAGGGTAGCTCATTTCCCTTGTAAAATAAGATATACACTTGTTTTTGTGCTGAGCAAATTGTTTATTACCATTAATACCTTTACAAATCATCCTGCTGTAACTCCAGGCAACTTTTCATGAGCCGAAACTGAACATTTTTATTTAAGCACTTTGGCAAAATTGATCCAATTACAAACTCTGTCCGACATATTTCTCACAAAAATCTAAGAGCTCATGCACGCTGTTTTTATCATATAAAAAATGTGGACTCTAACCGTGTTCAAAATAGTGACGGAGCGCAATCGATTGAGGAATAGAAGCAGCGAGGGCTGGATGTCCTCAAACTTATTAACCAGGCTTGTAGTTCTCTGCACATCTCCCTTCAGCGGAAGCTTGATCTGGGTTGTCCACCTGTTGAATATTCATACGAATTTGTGAATATGCAAAACATAGCATGAATATTCAACAAAAGAGGCAGCTTACATCAGAGCCTACAAACCTTCCCTCAACCGGGACGGGGGGGGGGGGGGGGGGGGGTCTATGACGCGGTGTTGGGATCACATGTCCGCAAGGTCACGGATGCTTCATCCGGGTCATCCTGCTGATGAAGACTGTAGTATCAGTGGAAAATTTCAGGTAGGGAAATATTTCCAGTGTTGTGATCAAAAGTTAAACATTTAATCGTATCGAATTACCGACACAGATGAATTTTCATGCTAATATTACCATGAATGGTTGATTAGAACCACGGAAATCACAAGATAAAACTGGACTCTTACGTTTGGGACGGCTCATCCATCTGGGCGATTTCTTCAACATCGCCCGGTCCTACCCACGTTGGCAAGATGTAACCCATGGGATCACTGCTATGGTCAAAGCATACATGGTAACCCTTGGAGATTATCTCTGGTTTGTCGGTCACTCGGAACACCGACTTGAACCCGATTCCTTTATGACCTGTGAGCCAAAATATAAACAGTTTTCAGAAAACAGACAAGACATCACTTCACTGAAGAGTTGTTGTGCCATCTATCATCCTTTGGGTTGAAATGATCACTTCCATTTTGAAAATACCAACTCTTTTACTGCACAAAGAAAACAATCTTTACGATCAAATGTTAGTTTCTTACCGATGTATCCACTCTTGTGTTTTCCTTTTGTGCTCCTCCCGACATCGCACAACGCTCGGATGTTACTCTCCGAGAATCCACGCTCGTTGTTCATAGCGACGACCGCTGACCTATCCACCACAAACACCAAGGATGGTTCCACACCCTCGTCGTACTCATTATCGTCGGCATTCTGGATCAGCTCCAGGACAAAGTGTGTGTCTTTGCTGTAGAGCTCCTCAGACAGGCGTTTCAAGCTGCGACCGATGCGCTCTTGGTGACGGGTCATGAGACGTTGGGCTGCTTCCTCCAGCTCCACGCCGATGCCAAACTCTTCCTTGCGGATGCTGTCTACAACCGTCTTACAGTCGACGACAGATTCTTGGAATGGAGTCAAGTCTATGGGAGGATTAACATCAGGAAGCTCCATCTCACTCGTAGAGGTATCCGAGTCGTCTAACTCCAAGGTGGCATTCTCAGAGGCAGTGGAGGAAGTTTCAGAACACTCACCTATTAGAAAAGATTTAACAAGATCAATAAATCATTGGAAATAATAATAATAATAATAATAATAACTAGTTCTTATATAGCGCATTTCACAATAACGTATCAATGCGCTTTACATTAGTGCCCTGGTCATTGGGCCAATAGCATTCCTGTAATCTTTCTCAGCTCCCTGGGGTGTATACAGCCCTGGGCTGCCAGGGCGCTCCGAAGGCTTTTTCATACACAATATCAACCTCTACCCTCGCAGGTACCCATTTATACCCCTGGGTGGAGAGGAGCAATTATAGTAAAGCATCTTGCTCAAGGACACAAGTGTCACGACTGGGATTCGAACCCACACCCTGACGGAAATATCCATCCAGATATTCTATTGTCTAGCATGCACAGGCATGCACCTATGCCGCTCTGCTTTGTTTCACCTATAAAAAGAAGGACACCAGTATTGGAAAACATACTTTGTAATATCCCTTTTCCGGGGGGTTATTGTGAAGCAGTTAAAAGCCAGCATTTCAATTTTACATACAAGTGCAGGCCTTTTTTTACTTTGAAAAAATTCAACACTATAAGAGTTCAACTTTAAACCATGTTGACCTTCCAATTCTTCTTTTGAGCCCGTCGTTTCTTCCTCCTCGTTGTTGTCCGTTATCTCGGCATCTCCCTCCTCTTCATCCTCCTCTTCAATCTCTGCCTCCACTTTCTCTGACACCATCTCGTCATCTTCATCTTCGTTCACATCTTCCCCAGGCTCTTCATCTTCTACATCCATGGTGGACGCATGTTCTCCTGCTGCATCACTTGAAGGTTTTAAATCCACATCATCATCAACATCAGCAGAGCTTTTCTCGGTCATCTGTTGGAAGGAGAAATTAGTCAAAACTGGGTTGTGATTGGGCACTTATAAATAATCTATTGGTCAGGCATGTTGTCGGGTAGCTTAGCAACCTATAAAGGTAAAACAAACCCCTTGTCTGTTTAGTCATTAGCCTGGTGTAGCCTATAACCACTATAGTCAAGATGTTGTTAGCTATCTAACTTGCTGCTTATAAGTAACCCAACAAGCTCGTGGAAAATTTGCAATCTGCCCTTGTGAAACTGTGTTTCTTAGATGCAGATACCTCACATACTACTTCAAACTTCTCAATTTTGCTTTAACCCTTCCAGTGCTGCCAACGTTCTGAAACGTCAAACTGAGTATCCATCCACAGGCTGCCAACGTTCCCATACGTTCTACTACTCGACCAAAAAATATATCCCTAGATAAAGAAATGCCAAAACACGACCGGCACGGAACCCTTCGAGCGCCGCCAACGTTCTGAAACGTCATACTGAATCTCCATCCACAGGCCGCCAACGTTCCCTTACGTTCTACTACTCGACATAAAAAAAAATAATATATATATTTTTTTAAAATGGCCAGCCTGTGGATACAGAATTACTCAAACGAGGCTGGCATTGTAAGGGTTAATCTGCAATTTAGGAGATTGTAACATAGTCATCTGTATTTACATGAAGCTGTTTCAATAGATAAGATTTTCAAGAAGTAAGTTACCTTTGGAGGTCTTTCTTCAGCTTGATGAGTTTTCTTCACTGACAAGAAGTCACTGACATCAAACTCCTCCTCCTCATCTCCCGAGAGCTCCTGCTGGTTATCCACGTTCCGGGGCATTCTCTCCTCCAGGAAGCTGTCTTTCCATTGGCTGACACCCAGCAGGAGCCCCAAACTCTGGATTCTGCTCTTCTGCGCGGTGGTCTTGCAGGAAGCGAGAATCAACTGCCTCGATTTGACCTCTGACCCAAGAACACTCACAAGGGGATTCAGGAAGACCTTGAGAATTGAAATCATCGCTCGTGAATATTGCAAGAGAGCACAAGAACAAGATATGATGGATGCCGAATTGATATTATACACTTTTTCAAAACATTTACAAGAGAGACAGTTTATAGAAGTAGTAAATGGTTGCTAGAAACAATTAATATTTTTGTTACTGACCTGTCTCACAACAGCCAGACCAATTTGCAAGGGTACAGCTACAAGACATTCCACGATGAATCCAACGACAGCTCCGTGGTCTGAAGCCACACCCATCATATTCAGAGCTGTTTCCATGTGGTTGCTAAGCAATGCCAAGGGTACGTTACTGGGACCATCCTTCACTACCAGAGAGACAAGATGGCCGACAGTGTTGATACTGTCCCCGCTCTTTGCAGCAGCAGCAAACAAATCATTGGATGTTTCCGCGGCCAATCGAAGCAGGACTCCCGGTCTGACCTCCAAGGCATTGATCTTGATTGGTGGAGACAGAGTCAGACCTTTAAGAAATCACAAATGAAGAAAAAGTATGCTCAAAATGCAACATCATTTGATAACCACACGGATAACCATCCACCAACCCACCAAAAATACAAGCAGACGGACTCGTATCTTTGCCCTCTGTCAGTAATAACTGATGTTTTATGGTCATCTCTTTTGTACAATACACCAGTAAGAAATGCTCAAGTCTAAAACAAAATCACATACCCAGGTTTCTCTCAAGAAAGGCTTTCAGGTCTCCATGTTCCGGCTCAAAGACCATCGTCCAATGACACCACTCGGCTAGATCCTCCAGTAGAGGGGCAGACTGCAAACACAAGAGGGCGTCCTCCTCTCCCTGCGAACCAAACAACCCTACCTCCTTGCTCTTGCTTTCATTCCTCCTGAAACAACACAGATGAGTAAGAAATGAAAACATAGATAGAGGATACACCAATGTTGCTTCTTTTAGCTCAGGGAGGGGCTTTACTTGAAATGAGATCAATCTTACCTATTAGCAGCACACAAGGCTGTCTCATAGATGACTGCATTAGAGTCTTGTTGATAGTGTCCTAATGTAGCAGCCATTTTGATAATCTGTTGACTCAAGCGATTGACAGGTCCATGACCAAGTTCCTCCACAGTGCTGACCTGGTAATGAGCACACAGACAGCGATCTAAAGTGTCTGGAGATTCCTGAAAGACAAAAAATTGATAAAATAGGCATTTATTTGATGCTTTTAACCCAAGTATCTCCAACTATCTAAGTGCCTTGTTTACCATTGCTAACCCTGTAGTTCATTGAGCTCAAGTAATCCCGAAACCAACTCAACTCCTTTGGAGTATGCAGCACCGGCAGCCAAATGAGCTGCACATGTCTGGTCTCATTCATATCAAAAGTCTCTTTACCCTTGTTGCATGTAGCCATTTATTCCTGGTTGATGAGAAGCAATTATGGTTAAATGTCTTGCCCAAGGACACAAAAGCCACAAACGGGATTCACACCCAGTCTCTGCCGACTTGGCAATGGACCGATCGAGTTCAACCGCTTGATTACTACATGCTATCTGGATGGGTGACCATAATTTTTTCATTGAGGTCAGCACAAATTGACCTTAAACGGTCAGTCAAATCCATGAAACCTGTTAGCATAAACAATTAATTGTAAAGCACAAAAATATCAGGCTTGGTAAAAGCAGGTTTCCAACTGAAATGTCATGTCATAAATCTTGTTGCAAATGGTGCCCCGCTGTGTTACCAGTCAGCCAACAACTTTGCTGTCTAGGTCCACTAATCACTGAACAGGTCAAGCTGAGATTCCATCAATGTCACCTATGCGCCCTTTGATCTTGGATACTAACCTTGCGTGGGTCGCATTGTCGGATGAATTCTACCAGGTCCATGCGGGAGGGTCGATAAACAGAACCCTGGCTGGTTTTCCCTGATGCCAGACCCATCAGGGTACCACCTACACTTTCAAGTATCTAGTCAATGGAAAAAAAAAAAACAACTTCAAATGAGCCATTGGCGAGTACACTTATAAAAAAGTTTGGACACAGCCTAAGATTGAGCATTCACATGTGACCGGGAAAGTTAACTCACGAAAGGCTTTATGTCAACATGTCATCATGTCATAGGCGACAAAAATGTTTCACAAAATTATGCCAATTACAACACTTTGCAAATACTTTCTTACCCCAGGGTGATCGACGGACAGAAACTCTAGAAAAGTCCTCTTGGCTCGGCTGAGGATTGGGAAGTATTGGAAGCCAAAATGCTGACAAACTTTAGTCTCGATGCGTGCAAGGTCCTTGAGGCTAGGAATACCGTGCTGGAGGCGATCAACGTAACACAGTAGCTCTTTCTTCACTTGATCTTAAGAAATATCAAAACAATTTCATATGACTATCAATTTCACAGCTACACTCTTCCAATAACATCAATAAACTTGCTTGCAGTTTCCGAACCCATGACTTAGGCTTGGGTTCTGGCTTAGCAACATCCACCCGTACCAAAAGTGTAGAAGTTTTCAAAACTATACTGACGAAGCCCAAGCCGGAGCCTATTAAGCCCAAGCCGGAGCCTATTAAGCCCAAGCCGGAGCCTATTAAGCCCAAGCCGGAGCCTTTCAAGCCCAAGCCGGAGCCTTTCAAGCCCAAGCCGGAGCCTTAAGCCCAAGCCGTTATTTTGAAAACGCCTTTAAAAGATCATTCCACTTCAAGACGCCATTGTTGTTATGTTCCTTGTCTGCAACAGCAGTAATGAATGGCGATTCCCAATATACCAAAAAGGTATCAGACTGTTTTTGCCATTCCAGCCTCGGTTTGGTTACATTGATTTGAATGGGAGAAGAAAAAAATAGCAGCACTACATAAGCATTCTATTTGATTTCGGAATGTAGGCAGCTAGGCTTCACTGTTAAAGGTATTGTACACTTTTGGTAACAGCTCAAAATCAGTGTCCACATTTTGTGTGATTAAACATATGCATGAACAAACAAACCTGTGAAAGTTTGAGCTCAATTGGTCACCGAGGTCACGAGAAAATAGTAACAGCTCAAAATCAGTGTCCACATTTTGTGTGATTAAACATATGCATGAACAAACAAACCTGTGAAAGTTTGAGCTCAATTGGTCACCGAGGTCACGAGAAAATAGTGAAAAGAGATCTTATGTGTTTTTTGTTTTTTCAAATTATCGCGCGCGATTATTACTTTTGTTTTACTCGTTTCTCACAAACGATAGCATTTTAGGCAGAAATATTTTAAAAGACCCTTTCTATCATTACTTACTTTAAATCATGTAAGTTATGTGTGAATCTGTGAACATTGTGTTTTTCGATCTTACCAATAGTGTACAGGGCCTTTAAAGAAGATCTAATTTACCTTCAGTTGGTTGAGTTTTTGCGGTGCTATTTTCCCCGTCAGGTCCTCTTTCCTCGTCATCTTCTTCTTCTTCTTCTTCTTCTTCAGAATCCAGAAAGCCCTTTGGAAGGTCGTCAGGCTTCTCGAGGTCACCGCTGCACAGCGCCAACTGGAACAGAGAGCGGCTCAGCGGTTTCGTGACCACCCTACTCAGTGCTAGACAGAACTGGTGCAAATCTCGGTCATACTCCACCAGATCAAAGGCGTTGGTGAACACAGTGTTGATGGCATCCGCAGCCGACATGTTGACATAGCGACGGCGCAGCTCAAGCTGGGGCCCAGTGGTGAATTGGTGACCGGTGATGTCAGCTGGTGACATCACAGCCTTGCGTATTCTTTCCACCGCATCTTTCGCATCATCGGTCATGCGCGTCTTTATTTCTCCACGAGCATGATCCATGATGTTCTTCTGTTCTCGTTGGGCCGTCTTAATAGCCTGGTAATTTAAAAGTATCAAAACAAAGGACATAAAAAACTTACTGAGCTTCTAATTTGACATAGTATTAGATTTCCGTAAATAAAATGTATCTTGATTGCAAAGTAATACTCTGAAATGCCACAAGTCAATCTTTTTGTATACGAGTGTTTTTAATTTCATACCATATTTCTCAAAATATTTTTTAAATTTCTGTGACTCAGCATCATAAGTGACTCATCAATACAACATTGTTTAATGTAAGAATTAATCACCTTTACAATTTTTCAAAATAACTGAATACTCACCGCCACTTAAAGTGTTTTAAATTTTGAAGCATCATTTCTCAAAACATTTCAAAATTTTTGTGGCTCAGCATCATGTAAATTGACTCATCAATACAAGGTTGTTTAACGTAAGAATTGTTCACCTTTACATTTTTTCAAAATAACTGAACACTCACCGCAATGCCAAGACCGAGGCTATTTATCTTTACACCTAAGTCCCACGGTCCTTCCACTCTATACTCTTTGATGAGGTACTCCATGAACTCTTCCAACTTGACCTTTGACCTCCACAGGTTTTTACTCTGCAGAAAGTCCCTCAGGTTCTGCAAGATGTCTAAAGTTGTGATTTTGGGGATGTCTGAATCATCTTTGGTCGGTGGAAACTTGAAGAAGTCCCAGATGAGTTGTTGCTTGACCAACGGTCCAAGCTCAAGTGAAGAGTAGTCGAGCTTGTCAGTACAGCCAACTGGGGCCTCCACCATGGCCAGACATTCCCTGAGCTCGTGGAGAGTGCAAATGGCCCGGACTTTCACAAATGCCTGAATAAAGGCATTGACTTTTGCCTGGAGCCTCACCAACTGATTAATCGACGGGATTTCTGTCTCTCGGTAAACTCGAAGCTCTCTTAGCTTTGTGACCTGGAAGTGCTGCTTTAGAAGTTCCACGACACGATTGACCGTCACAAGTTCATTCGCTTCAGCTAGGTTGGTGATGATGTTCTGGGCTGCAGCGTCTTCCCTGCTTTGGTTTGGATCCTGCTGCTTGGCACTCTTTTGTCTCGGAGCCGCGCTAATTTGATGGCGTACAGGTTGTTGCTGTTGTTGCTTCTGTTTCGATATGGCAGACTGCTGGTCTTGCTGTTTTTGTTGTATCTTTTGCAGCTTTTCAGCTTGTTGTTTCTGCCTGGACTGCTTCTCAGGTTTTGCAGATGAAGCTGCTTGTCTGATTGGCAAACGCTGCTCAGTTTCAAGATTTGGGTCACCAGACCATGAAACAGTCCTTACATTGGGCTCATAATGTGGAGTGACTTTGATTGGTTGTTTCTGCCTGGATTGTTCCTCTTTCTGTTTGGCAGCAGCATTCTGTTTTTCAAGGTCTGCAACCTGCTTCAGCATTTCCTGGAAACTGTTCCCCACAATTGTGCTCTTTACTCCGTATGCGGCCCCTTGCAGCTGCTTCTCAGGTTGTGCTGATGAAGCTGCCGGTCTGATTGGCGAACGCTGCTCAGTTTCAAGATTTGGGTCACCAGACCATGAAACAGTCCTCGCATTGTACTCATGTTGTGGAGTGACCTTGATTTGGTGTGGATTTCTCTGCAGTCCATACAGGTCAGCAAATGGTGATGGGAGCAGGGGCACCCCATCAGAGGCACTGGATAGCTACCCAACAGCCCTGGTCTACCAGAATCATTTTCATTTAGCTGAGCAACTTTTTCAGGAACGTGGCCACATTGCTGTGTCTGGCCAGAGTAGTCCTGTGGAGGTGTGGCAGAGGAAGCCTGGAGAGGGCCTGTACCGGGCATAACACTGGTACAAGGTTGAGCTTCACCCTTGGCTTCAGTCGGAGACCGTTTCGGCTTCAGCTTTAAGAACTGATGCCCTTCTGTGTTGCACTTGCTGAAGAAAACAAAGTCATTCCTGTAAGTGTCCATGATGACCTCACTTTTTGGTACGCTTTGACGATATTTCTGAGAGTATCTCTTGGTGAGATTTGACAAAGCGATACCAGCAGGGTATGGTCTGAGCAGCTCTTCGAATTTCCATCTCATTTGTTCATTCTTTGCAGTTTTCCGTTTCTTTTCGGCAGTGACGGCGTCTGATGACTGTCTGATGCGGACAAACTTGTGTTTCAGCGTATCGCACTGGCTGACCACAACAAAGATGTCACTGAAGGTCACAGCCAGGGAAACAACACTTTCAATACCGTAATCTGGAAGTGTAAGAGGCGTCAGGTATACCTCTTTGTAAACGCGATGAAGGCAGTTCAGGCCGATTCCTTCTGGCGAAGTCTGCAACAGGCTGATCAGGTTCTTCTTCAGTTCAGCCTGTTTGGGGTTAACATTCGCCTTGGGACTTGGGGAGCTCGTTAAAGACCTCTTATGTACCTCATGCTTGTCGGCATTGACACCTACCGGTTGCGGTGAATCAGACATCAACTCCGAGGTCTCAGATCCATCACTGTCATCATCCGAGGATCCCGAATCCTCAAGTCTCTCCGCGTCTTTCAGGTAAATCTTACATTTGGTTTTGATTTTTGGGATGGCGTAAACCTCAAGTTCATCACAAAAGACTTTTGCGACTTGGCCAATATCATTTACCCCGCAACTTTTCAGAGAGTGTTTGAAATTTGTCTTGTATTTCTTGGGGACCCCGTCCAAACGAATGCCCTTCTGTTTTCTGTCGAGGAGCTTTTGTAGGTTTTCAAATACTGTGTCTAGCTGTTGTTTATTAGCACCTACTGGATACTGTCGAGATGGCTTTCCAGATGCACCCGAAGAGTCCTGTTTCAGCCGCAACCAAAGCCTGTCCGTCTTGTTCTCCTGTGTTTCGACAGAAAGACTCCCAAAAGCATTTGCGAGTGCTTCAAGGGACCGTGCTATTCCGCACGGCTTCAAGGCCTCTCTAATATCTCTACGAAACGTCAGCCGGTACTTATTCGTAAGTTGCCCGACGGTAAGCCCCCTCGGATGGTTCTTCAGCATTTCCACGATTTCACTCAGCAAGGCCTGTCTCTTCACATCCTGTGCTGACACACCTCTAGGCTCCAGTTTACTGCCGGATTCATTAGTTGAAAACATTTCGGAAATCGGCTGCTTCCGCAGCCTCAGAAACTGTCTCTTACCGACGGAGAGAACTTCCATGAGATCCCCAAACAATGTCCCGACTTGCTTGATCGACGAAATGCCATACTGCTTCACGGTGATGTTCTTCTGGAACTTTTTGGAGTAGGATCCCTGCAGGATTGCAAGGTCTAGTGAAGAGTCGTTTGCTTGTAAGAGCTCTACCAATTCTCTTTTAAAGACTGCAAGTTGTTCCTGGCTCCCTGACAATGACAACGCCATTGTACTTTTCACTGAGATGCTGCTCTGGTTGACATGAATACAGTTTTACTTACTAGAGAGAAAAAAAAGAACAAACAAATTATTTTGAAGAAAACAAATAATTTCAAAATGACTGTCATCAACAATAATCTCGTAATCTACATTAATATCAGTCAGCTGCCATGTTTTGCCTGATAAAACCACACTGAAACTGGAAGGGAAAATGGTCTGGTCCCTGAATACAAAACAAGAATATTACATTTATTATAGTCACTATAAAACATGGAACCTGACAAAGATTTTGTCAAAAAGCTTCTCGTAAGATGCTTGAATGAAAAAAAATGGCAATGCATTCATCACTTATTGACCCCTTGCTCGATGCAGAACACATTCCAACACAGTGAGCGTCCACCATTTCCACCATTTTGGGGGTGAATTCCTTAGCGCACATTTTGACTTCCAAAATGGCAGACAGGCGAGGCGCATGTAACTGTGTGTTTATGTAATTGGGTCAATATAGACACAGTTCCTGCAATCAGGACCTTTCATTCAATTCTGCTCTTTTGGTCTTGAGGTAATCAGGTAAATTAATATCTCTCTCTCCGGGATCCAGCCGAGTACGATTACGAGTATCTGTGCACTGAGTATTCCTGATACCTGAGTACCGAGTCAAAATACATGGATCTCCAGTACGAGTACGAGTATGAGTGTGACAAGTGTATCATCTTGTTTAGCGCCCTCAGTTGGCAGCTCCTCCAACTGTATGGATTCTAGATTGTTATAGTTCTCCCATGTTATTATCTTACTTGCACACTGGGGCAGTTATATGACAACACGATATTTGATGAAGCCCAGAGAATGTTTCCTTGTCATTTATTACATACAGAAATTACTGCAAAATGCGGTAGAACAATTTTTGTGTGTGACTAATTTCTAGGCGACAATCAAGTGCTTGTTTTGATACAGGCCTGGAAGTTCATCTTTGAGAGGGCAAGGCCATTTTCAATTTGCAGAGGGCACTTCCATTGGGAAAATCTTTAAGTATTTGGGCAACTTTTGAAGGGGCACCAAGGCAAAGAGCAGGGCCACAGAGGCCATGGCCTCTGTTGCCTCCGTGTAATTCCAGGCCTGATGTTAACTCTGGTATCTTTTTGAACTTGGAACTAATATTACCCCGGTCACTATGATGGGCCCTTTATTTCATTCCTTAATTCATCTCAGCTTCCTGTGCTTTCAAACATTATTACATCATAGACAACTTCAAATTTAACTTTTTCAGAGCTTTACTCCTCTGTTCCTTGCATTAACGTTATAGGAAAGTGGAAAACGTGGTCTTTTGACCATGTAATATGATTACCGTCATCTTCAGTGTATAAGCCGCCCAGTGTGTAAGCCGCAATGCACAGAAATTGTCCAAACAAGATTCAGGTGTCAGTGTATAAGCCCCCTGGCATATAAGCTGCAGCGGTGACCGTATACTGCTAAAAATGGTTCGAGATAACACATTATATAGTGACGGCTGCTCAAAGACCAACCTACGTCGGCCAGACGTCCACAATCCAACGGTAATTTTCAGACGTAGGTCAGACGGCCAATTGACTAGTTTACACCGACTGCGACTAAGTGCCGACTCTGTCGACAAAATGCCGACCAAAACCTACATCGGGCCGACGCCAGTGTGTTACCTGGGTGGCTAGTTGTTTATACATGCATCAAAGAGGGCACTATACAACTTTTTATAAGATTTGCCGGCTTGTGTTTGGTAAAACCATAGAGAAAGGACAAAGAAACATGGAGGAAGGAAATGCTTCATGGTAAAACATAGCAGGTAGTGTACCGCCACTACATGTATCACTATATAAAAAAGAAAACACCGGTTGTTGTCAATACAGTTTAACAAAGAAGAACAAGCAGTAGATGTCTTACTTACCCAAGTGTAAACCCATAAACCTTTCCTTTGTCAACCAATTGAACCAACTATACACTTCGTGCACATTTCAACAAATTCTTGGAACTGAATATTAGCATGCAACTCCCCGATTTACTGTGGTAATTAAGCTCTCATGTGACAAGATACCTGCACTGTGATTTGTCTGTTTGTGCCACTTACATATTCATAAGAAATTTCTCACTGTTGGAAAACCCCTTCTGTGTGAAATTAGGGGTTTCCCCCATTTCTATAGAACGTGGACGATTTCACGATAGGAGTGGCATTGTCATTTTATCGTTCATAATCAAATTTGAAAAACAACAATTACCACAAAAATGTCATTTAGGGTGGGGGTCACAATGAACAAAAAAGGTGGCAGTCGACAGTCGGATTCAGAATTTTCCAATTTAAAGGAAAGAACGCTGTGAGCGCATGCGTGCATACATCGTTTTGTTGATTTTGCAGCACGCAGTACTGACCCGAGCCATGGATAATGATGGATGGCTCGGCTCTGCTGCAAAACAACGGAGTCCAAAACAACAAATCCCATCAATAATATCACAATAAATCAAATTGGAACAGCCATGCGGCAGATACTTACCACCAAACTACCGAGTGCTAGAGTTGCGACCGTCTTCGGGAAGATCGAGGGTGAATTCTATCGCAACGAGTACTGCGTTTGTGATTTTTTACCTGCATGGCGTCAGTGTGGCTTTTCCCTTTGTAATGTAATCCGGGATTGCACGAATGGGGGATTCCCCTTCACCAGTATTCCCGAGCTTCGCTTTTTTTTCCGGTGCAGGAACAGTTAGACAGGGCGATAAATTTAAAGGAGGAATAGCTGCATTTGTACAGTGCTGCATGTACTACGTTAGATAATCGGTAAAACATTCAGATAAGAGCTTTCTTCTTTAATCTTAGACCGCCATCTCCCCCAAACCAGCTCATGAAAGCATGGAAGTTGGACAAAAACTTGTTCCAAAAAACTTGCATTATGTCATGTGTCAGATCGCAATGTATTAAGGAATAGCGCCCTCTATAGCCACTTACCCCCGGCATAAACTCGCACAGTCCTTTGATTATTGAGTTTAGGGGAACTTTGACGCACGTTCAATCATGGTTCAATCAATCCTAATTCTCGTTTTATCAGAAAAATATCAGAACTTCCACTTGTGGCAACTTCAACAACATAACATGGTAGATATGGTTCCACAATATTTACAGAGCCAGTTAAGCCCCGCCCTTTTGCAGCGTATGCCGTTTGATTGGTTGAAATATTTTAGGGGCGTGGCTTAACGGTTAGGTCCACCTATTCCCCCCAAAAGCTCAAGAGCATTGAGAAATTTTTTTTTTTTTTTTAGAGATGCTGTAGAAATTTGAAGTTGCTGGTTTGCAATGTATTGATGTAAAACTGGATTTTGAGCCCTGCCGTTTTCATTTTTACAGGAATACAATTTAAAGGTGGGGGGGGGGGGTGGGAGGGGTTGTCTCCATCGACCATTACCCTTTTCTTTGATTTTAAGTAGGGTCGTAGTTTTATTTTTGTCAACGCAACCCTGATTTTATAGTCAAAATTTTCAAGAAAGATACGATGAAAGTCACCTGTGAAAGTTTCAGTTGAATACGGTGCATGAATGAATCGTTTCTCAGATTCAAATGTGTTTATTGATTTCTAATCAACGGGGGGCATTTTGGACGAAAACGGAAATAAATTACACAAATTTGTAAAAGGTCATTACCAAAGTATGACCCTACTTTTAAACAAATGTGCTTTTCATCCAGTGTTTCTCATGAAAACACTAAACCGGAACCTTTCTTTGGAAAATCGCCCGTGCACCTTTTGGAATTCCAGGCCTGTTTTTTTTAAATAGAAGAAGAAATTTCATTCAAAACAAAAATCAAACTCCCAAAGTTCATTATTCAAATAAAAACATCCGTAGACAGATATACTTTTATAAAATTTATTCGATGGAGTTCTATCTCTTTCATAATAACAATAGCTTGTTAATCACAGTTAGTTATAACTTTTTTTTATGTTATTCTTTTTTTTTTTACAATAACAAATCGATTATAGTTATTTAGTACATTAAATGCTTTTAAAGTGGTCCTTTCGTTACAAAAAAAAGAAGAAACTTCTTACTCCAACTTATGGAAGAAGGATCGTTGCTTTTTCAATTACCAGTCATTTAAAAATAATACAATTGACATGAGATTACAGTTTTAAGTTTTGAAAAAAAATTAGGGAAGAGTTGAAATAAATCTAAGAAAACAAAAATCAGGGCCTGCTGTTCCTGGGTATGGTACAATGATAATTATGTGAAGAGTAGTTATTTGATTCCAAACCTTAAGTTATTGGAAAATATCTTTTGCACGTGATTTCTAAAAAAAAAAAAAAAAAAAAAAAAATGAAAAACAGCTATAAATGATAACAAGTTTTGTGATGGTGTTTGTTTCTTTGGGTTCAATTTCACATTTGGTGCTCAATATGTGGCATGGTTTACCCCCCCTCCCCCTTTTGTGTCTTTATTGTGTCTGTGAATCTCAGGAATTCTTTAGAGAATTTAAGGGGGGGGGTGGTTCTGTACAAGAGGAAAAGATTGTGCTTAAAAGTAAAGGGGGCCCCCCTTTGTTTTTGAAGAAAACAAAATACATTTTTTATTTACCGGGGGGGGGGGGTGACACCCTCTGCCACATATCAAGCATGATATACAATTTCACAGTGAATCACAGCAGAATAAAAGCAGCTTGCAAAAAATAAGAAGAGAACCAATACAAAAACAGTACATTATGAAATAGTACTTCGGCCAGTAACATTTATTTCCGGTAAGGAAATTTGTTTCGTGGTTGAGTACGCAGCTCTTTTAAATTTGGGCCTGGGCAAGCAGGACAATACGCAATTAATAAAATGATAAACAAACAAATTCCATAAATAAATTTTCATAAAAAAATTATAAGCATTCCAAAGGAGTTAGCTTAAAAATTGTCCGTATATTATTGATTTATTTCGATGACAACGTCTCTCTGACACAATGCCCTCAAACCGTGGACCAAATGGACTCCATCACGTGTATGTTGCCATGGTAACAAACCATTGAAACTAAAAAAAACCTAATTCTCCTAAGTGAAGACATCAACCATTTGTAATGGATTTGAGAAGGCGAAACAGTTAAAGGAGAGTTCAGCAACCCATTTTTCAGCTGAATGTAACAATTTATAATTTTTGTTTTACCCTTTAAAAACGTGACCTCCCTTTTGGAGGAAATTTTTCACATTTGAAACTAAATAATTATTTGAAAGATTTGTTTATCAAAAACCAATGACGTTTCATAACTTAAGGTAATTGGTACCAGATTATGTATAGAATGTTTTTTGTTGTTGATATTGTTCTACACATCATTTTTAGTGACAATAATCATCATAATTTCTCAATACATACTTCAATTCAATGTTACTGTCATTAGTGAATATAATTCTTTTATCGTTGTGTGGCCATCTTGAATTTCTCCCATTCCAACCAATGTAACCAGACCGAGGCTGGAAGGGCAAAGAGTCTGGTTCCTTTTTTGTTCATTGAATATCAGCATCCGATACAAGCTGTTGGATACAGGCGACATGACCAATGAGGTGGCAGCATGATAAAGGTTTATAACAATTGGGCCTGGGGTCGATTTCACAAAGCACTAAAGATTCATCTTAAGATGAGTTATCAGTATTACCATAGTGATTTGTATTGTGACATCATACCTTTGCTAAGCAACTGCGATGGATTTGCAGTTACGATTAGTCTGAACTCTTTGTGAAATCGAGCCCTGAACCAGCGTTCAGGATGGACGTTTTTAAGGGAAACAAACAATGCATACATTAGATGACTTTTTATTAAATGGTAGTTATTTCATAGTTGAGTTAATTATAGAAATACAGCAGTGTTAATCTAGCACCCATGTTTATACATCAGTTTGATAGTCCAAAGTTCATTTTTACTTCTAATAACTTTAAGGGTCGTTGCTGTAGTTTTGTTACAAACAGCACAAAATACAAAAAAATAATTATATTTTCCCCCACAAAATTCTACATACAAAAAATACAAAACCTTGCACCTTTAATGTTAATAGATATATATATATATATACATGTAATATATGTTACAGTTCTACATACACTGGGGAGAACTTAAAAGGCAAGAGAGGACTCGAAGCAAATCTAATTTTACCTGGCATACATGGTATACAAATAAAACAGAACAGACACCCCGAGATGAAAGAGTAAACAAAGGCACTCTACAACTACCTCTGTAATAAAAAAATAATAAAAATTGCATTGCCCCAGTAACATTCAAATTACTGAAACGGTAATATATATATATATATATATATATTTTTCAATAAGCACCGACAAGAACTAAAGCAGATGTAGATTTAAGGCTTTAGCGTGCAAATCAGTCCAATGCAAATCAACTTTATATGAATTTCTGAATTTGGGTGTATAATCTCAGATTCAAAATGAAATTTTGTTTACATAATTCTTGTTACGCAATGTATTTTGTTATGGGATCATGAAGTTTTATTGCTCATTGCATTTTGTCAAACAATTTTTTTTTCAGATTGAGACTAAAGATTGGAGCATTTTCTCCACACTGGTTTCTCGACACTTTGCGAGAACCATGTGTGATCTCAGAACTCAAACCACGAGAGGGCACCATTTATGAGAAAACAATACAGTGCACCTGTGTTCAAGGTATTTTGTACTTATCAACAAACACACATCTGCATTTTTACAGTCCATTTCATATTTATACTTAGTCTTCACTCAAGAAGGAAGTTAATCCCCTTTTCAGACCCTTGCACTGCAAACTCTATGAATGTACACCACAAACAAATCAGGGATAGCAGGTGCGAGTTGCAACACAGGGGGCAGAAAGAGAAATAACAGCCTAGAAATGAGACTAATTCTTCATCATTGCCATCTTCAACTCAAGCTTCACAACCAGTTGAGTTATACAAATAAGAGGGATGGTAGAACATTGGTTTCTGTTTTAATTTCATTTTTTTAAACAGTAATCTGATATAGGCCTAAATTATGATTATATGCCAATAACATTCAATGTAGACCCCCAGTTAAACACTGAAAATGTTGTCATGTGTAACGTCTGTTTTGTGTTGTAGCCTTCGAACGCCCTTTGTGACAAAACTTACAACTGGCACGATTCTTTTAAGAGTGTCGTTATGTAATGTGACAATTTAAAATTGAGACTTCAAGTGAACTTGTTCTTTCTCAACAAGACTGACCCAGATTTAAACAATAATTCTACCAGTTTTATAATGTGACTCCTACAGACCAAATATATACCCTTTCCCCAAACCTTAGCTTGGCTTCCAGCTTCGGCTTGGGCTCCATCATCAATTTTGGAACAGTGTACAGTTTGGACGGTGTTTCCGACATCACACTGAGCCCGTAGCCAGACCCGGAGCCCAAGCCTTAGGTTTGGAAAAAGCCCCAGGTACATCATATCAGAAATCTATGTAACAGAGTTCTGGTCACTGATTAAAGGCACTGGACACTATTGGTAATTACTCAAAATAATTGTTAGCATAAAAACTTACTTGGTAACGAGCAATGGAGAGCTGTTGATAGTATAAAACATTGTGAGAAACGGCTCCCTCTGAAGTAACGTAGTTTCTGAGAAAGAAGTAATTTCTCAGTAAGATATTTGAATTGATTTTCAGACCTCATACGCGTGAGGTCTCGAAACTTAAGCATCTAAAAGCACACAACTTTGTGTGACAAGGGTGTTTTTTCTTCCATTATTATCTCGCAACTTCGATGACCAATTGAGTTCAAATTTTGACAGGTTTGTTATTTTGTGCATATGTTGAGATACACCAATTGAGAAGACTGGTCTTTGACAATTACCAAAGGCGTCCAGTGTCTTTAAAGCAGACACAATAAACAAGATATACAGCATTTTAACTTTAAAAAAACCTAGTCCCACGTATATTTAAAAAAAAAAACCTTTACACAATTAGTCAGTCGACTGCATCTTTTCCAAGACACAAAATGGCCTTAGTAATGATTGCCTCATTTACACTAAATAATACAACATTTAGACTGTTGTTTCGTCGTTAATACAGGAAGCCCTTGTTGGTATTGTCTCTCTATTTACACCTAGCAGTTTTTATACAAAAACCATCAAACTATAGTCCTTCTTAATTACTCAAAACAAGGAGGGTAGTGGTAGAACTTAAAGACTATAACTAATTACATAAAAAAAAACGCATGAGCTTTCGTAGCAACAACTACTTCATCAGATGCAATGAAGGGGACAAGCCAAGTACTTAATATACAGGAAAGTAACTAGGTGAATGAATCCAATAACAAAAGGGGAGTCAGTGACCAAGGAGCATCTACATTGTGTACTCCTGGTAGAGGGACAGGAAACCACTCCTGGTAGTGGGACAGGAAATCATGGTCCCTATTAAGTCCTTGATCACTACAGTTCAGGTTCTTGATATTTTGTTCAGCAGCTTCCCTTTCAAATCTGTCCTCTTCAGGGACAGATTTGAAAGGGAGGCTGCTACCCTCCTTGTTTTATCGATTAGACTAACACGGCTATGTTTTAGAATTAATTACTCAGTAATACTTTAGCCACAGAACAAGATAGTCCTACCTTAATGACTATTGTTTCATTGAGCTGTTTTCACCACAGCTACGATTTTGAGTTTACCTGTACTTTGCATGCTAGAAAAAATTGTGTGCCATCATTTTCTTTTCATGCTCGAGGAACGTATGGCTCTCAATCTTTAAGTTTCAAAAAATTATACTCAAAACTATCCTCTGAAAGTTACACATAAAGTAACAAATATTCAAGTATCTTTTGTCCATGATTCCTTTAACTCACTGAAGTTTCACTATGCGTGTGAAATTCATCAATACTTAAAAAATGATGGGTTTTTCAAACTGAATAGTTTGGGCGACTGGTACACATTGAAACGCTCAAGAGTGTGTGGCTTCGATCTGAGGTACAAAATCGGTTTCACTGGGTGAACATTTTTTTTTCACACTTCTTAAAAAAGATTCAAGAAAGTTGCTATGCGTTTGTTTATATTTACTTAATGCTTATGGACCCTGCGCACATCGTTATGAATAAAGAATCATTTAAAAAACATGTTAGTCTAGTCAATGTTTTGACAAGCCTGGCCCAAGCAAGTTTTGCTTGGAGCTTCTTCTGAGGTTGTTTGTACATGCACCAACTTAATACTTATAAAGCTTGTAAGGCAAAATAAATTTTAAAACATGTTTAGCGTCCTGCCTTTTTTAAAAAGAGGAGGCGGCGGCCCCTTTTTGTTTTTTTTGTTTTTTTCCATCTAAATGGCCGCCTTACACATTTTTCAAGACAACTGGCCGGGCTATGTTTTAAAGATGATTGCCAGCTTTTTTCTGTGTGTTTTTTCTATGTGCTATAGTAAAAAATACGACGTTTATGGTTTTTATAATTGATTTTTGTTGTCAGAGATCGTAAAAATTTATCCTTAAAAAAAAAAAAAAAAAAAAAAAGGGAGACGGCCTCTAAAAAGGAAGCGGGCAGGGACGCTAAACATGTTTTTGTGTTGTTTGGCCTAATATCACCTACGTGTTACTCATACCATTCCTACAAGCAGCCGATCTGATTGTCCACACTTTCCCCTTAAATTATCCTCAAAACAGAAAACGCTTACTCCAAGTTCACAAAGACCTATTCCACTTTAAAACAAATGCATTACAAAACTGTATACTTTGCACATGTTATCAAACTTTACATCAAATTAAAAACAACTTTTTTTTCTCCAAATAAAAATAACGTCTTTATGTAACTTCTTTTTTTATATAACAGCAGCATACAATATGAGGTCAACCACCACCAAGATCCCTAAATATCAATAAAAAATAAATAGTTCTTAAAAAAGTGTAAATAACGGTTCACATTTACAAAAGAAAAGATTGCAGTTAAACTTCTGAAGGTACTTCAAGAACAAAGTCTATCGGGAGTGTTTTTGAAGAGGCACCAAAGTCTAGACCAGGACCCAATTTCATAGAGCTGCTTAAGCACAACAAGTTGCTGAGCACAAAACAATTTTGCTTACTGGAAATAAGATTACCGGCCAAATTGAAATTTCACATGTACCATTTGTAACCGGTTTCCTGCAAATTGTTGCTAAGCATTTTTCTGCTTATTAAGCAGCTCTATGAAATTGGCCCAAGGGCAACACATGCTGTGAGAGTCTCGAGTGCGTTCGAACATAAAACTGCATGATTTGTGTTCATTCACACGCAAAAGCATTGCTTCTGGGAAACCAAGCTTAGTCTATGGTTGCAAACAGGAATTCGGGGGTGTACCACTCTTGCGAACATCGCAAACATTGCCAACAAACAAGTAGGTTTTCAACCTCCCCCACCCCGACAACCAAACAAGATGGCCGCAGCATATAAGAGAACTCCCTTTTAAACTTCTACCCTGCAACGTAGGGCCTGTTTATGCCTCTTTCACTTCTACCACTTCCAGCCATATGTTTAAAATAAAACATGTTTAAAAAAATAAACATAATTACATCTTGACTAATAGTCAAAGACTTTTGCAAAGTGCTCTCTGAAACTAGTTTCCAAACCAGCTAAGGTTCTACCAGCTTAAAAGGATTATAAACACTTGAAAGAGACCATGTTAGATGCTTAACACTTTACATATCCTTATCTCTCTAGATTAGTTCAAGGTTAACCCAAGAGTTTTGTGGATGCATTACAGTATGATATTGTTATTTTAAGTCTACACAAAACTACAAAATAAAAGTTCCAGTGGAAAAAAAAAATGACCAGCTAGGAGTTTGACACGCCTCAATCCAGGTTGAAACTTTATGCAAATGCGAAGCAAAATTTTGACATCACAATTCTATATTCGCAGCGAATATTTCCCAATTAGAGCTGAGCAAATTTCAACTTGGGCGAATTGTTCGTCATCAAAACTTCGATTCGCATTCGCATGAATTATGTACTGGGCTTCACTGGGCTAACTTTAAAAAAACTCAACTGCCATCTCCATGCTTCTGGCACCACACATCTGTTGATTATTGAACAGACTTTGATGCTCGATCGAGTAGATCGTGGCACGATACAAGCCTTTTCAAGGAAGCATCTTCAGACGCAACGACAGTGAACTTGTCAATTCTGTTTTCCTCATCTCTACTGTGAAGACAGGTTAACTCACATAAAAACCCAGCAAAACAGCTTTTGCCCCCAGGTCTAAACGGAAGCATACAAAATAAAGTCCTTTAATTTTTTAAAATCTGTATCTTCAAGCTTTGTGTTTATCTACCACTTTAAAAGAGAAGGAAAAACAAAATCTCTTTCCCCTCCAGGGTTAACTTCTTGTTGGTTTAAGACTTTGAAACAAGACGTCTGGAGAAAACAAATATATCATTTAGGATTCGCCGGATAATCTTGTCTGTGTCGGGTGCATCATCTGAAGATGTACCTGTAACTACTTATGATTTCAAGGGTAGAGAAAGCTTTGTGCCAGGGGGGATAGTTTCTGTCCATCGAGACGGATTGTTGTTGCTAGTGAGATCCAATTGTGGTAGTTTTTTTTTCTCCATCTGCTTCCTATATGCATGGTGGTCTAATGTTGATTTCCAGAGGTCTACGTGCAATCAAACCGTTTAAAGGTTTTAAACAGGATTGGTAGAGCTGACAAATGAGTCGCAGACAGTGTTCATATTTTGTGTGATCAACCACAAACATGAAATAACAAACCTGTGAACTAATAATAGGTAGAGACTTGCGTGTACAACCTTGTGGTTAGATGGCACTCTTTTGAAAGAAGTGGTGGCTCTGAGAGGAGCCGGTGTGTTCTCTACGTTTCGAATAGTCTACTCTGCTCGTCTTCAGAAGAATGAAATGCAGAGAACAGTCTACTCTGCTCGTCTTCAGGAGAATGAAATGTGGAGTACAACCTACTCTGCTTGTCTTCAGGAGAATGAAACAGAGAGAACAGTCTACTCTGCTCGTCTTCAGGAGAATGAAACAGAGAGAACAATCTACTGTGCTCGTCTTCAGGAGAATGAAACGTACAGAACAGTCTACTCTGCTTGTCTTCAGGAGAATGAAATGTGGAGTACAACCTACTCTGCTTGTCTTCAGGAGAATGAAACAGAGAAAACAGTCTACTCTGCTCGTCTTCAGGAGAATGAAACGTACAGAACAGTCTACTCTGCTCGTCTTCAGGAGAATGAAATGTGGAGTACAACCTACTCTGCTTGTCTTCAGGAGAATGAAACAGAGAGAACAGTCTACTCTGCTCGTCTTAGGAGAATGAAACGTAGAGAACAGTCTACCTGCTCTCTTCAGAGAAAACACGTTAAAACAGTCTATCTCCGTCTTAGAGAATGAAACGAGAGAACATCTACCTTCGTCTTTAGGTGAAATGTAAGAACCACACCGGCTCTCCAGAGCCACCACTTCTTTCAGAAAGAGTGCTATCTAACCACGTGGTTTGACCCGCAAGTCTCTACCTATTATTACTTCATCTGTCACACTACACCGTGCAAAGCTTCATTAGTGCAGGAAAGTTTAAGATTTTGATTTGCACATAACGATCACATTTCATATCTTTGTAAGCAATCGTGTGTTCATGACCGAGTCGACTTGAATGTAAGTAAGCAACCATGGCAAATATAAGTGTTTCCATTAGTATCGGACAGCATGAGTGTATCACCACAAGGCCCTGTAGGTCTTTACTCAAGCCAATGAACTCCTCAAACATGAATTCATGAATTTTCAATTTTGCTACACAACCAGGACGAGCATATACTTTAGAGAACTACTTTGAGAGAAGACTAATGAAGTTTGGGTTGCGCATCTTTAAGTAGTGACTTAATTTGCGTTCCTGGTACTTCCAATTTTGGCGCTCTGTTTGCATTTGTTCTTATGTAAAGCTCTGTGGTATAACCCAGTGCAAAGAGGGCTCCATAATTGCCTTTATGGTCTTGCCAAAACTATGATGGATATTCCCTTCTGGTTTGGAAACAAAAATTATATTAATTTTGCTTTTCTTCTAAACAGAAAACCTCAAGTTGAAAATGCATTGTATTGAACTGTTTATCTTTCACAATTAAAAACTTTTCATTATCAATTATTAATTTGTCTTTATTTATTTATAAAGGTAGGAAGTTGTGTCGATGAGGTCAGCCATAATTTGCTTCTCTTCACCTAGGTGTGATATATGAACTGGGGTCTTTAGGAACCAGAACTGTTTGTTTATATGAAACACTCTTGACACTTGACACATTGGACCAGCACCTTTGAATGCTTTGACCTTACAAATATGACTACCATGATCCTGGTGGTGAGTCAAAGGACCAAGTTGTTCATTGATTCATCATGCACGTTGTCATCCTAGAGGTAGACTGGTACGCTGTCCTTATCCACAAGGATAAGGACAGACACCGGTCTATTAATCAAAGAGATGGTCACTGCTAGACTGGTCTCCTGTCCGACTGGTCCCCTATCCACAAGACCGCAATTGGATGTGAGGTCAAAGGTGCGTTTGTCAGGATTCCTCCAAACGCTTGAAGCCGGTCTCTGGCGTAAAACACCAGCCCTCGAGGTAACAATTGACCTCTTCATGAGAGGCCCTACTCCAGTGATGTCATGTGAATAAGGTCTATACAATTATACAATTACAGGATGTATGTCTTATTCACATGCGCTGTAAAGGATTTCTGCTCCTTCAGCGTCCGAATTTCATTAAGCTACTCTGCAGAATATCAGGGATACCAGTCACAAATAGTGAACGTTCATCAGGATGCTTTTGACTGGTAACCTGCTTTTTGCTAAGCAAAATTTGCCTGTGCTTAGCAAGTTTGTGCACTTAACAGCTTAATGAAAACGGACCCTCCTTCGAAAGCTGGCATACACTTGCGTACAATTTACCCAACTTTACTGTTCAAAATCAGTTACTGTTTAAAACAATAGTAATTAGTCCCTACATTGATGAATATATTTCTATAAATATCATCCTCTGTTTTAACTAATACCTGATACTGATAGATGTATAAAATTAAACAATACAAAATAATTATTTTAACAATACTACATTTTGTACATAGATCACTTGTGCTAATGCCATTCTCTGACAGACCAATATGCATTGACGTCATCATGCCGACATCTTGGAGGTAAGATGTCGATGAAACAACGACAACGCACAATGCGCGGCGCACAGGATGGGCCAATGAGCGACCTTCTTTTGACCTCTAGCCGAGGGCGCCAAACTCAATTAACATCACGTGCATGAGGTCCTTGGCATCGAGAACAAATACTTCACCCCCCCCCAAAAAAAAAAAATGAATTGAAGTAAACAGACCTTTTGAAAAGCTCTGATTTGAAAAAAATGAGGGTCAGATTGACTTACCTCGATAAGTGAGATACCAACACAGTCAAGTACCAGCAACTTTCATTAAATAAATATATGAAGTAAGCTAAATGAGCAATTGAGAGTGTTGCTTTATGTGAACAGTCATGTAGAGATGAAAGTTAATCATCAACTTTAATTGCATAGTAAAAAAAAAATGAAATAAAAATAAAAACTCAATCAATCAATCAATCACTGACAAACATTGAAAATAAAAACATGTTTTTAGAGTTGATGCAATCATTTTTTATGTTCTACCTCAATTGCAAAGCAGCTATAGAGCTGACTGTAAACCAAAGGTCAGCAATGTGTCACTACCATTTTGGGTCAAACTTACAGCAGCATGCTTACAGTAACCATATTTGCCACTTGTGTTGGATTTAAAGTTGTTCACTTAATATCAAGCAGTGGTAAATTATCATGTATGGTGGTGGAAGGACTAACTCAACAGGCTGGTGGGCCTAATTTCATGGCTCTGCTAACTGCAGAATTCTGTGCTTATGGCCCATAGCAAGCACAGAATTCAAGCACAGAATTCTGTGGTAAGCACAGAATTCTGAGGTTTTTTATATTAATTTTTGTTATGAAATATCGCCTAGCTCACAAGGCCGGACGGCCACTTCAAGGTGAGAGCTACACTTTACTGATTTTTGCCTGGGCACATTGCCACCTACTCCTGGGGCTGTAACAGAATTAACCCCTTCACAGTGCGTAAGGATGTCGGCATGGGTATCTCATCCACTAGGAGCCTGGCTGTTAAAGCAGTATGAACTACATGTGTGTACCTTCCCATTTTTTGACGAAGCAATTCTGGTTAAGTGCCTTGCTAAAGGGCACAAGTGTCATGGCCGGATTCGAACCCACACTCTGCTGCTGTCAACCCCAGAGTATGGCTCCAGTGAACTAGCGTGACCCGCATTGGGCCAACGGACACACAACAGCCCCCCACCAAGAAGAATGGTAAGCACAGAATCCTGTGGTAAGCACAGGAACAAGAATCTGTGGTAAGCACAGAATCCTGCGGTCAGCAGTGCCATAAAATTGGGTGGGACCTGATGGGAAACCCGGTAACCTCACTTTGTTAATTAAACACAAAAGAAAAGTACAAAATGCAGCTCTTTATTCCCAATTATTTAACACCATGTGATTTTCTGTGAGAGATTGACAATTTGGTCGGTTCATGATAGTAATTTAAAATGGTCTTGAAGTAAAGTTAATACACACAACAGACCAATGCAAACACTCAGCGCAATCCTCCCAATCTGGTACCCTGATCTCAAATTGGGATATACACCTCTACCGTGATTGGTACCCTCTTCCCCCAATTAGGATATCAATGGTCCCCACTTAGGAAACCTTTGTGTATGATAACAACCAAACTACCCCAATTGGGATATAGTTTACCCTGATAGGAACCCCTTTCTCCCAATGAGGATATCCATCCAATCGGAACCTTTAGTATAATAACAACCAAACTACCCAGATTGGGTATATACTTCTACCCTGTTTGGGAAGCCTCCCAATGAGGATACATCAATGTCCCAATCATAACAACCAAACTACCCCAATTGGGATATACTTCTACCCTGATTGAAACCTTCTCCGATAAGGATACCAATGTACCCATTCAAGAAACCCTTGAGTGTCAACATGGATCTCCTCGTATCAACATGAAACTTCTCGCTTGTTGTTTTTTCTTCCCAGTAGCTGATATGCACAGCCTTTCCACAACTCTGGCACGTTAACTGATGGTGTTACCGGTAGCAACCGCATCTTGCATCACAGCATTTCTTGCAGACTTGCATTTAAGATCTTTGATGACACAGAGATGATTAATCAAGACCAGTACAAATACTGCCTCCCACATCCTTACACAATAACATAGTACTCTGGGCCCAATTTCATAGAGCTGCTTAAGCACAAAAAGTAGCTGAGCACAATACAAATATGCTTACCAGAATAAGATTACCAGCCAAAATAGCATTCTGCGTGTATCATTTGTGACTGGTATCCGGCTTAATTTTGTTTAGCAGAAAATGTGTAAGCAATATTTGCTGCTTAAGCAGCTCTATGAAGCTGGGCCCAGGGGCCGATTTCACAAAGCACTAAGATTCATCTTAAGATGAGTTGTCAGTATCCATAGTGATTTGTATTGTGACATCACACTTTACTTAGCAACTACATTTTGCAGTTAAGATCAATTTGAGCTCTTTGTGAAATCGGCCCCAGGTCATATTAACATCCAGTTCTCTAAATTGCACCTCCCATAAAATATTGATTGATGAAACTGCCTCCTGCCTGCTGGATGGGGCCACCTTTGTCTTGCTCCTTGTTGTACACAGTGAACGAAAGATCCAAGTGTTGTCCTCCAAGCCTCAGTATGGTTACATACAGTTGAATAGATGACAAACCACGATGGCTGCAACATGATCAAACCTATTTACCAGAAAGGCTAACCCTGTAAAACAATTCAATGATACCCCCATGCTTGTACAACACACGGTCCAATCACACAATATCAAGATACATGCTCATCTATGGTATTACAATTTCAACACAGTTCATGCATAGACCCCGTCACCTTGCGTTACAAAAAAGATTAACTTTGCACAATCCAGGGCATTTTCTGGTAGGCAAGATGCTTCGTCGTTCAGATGGGAAGAAACTTCACATCAAAACCGAGTATTGTAAAACAAAATAATACTAATAATAAAAATGACAGCTGAATAAATATCAGAAGTGCCCATTTCTTCACAACAGCAATTGGCTAAATTGCCGACTTCATAAAATGTGAGATTTTATGCTTTAAGTTTCCTCTACCCAGCTGTGTGCACTTTGTGCCTACAGGAAGTCCAGGCTCTGTGACTTTTTTTTTTGTAAACGTATGCCACAAATCACATGGTCTGCGGTTAGCATAAATCAGTTTTGGGTTCATTTTCAGCGACCGACCGGTAGTTGTGTGTCGGCCGCAGATTGCTGGTCGGGTTTCAGCGTGAACAACTCCTCACATGACCTTTGTCTTTTTGATGGTACACAAGCTTTAAAAGAAGAAGAAGAAAAAACCTTTCCACAGATAAGATTTCAACTGACAGTGTAGAGTTTCTTTTGTGGCTTGTAAAACTCTAGGTAAGTTCTGCTGCATACATGGAAGACATGCTTGGATATAAGTTGAGCAACGCAAGTCTATTTAATCGTACTTTTTCTTTTCTACTGGGTACATGTGGTAAATAACACAACATTCACAAATAGCTGGTAGACGGCAGGTCAAATTAAGGTGTCTTACACTGCACTTGTCTTCGTTGAAGTCCATATATGTACGTTTGCAAACACACAAGGCTGATCATTGATGCATAAAAAAAAGGCACCAGGCTTCCAATTATTCGCGGCATGGCAATTCAGATTCTGTTGTGGGTTTGCCGTGGTGTCCTTTGTAAAAAAGTTCGAAATCAAATTTATCGTTTTTTTTCCCCGAAGGTGGAAAATTGCTGTGTCCCTTTAAAAAATAAAGCTCAAGGCCCGAGGTACAAGTCTATTTTATCCGGCAACCCTATTCACACGACTATGTACTTGTCGGAGAACGGAGAGGGGAAATATTTTTTTATCAGCCACGCGTGGATTCATGGAGCTAAACGAGGTACGGAGTAAGCAGAGGTAATCTTAAAAAGGTCAGTTTCCTCAAAACCACCTCACACGGGCAAACCACCAGTCTGCAGGAGAACCTGTTCTTTGCTTCACCGGTACTCCCGCGAATGTGACGGGCTCGAAGTATATAAATTTCTGCAGGCTGTATGACGACCAGCTGTGAGCTCTCTTTCTACTTGAACAAGATGGGTTTCTCAAGTTTAAAGGTCAAGAGGACAATAGATGCTGTCCATATGCTGCAATCGTCTGAATGGTCGTTTCCGTAGCCAATCAATTTAAGTACAGGTGGATGTGCATGTAGTCATCCAGACTTAAACCTGTTTGTGCCATCGGGCCGTTTCCTCATACAAACAAGAGGAACTGATGTCTGTTACAATTCCGCAATACTGGTCTGTTTCGAAGATTTAAACAATAAAAAAATCCACCTTCGAGAAATTCTTGAGTGGGGAAAAAAAAGGAATGGTTGCATCAAGTTTCCTTTTGATAAAAAAAAACTAATTCTTGCAAAAGTTTTTTTTTAAATGTGGCCCCCTTCAATGAGTTTGTTGAGGCCCACCATGATCTTGTCCAGGTGGGGTTTCAGAGGTGTGTCCGACGTAAAGACGGTCTCCATGAAGGCACTGTTCGAGAAGAACTTAAAGACGTGGTCTATCCGACCGATGGACTTATCCCTAAGGTGTCTCTGCACGAGCCGTGTCAACATGTCCGCACAGCCGTCCAGCAGCCCCGTCAGGTAGGTGCTGTCGAAACTGAATTCCACCTCGTAAAAACTGACAAACGTCATGATGAGGGTGCGGAATTTCTTCCGGAAGTTCTCCGCCAGGGCGAGCTCCTCCTGGTTGAACTGATCGTTGCGGTAGAGGATCCCAATCTTGATGGTGACCTTGATGATGTTCTTGAGGACCTTCTCGGCATCTTTCTTGCTGCCCGTGTACTGCTTGACCATGCTGGACAGGTTGTCCAGGACGTCCCCCATGGTGTCGTCGATGAAGAAGTTGGCCACCCGCTTGGTGGACATCTTGCTGGCGATCTTCTTCTCAAAGCGTAGTGCCAGGTTTTTGGAGTCAACGTGGGTCCCTGCCTCAGCCACTGTAAGGAAGATAAAAAAAAAAGGAGAGAAATTAATATCCAATCAGTATAGACCCCTTACATTTGCCGCCATCGCTGAGGGCACACAACTTTCAGCCAATGACAGGTCTCCATTGACCCCAGTGAGGGCGCTGTTTGGGTCTTGTGACATCATATGAAAGAGGTCATTATAGGCATGCCATGTCTACAACAAGAGCAACATGTGGAGACAACTTGAATTGTATTGTTACAGAAGCAATTTTTTTTCTTCTAATGTGACCCGAACTAACTTAAGTTATACAATCGGTTCCCTGTTTACTCAATAAAAATGATATTTACATAATAAATTTACACAAAGGAACCAGACTATTTTTTCTTCTTTGGTTGGAAGGGTTCGATAGGGGAAATCAAGATGGCCGCACCATAATAAAGGACATCAGGGTGCAATTTCATAGAGACACGCTTAGGCAGAACATGCTTACAATTTTTCAGCTAAGGGGTGAATTTTTCAGGGGTGGTTTGGGCAACAAAAATAATATTGAAATTTGTTTAATCTTCATACTGTCATGATGCAAGATGGTATAACGTTGGGAGTCCATATTTAATGATGGAGGCTATGACATCTATAAAGCTGACTTAGGACAGACCATGGAGCTATGACAGACACAGCATACTATATTTTTAGACCAATACACTGAAATAGATTATGATGCACACACACAAACTGGCGGCCGCCGGCCCGCCTGAAAAAAAAGCGTCAACTATCTCCCTGGGTACTGTGACCAGCTTCAGGCCAATGGGATATCGGATTAACAAACTGGAGAAACGCTGAACTACAAGAAAGGAAGGCACATCCCAGAAGGATGCCTTTCATGTCAAGAGGGTCGGTAAATGTCACCACGTTCATCGTGATGTCAGCACTTTGTCTAGCCTTTCAGAGAAGGTGGAGAAAAGGGTATAGATGGAGTGTGTCTTAAAGGTGTAATGCAGCATTGGAATCAACATGTGTTTCTTGAAACTATAGAGGTTTTTCAGCTGACGTCACTGGCCCCGACTACCGCAACGGCAGCCATCTTGCCGGTCATGGTTACGGTAATGAACTGTGATCTTGCCTCTGGTCATTGACCGGCAATATGATGTCTCAAACACACAGTCACGTGATAATATCACGTGACTGTAAAACCTCTGTAGAGGATGGGAGAGAATATCCTCTTCCAGCAACCAATGGTGATAGCCGGGGGGACTGGAACAAAGGTTCATCGTGATGTCAGCACTTTGTCTAGCCTTTCAGAGGAGGTGGAGAAAAGGGTATAGATGAAGTGTGTCTTAAAGGTGTAATGCAGCATTGGAATCAACATGTGTTTATTGAAACTATAGAGGTTTTTCAGCTGACGTCACTGGCCCCGACTACCGCAACGGCAGCCATCTTGCCGGTCATGGTTACGGTAATGAACTGTGATCTTGCCTCTGGTCATTGACCGGCAATATGATGTCTCAAACACACAGTCACGTGATAATATCACGTGACTGTAAAACCTCTGTAGAGGATGGGAGAGAATATCCTCTTCCAGCAACCAATGGTGATAGCCGGGGGACTGGAACAAAGGTTCATGGTGGTGTCAGCACTTGTCTAGCATTTCAGAGGAGGTGGAGAAAAGGGTAGATGGAGTGTGTCTTAAAACCCTCCTACTGTCAGTGACTCTCTGCAACATTTTCCAGTGAGTTGACCAACCATTTGAAACCATTCGACTGCCAAGGTTGGGTACGGTGGCACAACTGTGCACAGAACTAACTGTGTACTGTGTAGATGCATTCCCTCGAGGTATCATTTTGCAGGCTGGCATAGTCTATCTATCATTCAAAACCACAGTGAATGGTATTGAATGGTCAGACAGCAAGAGGGTTAAAGGTATAATGCAGCATTGGAATCAACATGTGTTTCTTGAAACTATAGAGGATGGAAGAGAACAAGGTGGTACTACATTGGGAGTCCATTATTTAATGATGGAGGTTATGACATCTATAAAGCCGACTTAAGACAGACACAGCATCTTATATTTTTAGACCAATATACTGAAGTCAGCTGTGGTGATAGCTGGGGGACTGGGAAAAAAAGGTTCATCGTGATGTCAGCACTTGGGCCTGCATGCCAAAACTAGTGTCAAAACCAAAAACTGTTTTTTTTTTTAACTCATCAAACAGATAAGAATAAGAACTGTTCAAGTAACACCTCATTAGGGCCACAAAAAGGTAAGTCTGACTCAACAAGTAGAATGACTGAAGAGCGGGGCTCCAAGGTCAAATTCAATTTTGTGATCCACTCATTTACCAGTAGATAGAGTCCTTGTGAAAATGGAGGAAAACTCAGAAGTCTCTAACCTTAGGTTAAAAACAGTGTAAAATGCCACTGTGTTTGATACCCTTCAAGTGCAATTTTTATCAAAAACCACAAACCTTTGATGACGTCAAATTTCAAGTATATGGTCTGTACATTTTTGTACGGAGAACTTTTAGTTTCATTCCTGAATTTGCTGGTAATCAATCAAACCAGCACAATTGGATTTGACCTTTTGACTGGCACAAAAAAAAGTATTGTACAGACCCCATTTTGTTTTTGTCTGTTCAACGACGTCACGTTTCAAATTTCGCTACGAAAGAGTATCAGATAAAAATGACATTTTTACACCATTTTAGCATTAAGTTGGAGACCTTCATGAGGAATCCATTGGAAAATGAGCAGATCACAAAACTGAATTTGTCCTCGGAGACCCTCTTTAAAGCTTGCTGCGCCATTCCTTCGATCAGATAAAAAGTAGCACTTGTAGTACGTGGGTGAAGCTTCTCATACTTGTTTCTGTATGTGTGCAGTGTACATCATGTATCTTGTATGTACTGGGAGGAGGGTGGGTGGGGAGGAGGGTGTATCTTGTATGCACTGGGAGGAGGGTGGGTAGGGAGGAGGGTGTATCTTGATGCACTGGGAGGAGGGTGGGTGGGGAGGAGGGTGTATCTTGTATGTACTGGGAGGAGGGTGGGTGGGGAGGAGGGTGTATCTTGTATGCACTGGGAGGAGGGGTGGGTGGGGAGGAGGGTGTATCTTGTATGCACTGGGAGGAGGGGTGGGTGGGAGGAGGGGTGTATCTTGATGCACTGGGAGGAGGGGTGGGTGGGGAGGAGGGTGTATCTTGTATGCACTGGGAGGAGGGTGGGTGGGGAGGAGGGTGCATCTTGTATGCACTGGGAGGAAGGGGGGTGGGGAGGAGGGTGTATCTTGATGCACTGGGAGGAGGGTGGGTGGGGAGGAGGGTGTATCTTGTATGTACTGGGAGGAGGGTGGGTGGGGAGGAGGGTGTATCTTGTATGCACTGGGAGGAGGGTGGGTGGGGAGGAGGGTGTATCTTGTATGCACTGGGAGGAGGGGTGGGTGGGGAGGAGGGTGTATCTTGTATGCACTGGGAGGAGGGTGTATCTTGTATGCACTGGGAGGAGGGTGTATCTTGTATGTACTGGGAGGAGGGTGGGTGGGGAGGAGGGTGTATCTTGATGCACTGGGAGGAGGGTGGGTGGGGAGGAGGGTGTATCTTGTATGCACTGGGAGGAGGGTGGGTGGGGAGGAGGGTGTATCTTGTATGCACTGGGAGGAGGGTGTATCTTGTATGCACTGGGAGGAGGGTGTATCTTGTATGTACTGGGAGGAGGGTGGGTGGGAGGAGGGTGTATCTTGATGCACTGGGAGGAGGGGTGGGTGGGGAGGAGGGTGTATCTTGTATGCACTGGGAGGAGGGTGGGTGGGGAGGAGGGTGCATCTTGTATGCACTGGGAGGAGGGTGGGTGGGGAGGAGGGTGTATCTTGATGCACTGGGAGGAGGTGGGTGGGGAGGAGGGTGTATCTTGTATGTACTGGGAGGAGGGTGGGTGGGGAGGAGGGTGTATCTTGTATGCACTGGGAGGAGGGTGGGTGGGGAGGAGGGTGTATCTTGTATGCACTGGGAGGAGGGGTGGGTGGGGAGGAGGGTGTATCTTGTATGCACTGGGAGGAGGGTGTATCTTGTATGCACTGGGAGGAGGGTGTATCTTGTATGTACTGGGAGGAGGGTGGGTGGGGAGGAGGGTGTATCTTGTATGCACTGGGAGGAGGGGTGGGTGGGGGGAGGAGGGTGTATCTTGTATGCACTGGGAGGAGGGTGGGTGGGGAGGAGGGTGCATCTTGTATGCACTGGGAGGAGGGTGGGTGGGGGAGGGTGTATCTTGATGCACTGGGAGGAGGGTGGGTGGGGAGGAGGGTGTATCTTGATGCACTGGGAGGAGGGTGGGTGGGGAGGAGGGTGCATCTTGTATGCACTGGGAGGAGGGTGGGTGGGGAGGAGGGTGTATCTTGTGTGCACTGGGAGGAGGGTGGGTGGGGAGGAGGGTGCATCTTGTATGCACTGGGAGGAGGGTGGGTGGGGAGGAGGGTTAATCTTGTGTGCACTGGGAGGAGGGTGGGTGGGGAGGAGGGTGGTTGGGGTGTTGGGGGGGTAGCCTAAGAGGAGACAATGCTTTTGATATAACAAGTACATAGCGGTCTTTGTTAGCAGTATGTGATGTGTGGTGAGCAAACAATATTTGCTTGCGTTTCAATCTCTGATTGTGTGATCAGGAAAAGCAAACTCGATTAGCAACATCATCTGCAATTATATACAAAGGCACAGCAAAACACTACCAGCTCCTACCACACTGCCCTTCTTCAGAGTCCATCCCTTTTCCCCAACCACTCCCCTCCATCCCCCCCCCCCCCACCCGTTCAGCCTGAGCTGAATTAAGCTCCACGGCAGCACTGCATGTCCCCTAAGGCAAGCCCTAAGCCTTCTCTTTTCCCCACGACCACCACAAGTGATTCCAACATCCATCGGGTTTCAATGATTTCTAAATAAGCAGTGATTTCAGAGGAAGATTTGATCCCCCCTCAGGCAGTGATTTTCTGCATTATTTGATCTGCCGGTTGACAGAGCTCCCGAGCAATCTGGTTAAATTTCAGGGGCATTTCAGCTTAAAACGTCTTCTTTCAAGAAGACTTTGGAAAGAAGACTTTGGATGGCTATCCATTAATTCTGTCAGATGATCATGAAGTGTACCAAGACTTTGATTGGCCTGAGAATTGTTATATCAAATTATTCAGTTTGGAAGTCTTTTCAGAGAGATTATTTTTGTCCACTGGGATAAACAAATCGCACCGCTGCTTTTAAAAAATTTTAATACACTGATGGAAAATCTCATTAATATATAACTTATGATCCAACAATTCACTTCAAATGTCTGAGTTTTGCCGACCTCTATTATTATTAGGACATATTGTATTGATCGTACAGATTCCCAACAGTGCAGAAAAGTACAGGAGGCCCTCTATAGACCGTGCAATTAGTCTGGCGCGTATTTGAACATTGGGACCCCAGACCCCTACAGTCATTTAAATCCATTAGTAGAAATGGCTTCTACTGTTTTATTTGTTCATATCGTTCTATTTGTTCTTGTAAGGGCAAGGTAGTTTTTCACCTTTGGAAAAGGAGGACGAGCTGAGGCAATTATCTACATTTGTCAAAAGTGTCGATAACTTGTTTTCTCCAACGACCTCAGCGCAGGGAGCCAATGCTCAGAGTAGACAAAACACCTAATTAAATTTCTTTTGCCATAGATTGGCATGCATTTAGAACAGTGCCTAGGCAGTGGTCCTAATTAGCGGTCAGCAAGCTCTGAAGGCACAACACCCACGCTTAACCCTTTAGAGACCATGCACAGCGGCCTGCAAGCGGCTTGTACCAAAATGTCCACGGCGGCTGCAAACGGCCACAAAATATGATCTACTTTTGCTCCATCAAAGCAGAGATCGAATGCAGGCACTGGCTGATATTTTTAGAGACAATTATAGACTCACAACCATTTCATTTCATTTCATGTCATCTCATTTATTCTGGTTGTGAAGCCAAAGACTCTCAGAGAGCGAACTTAATCATTATATACCAGCCAAGAACCCCATGATGGAGAGAAGACAGTGAAAGAAGTTTCAGTTTTAGGATCATAGATATCTAAACGTTCATAGGTTCATTTATTTTCCACAGCATCGAGTAAAGAAACATTATCATCAGAATACAACTTAAAGGAACGTTACAGAATTGGTAAGAAAAAAACCTGTAAAATATACTTTTGATCACAGATTTACATAAAACTTACACAGTCTAATGATGATGATGATAGAAAACATCCCTTGAAATATTTCTGTCTGAAATGCCATATTTTGATGAATAAACTAATTTTCTGATTGGAGTTTATATCGCTCAGTGAGCGTTTTATTCATTTGTTGAATCTATATGATTTCATGCAAATGTGTAATCGGTTTTTCACTATTTTCTCGTGACCCAGATAGCCGATCGATTTCAAACTTCTACAGGTTTGTCAGTTTATGTATATGGTGGATTACATAAAGTGCTTACACTGCCAGCAACTGTTTGTTAGCAAAACCAATTCTGTAATGTTCCTTTAACAGTATAGATATAAAGAACATGATTAAAACAAACATGACACTGCAGAGGGATCCATTTTAGAAGCAGAGCTTGTAGGCAATGGTCCCTAAAGACATGCATTTGCACTGAGACTGAACCAAAGGTCCGTGGATGAGTCGAGCCACTAAGGTTCGGTCATAACCAGGGCGGAGTTTTTCACCTCGGTGATGGCAATTATTCGCCTCTTTCAAGGAAATCTGAAAGTGGAGGGAGATCAACAAAACGTCCAGAAATCAGGAACAAATCCTGACAAATCACTCGCCTGGTGTATGATTGATGAAACTACAGTACATGGAGAATGTACACACTGTCGGCAAGACTTGCACGCATACACAAAGCAGCTGGTATCTAATTAGTTTACTAATGTTTGTAAATATTCCCTCACTCTAACAAGACAATCACTACGGCAAACCAAACATTTTGCAATTGATTTGGGGGATAATGCAATCCACAGCCATTACCGTGTTTGCTTTTGGGACTTGATTCAACAGAGAATTACTAGATGTATTCACAACCTCCTTGTGCTGCACTGTCAATATAACAGACAATAGCTAAAGGGTACTGTGCCATCTGTTTGAGTTATAGACAGACCAATCCATTTATGTGTAATGACTTGGAAGTAGAGGCCGTGTCCGGATCGAGCAACTTCAGCTACGGCTATCCACTGGCTGAAATAATGACGTTGATCAATGAATCCGCCTTTTCCGCAATCCGGCTGTAACCAGTGACGAAGCCATTGATTTGGACACGACCTTAGTACTGGTCCAGACAAATTATGAGTGAAAAATAACACATTAATGTATGTGGCTGGCTTGAAATTTCATTCAAATGGCTCAAAAGAATCAACTTTGACCTTCAGGGGAGCCATCTTGTTTCCCCCACCATCCATATCAATGTGTTACCAGACCAAGGCCAGGTGTGAATTAGTGGCTGTGGCTTTGGCTTGATCGTCACATGACCATGCGCTGAAGCATGGGATGCCCATAGCAACAGCCACAATTTGGATATAACATAACTTGACAGTACAATTAAAAATTTATAAGGCGCTATTCCATAAAGATCATAGCGCACATAAAAGCAATTAACATGGAAAAAGGTGAGTCTTTAGAACTTTACAAAATGTAGATAAAGTAACAGATTCCCTAATGACAGTAGGAAGATTGTTTCAAATCATTGGCCCAGCCGCCAGCTACACTGAAAGCTTTTTGACCTAGAACTTTGTTTGCACAGGGAACATTCAAGCGAGTGATGTCAAGTGTGGACCGAAATCGTGGTGGAGTGTAATGTGACAGTTATTAAAGTGGAAATAGTATCGCGGAGTAGTTTTGTTCAAGCCTTTAAAAACAAGAAGAGCAATCTTAAAATGAATTAGGCTCTTGGATTACAAAGGAACTTTGAATTGTTGACACCATGTTCTTCCTCTATGATTACTTACATTGAGACTTTAGTTTTCAAGGCTAGTCAGCCCAAACCATCATGGCTGCCGACAGCTAACCCAAGACACTGCTCTTGCCCATTATGCGTCTTGGTTTATTTTTCACAATAAAATACATTGAAGAGATTAAGGTCATAAGAGTTTTGAGTTTGATTTCTAAGATGTTGCTGCTTTGAATGATAACAGATTGCAATGTGGGCCTCAATCCCCCTCCCTGAGCCCCCAACAGATTTAACAAAACAGCTCCACTAAATCCCCCATGATTCTACTAAGCAATGTTCTTAATGCCCGCCACCCCCCACCCCTCTCCCCTTTGGTTTGACCCCTGTACATTCTAAGAATTTAATGTACCCCCTCAACCCCCCCTACAGTCATTAAATCAATTAGTAACCCCAGATGATCCCATTATCTCGGAGAACAAGAAGTCACAGTGTTTCCACTGCATCTGGGGGTGATGGGACCACGGATTCCTGATTGAACACACACTGATGACAGAGACCCACAGATGCATCTGGAAGGGCTTGATAAACCACAAACATGTATCGATATTTCATTACCATCTTTATAACAAATAGGCTTTCCAATAAAAATTACACAATTACTTATTTTTTTTTGGGGGGGGGGAGGGCATTACCAAAGTATGACCCTATCTTTCAGTTCTATCAATTCTATAGGAATTGCTCTTTTAGATTGTGATTTGGGTAGTTGACCTTTGAACAATCCAGAGGCTACTGTCTGTTTTTATGTACTTCGATATATTCTTTTTGTTTTTCTTACATTTTCGGTCTGATTGTATTTGAAAAGGTCTTTCATTTGTATTCACATGTTCTTATTTACAGCCTGAAGGAAACAATAAGTAAACAAGTAAACACTCCCGCTGGAATCAAAGGCAGATCCAAATACCTTTATACTGACGTATAATACAAGCCTCAGTTTTTACTGCGCCCATCTTTTGTTTACATTTGCCTCTGATCTCGACTGGAACCGTTCCCATTTACATTTATGTTGCTCCACCCTCATGAATAAATCATTCATCCTCTTCAGAGTCACGTTCCAATTTTTTATCTATCTAATTTCTTTTTAAGAAAAAAATAATAATTTGCAATCCATATTTTGGGATTTTTCCAGATCATGATACTGAGGAATCCCACAAGGTGTAAACAAAAACAAACATCACCCCCAGTATTCATGACAACACGGTATTCAACGTGATGAATTACCGTAACCGCGATCGTAGGAGGAATAGGGGTGGTGCTTCAGGGAAAACACATCTTCAGAGAAGGAATAAATATCGGACAAACTTTCGGACAAATTAGTCCTTGATTCACAAAAGCTAAAAATATACCCTCAATGTATACACTGCTATTTATGAAGGAAATGGAACCATTTAGAAACAGCTTATTTTGAAGAGTGCGGTCTGTTTTTACAGAGCCATGGGGGAAATGTGAAAAACAGAATCCTGCGTCAGAGTTTAGCTTCCTGTAAACACGGGACGGACCAAAAAACCAAAAACAAAACAAAAAACATATTGTATGTTGTTGGAAGTATTACAGTAAATCATATCAAAAAATCTACGCATGAATTGAATCTCTTTACTGGGGCAGCTAAGAGAGTTGAAAAAAACTGTAGGGTCTCGTAAAATGGTGGGCTGCATAACAAAAATAATCGAAGGTTAAAAATTTGTTTTTGTTTTTTTGTTAAACAGACTTCTTATCCATTAGGCATTAATGATGATTATCTTCTTCCTTTTTTCTTCTTTTTTTTGGGTGTAGTTAAAGGAACATTACAGAATTGGTTGTTGCTAACAAAACAGTTGCTGGCAGTGTAAGCACTTTATGTAATCCACCATATACATAAACTGACAAACCTGTAGAAGTTTGAGATCGATCGGCCATCTGGGTCACGAGAAAATAGTGAAAAACTGATTACACATTTGCATGAAATCATATAGGTTCAACAAATGAATAAAGCGCTCACTGAGCGATAAACTCCAATCGGAAAATTAGTTTTTTCATTTCTCATCAAATATGGCATTTCAGACAGAAATATTTCAAGGGATGTTTTCTACTATCATCATCATTAGACAGTGTAAGTTTTATGTAAATCTGTGATCAAAAGTATATTTTACAAGTTTTTTTCTTACCAATTCTGTAATGTTCCTTTAACTAGAGATTTAAAATGTTTTGGCATTAAAACACAAGGAAACACTCAAAATAAAAAAACATGACTAATATTGTAATGGTGGTAACATGGTGTCTATACCTGTACAAGATTAATTTGATATTTATTTCCGTGCCAACAAATGTTTACAAAATATTGCGTTCAACTTGTCATGATGTACATGAGGCAAATGTAAACAAATGATTGTTGTTGTTGTTTTTTTCAAACAAAATATTGCCTAACTCACAAGGCCGGACGGCCACTTCAAGGTGTGGGCTAAATTTAAGTGATTTTGGGCTATCAACCCAAATCAAATGTCACCAGGGGTACGTTGCCACCTACTCCTGGGGCTGAAACAGGGTTACCCCCTTCACAGTCCGTAAGGATGAAGGCATGTGGGTATCATCAACTAGGAGACTGGCTGGTAGAGCAGAATGTACTACCTTCCCAAGTTTTTACGAAGCAATTATGGTTAAGTGCCTTGCATCAAGTGTCATGACCGGGATTCGAACCCACACTCTGCTGCTGACAACACCAGAGCTTGGGTCCGGTGAACTAGACCGCTTGGCCACGACACGCCACAATGGTGGGTCACTACTCTTTGAACACCACATTCTCATTGGCCCACATATTCTGGATGCGTACAGTTTATTTTACCAGTATCGACCCAGTAAAACAAATATACCTAGATCTATTGCAATGTCACAGCCCGTGTTTTTGCCAACCAAGGTTGGGAAAACTATGGGAAGCCATAAATCCAAAGCAAAAAACAGATACAACAGTTTGTAAAAATGCTACACCAATAATTCAAAAATAGTGTTGAAGTTGTTTGAAACAAAGCAGCCAATCATGGGACAGTATTTCTTTTCAATTGAAAGTTTGCAGAAGTATTGAATTTGGTCACAGCACCTGTTAACATGGTTGAATGTTTCGCTAATCATTCGGCCATCCATGCCAACCAGCGCGGTTTGTTTTATCAACAATAGGAAGATCTATAGGAAGGGTTCAACAACGCACTATGTACATAAATGAATATGTGTACAATACATTCCTGTAGGCACACTAGACTGTGAAAAAAAAATCAATTTTTTCATTATTTGAAGGTCGTGCATTTGTAACGTGTAATACCGCTCGTTAGCACCGAAACCTAACTTACAAATACACGCTTATTGGACAACAAATGACAAGCAGTCATGGAAATTAAAAGGGACATTGAATCTTTGTTCGCATTCAATGAGGCAAAACTAACAGAGCATGGTTAAAGGCACTGGACACTATTTGTAATAACTCAATTTTAGCATAAAAACTTACCTAGTAACAAGCAATGGAGAGCTGTTGATAGTATAAAACATTGTGAGAAATGTCTCCCTCAGAAGTAATGTAGTTTTTTGAGAAAGAGGTAATTTATCACCCAAATAATAAAAGACTTCAGCTGAAGCCTTTTATTATGCACCTGAAAGCACACAAATTTGTGTGCAACGAGAGTGGTTTTTCTTTCATTATCTTCTTGTAACTTCGATAACCAATTGAGTTCAAATTTTTTACAGATTTGCTATTTTATGCATATGATGGGATACACCAAGTGAGAATACTGGTCTTTGACAATTACCAAAGGTGTCCAGTGCCTTTAAGTAATTTGATGAAACTGCAGAGCAATTGATATACATTTGTTTGACCAGTGCTTCACAACTATTTTTCACACACGTTTTTCTATTTGTATTATCTCTTTTTGATCTTCAGTACTTGACTAGAAAAAAAAGTACATTTTTTATTTACATTAGACTGGTATGTATTTAACTCTGACAGAAAGATTTTCTTATAAAAAAATAAAAATACCTCGACCGAAACAAAAAAGCGTTAAATAAGAATGATGGCGCTGGACTAAATCGTTAACCTAGTAGGAAAAACAAACACAGCATACATGAGGATTTATTGCACAAACACTCTAAGGATTCTTCCAATATCCACCGAGAAAGGTAAAAAGAAGACAGATGGGAAAGATTAATCCGGTAAAACTTCTGATTAAAATTGAAGGATCGAGCATAAAATAGGTTCTTGCTGAGTTTAACGACGTACTCCAGAGTTCCTTCCACAATAAGGCCAAATAAGAAAAAAAAAACATGTTTAGCGTCCCCGCCCGCTTCCTTTTTAGAGGCCGCCTCCTTTTTTTTTAAGGATCAATTTTTACGATCTCTGACAACAAAAATAAATTCTAAATTAGGCCTGGAATTACACAGAGGCCATGGCCTCCGTTGCCCTGGTCTTGGCCTTGGTGCCCCTTCAAAACTTCCCGATAGACTTACAAATTTTCCGATGGAAGTGCCCTTTACAAAGATGAAAATGGCCTTGCCCTCTCCAAGATGAAATTCCAGGCTTGCTAAAATACATAACACTGTTTTTGTTTTTACTATAGCACATTAAAAAAAACATACAGAAAAAAGCTGGCAACCATTTTTTTCAAAATAGCCCGGCCAGCTGTCTTGAAAAATGTGTTGAGTGGCAATTAAAAAAAAAAAAATTAAAAAGGGAGCCCACCTCCTCCTCTTTTTTAAAAAGGCAGGACGCTAAACATGTTTTTTTAATAATTTGGCCTAAGAGGACTACGGGACACCTTTAGACGAGTCTGTCGTTACGATTCATTTATAACAATTTAGTCGGTTCCGCGTGAGGTATCAGTGAAACTAAAGCAGGTTATTGATGTGAACCAGGGATTGAGTATTCCTACTTCATTAAACGAGGAAGAAAAAAACAGATTCTGTTTTTTTTATTGCTACAGTTTTCAGGTGGATCGGGCAGGAGAGCCAATGGACAAAAGATTTAAGGGGTGGGGGGGAAGATGGAAAACATCACTAAATGGAAGAGCCAACAGCCCAACTAACAAGCTGAATTACTGTTGATTATGGTCGGAACTTAGATGGAAAAACCACTGGCATGGTTCAGTGGCTACTTGGTTTGCACAAAATGAGATTTGATTGCTTGTTTGTTTGTTGTTTGTTGGGGTGTTTGTTTGTTTGTTTGTCTGTTCGTCTTTTTGTTTGTTTGTCTGGGCTTACAAGATAGACATTGTGGGGTGATTTTTAGATAGGAACTGTACTTGTGGTTTTGGGGGGACATTGTGGGGTCAACCCCACGATGTGTTTAAACAGGAAAGATTTAAAAAAAAAAAAAAAAAGGGAAAATTGAAAACACATGGGGAAAGCCCACAATGTCTGTTTGTCTGTTTGATTGTTTGATTGTTTGTTTATTTGTTTATTTTTAAAGGCCTTTACATCATGATCATAACAGGCCTGCAGCTGTACATGGAATGGTGAACTTTAAACCCAGTTGCTCCATGCGTGCATGCAGGCCGTCACATCACAATTTAAAAATGACGGCATCCTTTGTGAGGTGACAAGCGCATGTGCATGTGCAGTAACAGGGTCAGAGTTCATGATTCTATGTACAGCCACAGGTCAGGACACAATTTCATAGAGCTCCCTAAGCGGAAAATACTGCTTAACAATTGTCTGCTAAGCAGAAATGAGCAGGATACCAGTCACAAATTGTAACATGTGACATGGTAGTTTGGCTGGTAACCTTATTCTGGTAAGCATAATTTTGTCATGCTTAGCAATTTATTGTGCTTAAGCAGCTCTATGAAATTGGGCCCTGCTCTGATCGTGACGACACAGCCCCTTTAAGAGTGAAATATATGACTTGATGTATCACTTGATATTTCAGATTAAATTTCTGTATTATCATCAATGGACCAGGAAATTAAACATATGAAGAACCAAAATATAACCAGTGCCAATTTCTTTTTGTAATAACAGATAAGAATGCACATGAAATCATGACCAAAAAAATTAACATTTTGTTGTTGATTTTTGTCCCTTCACCAAAACGTGACCACCTAATTTCACGGAGATGAAATTATTGAAAGCTAGAGGATGTAATTTATTTAAAAGATGCTAGGTCTGATTTTTCGGCTGATTTGACCACAAAAATTTAGACTAAAATTTCAACAAGCTATTTCAATAGATTGAATTAAGGTGTTGCACAAAAAAATCTGCCTCGGACAAGTGGTAATTCATTTAAAACTTAAAGGTATTGTACACTTTTGGTAACAGCTAAAAATCAGTGTCCACATTTTATGTGATTAAACATGCATGAACAAACAAACCTGTGAGAGTTTGAGCTCAATTGGTCCTCGAGGTCACAAGAAAATAGTGAAAAGAGATCTTATGAGTTTTCTGTTTTTTCAAATTATCGCGCGCGATAATTACTATTGTTTTACTCGTTTCTCAAAAACGATAGCATTTTAGGCAGAAATATTTAAAGGAACCCTTTCTACCATTACTTACTTTGAGTCATGTAAGTTATGTGTGAATCTGTGAACATTGTGTTTTTTGATCTTACCAATAGTGTACAGGGCCTTTAATACAAATTACTGTCTCACATCCATCAGCCATGTTCAAAAATTTATGCAAGCAAAATGTCTTTTATGCATTATTCATGGGGTTACATGCCTATATTCTGACACGCCTATGTTCTGACACGCCTATGTTCTGACACCCCTATGTTCTGACACCCCTATATTCTGACACGCCTATGTTCTGACACGCCTATGTTCTGACACCCCTATGTTCTGACACCCCTATGTTCCGACACCCCTATGTTCCGACACCCCTATGTTCCGACACCCCTATGTTCCGACACCCCTATGTTCCGACACCCCTATGTTCCGACACCCCTATGTTCCGACACCCCTATGTTCCGACACCCCTATGTTCCGACACCCCTATGTTCCGACACCCCTATGTTCCGACACCCCTATGTTCCGACACCCCTATGTTCCGACACCCCTATGTTCCGACACCCCTATGTTCCGACACCCCTATGTTCCGACACCCCTATGTTCCGACACCCCTATGTTCCGACACCCCTATGTTCCGACACCCCTATGTTCCGACACCCCTATGTTCCGACACCCCTATGTTCCGACACCCCTATGTTCCGACACCCCTATGTTCCGACACCCCTTATTGTTCCGACACCCCTATGTTCCGACACCCCTATGTTCCGACACCCCTATGTTCCGACACCCCTATGTTCCGACACGCCTATGTTCTCGACACGCCTATGTTCTGACACGCCTTTGTTCTGACACCCCTATGTTCCGACACCCCTATGTTCCGACACCCCTATGTTCCGACACCCCTATGTTCCGACACCCCTATGTTCCGACACCCCTATGTTCCGACACCCCTATGTTCTGACACGCCTATGTTCTGACACACCTATGTTCTGACACGCCTTTTTCTGACACGCCTATGTTCTGACATGCCTATGTTCCGACACCCCTATGTTTCCACACCCCTAATGTATTTTCCTAACCCTAATCCTAGCCCTAACCCCAGCGTTTATATCACAAAGTGGTTATCGGAACATAGGATTGTCGGAACATAGGGTGTCGGAATAGAGAGCAGTCTCTGTTCGTGGCATATGCAAACAGGAAGCAGCATCATCTGTCAAAATTCATTCAGAGAAAAAATTATTTCAAAAAATTTCTTTCAGCGAAAATCAGGACACACAAATTTAACCGAAAAAAAAATCTTATTTTTAATTTAAATTTACTACCAGTGCATATCAGTTAAATAGACAACGACATAACTGACTGGGAAAACAGTCAGTATAGTGTACAGTCAAAACATCACGCATGGTGTGTACCACCTAAACCCAGATGGACCACGGCGGAAGGAAATTCACCCTCCATGGGTGAACATAAACAGGGCAGAGAAATTGACAAATCCAGGTGAACTGACAGCTAAGAGCTCCCTGAATAAACTGGTAATAAATTAAAGAGTGATGAGCTTCTATTCTTCAGCGCCAACCGCCAAAAAATTGATAATTTTTCTTCTTTTCCATTTGGATGGCCGCTTTAGAGAAGCGATGATTGTAGTTTATGTACGTTGGACGCTGGATTGATAAGGTACATGTGTTGTAGGATGCGGACACATGTCAATAGACATGTGTAAGAGGAGTAAGGGATGACATGGGGTTGTGCAGGGTGGGGGAAGGATCAGAATGGGGTCAACAACATTATGACTGATGATGTGAGTGGGATAAAAAGGGTTTGTATAGGGTAAATGGGGGAAATCAAATGCAATAATATCTCAGTGGGTACAAATGGGATGAAAAGGGTTTGAATAGGGTAAATGGGGGAAATCAAATGGTACTTCGGTGAGATGCAATAATATCTCAGTGGGTACAAATGGGATGCAAAGGGTTTGAATAGGGGGAAATCAAATGGTACTTCGGTGAGATGCAATAATATCTCAGTGGGTACAAATGGGATGAAAAGGGTTTGAATAGGGTGAATGGGGGAAATCAAGTGGTACTTCGGTGAGAGGCAATAATATCCAGTGGGACAAATGTGAAGGGATAAACAAAATTGGGAATGCATAAAAGGGTTTGAATAAGGGTGTTAATGGGGGAAATCAAGTGGTACTTCGGTGAGAGCAATAATATCTCAGTGGGTACAAATGGGATGAAAAGGGTTTGAATAGGTTAATGGGAATGGTAGGGAGATCAAAATGGAAAAAGTATATAATAAAAAAACTTCGGTGAGAGGCAATAATATCCTAGGAGGTATAAATGGGATGAAAAGGGTTTGTATATGATGAATGGGGGTAGATCGAATGGATTCTGAATCCCACCCGAGAAACATGGCCATGGATTTTTTTCACAGAACTCGGGGAAGTATTGAATATACAGTGCTTTACACACATCGGTGAAAGGGTAAAACCAGATAATATTTTTTATCCCCGATGCAAATTGAACATCTATTAAGAATATCCTAGTTATAGTAGATATAAATAGGATGAAACGAGATCGTATAGGATGAATGGGGGTACTTGTAAATGGAATCTGGGCGAGTGGCAAGAATATCTTTGTAGGTATATAATGGGATGAAAAGGGTTTGTGTAGGATAAACTGGGGCAAATCAAATGGAACTATGGTCAACAGCAATAATATCCCAATAGGTATAAATGGGATGAAAAGGGTGAAAATGAGTGGACGTGGAGATCAAATCTCCAACCTCATTTGAAACTCCTTCCTTCAACCAGGATCCCATGCAATGATGTGTATATTATGTACCAATGCACTATATCCAGAAAAAAAAACATCCATCGGTAATTTGAACTGCACACTTGATGGAACCAAGGTTACATCATAATCAAATAACACTGTTGATTAACTGAGAGGTAATCTAGTTATTCAGAAATTGAGAAGCTACAATCAGGGATGCTAACAAGGGTGAATGCACACCTGAGCAAGGAGATTTAATGCACACTGTCAGCTTCAGTGTTTATTTACAAAATTTATGTGGCGTTTTCACGAAAACGCGACCATGATTTGATGTTATTTTTACAGGTTGATTGTATGAAGGGGGGGTGTTTATTGAAAAAATGAGGGATGGGATTGAGTTTATTGGCGTGCCGTGGCAGAGCGGATAAGAGCACCGGACTCAAGCTCTGGTGTTTCTGTTCAGCAGAGTGTGGGTTCGAGTCCCGGTCGTGACACTTGTGTCCTTATTAAGCAAGACACTTAACCATTATTGCTGCGTCCTTGGGATGGGACGTAAAAGCCGTAGGTCCTGTGTGTTGTGTAATGCACGTAAAAGAACCCGGTGCACTTATTGTAAAGAGAAGGGGTTCGCCCCGGTGTTCCTGGTTTGATTGGCTGCATATTGTGCCACAGCACCCCTAATATAAATTTCTGATGAAAATGACAATTTACTATCCCTACTCCCTGCATTTGTACATTGATCCAATCAAAAAATTGAGAGTTTTGGAGTCAACCTTTTCGCAAAAGGAAAGGGAACTTTTGCTTCGTTATTTTCAAAAAAAATAATCTCTTGATTAGAAAAGCTGATACAAATCACATGTCGTACACACAGGATAATGAGTCCGTTTGTACATATGCGTGAGTCCATGCGTTACTAATTGGGCCTGAAAATGAGTTGTGTAATGTAACAGTGAGATGGATTGTGTGCCTGGTTTAGGGTGACTGCGTTCCCGTGGGATCAAACTCTAAGGCTCAACATTGTCTGGTCATGAGAACCCAATTAGTGACAGCCTTGGGGGGGGGGGGAAACCCCAACCATATGCAGGTCAATTTGCAGCGATGAATGAAAATCATTAGACATTATTAAACCAAGGAGCGTCTCTGTGCTTGAAGATGGTGATTAGTTTGAAGAAAGTGACATTTATCACTTGATTTCCACTGGGCCTTGTTTATTAAGGTTTTTTTTTAAAATTATATAAAAAAACTACGCCACCCTAAGCATACAACAAGGCGCAATTTTCCCTCATTTGCCACCACATGTTATTTTATTATTATTTTATAACACTTCTCACTGCAAATCAATACAAAAGAAAAACAAGGAAATATAGATTAAAAAAAGTTTTAAAAAAATAAACAAAAGATACCACGTAATAAAAATATTTCAAAAGTTAAAACAAATCGCCAATGAGTGGCGCGACGGGACGGAACAGGCGACCAGCACCTCTACAGAGCCATCCTACCACAGTTGAAAGGGAAGGGTTGGGGGAAGAGGGAGGGGGAAGGAGGGAGGGGTAAGAGGGAGGGGGAAGGGTAAGGGGAAGGGGAAGAGGGAGGGGAAGAGGCAAACTGGGGCACCCCCACCCCAATACCCACCAAAACCTTATTGGTTAGTTTACACAGTTCATAGGAAAGGTTTGTTCTGACAGGAATGCTTCAAGAGATGAAGGGAATTCAGGGTAACAGGGCTCACCGTTAACACTAGCGCGGCATACACTGTCTAGTAAAAAACTACTACGGGCAAGTAAACATCACTTCTAAACGCCCCCTGTGGGCTACTTGAAACTGTGCAAACTACTTGTGTAAATAGCTTCCAATTCTTCCCTTTCAGATGTGAATATAATGGAAGATACATTTGTGACAATATACGTTTAAAATCTGGGGCTACTAAAATTTCCAGGGGGCAAGTAAAACACAGTTGGGGCTACTTACTAACTAAAAAAGCAGGTTTCTTCCCTGCATTTTGTTCAAACCAGAGTGCAATAGGGATGCTGCTGCTGCTCAACCTCAACCCCATGGTTTACTTTATTTCCAACCATGTTTACAATAGTAAACCCTGGGAGGGAAACTTTGGACCCTGGTTGGACAAAACCAAATGTTAACCTTTGTCAAAACAGCCGGCCGGCAACCAATGTACAGACGTGCTATTAAATCTGGTACCGGACCACGAGACTATGACGAAGATGTGAATTTCGAAAAGCAGCCAGACTATTCTAATTTGCATACGTATCAAAAAAATGTTGGATATGCAAATGATCCAATACCAGGGTGAGAGAGCGGTCAACCTCGTACTGCTCGACACAAACTGGGGACGAGGTTGGCTGCTGCTGGACTCGGATGCGTGGAAAGCGACCATCAGAGGCTGCCGAGATGGAGTCGGCTGAAGACGACCCTCTCGCATTCTACTAATTAACTACTAAACCGGAGCCTTGCATGTGCAGGTGGGTTCGAGTCCCGGTCGTGTCCTTAAGCAAGACACTTAACCAATATTGCTGTGTCCTTGGGATGGGACTTTAAAGCCGTTGGTCCCGTGTGTTGTGTAATGCACGTAAAAGAACCCAGTGCACTTATTGTAAAGAGAAGGGGTTTGCTCCGGTGTTCCTGGTTTGATTGGCTGCATTTTGCGCCACACCAGCACCGTGTAAACCATTAAAAGGTGCTGCTATGTAAAGGAAAAAGGTCTCAAACTTCAAAACGTAGCTCCACACACCTTGCAGGATAAATTATATGTTGGAATGCCATGAGCGCCACTGAGTGATGGAATTGAGCGATATATAAGAAGCCACAATTATTATTATTATGGCCCTTTTCGAAACCACGGTTTGGGGTAGGGCATGGTTGGAGCCTTGCATGTGCAGGGAACGATTTCATGGGGCAATTTTGCATTGCAAAAATACTTTAGACAGAAGATGTCTTGTGCACACTGAATGCTACTACTGAGTAACAAATGACGACTTTAAGTGGCAACCGAGACAATTAATGTCACGTTTTGCTGCGCTAAACCAAAAAAATCATCACTGATACGGATTGGGGTTTCAGTCACTTTCTGATTGCGTGTGTTTTCCCTCGTAGTGTTTTTTCCTCCCACATCTAAAAACTGATCACTTCAACGTCTTCTCTACACAATTGCATCTTCAGGCCGACAGATTACAGCACGAGACACTTTTGAGGGTTCCTTGGTTTCAATTAAGGATCATAACAAGAGCAAGGAGAGAAGCTCCACAGTAAGTGACGTACACACGTACAAGTAAACAAAAATACGAGCAAATGTACACCTAAAATGAATATCACTCAAATACTTACAGGTATCAACAAATAGTCATCAACAAATATATTCTAAGAATAAGTCTCCATTTGAAAGCTTAGTAATGGACCTTATGCAAGTGACGTCATTTGAGTAGGGCGCCCTCGGCTGGGGGTCGAAAAGAAGATTACTCAATGGCCGATTCTGTGTGCCGCGCGTACTTGCGTTTTCCATTGTTACGTCATCTTATTACCTCTAAGATGGCGGCGCGATGACGCCAACACATAAGGTCTATTAAAAAGATTATCCTTTATCCTTAAGTGAATACTGTCAAAGTAAAGAGAACGGGACTTGATGACCATGCAAAATCAACCAACTCCTTATTTTAATTTTGCAGCAGTCAAAATAAGGATATTGTGAACAAGCAGATATCCTTGACATACATGTATAAACCTGGTTCTGTTTTTTGTTTTGGTTTCATCCACTAAAAACATGACCTATTTTGATGGAATTAAACGATTGCGTGTCACGGCCGAGCGGGGCACCAGACTCAAGTTAAGTGTTTCTGATCAGCAGAGTGTGGGTTTGAGTATGGTCACGTGCCCGAAGGAAGGGCGCAACAACAGTTTTACCATTGAAAGGGCGTAACCAAATACTGTGCAAAAATAAAACGTGTTTCAAGAAAACTGAGCGCGAAATTTTGATCGGTTTTCTGCCATTCATAAGCTATTATAGGAAGGTTAAAATTCTGCATGGAAAATGGGGAAAACATGTTTTTGAGGGTAATTCTAGCAACGAGAATGTAACAGTAATGCCATTTGTGTTGCTGCCAGGAGCCATTTAATTGCTCATGACCTTCTGTTTATAGTACTGTGCAAAATAGTTTATGTGCCAGCAAGAAGGAGCCTTATGCTTTTTTTCTAGACACAGGACAATGGTATGTGTTTTTAAAGCAAGACACTTAACCATTGTTTCTTTGTCCTTCAGATGAGACATACAAAACAATAGGTCCTGTGTGTTGCGCAATGCTCATGAAAGAACCAAGGATATACATTGTAGACTTATCAATATATATTCGGTTTGCGGTAACACCATGTGTATAAATATCTACTTTGCTGTGTAGATTTTTGTACACATGGTGTTACCGCAAACCGAATATATATTGATACCTCACCATGCATTGCCTCAAATCCCATGTAGACTTATCATTAAAGGAACATTACAGAATTGGTAAGAAAAAAACTTGTAAAATATACTTTTTGATCACAGATTTACATAACACTTACACGGTCTAATGATGATGATAGTAGAAAACATCCCTTGAAATATTTATGTCTGAAATGCCATATTTGATGAGAAATGAATAAACTAATTTTCCGATTGGAGTTTATCGCTCAGTGAGCGTTTTATTCATTTGTTGAACCTACATGATTTCATGCAAATGTGTAATCTGTTTTTCACCATTTTCTCGTGACCCAGATGGCCGATCGATCTCAAACTTCTACAGGTTTGTTAGTTTATGTATATGGTGGATTACATAAAGTGCTTACACTGCCAGCAACTGTTTTGTTAGCAAAAACCAATTCTGTAATGTTCCTTTAAGAGAAGGGGCTCCACCTGATGTTCCTGGTATGGTTGGCTGCATCTTGCACTGCATCTCCTTGTAAACCCTTACAAAGGGGCTTCATTGATGGGACTCATGAATCACAAACTAACTTCCCTTACTTTAAAAACATATTCATGAGTACCCCAGACAGTTAAGGCAGTCCTATGTGTCAAAAGGTGGTCACATGACCATGTTTAACTGGTATCTAAAGATACAGCTGGAGCTGCATATAGGACCAGTTGGCTATAGCGCCCTCGGCGTTCAAACCAAACGCGTGTTGGCGCGCAAGCGCATAATGCAATACGGTACACAACATACGGTACACAACATAAAATCTATTAGAAAGCGCATCTACGCACAATCACTGAGCGTCTCTTGCAATTTCACCCCTGGTGAAGCAACCCGACGAAAGAAATTGACAAAATTAACGAAAAAGACGAGGGAACGAAAGAGTAGTGACTCTGTCTATAATGGCCTTTTCAAAACCTTGCCGCACCATAAAAGGACCTCCCCTTCGGCTCAGTCCTTTTATCGCACATCAGCCACGACCCTGTAGGTTTTTAATCGGCCATTTAAAACCTTACCACCTACTCTTTTGTTCCCTCAATAACTGCTGGAGATGCCCGCAGATAGTGAGAACTGATTATAATTCACAGAGAACTAGAAGACGGGGGATGAATCTACTACTCTTCAAAAAAGAAAAGAAAAGACAATGAATTGTACCTTTAACTCATTCGTACATTTTCACAGCTTACTATTCAAAGCTATTACAATAACACAGTTTGCCGGGGGTGGCTCTGTCCCCAAACGGAACTGAGAACTGATTATAATTCACAGAGAACTAGAGGATAAGGAATGAATCTACTACTCTTCAAAAAAGAAAAGAAAAGGGCAATGTATTGTACCTTTAACTCATTCGTACATTTTCACAGCTTACTATTCAAAGCTATTACAATAACACAGTTTGCCGGGGGTGGCTCTGTCCCCAAACGGAACTGGCAGATAGTGGCTGTATAAGAACTGATTATAATTCACAGAGAACTAGAGGATAAGGAATGAATCTACTACTCTTCAAAAAAGAAAAGAAAAGGGCAATGTATTGTACCTTTAACTCATTCGTACATTTTCACAGCTTACTATTCAAAGCTATTACAATAACACAGTTTGCCGGGGTGGCTCTGTCCCCAAACGGAACTGGCAGATAGTGGCTGTATAAGAACTGATTATAATTCACAGAGAACTAGAGGATAAGAAATGAATCTACTACTCTTCTTTAAAAAAAAAGAAGACAATGTATTGTACCTTTAACTCATTCGTACAGTTTCATAGCTTACTATTCAAAGCTTTTACAATAACACAGCTTGCCGGGGGTGGCTCTGTCCCCAAACGGAACTGGCAGATAGTGGCTGTATAAGAACTGATTATAATTCACAGAGAACTAGAGGATGGGGGATGAATCTACTACTCTTCTTAAAAAAAAAAAAGACAATGTATTGTACCTTTAACTCATTCGTACATTTTCACAGCTTACAATTCAAAGCTATTACAATAACACAGTTTGCCGGGGTGGCTCTGTCCCCAAACGGAACTGCAAGAGAGGATATCCTGTGGAATCAAACCCAGAGTATCTATGTGGTATGACAAAGAATAAAACCTGTCCTGAAACAGGAAACGGGGTAGATTCGTCTGCATGTACTTTACCCGCTCCACTCCATAGAAGGCAAATCGTTTCAATTAAGTATATATATTTATTATATGTTATCTCAGACATACCCAGGGTAGTCTCTGCTGCGGACAGAACTGGTATATATGCACATTGCATATCCGGCCGATAGACAAGTCTGTTTATAATGATGCAATAGAAAGTCTGATTTTCAAAGCGAAAGTTCCCTTTTTTATTTTTTTATTTAAAGGAACATTACAGAATTGGTACATTTACATCAAACTTACATGGTCTAATGATGATGATAGTAGAAAACATCCCTTGAAATATTGCTGTCTGAAATGCCATATTTGATGAGAAATGAATAAACTAATTTTCCGATTGGAGTTTATCGCTCAGTGAACGTTTTATTCATTTGTTGAACCTATATGATTTCATGCAAATGTGTAATCTGTTTTTCACTATTTTCTCGTGACCCAGATGGCCCAAACTTCTTCAGGTTTGTCAGTTTATGTATATGGTGGATTACATAAAGTGTTTACACTGCCAGCAACTGTTTCGTTAGCAAAAACCAATTTTGGATTTTGTGCACTTTAATCACATGTTTTGATTTTGATTTAAAAAAAAAAAAAGGGGACTGTTTTTTCCATAACTGAAACTGGTATCATATTGAAACTACATGTAGAAAGGCTTTCAAATTACAAATTATTTTTTTATTCCATGAAAAATAAAAAACAAAATCAAAATTTCTGGTTGCTTTAAAGCAAAGTATACCTTTGGTTTTTGGAACCGTTTGATTGTTTTAATCCTATAAAAATATAGATATATACAATTCCTGTGAAAATTTCATTTCAAAAGATGGTCGCGTTTTTGAAATATCGCCAAAATCCTCAGATAATATGTCCACGCATAAAGAATAATTCCTAATAGGAATACACGATCGCAGAAACATTTCTGACAGAAACGTTTCTCAGATTCAAATTTTGGGGGATAAAAACTGACATATTTTGCCATATCCACATTGTTTTGAATTGAAATTTTGTAGAGTGATTACCAATCACTCTACAAACTTTCCCTTTAACAAGGAATTACCAGTGGATTCCTGCAAGTATTTTAAGAAAACAAAAATATATTTTTAAAAACCTCCACTTCATCCAGGCTGACATGACAAAATGGAGCAATTTCGTCAGCTGAAAAGCCCCGAGCCATGCAATTCAATTTAGAATTCACTATTATGTAAATGAAATTGCCTGTGACAACTTTGAAGTTATAAACTTGGGAGTACAAAGCTATCAGTGCAGTCCTTATAACAAACCTCTCATCGTGACTTGCTTGAATTGATGAAAATTAGGAGAATTTCACCCACATCTTGAATGGGGTTCGTAACAAACGAGGTAGAGGGGGGGGGGTAAACTTAGACTCCGGCACGAAGGTCATACTGATTCTATTCAATGGGCATAACACAGAGGAATGACTGAGGGGGAAAAAAAGAAAGGCAACATGCGGCACACACACACTCCAGGAAGTTGACCCGGTTTTTATTCCCCGTCTGAGATTGGCATTGATAAAGATCGTAGCAACCGGGGCCCTGCAGCGGCCCGTTCTTTTAATAATGCACGGAACGCGGCGTTTGCACGTTGATCAGCTCCAAATGGTTGCCCGAGTTACCGCAAAGAGGAAGAGAGAGGGAGCACCGAATCAACAGCAATACCCCCCCCCCCCACTGCAGCCTACCCTTGATTAAATCTCAGCCAATCACGGACAATAAATAAAGGTTTATTTGGTGTGAATTTCAGCAGTTCAAATGTTGAAAAGAGGCATGCCACATATGAATTTTGAGGAAGGAGCGTGATTCATCTGTAACAACAAGGTACAGAATTGGTATTAATCCGGTAAAAAGTGATTAGTTTAAACCTGAAAGCACACTGAGCCCCCTGAGCGAATTGGCGGCTACAGCGACGGCTACAGAATCACATGAGAGGTCTTAATCTGCTAAACGTGGCTTTTACTATTGCAGATTTGCAGTTATAAGCTAATCACAGTGTAAAATATCAATCTTAATCATACCCTTAGACATAATGTGGTTCTTTGTGAAAACGGTGATCATTTATTGGTCGTCAGATTTGCAATTTGATGGGTTGGTCGGTGTGTTTATTGAAAACTAGATGATGAATATGAACGTTCTCCTCCAAAAAACCAACGATGAGTTATCCCTCTAATGGTATTATACAGGATTGATAAGGATAACAAACATCATTGTTTAAAGGAACATTACAGAATTGTTTTTTGCTAACAAAACAGTTGCTGGCAGTGTAAGCACTTTACAATGTATGTAATCCACCATATACATAAACTGACAAACCTGTAGAAAATTGAGATCGATCGGCCATCTAGGTCACGAGAAAATAGTGAAAAACCGATTACACATTTGCATGAAATCATATAGATTCAACAAATGAATAAAACGCTCACTGAGCGATCAACTCCAATAGGAAAATTAGTTTATTCATTTCTCATCAAATATGGCATTTCAGACAGAAATATTTCAAGGGATGTTTTCTACTATCATCATCATTAGACCGTGTAAGTTTGATGTAAATCTGTGATCAAAAAGTATATTTCACAAGTTTTTTCTTACCAATTCTGTAATGTTCCTTTAATTTCAGTCTGAAAACTTACTAGTTATAAAGTTCATTCCAGGACCATTATTTCTGTGAATTATTTCCCTCTGAAATGAAGCCATATTCAAGCAAACTTTATCTAAAAACCTATTTAAAAAAAACCGCAACAGCTAAATTCAGTTGTCACAACCAAAATTTAGGACAATGAGTTTACATGCTAAGAATTGTGCGTGGTTTTTTCACTATTTTCTCCTGACTGACTCACACAACGGATTAAGCCCAAAGTTTCACAGGTTTGTTATTTCATGTATGCGGTTGATCACACCAGCGCACGAACTCACGGTCTGCGACTATTTTGTCAGCTCTACCAATCCTGTATCTTTAAAGGGCGGCTACTGACCTAGACTGGTCCCCTGTCCTTATCCGCAAGAATAAGGACAGGCACCGGTGTATTAATCCAAATGTAGTCACTGCTAGACTGGTCCCCTGTCTTTATCTGAGAGACCGCAATGGGATGCGAGGTCAAAGGTGCGTTTGTCAGGATTCCTCCAAACGCTCAAAGTCTGGCGTTATTCACGAGCCTCAAAGCGTGACGTCAGATATTCGGGCTACTACTAACCAAGCTTGAGGAAAGCTGTCATCATGACCATCCTCTTGGCAACATAAACGTGCCAATCAAAACCAGTGACAGTTTACATGATCATGTTCGCAATGTGTTCCAGGTCTAAATATGTCCTTACTGAATTCCCAAAGGGTTGGGTTGTCAACCATCCCTCATTCCTTTTGTAATTTAACTCCCTCCCCCACCCCCTTGTGTCTGTGATACATGACTCTACGGTAATTATGGCCCTTCAAGCATTCTGTCAGCTACTACTATTATCTCTACAGAAACACTCCTTGTCACCAAGCTTACATCTCAGTTGGAAACCATCATGTTATCTCATTTGCATAATACAATCTCACTCGCCTGTTACGATCCAGTTTCCCAATCAGGGAGGCAAGAATGATTCATCACCCTGTTCACAAAGAGAAAATCAAAATGTCCATGTTTGGTGAAAACATCATTTGATGTTTTGTAACTATTTTTAAAATCATTGTTTCACAGACAACGATGGATCAAGTAACCATTTTTGACCAACCATGAAAGTGGAGAACTTAAATCATGCAAAACTTGTTATTTTTTATCACAGTAAGTTTAAATAACAATTAATTTACTGTTTAATACAATCCTCTCTTCGTGACAACTGCACAGCCGAGGTCTGTGTGCAGCGCATCCTGCACAAACCAGTGCAATTGTCTGTTCAAGAATACTCAAACTTATCTAGGTCTTAATTGTCTCTTCATTTTAAAACTCATTTTTGGCACCATGCCAGGGCTTTGTACTTCAATTTAAAGACTGGCAAATCTAAGAGAAACTGTAAATCTGGTGGTATTATCATTGGGCTTCTTTGTGTAGCTGCAAAACTATAACGCTGTATGACTTGAAACTTGGGGAAAATGTTGATGTCTCTGATAACTTACCTGGGTCCCTTGCTTTATTTCAGTTTGTTGTGAAATTTTACAAATTTCACTCATTTCACTCCGTGTGAAAAGGACAACATTGTTTGGACTGCCCAAGGTCCCCAGTGAAATCTTCTCAAACATGGCTAAATGTTGTCAGAGGTCGGGGATTTACGACAAAATCTTCAATTTAGCTGGGGTCCCTTGCTTTATTTCAGTTTGTTGTGAAATTTTTACAAATTTCACTCTGTGTGAAAAGGACAACATTGTTTGGACTGCCCAAGGTCCCCAGTGAAATCTTCTCAAACATGGCTAAATTTTGTCAGAGGTCGGGGACTTATGGCAAAATCTTCAGCTGGCATAAGTTTTGGCTAAGGGCGTGTGCAAATTCATCGTGTGACGGGAACCTTTGGCGTGTCGTGGCCGAGCGGATAAGAGCACTGGACTCAAGCTCTGGTGCTTCTGTTCATCAGAGTGTGGGTTCGAGTCCCGGTCGTGACACTTGTGTCCTTAAGCAACACACTTAACCATTATTGCTGCGTCCTTCGGATGGGACGTAAAGCCGTTGGTTGTAAAAGAACCCAGTGCACTTATCGAAAAGAGAAGGGGTTCGCCCCGATGTTCCTGGTTTGACTGGCAGCATATTGTACAAATCACCTTGTAAACCACTACATGGTGCTATGTAAAGGAGTAGGTCTCATACTTTAAAAACATAGCTCCACAACACCTTGCAGGAAAATACTTCACTTTGCTAAGCGCCTCGGAATAGGCAACTAGAAGGATGGAACTCTACAAATGCCTGATGATTATGGTTATGATTTATTGAACAATTGTTAGGTTTTTTTTTTACTTTAGCTGACTTCATGCATGACGGCAATAAATAAACAATGAGTGCTCATAAATATTGTAGCAAGGGACGTTGGTTAATTTGTCATCGTGTGAAAAGGGCTTTAGACTTGAGAAGAAGGGAAACTGCTGAGATGTATGTGGGAAAGGGGGGGGAGGAGTAGAAGAGTATTCCAAGTGCCAACAACACCTAAAGGCAGTATAAACAAAAGAAGGGGGTCTGCTTGTATACAAATACATGCTTATAAACACGGCAATTAAATGTACTACCTTTGGTAGTTGTTAAAGACCAGTCTTCCCACTTGGTGTATCTCAACATATGCACAAAAAAACAAACCTGTGAAATTTTGAACTCAATTGGTCGTCGAAGTTGCGAGATAATAATGGAAGAAAAAACACCCTTGTCACACGAAGTTGTGTGCTTTCAGATGCTTGATTTCGAGACCTCTCACGCGTGAGGTCTCAAAATCAATTCAAATAAATTACTTCTTTCTCAAAAACTACGTTACTTCAGAGGGAGCCGTTTCTCACGATGTTTTCTACTATCAACAGCTCTCCATTGCGCGTTACCAAGTAAGTTTTTATGCTAACAATTATTTGGAGTAATTACCAATAGTGTCCACTGCCTTTAAAGGGTATGTACTTTTTTTAATTGGGGAGGGGGAGGGGAAGGGGGTAAGCAACAACACTTTACAGCAGGATCAGAAGAAAAGAGCCAGTTTGCGTTCGCTGCAAATCAAACTCACTCTGAGAGAAGTTACCCCAGGTGGTCTTCCGACATCTGTTTCTTCCACATTGCCTTGATTGTATCCAATTATTACGTACTCCTTAATGAAATATTTAAAGGCACACTTTACCTCTTGATAAATTGGTAATTGATCAGTCCGCGTTCTCACAAAGACGGGGAACCGAGGCTGGTCGAGGTGGAGTATTTTGTTCACAATAATTGGTTAGCACATGTACTGTATGAACTGTACATTTTGATACGAAGGTTCATCATGTGATATTTAAAGGAACATTACAGAATTGGTTTTTGCTAACAAAACAGTTGCTGGCAGTGTAAGCACTTTATGTAATCCACCATATACATAAACTGACAAACCTGTAGAAGTTTGAGATTGATCGGTCATCTGGGTCACGAAAAAATAGTGAAAAACCGATTACACATTTGCATGAAATCAAATAGATTCAACAAATGAATAAAACACTCACTGAGCGATAAACTCCAATCGGAAAATTAGTTTATTCATTTCTCATCAAATATGGCATTTCAGACAGAAATATTTCAAGGGATATTTTCTACTATCATCATCATTAGACTGTGTAAGTTTTATGTAAATCTGTGATCAAAAAGTATACTTTACAAGTTTTTTTCTTACCAATTCTGTAATGTTCCTTTAACAATCATAAACTACCTTAGAATCCACAAGAATCCATGTTACAGTTTACTTGAATGGAGTTGGTACTGTATCCGAAAGTCGCCCAATCTTATACCAGTCCAAACATTTGAGTTTTGCGAAAAGTATCATAGTGTTTAGTATGTCAATGGATTTGGTAAAGATCCTGGCCAGAAAGCTTGAGGGTAGGGTCATAGATTCATTTTTTGTCAACGTAATGCTGATTTATAGGCACAATTATCAAGAAATATACAACAAAAGTCACCTGTGAAAGTTTCAGCTAAATACAAAGTCTACTTGTTGAGAAAACAGCAAAAAAACTGTCACGGTATTTCCACAAGAACGTCGAATCCATCCACGTTTTAGCGAGGCGACAGCGGGTACCAACCGCATCTCTGGCCGCAGCATTCGCGAACGGACACCAACCCTCAGAAATCTGAGAAACGATTCGCGCATGAACCATTTCTCAGTTTCAAATGTTTTTAATTGATTTATAATCAGCAGGTGCATTTCAGACGAACTGATTTCTCAGGATGCTTGCTACTATTACCATTAAAGGTACATGTTGCCTTGAATCGGCCGAGTTGGTCTATAAAAAGCGTTTGTAAACCGTTTGTTAAAAAATGCACGGTTAGAAAGATGTTTTAAAAGTAGAATACAATGATCCACACAAATATGCCTCGAAATTGCATGGTTTTCCTTTTACATCGTGAACTAACACAGTCGGCCATTTTATGGAGTCAAATTATTGACTCCACAAAATGGCCGACCGTGTTAGTTCGCAGAGTTAAAGAAAACAACGCAATTTTAAGGTATATTTGTGTGGATCATTGTATTCTACTTTTAAAACATCTTTCTAACCATATGCATTTTATAACAATTGGTTACAAACGCTTTTTATAGACCAACTCGACCGATCCAAGGCAACGTGTACCTTTAAGCTTTCGGATAGAAATTACAAACAAATTTGGTCGTTACCAAAGTACAACACCACCTTTAAGATTTTAATCAAATGGGAACTCAACATCAACACTTTGGGACTCTGATAAGATTGATATATGCCTGGCACCTGTCTTGGGACTGATGACTCCATCAAACTAAAACAAAGCCTGCGAGAAGGATTTTAGACATTTCAGAGTTGAGTCAGCTTTTTGCGATATGTGTAACTGTACTTTGCAAGATTGGTTCAAACTTTGGTAACGACCCAGAAATTCGTTTTTTTTTTAAATTTCTATCCGAAAGCTTCCTTGTTGTAAAGATGGTTAATGGCAGTAAGCATCTCGCAAAATTATTTGTCTGAAATGCCCCAATTGATTAGAAATCATTAAAAGTATGTTGACAAATTAGAATCTCCAAAACTAAACTTAAGTTTTTGAGATTCAAATTTCCGTGGTGTCCGTTTGAGAGTGCTGCGGCCAGAGTTGCCGTTTGGTACCCGCTGTCACCTCGCTGAACGTGGACGAATTCGAGGTGACTGATGAAAATAACGTGACAGTTTTGCTGTCTTCTCAACAAGTAGAACACTGTAAATCAGCTGAAACTGTCACAGGTGACTTTTATTGTATTTTTCTTGTTAATTTTGCCCTAAAAATCAGCATTATGCTGACATAAACCAATCTAAGAGCCTACCTTTAACTTCATTTCATTACAGTGTGCAATCCCTTCATCTGTAATTTTCTCTTCCACGATTCAGCACATCTGTCCCTGATAAACATAAAGTGCTCCATCTCCAGCCCCCCCCCTGCCCGCACAGACCCTCGATTATTAAATCATCATCAAGTCATCTGCCTGCCTTCAATTTCCCCCACCAAACTTTACCAGAGAAGACAATTATTAACAAAAGCCATTAAGATTGCCTAGCTCCCGAAGAATTCACCATTAAAAACAAGTTTAAGCCACAACTGCTACATTCTTCACCCTAGAATTGTAATAATGTTTCAACCTTCCTTGGGCTATCAACGTACTGCTAAGAGTTTGGAAGAAAAAGCTGGTTGATTCAAAAGGAAGAGCATGTATTTACAGTGCTAATATACTCTTAAAGGAACATTACAGATTTGGTAAGAAAAAAACTTGTAAAATATACTTTTTGGTCACAGATTTACATCAAACTTACACGGTCTAATGATGATGATAGTAGAAGACATCCCTTGAAATGTTTCTGTCTGAAACGCCATATTTGATGAGAAATGAATAAACTAATTTTCCGAATGGAGTTTATTGCGCAGTGAGCGTTTTGTTCATTTTTTGAATCTATATGGTTTCATGCAAATGTGTATTAAATCGGCTTTTCACTAATTTCTCGTGACCCAGATGGCCGACCGATCTCAAACTTCAACAGGTTTGTCAGTTTATGTATATGGGGGATTACATAAAGTGCTTTCACTGCCAGCAACTGTTTTGTTAGCAAAAACCAATTCTGTCATGTTCCTTTAAAAAAAACCACATCAAAACAAACCAGTGCCTTTGATCATTTCGAAAAAATATAATTATATAAAGGTGACATATATTTCGTCACTGTCTCACAAAGTGACCTATGTAAAAAAAAAAACACCTAATTTTGCAAATTGGATTTTGTCCAATTTATCAGTGTACTGATTACGGTTAACATTTTCAGTCGGGTTCAGGACCTAATTTGTAATAGTTATGTAACTACACTAATTAGCACGACTGACGTATCACTCGATTTGACATTTTGGTGTTTTCACGCAGTGACGTATCATGGTTCGGCACCTTATGCCAATGATGTGCATAACGCTGGCACAGTGCCAAACTTCCGTCTTATGACTTTTTGTGCTTTTACTTTTAACCTATTGATTCTTAGTGTTTTCCACAAAGTGACCTACCTCAATATAAATAGCGCTCTTTGGGCAATTCTTGTTTAGTCGTGTTCTCGAGGTGGCATACATTTCCAGGAATTAGTTACTCATTAAAACAGTTGCGAGAGTGAAAACATATTGACAGAATGAAGAAGTACAAATGAAGAAGTCAGCTTTAGTTTTTGTTATTAAAAAATAAAATTAAAAATAGTACGCAGCCTCTGACCGAAGTTTGAAAAATAGTTCAATTTCAACCGCGATTTTCTCCATTCAAGGATTTTGGGGCTGTGAAGCACATAGGTCACTTCATGGGACAGGCGATGATTTAATAAATGTTTTTCAAGGGGCACCCAGGCAAAGACCAGGGGCATGGAGACAATTGCCTCTGCTGACTCCGTGAAGTATGCTTTTGTTGCAGGACCATATTAAATCATACAGTCCAAGATAAAATAGAATTAGCTGTTGCAAACTGCTTAATACCAACCAAAAGGACCTTTGGTAGAAACGCAAAAGTTTGTTAGTGGCCTGACGTTTGGACCCTAGCAGAGTCTTTCTCGTAGGCAAAAAGAGAAAGACTCTGCTGAGGTCGAAACGTCAGGCCACTAACACATTTTGGCATTTATACCAAAGGTCCTTTTAGATGTTCAGCAGTTTGCAACAGCTAATTTCATTTCTCACAGTCCAACAATGAAACTATTGTTTGAGTGGTGAGTGGTCACTCACCTTGCATAAAATCCCTTGCAGGGTTTGCCCTTAACTTTTTTAGTGACTGACCTCCAGGACCAGTTCACTTGTCATTTCACTAGTCTGCCAGCTTTTTCCCTAGTCATTATGTCATAAGAAATAGGGATGCTTTTCAACACTAAACTAGTCAGCCGAACCACTTGGAGTGAATTCTGACCTGTCCTCATGTGTTTTAAAGGTACACTGTTTGGTAACAGCTCAAAATCAGTGTCCACATTTTGGTCAATTGGTCATCGAGGTCACGAGAAAATAGTGAAAAGAGACCTTATGTGTTTTCTGTTTTTTAAAAACATCAAGTTTTTATCACGCGTGATAACAACTTTTGTTTCACTCATTTCTCAGAAACGATAGCATTTTAGGCAGAAATATTTTAAGGAACCCTTTCTACCATTACTTACTTTAAATCATGTAAGTTATGTGTGAATCTGTGAACATTTGTGTTTTTTTATCTAATACCAATAGTGTACAGGTCCTTTAACAAGCATCATGCCAGCGGACCACTGCTACAGGAGAGCGCTGCCATCATGGTGTACTTGAGAAACTTTTTTTTTAAATTCCAAATTTAGGTTTGTAGCAGAACTGATAGAAGTCTGTAAATTCCATTAGTGTTACCTTACAGCTACTATAAAGAGTATTAAAATGTCACATTTTGACAACTTAATTACATGTGTCAAGGTTCCCAGCCTACTTCTGAGTACTCAGGGGAGGCAACTTGTGCTTTACAATTAATTTACTTCCTGACATTTTTCTTCCAATCTGAATTTCATCACAGGTTTCTAGTCAACGTTAAACATTGGCAATACTTTCTAGTATGGTTGAAACCTAGCAACCGAAAGGAAAGGATGAGAGAGTGAGAGGGAAGCAGGAACGTTGCTTCATCAGAGTTCAGATTCATGTACAGCGAGCCTAGAGTGCAGATTCATGTACAGCGAGCCTAGAGTGCAGATTCATGTACAGCGAGCCTAGAGTGCAGATTCATGTACAGCGAGCCTGAGGGATAACAAAACTTTACAGGGAACACCAAGGGAGTCGTAGTTTTAACAAGAAGAGGCAGTCAATACATTTGTTTGTTTTATAACACCCAGACGTCTAGGTACCAAGAAGCTGTCATTGCTACGAGTATAGTACACTAATTGCTATGGGTATACTACACTGGTTGCTATGGGTATAGTACACTGGTTGCTACAGGCAAAGTACACTGGTTTCTATGGGTATAGTACACTGATTGCTATGGGTATAGTACACTGGTTGCTATGGGTATAGTACACTGGTTGCTATGGGTATAGTACACTGGTTGCTATGGGTATAGTACACTGGTTGCTATGGGTTTAGTACACTGGTTGCTATGGGTTTGTAAACTTGTTGCTATGGGTTTGTACAATGGTTGCATGGTTTCAAATTGATGTTGAACTTGCCGGAAAATGTTACCCAGAGTAGGAGGGTTAACTTGAGATTCCTTCCTCAATGCTTGAAGGTCATGGTGCTCATTTATCTGCATCAAAAATTGAATACCTTTGACCTACATGTGGCTGAATATTGAAAGCAAACCTGGCAAAGTTCTGTTTAGTTTTGTCGTGGCAGAGTGGTAAAGTGCACTGAACTCAAGCTCTGGTGTTTCTGATCAGCAGAGTGTGGGCTCGAGTCCCGGTCTCGACACTTATGTCCTAAAGCAAGCCACTTAACAATTATTGCTTCCTCCTTCGGATGGGACATAAAGCCGTGGGTCCTGTGCGTAGTGTACTGATGTTGTCTGTAAAAGAACCCAGACACACTTATTGCTAAGAGAAGGGGTTTCCCCCGGTGTTTTTGGCAGTGGCTGCTGTCTACACCGCAGTACCTTGTAAACCCTTATAAAGAGCTACATAAATGGATGGGTCTCATAATTTAATAACTTCAAAACTGTCTTTAAAAAAAGTAATAAGCACTTTGAAATTCACGTAGATAAAGCGCTATTTTTATTTTAAAAATCATGCAATTACATAAAGATGGAGCTTTTAAATTTACTTAAAGTTAACTACATGTGCTACTTTTACTTTAAAAATAAATCAGTAGCTTCAACAAGATGAAGGGATGAAGTTTTCTGCTTCATTAAGTTAACAGTTCAGATTATTTTGAACATTTCTTCCTCTGCCTTCTTCTATTTTCCAAGTTATGAGAAACACAAATACAGGCCAGTGTTAGTTAAGAAACTATACAGAAGACAAATGCAGAGAAATTTGAAAAGGGAACCGATGCAATTCCTTTAGATGTAATGGATTAAATTGGGGCCGGTTGAAGTACCCAGAGGCGTGAATATCTGCTCAAATGGAGACCTACAAGTACAAGTACAAGTACATGCAGGTCATGAATTCCACGGAGGCCTCTATAGCGTCATGATCTCAGAAAAAATGAGCAGGACACCAGTCGTCGATTGTACATGTGACATAGTATTTTAGGTGGTAACCTTATTCTGGTATACAAATATTTGTTGAGATTAGCTAATATTTGTGCTTCAGCAACTCTATGAAACTGGGACCAGGGCCCAATCTGCTTAAGCACAAAAAGTAGCTGGACACAAAACAATTTTGCTTACCAGAATAAGGTTACCAGCCAAAATTACAAACACCATGTCGAATGTATAGTTTGTGATTGGTTTCCGGCTAATTTTTGCTTGGCAGAAAATTATTAAGCAATATGTTCTGCTTCAGCAGATCTATGAAATTGGGCCATGCTTCACAATTTTTTTGCTAAGTGTGCTGAGCTACATTCTGTTTGTGCTGAAGCAGCTCTACCTAATTGGGCCCACACAATGATCTAGTCTTGTCATTATGCTCCTTTAAGCTAATCTCATAAACTAGGCTGTAAGATTTTCTCACAGATGCACCCGTCGTCGTCAAATGAAAATGGTCTGCCCTCTCTATCACTCAGATGAAAATCCAGGCAACCTCAGTACTTAACCGAACACATACTGAACACATTGCATCGGTCCTTCACACCATCTCAGTCTGTTCTCAATGAAACCCAACATGTACATTGTCTTGGACCAAAGGGCTGGATTTATTTAAAGGAACATTACAGAATTGGTTTGCTCACAAAACAGTTGGTGGCAGTGTAAGCACTTTATGTAGTCCACTATATACATAAACTGACAAACCTGTAGAAGTTTGAGATCGAACGGCCATCTGGGTCACGAGAAAATAGTGAAAAACCGATTACAAATTTGCATGAAATCATATAGATTCAACAAATGAATAAAACGCTCACTGAGCGATAAACTCCAATCGGAAAATTAGTTTATTCATTTCTCATCAAATATGACATTTCAGACAGAAATATTTCAAGGGATGTTTTCTACTATCATCATCATTAGATCGTGTAAGTTTTATGTAAATCTGTGATCAAAAGTATATTTTACAAGTTTTTTTCTTACCAATTCTGTAACGTTCCTTTAAAGGCCCTGTACACTATTGGTAAGATCGAAAAAAAAAATCTTCACAGATTCACACATAACTTACATAATTTAAAGTAAGTAATGGTAGAAAGGGTTCCTTAAAATATTTCTGCCTAAAATGCTATCGTTTCTGAGAAAAGAGTAAAACAGTAGTAATTATCGCGCGCGATAATTTGAAAAAACAGAAAACACATAAGATCTCTTTTCACTATTTTGTCGCGACCTCGATGACCAATTGAGCTCAAACTTTCACAGGTTTGTTTGTTCATGCATATATTTATAAACACACCAAATGTGGACACTGATTTTGAGCTGTTACCAAAATTTTACAATACCTTTAAACAAAGGAAAACCCCAGCACTATGTACAGAGGCCTTCATGGGCCAATGCTTAATGTCCATTTGTGTTGATTCCCACAGGTGGAAATCCCATCATTGTTGACGAGATCATAGATGTGATAATCGCACTCCAAAATCACTTCCCTGATCAAGAGGTCACGGCACAGCTTTGGGATACACAGGAACCAACAAATTAAAAAACGATTGCCACACTGGTCTAGTTTTGCAGGGATTGAGTTCGTAATTGGTAATTTTGCCGCCAGTCCAAACTGACAAAATCATGTTCGCTAGACCTCTCTGTCCAAGCTGCCACTTAAAACACTCGCTTATTTTGTTTAGGTTATTAATTTTCTGCTCCACTTACAGACCAAGGAGAGGATCAGATTGTATGTGACGGTCGGGTATCATTAATGTTCATTTGCAAGTGTCTTATAAAAAAATTATTTGTATGTTATTTGTACATTCAGTTTGCGGTAAAAATCATGTGTATATGGGTTTGAGGCATTGCATGGTGAGGTATCAATATATATTCCGCTGGCGGTAACACCATGTGTATAAATAACTACTTTGCTTATGTATCTACTTTTAGCTGTGTAGATTTGTTCTCTGAGAACTTGGTTTTCTATTTATTCTACTGCCGTGGAGTAGATTTCAGAATTCGGGAGACAATTAGTTCCGAAAAGAGCTGTCCTGCTTATTGACTCCTACCTCGGCAGGAGGTAGGAAATCAACTTCTTTCTCCTAATGGATCAAGGGACTTCTCTTTAATAACCTCATGGCCGCAGTTCTTAATTGGTCTCAACGTTTCGGCTAGCCTGCTGTCAGTAGACCATATGTGATGCGATCAAGCTAAATGAGTCTTTTATCGACCCTTGTCAATTTTTTTTTTTTTTATCTATTTAAAAGAAGTACAATCTCAGCTTTAAGGATATGAAAACCCCGTGTTGATACCACCTTTGGTTCAAAAGTTATGGAAGTCGAAACACCAAGAGATGTATAGAAATGTAGACCCCGGCCTGTCGACCTATTTTGGCCTGTTATTCAATAATGCATTCATCGACAACTGACTCATTTAGCTTGATCGCATCACATATTATGTTATTTGTACAATGTATATTTGGTTTGTGGTAACACCATAATTATGATAGTATCTGTTTTGCTGTGTATATTGTTCTTATAAGACCTGTTCTGTATCTACTGCCGCAGAGTAGATTAGGAATCGGGAGACTGTCAACTTGCCCTGTTTTTTTTTCTACATCCCCCGAGTACATGTAGATTAGGAAAAAAGTTGATCATAATAATCCATGTTTCAATCTGAAAGCTCATCACTGATAAACAACTTCTCCAGTGCCATTCCTCAACAGAAACATTTTCCTTTAAAATTATTGCCTAGTCGAGAAAACACATCTGCATTTCAAGACCCTAAAATCACTCTTTAAGTGACTGTAGTGATGAAATTTTGCCCGCAGCAAAAAACAGGCAGCAAAAAACATGCCGTTCACAAACAAGGCTTGAATTTTTTCTTGGGGGGGGGGGGAATCCACAAGACCGCAGGGCTTGTACTGTAGCTAAAAATGTCCACTGGACCAGAACAAATTTTACGAGACCAAAATCTAGATGAGTTGAACAAGCACTAAGAGGAGATCTAGATCTCATTTGTCTTATGTGTAAATGTACTCCAATTCTTTTAATTTTGATTTTTAATTTGGTTGGTTGAGTCTGATTAAATTCAAACTCACATTTATTCCCATACTTCATGATAAATTTCCAAACAGTACATAGCCAAAACATTAATTTAAAGGAAGTAACCAAAACAGCATAATTTATAAGGCAGAACATAAGATGTGTATGGAGGCATCATGCAGAAGCCGAGGCTTGTGGTGAGATGCCTGATGGACAGACAAACAGAAAGTAAACAGGAAGAAGAGCGTACGGACAAACAGAAATTTGGAGTACTTCTCAACAGAATTGAAAGATATTTCTCAGTTTTAACTGATTTTTCACAAAAATATTACACAATGAGGTATTATTATTCGACCGAAAATCACAACACCATCGGGCTTGTCCGGTCATGATTTTACTGGCCCGATGCTAAAATCACTGGCCTCGGGCCTGCGGTCCAGTACTGGCCTCGGGCCAGGGTTAATTCCGAGCTTTGACAAAAGAGGATCGCCAACGTGGAATTTGATGACATTTTCACAGATTGACTGCATGTTGTGTTTATCGAAAAACTAGAGTATGGAAATGGTTTTGTTCTTCTAATAACTAAAGATGAATTATTCAATTCAATTCAAGTACATTTGTTTCAATGCTGTCCTTGGTAAGTAAATACACATTTATTTGTAATAAATTGAATTACAACATTACGGGTACATTAAGTAGAACATTATAGAAGGGACAACATTAAGGCTAATTGGGTGAGGCAAAAATGCTTCAGTGCCCTCACCTAGGAGCAGACAACGACGCAAAACAGGACAGGACAAAGTACAACAAAATAAACATCCGATGAGGTACTTATTGCTACGAAAGCTCATGCAGTTTTGTATGTAATTAGTTAGTCTTTTAAGTGCTACCACTAGCACTACCTTCCTTGTGAGACATAAGAATATGAAATTGATACGAAGAAATTTGAAATGATATATTCAACGCACTTGTAATGCACGACTGACAAACCACGGAGGGTCATGATGGATATCTCCTGCCATTTTCAATATGTCTGGAGTTCTGTAGTGAGGTCTCCCTATACACAAGTCAACTGAAATGCTGTCCCAATCTACCATGGCTGTCTAGTTGTAATAGTTGTTGCTACAAAAGCTCATGCAGTTTTTTGTGTAATTAGTTAGTCTTTAAGTGCTACCACTACCTTCCTTGTTTTTAAAACAAAATGAACATGAGACATAAGAATATGAAATTGATACTAAGAAATCTGAAATGATACTTTCAACAATGCAAGACTGACAAACCACGGAGGGTTATGATGGATATATCCTGCCATTTTCAATATGTCTGGAGTTTTGTAGTGAGGTCTCCCTTTTCCTACCTCCATCCTGTACACAAGTCAACTGAAACGCTGTCCCAATCTACCATGACTGTCCAGTTGAACTGAAATGCTATCCCAATCTACCATGGCTGTCTAGTTGTAGTGTCACAAACCCAAATTGCCCAAGACAGTTACACAGATATGTAATTACATTGGAATGGCACCAGGAGGTTTGACAGCATAGGACCACACAGCACTGTTCAATCTTACATCAACAGGCCTCAGGTGGTGCATAGTTTGCCAATCTCGTAACGCACATGATTGGTGATAACTCGATGACAGTTACCATACCCTGTGTATCAGCAAGATGTGCAGTATCTTTAACTTTGGTGAGGCAGGGGAGGAGGAAAAAACACTTCAGTGCCCCTCAATGTAGCATAGTCCTCTATGCATGTATAATACATGTAAATTGTAGGCCTACACAGTGGGTCCATAGCATTAAGATCGTACAGCGCTTCAAGACGCAAGATGGGGAACTGAAGCTCTATCTATTGTTACAATGTGAAGTATGGCATGGGCGCCATTTCAGTAAGCAAATGTTTTGTAATGGCATTGACGTACTCTCAGCGAGTCCAGCCAGTGTAAGCATGAAAGTGAAAGACAGCAGTGCTCATTGTCTGCACGGATTGTTGCTTTAAAAGATCTGCTTACTAAAAATGGCGTCCGGTGCATACTTCCCATTTCAGCCGAGTTGCGTATCTTGCGCCCGCGGCGCTATACCATCTTTGGTCCCTAGGTCCATGATGTTCCAAGGGAAATGTGGAGGGTCCTTCCTCCATGATTCCTCCAAGGTCGAGGGTACGGTCTGGATATTATGTTCCGAAACCCTTTCCCCTTTCTGGCCGAAAAAAATGTGGATAAAAGATGGGGACAATGCACACTTTTTGGATTATGTTTGTTTTCATTTATATTATCTTTATCAAGACAGGATGAAATAAACATTTTATTTGACTGACTTGATGCCCCCCCCCCTCCCCCACCCACATCCCTGCTTTAAGCCCACCGACATTTCAACAATAAAAAGCAGAAATGAATATATATTCATAAATACCTGGGACAGTTTATCCATTCTGATTGGACGAGAGGACGTCACGTGGGGGTGTTTAAACGGACGATATAACACCGGCTAGAAGTGTTTAAACACACCTGTGGCGCGCAAGGTTACACGCAGGCGCTAATTTACGCGAAACGCAATCAACACATATTGGTATTCAATCTAAAAACATATTAGTGTTATGACGCGCGCGTACGCACAACTGTTGAGCGTGGCATGTATATCCTTCACGAAACAGGGCTCGAGGACGTGACAGGAAATGAAAGATAACAGAAAAGTTGAGATTTTTCCAACAATATTACGCTTTTTAACAAAAAGGGCATTTATGAATGGGAATAAAAGAGTAGTGACTTGGTCTTAACCGGCCGTTTAAAACCTTGCAGGGCCGTGGCCGTGTGATAAAGGACCGAGCCGAAGGCGAGGTCCTTTATCACACGGCCACGACCCTGCCGGTTTTAAACGGCCGGTTAAGACCGCGTCACTACCCTTTTATTCCCTTATTGTAACAAACAGAAACTGGAAGCAAAACTTGTTCCTGTATATAGGGTAGCCATAAAAGTCCACTTGAGACCTATCACTATCAGGAAATGTATCACTTCTATTTTCCAACTCAATTGGGTTTCATAAACACCCACCATGGTTAATTTTGCAGCGTGTCGTGGCCGAGCATGTCTAGTTCACCAGATCCAAGCTCTGGTGTTGTCAGCAGCAGAGTGTGGGTTCGAATCCCAGTCATGACACTTGTGACCCTTGAGCAAGGCACTTAACTATAATTGCTTCATAAAAAGTTGGGAAAGTAGTGATTAAATGAACTTTTTGTTGTATAGGAGGATCAGTACGTGTATATTCGGTTTGCGGTAACACCATAATTATCTACCTTGCTGTGTAGATGTTGTTATTTAGAGAACTTGTCTTGCTATTTGTTCTACTACCGCGGGAAAGATTTTGTACAGAACTACAAGTTGTGCAGAGTTCTTTTATAAAATTTTCTACACTGGAAAAAGTTATGATAAACAATCGACTGTGTGTCGATGCTGATTACCTGTCACCCATGTTATGACCTGCAAATCTGTGGGTCTAATGCATAGTATTTTTGACATGAAATTCTTTTGAAAGGCATGACAAAAATGCGAATGAACCCCGATGTTGTTGATGGTATGTTTATTGAAAAACTGCAGGGGCAGAAATACATGTAAAAAGATACTTTCTAATTTATCGTTGTTAAAGTTAATACGGCGTGTCTAGCATCCTCCATCATCAACAGATGTGAAGCCAATCAAGCGGTAACTGTTAGCACTGGACCATGCGGACTCTTGGTTTTAGATTACCCCATTCTTTCATCTCCTGCCCACTCCCGTGACTGCACACACAAAGGTTTGCATTTCATTACCCATTGTTGAAATACTACTTTTTTCCTATAGCAGGATATAATTTTATTACACTGGAAATAAAGGACTGACAGTAAAAACAGAACTCCGCATTTTCCTACTGATCAAGTGAAAAGTCATATGTGGCGCTTTAATATCAATACCAGGCATTTCCTGCCGCATCTCAACATTGAGTTTATCTGTTCATTAATATTTAAGAATTTTCTAATGAACTTACTGTCTTTAGCTGGTGAGTATTTCTGTGACTTACTTTGAACAAACTGTTAGGATTTGAACGGTGAAGATTCAAGTCAAGTTAGGTTTGCAGAGACACCGTGTAGTTTAACCTCTTTCATAAGCTGTGGTGGTTCTGACATGAACCTATGGTTGAACAACTCAACGTTTCAATCAGTGTGCTCTCATCGTCTTCAGGAGAAAGATGATCAGAGCACACTAATTGAAACCACAGGTTCTTCTCAGAACAACCACAGCTTATGAAATAAATTTCATTACATGGTGTTGCTGTCTCCGCAAGCCTCACTTGATTATTTTGAAAAATTAAAAAACATTTTGTTTGCCCAGCAACTGATGTTGTGCCATTGCATTAAAACTCTCCTACTATCAGTGTGTGTTTCTCTGAGACAACCAACCCCATACCTCACTATGCCACAACAGTACCTCACTATGCCACAACAGTGGTATTTTGAGGCACAAACACATGCTGATGTAGAGAGAGGGTAGAGCCATTGCCCAAGGTGCTTCAATGAGAGTGGTAAACTGGAGAAGCCACCAGCCCCATACCTCACTATGCCACAACAGTGGTATTTTGAGGCACACACACACATGCTGATGTAGAGAGAGGGTAGAGCCATTGCCCAAGGTGCTTCAATGAGAGTGGCAAACTCGAGAAGCCACCAGCTGTGCTCAAGTGCAGAGTAGCTACCGCTACTTTTGCTGGTGAGAAGGTTCTCCATGGAGGAAGATGGGTTCTCACACCTGATCAGCTTCAGCAATGGCATTATACGGCACTGATTGATCAAACATACAAATATAATGACAGGAAAATGTGGCATGGATGAATTCAGCGTTGCGTGCTTAGCATATGGGAGATTCAGAGGCATCTTGAAGTATCTATGAGGGTTATAACAATCTTTCTGCAAGAAGTGCAGAGTGCAGTGCATCCAACACCTCAGGGACTGAATTCACCAAACAGCAGCGAAAACATCTGGCATTTCTAAGTCATAACCATGTTGAAAAAAAATGTGTGATTTACACTTAACATCGGGATGGCAGATCCAGGGGGTGTGAAAGAGGCCCCCCCCCCAACCCGGCCACATTAATCCATCCCTGTTTATATGACAGCATACTGGATTAGAGGAAGCCAAGCCCTCCCGGCAAATGACTCTAAGCTAAGTCAATATATAACTCTTTGGATCCTACCCTACATCAGCATTTCTACGTGTGTATTGCAGCTGGATATTGAACTCGAAAATGCTAAAATCCTTAACAGGCTGTGCAAGTTTAGTGCATATCGAAAAACGAGACAACTCGAATGAAGAATATTATTTTTCAAATATTATGAATTTTTTAAATTCAATTTTTAAACACACATCTTGAAAATAAAGACACCCATTTCAATTTGTCATCAATACAATTTCCAACTTTTTTTAAGAATATGAATAATGTAAGTTAAGAAATGGAGTTTACTACTACTAGCTCGTACACCCGGTTAGTGTCAAGAGTGAGCCCTGCATGATGAAGGCCGTTTCATCCTGGCATTGAAAGTGGGTTTATTATGTTGAAGAAGACAACGCTCTACTGTGCTGGGCAGCAATAACACCTGAACATCATCACGATTAGGGCTCAGGGGAGAAAATGAATGCCTCTGGGTTTTTCAGGACATTCACCTATGACCTTTATAACAAACGGGGAATAATGCAGGCAGGAGCCCACATGTAGCCATGGGATCAATTATTGAGCAATCCCTAAAGGTCGTGTCCATATTGGAGGCTACTGCTACTACAACTACGGCTGTTGCTAAGGGTGTTGGCAAGGACGTCCTATACTTCAACTCATGATGACGCGACGATAGAGTCAGAGCCATAGCCGTAGCCACTGATTCGGCCATGTTTTGCTAAAGGAGCATGCATGCTTTACCCGCTATATAAATTGATTGTCATTTACTACAGTATGCTACTTGTCATTCAATAAAATTATTTCTCTGTGCGCCAGTTAGGAAAGAGAGTTTCCTCGATAGAAACTCTGTTTCTTTTTGTCGGCAGTTTGTCGGCTCTAGACTTTTTTGTTTTGATGATTTGAAAGAAAAACAAATATAAGTGCTTCCAATTTTTACTTGCTTGAGAAATTTAATAAATAACAACAAAATATACTGTTCACACTAAGCAAAGTATTAACTTGGGTGGGGGCATCATTTGTTTTTGCACGTCCTGTTTTGAAGGTGGTCTGTAAAATTTGTATCTGGACAACATTGGGCCAATCTTCTACCAACTTCTTCTACCAAATTATGACACAAATTTCCATCCTCGTTACATTTGTATAAATCCTAAGGATTTATCTCTCCTAGTTTCTTTTCAATCATGGGATGAGAGAAAAAATCAAATGGTCCTCATTGGGATTTGAACCCAAGACCCCCTGACACTCCGGGCAGATGCTATACCAACTGAGCTATGAGGCACAGCAATATAGGCCTTCTCCCTCAGGTTTTCCCTAAAAACAAAATTTTTCTCTTAAAGACACTGGACACCTTTGGTAATTGTCAAAGACCAGTCTTCTCACTTGGTGTATCTCAACATATGCACAAAATAACAAACCTGTGAAAATTTTAACTCAATTGGTCGTCGAAGTTGCGAGATAATAATGGAAAAAAAAACACCCTTGTCCATGTTGTCACACGAAGTTGTGTGCTTTCAGATGCTTGATTTCGATTTCGAGACCTTACGCGTGAGGCCTCAAAATCAATTCAAATATTTTACTGAGAAATTACTTCTTTCTCAAAAACTACGTTGCTTCAGAGGGAACCGTTTCTCACAATGTTTTACTATCAAGAGCTCTCCATTGCTTGTTACCAAGTAAGTTTTTATGCTAACAATTATTTTGAGTAATTACCAATAGTGTCCAGTGCCTTTAAATACGTGGTCATTTACCTTCGTTTTTTTTTCCAACCACAATCCTCATGTGACTTTGAATGTACACAGACAAAAATACATGACAACATACTTCATTTTGTTATTACTATCCCCATGTTCCCTTCCCATTGTGACACTTTTGTGCCAATTAGTGTGGAATTACCGATGTATGTTCCGTCATTTTCCCTGAGATGACGGATGCATTGGAAATTGAGAAATTCAAAACGTTACTCATATTTACCGAGTATCATTATGTAATTTGAAACCGACTTTACGGTTCAGTTTCTACCAGCAGACGATGTTTACAGTGAGTGATAAAAGGCAATCACGCTGCCCTCTCACTGCTGGAAAACAAAGTGAAAATAACACCTTGATTGATTTCCAATTGATTTCTGCCCAAACACTCCATGTAAAACCACGCAAAACAGGTCAATACGTCCTCACATTGCCAAGTGCAAAACACTCAAACTGTCAACTCGACTCCGATGACGCACGTGATGCGCAACTCCGCTTTGACTCCGCACCGAGAGAGCAGCAAGGTCTTGGAATCATTCATTCATAAATACATGCAGTACGACGCCAGGTATAGGTTACCGGGTTGTGCCTTTGATGATACAAGCATTGAATTTGGCACACGGTCAGAGCAAGTCATGAGATAGATTAGCTGGCTCTATTCAACTCATTGCACGGTCGGCCATTTGCGTGTAGAGCCTTCATATTGAGGACGGCAATGAATAGAAGCATTATATAACTCTGTACTGTCACGGTAATGTAATGACACCGTCATCCGAATAGATACATCAATACAAGACAAATGAAGCATGAAGTTGAGGCTCTACATGCACATGGCGGATCCGTGCACGTAGCGAATAGGGCCATCGCAGATTTGTCAATTTGAAAAAAAATACTAGGTAGAACAACAAGCCATGCCATCAATTTCGAAAATTAAGAAAAATTGTTATTTTACCATTAGATTTTTATTTTCAAAGTCTGCGATTGCCCTATAGCCAAATAAATATCTTTCTCTCCACATATACTCTGACTGTGGCCAGGATCCATGCTCATATAGGCACAAGTTACCCAAATAAGTTCTCTCTGACTGTCCCGCTGAAAGTGCTAAGTAAATACAGTGATGTATGCAGTACATATCGTTTTTCACGAAGGGACGGGCATGTCAAAATGCGTTAAAAGAGCATTTCCAGATGCATTTGAAAAGGTATTAAATTTGAAACTGAAAGCTCTGCAGTATCAAAACCCTAATTTTGTTTCCCTAAGAGTTAAACCTTATGTCAACATTATAAAAAAACAAATACCAAAACATTGAATAAAACAAACACAATAATTAGTCAAACATGTCCGTCTCTTCGTTAAAAATGCAAACCCATGATGACCTACTTTGGGGCACATCTACATGTATAGTGTTGCTTTTTACTTATAGTGAAGGGTGGGCTTGTCACATGATCACGCCCAACCTGACAAACCCGTCTCCTCGTAAAAACGCAAGTTCAACTTGACCTACATTCCCCTCCATTTTTTTTTACAATATATTTTGAACATACTTGGGGACGCCCGTCTCCGTGAAAAACGCAAAACGAAATTACTTAGATGCATGCCCATTATCAATTAGTGTAATTAAGAAATTAAGCACATTTTTTGATAAAGCAGTAATTCAGTGTGGCTTAAAAGCACATTTCATTTCATTTATTATTTCACAGGGTACCCCCCCCCCCCCAAAAAAAAGCAGTTTACAAAACCAACAGACATTAAAATTACAGACATGTTTAAAGGAATGTTACATAATTGGTCAGAAAAAAACTTGTAAAATATACTTTTGATCACAGATTTAAATAAAACTTACACGGTCTAATGATGATGATAGAAGAAAACATCCCTTGGAATGTTTCTGTCTGAGATGCCATATTTGATGAGAAATGAATAAACTAATTTTCCGATTGGAGTTTATCGCTTAGTGAGCGTTTTATTCATTTGTTGAATCTATATGATTCTATTATGTTTTTCACTATTTTCTCGTGACCCAGATGGCCGATCGACCTCAAACTTCTACAGGTTTGTCAGTTTATGTATATGGTGGATTACATTAAGTGCTTACACTGCCAGCAACTGTTTTGTTAGCAAAACCAATTCTGTAATGTTCCTTTAAAGGGAAGGTATATGTTTGGTAATCACTCTTGACAAAAATTGAATCTGAGAACGCTTCTCAAATTGTGTATTCCAATGGCGGATTGTTCTTACTGCGTGGACATAACTGCTCCAGATTTTGACGGTGATATCTCAAAAACGCTACCACATTTTGAAATGATATTTTCACAGCTTAGTTTTATTGTATATATATCTGCATTCACAAATGCACACCGCAGCAATTTGAATCTCCAAAGCTCACCAAGTTTTGGAGATTCAAAATTTGTCGACATAATTTTATTGATTTCTAATCAACCGCGGGGCTATTTCAAAATACTTTTGCAGGATGCTTACTACCATTACGATGTTTATCACAAGGAGGCTCTCGGATCGTTAGTTTCTTCAGTGCCATTTAACTGGTGCACATAATGACCCTACCTTTTTAACAGAGATTGGTGAACTGTAAATCTGTGGTACTATTCAGTGTACACATTTCAACTTGAATGAGCACTAGCTATGGGTGCTATGCAAGGAGTAAGTACAGGTTCTGCTATTAGATGAGTCGGCTGATTGTAAACCAGCTGGTTTTCAAAGAGGCATCAATTTTCATTGATGATTATTTCTTTACAAATAGGGACTAATTTAGTGTCATTTGCTGGGGGGCTGGGCGTATTTTGGCTCAGGGAGGAAGGGGTAGGAGGGCATGGGGGAAGGGGTGGGAGGGCATAGGGGAAGGGGTGGGAGGGCATAGGGGAAGGGGTGGGAGGGCATCGGGGAAGGGGTGGGAGGGCATAGGGGAAGGGGTGGGAGGGCATAGGGGAAGGGGTGGGAGGGCATCGGGGAAGGGGTGGGAGGGCATAGGGGAAGGGGTGGGAGGGCATAGGGGAAGGGGTGGGAGGGCATAGGGGAAGGGGTGGGAGGGCATCGGGGAAGGGGTTGGAGGGCATAGGGAAGGGTAGGAGGGCATAGGGGAAGGGTAGGAGGGCATAGGGGAAGGGGTGGGAGGGCATAGGGGAAGGGGTGGGAGGGCATAGGGGAAGGGGTGGGAGGGCATAGGGGAAGGGTGGGAGGGCATCGGGGAAGGGAAGGAGTGACTGGGTGCCCCTGATCCGATCTCGTACAGACCCCTTGCATATGACGTCACAAGCTCAAACAGTGCCCTCACTGAGGTCAAAGGAAGACCTATCATTGGCTGAATAATGTGCATGACGAGTTCCATTAAGTTAAACCTAGCGAATGCAAGGGTGTATATCAATGATGCGTTGAAATTTTTAAACCCAACCCCTCTTGGACATCACTACTGAAAACAAACCTTAATCCTTCCAAATCAAGCGAAGAGGTTTTCAGGGCCTAGAATTTCATCTTAGAGAGGGCAAGGTCATTTTCATTTTGTAAAGGGCACTTCCATTTGGAAAATCTTAAAAGTTTATGGGCAACTTTTGAAGGGGCTCCAAGGCCAAGAGCAGGGCAACGGAGGCGTGGCCTCCGTGTAACTCCAGGCCTGGTTTTTTTAAGGATTCACTGCTTCAAAGAATCCTTCAGAATCCTCCGAATGATTTTGAACAACTCGGGGAAGAAACATCTTGGTATTTGTGAAAAACCCGAGCAATTTGCAGGGAAAATGTGAAACTGTGTGCTGCAAAAGGTACACATACATTATGGCCATGGAGGGGAAATCTATACTGACAAAATGAACACTGATTCTGAATGAGATGAAGGTCAAAGGTTAGAGAGACATTTCACATGTTTCACATTGCTTGAAATACCAACGGTATGATGCGTGGTATTGAATGAGAACATTCTACACAAATAACATTCTTTGTCCCCCAGATGCAAATTTAATACCTCTTATTAATGCAACTTAGGGAAGCCAACAATGTAGAAAGTATTAAGGCGAGCCTTAAAGGTAGTGGACACTATTGGTAATTACTCAAAATAATTATTAGCATAAAACCTTACTTGGTAACGAGTAATGGGGAGAGGTTGACAGTATAAAACATTGTGAGAAACGGCTCCCTCTGAAGTGACATAGTTTTCGAGAAAGAAGTAATTTTCCACGAATTTGATTTCGAGACCTCAGAATTAGAGTTTGAGGTCTCGAAATCAACCATCTGAAAGCACACAACTTCGTGTGACAAGGGTGTTTTATCTTTCATAGTTATCTCGCAACTTCGACGACCAATTGAGCTCAAGTTTTTACAGGTTTGTTATTTTATCCATATGTTGAGATACACCAAGTGAGAAGACTGGTCTTTGACAATTACCAATAGTGTCCAGTGTCTTTAAAGAGCAGCTCTAAGAATTACTAAACTGGTGAGGTTTACACATTTCTGGAAGATATACAGACACTCAATTAAATTAGTCTCTTAACCTTTTTAAACGTGCTCTTTTAAGCCACTGATTTGATGTTTTTAGTGTACCAGTACTATCTATAATAACCTTCTATCTGTATTCTTTCTAAGGTTATAAAACTGTATGGATTTTTTTTTTATTGCCTATAAATTGTTAAGCGCCCAGGAGCATGTTTCATGGACGGACGCTATACAAATGTATACACTATTATTATTAATTTGATGCGGTACCCACTGCTAACATATAGGATTCGAACTGCCTCTAGCTACCGAGAGTACCGGCAAGCTCGGTGGTCTCATGGTAAGACATCTGCTCTAAAATGGCAAAAGTCGTGAGTTCAAATCCCATGCGAGTAATATGCCTGTGGATTTTTTCTTTCTTCTCACGTGACTCGGGAAAAGTACTGAGTGAGTAGACACTGCTTGACATACATCGGTGTATATGGGTAAAACACAAATATTATTCTACTGTTTCTAGGTCAACACACCCAACACCCACCCACAACATGTGAAAATATTTGATCTGTTTCAGATTGATACTGGTATAAAAATTACTGTGCAAGGGTTTCATTCAGGCGCGGTTGTAGAGCCACAATTTTAGGGGGGCTAGACCTTTTGCACGTGACGTCACCCTCTAACTTTCGCTACTGCTATTTCTTTTTGGGAGTCGAAAAGGAACATATAAACAGCGCATTTTTTATGTATTTGTCGCATAATAAGTAGAAAGATACAATAATCATACAACACATGATGCAGTTGCGTGCAAATTATTTTGACTCCAAAACGGTAAACAGAACAAAAGCTTGCAGTGGTTTAACGAATTTGATTGAGAATATTATGGGATGTTTACAGAGGGAAGAGTGAAATCATAATATGTAGCCGTGTGCAATCAAGTCAGGATGAGATCATGTGGCCACAAAAAATATTTTGATGGTATTCGATATAAGAATCATATAATAGAGAGGTTTTATTAATGGACAAGCAAAGAAAAAAATAGCACTCAAAATGTTCAAAAAGCATACATATTTGTCAGTTATGAAGATTCTCTCCGTGACGAGTGAGAATCATGTATTGAAAGGCAAGCTTTAAAAAACATTTGAGGCGTCAAGTATAGTTCTTTATAAAAAAACGGGGAGGGGGAAAGGAAGGGCAAAAAATCGCCGGAAGCCCGGGGATGGACGGAATGGAGGGAGGAGAGGGTGGTGAGAGAGAGAGAGAGAGAGAGAGAGAGAGAGAGAGAGAGAGAGAGAGAGAGGAAGAGAGAGAGGAGAGAGAGAGAGAGAGAGAGAGAGGTGGAGACCGTATAAGGCCAGGTAAACCAAGTAACATGTTTCTCGTCTGGACTTTTTCGAAAAGAGGAGGAGGCAGGGCGTTACTATTTACTATTTTCCAATTTTTTATATATTTTATCCAAGATGGCCGCCATGCTAAATATGGCTGGCCAAGGTATATTTATTCACATTTGTTTCTATTTGAGTATACTGATGCAATGTATGACAAAACAAATGATTTGTATTTTTAGTCCACTTTCTAAGCAAGTTTCAACATTCAAAAACAGTGAAATGTACATGTGTTCAATATTATTTATATCGCGAACATCACAATTGAGGTAGAAGAGTCGATGCCGGGCTCATGCAGCGATCTGTGGCTCATACTCAAATACTCTTCGCATGCGATGTTAAGTTTAGAATACTTAAGGTGAAAAAAGTATAGACAAATTCTTAGTCAAAAATAAACCAAGGAACTTTGTTTTTTCGAATTTTCCTTTTTTTTCTCCCCCCCCCCCCCCGTTTCCCCTTTTTTGTTATAAAATAGTAAACAAGAAAAGAAAAGCAAAGAGGCGGAAGCCAAAAAGGAGGCGTGCGGGGACGAGAAACGTGTTACTTTTGTTACTTGGCCTAACCAGTTGCAGCGAATTAGTGATGTGTTAATTGGAGTGCGGAAAAATGGAAACTATTATCTCCAGAGGTAGCCATCGAGAGATAAATAGACAGAGAAACGTTGTTAAAACTAATGTAACATGGCTCTGGTGTGGTCTCGTAATCAACCATCCTATGACTGTCTGTTGTTTAAGTGGGAGACAAAGGTCTCTGTTTTTGAAAAGTCAAAAGGCGATGTTTAAAACAGACATGTTTTCAAGCCTCCTTATACTCTAATAGAAAAAAGGAAGGCTTTTAGGAAGGGAGGGAGGAAAAGAGGTTAGAACTTACTAAAAATAACATTGTTCCGGTGATAATATGTTGAGCCACTTGTGTTTTATCACCGCATCGTCATTTCCAACTGAGATTGGTTTTTATGTTCATGTAATACAAAACAAAACAAGGCGGAAGCGCGCGCCGGCGGAAACCGCAAATTCTAAGCACCGCGCTTGTCCAGATCCCACATGAAACATTTAACCGTACAAGTCATGTAGTCTGGGCCAAGACTTATAGTATGTGAAAAGACCGTGCAAATCTATTCATTTTTATTTTTAATAAAGATCCAGTATTTTCCAGCTTGTATTTTTTTCCCTTGCACTTTTTTGGGGGGCTAGACAAAAATTGGGGGGGGGCTTTAGCCCCCCCTAGCCCCCCCGTAGAACCGCGCCTGGTTTCATTTTAAAGGAACATTACAGAATTGGTAAGAAAAAAACTTGTAAAATATACTTTTTGATCACAGATTTACACAAAACTTACACGGTCTAATGATGATGATAGTAGAAAACATCCCTTGAAAGATTTCTGTCTGAAACGCCATATTTGATGAGAAATGAATAAACTAATTTTCCGATTGGAGTATATCGCTCAGTGAGCGTTTTATTCATTTGTTGAATCTATATGATTTCATGCAAATGTGTTATCGGTTGTTCACTATTTTCTCGTGACCCAGATGGCCGATCGATCTCAAACTTCTACAGGTTTGTAGTTTATGTATATGGTGGATTACATAAAGTGCTTACACTGCCAGCAACTGTTTTGTTTGCAAAAAACAATTCTGTAATGTTCCTTTAAAAGAGCAAAATCTACACAGCAAAGTAGATAATTATACACATGGTGTTACCGCAAACTGAATATACAACATAATTTAGACAATTTAAACCAAATCTGTAATGTTCCTTTTAAAAGCCACTTACAATGTATTAATTTCATAATTTGTTCATGCCATGACCAAGCATATTACACAGTACATGTATTCCTTTAAATGCCGCATTCCAGTTCAATCTTCCATTCCATAATGTAATTGCGTTAAATCTATAGATGAGTCCGCTTGTGTTAGATTTGAAATAGTTTGGTGCTGCTGCTATGCGACACGCTGTAACATGGCTTTAGATTAATTGAATTCCTTGTCAGATACAAGATTGTAATCGGGTGTTAATTAATATGGATGGATTTGTTTGTCAGGTCAAGTCATCGATTGCATGGTGTGCTTAAAGGCAGGGTATACTTTTGGTAATTGGTATTGTTTGGTTTATTTCAGGAATAAAAACATCAAAGCCTTACGGAGGCTGAATTAGGTTTTATTTTTTACAATATTAACCCTCCTACTGTCAGTGACTCTTGGCAACATTTTCCAGTGAGTTGACCGACCATTTGAAACCATTCGACTGCCAAGGTTGTGTACGGTGGCACAACTGTGCACAGAACTAACTGTGTACTGTGTACATGCATTCCCTCATGGTATCATATTTCAGGCTGGCATAGTTTATCTATCATTCAAAACCACTTGAATGGTATTGAATGGTCAGACAGCAAGAGGGTTAAAAAGAGAAACAAACACTAACAAGATGAAAGATAATTGTCAAAGACCGGTATACTAACCTGGTGTATGTCAAAATATGCATAAAATTAACAAACCTGTGGAAATTTGGGCTCAATTGGTCATCGAAGTTGCAAGAAAACAATGAAAGAAAAAAACACCCTTGTTGCATAGAATTTTATGCTGTGCTTTCAGATGCCCAAGAAAGACTTCATGCCTGAAGCCTTCTCTCAGACTCACAATTTATTGGTGAACAAAATTACCTCTTTCTCTAAAACTACCTATACTTCAAAGGGTGTCGTTTCTAAAACTGTTTTATAGTATCAACAGCTCTCCAGAGCTCTTTACTTTACAAAGTAAGTTTTTATTGTCAATAATTTTTGGAGTAATTACCGAAGGTATACCCTCCCTTTAAGTTGTTCAAAGAGTAGTTCCCATACTGGGCTATAAATTGAGGACAAAATCTACAAGACCGCAGGGCTTGTATCCAACATTCTTACTGGACTAGAAACTTTGTGACAAGACAGGAATGAAAAAGAGAAGGAAAAAACTGGGAACACAGTCACAGTGTCACAACGAAATTGCTTGTATTCAATCTTATTGGTAGTAGCTCTCATAAACAGAATTGCAAGACATCTATCGGACTCAAAGTCAACATTTGAACATATTTTTGTAAATTTAAAGGCCCTGTACACTATTGGTAAGATCGAAAAACACAATGTTCACAGATTCACACATAACTTACATGATTTAAAGTAAGTAATGGTAGAAAGGGTTCCTTAAAATATTTCTGCCTAAAATGCTATCGTTTCTGAGAAACGAGTAAAACAATAGTAATTATCGCGCGCAATAATTTGAAAAAACAGAAAACACATAAGATCTCTTTTCACTATTTTCTGGTGACCTCGATGACCAATTGAGCTCAAACTTTCACAGGTTTTTTTTTTCATGCATATGTTGAATCACACAAAATGTGGACACTGATTTTGAGCTGTTACCAAAAGTGTACAATACCTTTAAGATGAGGATACGTTAAAAAACAAAAGGCTGCTGGACTAGTCCGGGTTTAAGTTTATTGGCCAGATGCTATAAACACTGGCGTCGGGCATTTGGGTCCAGAGTAAGCTTCCAACCCTCACAAACAGAGAAATAATTACGACTGCATTGGAGAAATACTATAAACAGTAATATTCAAATTAATATTTCTGGTTTTCAATTCTTATTTTCCCTTTTTTTATTATTATTTTTGTTTAGATCATTTAATGTGTGTACTTTTATATATTGCATATCAACTATGTACTTTAATATTGAATATTGTAAAGCACTTGAAAATTATCAATTTTGTCAAATCAAAACAAAATTTCTTCTTCAACAGAAAAAGAACCAATAAAGTAATTTGTAATACCTTACTTGACAATACAATAGGTTTGAAAGTCAATGCTTCCAAACATGCATTTTAAAAAATAAATTATGGTAAAGTGAATCTTTAATACGGAAAAAAAATTAATGTATTTTTTACTGACCCCCCCCCCCCGGAAAAAAAAAACACCCCAAAAACACTATAATAAATGTTTTGTAACCATGGTGTATTGTTACTAACAGTGCATGAAATCTCTTTTAGGCTGATGTTTCTGGGTTTTGAAGGCAATTATTATCCACCATTACCGTGATGAATTTGTGTTTTTTCTCTCTCGAAAACGAAAATGGGCACAGTCGATAGTGGAGTCCATGCACAGCCATAAGAAAACATGGTATAGAGAACACAGTCTTATTAGCATTGAACATGCCATTGACAGCGCTGGGCGGAAATGAATCTGTGAATGTAATCTGCAGATTGGATAATCTGTGTTAATACACATAGAGGGTCTGTCATTTTGTACCACATCCGCAACTTGTTTGCTTGGTCTGTTCTCTCTCTACCCCCCCCCCCCCAACCTACTTTATTATTACACTACATAATGTCAATACATGCACACATACATGTATTGCATGCCTGTACTACAAGTATGCACATTTACATTTTAAGTTTGAATTTCATTTATTTTGATTCTGCAGATTAAAACACTATAACAATAAGCAATAATTCCAAGAGATTTTAGGCAAAACTTATTTTCTCCTTGGCATAATAACCATACTATCTACAAATGATCAGATATGACATGTGTATTGACATTATGCTAGAAAAAAATAGTAGGCAACAAGGGACCGACCTGTACATACTGCACGCCTGATTCTTGAAAGGGCAAGAGGGCACGAAGGCATTTTCTCCTTTGTAAGGAGAGCAGGAAATTGTGAGTTTCTACTGGAATGTTTCAAGAGGCACCAAGGCAATCACCAGGTGGGCATGAAAGTGATTGCCTCCATGTAGCATCAGGCCTGATTTTGTACATTTTTGGCCTCTTTTAAGACTTTTCGTGTTATTTAACAATCAATTGTACTGATTTCCTGAGGAAAAATCCCCAGAAATACAATTTTTTTTAGTACGACTTTCATGAATTAAAATGATTTGAAATATTCAATACTTTCAACTTCAATCAATCAGCATGTGCAATCTAGGATGTATTGAGATTCTACATGTATATGATTATTAACCCGTACAAACACCTACATTATATCTAGCATACGTGAGTATACAGTGCTAAACACACATTGGTATAAGGGTCAAATCAAATAATATTATTTATCCCTGATGCAAATTTAACAGCTAACACAACCATTGGGATACCCGCTGCTAATAAAATGTAGGAATCAAACTGCCCACAGCTACCGGCAAAGCTGGATGGTCTAAGTGGTAAAAATATCTGAGTCTACAATGGCAAAGGTCGTGGGTTCAAATCCCATCGAGTAATAATGCCTACAGGTGGATTTTCGCATGGCTCAGGAAAGTACCGAGTATACAGTGCTTTTACACACATCAGTGTAAGGGTTCAACAGAAATAGTATTGTTTATCCACGATGCAAATTGAACATCTATTAGAATAGCACAAATTAATAAGCACACATGTGCATACAAATTCTACAGGCTTACAGCGCAATCAATCATGTGTGAATGTTGCAGCGATTTGGTCTCCTCTAAGGAGCCAATTAGCCATGTTATTTTAAGGGGGTTAGGGTTTAGGGTTTAAGGGTTAGGGGTTAGAGGTTAGGGGTTAGGGGTTGGGGGTTAGAGTTATAAACTATTGGAAGTGGGTTTTTCAAACCAGATGGGCAGTTTCGATCACCCATTGGTCATTTTGGAAGTAAACAAAAACAAACAGTTGTTGCAGACTTATGACAATCGTTTCTACAGAGAAGTTGTCTGTTATGGACAGGTTTCAGAGACAATGCAATGTATTCCAGTTGAACAAGAATGCTAAATTCATGATATTTGGTCCTCTCTGAGAAAAAGTAGTACAGAATTGAGTACAATGACTGACCTAGTGAACATGTACATGGTATGGGCTTTTATAGACTATTCAGGTCATTTAATAACAATTTTGCTGGTACTTTTGTGGGCAAAAACCAAAACAAAATCAGATTAAAGTAGAAAGAATGTCATGCCTGCTATTTGTAAATCTCACCATCTGTGACATTTTTCCTTGTCGGTGCAAATGAACTTGTAAAAAGAACAACGACCACACCCTCAGCCAGTAGTTTGCATTATATTCATACAATTACAAGTACCAATTGTAATCTGTAAAAAGTACTTTGTATTTGTCGAAAAATTGCTAAACCAATACCCCAACAGTGAATCTGAAGTACCAGCTTCATATGAATACAGTACGGTCAACGGCATCACTGGTCAATGCCACCAAAACACGCCCTGCCAACCAGAAAGAGGGCGAGAGCTCTGATTGTGTGTACACAGCCAGGGTCAATTGGCTCTTTCTTTTACTCCAGCGGCCCACATTCCTGTCCCCCCCCCCCCCAACCTCCAACCAAGGGGCTCTGGCACTGTGTTTGTTCATTGAGGACTTAAAGAAGTGTCAAGAGCATTTGTACAGATTGTTGTGTTTGCTCAGTGAAAGTTTGTCTGGCCTTGTCAACATGTGTATTGGATTGGGATCTGCAGGGTATATCAACAGAACTATTGTAACAGCTACCCCCCTTCCGCCATGGAACGGGAAGTCAACTTCAGCTACGTGTAATTGTGAATACTTGAATGTTAATTGTGAATTGTGTTATAGCCAGGGATCACACCCAAGTTAACGATACAACATGGGAAGTAGCAGCAGAGGGATCAACTTAATATTATGGGGATGCTACTTTTTTTATTTCGAGGGGAAACTGATTGGGGTTTAACAAGGACAAAATTGACTAGAGCAGGACTTGAACCTGCGACCTCCGGATTTTCATGCCAGTGCTCCACCAACTGAGCTATCTAGCCCTATTGGCCCTGTTGGTGGTCTTCCTATTTTGTCAATATCTATTATTTTTGTTTTATTACTTATTAAATTATGTATTTATTTACTTATTTGGCTGATTATTCATTTACTTATTTGTTTATTAACCTTCTAAACACAATGAGGGATTAAGACTTCCGGCGTGACATTGTTGCATGACAGTTGATGATTTATTTCAAACTGTTGACTTAATTTTCCTGTAATGTTCAGGTACTTATTTCGCTGTCATTTTTCTTTGCTCAATCTTCTGCCTCAGTATTGGCGCTGATGATCTTCATATACTAGTCCAGGTTGAAATAAACAACAATAACAACAATAAACAAGTGCCATGGCAAGAAAAAAAAAAAAAAATCCCAAGTACACACAAATTTTAAAAATGGTTGAGCTGAAGCAGAAGATACCGTTGAAATATTTGTGAAAAATAAGTCCTCACTTCAAACTCGCTGACATTATCTTAAAATATTCTGATTACACCTGTCAGGCAGACATACTCGAAGATAAACACACACAGACCGCCGATGTCACGTACATGTACTGTAATAATCAGTGTATTGATCTAACACAGTCTGCACAACATAATCAAAGACAGGCAATACATCTAATGACGAGATTTTGCTATCTAAATTAAGGGGAAGAAAAGTTGTGCATACATTTGTATGTGTGTGCATAGGTAGCTAATTTGTGGAAATGGTCTATTGTTTTGGGTCATTTGCGATTCTATTGAGAATTATCATGTTTGTTTTCTAAACAAATGTACATGTATGAGTGGATTTCTTTACAGTGTAATTACCTCAATGTTCGAGCATGATTAACCAACCAGGAAAGCTGGCAAAAAACATGAAAATGTAATGTAAACTTGTTACGAACGTTTCGTTTCAGTTAATCGTTTTCCTTCTGCCAATGAGTACAATAATTAATACCTTAAACTTAATTGACAGTACTTAATTAAAATGGCTCCAGATTTGTTGAGACTGAAATCTCAATGATTGAAATGGCCTGGGGCTTTCAGAGACTCCTTAAAACTATGAGTGCCTTAGTCCTGTCCAGCCTTCTTCTTTTCACTCACACAAATCAAACTGAGGCTTGAAGGGCAAAATAGTCTGGCCCCTTTCTGATGGTCAAATCAGTAATCACGATTACTATTGAACAAAAGGGAACATGACATAGGTCTCTCTACATGTATACATTTCACCACAGAGACCAGTGCTGCTTCCCAAATCTGCTTAGCAAATTTCTTTGCTCAGCAAAACAAGAGCGGGGCACCAGTCACAACAACGTAAACATTAAAATAGAATTTTGGCTGGTAACCTGTTTCTGCTAAGCAAGATTTGTCTGTGCTTAGCAAGTTATTATGCTTTTACAGGCTTTTATGAAATTGGCTCTCGGCTCTGAAGGATGCTGCGTGTTTTAGTTTCTGTCTCTATTATTGTTCACCATGTTTCTATTAACACATGATCTAACAAACAACATAGACTTTCACGGTAAGTTTGTCTGGACAGGGAGTCATTGTTCCATTGTTAATCGTAGTGTGGACGATTTAACTTTCAAGGTTTGGATAGTATGGATACAGGTGGTTATGAAATGTCCTGGTGGATAAATGGCCCCTCCAGGGACCAAGATGATTGAGATGTAGGTGTTTTTAAATGATCTATAAAATCCAAGCCAAAACATATTGTGAGAAGGCTGTCGTTAACTTAACTGCAAGGCTCTTGGTCATGGTCTATGAAGTACAAGAAATGCAGTACATGAAATGTTAGGCTTGGATAATAATGTCCACAATTTATTGTCACCAGGAACTGCACCACTACATTCACATACTTGTAGGGTCTGGTTGTGAAGGTAGTTTTTAAAAACAAAGTGCTCTTGACTTCAACTTCCTCGTCACTGTTGAAAGAGTCATTTCATACCAAGTACAAATTAGCGGCTACAGCTGTGGCTTGATCATCATGTGAGCATGCATTGAGGCATAGGACCCCCCATAGTAACACCCATACATGTAGCAACAGCCATAGCCACACCCACCAAGCCGATTTGAACACGGCCTATGACCTTTGACTGTTGAATGGACACAAATGATGTGATCTTATTTCTGTAGTTTGTTAAATTTAACAATTGTGAGGGAAATTACTAACTAGAACACATATTAGAAGAAACATGCTGAGTGAGCAGAAAACATGCAGATGATGTCGACTACACAATGATGTTGCAAGGGGCAATTTGTGGGTATGACCTGTTCCCGTTTGAATTGGTTGCGTTATTAAGATACATACTAACTGTAGTAATTAGCAGACAAATTTGTTAATTAAAACACAGGTGCTCACTGCCCTCTTCCGCAATTTGTTCAAGGCTAACTTGAATGATTTGCACAGGCCCTAAAAAAAAAAATCACGTACAGATCTGGTTTATAAAAGTAAAGTACCCAACATTGTACAGTCTCAGTACAGGGCTCAAATTTTACACTGGACCACAGGCCCGAGGCCAGTGCAGGCCTGGAATTACACGGAGGCCGCGGAGGCCATGGCCTCTGTTGCCCTGGTCTTGGCCTTGGTGCCCCTTCAAAAATTTACAACAGACTTTCAGATTTTCCAATGGAAGTGCCCTTGCCAAAATGAAAATTGCCTTGCCCTCTCAAAGATGAAGTACCAGGCCTGCCAGTGATTCTAGCATTGGGCCAGTAAACTCATGGCCGGACAAGTCCGGCGGTCTTATGTTTTACATTTGAATAATAAAACCACTCCGTGTAATATCTTAAAACGAAACAAGTGATGATTAAATGTTGACTTTGAGTCTGATAAATTCCTTTCAATTCTATTGAGGAATGGAGTATGTATACCAAGATACAAATGAGATCTATCTTGCCATTCGTTATAGTGCTTGTTCAAAATCAAATAAAAACAGTATGCATGCTAAATTGTTATACCTCTGTCTTGAATGCTGTTCTTGTAGGCAGACTACGCAAATGGAAAAATTCGAGATTATCATCGTTTCAATGAAATTGGAGTCCTTCAGATGAGGAAAAATGTTACTCAGAATTCAAGACAGCGGTAAAACAAAACAATTTTGCCTGCGGTGACATGGTCCATGCGTTTTGTATACCCTCGGGGGCAAATGGCACCCTCGGCTTTGCCTCGGGTGCCATTTGCCCCCTCGGGTGTACAAAACACCATGGACCATGTCACCGCAGGCTAAAATTGTATACTGTTCTGGTCTTGTTAGAACAATTCTGAGCCAGTAAGCATTATAGCAACAAGCATTGTGGTCTTGTGGATTTTTTCCCCCAAATATGAGCCCTGCAGTACATGTAGTTTCCACATCTTTTAATGTTTGCACAATTGGTACTCTCAGGGACTATATTGCCAAAATAGGTTTGCATCAAATATTCACACCACGCCTAGAATTACACAGAAGCCCAGGAAGCCATGTCCTATGTTGCCCCTGGTCTTGGCTGTGTTCCCCCCCTTCAAAAGTTTCCAGTAGACTAAAAGATTTTCAAATGGAAGTGCCCTTTGCAAAAATGTAAACCGACCTTGCCCTCTCACATTACGAAAGTCAGCCTCTGTCACAACGTCATCAGTTTATGTGAGTAATTTAGTTGTAATGCACAATGTTGAAGTTGGTGATTTAACCATCATGTTGTATAGTACCGGTCAATTATATTTTTCTGTTAATTTCTAATTGCTTTTGGAAAAGGACTTTCAGCTGTCAACGTAACATGCATTCCAGGCATTCAAATTTAAATTATCCGATGTGCTTTCAGGCAAATGTGTTTACATATCGGTTTCTCAATATGCATAAAATATTAATGTGCACAGACAAATTCTCTTTTTAATATGATTTACACAGGATTCATATTTTCCATCCCACAAGGACTAAATCTTTTTGTCAACAGCTGTTTTCCCTTTTTTGTTTATGTTGGTTTCCAGAAATAACTTTTGTATTATACCACACAAACAGATCCTTGTCATTTGATTGGTGGAACATATACGTCACGCCATCCATTATTTTGCCATGTATTTACTGCCACGACGCTCCATAATTTAATATTGGACAGGCACAGGTGTCCAATATGGATAAATATCGGACACTTCGGAGCATTGTTTCAAAAATTATAATTTAAAATATTTCTGCCTAAAATGGTATCGTTTCTGAGAAATGAGTAAAACAATAGTTTTTATCACGGACGCGTGATAAAAACTTGATGTTAGAAAAAACAGAAAACACAGGGCCTATAAGGTCTCTGACCAATTGAGCTCAAACTTTCACAGGTTTGTTTGTTCATGAATGCAATGTTGAATCACACAAAATGTGGACACTGATTTTGAGCTGATTACCAAAAGTGTACAATACCTTTAGGTAATAAATTTGTCACAGATTCATTTGTATTTCACGATTGATGACGCCCATTCCTTCAGCATGCCGTGTAGTCGATCGTGTTCTACACTACAGTAAGGGCCAGGTGTTTCTAAATATAAAGCCGTACTTTCAATTCAACCTATTGATTTTCAGCATTGGAAAATGTACCGCCAATTCTGATGAAGGCAAGAACCCGACGTTGGATGAAAAAATCAAAGACTTGCATACCCATAGAGACATTGTATGCCTTAGCAATTAGAACACGGTCTCTGTATATACAATGTAGTGGCTGATCTCTTGTAGTCAAATAGTAAAGCATGGAATTGGGTCTCATAATTGAGAATGCTATGAAACTGTGTAATCACCAGCCTTCATCTTCACAATGGTACAGTAGGAAATTGCAATAACTTTGGACGCATGAGGTCTCAAAATCAATTCAAATATTTTACTGAGAAATTACTTCTTTCTCAAAAACTACGTTACTTTAGAGGGAGCCGTTTCTCACAATGTTTTATACTATCAACAGCTCTCCATTGCTCTTTACCAAGTAAGTTTTTATGCTAACAATTATTTTGAGTAATTACCAAAAGTGTCCAGTGCCTTTAATGGATTATTATCAAATTTTCACAAGTTTTGTCCGCGATAATTACCGAATATCACATACGAGCCCCGTTCTAAGTCGAGAGAAACTTGAGATAAGATCAAATTACCGAAGAGGCCCACTAACTTATTACACAATCAAACAATCCCAACTGCCATCCCAACCTGCGACTGTAGTTGGGACGAGAACTACAGTTGGGATGGAACACAAATAATGACAATATTTCAAATCTTCAAAAGACACCTCACACTTTCCAATGTCTTGCTGATCTAAATTTGTACTAGCAAACAATAAAACAACAACTGACACAGTGAATTGAAAAGTGAAATAGATAAAACATTCATATTTTTTCAATGGAAAGAAAGACAGGTTGATGAAAAACCTAGCCATGATATTTGATCCTCCAAAAAGAAAAATTAATTCATTAAAGTTGTTGTGATTGTCGTACTCACGAATACAGGGGCATATCTGACACATAATGTTAGGCTTTAAATCCCTTTTCAGGCTATTCCATAACAATACTACTGATTTTCGGAGAGAAAAAATAATTCGGATCAGATTAAAACAGGAAGATAAATTTCTGAAGAAAAAAAAAAGCTTCCCAAACGATGTTTGTTCCACATGTTAATTAAATTGGACTTGAGAGAGGGGATTGCACCACAGTGGAACACAATTCAACTTTACGGTCATCTTTTTTATAAATGTATGAATGTACGCACACAGTTGGGTCTCAATTCTTGTATTATTTAATGACATGAATAAAACACCCAACAAATGAGCAACCAAATTACATAAATTGGCACAACTGAGAACGATTAATTGTTAATAACCCGTACAATATCCACGGTCACAAATAAAACATTTACTGTTAAGTGTTATTTATTTATTCACCGTTAGGGCATTCTCAAGGACAAAACACTAGTTGAGTTTTACCACTGTTATTACACTGCACAGGGTTAACTTGACGAACGTCTGTCATTGTTAGTCCTATCCCAACAAGTGCATTGTTATTGTGATGGCTTGCACTGTATTGTTGTATTGTAATTAAGTGTTCAGTAATAAAGCCAAATAATAATTTGGTAAGTGTGTTGTACACGTAGTAAGCTGAATCCTACTAGCTGCAAAAAAGCAAAATCTTACAGGGAGGTTTGTAAATTTTACCAATACAGCCAACTGCCAAAATAATGCAGGGGGGGGTGGTTGTCTTTTTTTTCTGTTGATGATTGCACAAGATTTTACATATTATTTCACAAAACTACAGCTTTCACTGCAGTTCAACATGATCTCTTCATGAATACATGTAGGCCTTTATTTCATTGTTATGATATATTGATTGTGTCTTTAAAAGGTCAAGGGTCATACTTTGTTAATGACCCTGAAAGGAAATGGTGTGATTTTTTATTTGAAAGCTAGGCCTATTTGTTATAAAGATGGTAATATTATATTCAAAATGTTTTCATCTGAAGTGCCATGTTCAGGGCTCAAATTTTTTATTTTTTTTATTTTTTTTTTTTGGCGGGGGAAATCCACAAGACCAAAGGACTTGTATCTCAAAATGTTTACTGGACCAGAAATAATTTTACAAGACCAGATTCAAACTGAGAAAAGACTTCCTTGCACAGTTTAACTTGCATTTAATTGAACACACACTAAGACATGATAAGAGAAGATTGACCTCATTTGTCTTTTAGGGTGTTAAGTATATTTCAAATCATTACTCAAAGTCAACAGTTGAACATAATTTGTTTCTGCTCAAGATATTATAGATTGAGGTACATGAATTGTTATTGAATTGAAAACACAAGACTGCCGGACTTGTCCGGTCATGAGTTTACTGGCCCAATGCTAAAATCACTGGCCTCGGGCCTGCGGTCCAGTCTCAAATTCGAGCCCTGATGTTGAAAAATTGTATTCAAAGATTGCCTGCAGGCGACTTTTGGAAATTTGTCCGTTTGAATGCTGCCCTCAATACAGCCAGAGATGCGGCTGGTGCCCGCTGTCATCTCGCTTAACGTGAATGGATTCAACGATCTTGATGAAAATACCTGTGACGGTTTTTTTGCTGTTTTCTCAACAAGTAGGCACTGAATTCAACTGAAACTTTCACGGGTGACTTTTATTGTATCTTCCTTGATAATTTATTATTGCTTATAAAACGTTGACAAAATACAAATGATATCCCTACCTTTAAGAAGTGCATAGTTTATGTAAATTATAGTTCATATATATTCAAAACCACAACTGTTTGCAAATTTAGTCTACAAAATTGTTTCTTTTACTTTTTAAACACTGTCCAATGCTGTGCATAACTTGTTTTTATTTCCTCATTTCATTTACAATCTCATCTACTTTTGAACAGGCCTCATTTCCTGCTGAAGTAAAGGGCGAAACAGGTAACACTATCCTTGCTATTTGTTCCCAGAACTCTAGAACTTATTGTCCTTCGAAACCAAGCAGGGTCAAATCAACTTCCTTCTACATGGTCTGATGACACTAACAGGCGTTTACCAGTCTGGGTTTTTTAATTTTATAGTAGTAGTTCATGTCATTGTAAAACTACAATACAAACGTACACAGACTGCAGTTTGCAAAAAAATACACACGAATAAATGTGTGTCGATGATGCACTATAATATAACAATGCTTTGCATTGTTGAGCGAACATTAACTTGCAAAGATTGGATTGTAACTGTCACACGGTCTACATAGAGTGCCAAGCTCAATTTCAGCATTCACACCCAAGGAAAAAAAAGGACCTTGTCAAGTGTCATTTTCAAATCGGAACATGTTTTAAAAGAAACACACCCAGCCCATAAAACTGTCCATGAATTAAACCCAATACAGTCCCAATTTCACCTATATCGAATTGCCAAAGTGAAAGATTCAGAAGGACTGGGGCTGTAGAACCTAATAAAAATTGCCTATCACAGCAGGGTCAGGCATTCCGATCTCATCCAAGCACAAATAATTTGGTTTGGACTTGGAGTTACATAAACAGGATATGGGAGGATTTGAGGTCGCAAGCTGGAAAAAAAATACTACTCTGTATGGGATTAACAAACCATTTAATTGATGATAATAATTGTTGTGCTTTTCTGTAGAAAACCAGATTAGCTTCTCAGTATCACTATCACCAGTAAGTATCACTATCAATATCACTTTGTCAACAGTAAATAAAAAGTAATTAGGCTAATTATGAACTTTATTAGTGGTTGTGTAATTGTAGTCGTTTCTTCAATTGGCTTTTATAAGGGTAAAAAGTGAGTTTTCCAGATCTTGAATAATCCCTCAATTGCAGAATACTGGTGTTAGTTGCCGCTTGATCGCTTAACGATAACCTTCATAATTCATAAATACACAGGCCTCGTGAGGTATTTTGCAATTGTTCCTTGAATTTACATAATTACCAGTAACTGAGCTGAGTAAATACTAATTAACAAGCCAAGGCTACTTTCCATTACTTACTGGTACATGTACAGAAGTTTCCATAACTCTATATATAACTTATATAAGTCAGAAGTCTGTGGAATTTTGAAGAGGCATCAAGTCCAAGGACACAACCAGCTGAGTGGCTTTTTCTTTTAATATGATAACTACTGTAATTTTCCCTGTCACGTCAGGTTTTTCAGTCGAACTACATGTTATTGGAATTATAAGTACTGACAAGAACTAGAAAGTAGATGTAGTAAAACTGTAGTAACACATAAAGTAACGTTTAGATAGACACTTCCCCTTACGATTCAGAGCAGAGAAACTTTAACAATGTAGCAAAAACAGAACTTACTTTTGTTACGTTGTCTCCACGTTCGACCCTCGTAACAGCAAGCGTCTTCCACGGCATAAACCAGGCCGAATAAAACACTCTCACTCCGGCAACGTACAAAAGGCGAAGGGTATGACCAAAAGCCCAAAGTCACCGAGGAAAACAAACGGATTTATTGTCCTCCCTCTGCACACCACACACGGACGAACTTCTACTTCCACTTCTTCACGAGAGACGGTCAAAAACACTTACACGTTCCTCGTCCACTGATGAAACGTATGGTCCACTTTCACTCGCAGGCTCCGCCCAGCCAAGTTGGCAAAACACGGTCGGTAGTCGACTGCCAATACCGCTGCCCAAATCTCAGTCAGTCCGAAGCCACAAAATTACTGTGTAGATCATAAAAGCAACACCACCTTCACACAGTAATAGCACACCATTTCCTCTCTGTTGTTGCTGACAACTTCCGTTTGGAGGAGGAACGACCTGGGCCTACTCTGTGATCTCTAGTTCTGTTGAGAATGACCATCCTGCAATCTCCACATACTTCACTCGTTTTTAGGCAGACGAAAAAACAACCCGGAAAAGTTTGCGCCTGTTCAACAGCGCCACCTGTTGGTTGGATCTTGCCACTTTACAACGCATTGTCGAACGTGTATTTCGTGTTAAAAAAACGTTGGACTTTTCATTCACATACAAACAAAATTAGCACTATCATTCTAAATCAATTAACTTGCTTCACTTTTCCTGTGGCAGTCCTATGTTTTAAATACATAAAGGTGACTCAGTTTTTGATGTATATAAATTAGGGCTCTATAGCTTTCAAACAAATTAATAAAAGTCTCCTTGCAAGCATATTTTTGTAGAAAACTTGTGTTGAAAAAAAAAAATTACGAGTGAGTAAAAAGTACATTTGTAGAATGTCATCACAAGTAGATTCCTGCATTACGTCGACCAATTTATACAGAAAGTATCTTGGGGTTATTATGAACTGGCACCTGATTAAGGCAGAATGAACTTCCAAACACTAATTCATTTCACCTTCTCAGACATTGTCATTCAGTTGGACACAAAATGAGAAGATTTTAACAACTAAATCATTTTATTTTCTTTATTCAGATTTTAAAAACTATAAACAAACAAAAAAACACAAATTCACATCAAAGCAGGGCCCAATTTCATGGCTCTGCTTACCGCGGATTTCTGCGCTTGCGTATCATAGAATTACGTGCTACAAGGGCTCCGTAAGCGCAGAATTTAGCGGTAAGCAGAGCCATGAAATTGGGCCCAGATCACTGCATATTCATGAGCCAAAATTGTAAAAAAAAAACATACAATTTGTTTGTACATGGCTGATGGACGTGAGATAATGTCAGGATCCCGACAATAATTCATTCTTAGTTTTTAATTAACTACCACTTATCCGAGTCGCAGTTTTTTTCCGTGTACCTTTAAAGAAGGAAAGCTAATAACTTTCTTAAATCTATACAAAAAATAGCTTTTTAAAATTTAAATATAAACTTTTGGGGTCAAATTGGCCCAAAATCTAGCCTAGCATCTATGAAGTTTTTATGTTACATAATACGTCATTGCCAATGACCACAAAATGTTAAGACCTCTTGATTATTCACAAAAGCAACTTCTTATCTTCCTGATCAAAGTCCATTTTTTCCACCTCATCGTGCTATCAATGTGACTCCCCACACAGTCCTCTTTGTGTTGCCATAGTAACCCCTTATCTAACTGATCCTGACACTGTCTCCTTCCCTAATCTCATCTATCATTATGTAATCATGGCTATCCACACAGTTCTCTTTGAGTTGCCATAGCAACCCCTCATCTTACTGCTCACAGTTTCTTATTTCTGCCTCATCTCACATATCTTAATGCTATCATCAATGTGATTATCGTCCAGTCTTCTTTGTGTTGCTATGGTAACCCTCATCTTACTGTTCACAGTTTCTTATTTCTGCCTCATCTCACGTATCTTAATGTTATCATCAATGTGATTATCGTCCAGTCTTCTTTGCGTTGCTGTAGTAACCCCTCACCTTACTGCTCACAGTTTCTTATTTCTGCCTCATCTCACGCATCTTAATGTTATCATCAATGTGATTATTGTCCAGTCTTCTTTGTGTTGCCATAGCAACCCCTCATCTCACTGCTCACAGTTTCTTATTTCTGCCTCATCTCACGCATCTTAATGTTATCATCAATGTGATTATCGTCCAGTCTTCTTTGTGTTGCCATAGCAACCCCTCATCTCACTGCTCACAGTTTCTTATTTCTGCCTCATCTCACGCATCTTAATGTTATCATCAATGTGATTATTGTCCAGTCTTCTTTGCGTTGCTATAGTAACCCCTCATCTTACTGATCACAGTGTATCATGACCTTGATAGCTCCGCCTGCTCCTGTTCTTGATGTCTCAAAGGCATCCAGCGTCTTCTCCAGGGGGAAGTGATGTGTAATGAGTGGTTTGGCATCCACCTTACCAGACGCAATCATCTCAAGGGCCAGAGGGTAGCTGGAACACAAACGTCAACACTCCAAAATTTAAATATAATTCAATGAACCGATCAAAATTTTAATGAAACTTTTTTAGAGTGCTTATATTTAGTTTGATGCATCTTCATGTTACCTATAGCAAGTAAAAGAGCTTAATAATCTTCAATTATTAGAAGACAGCATATCCGGAAAATAAACTCTCTGTAAACCAGGTACTTAAACAATTATTTCAGCTGAAAAGACCCCCCAAAAAACATTTTTTTTCCCGAAAAACAAGAACATATAATTTTTTATTTAGCTACTTCTTTATCAGACATTTCCTGCACATTTTGCTGTTGCAGTTGATATCATCAATGAAGTGTCACAGTTCTCCAAAGCCTGATTTCAGTCTTGGACTTTAAAAAACACTAATCCGGTCTCAGTGTGTACGAGTTACTTTATGGTAACAAAATGCATTAAGGTCTCAACATTTTCCAAATCAAAGGCTGAACTACAAGGACCCAAAAATAAACGAGGAGTACGAACCAGTTGGCGTATCTGAAAACGCCCCGAATATCCACTTCTCGGACTGCAGCATTGACGATTGGTAGATCCATGGAGTAGGGTCCTCTACCAACGAGAACAAGTGCCCCGCCTGATTTGGTTGCCTGCACAAAAATCATCATAAATCATTATTTTGGCTGACATTTATTCAGATAAATAAAGTACATGTTCCATCTGACCAAAAACAAGAGCTGACTCCTGAACTCTTTCCCTTCCACAAATTCTCACCTATTTCGGCTTGAGGGGCAAACTGAGAGGGTTGCTTGTTTTGGTTTTTTTAGTTACCCAAATTCGCCCCGAACAAGGCTAAATTAGCAGCCACTCTTGGTAAGGGGCTACAAGAAGAAAACCTTTAAGATGAAAACAACTCAGGGGAGCTGAAGGTAGGAATCGATATTCCTCTTAAAAACAGTCTAGAGTGTAGGATGGAGGGAAACATGCACCAGGCAAGGAGTTCCAAATGAATGCAGTGCGTGGATTAAAGCTGTTGGAATGGCTCTCTGTTCTACATCTCAGCAAAGCAAGAGTGTATGGGTGAGAACAAGCAGAAAGCCTGGTTTCACGCTCAAACACCCTGATAGGAGGAACCAGGTCGGACACACTGGTGGCACATTGACCATGAAAATATCTGTGATATGCACAATGAGTTAAATTAGACTTACATCCATGAAGCCGATTCCATCATTGCACGTGTCCAGTGAAGGTGCTCACTTGGATGATGTACTTGCGTCTCCGCCCCTTGATAATGCAAGCGGACTGTGCCACAAACAGAGTACACAACACAGCAATCGGAATGGCAGACGTGTGGTTTGACTTTATTTTGGTATTTGCTTTTAGTACGTTTGACCTTTCTTGTACTCACATAGATGCCCGTCTGTACGCTGGGTGCTGCCCCGCTGCACTCCACGCTGACATCTGGCTTACATCCCAACGCTTCTTCGACTCTACGCGCCATTTCCTCAGGATCGCGAGTATCCACACGCAATGCATGATGGGCACCGAGCTTCAAGGCCATGTCAAGACGACCCTGGTCCAAATCTGAAAACAGAAACAGAAGTTGTTATTCAGTGAAGTATTCATGCAGAAAAGTCCTCTCTCCATCTTGCTTTGTTCCAAGACGCTAACGCCAAGATGCCACTTCCACTGTTGAAAATCTCGGATCTCCACCATTGTGATTTTCCAAACTGACCAAATCCCTCATCATTTGTCAACATTTATTTAATCTTTACTCTTAATCACGTTAATTCGGAGGTCGTCGGTTCAAATCCTGCTCAAGTCAATTTTTCTTTGTTCAACCTCAAATTATTTTAAATTTACCCAGTCAGTTTCCCTTGTGGTTTATTACTCGATACTTTATATGAAAAAGTCCCATCCCCTGAAGATGATCCTCTGGCTTGTATCGTTAACTTTGGTGTGATCCCTGGCTACACTGCAGTTTTCGGTTGTACGGCTTCTGACTGGCGCCCCCGAACAAAGATATTGACAAAATAGGGAGACCAGCAGCATAGGGCTAGATAGCTCAGTTAGTAGAGCGCCGGCACGTTAATTTGGAGGTCGTTGGTTCAAATACTAGTCAATTTTTCTTTGTTCAACCACCCCCAAAAATAGTACTAATAAAAATTAATAAAAATCAACTGTATGCAGTTTATCTTTCCAACACTTTTAAATACCTGTGACAACGATTTGAGCTGCTCCCATAGCTCTAGCACTCAAGAGAGACAACAGCCCGATTGGACCTGAGGTAAAGAAAACAAATTATTAGCAGAGGTTTTTAGGAGTAAATTGAAGCATGAAAGATGATTTGAAAGAGGAGAAGCAAACTTTCAAGTGACCTTCTGTGGGATTTAGTTGCATGAAATTTCCAGGTGTACTATTTACCTGAACCAAGAACCAGAACATTACTTCCAAGTTGCACGCCTCCTCTGCGACATGAATACACTCCAACAGCCAGGGGCTCTAACAGGGCACCCTCGTCCAATGTCACATGATCTGGAAGCCTAAAATGAAAACAAAATTGCCAAAGAATAGACTGTGCAAGTCTCCAGTGTATTTAAACACACTTGTTTATAGTTAACACCTAAACTATGAATCCATTCAAAGATATCTGGGTTTAACACTTGAACAGTGTTATTAACCAATATAACAGTAGATTCTGGTTCACAAATCCAAGTAAACTGGAGTGATATATGTCAGTTCTTCTCAGGAACCTTGCTCACTTATTTATGATTGTGTGAAGCTAGAGTCTGGCAACTCTTGGTGGCCGATATGACCTCACCACTTTTGAAAGTTGCTCTTAAAGGGAAGCACAATTGGTAATCACTCTAAAAATTAATGGCAATAAAAACTGACGTGGTTAGAAGTACAGCAACTTTCGATAGTATAAAGCATTTTGAGAAATATTTTAATTCAAAATAATGTGGATATGGAAAAATATGTCAGTTTTTATCCCCCAAAATTTGAATCTGAGAAAACGTTTCTCAGATCGTGTATTCCTATTAGGGATTATTCTTTATGCGTGGACATATTCGCTGCGGATTTTGGCGATATTTCAAAAACGTGACCATCTTTTGAAATTAAATTTTTCACGGGTTAGTTTTATTGTTATATGTCTACATTTATGTAGGATTAAAACAATCAAACAGTCCCAAAAACCAAAGGTATACTTTGCCTTTAACATTGTTTTATTTATTGAAGTAGTGTCAGAGCTTTGTATTCAGAGAGTTGCGACAACTTGTGATTAGAAGCCATTTTCTGTCAACTTTCGGTTATTTCATAGTTACTGCCGGAATGATGCTATTTTTGTAATGCACATTTCTTTCTTGGATGCTAGACAAGAATAGATGCTTAAAATAAGTGATTTAGAGTGGTTCCCTTCAATGCGACCTACTTGTAACAGAAGTCAGCAGCATGGCAGTAGAAGCGACGCAGGGAACCGTCCACTGGAGGGGTGGCACAGAAGACGATGTCCGGACAGAGATTGTAACGTCCTTCCTTACAGAAAGAGCACATCCTACATGGAACACCCGGCTCTATAGCCACACGGTCACCTAAAAATTAAAGTAAAAAGTACCTATAAAAAGTATGTAAAGTATCATAGCGACTTATACAAAAAGTATCATAGCGAATTATAGTTATTATATTCTTTGGAACGGCGAGAATCCTGCAAAAATAAAAACTCAAGATTTAAATCCTGCAAAAATAAAAACTCAAGATTTAAGGCTACAGAAGTAGCCAAGCTCAAGAATTCTCCAGCACAAAGAGAAATTACAATTTTTCTTTGCATGCTGTGTTAATGTTATTGAAAAATAATAACAACTAGTAATATTTGAATTTTACTCTAAAACCGATGTATGTAAAGCACTGCATTTTCAGTACTTCTCCGAGCTCTGTGAAAAAAATCCACAGGCATGTTACTCAGGTGGGAATCGAACCCACGACCTTTGCCATTCTAGAGCAGATGTCTTACCAACTAGACTACCAAGATTGCCTGGTAGCTAGAGGCAGTTCGAATCCTATGTTTTTCAGCAGTGGGTAGGGCAACAGAACTCAGGAAAGTACTGAGTATACATGCAGTGCTTTACATACATCGGTATGGGTAAACCAAATAATATTCTTTATCCCCAATGCAAGTAATAATATATTAAATAATAATTAGGTATTTACTAGGAATTTTTTACAAACATGTATCAAAGCACCTTACACCAGTTAGCGTTCCTGCAAACATTTACACAAACAACACTTTTTGCAGGTCCTGTCCATTCATCTTAAGCTTAGAGTACAGCAATGGCATTCAATTCTTACCCACTTTGAGGCTGGTCACACCATCCCCAAGTGCAGAAACAACACCCGAAGATTCATGGCCAAGAATCATGGGGGCCTTGACCACAAAACGTCCGATCTGTCCATGGACGAAGTAGTGGACATCAGAGCCACAAATCCCCACCGACTGAACCCGGATCTGCACCTCTGTAAATCAGGAAAGACAGAAGGTTTTCAATTCAAAAATAGTTGATTTACTTTGACTGGGGTCTGACTGTACAGGGGTTTTATTGTCGGTGGTGAGAGCCATTGCTGACAAAAAGGTCTGAAATTAGGACTTAAAAGTTATAAGGAGACCAAGATATGTTGAAATGATGGCATTTCCACTTTTTGGTAACCCCCTGGAGTTTTCAAGGAGCTTTTAAGATCAGCCTCCAAAGCGCTAAAGAAGTAGATCAAAGAGCAGGATTGCCTTATAGCTGAAGAACATAACAGCCCATTTTTTTCACCGGACACAGAGTATAAAAAAAGTCAGATAAAAGTCTTAAAATTTCTCATCCCTGTATTGTAAAATATTTATTTTTTTAAATTAAACCCCTTAACTTCCAGAATCCACAAAAAGGTCAATGTTAAACTAGTCCTTTGGACCATGTTATATTAAAACTTACCATTTCGCCCTGGCTGTGGAATAGATGTTTCTTCCTGAAATTTAAGATTTATGATAGAAAATTAAAAAAATTTCCATTGCAGAATTCATACACCTTTGTATGCTCCTGTCGTCTTCAGGATCGTCTCCTGAAGACAATCAGAGCAAACTGATCGAAACGTTGAGTTGTTGCATTATCGGTTCTTTCTAGAACTCAACTCGGCAAACATCACTATTCCCACCATGCAAAGTTTCAAATCCTACTCATGTACAGTGTTACTGCAAACCTTGCTAGGTTGTATCTCCACCATGCATAGGTTCAAATCCCACTCATGTACATGGTGTTACTGCAAACCTTACTAGATTGTATCTCCACCATGAAAAGTTTCAAATCCTACTCATGTACAGTGTAACTGCAAACCTTACTAGATTGTATTCACCTTACTATATTGTATCGCCACCATGCAAAGATCCAAATTCTACTAAGAATTCATTAACATTTAACCCTCCTACTGTCGGTGACTCTTGGCAACATTTTCCAGTGAGTTGACCAACCATTTGAAACCATTCGACTGCCAAGGTTGTGTACGGTGGCACAACTGTGCACAGAATTAACTGCGTACTGTGTACATGCATTCCCTCATGGTATCATATTGCAGGCTGGATTCAAAACCACAGTGAATGGTATTGAATGGTCAAACAGCAAGAGGTTTTAAAGGGTAAAATCAATAGCTGAATGTATTGTCTCACCAGCACAAGCTCTCCTTTCTTCTTCAACACAGCAGTTAAATTGCCCTCTTTCATTTTATTTTTCCAAAAAATACTAAACTACAAGTCTCTAGGCTGACTGGAAATCAAGCAATCCTCCGATATCAATGCACAATGTGTTAAAACTGCACAGTGCTTGCAACATCATTTCATAATCAAAGTTAAAATCTGATAAGCACACGTGCATAGTCATTCTGTGTATGTATGCAGTACAGTGTTAAAGGCACTGGACACGTTTGGTAATTACTCAAAACAAATATTAGCTTAAAAACTTACTGGTAACGAGCAACGGAGAGCTGTTGATAGTATAAAACATTGTGGGAAACGACTCCCTCTGAAGTAACATAGTTTTTGAGAAAGAGGTAATTTCTCACTCAAATAATAAAAGACTTCTAGCTGAAGCCTTTTATTATGCGTCTGAAAGCACACAAAGTAATGCAACAAGGGTGGTTTTTCTTTCATTATTCTCTTGCAAATTCGAAGACCAATTGAGCCAAAATTTTCACAGGTTTGTTATTTTATGCATATGTTGGGATACACCAAGTGAGAGTACTGGTCTTTGACAATTACCAAACGTGTCCAGTGCCTTTAAAGGCCCTGTACACTATTGGTAAGATCGAAAAACACAATGTTCACAGATTCACACATAACTTACATGATTTAAAGTAAGTAATGGTAGAAAGGGTTCCTTAAAATATTTCTGCCTAAAATGCTATTGTTTCTGAGAAAGAAGTAAAACAATAGAAATTATCGCGCGCGATAATTTGAAAAAACAGAAAACACATATATTAAGGTCTCTTTTCACTATTTTCTCTTGACCTCAATGACCAATTGAGCTCAAACTTTCACAGGTTTGTTTGTTCATGCATATGTTTAATCACACAAAATGTGGACACTGATTTTGAGCTGTTACCAAAAGTGTACAATACCTTTAAGTCCTAGGCTTTCTCACAATGCAATGATTATTTAAAACCTAGTTGCACAGATCATATCAGGGATTGCCGGGCGCGTGGAGGAGGGGGTTCAATCATCGCAATTTGCAATGGATGAACCAACCTATCTAGGAACAGTGTGGTGTTGTCCAAACAAATATTTGCAAGAAAGAAAAACAACTGTGGAGATAACATTGATAGTGTAACATAAAGCCTCTGTAGTCACTCATAGAAGGGAGGTCGACGGGTTTTCAAATTTTTTGATGAAATAAAACAAGTTTAATTGGTACCATGGGAAAGCTTATCTCGAACGGAATCTAATGGTAGTAAAATCAATCATTTATCTTTAAAGATTGCGGAGATATTACATTTTTAATGTGTTTTTTAACTTTTATTTTATCTGTCAGATTTCTTCTTTTTTTTCTTTCATGACAGCAACAATTTTTGTATAATATAATGATTGAAATTATCTATAAAAACCCTTAATTTAAAGGTCTTTGACAAAACAATTTCCCAAAATGTTTTTAAAAATAATGTTTTTCTCTCGATAATCGATGAACGTGCTACAAACTTTTCTCTTGATAATCGATCAATATGCTAAATACAGCCTGTATAATTAAAGGGGGAAATGAACAACGGATAAGAAGCCAAATATTAAATTAGTTAACAAATCAGCCCCAAAAAACATTAAGTTGATTTAATATATTTATTACTGGCAATATTATGATTGCCAAGTCTGATCACCATTCTCAATTGTCTTAAAACAAATGACCCCCATGTGGACAGCTTCAATAAGTCCACAAGACTGAAAAAATATGTCAGGACCCCCCCTCCTCTAAATCTTAAATGATATCAAAACAGTTTAAAATTCTATCAAATTTGGTACCTACCGATTCCTCAGACCTACCTCTACACAAATATCAACATATCCCATGTGACCTTAGGCTATCAAGGCCACAAGAGGGCTCATTTAAAAAAAACCATTTCCTAAACAAAATCGATTGAGTTTTTCCCTCGACCAAAATGTGAAAAACCGATTAAACATTTGCATGAAATCATATAGATTCAAAAAATTAATAAAACGCTCACTGATGAGCATGCTGAGCAAATCTCCAATCGGAAAATCGAAATATTTCAAGGGATGTTTTCTACTATCATCATCATTAGACCGTGTAAGTTTTATGTAAATCTGTGATCAAAAAGTATATTTTACTAATTTTTTTTCTTACCAATTCTGTAATATTCCTTTTGTTTATACTTCTCATCAACAACAGATGGCGCTAAACAAAAAACTACTATTTTCAAGGGGCCAACGTGTTTGCCATCCACGGAACGGCTTGTACAAACAGAAAGTGTTTGGATTTGTTCTACGGATAGTGGTAGTCCTGTCAGGCCTGAGATTAACCGAGGTGGAATAAATCAGCTTTATGTCGTTCAAAATGTACAAAACGTTCGGAGGGACATCATCCATTTCCATATAAAAAAATGGGTCCACAAAATGTAACCAGTCTGACAGTTTGTGACGAAAATGCCCCAGAGTTAGTAATTTTCCGTCAGGCTTACCTTATAATCAATTCCTGGTAACTCTTAATATTTCCAGAGACACTTTCAGTAAGTTTCAGAGTCTTTATTTCAACATTTACGATGTGTAAATCCACATTTATGTAGCTGTCATTATATTATTATGACACACGTGTGTGACACACAACACATGAAAGTAAACACAGTTTGTATACAATCCAAGATGGCGTCTTCCGTTGTTCTAAACTTTGCTACGATTGGTCGAAAGCTGGTAATTAATTTTCTAGTTTGAGATTAGCCACAAAAACACCTTTCTTTATGAGTGTAGATTTATATTATTTCATAATGAACAAGCTTTTATTCTTTTGATGCACGTTACAGTCAGACTTTTTGAGTAAAGAAATTAAGTATAAAAACTATGCACTTATCGTCTGCTTCAAGAATTGACTGAGTCGTGCATATTAATTAGGTGACGTCATACAACTCTATCAATGAAAATGGCTTTGTCTACGGTATAGATTTCAAGTAATTACTTTCTTTCATGACTATTTATTTCTTACAAATAGATAGATTAAGTATTAAGGAGTAATTTAGCTCATTTATTCAGAGTAAACTTGTACAAAAATAGTATTTTGAGCCGGTTTTCGACTTGAACTTGGAGATTAATTTAGCCAATGTTAAATTTAGGGGCGTGGCTTAACTTTTGTGCGTGAGAATTGTTATGCGTAAAGGCGCGCAGTATATAATTAAATAGAGCAAATTTTGGGGGAATTCAGCACTCACTCTGCTGACTGACTGGCTGCCTGTAGATTTTGACAAGAGTTAAGAGAGTTGCTCATCTCCAAAAATTTACAGATCACGGAACGTGCATTGAGATATTGAGGTATGTTAACTAACTGAATATTATAGGAAATTATTCCTAGAATTTACATTCTTGAGGATAAAATTATCACTGCTTTGTGTGGATTTGCCAGCAAATTAGTATCTATTAGTATTATTAGTGGTTTACAAATACAAGACTGGAAAAGAGAACTACATTATGTGTAACAGTTCAATTGCAACGACCACGACTGAGGACAATTGTTGGTATGCATGGTATGGAAGAATGGATGTTGTAAATAATGATTTGAGGAGTTTGTGAGTTGAACTAAAACGATTTGACTATCTCGCAGAATTGAAACCATTCTGTTTTTGAATTAAATTATTCGTCTTCATCTCTGAATTATCCTATCACTTGGTCATATATTTTAACGACGGACCCAATTCGAGATCTAAACCGGTGAGGCGGAACTCCGGTGGTTGGCCTGTAAATTTTCCACCTGGTGGTAGCGCTATTTGAAGACGACCTGTGAGAGGACCCAAGTACGACTTGAATTTCTGCCACACCTTGTAACCTGACACAGTGACAGCAAATGAAAGTGTCATTACACTGAAAACATTTTATTTTACTGTCACTGTCAGGTATTTTTCTTCCAACCTCGGTTTGGATACATTTATAACTGTGGGTAACTAATGTGCCACTAATTAGTGGACCAAATTAGCGGGTTCAGAAAATCCACTCCGCAAATTAATAAATTGTTAAAAAGCAATAAATTCTTACCGGAGGAAGAATGACTTGTTGTACAGTGTACAGCTAGTTCTACCTCCATGAGCCATCAGCGGTGAGTTGCATAACTTAACTGGGACACCGCGCGCAGCAACGCTGGTCCCGGCAGCTGTTTACAAATCCACCCACAGTTAGTTGTACGCCGGGACCAGCGTTGCTGCGTGCGGGAAGTAATAGCTGCATGGGATCTGAATTACGGTAAGAATCTATGGCAATTTTTTATTGTGCAAACGCCCTATGAGAATACAAGGAACACGTAGAGCCTAATTTTGGCGAGATCGGGGCCCAATTTCATGGCTCTGCTTACCGCCGAATTCTGCGCTTGCGGTGACCATTCTCCGCTTACTGTTCAAGCGCCGAATTTCTGCGCTAGCTGTGTAAGCGTAGAATGCCTAGTAACGTGGAGTACGCACGCGCACAAGCCGAAAATTATTATTATATTATTATTATTACGGTAAGCAGAGCCATGAAATTGGGCCCTGGTTTCAAAAGAGAACTCCAGGGCCCAATTTCATAGAGCTGCTAAGCACGAAAATATGCTTAGCATGACATTTCTTCCTTGATAAAAACAGTATTACCGACCAAATTTCCATTTGTTGCATATTGCTTGTTATTGTTAATGGTATTCAGCTGTTGTTTGCTTATCCTGAAAATCACGTGGAAATTTGGCTGGTAATCCTGTTTTTATCGAGGCAAAAATTTCATTCTAAGCAAATTTTTGTGCTAAGCAGCTCTATGAAATTGGGCCCAGGTGCTAGCCCACCTTGTTGGGCTGCTGTGGAGTGTTGTGGCTCTCTTTTCTTAATAACATCGGTCATTAACACATTACAGCCCACCATCTGTACGCACCTTTAAAAATAGAGAAAGTGTTTGACCGCCACCTCAGCAGATTTTGATTGCAAATTTCTCCCATTTCTCACATCCCTTATTATTAAAACCTACTCATATAAATCCTTACATTTCCAGAATTTCTATGATACATGACAAGGGCTTACCAAATGATTCCTTTGTCCAGATGGGATGATTTGAAAATGGAACAAAAAAATTACATTCAAGTTCGTCGTGACTTGAGGGCCGCCATCTTAAGTAGGATTCTCTGCCTGCTGATCGTGAGAAGTCAGGGCGCCCGGCTGATCTGGCCGTGTGTGTATAGACCGTATTGAATATGAGTCACCATTCAAAAACCTGCCCTACAACATGACGTCTGTGAGCGTGTGCGTACGTGTGCCGTAGAAATCAATGCGCGCTGCGTGCTTCATTGATGTACGCGTTTAGACGCGCATACGGTTTGCCCTACAAGATGGTGACTTTCATAGCAACAAGGGGGTTATTCAATACAGTCTATAAGTGTGTGTGTGGGGGGCAAGTGAATATGCATGATACGTCATGCAGTACCTGCGACGCCCGCGGCTATTCGTTATACCGCGTGACGTCTTATGCATATTCATGACTCGATGAAACTGACCAGCATCCATGATGTTTGCTGGTGCACATGCGCGCTGAAAATGAAATACAGCGCTATGACGACCTGTCTGTACTAGCTAGCTAGTCGGTGCTTCAGCAGTTTTCTTACGAATTGGGAAAATACACGAGGGCAGTCGGAACATACATTTGTACACGACATAGGGGTGTCAGAACATAGGGGTGTCAGAACATAGGGGTGTCAGAACATAGGGGTGTCAGAACATAGGGGTGCTGGAACATAGGGGTGTCAGAACATAGGGGTGTTGGAACATAGAGGTGTCAGAACATAGGGTGTCGGAACATAGGGGTGTCGGAACACAGGGGTGTCAGATAATAGAAGTGTTGGAACATAGGGATGTTGGATATAGGGTGTCGAACATAGGGGTGACAGAACATAGGGGTGTCAAGACATAGGGGTGTCAAGACATAGGGGTGGCGGAACATAGGGGTGTCGAGACATAGGGGTGTCAGAACATAGGGGTGCTGGAACATAGGGGTGTCAGAACATAGGGGTGTTGGAACATAGAGTGTCGGAAAATAGGGTGTCGGAACACAGGGGTGTCAGATAATAGAAGTGTTGGAACATAGGGATGTTGGATCATAGGGGTGTCGGAACATAGGGTGACAGAACATAGGGGTGTCAAGACATAGGGGTGTCAAGACATAGGGGTGACGGAACATAGGGGTGTCGAGACATAGGGGTGTCGGAACATAGGGGTGTCGAGACATAGGGGTGTTGGAACATAGGGGTGTCAGAACATAGGGTGTTGGAACATAGGGGTGTTGGAACATAGGGGTGACGGAACATAGGGGTGTCGAGACATAGGGGTGTCGGAACAAAGGGGTGTCGGAACATAGGGGTGTCGGAACATAGTGGTGTCAGAACATAGGGGTGTCGGAACTTTGGGATGTTGGAACTTAGGGATGTTGGAACAAAGGGGTGTAACGGACCATATAAAAACATGAATATTTTTTTTTGAATCGTGTCAAAATACTTGCTTGCTGACACATGCACCTGAGCGTTGTACAATGGGCCATACAAGCATGTGTGCAAAGCAGTCACTTTTGGGAGCCAATCAGCATTAATTGTTACCACACCCCTATCAGTGACGGCGGCAGTTCTAATTCTGCATCATAAAAGGAACCAGACTATCTTTTCCTTCCAGCCTCGATTTGGTTACAATGGGTAGAAAAGATTAATTTTAACTCTTTCAGTGCCCGCTTTTTGTTTGCGTTTTGACACCTAAAATGCCCCGCTTTTTCAGGTTTTTCGAAATTCTTTAAGTAAAAAAAATAGTCTTTCTATCAAACAAAATGTATCTTGCTGTTACCTTGGTACATCCCAAAGTCAATAGTATTTCTTGTAAAAGTGATACTGCCCTCTTGTGATCATGTATATTATGGGTCGCACATGTGCGACTGACACTCTTTGAGTAAAAAAAAAATAGATCGTACATGTACGACCTTGGCACTGAAAGATTTAAGCAAGATGGCCGCACCATGACAAAGATCAATACACAGCTCTTGGTAGTACCTGTAGACACACTCGGACTACCAGCATTTATGATTGAGTAAGCTTGACTAAGCCATAATGATTTGGGTTTATTGCAGCATTTTGTATGTGCTGAAACCAGATGCAGCATCATGGCTAAATTACAACTCTTTGAAGTGATATTTGATGGAGACGTCTCCATATTCAAGTCGGGAGACTACGTTCGAGGTTTTGTGAGAATCATTCTGGGAGCACCAAAGAATGATGTCCGAGGTGAGTAACAAAGTAAAGGGTGTGCACAACATTGGTAAGATAAAAGGTATTTACTCACAGATTTGCACATAACTTACAAATACATGGTCAGGGTTCTACCCAGGATTTCTTTAGTGGTGGGAAAAATGTTTCCCTGGAAACCATTGCGAGCAGCGGCGGCACCAGACCTGTTAATCTGGGGGGGGGAAATAAGATTTTGCACTGTGTGTATGTGACCTGTTGTGCGAACTGCATGTACAACTACAATGGCTGCTTGTGGTTTTGAGCAGACAATGCATTTCTATTTATAGTAAGTTTCCAAGCTTGTACAGATAAATAAATCCACATTTTGTTAACGATAACATTGCCGGAGATGGAAAGTGTATTGGGCTTTTTTGATGGTGCCAGCTAATTATGATGGATGAAGTTGAGTTGATTATTTACAGCGCAAACAACATTGTAACAAATTGGGTGCAATGGTTTGGGGTTAAACTCAATTTCCGCCATCAGGGAAAAAACTGGGGGGGGGCAAAAAAAAAAATTGGGGAGCAAAACTTGGGAGTCTTGTGACTCCGATGACTGATTGAGTTAAAACTTTCACTGGTTTGTTATTTGGTGTGCATTGCATGTATATGTTGGGTCACACAAAGGTGTGGTTACTGGTCTTTGACGACTATCAATGTTGTCCATGCACTCTACAGACAATGTGTAGAATGGATAAAGTCTAGTTTGTGTTTGTTGTGATAAAATTTAAAATGACAAGGATCTATGTGTGAGTTATATAAAACAAATATTGTATGATATTTTGTAAATATTTCTGGTAATGAAACCAAGGATGCCTCATAGGTGAACTTAATTGTGACCCGCTCTGCAAAAAAGGCCCGTAAGTCGCGCTATCTCTTAGCACGCAAAAGGGCTCGTCAATGTTGAAAAGGTGAAAATTTCTTACTCGATGTGATTTTTTGTTTATCCCATTTTTGACATCGTTGATGTCCACTCTTTCATAATTTGTAAGATTGAATGTTCATTTTGATCAATAAAGTTGGAAAAAAAAACGTGTTTTGTGTACAATTTGTTCGTGGTTTGTACGATCTGTGTCCGTGGATTCAGCGAAAAGTTGCGTCTTTTACACGTCTGGCACGACACTATTTGAAACCCCCCTATTATAAATTTGGTATCATCTGAAAGCGGAGGACGTTATCTTTCTAAATTTAGACATAAAAAAGGTCAGAGGTCAAGATTAAAAGCAGGGTCGGTAGTTTTATTACACGTAGACATAGAGCGCTTGTTGCTAGGGGCGTGGATCTTTGCTATCACGTGCACACAGTGTAGTGCACTCATTGGTCAATGCGCGCAATGTCGAGTGCGCGCATGCGCTGTGAACGATATCAGTTGTTTATTCTCTGTCAGGTGACTGTCATGTGACTGTTTATTATGTGCGTGCCACACGAAAATACAGCCAACTCAACCTCGTCCCCAGGGTGTGTCGAGCAGTTGTAAACATGGTTTGAAATAAAGTAAACCATGAAACGAGGTTGCAGTCAACTGTGTTTTACCTCCATGACTCAACTGACCTGTACTGCTCTGAGCGAAAAGATTTTGAGAATTATTTACCACTTTTAACCAAATAAATTAACTTTATTAGCCAACTGCTATTATATTTTGTATGGGTTCGAAGGTTCAGTGTCTGGCTGAAGCTTTGAATGATCTCTGTGATGCCAATCTTGTCAGGGAGGAGAGAGACATGGTTGGCTTCGTGGAAGATTACTTCGTTTACTTCCGATGTGAAAATGACGATGTGGACTCAGAAACCGATTCGGAATCTGATTCCTCATCGCCATCGATGCCAACAGATCTCTTCTGGCCGACGAACACCGCGGAAAGGCGAGTGTATTCCAGTGCGAATAAAAAATTCCCCCTCTTTGATTCCTTGTGTTTACTTTATTTGTTTGTTCTATTTATTTGGGCATGTTTTTAGCCCAAAGATTATTTCAAAGTAGATTAATCAACTTCAGATTTCAATAAGAAGGCAAACTACCTTGACTGTGCTAGATTTTAATGGAAATACTCCGGTTTTAAACTAAAGTATTTTTTTTTACCAAAATGTTACATTTTAACCCCAAAATAGTTTTAACCGTGAAAATACAAGCTGGCTGAAGGGTTTAATGAATCAGCCTAAGCTGTTGCTTAAAAAATACAAAGAAAAAGTGGGAAGATTTTCTTTTTGCCAAAAAGCTCTTGTTTTCACCCCAAAATATTCTATTTAAATTCATTTGGTTTCCTAAAAAGTCCAGTTGGCATTAGGATTACCTTAAAAAGTACTAAAACTAAATCAAACTGCTATAAAATCGTCGTAATAATGACTAAGTGTGTGTTTGCCATTTTAAAGATATGAAAAAGATTGTGAAAAAGCACAATATGCAAATTAGTTTTTAAAAAGTGCGATATAAAACATTAAATAAAATAAAAAATATTTTGAACTAAATAAGTCATATTTAACAATTGGTGAAAATTTCAGACGAACAGTATAATGGGAATGTGCTCGTTGTTAGGGTCTTTCATAAGAACTTTGTACTAAAATAATTTAAAATACAGTGTAAAGTTTACAAGGCTGTTTCTCCTCAACCTATTTTGACCAAAATGGCAAGAATTTTTATGCAAATTATGGTATAACTCTGGATTGCAAAATGCTACAGACTTCTAACATACACCAAATTAAAGCTGAGAAAAGGCCCTTTCCAACCATGTATCTAACTCAAAAATAATTTTTTGCGACCTAAGGGCCTTTTTTGCAGAGCGGGTCACAATTTTGCAAGCCTGAGGAAACCTGTCAACAAGGGTGCTTGCTATGTAAACAAGAAACACCAGGGTTAGCCTGTGCTCTTCCACGATAAGTGTTCTGGGTTCTTTTATGTGCACTACCAATCCTAGTACATGGGACCTGCAGCTTAATGTCCCATCCGAAGGACAAAGCAATTATGATATAACGCATCTTGCTCAAGGACACAAGTGCGGGACTCGAACCCACACTCTGCTGATCAGAAACACAAGAGCTGTACAGCATGCATGTGTGTGCGTGGTTTGAGCTGTATACAGTGGTACGTGAACTCCGTATGCGGACAGTAATACGAGTGCGGATGACCTATGCACAGTAGTAGTACGGGTGTCATGCTCAGTGTGTACACACATTACGCACAGTGCTATAGTGTACAGTGCATGTAGGGTAAACTGGGGTAAAAACGCCCGTGGGGTAAAAACGCCCACTTGACTTGTTTCCATTGCTAGTAAAAAAAGACACATAGAATTACTAAATGAAATATATTTCTAATAGGTACTATGCATGGCAAAAAACATGAAAAGAATAATTAAACTCATTAACATATTTTAAGGGTGCTGTTAAACAAAATTCGGAAAAAAAGTTTTGAAAAATGACTGTCGAAGGTTTAACGTATTTCACTTAAAATAAAATAAAAACAGCACATTGTTTTATTTTTTTATTATTCTTTAGTTGATATTTGTTAAGATGGGTTAACTACACAATAATAAATGATCAAAATATTAAAATCAATTTTAATATTTGCTTAACATTGTTTTGTAAGTGGGCGTTTTTACCCCAGGATAAATCAAGTACCTCGGGGTAAAAACGCCCAGTAGCATCCTTAACATCGAACTCCATTAAAGCCTCATTACTCTTCAAAAAAACCTCAATGTTAGTAACTAACAGCCATATTTTAAATTTATATTCACTATTAGAAGCCTATTATATATAAAACTGTGTATTTCTTATATTTTTTTATTCAGGTTTGATCAATTAGGTTAAGGTTCAATTAAAATTTGCAAAGTTTATTGTGACGTATTTTATTTTTTTCACAAATAACTTTCCTTCATGCTAAGTACCACTGCAAACGGCATTAAAAGATTATGTCACAGGGCATTAAGGCACTAGGTAACAACAGAGAAACTGTTCGCCTGAGTAGGGAGAAACTGTGGATAAAGTGCATCCAGATCATTCAACCCCATTGGTCTGAACATCCAAAAAGAAACGGCTAATAACCTTTTGTCTTTGCCTTCTCCTTATCCCCACAGATATACACATTTTTAGTCTGCCTCATTAACTAACTAACCCCCTTCCCACCTTTGGTATTGTGTTTTGTGTTTCCAACCTCTTGTGGTCATACCAGCTCCTTCCCTCTACCCCCCCCCCCCCTTGTCACCCTCTTCGTTGTTCATCTCTTGGTGTCCTGTGTGCTCTCGTCTATTTCCAATTGACTGTTTCTGTTACACCAGTAGGCCTATTCCTGTTTATGTGTGTTGTGTAGTCAATAGTCATCCCACTGCGGTCATGTGACAAAATCTCTGTCTGACCTTCAGTGTACATTCGCGAGCTTAAATGCACATCTTACTTGCTAAGCTAGGTGTGATGTCACACTAAAAATCACTGTGGTATTACTGACAACTCATCTTAAGATGAATCTTAGTGCTTTGTGAAATCAGCACCAGGAGCTTCTGGGATGATTTCCTCAAACCAATGAAGACTTGCTGGAGTTAACCTTAGACCTTTCTAAGTTGGTACATAAAATAAGTGTTCAAGTTTATTGTGCGTGAATTATGAATGCTAATGTTTCAACATACCACATAAAGTTATCGGTTTAAAATGATTGAGTTTGTAGTTATAATGAACCAACTGTGTTTGAAAAGTTCTTTGCAGTTAATGTAGTATCCCTCAATACTGAATTAATTTAACAAATATGATTCCATTACAAAAGAAACCTGTCATATAGCGACCTCTGGGCGGGCGGGCGTTTTTACCCCGAGACCCGGGTAAAAACGCCCGCCAAACTTCCATCCAAAAAGGGTGGAAAATTTCACTTTTTCAACATAGTGACTATAATTTTATATTTGCACACAATAGAGGAGATATGTAATGGATAAAACCACACATTAATTTCTCTGTGTCTCCAAGAAGTTCTGAGATATTTAACTAAAACTTAAAAAACGGGCGTTTTTACCCCAGTTTACCCTATACAGGTGGGTTTACAGTGTCTTTTTCAGACTGAAAACTGTGACCGCCTTGAGCAAGGCTACTCTCTATTTGACATCACTTTTTATTTCGATTCAACCTTACTCTCTTAAGGTATTAAAATCAAGATTAAAGGCAAAGCACAAACACGTTGGTCAGAAGGGAGTGGAGACCACAAGAGACACTATTCAGCCAGTGAAACATACTTCAAAGAAAAAGTACTGTGCTTTGGAAAAGGTAAGTGCCAGTTTAGTCTAGCGCCCTGTCGATAGGTTGCAGTATGACGTAAATCGGCCATCTTTACGGGCAGTTTAGAACAAATAGTCGTGCGTTTCGTGTGAGAACGGCATGCAACACGCGCGCATTTCACGAAACTCATTGCAGGATTGGTCAGTGAACAACGCGGCTGCGTTAATAAGTTGAGCGTTTTGACGCACCTGCAAGCCAAAATGCAATTTGCCCGTAGAGATGGCGTCTACTGTGAACTATCTATTGTGGTCGCATGTTCTTCGCTTCCTGTTTGAATTCCCCTCTGTTGTCTGACGTCACACTTCGAGGCTTGTGAATAACGCCCATAGAGCTATATATATTGACTAGAGCGCTAACTTGCTCTGAGTTTAGAAGCCACCCTGGGCGCAGACATGTTTGATGTGTTGCGTGACTACGGAACGATTTTAATTTTAAGAGAGCACACATGGCCGCGAAAATTTTGCATTCGGCGTGCGCGCTTACGTACGCGCCGAATTTAATCTAACGATCATTGCTCTTGTAAACCTGTGATTTTAGTGATGTCTTAAAAAAATATGTAGTAGGTGATTCTCTGATGTTGTTACTTACGTCTTAGGAAAAATGCTGAGTAGAACTAGAGCCTTGTTTGGGAGGATTCAATGCTTCAAGATGTCAAGGGGAAAAAACGAAATCTGCTTAAAGGATACACAATATGCCGGCAAGAATGACGAACTAAAAAAAAAACCAAACGCGCAAACGCACATGTAAACATGACGCACATGACGCTCGCAGTTTGTACGCTCATTAGCAGATTGTGCGTTTTCATTTGCTGCATATTTGGTTCGATGACGCATAGAAAAGAACAAACGCTTTATCATGCAAATAGCCGTACAATTGCCGTACAAAATTTCAAGCTTTTGTATTGGTTTGTACATAAACATGGATGCGCCCACACGGCTTCAAAACCTTAGTGCGTGTATAACGGGGTGTTAGCGCTCTAGTCAATATATATAGCTCTATGATAACGCCAGATACCTGCCTGACCGGATGTTGCCAGATGTGCCTATGACCTCCCCATTCATTTCACGAAGAGATTCGCAGTCAATTCACACGTACTTGTACACATATTACATGCAGATGGTCGGAAGTGCAAGCTGACAAATTACATCCCCTCGGACCAATCGTAACAAAGATATGGAAAGCTTACGTCACTGCAATGTTTATCCAATGAAATCATTGGGCCTGTGACACCAGTGCCTGTCTTTATCCGTGCGTGAAAAGACAGGGGACCAGTCTAATACCTGCCTTGATTGCAGTATTAAAAGCTGTAGTCTCTCATGAAAATGATTTCAATTTTGATCGTGTACGTCCTGACATCCAACTACTCCTCCCCCAGTGGCGAAGAATGTTTATGTTTTGATACATTCAGTTATATGGATTTCAATTGCTTGACCAGTTCGCTTCGGAATAAAAAAAAATTCTTGTTACCCGTGCGGGATTTTTTCTGTCAGAAAGCAACTTTTTTTTTCTTCTATCAACTAATCATTTGTTTCGCCAATGAAACTCAGTTTGGACATCCATAATATAGACGTTTTCTCATGGGCATTTACAATTTGAACGGCTCAGATCTTATTTGGGGTTTGTGTTTCTGAAGCATAATCAGACCGTTGGAAAGCCTTGATGTAAAGGCTGATCATCAACCCACGCCTGGCGGCATTCCCTGTACAAATGTAAGACAGGTTTTGAATAGGCATCCGTTTTGGGGTTCGTAAAGGTTGTGCATGTACATTGACATGTCCTTCCGGCATTCACTGGTTAAGGAGTCAAATTCATTAATATAACAAAATAACTGGTCACGTTTATCTCAATTATTGAAGTTTGTTGTCACACTCTGACAGATAAGAATGACGTAGGAGCGTCTAAGCAGTGCATGGAAGCTGGCGAGCATCATTTTCCCTTCACCTTCCAGATCCCTAACGTCCCGCTACCTTTCCCATTCGAGGGCGGCACTGGCTGGATACGTTACAAGCTCATGTGTAAAATCGACCGACCCTGGAAGTTTGATCACACATCGGAGAGGCTATTTACTGTGATAGGGCAGCCACTTGACCTCAACTCGTTGCCGATGGCGAGGGTTAGTTAATAATAATAATAATAATAGCTAGTTCTTATATATAGCGCATTTCACAATAACGTATCAATGCACTTTACATTAGTGCCCTGGTCATTAGCCCAATAGCATTCCTGTAATCTTTCTCAGCTCCCTGGGGAGTATACAGCCCTGGGCTGCCGTGGCGCTCCGAAGGCTTTTTCCAACACGATATCAACGTTACCCTCGCAGGTACCCATTTATACCCCTGGGTGAAGAGAAGCAATTGTAGTAAAGCATCTTGCTCAAGGACACAAGTGTCATGGCCGGGGATTCGAACCCACACCCCGATGACTCAACCACCAGAACTTGAATCCGATGCTCTAAACCACTCGGCCAAGACACCTTACAATCATTCAATCATTTGCTATTAGATACTTATGAAGACGTGGTCAGATCTGCGCTCTATGGTCTGATTGTCTTCAAAAACTCTCAATGCTGAGAGAGTGTCAAGTGTGTAAATTGTTCAACCCTTTTGCTAAGTGCCGTGGTCTACATGCGCATGTAGTAGTGCAGACATCTATGTCCAGAATGCCAAAGGTTCTGGGTTTGAAATTGATTTCCACCAGAGATTAATAATACGCAGTTCTTCTAATATAGTGCTTTATGACAACTGAGGGCATCTCACAGCTCATTTTTTTGTTTTTTCTACAAGGTAGGCAGAGTTTTTTTCCGCCCGATACGCTTTTCAATTTTTGAATACCTTTGACAATTAACAAAAGTATACCCTGCCTTTAAGGACAGGGACTCAAACCCACACTCTGCTGATCAGAAACACCAGAGCTTGAGTCTGATGCGCCTGACCGCTCGGCCGTGAAATACCATAATCATCTTCAGAACCACCATAACTCTGAGAGAGAGACTAATGTACATGGTGTGTCCGTAAACCTAGAACATGCCATCAGTGAACAGAGCAGGGAGAGATTAAATGTAGATTTTGAAGAAAAAAAAGAAGTAAATCTGATGATAATTTTTGTTTTCAGTACCCACAAAATGGAGAGGATTCCAAGACAGTCTGCTGCATGTGCTGTGCCTCTGGTCCCATTTTGACCAAAGCATCTACCGATAAGAGTGCATACGTGCCAGGAGAGTCCATCTTTGTGTCTGGCATCGTAGAAAACCACAGCGACAGAGACATTTTAGATCTCTCTGCTAAACTCAAACAGGTAAGCTGTCCTTAATTCTTTCCAAAAATGTAGAGATTATAAAATAATTTGGGTGTGAATGAGTAAAATGTTTGAAACAATAGAGGGAGACCGCCAACATAGGGCCGGATAGCTCATTTTTGTACGTTAATCCATAATGTCAGTTTTTCTTTGTTCAACTCCAAATTATTTAAAATGTACCCAGTCAATTACCCTTGTGGTTTATTACTTGACATTTGAAATTAAAAAGTTGCATCCCCTGGCTGCCGGTTTCCCAGGTTGCAACGTAAACTTGGGTGTGATCCCTGGCTACATGGCAGTTAAAGGTTGTATGGCTTCTGAGTTGCGCCAAATTTCACTTTTTGGCTCATTGCCACATGCTTTGTTCACAACTGGTCATGCTTAAGCATACAGCAGACACTGGGGGATTTTTCAAATCTGAGTCTGTCTTCACTCTGTCTCATCAGACGGTGGTTTTCTCCTCATCTGGAGGACACACCCGACGCAGAACTAACACCATCGTCAAAATAAAGGGGCCCGGGTGCGGGGCAGGAGAGACGGCACGGATGGACTGGAGCCCTCTAGTGGTACCAGCCATCCCACCTACAGGACCACAGGGTTGCAATATCATCAAGATTGAGTATGTAGTAGAGGTAAGCTGATCCTTGTTGGTATTATACAATGTAGTCCATAAATAATAATCATAATAATAATTTGGTCTGGAATTTCAAAAGAAGTTTCCCGGACCACCAGCACCAACATTTAGTTTTTTTGAAAATAAACATCGGCATACCGTGACAAATCTATATGAAGACTGCAAACATTAATAATAATAATAGTGGCTTCTTATATAGTGCTCATATCCGTCACTCAGTGACGCTCAAGGCGCTTCAACAGTCAGTATTTTCCTACAAGGTATATATGTGGAGCTACTTTTTGAAGTTTGAGACCTCTTCCTTTACAAAGCACAATGTAATGGTTTACAAGGTGCGGTGGCGCAATGTGCTGCCAATCAAACCAGGAACACCGGGGCGAACCCCTTCTCTTTTCGATGAGTGCACTGGGTTCTTTTACGTGCATTACACAACACAAGGGACCAACGGCTTTACGTCCCATCCGAAGGACGAAGCAATAATGGTTAAGTGTCTTGCTTAAGGACACAAGTGTCACGACTGGGACTCGAACCCACACTCTGCTGAACAGAAACACCAGAGCTTGAGTCCGGTGCTCTTATCCGTTCGGCCACGACTCGCCACTGAAAAGGCAGTGGGATTTACTTTCCTCTTTCGATGAAATTTTGTCTTTATTTACCGCGACCCAGCTGGCCCTCCGGCCGTTGTGAATGGCCACTTGTCGCTGACTCTCTTATTCCCTTTATTAATATCTGAAAATGTTTTTGATATGTGTGTTTAGTTTGAGGGTGATGTATCAGACACTCCATTTGATGCCACGGTGAACATGCCCATCACCATAGGAACCATCCCCATGTACCGACCTCTCTATCCGCAAGCGACTAGTGTCGTCACACAACAACCTTCAACCAACGGTAAGAGACAACACTTTTCTGTTGATCTGACTCGCGCGAAGTCATCACCTCAACAAATTGACAATAAGGGATTTAGGAAAGGGGATCCATTTGGTTGGACAGAGGATCTCACCACAACAAATCGACAATAAGGGATTTAGGAAAGGGGATCCATTTGGTTGGACAGAGGATCTCACCACAACAAATCGACAGTTAGGGATTTTGAAAAAGGGGGTCCATTTGGTTGGACAGAGGATCTCCTTTTTGTTTTAAAGGAACATTACAGAATTGGTTTTGCTAACAAAACAGTTGCTGGCAGTGTAAGCACTTTATGTAATCCACCATATACATAAACTGACAAACCTGTCGAAGTTTGAGATCGATCGGCCATCTGGGTCACGAGAAAATAGTGAAAAACCGATTACACATTTGCATGAAATCATATAGATTCAACAAATGAATAAAATGCTCACTGAGCGATAAACTCCGATCGGAAAATTAGTTTATTCATTTCTCATCAAGTATGGCATTTCAGACAGAAATATTTCAAGGGATGTTTTCTACTATCATCATCATTAGACCGTGTAAGTTTTATGTAAATCTGTGATCAAAAAGTATATTTTACAGGTTTTTTCTTACCAATTCTGTAATGTTCCTTTAAACCTGAAATGTCCAAGTAATGGAAGAACAAAGAGTAGTCCTAGATTTATTTAATCGACAGATGTACATAGTGGGGGGGGGAGGTGATGGATGGGACTGTGTCTAATGGTTAACACCGAGGACTTTGACTGACAGAGAACAACCAAGCCTGTCCTTGGTTTGATTTTGTGAAGGAAATCTATGGAGACATTGCTATAAAGAAAACTGAGTCTAAGCAATAGGAGAAGGAAGAGAAGTCCTCAGTTTGCCAGGTCGATATGAGGGGGGCTTGTGTGATTTCATTTCCACTACCTTATGGAGACCGAGAACAAAACAGAAAAGGGATAACAAAGAGTCTCCATAGGGAAATTCTAAAGACTGGTTGCTCCACAAGGAATTTTGTGTACAAAGTCTATGGGGGGTTCTTAACTTCAGGGACAAAGGAAAGAACAAAAGATGTCTCCACAGGGATGCAAAAAATTGAATACATGTGTGTGTGTGTGTGTGTGAGAAAGTATTATGTATTATCTGTAGACCCTAGAATAAAACATATCCACATTCCAGACGCTGTAATGTCTTCTGACATGTGGACTTACACACATCACCCCTTTATGTTCATTTGCTTTCCTTTGTCCCTGAAGTTAAGAACCCCCATAGACTTTGTACACAAAATTACTTGTGGAGCAACCCAGTCTTTAGAATTTCCCTATGGAGACTCTTTGTTATCCCTTTTCTGTTTTGTTCTCGGTCTCCATGAGGTAATGAAAATGAAAGTGTGTAAACTCGTGCAATCGGGACCGCCTATTGTTCCTCTTTTGTTTTTGTTCTTTTACTTTTTGGCAACAGCTTCCATTGGTTTTGTACACACTTTCCAACTGGGGACCTTTACCCAAATAGGGACTTGATTGTCCTCTTGTGTTATAGGTCCCTGGTTTGAATGTGTTTACTTACCCGTTGTTTCCACAAAGTAATTAAAATATTTAATTTTCTGGAAAAAAAGGAAGCATTTCATTAAAATGATGTGGTCATTTGAGTCAAATTTAAATAGATTATGGGATGGCCAGTGCAAAAATCTACTCACTGTGAACAACTTCAAAAAAGAAATAGGGAAGGTGGTTCAGTGTACCCCCCCCCCCCCCAGATGGGTCTGGGTACCCCCACCCCCTCCCACTACCCCCCCCCCCCCCAGATGGGTCTGGGTATCCCCCCACCCCCCCCCCCCCAGATGGGTCTGGGTACCCCCACCCCAAAATGAAACAAAATACTAAAAGAGTTCAACATCCGCCTTGAAAAGTTCAGAGACTGTGAGATATGGATTATACACTAATCATTGTATACCACACAGAGTGTATGTAATACATACTGTGTGTGTGGTTGGGGGGGGGGGTGGGTGGTCTCTCATCGTTCACCTCATGGAGTCTGAGTGTCACACCACTTCCCCAGAACGCTTCCTGGTGTGAGCAAAAACTAATTACCTGATTAAATTGGGCATTCTTTTACAAAGGCCTGTAATACACGGCAGTAACTTCGAAGAATCCTTGCTTTGTTTTGTTTTCTTATTTTTATGTCCTTATTTCAATTACTCAGATCTGCCTCCTCCAAGCTACGAGCTGGCCATGGAGGGCCTCCAAGAGATTCCGAGCAAGAGCGGCTATGACTACACATTCGGTAAACTCATGTACGCCCCTCAATACCCAACCTACAGCCTGCCTGCCCACCAACCTACATGGGATCCCATGTATCCCCCCCAGCAGACAGGTGACCCTGCCTACCCAGGAGGTCAACCAGGGTACCCACCCCTGATGGGTCTGGGTACCCCCCACCCCCAGGTGGGTCTGGGTACCCCCCACCCCCAGGTGGGTCTGGTACCCCCCACCCCAAGGTGGGTCTGGGTACCCCCCACCCCCAGGTGGGTCTGGGTACCCCCCACCCCCAGGTGAATCAGGGTATGAAACAAAATACTAAAAGGGTTCAACATCCGCCTTGAAAAGTTTAAAGACTGTGAGATATGGATTATGTACTAATCGTTGTATACCACACAGAGAGATCCTTGTCATATCATTGGTGGAACCGGTGTCGAGTGTCAACCATTATATACATCATTTAATATTGGAGTCCAATATGGATAGTTGTTTGCAGCATTGTGCCCCAAATTGTTTGTCCAAACGAGGCAGGGTCGTGTCACGGCGGACAAGGTTTCGGTATTTCTGTGGAGTCGTCCACGTTTTGAAGTCTTTTTATAAAGAGTATTACAGTGTGGGGTGGACAAGTTTCTGTGTCGATTTTGTGTTTATTGTAAAAAAATCTAAAAAATCAAATGACAAGGATCGGTGTGTGAGTTTATATAAAATAAACATTGAATGCATTTCTTTTATGCATTGTTGCAATATAATCACTCGGTGAAATCTGGCTTTTCCGTTTTACTTGGCTTTGACTTGGGAAATGGTATACAAATAATGAATGTTCATGAGTGCAATGGTGCGAATATTTTCATGAGTTGAAAGATGGAATGTTATTTTCAACGAGGCGGAGCCGAGTTGAATGGACACATTCCATCTTTCCTAAAAAATTAATTATTTGTTTTGTATAACATCCAAGTAGATCTTTGTCATTTTGATTGGAGGATACAACTTTCAAAACAACAAAGCGTACAACATTTAATTGTGACAATGCACCCATTTCTTTTGGTTCGGCTTGTTTGGATTAAACAGTGACCAAGTGCAGACACGCGCACGGAATGATGTGGTACGCACCGTGATGACAATGAGGAACGAAAATCGGAAAGGAACGAAAAATGCTCGGTGAATGACGTAGCGTGCTGTAGTACGTTTATTTGCTATCACGTGACGGACAATCCTCCAATCAAATGACAAGGATCTGCTTGGGTGTTATATAAAAGGGTCTATGTTTCACCTCATGATTATATTCTGCGACAATTCACTCGTGTGCATCCAATATTTGCATACTCTCTGAATATTGCAATAGCATTTTCACTCAATGATATGTCAACACTTTGTAGAAACTATATTTATATTCACACGTGTAGGTGAGGGGGATTTTGTGGTGGAGGACATTGTGATTGAAGTCGCATTTATTCAGCACTTTGCATGCAATTTTAGAAGTATTATGGCACAATGTCCTACCGCTGACATAAAGACAGGGTAGGTCTCTTTCATAACGAATGTCCGGATGCTGCAAAAAGTATATATACAAATTTTTTTGTGTGATAAGTTTTATTTTTCTTTATGGCGAGCCGCAAAGCAGAGTGATTCTATGTAATGACAATTTTCGTCCGTCAGTCGGTCGGTTCGTCCGTCCGTGTGCTCTTAAGAGACCCATGCTGTGGGTCCTAGCCACACTTGCAGGTTATTTTCTACTAGTAGGGTGGATTTTCATTAAAAGTGGGGTGATTTTAAACGAAGAGATCACCCCCCACAAGTCTCATCCGCAGTGATGTCCGTCCATTCGTGCAGACGTCCGCATTCGGTAGGAATGTTGAAATTTTAGCATGAAGCTTCAACCTTTAACTTAAGTGTTGAGTTGTTTTTTTAATATTTTTTTATGAGATATCGCCTAACTCACAAGGCCGAACGGCCACTCAAGGTGAGGGCTACACTTAAACTGATTTGGGCTGTTGACCCAAATCAGCTGACACCAGAGGCACGTTGCCACCTACTCTGGGGCTGAAACAGGGTTACCCCCTTCACAGTCCGTAAGGATGTAGGCATGGGTATCATCCATAGGAGCCTGGCTGGTAGAGCAGAATGCACTACCTTCCCAACTTTTTACGAAGCACTTATGGTTAAGTGCCTTGCTCAAGGGCACAAGTGTCATGACCGGGGCTCGAACCCACACTGTGCTGCTGACAACACCAGAGCTTGGGTCCGGTGAACTAGACCACTCGGCCACGACACGCCACGTTTTAAGGAATCTAAAATCTCAAGGTGAGATTAGTAGTTTTGCCACTTTGAAAACATTTGTAGTTACTCTTCAGACTATCTTTCAGGAGAACAAATTTGCATTATATAAATTTGAGGGTCTTTAAATCTCAAACTGTTAAATGTTTTTCAGGTATTATTGTACCAGTGCAGCTATTAACCTGTAAATTCAGTAATATTTTAACTTGTATTTTTACTCTTTATACTGCCTTTCAGTCGACAAATTAGCATCATGAAAATTTGAGGTCTTTAAATCTCAAACTGTTAAATGTTTTTCAGGTATTATTGTACCAGTGCAGCTATTAACCTGTAAATTCAGAATATTTTAACTTGTATTTTTACTCTTTATACTGCCTTTCAGTCGACAAATTAGCATCATGAGGGTTTATAAATCTCAGACTTTAAAAATGTTTTTCCTAGGATTATTGTACTAGTGCAGCTATTAATCTGTAAAATCCATTATATTTTAACTTATAGCCAACGTAAGGACTCGGAGAGTAGAGTTGATCAGTTTAGACCTTGTGGGAACAGTTTATTGTTGAGGTGTTGGAATTACAATTTCTTTTTAGATCTATATTTACTGGAATAATATATTTTTTAAAATTTTCTTTAACTGCTGAAGTTTTTTTTAAGAACTACTTTTTTTTATGCCCTGCCGGCGAAGCCGAAGGGGCGTATAGTTTTTGCCTTGTCCTTTCGGTGTGTTTTCAGGGGTGTATCCGTGTGTGCAATCATTGTCCGAGCGATTTCAACTCCAGACTTGGTTTGTGTATTGGTCTTGGGATCCCCAGAAGCCCACTGTTTTTTGACCCCCTAGGCCAAATCGTCAAGGTCATTATGACTAAAACAAGATAACTTGTCATTAGAGCATTAACTCCAGAAGGACTGGCCATAATAACTCAATACCTGGTGTGGAGATTGGTCTCGGGATTCCCAAGAAGCCAATTGTTTTTTGGGGGGACTTCTAGGTCAACTGTCAAGGTCATTATGGCTAAACAAAAGAACTGTTGTCCAAGAAATAACTCCAGAAGGACTGGTCATATTAACTCCAAAACCTGGTGTGTTGATTGGTATTGGGATAACCAAGAACCCTATTGTTTTTGGAACCTGTTAAGGTAATTATTGTTAAAACAAAAAGAACTGTTGTCCTAGCAATAATACAAGAATAGAGAGACTTGGCATATCAAATGCAGTTTGTTCATTTGTCTGATCCCCTGGAAGTTTATTGTTTTTGGGAACCCCCAAGGTCAAATGTCAAGGTCATTATGGCTGAAACAATAGAAATATTGACTGGGCGATAACTCAAGAAGAATGAGATTAATCTCAGTGGGGCATTTGTGTTTTTCAACACACCATTCTTCTTATAAAATATCATTGTTGGTATTAATCTTAAAAGCATAACCTGAGGTCATTAATATCGATCTGTCTGTTTATAGATTTAGCCTAATGTGAACAAAGTTTATTGGTAAATACTTTCCAATCACTTCTAGCCAGTCTATTACTTCCTCCATTTTTACCATCCAGGTTCTACAAAATGATGTTTTTTGCCTAGATTTTTAATTTTAGACAACTGTATGTGACATGTGTTAATCTTTCACTTCATTACTGTTTTTATTGCAGTATTTGAAATAATCAGTGTCATTTTTATTTATATTCATTCTTTCTTGTGCAATTTTCCTTGAACTGCAGAACCTGCATCTCAAACACACGTAGTATAGCATTGTCAAAAATAACCAAAACTGCCCTTAAAATGGTGTCTATCAGGAACTTTTTATACATGAAAACGCAGATAAATATATTGCATCTTTTTCAAAAGAGATTGGGGGAAACCTACAGACCTTTCTATTGCTGATAAACACACCGCGCTGGTTGGCATCGATAGCCGAATGTTAGAAGAACATTCAATCGTATCAACAGGTTTGTGACCAAATTCAACATTCCTACAAACATTTTTGATTTAAAAGAAATGTATCCCATGATTGGTTGCTTTGTTTCCAATAACTCCAACACTATTTCTGAATATTTGTGTAACATTGTTGCAAACTGTGGCTATCCGTTTTTACTTTGCATTTATGGCTTTCCATAGTTTTCCCAACCTTGGTTGGCAAAAACGCGGGCTGTGACGTTGCAATAGAAAGGTCTATTAGTATCAGTAGATATTACCATGGTGCAGCCATCTTGTCTACCTCAATTTATGTGAATGTAACCATAACGAGACTGGAAGGGCAAAGAAGTGTGATACCCCTGTCGGTATAAGTGTCAGTATTAATTAAAACCATTGTAGACGTAGAGCCTGACAAGAAAGGTGCCATTATGAAAACTTGCTGTTTAAAATGCTGTACCTAAGTTGGTTTTGTCTGTTTCTACCTTCATGTTTTGACAGGGTAATGTTGTTTGTTTAATTGTTTTTTGTTTTTTTGTTTTTTTGTTCGTTTGTTTATTTCATGTTTGTACTATTATAATAATATAACAATTTCAGTCGATTAACTTTATCACAAGTTTATATACTATTATAATAATATAGCAATTTCAGTCGATTAACTTTATCACACTTGGCACTTTAAATTGTATTTTTTTGGTACTTTTATTAAAGGGTCGTTTTATGTACTTTAAAAATATTATTCCTAAGAATGTTGTGTAAAATGTTAAGATGTGTATTTTTATCATTGAATAATCATGAGGAACCAACAATCCAATGATTGATTGTCAAGTTGGATTGAGCTTCTAAATTGCAAGTCAAGAAACGTGTAAAACCAACTTTTGTTAAACCTAGTATTTATTTTAGTTTTATTAATTTAAAGGCACTGGACATTATTGGTAATTACTCAAAATAATTGTTAGCATAAAAACTTACTTGGTAACGAGCAATGGTGAGCTGTTGATAGTATAAAACATTGTGAGAAACGGCTCCCTCTGAAGTAACGTAGTTTTTGAGAAAGAAGTAATTTCTCAGTAAAATATTTGAATTGATTTTGAGACCTCACGCGTGAGGTCTCGAAATCAAGCATCTGAAAGCACACAACTTCGTGTGACAAGGGTGTTTTTTCTTCCATTATTATCTCGCAACTTCGACGACCAATTGAGTTCAAATTTTTACAGGTTTGTTATTTTGTGCATATGTTGAGATACACCAAGTGAGAAGACTGGTCTTTGACAATTACCAAAGGTGCCCAGTGTCTTTAAGTTGTCATTCACAAATACTGCACTTTAAAAAGAGTAAATATATATCCCCCCTCTCTCTTTCTTAATGAATCCCAATCTTCAGCAAGGACACAGGCACGGAAGAACACAAACTGCAACTTTGTGTTTTGTCTGTGTGTTTATTTGAATTTCGCAAAATTGAAATAAGATTTGAGTTTTTCAACGAGCATGGTAGTGTTGCACTTGGACATTTAAAAAAATGTATGATCATCGTTTGGTTTTTGTCAACGTAATGCTGATTTATAGGGAACAGTATCCACCAGAAAAAAACAACGCAAAAAGGTCACCTGTGAAAGTTTCAGATATAGTGCTTACTTGTTGAGAAAACAGCAAAAAAGGTCACCTGTGAAAGTTTCAGATACAGTGCTTACTTGTTGAAAACAGCAAAAAGGTCACCTGTGAAAGTTTCAGATACAGTGCTTACTTGTTGAGAAAACAGCAAAAAAGGTCACCTGTGAAAGTTTCAGATACAGTGCTTACTTGTTGAGAAAACATCAAAAAACTGTCACGGGTATTTGTTATCAAGAACGTCGAATCCATCCACGTTTAGCGAGGTGACGATGGGTCCCAACCGTATATCTGGGGTCGATTTCACAAAACTCTTCCTAACTTAGGACTAGTCCAAGGCAATGCTGAGAGATAGGACTAGTCCTAAGTACTGATCCTAACTTAGGACTATCTCTTAGCATTGCCTAGGACTAGTCCTAAGTTAGGAAGAGTTTTGTGAAATCGACCCCCGGTCTTATTCGGGGCAGCATAAATTTCCAAGACTCGCCTCCAGGCGATCTTCTTGGATTCAATTTTGTTGATATACCTTTCTTATTAACGGGGGCACTTCAAAAAGAAAGAAAGAAAAAAGTCGCAGGATGCTTACTGTCCATTGCCATCTTTAGAACAACTAGGCTGCCGGATTAAAAGTACACGTGTAATTATTTATGTTGGGGGTCTCATTACCAAAGTGTGAACCCTACCTTTAAAGGCACTGGGGCCGATTTCTCAAAGAGATAAAACTAGTCTTATCTGAAGTTAGGACCAGTAACTGGTCTTAACTTAAGACTAGTCCTATCTCTTAGCATTGCCTAGGACTAGTCCTAAGTTAGGAAGAGTTTTGTGAAATCGACCCCTGGACACTTTTGGTAATTACTCGAAATAATTGTTGGTATAAAAACTTAGTTGGTAACGAGCAATGGAGAGTTGTTGATAGTATAACACATTGTGAGAAACGGCTCCCTCGAACATGGAGCAATCTAGTTTATTGCTCCATGCTCTGAAGTAACGTTGTTTTTGAGAAAGAGGTCATTTCTCACTCAAATAATAAAAGACTTCAGCTGAAGCCTTTTTATAATGCATCTGAAAGCACACAAAGTAATGCAACAAGGGTGGTTTTTTTTCATTCATTATTCTCTTGCAAGTTTGATGACCAATTGAGCCCAAATTTTCACAGGTTTGTTATTTTATGCGTATGTTGGGATACACCGAGTGAGAATACTGGTCTTCGACAATTACCAAACGTGTCCAGTGCCAATATTGAATTTACAAAAGGTATTTGCAGATTAAAATTTGTTATTGTTATCAATCATCATTATGAAAGTACACTGTAGTGCAGTGCTTTTAACTAAGCTTGATTATGATATAATCCCGAAGTTTATTTTGAATCCTAGATTATACTCTGTTTACATTTTATGTAACAGCATGCCACTGCCTAGCGGGTCGTCCATGTATTAGTATACACGGCCACTTGTCAACAGATAAGGGAATAATACGACAACCTGCACGGGGGTGATACGGGTCACATTCCTGCCGCGCTTCAGCGATGAGCTGGGAAAATAATCCGGCAAAAACAAAAATGTGCAATGATTTGGCGCCACATGATTCTCGTTATAAGTTCATGTACGTTTAAAAAAAAAATAACCTTTTGTTGCAGTCGTGTACTTTTACCATGTATTTATTATGTACTACAAAAACAGGGTTGAAGTCCTTGTATGAGCGGCTCGTGCATTGGATACAAAGTTGAAACCAATTTTATTTTTGGGAAGATTTTTTTTTTCTGATCGCGGATTGTAACATTATTTCAAAGTCAGCAATTTTGTTTAAACCAGATATTGGAATTTTGTTTAAACAGAAACCGTCATTGATTATACTACTTTTTTCCCCAAACAAAAAGGAAGGGTTGCATGAAAATGGTCAATCATGGGTCAATCAACATAGGCAAGGAAGATCAAACCAAGCAACGGTCCTTGCTCTATGATCAAACATCATGCCTTTACCCATGGTGGGAAGTTCACACGCGGCAAAAGCAAATTTTACTGTCTTTCTTATCTTGTTCTTTTGCCGGCAATTTAAAAAAAAAAAGATAGCGATAATCTGCTTATAATTTGTGGAGCGGTGTATGTTGTTGTGTTTTTTTCATTTAATGGCCTCGAATACGATGAACTCCACCCTTTGTCAGTATAGAGGTGACAGTGTCAACTATTTTGTCAGCATAGTTGCCTTTTCCTCGGCAGAATGCCTCTGAAATCATCCTTGAAACCAAATTTGGTTCGCCCAGGTTTTTAATAAAAATTTAACGGGCACCTGTCGTCTAAACTTAATGAAGCTTGTATAATGACGTGTCTGCTTGTACACAGACCAGTTTTTTTTAACGATTGTCAACACGAGCTTTTTTACGCAGTCCATTCACAACGCCCACATACCGTAGGCTTTGTATAAACGGCGCAGGTAACATTGTTAGTCTAGGTTTTTGTGTTTATTTGTCCCAAGGTGTAGGGAATCAGCCGTGACTGACTCACTACGACCAGGTTTTGTGAACTCTTGTTGTTCGTATATAAAGTTTTCCCTCTTCAGTCCATTCCCAAACACATAACTTTTAGGTCCAGCCGGATATACTAGTGAGACATTTGTTTTGGTGTAAGTTGAGCGTTCGATATTTTGGATTGCACGCTGTGTAACATTGGAAACCGAAAGTGTCCTGAGAATTTTCAGGGTTAAGTGGAAACTGTGGTGTCGCCTGTACTTATACTGATGTGGGTTGTGTCACCCACTGTGAGGCATAAACCTGTGGAATAATAGACTTGTCTTCACGCTGAGAAGTAAGGAACAAAAACGTATTGATGGCTTGACTGGGCACGCATCTTTTCACGTAGTCTTGCGATCAGCAGTGGCGGAAATAGATTGTGAGTCATTGGAATCGCTATTGATTTGTAAAGTTTACGGTGTTTCTCACAACTCGGTTGTACACTGCTCTTGGCGTGTGACAGATTTGACTGCTCTCTTCGAGTTTTGACGGCCAGACGTCATGATGAAACTATTGCCGGTTTCGGTTGTCGTCGTCGTCGTCGCTGACATTATTGTCACCAGTCAAGCCGCCACTGTCCTCATACACCAGGATGTAACGCTGACATGCAGCATCGGCCCGGCGGCCCCGAGATCGTCGGCAGTGTTCTGGTATTCGAATGGCATCCATGAGTACCTGACCAGTGACTTTACCACAATCAACGAGCTCAACAACACCGCTAGATCGGTTTATCAACGTCTGTCTGCGGTTGGGTCTGAGATCAGAGGGAAGTACAATCTACGCATCACTGATGTAAGAGCAGAAGATGAAGGAGTTTACCTTTGTGGCTATTACCAGCCGAACGGTACGTGGTTCACCGTGAAGACGGAGAAGCTGGAAGTCCTCATCCCGCCTGGCCGGGAATTCCCCTCGTGCTCGGTTCAGACGTCCAGTGATGCTCTCCTCGCGCCTGGGATGCTGGTGAATCTTACCTGCATCTCTTACGGCGGGAGTCCGCCGGCAAACTTGGTGTGGTACAGGGCAGGTGTGCGTATGGAAGGCGTTGCAGCACACGGTGGGTTGTGGGTGTACCTTCAGCATCGTCTACTGGAAGAAGACAGCGGGGTGGAGTTTACATGTCAGGCGACCAGCCCAGCACTCTCGGAGCCGAAAAGCTGCAGCATCACACCGTATCGAAGAGCCTCGCAGTTGTACATCAAACACGAGCACGAAGGACTTGTTGCCATGGGAGAATCAGCGACATTTACATGCGCCAGCAGAGACATTCTCCTGCATGGCGAAGAGGTTTATTATCGGTGGTACATCAACGGTGTCTCGGTGGAAGATGGAGCATCCAAGACAATGATAACAGATGATGGGAAGACCCTCACCCTTCTCAACGTCACCACTGGTGATGATAAATCCACGGTGTCCTGCGAGGAAGTTGATGAACTCACGGCAAGAAGCTCGGCATCAATGGCAATTCTGGTCGTGTCTCCATCGTCACTGATGAACCATCCAGTGCTCTATCTTTCGGAGCAGCCTGACTATTCCACAAAAGATCCACCCCGCAATATAGCTGGAATAACTATCGGTGCCTTCCTTTGTGGGATGTTTCTAATGCTCTTCTTGGTATTTGTCCTGTGGCTCGCTGCAAGCGCTCGCCGACGTGGACGACTTGACATTAGTCATAAATCTAGCACTCGACAAATTTTCGTCGGGTGGCAAAAGATTGTCCCCAAGACAACTGAAGTGGAGAAACTCAACCATTGTGCCATTGACCTCGAGAAATCATCCCCAGTGCGCACCTTCAAGAAACCCTTCATCAGCGGAAAACCTGCCAACGGCAACTCTTATTCAGCGAAAGGTGTGACCGTTCACAGAGATGACCACTCCGGTTGCAACGGCGTGGGCGTGACGACCCCACCCCCGTCTAGCGTGAGTCAGAACGCAAAGATCGCCGCTGCCTCTCACGACCCTCTCCCAACTTACAAGAAACCCTCCCCGCTGAGACTGATGAGCGAGTCGGGGAGACCCTTGCTACTTGCCTCGCCTGCGGGGAGCCGGAGTCGTGGGTACTCCGTGGACAGGGACTATACTGCATCCATGCCCGACCTTGCTTTGCGATACTTCGGTGATGAGCCGAAACGGTCGACAACCCTCGACCATGATTACGTCAATCTTCCCGCCGTACCTTCGTCCAAGGATGGCTCGGGCAGCTCTCCCCCCTCGTACGTGAACTGTGAATTCGCGAGCTCCATCCCACCCAAAAGCTCGAAGTTATCGCTGCCAAGGTCAAATCCGCAGAGGAAATCCTTGTCTTACGCCGAGCTGGACTTGCCGTGTGTCGGCGATAGACCTCCAACCCCTTTGTCGCCAATGAGCCCGGCCGATCACAAGACGCGAGCAGGTAGTGTCTCTGTGGAGCGCACCAATTACGCTGAGATAGCCTACGTGTTCAAAGACAGAAGGCAACAGAGTTTGCCGTCAGTTAAACTGGTTGGACTCAGTGAAGGTTTCGGTGTTAAAGTTTAAGCCAAACTGTATATAAATGACACTTTCATTCTGTATTATCCGGGACATAATTCTAAGCGTGTTACCATTTTGAGTAACGTCATTTTGATTTCAGAATTGCCGAGATGATCTAATCAATAATTTTAAACGTTCAGCTTAAAATTAAACTTGTCCAAAACCAGTATCCACACTTTGTGTGACCCATCAATTAGACAATGAAAAATAACAAACATGTGAAAGTTTGAGCTCAATTGGTCATCAGAGTCACGACAACAACAACAATTGTGGGGAGACAACACCCTTTTTTTATATATTTTCACAGTTTTCAAACATTGGGTTTTGGACTCGAAAGATAAAAACTATTTGTTTTACTCATTTCTTAAAAACTTCAAGCATTCCAGGCAAAACTATTTCAAGGGAAGTTTTCCACCATGACAATCTTGATGTAAGTTTTGTGTACAATTAATTGGTGAGATCTATTTTGCTTGCATTCACGTACTGTCTATAAATTGTAAATTTAAATGTTTTTCTCGTTCGACCTTTTAAAGTAATGTGTTTCCCGTACATTCAGTTAAAGAATTGTATTTTTACCAGAACTTTTACCAGAATACTTTTCTCAGAAATTTGTCAAGTTCGAAGGTTGTGTATCAAAGGTTTTTGACAAACAAACAACACCGGTTTGATGCAGCTTTTCACAATGGTACAGATATGCGGAATTTCCCAAAAGATTGTTGTCATTGTTAATAATATGCATGACTGGCGTTAAGGCTTAGTGAAAATAATTGTTATTTCCTACACATTGTAGGCAATTTGACAATAGTGCATTTTTCATTTGGGTAAATAAGTCATATTTTCTTTGGTGAACTTTACGACGTCGCCACAAACCGACCCGATTTGATATACTAAATCAGTTTGAAGGTAGGAATGTGGAATATGATAACGGGGACATTGTTGAAAATAATTTTAGTATGTCGGCTTTTTTAAATGATGGTAGGGCATTCAACATTTTGTGGTTGACGTAAGTCGTAAAAACAAGCATTTTACATAGGACTATGTGAAACTTCATGAAATGTGAATTGTCCCCTCATCGCCATGAGCCTTTTTGAAATATGGTGGACACTATAAGAGTGCACTGGTTGGTTTGGGTGTGTACATACAAATTTACCCAAACCTAGTAATAGTGTCATAGTACTGAGTCCGCCATTTCTCAAAATGGCTTATTTGAAACATACATTTTTTGACAGATAGCAAAAATGCAGCAAAATCTGTAGGGCAGCGCCTACCATCACTTCCCGAAGGATATGTTTTCGTATGTGTCTTTTGTATAAAACCATGGAAGCAAAGTTTATGATCCAAAGAAATGACTAGTTTCTCTCTTTGTCAAAAGATATTGCGTGGTCTAGACTTAGAGTTCTACAACATGTACATCAAAATTGTGTAACATGACTTCCTCTGTCACTTGTTATGTATTTTTCCTTCCCATGGTTTAATGTCCCTGTTGTGTGACCATACTCTTCCTCAATTCAATAATCTGGGAGGAATTATGTAAATATTGTACATTAATTATGTCAATTTTTTTTGTATGAGAAGTTGTAAATAATGTAAATAAATTTACTGTAACACGATGTTTTGTATTTACCATTAATAAAGGGTTTTTGTATAAAAGGATATAATTATAGAAACGCATGTATTAGTTTTCAATGTTGTTTCTTTGTTATTTTATCTGCAACCTGTCTGTCAGGATCGGTTTGTCCTCTTTCCCTGAGGGTGGCGCCCTGATGTAACACCCCGCCCCGTTTTCAAACTGTCTCCATACGTATTCCTTTCTTGCATATTTTAACCATCACCACGCCACTGGGGTCAAGTGGTTAGACTGCAGGGCTTGCAACCACAAGGTCGTGGGCTCGAATCCGGCCAAGTTAACTGCTGTTTCACATAGTTGATCGAGTCTAGTTACTGAATCAAATTATTTATTGACTTGTGCGATTCATAATCATAGATGTTAAACCAATGTTTGTATGAGGGAGAATGGCTGTTGCCTAGCTTGGTGTATCCATTTGTGGGAACTTTGCCGAGTTCCCTTGTTGGTAAGATCCTCTAAACAAACAAACAACTATTATGCAAAGCAGTTCTTTGGGGCCCGGGAAGCAACTTTTTTGTTCGTACCACACTAGAGACAGGGGGTCAACAGTGAAGGGATCCGGGAAAGCGCCCATACCTTATGCGTGTATGCATTGGCTCTAGTGTGGTACGGAAAAAAATATTGCGCCCGGGAAGGGGGGTGGGTAGTGAGGTAGGCCAACATCGTGTCCAAATAGGCGGCTACAGCTACGGCTAGATTTCCGCGTTATCACGCGTTGAACTTGGTCACAACACGTCCTTAGCAACAGCCGTAGCTGTAGCCGCTATTAATTGGGGATGCAATATTATTATTTTAGGCCCTTGCTGCAACCACAGGCTCTGTCAATTTTTTTTGAAAACGTGTGCTTTTCGGTAAAGGGCTTTTTAAAACAGGCGGAATGAATTTTTAAGCCGGAGCTCAAACCAAACCCCTGGTTTCAAAAGGGGCCTACATTGTTCAAAAACCAATATTGTACCTTTTTGGACAACAGAGGGCGACCGTAATGGGTTATGCTGAACGTAATGCATCAATTTATATTTAGCTTACATGATCGGGCCATGCAAAGAAAAGTATTAAGCTGCTTGTATCCAGAGCGCCCTCTGTTGGTGCGAAAACATGCTTGATTGCTTTCCAAAATTAAAGGTGCTGGGTCGTGGGGGAGGGCTGACGTATGCACATGCGCAATGGACCATTTCCCCAGACCCAATAACCCCAGGTCACCTCTTCCTGTTTACAAAAGATTCTACTACAAATGATAATGCTTTATTGTGTAAATCCATTGCAAATAATCATTTTCATTCTTTCCATTGTAATAATATATAATGTATAGGGCTTGATCAAACACTCTTCTTACTTGCTCTCAGGTCCAAGTCCCGGCGCTCACGGTCAACCCCAAATTATTATAAAATTTACCCTGTCCGTTTCCCTTGTGTTTTGTACTCGCTGTTTGAAATAAAAAGTAGGATCTTTGGACTGCCGCTTCCCAGGTTTATCATAAACCTGGGTTTGATCCCTGGCTATACGGCAGTTACTGGCACCCTCAAACAAAAATATTGACAACATAGGGAGACCGCCAAGATTAGGGTTAGATTGCTCAGTTGGTAGAGCGCGAGCACGTTAATCTTGAGGTCGCAGGTTCAAGTCCCGTTCTAGTAATGTTTTCTTAGTTCAACCACAAATAATTGTTTGTTATTCTTGGAAGTTAGGGCCTACTACTAAATTTGACAAAGACAAGCTAAAAATATTACACTTTTCTTGGATTATTTGACCTCGTGCGAAAAGGATTTACAGATTAGTTAAAACATTTTTGTTTCATTATTGAAAATAAGTTAATTTCGAAGTATTCAGACCTTACGGCTGTCGCTCAACCATGCCTGTGTGTTGGTCCATGCTGCATCGCGATCATTTACATAAAGTTCCGCAAGGCGGGTCCTCCCAAATATGGCGCGAGCTACGTCATCTCCGTAGCTATGACGTCAATCGGTTGCTAACTGCCCAGATGCTGTGGAGGCCCACCCCCTAAATTGCAGTGTTTCTGGATTTTCACCTTCATTTTTTACTGACGACGGCTAACTTACAGAGCAAGAACTTTAAGGATATGGAGAATTGCTGTGAATCCGAAATATCAGACAAAGAAAGGTAAGATAAAAGTTAGTTTGAGGCAAAGTGCCTGTGATGCCACTGATTTGTAATGCAATCAGAAATGGGAATCTACCCCTTTCTCAAAATAACATCGTGATCTGTTCATTAACATAATTGAGTGAGAATTAGTCCGCCGGTGTATGACATAAACAAACTAATCCCTTGTTTTGTTGAAAAATATTCCTTTAAATAGTCACCTGCACACAAAATTGTATCGTTCAGAGAAACAAAACATAAAATTCAAGAAGCTTTTGTACCTGAAAGGAGGCAGTTTTTTGTATTAAGATTTATTTCGAGGTATGTTTTTAATTTGTGGCGAATTGATATGTTACGTCATCGTTAATGTGATGAGGCATCATGATATGGGCATTCCAAAACAAGATTGCAATATTTTGGAGTCTGGCGTTTGTGCAGGCGGTGTTTTCTCGTTCGCCTAAAAATAGCAGCACGGAGTTTCAACGTTTATTACTGGTAAGTAAAAATAGCAACAAATTCTGCGGTACACATTGGTCGGTGGTGTGGGACTTGGGTATATTTTGGGGGAGATTTAATGTCCTCGAAGCGGTTGGCCTAAACAGCTTTATGGATACGATTTCGGTGCTCGTCAACCAAGTAACACAAATTCGCAATGTAACGAACGATATATCTAGAACAAATTCATGCATTGCAGACGGCAAAATGGGGGAACAAGCAGCACTTGGATTCGTGACATTGTATTTTGTAAAACCCATGTTATTACCACCATACCATGTGCTGTGTTTATGTTTATTTCTGCTTAGTTGTCGTGTTTTTTAGTTTGTGCAGTGTCTACAGGCAGTTCCTTCTATTTTCGTTTAGGATTGCCTACTGACTGTCCCGACACTGTACTAACTACACTGTGTAGCCTGTGTAGTGTAGTACTGCGTTGCATTGTGCATGTGCTGTTTACTGTTTTCTATGGAAATGCAATGTCGGCTAGAGGAAGCATGTACTTCCTCCATATTGCCAAATGAAAGGTTGTGGGTGGCTTGTCGTAGCTGACAATGGCAAAGCAAGGAAAGGGTATTACCTGAAGACTTTGTATTGGGAAGTGCACTAGGAGTGGAAGCATTTAAATCTTACTGAGTGCTTGAATGTCAGATACTACTTGGTTCATAAATAAATAAATAAAGTGATGGTCAGATTCAGCATCTTTCCTGACATGTGGTGTCATGGTTTACTTAACCTGGGTCATAGATTGCAGGTACACTTCGAAGTAATATACCTGCGCCTCCGCAGAGCCGGAGTAACAGTCACGTACATACATGTAGTACGCCGCATTTTTCTAGTGTACCTGTACTCCCTTAACTTAACGCAGGATAACTTTTTTCCATGAACCATAGTTTACAAATTACAGTTTGTCGTTGAGAAGTTACATTTTATGGATGCCATGTTTATAAACTATATTACTACGACAGTGCAAATAAAAGAACAATTGTAAAGGGACTCAATTTTAAACAATCATCATTATACCTCAAAGTGAAGACAGATAAAAAATAATGCTAACAATGAAATTAAGCTTTAAAAGAAATTGATGGCACAGATAAAGTATGTGATTTTTTTGTCGCTAAATAGACAATATGGCCATTGCTTACTCTCATATTAGTGGAACAAATTGCAAAACTTATTTAAAACTGCCCCAATAAAACTACGCTAAAAAATCACCAGTCTATTTAACTTCTAATTTTCTTATTTGTAAAGCACTTTGAGTAATGTTTATTAGTGTTTTATTATTAATAATTGAAAGACTTTACAAGGTTGTGCAAGGTTGTGTAACGTTCTTCTTGTGTCACTTATTTTTATTACAGGATAAATAAATGATAAAAATCAAAGTCATAATAATTTTTATAAAAATTAAATTTGTATAGTGGTAGCCAGCTTTCAACATTTTATGACCGTAGCACTAAATTTACTGGTATGCCCGAGTTCGCTCGATTTGATATTAAGGCCAAGTGTAGCAGCCCTTCCCTGACAAGCAAAAATTTCTCCGTCCTATTTAAATTTGATGTCAAAAAAACTTTAATAACTTACAAGTAAAAACTCCAGAACACTTGCAAAGTCTACAGATGTAAAGTTGCTGTATTGAGAATGTGACCAATAACCCAGACTTGGAGCCAAGGCTAGTGAGTAGTATGGTGCTCAATGTACGCTGCCAGCTTTGGTCCACACCAGACTACCCTTTTTTTTTCCTTCTGTTAGGTAGTCTGAGTGGCAGCCTTTTTTTCTTGGCGCTACATGACTGGTTAGTGCATGCGTTGATGGTGTTTCGTATTAAACTGATTGGAGAGGCAACACCCCCTGAAGAAATTCAAATGGTAGGGTGTTTAACAACAATGGACCTTATGCATTGACGTCTTCATGCCGCCATCCTGGAGGTAAAAAGATGACGTATCATTGGAAATGGCAGATCTATGTACGTGCAGCACACAGATCCAGCCAATGAGTAACCTTCTTTTGACCGAGGGCGCCCTACTCAAATGACGTCATGTGCATTTAAGGGCTATTGTTTTTTTTACATGACCTTACTTTCACTTTGTTTAAAAAGCTTTGAAAGAAAAACCTGTAAGTTACATTTGAAAATTGAGAGTAGCAGAGTTTCCGATTGCCCATATTTAGCTTAAGAGGATGTTGTTTTGCATTGTGTGGCGTGGTAGCTCATTTTATGCATGTTTTAAGGGAAGAGGAAACAATTGAATGAAATCAAGTCATTACAAAATTACGTCATATTCAGGGTACTCACAATTATTTTTTCAAGTACAGAAGGGGAATTTGGAATTTGTTTTTTCTTCTTAAGTTCATCCCAAAACTGTAATATGGCCAAAGCCTCAAAATTATAAAAAATTTTGTATTGGATTATTCGGTATTGTTGACTGTAAAAAGGAAAAGAAAAGATACTTAAAATAGATTTTAATTAATTTTCTTGTGGTTTGCATTGAATTGACTCATTGGAAAAGAACATTTTTCTTACCATGGTACGTGCCAGCTCAAACTTTCGCTGCATTGGTCTGGAACACTACATGTACATTGTAAGTGGTTGAATCGTTTATGTATGGAAGAGAACAAATGCTCTTCAAACAAAAAATGTACAAATTAATTAAGTTTTACTGTTTTCATATTTGGACTTCAAAGTTTCAAGAACCTGCTGAAACATTGCTTGTATTTATTTCACCGAGCACTTTTGATTATTTGTAGCTGTGGTTCACTTAATAAACCTTTTTTTCATTATGAAGAGTGAAAATTGAGTTGGTTTGCATTTTTTTTCCCTTCCAATTCTCATCAAAACTTTTATGAACCCAAGGTAATTGATACATGTACATGTACATAGGCCTACATCGTTAAAAAGTCCTCCTGCCCAGGTCAAATTTCAGGAAATTTGAAACGCATAAGTCAATATTTGCTTTGTCATGGTAATGTTGTTAAAGTACATTGTATTGTACATGTAATGTCAAACATTATTTTCCCAGAATAAGTATGTGTTTGTTTTCTTTTAATCTAGTGCAGATCTCTCATAGTCATTGTGTTATTTCAAAGTATTATTAACTCTCCAAGTAGTAGGTAATTTAAGTTTGTATTTTTCTTGCGTCAACAGTCTCAGGTGTTATAATGCATGTATTCAAGCATAGGTAGTATACCTACTTGTTAATAGGCTGTTTGCAAAATTGCGGATTTTTTTTTAATGACTTGGTGATGGAGTCTTACTCTAATTGGTTTTACATGCAATGTGTAATGATTTAGAGCTGCCCTTTTGTAAAACAAAATGCTGTGCAAATGTCATTTTAGTCAGCAACATGGTCTGGGCCCAATTTCATAAAGCTGTTTACCGGTAAGCACATTTTTGTGCTTATTGTAGCAGAAAAATGTGCGTAAGCATAAGCGTATTTCACCATGATTTCTCAAGTTAGCAGAAAATTTCTTGGCGCGCATGCACGTTCACCATGGATTTGCATTGTTATGTCACTTGTGTGCTAAACGCGGGTTAGCCATCATTTACCCTTGCTTACGGTAAACAGCTTTATGAAATAGAAATTCTGCTAAGGGACGCTCCATAAGCACAAAACGGCTGCTTACATGTTTTATGAAATTGGGCCCTGGTAACAGAGTTGCATTGTCATTGAAAAACTTCAAAACCACACACACACTAAAGACATAGAGATAGTTATTATTCATCGGCAGCACTGTGTCTTGTATAGGGTGACTTTTATTTTATACCTCATATTTATTACTTAGCGTCGAGAGCAGCAGGCGTTTATTCGTCCTCCCCCTTCACATGATGATGATGATGATGACGGTGCGTTAGTGGCAACAGGCCAAGAATTAGTGGTGTCATTACCGTGTATAGGTGTTCGTCTGTTGAGCTTCCTGCCTCCAGTTCGCAGCACCTGCTGACATTTTTAAGTTGCGGTGAAATTCCACCTGCCGAGAAGTTCACAAACTCCATGACTTTCCTACACAATACTATACTACCTAAATCCTCTTTGAATCATAGAGTAGAAGGGAATGAAACATTCTGGTTTGTCCCCTCCTCTTGTCACAGAAATCAAACATCTTGTGTACTACCACCTGTACCTTTTTGTAGGTTGTATTGGAGTGTAGTTGTTGGTTTTACTCTTCTAGTATTCTTCTATGACATTATACAGTGAGGGTTTGAACACTAGTCAAAGTTAGAACTACGGATTAATAAGCCATTTGCGAGTTAGATTTAATAAGCATAAAAACTGACTTGATTAGAAGCACTGCGATTAGAAGCACTGCAGCTGTTGATAATGTCTAACATGTTGAGAAACGATTCCCTTTGCAAAGGAATGTGGTTTCAGAGAAAGAGGTTCAAAACAATTTCAATCTGAGAAACGTTTCATGAAACGTTTCTCAGATTGTTTTGGCGACATCTCAAAAATGCTACCACCTTCTGAAATGAAATTTACACATTTTTATTGCATATTATATCACCATCTCTGTAGTATTAATACAATCGAACCATTAAAAAAACTAAAGGTACGCTTTGCCTTTAAATTTGAAATCCTCAAACTAAAGAGACGGTTGCTAATGCTACATGTATGTCAAATGGTAGATGAGCAAAGCCTGTTACCATTGTGCCATACACATTAGTTAAAATTTGTGTATGGGTGTTTGTCATTTCTTATGTACCCTTCGTAAAAGCTTGCCCCGAATCATGTGACGTAGCAACTGTCTCTTTAGGCTGAGGAATTCAAATTTAAGCGGTAACTTGTGACTAAGCAAATTGATGTACCAGACATTATTCAAATATAACTCGCAAATGGCTTATTGCCAGACTTACAATGTACGTAGATGTTCATGAACTGCATTAGACAAACATGTATAAACAGATGAATCAGATAAGAGATGTTACACTTCCATGCTCTCTGTTTTTGAATTGAGACTCTTTCATGCTGCTCCACATTTTGTATACATGTCAGTGCAAACCTGTACTGTATCAAACAAGTTTTACATGTTTTTTTACATCACAGTAAAATGTATGTTGACTACAATAAGAAATCAGTTATTTGTAGGGCCTCCCTTGTGACATTTGGTTTGTTAGTATTCTTTCTAAAACCCCAAACAAACAGGTGATCTTTTCACTTAGTAAGTTTTTTAATATAAACATGTCTATTACATTATGTTATTGTTTTTTTTCTCTTTTTAAACCAACATTGCATACAAGGCCCCTCCACTCTGCTCAAAGACCAACCCCTGCTGATTTTGGTCAGCGGTCAGCACTGTTGACCATTCCGTTTCTACACAACATGACAAATACAAAAACTTCAAAATAAATGTCAGTATGCTGTTTGATGTGTTCAAACTGGAAACAAAATATTTAAAAGAATATGACGTCCAATGTTTGTACACCCACACTTAACATTTACCCCAGCAGGATACATTATTTAAAAAAACTGATTGCAATTGTACGTAACACAACGTCAAACTGTCAACAATAAAGGGGTTATTCATAGTTGATCATCTCTAGATTTTGATTTGATCACTAATAACTTCCTTCCCAAGTATCCATCACTAATTAGGGCTACTGTTACTCCCACAACTTGATGCACTGTTGCAGTTGAGTTGCTCGCAGGCTCGTACCTCACTGCACTCAACTTGCGTACATTAGTTACGTCCATCAGTGCCAGTGCGTGCAGACTTGGCCAGCACTAAAGAAATGAGTTTTGGCACAAAACCAAGAATTTAAATGGCACTGTGTTAGACTGATAGCGAATTTGATCTTTGTAGACTTCGTAGAAAGGACATAAATCACATTGGGTAGGTTGTGCCGAAATGTGACGACCTTTTATTTAATTATGAATCTCACCCCGACAGAAAGCATTCACTGCACCCGTGCCCAAATGGCTCCCAAAGCAACTGGCCTCTTGACACTTTCACCGAGTATGAAATTCATTCTCCTTTCCATTACGTGAAGCTTTTCAATACTTCACTACACTTTTTGTATTAAGGAAAAGAGGTTCAAAGTTTTGTGCATTTGTGAGGATATAAATCGACCCATATCACTTGAGAGTTGTACAATGTACATGTTGCAAAATGGTAAGCTTGTATGTCTTTTCTAAGATAAAAGTTAAAACAAGTAAATGTTTACCACCACCAGTATGTGTGACTTTCTCAGCTTGTCATACTTTGTCTATAATATTTATTTTACAATGGAGACACTTGACTTTCTGACACATAAAATATTTCAGTGACATTTGTGTCTCAAATGGTTTAAAAAGGGTGTCATAGTTTTGAAAAGTGCCAATTTACTCACTATTTGACTTGAACAGATCACAAAAATGTAGATTTTACCAATAGAATAGTTAGTTTCACCATCTACATCTACATCTATTCTGCTACTTGTCAAAGTCTGTTCAGCATCTAGACACAGGTTTCATTGTGTAACAAGCTTCTGCTACCACTGTGTAAAGTTGACTCGCACACAGTAAAGTGGGTTAACTTCTGCAGAACACGACAGCCTCGATGTCAACTATCCGTTTTATATTAAGACACAGTCGTTTGACCTTTGTATTTTAGGTGTTGCCTGTATCCTGGCTAATGTAAAAATAGCTTCCAGGGACCTTTTTTAGCAAGGGGGCAGGTTTGAAGAAAACCTTGTCTCAATGGCTTGTTTACTACACCTGCTGTGCAAACGTTGCATTTAATATGAACTGACAGGAGGTTTGTCACTTCCTACCTACTACATCTTTGTAGAAGAGCACTAAGTATTAAGGGCACTAACATGCTCAGTTCACACTCCATACAAAGAAGATAACGAGAAGTTGCTTGCTACCACACCACATCCAGCTGTCATCAGCTTCAGGAACATGTAGCGCTGTCTTGGGGGATGAATTTTCTCAACTTGTTTGCATTGATTGGACAGCGAGCATCTTAGAATGTTAGTTGTACACTATCGATGAAGGGCATCAGTTTCAACAGGGGACGGGGACGTGAGTCCTACGAAAAAACAAGATTGGAGGATGGGAAGCCAGGAGGCCTGGGCCAAATTGAAGGCCTGGTAAATTGTGATTCTGAACACTCATATCCTTAGTGTACAGTTAGTGAACTTTACCCTTCGCGGGTAGATTTAAGATCCAGGTCTGGAATCTCGAGAGGGTCAAAGCCAATGCCCTGGTGTCTTGGCCTTGGTGTATCTTTAACATGTTTCCAAAGACATTTTGGTTTTTAATGAAAGTTTCCTTTTCTTAGGAAGGTAAGAGACTCCAGAGCTGAAAATTGTCTATGCTGTACTTCAGGAAAAAGGTTGACTCTGTTGGGAATCCAATTGTTAACCTATATTCTAGCTTGGATGTCTTACCACTATAGTCCAGTAACCTTGACTCTGCGCAAGAGGCCTACTTGTTTCTTTGGATGTTCAGACTGCATTATGTCTGTACTTTCCACACTTTTAATTGTGTGTCTTTTGACATAACAATAATAATGGTACAAACTGATAAAGCGCACTTCTCACAAAAGATTTCTCAAGGCCCTACAGAAAAGATACTACATAGTTTCAAACTCTTTACAGAAAGTTGCATCAAAAAAGGAATGTTGATAACTTGCAGTAAACATGAGTTTGAAATGTGTTGTGAGAGTGAAAGTTTCTGATGTCGCTGGGTAGCTTGTTTCATAAGACTGAATGTAATGTTTGTTGAACGGAACCTCCTTACACTTGAGTATTCAGGTCACAAACTTAAAGGTTGTCTGTAGATTGACTGCTTGAAAAGAGATTCATGTTTGTTTTTGTATAAGTGTGTAAATTTTTGATGCTACTCCAGCACACATGTGTTGTGACAACTGGTCTTATTTATCTGTATTTTAAACGTTTGGAAAGCAAACTCTAAATTTCAGTTTGTTTACTTTTTTTTTAGTAATAAGCTGTGGAGAATCTTGATCTTAAAAGGAATGGGAGGGAGAGGAACATGTCAATTGGTTTTTCTACCGAATGACGCCCATGATATTAGTAGATTTTAAACATTAGACGCAGGCGCCATAGATGCTCCATCAGACTCAGCATAAGCCTAATCACCTGCCACTACAACATTTGTGTTTACCATCATTCACCAGTCATGCCATGCACAGACCATGGTGCTACAATGTATATAGTGGAGTAACGTTTCCTCCCAGGTGAAACTGAATGCGCAACCAAAGCCATGACATCATCTACGTCATGATGTAACTTGCTGATGTTTATCTTCATAAGTGTATATAACTCTGACCACTGCTTGTGTACTCGCACAAACTTACTCATATTTGTACGTGGTTTGTACTTCTTATTAGTCTCAGAGAAGTACAATACCAGTATGGAATCTAAACTAGTTGTGTGCTTGATAAAATTTACACACGTTACTGCTGCTACCTCTTTTTTGAAATATTTTTGTTCACCATTACCTTCTTTGTCAGTTTCCTATTCATGTATACCTGTTAAACGTTATAATTGTAAATTCCATTCATGAAATGGATGCTGTGAATGTCGTGGCTGTGGCTGTTGCTAATGGGGTTGCTAAGAGCAGCCGATGCTTCAACGTGTGTTAACATATGGTGATCCAGAAGCAGTCGCAATCAGTTGCATTGATTGAAATGGACTGCTTCGCAAATACTCTGTCTGCGCGCTTTAGCTATGGAATGGGGTGCATGCTGGTGTAGTTCGTGACAAAGACCAGCATGCACCTCATTCTATGGTTAACACGTGTTTAACGCGTGTGTGTTCCCAGTGTTTGCGAAATTGTCTACAGGAGAGATGCACTACATTTGAGGTCTTTATTATCTCTCGGACTATCTGTGGTGGAGTTTTGTGGTTATTGCAGTTTATATGGTGCTGCCACTTAATTTTTTGCAATTATTTCCACAATTTCCCCCAGGTTAAAGTACGTTTATGTATTGTGCATGTGTTCATCAAATGCAAGTTGACATTTGAAGAATTTTACCTCCATGGTTGTCCCAATGTTGCAATGTCATCGCATTTTTTTGAAGCCTGCAGTTGAAGCACTATAGTCTGGTCTGACCCCTAACCTTTCCTGCCGTGATGTGTGTAAAACAGGTGTCATTAACCAATTAAAAAGGTGACTTTATTGGAGGGGCAGAGAACATTTTGCCAGTGAAGGTGTTTAGTCATTATCGTCTTTGTGCTGATTTTCGTGGATGGTTGAATGTCGATGGCCCAGTCTTGTATGAAGGTCTCGAGAGTGAGAGTATTCTGGTGTGGATAGTCTGAGCCTGTTTAAACTGAAGGTGCTTGTCACTAAGGACGGCGTGTTGACATCTCTATCGAAAGAGCTGTATTGGCCTAGAGGCACACTTAGATGTTCAGGTATATACACGCAAATACTGTATATTACAATAGATCAGTTGAGCTTTTCACCATTCATTTTTATACTTTAGATTTTAGTGATCTGATTTTCAGGGCTGCCCCAAATCGCTAAATCCCATCAGTTCAGGGTATTGGGATAGGTCTGGCACATGCTCAAAGTGGATACACTTATTCAAAGTGTGATATCGTGTACAAGGATTAAACCAAACCTGTTTTCTAACGTAGTAGGGAAGGGGAGGCTCATACTTTTGCAGTTGTTGTAAGGGCAAGGCAACTTTACCTTGGTCAATGGCACTACTATGAGAGAATTTCATATTTGTATTGGAACATTTCAAGGGGCACCAAGGCAATGACTAGGGGGCATGGAGGCAATTGCCTCCGTTTTCTCTGTGAAGCATCAGGCCTGCTTTTATGATACTTCAAAATGTTTCCCCCCCTTTTTTATGAGAGTTATTAACAAAACAAGCATTAGAACTAAAGACTTTATACAGAAAACTTGATATTCTTGCTAGTGGTTGGGGAAAACCCTGGGTTTTGGGTGCAGTAGTTACATTTGTCCCTATAGATATCCGCAGTGTGATTATAAATAATTGATAAGATTATGGTGTGTTCAGTCATTCTGTCACCTTTTTTGTACATGTCCTTTATGGCTCATGTCAGCTGCTCTCACCTAAACTGTATGATGAAAACCAAAACCAGGGGCCCCCTCTGAGGTGGTTCAGGTGGGTGCAGAGCAAAAGCAGGGAGTAAATAGTCCCCTGTTGACCCTGATTGGAACGCTCCTCTCCCCATTGGTCCCCATTGGCAGTTAGGATTAAGGAACAGCTTGACATCCAAAAACGCCTTCTGTTTTACCAGGTAAAAGCTTGTGAATTAGGAGAACATTTTAAAACCTAATAATGAAAGTTACATGGAAATCCTCTGTGTTTCCGTACGGTAATTCACGGAAAGAAAAGAAAAAATACACAAAACTTCACAGAGGCAACAGAGGCAATTGCCTCCATGCCCCTAGTCGATGTCTTGGTGCCCCTTGAAATAATCCAATACAAATATGAAATTCTCCCATGGAGGTGCCATTTACCAATACAATTTGTACTATTGATTTGATAATTGATTTGTTCCAATTTGAGCTGTGATAATTTTGCAGATTTGTTTGTACGATCTCTCTCTCGTTGGGCTTCACACCGTGTTGCTTCAAAAATATTGATAGCTTGGTGACTACATGTATTTTGGGAACCTATCATATTTCTATAACAATGCACTCTTGAACTTGCTGCGAACTGTTAACAGATGGTAACTTTTTTAGTAATAACAAAACTGCTTGATTTTTCGCTATACTGAACTTCATGTGATTTTACAATTTCACAAAGAATTTTTTCCACTCACGATCAACAGTTTTTAAAGGAAATTTAACTTCTTGCAAGAAAATATTTTCTTCTATCAACCAAACATACTTTAACTGCAAGTAAAAGATCTCTTTATTCATGTTCAAATCAACTAAGATTTTAAAGTTTCATCAAACATGAACAACCAAAAATGAGAAAGCCACTGTGTCAATTTGTTGGTGTGATGTGGTAATTGAATATTTTGATATTTGTCTTCTCTTGTTGAACGCCTGCCCATGTCAAACTATGAAGCTTATGAACCAATGAATGCGGGAAAACTTAAACTTGATCCATTTGGGCATGACAATACGGCCAGTGTTTGGTGTAGGACAAGGCAGTGGGGGATACCCACATTTAAAAGGAGAAAACTGAGGGTGCGGTCATGCTAGTTTGATGGGGTGAGTGGGTGGGTGGGTGGGTGGTTGTGAATTAGTATTTACCACCTTTCCTTTAACACAATTAAAAATCTATTGTCTAGACTTGTGATGCTAATGTGCACATGGGGTAGTTTGCCACTATTGTTCACCTTGCAGGAATGCTGTCAATATTTCACTTTGTTCAAAAGAAGGCCACACAAGGGACTAGGTGTAAAAAAAAAATCATCATAATAAAGCCTGGTGTTTTAGAATTGAAATGGTCTAAGCTACAATATACCAACTGTTATGGAGGAATGCAACTGGGTTATTATGCAAGGTTATTTCCTTTGTCTGCGTTCCATTTTTGTGTGGGGTATCTGCCGTGTATTTAGGTCATGTTAAGAATTCCATGAATTACAATCGTGTGTCAGATTTTTCTCTTTTAAAAGTCTAAATCCAATGATTTGGTTGACCAGGACGTTGTGGAAGAATTCTTGACTTTAAAAAATAAATGTGATGCAGATGAAGGTGTACTCACCGCCCCCCTTTAAAAAATTAACTCAACTGGCGTTGAGTCTCCTGCTAAATACAAGTAGTACAAAAAAAAGTACAAGTGTTAAAAAAAGCCTGGAAAGCAAACAGGTGGTAACCGATCTGTAAAGGGAGGTAGCATTGATAGTATTTGAGGTGTGAACACAAACAAGAATATTGCAATACCGACTCGGCTGTACATTGAGAAAAATTCTATAAAACTGTTTAAGCTTAGAAAAAAAAACCAAGTAAGTTTCACCTTCAAATGTATGATTTAACAATTAATGAGGAGATATAATGTTATTGATATGGTATCTTTGTTATCGGGGCAAAACACCTCTAAAAGAAGAGTGACATTCGAGAACAATTTGAAGGGGCAACAAGGCCAAGACCAGGGCATGGAGGCATTGACCTTTGTAAAATGTCAAGGAGATTTAATTTACATGAAAAAGATTATTGTTGTTATTAATTACTAGTCAAGTAAAACATTTGGCGTTGTCCCACAGTTCCCTTAATATTATCTCCCAGCTTTCAATTCCCTTAATAATATCTCCCAGCTTTCAATTAAGTACATGAGTCCCGTATATTTATATAGTAATCATAAATAAAAATAACCGGATATTTGAGTGATAGACAACACTAAATCCTATTATAAAATGGGTTTTGTTGTTTCCCAGGAGCTTAAGCAAACTAAATTGAGATCCATATGCTAGACAATTCTCTGGGACCGGCGGGAAACCACAGGCCATAGTCTCAGCTGGAATTAACTCGGTTGTCCCTATCAACACGTATTGGTGCGCTGCCAGGGAGGCAGATTGCATGAAATTCAGCAAAACAGTGTAATCCCCCGGATGTACACTGGATTTAGATACTGAGATAAATCAGACATCTTCGGAGATGTCAGTCGTTCAACTTTTGGGCGGCCAATTTGCAGTACAGGAAAGAAGAACCCATGAACTGATAATAATAATTATGATAATAATAATAGCAACATACATTAATAATATTTCAAAATCCATCAATGAAAATGCTCCCAGGTGCTTTACAATAAATTACAATAAAGAGGAAAGTACCTTAAAAAGAGATACAAATAAGTACTGGTAGAGGCAATAAAGTGATTCTACAGTTTAAATAGGAACTATTAGAAAGGTCTACTTTAAAGCTTTCAATCAAATCTTTACCTTCTTAAGCGGCAGATTATCAAAAAGTCTGTTGTAAGACTGGTCTGTGTAGGATCTTCCTTTACTTGACATAGAGTTTGAATTATCTTGACCATTTAATATTAGTTAGTCTCAATAATTAATTGCAATTTAGAATAAAAATTGCATTTAAAGTTTCATAAGGAGTTGCAAATCTTGCACTCTAGTTATTAAAAGATACTAAATGTTTTATGAAGCTGTCGATAATTGGATTATCTACTGTAATAGATGGATGCGTTTCTTATGGAAGAGATTAATTTTATTATGTTGGCTCTCTGCAATAATAATATTTGTTACTTTAACTCTCCACTCCACATTTTATCTAGATGTATGTTAACTTGAACTTCTTTGTGGTTTTACTTAAACGTTCGTTCAGTCGAGTTCTGGGTCCACAATTTAAGCCTTTCACTGATGCTGACTTCTTGAACTGTGCAGCCACTCCCTCTTCTCTTGGAAGTGCTAGAGCTTCACGATAAACTCTGCTTAAATAAAGAAATCTTCAGTTGGAACTTATCCAACACTATAACAACTCAAGTTCCGATGAACATTATTTTCAAATCTTCTTCGGGTGCAGACAGCTACACCTGCTTCAGATCAGCCGAAGCTCTCGGAGTCTGCAGCCTGATAAGAGCTGCTGCAGTACCTCCACGACGTGGTACCAGTAGCCGCAGGTGGCTGGCAGGCGCAGCGTCGTGTTTTCAACTTGGCTCATGAGCTTGCTTTCGCGGGGTGACTCACATGTCCGTGTGTTTCCTGAAGATAATTCGTTGCAAATGTGCCCCCTTGATGCTCCAGTTTACCATGGAGATCATTCAGATTACCGTGTTGTGGCTCATCGAGGGTTGTTGTTGTGTTCATGTATGTTCATTGTGATCTGCGGAGAGAAAAAACATCATGTCGCCTGGCAATAAGTGTCTAATTTACCTTTATGCATTCATTCAAATAACTACATCTCCATTTGATTAATGTCAATTTCCTTTTTTTCGTACTTTCTTTAATAACTTTTCACGTTATTTAAATAGGAAAAATGAGAATTAGCTGTTGCAAACTGCTTACCAACCAAAAGGACCTGTAGTATAAATGCAAAAAATTAGTTAGTGGCCTGACGTTTCGACCCTAGCAGAGTCTTTCCCGAAGGCTAAAAAGCTAGATTTAAATAGAATAAGTTCAAAATTGAAATGATGTCAGCATTGATTAACTTTCTATAAAGTGAGTGTAGATATTCCACAAGTTCAATGTCCCTGAGCGATCATACAATATTTCACTTCAGTTGTCTGAGTAATAAATGAATTACTGTGTCAGGATTGTATCTTGATCAGCAACAGACGAGATTATTAGTGTTCCAAATAAATATTAATTTTTTCCGTAAGAAAAGTGTTATAACAAAGATGACATTCAAAGCCATTTTGTTTGTCACCATCCCTTTACAAGCCCGGTACTTCAACAAAGGCAGTTTAGGCAGTAAGCCATTTGAATGATGTCTGGTACAATGCCTTAGTCAGTCACAAAAGAATAGTCAAACTGGAATTCCCGTGACTTCACCCAGTGTTGCTACGGTTAGGGGCAAGCTTTTTCCAATAGAGATGACAAACACCCATACACAATTCTCACAGAAAATGTGTGGCGAAAGGACACCAGACTGCTGATCTGGAAATGGCAGTTCAAAAATCTTGCCCCGAACCATGGGGACATAGCAACACTGGAACTAGTTTGAGTAATTCAAATTGAGCATTCACGATTGACTGAACAAGGCATTGTACCAGACATCATTCAAATCTATTTCCAAATGGCTTAATGCCTCCCTACATCATACAATGTATAGGTGATCTTTGGCCTTTATTAAGGTGAAACAGCCTTGCCCTTATACAAGACTGAAGTATCAGGTCTGCCTTTAAAGGTGGTCCTTCCCCCTTGGGTGTAATTCTTCCCGCAGCTTACATGGATTGATGAAGTCATGCTTGGAAGACTACATTCTCATTCCCCCTTTGCTGTCCATCGGGAATACATCTTAAGTTGATTCTAGTTCTTCCCTTAACTTCAAATTAATATTTGCCAAACAGTTTATGTTAGCGTGACTTAAAAACCAAAGAGGATTGAAAAACCAGTGTGATTTGATCCAATAGCTGTCTGGAAATTTTATGAAATGGCTAGATAGAGTGTCTTTTTAAGAATATGAGATAGTTCCCAATAGACGCCATCTTCACGGGCAAATTGCATTTTGGCTTGCAGGCGCGTGAAGCGCTCGAATGATTAACGCAGCCGCGTTGTTCGATAGCAAATCGTGCAATGAGTTTTGTGAAATGTGCGCGTGCCGCACGCCATTCTCCACGAAATGCATGACTCTGTCCTCCAAATTGCCCATAAAAATGGCCGAGTTACGCCATATTGTAACCTACCTATAGAGCAGGTAAACATTTTTAGGAGGGTGATGATCAACAGCCGTATTGTTGTAACAGTGTAAAATGTAAAATGTAAAATACTTGATTTAAAACAATTTGTGCACAAGAGCTAGAAAATAAGTTTACAAACAAGCGAAGCATAGATTGAGAAAATTCACATTGAATGTGCAAGAATCAATAGGAAATGCCACAAAGTTTTGATATGTTTATTTTACCGAACTGAAACCCAATTTCAGTTCCTAGCCACTTCAGTGCAGACTTGACCATGACTGACTGGAATGTCGAACCCTGGGGATGGAAGGCCAGACTGACTGGGGGTTTCAAACCCTGGGGATGGATGGCCAGGGTCAGGTTCAGGCGTCCCACACTTTCTCCCCACAGACCCAATGATTATAATCATTAAAACCATCTCTCTCTCTCTTTCTCTCCCTCTCTCAGGATCATCGATGGTGCTCTTACCCATAGAAAAGATTAGTGAAGTCACAAAACGTGTGTAGAAGGTAGGATTGTCAATTTTGTTTTATTTAGTGGTTTGTGTTGCATCCACAAGAATGCCACCGGAAAGCGTTTGCGGCAAAGTACTTAAATTTTCTCTGTTAATGGGAACACATCTTGATAAATTCCCTACTTGTATATTTCACATCTATGAAGACATGATATTTCAATGTAAAGGAGTGATACCCAAACTGCAAAACCCTTTAAAAGGAAAAAACAAAACTCTCTTTAGTGTATGAGTTCTATTAAAATAATTTTGTTTCAGCACGGTAAGCTAGAGGCGGGGCTAGGGGATGGATTGGGGACACATTTTATGTAATGCTATGCCTTACTGCAATACCAGATGGTCTGTTTTTGTAAATGATGCTGTGAATTTAAAGGAACATTACAGAATTGGTAAGAAAAAAACTTGTAAAATATACTTTTTGATCACAGATTTACATAAAACTTACACGGTCTAATGATGATGATAGTAGAAAACATCCCTTGAAATATTTCTGTCTGAAATGCCATATTTGATGAAAAATGAATAAACTAGTTTTCCGATTGGAGTTTATCGCTCAGTGAGCGTTTTATTCATTTGTTGAATCTATATGGATTCATGCAAATGTGTACTCGATTTTTCACTATTTTCTCGTGACCCAATGGCCTATCGATCTCAAACTTCTACAGGTTTGTCAGTTTATGTATATGGTGGATTACATAAAGTGCTTACACTGCCAGCAACTGTTTTGTTAGCAAAAACCAATTCTGTAATGTTCCTTTAACTCTCTACCCTTAAAAAGAAAGAAGAAGAAAAGCAAATCTTGGGATCCGTTTTGAAATCGTTAGTATGGTTGCATGCAGCTAATGCAATGCGTATGTAGAACCCCCGGTGAAAAATGTCGCTCAAGGTTTTTGAAGCACAGACCTTGCTCAACCCTCAACCCTTCCTGTATCAGCCAATAGATCCGTACGGACTGTAAATCACAAGACAATGTCTCAGGACTCTCAGCCCAATGTTTTTGAACAATAATCCCTGACGCATCTCGAGGCAGGAACAGCTAGCTATGCAGCTAAGATACTCATCAGCTCGGTTCTTCTCATTCAGAGTATGAAAGTTATCCAGCATGTCAAATGTAAAGCATAATATAACATCACCAAACAGCTGAGAGAGTCGACGAACAACTGGCCGGGTCATTAAATTGACGCCCCTAAACAACCCCAACTTTTTTTTTCCCTGGTGGTTTAAAAATAGGCAGCGCTCTCACTTGACTTTTCACTATTCAAGGTCAGGTGCAATCAATTCGCTGTGGGCAGGTGATTAGTTCTCTTACGTTAAACTTTCATATTCGCGGAATATTAATTAATCTGCCATATAGCTAGACCTCCCATGAATATCTTTTTGAGAGCTTTGCACCTTGCACTTGACATAGCCGGGGTATAACTCTGCATCATCATTGCCCTATTTTACACAACCTCTGCTGATATCCTAATTATCAATGCATTCTGTGGAATCCCAATTATCGCACACAATTTTGAGCTGATCTTGGCCGGGATAAAAGGCGGAGGTATTGTTATCACTTGACAGTCACAGTACAAAGCCCCGAGAAGGCAGAGCCGGACTAAAATAGCTCATTGGTGCTTATTTATAGGAATCATTGAAGCAGTGGATGCTATAAATAGATGCATCCACTTATTTTAGCTATATATGGTAAGCAGACTGTCTCGGCAGGAATCAGTTGATTACGCATGTCACTGTAGGCAAACATAAGGAAATAGAGCACCTCGGATTGGGCCGAGTACGTACGTCACTAGCTTGGCTGTTGGGACACACGATGTTCAGCACAGGCCTACTGTAGTTCAATGGCATGGCTAAGAATGGCAGTGTTGGGGAGCCGAGGGGAAAGCCTCTTGAACTTGCTATTCAGTGTTGCACTTCTATAGCAACGGTACACGTAATACCCCAGCTACATTGTTAATGTCATCGTAGCTGTGAACGATACGGCCAATTGAATAGAAGTCTGTGGGAAAATATTTTTTCTGTACAGACTTTGTATTTGGGGTTCATGCATTTGGGAGAACAATAGTATAGGCCTACTAAATAGCATTATAACAAGTTTGCAGACTTTGTTTTCTTTTTAAATGACGTACATGGTTACTGCTTTTTATAAACATGATACAAGTAATCTATATTAGATTATGAGATATTTTTTGTTTTTGTTTTGTTGGGGGGGGGGTGGTGATGATCAACTTAGTTGTTTTGATTTTTGATTTGGATTCGTCCTGGAAAATTTGTGAAATACATTGTACATGTAGCAGCTTTTAGACACAGACGTTTTTGAAAAGAGTCCACAAAAGCTCAAAAAATATAAACAATATTGTGGTGTAGTTGAAATTTTGGTGATGCTATTCTTTGAAGTAGGACGTCATGTTTTTCATTAGGTATTTTGGGCCCCTGTAGTGAGGTCTTCGTCTCTTCTTGTGTATCGTGATACACTAGCTCCTGCTTGATGGGGGAATAGGACTGTGGAGATCAGACTGAGTTATGGGAGGATTTCAAAGTCAAAGTCACTGCACATCCCTATTGTACAAGATGCTATAATATATGTTTTTCTATTGACTGAGATGAACCGCTTTGGAATTCCATCCTGCTGGTCCCGGCATTCAAACAAACAGGGCTCCAGGGAAGTCCTTACATGCTGCCACGCAGCGCAACCCAACGCAATCCAAGCCGTGTAGTCGTGCCTGGAATGTCCCACCATTTAACGTTGTTTTAGATTCTCCCCATGCCGTGGGCCTCAGGAATGTGCCTTGACCCTATACTGTCTCCATTTTCTCAACTTCGCAGGAGGACTTTTTGGAAAACTAGTACAGGTATTTTGTTCTTCTCTTTTTTTTTCCCCCTCTTGTTTTACGTCAGAATAAAAATGCATGGAATTTTTCTGTGTGATGTGCTTTCAGAAGTTTTGTGTGTGTTTGTGAAGACATGTAGTCATGTATGGTATGTGTACATGGAGATCTGTCGCCAATAGTGTGTGAAGTTTTAAAAAGTAGCTTTTTAGGGGCTAGTCAGGAATAATTTTGTATGAAATCTTTGTTTAAATCATCATCGATTTCCAGTGTTAGTTTTATGGTGTCTAGCTCACTAGAACATCTATCGTGGGGCTCTAAGTTTATTTGCTAAGGTAAAATTTGACGCAATCACCGGCACCATTCACAAAGTTTACTTGGGCTTTGGAGCTTGGAGTTACGTGGCTCAGGCAGGTGAGCATCTACATATGTCAGCAGTACTACGTGTGCATTGGCCATGGAACGTGCCCCTACTGTCGAGAGGTACATGTACATGTACACTAGACCATGAACTTTCCACAGAACATAATTGTTCAGATGTCCAACTAATGACATGCAGGCAGTCATGCATGCTCACAAGCAGGTGCTGGCATTTGGTACCAAAATAAGTGCCCAGATGGTTTTGAATGAAGGCCTCTGTTTGTAAACGCTTGTTTATGTAGCGACACGTCTGTGTACACATAAATTAAGATGAGGTTATAGCTGTACAGCAACATGATGTCGGGATCTCCTGAGGAATACAACGTATCAATCAAATCTCTCGACCAAGTAACACAAATTTTGCATAACTACAAGAAAAAGATTGTAACCTTGCAATGGTTTTCTTCCATATGCCCTGCTATTTTTCTGAGCAAGGAAATTTTGACAATTTTTTCTTTTTCTTCAGCCAAGTGATTGGTTTCTGTAAATTGTACTACAGTATGCAGTCTAGCGACATACATGATGTACCGAACATCTATGCTAATGTACAACATTGAGATGAAAAGAAATCAAGTTAAAAGGGTAGACATTGAAATATAAAAGGTTTTCCTGAGTATTGCATCAGTAGTTACATTATTATAAATTTATGAATCCAGGCCTCTGTTGTCCCTTGTCTTGGCCTTGGTTGCCCCTTCAAAAGTTCCCCAAAGTTTCCCAATGGAAGTTCTCTTTGCAAAATGAAAACGGCCTTGCCCTCTCAAAGATGAAATTCTAGGCCTTGAATCACTTTGTTGTGATGTTGAATTTGTGTTTTTCTGTGGGTAAAACCATTTGAATTCATAGGGAAAATTGTTGGAGTAGTTAAGTCAGTGAAAAACGGAAGTTGAATAATGCATTGTGTATACATACATATGAATGTAAATCTAAAAAAATCCTGTCTATTTATTGGTCATTATTTGTTAGTATTCTTCCAATAACACTTGCACTCAGTTCCATTCTCCACAGCGACGCTGTCTTAATCCCCTTGTTATTGTTTTTCGGTGAATCTCGACTTTTCCGTGAGCACATTTGCTTGCTGAATAACTTGAGAAGAAGAAACAGTTAGAAATGAGAATTCATTCATGGGGGAGTTGAATGAAGACCCTGGGGTCGATTTCACAAAACTCTTCCCAACTTAGGACTAGTCCTAGGCAATGCTAAGAGATAGGACTAGTCCTAAGTTAGGACCAGTACTAAGGACTAGTCCTATCTCTTAGCATTGCCTAGGACTAGTCCTAAGTTAGGAAGAGTTTTGTGAAATCGACCCCAGGTCGTGTTGCATCTGTTTACAAGGCCCCCTCGTATAGTCCCACATGAATGAAGGGATGACGTTGGCATTGAACTATAGCCATGTTTGGGAGCCTTGTTGTCATGTGGCTGCTGTAACACTCAAAACACACTAGTTTAGCAAAGAGAAAGCTTCGTGTTTGTGAAAAAGTCCTGTTTGTTTTGATTGAACTGTCCTTTTGTTGTTTGTTGTTGGTGCAGCAGATGGATAGTGCAAAACTAAGGACAGCCATGTCATCATTGTGAACTGCACTTTCCTCATTCCTCATTCCTGAGATTGAATTTGATTCTTTTGTCTGATTTATTTGACAATCTGGCATTATTTTAGTGTTAAGATGAAAAATTGATTTTAAAACAGTTATGCCTCAAATAAGGCTAAAAGCCAGTTATGGTAAAGGGGCTGCAAGAAAAAAAACCCACATAAGATGTAATAACTGGTGGAAGCCGAAGAAGTGATATTCCTTAAATCGAGCTAGATTGTAGGGTAGAGGGAAACATGATCAAGGCAAGGAGTTCCAAAGAAATGCAGTCCACTTTTTGTGGAGGTTTATAATTGTTAGCATTATGGTCAGCATCTCTACATAGGACTCAAATGTATGGACACATATATGGCACCTAACTGTTTTTCTTTTCAAACCTCATTGTGTTTTTTTCGGCTGTGTATCAAGAAGAAAAGATCACTGCCCTTGCTAAGTAGATTGATACATGCAGCCTTAGGGATGAAGGGCTTTTTAAATGATCCAGGCAGGATATTCTTCCTGCCTACATGTAAGTCTGATTACCGATCTGTTGACCCTTCGAAAAAATTAGCAAAACTGTTGTTAAAGTCTCTTAAAAACAAACCCTAGGCCTATACCATAAAAAATATGTACATGTATGTCAGCCCTTGTACTAAGTTATGCAAACCATGACGACTGCACTAACAAACCTAAGTTAGGTCATATTTTTAATCGGGATATAAGTGCTTGTTACTATAGACTTTGTGTCGCATGGATTTTGACGTGACATTGTATGAAAGATTGTGTTATTCATGGCTGATGGGTTTGAGCTATTTTCAGGGGGCCATATTTCGTGAAAAATGATTGTCTATTGCTAGATTTTATTACACCAGATGTAGATCTTGTCTACCCCATTGGGAGCCCATTCCTCTGCATATTAACAAAAACTTTTACCAAATATACCACGGTATTATTACCCGAAACCCAATCCTTATACTGCCCATCATCTGTTCTAATCTTTTTTGAACAGCTGATATTATGCAACACAATACACCATGTAAAAGCATTTGGGGTACAGTCATTTTTTCACCTAAACACAATGCAGCACATTTGAAGGACAATGGATGCGATTTTCGTCCTACCTGCTGTTTGTGTACAGTAAGCTTGTGTTTTTGTGAGGGCGTTTTGCGGTTTATTACCTGTGTACGCGTAAAGAGAACATTCTTGCTCTGAGTTGCCTACAAACTGATGGATGACGGTAACTGTTCACGCTGCTGTTAGGGTTTACTTTGTGCTTGTTTCCAAGTGTCCACCTGTACTGTACATGTGTATTTATCGAGTATTCATGTTGCAGCCATTTCTCTCTTCAAGTATCCTATTAACAATAAAGTAGGCCTGGAATTTCATCTTTGAGGGGCAAGGCCATTTTCATTTTGCACAGCATTGGAAAATCTCAAAGTCTTTGGGAAACTTTTGATGGGGCACCAAGGCCAAGACCAGGGGCGACAGAGGCCATGGCCCCCGTGTCCTTCGTGTAATTCCAGGCCTGATAAAGTCAATGAAAAATACTGATTCTCTTAAGATCAAAGGATTAGGGCCCAGTTTTGTGGCTCAGCTTACCGCAGAATTATGTGCTTTAAAAGGCCATAGAATAATGCGCTTATATACGGTGCCTTAAGCACAAATTACGCGGTAAGCAGAGCCATGAAATTGGACACATATTGTATTGCTGTTCCTGCCTCTGTTCGATTCATGTACAATTTTTTCTATAGGCCTCAACTATTGTGGGTTTGTACAATGTAGGCCTATATAAAAACCAAAAGTGTTCAACTTACTTGATTGACCCTGTAGCTGAGGTGTGATGTACTCAGGATTTTTCCTGATATCAGGATTTGCTCATAATTTCCTTGAGCCTTCAAAATTTTCTTGAAAGAAGTGAAGCAATCATCCAAAAGGGAGAAAGAAGTTATCCACATTGTGTCAAAACCTATAGTTTTGTATTTATGGTGATGCCAGAGCAGGCCTGGAATTACACGGAGGCCACGGAGGCCATGGCTCTGTTGCCCCTGATCTTGGCTTTTTTTCCCCCTTCAAAAGATTCTCATAGACTTAAAGATTTTTCCAATGGAAGTGCCCTTTGCAAAATGAAAATGGCTTTGCCCTCTCAAAGATGAAATTACAGGCCTGACAGAGTCTGTAAACCTCCTGATTTGTAACACTTTTGGAGAGTCTGGGTCTAGAATAAGGGGGAACCCAGGCCAGTCAGCCATTTTCCGGGAATTTTCACAGTCGTCAAATCTCATCCCTGCTGTAGCTAGGTAGCGAAGGTGACAAAACTAGCAGAGGAAGGATTTGGTAAGGAATCCATGGTTTGATTGTGGGTCAGATGGTTGTTCTTATATGGTAAGACCATGGATTCTGGTTAGGCCATGGATTTTTGATCAGCAGACCCACGAATCTCGGACTGCATTGGACCCTGGATGTAAACATCAGTGACCCTCAAAATGCCATCAAGTGATTGGACCACAATCATCCATCACCCTGATGAAGCAAACTTGTTCCACTTGTTGCTCTATTATTAGAATCAGCCTGTAAATTGAGACATGACCTGTGACCCTGATCCGGCAGTGTAATTGAAGCTCAAGTGTGGCAGTTGATGTGAAGACTACACATGTACATGTGTTCTCATAGAGCTCTATGGTACTGTACAGGTAGTTCCTGTTAAATCATTCATCAAGCCTTTTACATAAGTATGTACAATGTCATTGGTTGAACTATTTATAAAACAAGTACTCAATTGTAATGGTGACAGTGATTATCAGAGACTGATCAGATGTTCAACTATTACTAGGTTTATGGTGTATACAAAATCTTTATAATACAAGGTAAGACTCATGGATGACAATACATTCTTAAATACACGGTGAGTTTCATTTGAGGTTTTTAAAATTGTAAATATTGTTTAAAATTTGTAGGGAAGGGGGTTTAAGTATTACATGTAGTTGTATTTAAAACTCGGCCTTTCTGGAAATAATGAAGACTTTCCACGTGTAAATTTGAACCTTGAGGGCCATGTCTGCTTATTGCCAACTTAGTTCTTTGTTGGATGGAGCAAATTAGCCCAATTTTACAAACAAATCTTTTCTAAACTATGATATTGCCATAGACATTCTTGTATTTTTACATCACATTATGCTTAAATAAAATCTAAAGTAAAAGACCAAAGGGAAAGTGACTGGGTAATTTTTTTAATAATTTGGGGTTGAGAAAAGAAAAATTGGCTAGAGCGGGATTTGAACCAAAGGACCTCCGGATTTACTGCAGGCATTCTACCAACTGAGCTTTCTAGGCGATGTCCCTATTCTGTCAATATCTTTCTTTGTCCGGGGGTGCCAGTCAGAAGCCATACAACCTCAAATCAACCAAGATCTCATTAACTTATTGAGACTAGACTCCATAAGTACCACACCTACATTGTAAGGAAGAACTAACAATCAATGCCGTCTTAGCCGTATGTGGAAAATGATTTGCAGACTGGTGTGAAGTTGTTGGGGAGTCTGATTTTAATACGTGTCTTTCCTGGCAAGTCAACTCGGCTAGAATGGCAGCTGTCGATAGTTTCACTCTGGAGTGATGACGGTGGTTCAAACTCCCAAAGTTATCTCGTCATGACTAGACCATTATTCATAGTCAGGGGACATCTGATGTGGAGGGGGGGGGGAGAGGGGGGTGTTTCAGGGGGTATGTTAGGGTCCCCTTCTATCTCACTTGGTAGCTGTGGAAAATGTTGTCACTTAAAATATGTCTTTTTCCATTGTACAGGGCATATTCATTGTGTTGTGTAACAAAAATTGATCGGGTGATGCCTGCGGCTATCCCATACTGAGAATGTGATCTTATGCACAGTTTTTCTTGTTAAATTTGCCTTTTCCTGAGTGTACTGGAATGAATTTGCAACAATTACAATACAATTCATCGGGGGGGGGGGGGGGGGGCTTGGGCTACTGGTCTTTTACCATCTCGAACAGCATCCAAGCAGGAAATTAGTTAAATAGATTGATAATTATAGATTGATACAAAATTGATTGTCCCACACTGGGGTAACCTTGATTCAAAACAGTACAGACAACAATTTTTTTTAAAAACATGAAACAAACTGTTGGATAGATTGAACCAACAAAAGAAAGGAATTTCCAAACAAGAAATAATTATTTTTAAAGGAGTTTGTAAATAGCAAATATGCTAAGAGAGAATTGGAGATCTGCTCAGGAACAGTGTTCCTGCTAAGCGACACTCTTTCTAGCTGCTAAACAACTAGCAGCTGGGGAGGGGGTGGGTAGGGTGGTGTACCACTACCAGACATTATCTGGTCTACATGTGCAAAGAGTTTCTATGGTTGTAAGTAGTTTGCAGCAAATCGCTTTAGGCGTCTCAACATTTGAGCTGTTTTTGCTTTGGTTGAGTTGGTTCCACCATAATTCATAACCCTACAATGCCTTTACTTAATGGTTTGTGAAATTGGACAATATGCCTTTATAATGCTGCCACAATCCTTGTCAGTCTTCCCTATCTGCTACCAGCAGTCATGAATACTGATGTTCCCGAAACTCCAACGGAACCAGACTATTTCCCCTTCAAGCCTCGCTCTGGTTTCACTTTAGAATGGGAGAAAAAAATGTTTTGAATGGGGTAAAGAAAGCTATAGATCTGCAAAAGGCTAATAAAGGGCTTGAAAATGTTGGTGTTAGGTTTGAGGTTTTAAATCCAGCCCTAATGGTGTACCGAATGGAATTGCTAATTAAGCTGTCGGCTTAATGTGACTTTGATATTGTTAATAATGATGCTTGGAGCTCATTTGGTCTGTATGCATTAATGACCATACATGTACACTTGTAGTCTAGGCTTGATATTTTTTTTTTTCCATTCTTCCTTGGTTGTAGTGGAAGGAAAACAGGAAATAGGGTTAATTTAGTGGAATTTCAAGAGTCCTTCCTTTTTTTAAAGGTCAATGATGTTCAAAATAAACTGTGCATTTTATCGCACATTTATTTCAACCCGGATTTGTGCTTATTGTTTTAACGATCGTCACTTAAAAAAATATTAAAGACCTGTAGAATGTATAAACAGAAGAATCAGTCACAATGATCCCAGTTTAAAGGAACATTACAGAATTGGTAAGAACAAAACTTGTAAAATATACTTTATGATCATAGATTTACACAAAACTTACACGGTCTAACTATGATGATAGTAGAAAACATCCCTTGAAATATTTCTGTCTGAAATGCCATATTTGATGAGAAATGAATAAACTAATTTTCCGATTGGAGTTTATCGCTCAGTGAGCGTTTTATTCATTTGTTGAATCTATATGATTTCATGCAAATGTGAAATCGGTTTTTCACTATTTTCTCGTGACCCAGATGGCCGATCGATCTCAAACTTCTACAGGTTTGTCAGTTTATGTATATGGTGTATTACATAAAGTGCTTACACTGCCAGCAACTGTTTTGTTAGCAAAAACCAATTCTGTAATGTTCCTTTAAGAGAGTTGTTAGGAAAAGAAAAAAAAGAAAAGAAAAAAATGGCAATGAAAATTCTTGCTACGTACAAACAGTTTACCAGCCAAAGTACCATATTAATGTGTACTGTTTGTGACTGGTTCCCCGCTAATGTTTGCTTAGCAGACAATTTGCTAATCACCATTTCCCGCTGAACAGCTTTATGAGATCGGGCCCTGGCTTGTATCCTATTCCACTCAGCAGGAAATACCTTTTCTAATCCAATTTGTTTTTTGCTTACCAGTTTTTATAGAAGCTGGGCTGTGATAAAACGTGCCCCAGTATTGTATAGTGTCTGGATAAGATGTTTGCGTCCTCTTGACCATCTTGGCTCAGGATCACCTGTCTCCACTGGCCTCAAACTCTAAATACATAATTTCCTTTGGAGGAAATCTGCAGATTTTTAAAGGGGCTTGTATACCACAAGTAACTACCCTGTGAAGGATTCAGTGTATACTAAATCATTGAAGAGCTAATCCATTATGCTTGTCAGAGAAAACAAAGTCATATTAATTGTAAATATTAATATTAAAAGTCATATAAGTTGACGCTTTACTTTCCAAGCTTTCCGTGTGTGAAATCTTGACAGCTGTTGGTTAAGGTGGTAAGATAGCGACCTTACTCTAATAACAGCACATCGTGTACATAATGTAAACACATTCTGATGGTACATACAATGTTCATGTAGGCAGTCCATACACAGTCAGGGTTTGATACTATTAATTTGTACATGATTTGTCATTGCAGACGCGGCTAACACTGCGATCAGTGTCGGCAAATTAGTTGAACATTCCAACCTTGCCCAACATTGAACCAAAACTGTTTGAATTTGTTTTATATATATCTGTATCCTCTAGTGGGATGTGCTTATATGTTTTATAAATAACGTTATTGGTGTCAGCTGTCTTCAATGCACATTTAAGCTTCATGTTTGTAGACAGTGCAGGTCTGATGGTTCGTTTTTGAAAGGGCAAGGGCACCAAGGCATTTTCTCCTTCATAAAGGGCACCTCTGTGAGGAAATTGTAAACTTATAATGGGAGCAAGGGGCACCGAGGCCATGACCAGGGGCAAGGGGGGCAACTGCTTCCATGAAGTCGTTGTTTACTTTTTAACTGTCTCTTTGTAACCTTTTAACATGTTTTTTTCTTTTCCTTTTTTCTGTTTACTGATACTATTTTTAACAAATGTACTGTGCGCTGAGATAATTGTATGTGGTGCACTTAAAACAATAAATGATTGATTGATTGATTGATGAAGTATCAGACCTGAGATAGCTTACATGTTTAAGGTACTGGGACATAAAGTTACTCTGTCAACTATCAACCCATGGTTTCACTGACATGTATGGGGATGTTTTCCTTGCTCTATGGTGCAACCTTGAGAAAATGTGACAATGTTGGTACACGGACATTAAGGGGAACAGTGTTTTCAAGACAATAAATTGTCCCTCACAGACTGTCAGTAGACTCTGAGCTCAGGAAATTCATTACAATAAATGTAAAGGCGTTTTTCTTTTCAAAACCGTGGGCGTCTTGCTTGTTGAGAAGATAAGTGGCTGTTCTAAAATTGAACAAAGAAACTTTGAACACAGAATTCGTTCTGAAGGATTTGTCAGGAGTAATCCAAAATTAACAAGTTCATGGCTAAGGTCACTACAAGGTGGGTCTTTAAGGAATCGTCGTCTTCAAGTATATCCTTGTTTTAACAACCCTTTTAATATTAAACCCTGTATTCTTATCGCAGATTTTGACCTACATTATATCTTTAGACCAGAGATTCATCTGACAATTGGAGTGGTCAGTTTTATGATTAATGAATGGACTTCAGTAAGCCTCTGTAATCAATTCATTTTTTTCCCAGTTTGGTTGTTATCTTAAAGGCAAGAGACCATTTTTTTTCCCACCCAAGAAGGGCCCACTTATGTGAACCATGGAGTGTGTCACGGTGGACTGATATGGATGGTGGACTTTGGGCAAAATTTTATCACGGAAAATTTGTTTTATTCACAAAGGGAAATGGTCACATATTGCCACTGGGTATATGAAATGAAAGATTTGACGTGACGTGCGTTTGTGTGTTTTTGCACAGTCATGATATATTACCGCATGAAGAAACCACCATTAATTGCAACCTTTCAGGAAACTCTATGTGGTTAACCAGAGAAGAAGTCAATTTTTGAAAAATATTTTACATTTCAAAATAAGTATATGTGTTTTCCACCAGAAGATGATACACTTTTAGATGGAGTACATACTTCTTGTTTGTAAGAATAACTAAACAAAAACCATAGGAGTGCTTAATAAATCACATGGTCCTCTTAATATTCCATTCTAAGTGAAACTGTCAAGTCTTCTCAACTGCTACTGCTAGGGACATAAGTGCTTTGTTAATCAAATGACTTAAAATGATGGCTCCTTGTACATGGTCCTTGTCAACAGAGGGCCTGCTTCTTAAGTCATCTACATATCAATATAATATTCATCTAAAGGTACACTTCTTATGTGTATAAGCATTTTTTCAATGCAAAGAAGCCTATTCAAACACTTTAGCACAAGCTAAAATTGAGCTGAAAATCATTTTTCTGAAATTAAAGGTGGTGACAAAAGTGTTGATTAAATACTAGTTTTGAAATCTTACTGTGTGTAAAGAAAGGAATCGTACATTTCCCTGTTATTTGAAGAGTAAACATTCATGTTTGCATAATTTGTGTATTTGGTTATTAAGTCTTTTCAATTTTGTTTACTTACCAATATTTTTCAGTGACATTTCTAATTATGGCACATTCCTGAACCTCATATAATCTATGTATTGTCATACCTATGGTCAAACCAATGCATATTGGTCAAGTGTGAATGATGTTAACGCATCATTGCATTTTAATACAAGGGTCAGGTTTTTAATCTCTCAAACTTAAAATTGCTGAAGAAAGTTGTTACTTTTGGAGGGGGAAAAGAACCAAAGAAAATTTGAATAGTTTTCTCATTGTCAAAATTAGTCGCTGTTGTACTGTATGATTTCAAATCAGGTAAAAAAATGTTTCAACATTGTTTTTGTACTGATGATAGAGAGGAAGCTGGGTGTGTTATAGGTGTGAACAGATTCCGTTCTGTTTGGCCTCATGCTATGTAGTTCTTGTTTTACTCAGCACTGCGTCCTCCAGCCCCACTCCCTTTTCTCTCTCTCATTCTCTAATTTGTTGCAAAACAAACTGCACAAAACGCATGAGTCAGGATGAGATGGCTGGACTCGGCTGGCAGGAAAGGCTCCATTAGCCCGTAGGAAGATCAAGTCAAGGGGGTGCTGGGGCACAGACGTGGGGGTAGCTTCCTGGAGACCAGGCAAGTGGTTAAACTGCCCCAGTTGTGAGGGGAAATTCTCTCCACGTATGTCCTGTCACTAGCTGGCCGAGGCCTTGCCTTGCTCCGATGCCATGGTTTAAATTATGAGCGAATACTGAATACTATTAAGCTTTCTTGTTCAGGTTTGCACAAGTTAGCAGTGTCTCTGAAGAAGTACAATATTTTTTCAGTGAATCTTAAAGTAAACAAAATGTCAAACCCAAAAGTTATTCATACTTTCTATGCAAATATTTCACATATAATTTGCTTTTCAATATAATCTGAAGCTGTTCTCTTCTAAAAATTGAAATTCTTAAATTAGATGATAAGTTGTGAAAAACTGTGTTTGGTTTTGTTGTACACTTCTCTGTGTATATTGCATTTGGTTGTCCCGGTCTGTTAATTGTGAGAATAAAGCTAAAATACACCGCAGTGTTTAAGTTAAGTTGCATAGTTGCATTTCGCTTTGATTATTATTATTACTATTATTTGATATTTCTGGTCATGAAACCAAGGATGCCTCATAATTGAACTTAGTCACTGTAGCTCACAAGCCTGAGGAAACCTGTAAACAAGGGTGCTTGCTAAACAGTATGTGAACCAGAAACATCGGGGTTAACCGCTATCTTCAAGGATAAGTAATCTGGGTTCTTTTACATGCACTACCGATCCTAGTACACGGGACGTGCCGCTTAATATTCCATCCAAAGGACAAAGCAATTATGGTAAAAAGTGTCTTTTCTCAAGGACACAAGTGCCACGCATGACCAGGACTTGAACCCACACTCTACTGATCAGAAACAGCAGAGCTCAAGTTCGTTGCTCGGCCATGAACACACCCCTGATAAAACATCCTTTGTAATTTGAATTTCATTTATAGCAAAGTTTGCATTTTTGATAAACTAAACTCGGTGCTCATCAAGAATCATATTTTTTTGACAATTAAATTTGCTTGTAAAAATGACAAACATGTCGCAGCCACAGTAAAACTGGGATGTAATACAAAATATGCTTTCAGCAAAAGAAAACAATCTAACTTAATGTGGTACTTTCTGTCTAACCTTTGTGACAAAGGCCCACCAATAATGTTTTTCCCATTTTGATGTCCTTCACATTAATACGCTGCTCAACCGTTGGAGGACACTGAGGATGCATTTGTTAATTGCAAAGGAGCATCCTGAGAAAGCGTATTTTTTTTGCACACAATACAGACCTGTTTATTTTATACAAACTTGGATTTACTGGAACACAAGACAAAGGTGATGACATTTCAGATGGCACGATTTGACAAGACTTTGAAAGTCTGAATTCTACAACAAGTAAAGTAATAGATACATTCTTTTTACTTTTCCCCATGATAATCAGCCAAATAAAATGTTTGTCTGAAACGAGAAAAGTCCTTGAGGTGTAGGATATGAGAAGTCTTTGTCGTTCAAAAAGAAACCTTATTACTTATAATTGGGAGTATAGGGAGGATCTCTGGACATTTTGTTTGGCAATCTCAAGCAAAACATAAATGTTAGGACCAGAGGCTTGGCATGCGATTGCAAACCATGAAAACAGCGTCAACCCAAAGATTGTTATTTGAGAAATTGTTGTTTGATAAAAGGCTGTTTTGTTACCATGGGAAAACTAATGAGTTTTAGCGTTTTCTGCTGAGTAAACAGACTTTTGGTTCTGTCATAAAAACTGTCCATTTCCCACTGGATTTATCATAGCTTCTAATCCAACTGATTTCATTTTCAGGAGTTTAATAAAAAAAAAAAAAAAATGCAATGTGAACCAAATGTGTATTTTAACGTCAACCGTTCCATGGCTGAGTAATCTTTGAAAAGATTCCCTTTCTTTTGCCATTCAATCGGTTGAAGCCACTGGGAAATCAAGGGTCTTTGTAGCAAACGGCTCACTTAAAAATAAAACCTCACAACCATTTTGTATTTAATCACTAAATGTTTCAACGATTTGTGCACTTATCAAATGAAAAGGCCAAAAAACGTGGGGAGACTTTGTTGGCAGTTCAATTAATTATCAATATTTTTGAATAAAGAGAAACCCACTGGGGAGGTAGTACGAACATTTTGCCGGGGAAAAGAAATGAAGTTTTCCTTGGATGTATGATTAAAACTTGACCTGAAGTCACACAAAGGAGATATTGTTTTGTAACTTCTTCTTCTGAAGGTAAGTAGATGTACTTTCTATAACTTCTTCTGCCGGTAAGCAGATTGTACTTTCTATCAATCACCTCTATGCAATGTGAAAAAATATGTGGATGTTTTAGACCAAGCCTTCCTGTATTAAACAGAACCATTTGTGGTGTACTTCTACAAATGGCAAAATAGTCTGGTGCCTCTTTAGTATAAAGGGAATTAGTGTCAATTACTGTTATAGCGTACAAGGAACACAACAGTGTTGCTGGCCTCATGATTCGTGGGTTTACTAGCAAGAAAACACATATTTTGTTAAATAGTTAAATACAAATACTGTTTTCTCAATTACAGGGTCAAACTGTTTTCAAAATATTTAGGTTTTCAGCTAATATACACTGTACATGCACATGTATTTTCCAGTTTGTTTGTTTTTACATGTTAGAAAGCTGATCACATTAATCAAAGTTTTGTCTGTGAGGTGATTTTTTGTTTGATCTCCTTTGTCATTAAAAGGGTTTTGTCTGTTATAACATACATAGAAACAATAACATAGAAATACAAGACTTGGCTGTCATTAGAAACAATCTGTTCAAAAATATTGTATTATGCCAGTTCAGTAAAAAGTTTCTTGACCTACATGAAACTGATTGAAACTAAGATTATTTATTTACTAAGCATAAGGGTGAATGAACTTCAAAAGCACTGGTTGTAGGATTTTTTACAACCAAACTTTGAGAATTTTTTCACTGAAATAGATAGAAATAAAGTAACTGAATAAATGAAAGGCTCTACTGCTTTATATTTGAAAGTCCAGACAAATCCAAGTTTTATTAAGTTTAATATTAATTAACAGATTTGTTTAAACCATGACCTGATTTTAGGGAAATCCTTAAAGTTGTTTCCAAGAAGTTCATTGAAGTCTTTGCAATATAAAAATTAAAGTTACGATTATCTTACTGAAATTCCATTAGAAAAGATTACACAATTTGAAAAGTTGAGTGATCTTCACAGGGTAGATAAAATTCATAGGCCTGTTTAGGTGGTGTTTTTGTATGTAACTGTACAGTCTAATGTTTGTTTTGTTTTCAAGCAAATTGCCAGTTTGAGTTGTACACTGTATCCTTTTACTGGAATTTTTAATTGAACACGGAGTTTGCATACACTCAAAGTAGTTGCTTCCAGAGCTTGAATTTCAGAACAGAGTCTTGCCGCACCAGTAAATATTTTCAAAAGACCATGGCCAATATAAACAATACTTCAAGAAGTTAAGGAAAACAAGTTTTCACTTGTTGAACCTAAAAGGTTGAGGGAAAGTACACCGATCTGAGGGGAGACCAAAATTTGTTGGACTATAGTGTGGTCAGAAGGTTTGTGGCCACTTGCCAAAATCACCATAAAAGCACTGGTATTGGAGCTGTAAAATTTTTAAACATGTCTGGTCTTGAAACTTTGTGTTCACTTTACTTTTTAAGGTAAACATCAAGATAAAGTAATTTAAAAATTAGTGGCTATATACACATACCTTTTGTGTACATGCATTTACGAAATCATTTTTTTGCCAAGGATACTTAAAAAGTAACTGCCTTTAAAAATCCTCAATTGACTCTTTCACCGTTCCATTACTCTAAATCTGCTATGAAAACAATCTGTGGATCTCAGCTCTTTGAATATGCATCAGTGGCGTATAATGCATGGCTAGATGTATCAACCCAACTGCCCTTGTGTCATTCACAGTACAAACAACATCCAGTTGTTTCAAATCCAAGAATGCCACTTTGGGCAAGACTGAAATGGCTCTGAGAAAATATCTCGAAGGTCTGACGGGCCCGTTTAATTTTTGGAGATGAAAGACTGGAGAGGGAGATGAGCGAATAACGAGGGAATGACTCCAGCGTCATTTGTATGGGCTCAACATTAGGAGGTCAGCAGCATAAAGCTGGGGATGGTGCTGTAGAATAGTGGGCAAAATAAATCTGCTACGAAACATAGGGTGACTGTCTGTTGATTTTAGAGGTTGGTTCTGTAAAGTTAAAAACAGGTATAGGCCTATTTATCAGAAATCGGATCAGGTGCTTAAAGGAACTTTACAGAATTGGTAAGAAAAAAACTTGTAAAATATACTTTTTGATCACAGATTTACATAAAACATACATGGTCTAATGATGATGATAGTAGAAAACATCCCTTGAAATATTTCTGTCTGAAATGCCATATTTGATGAGAAATGAATAAACTAATTTTCCGATTGGAGTTTATCACTCAGTGAGCGTTTTATTCATTTGTTGAAGCTATATGATTTCATGCAAATGTGTAATCGGTTTTTCACTATTTTCTCGTGACCCAGATGGCCGATCGATCTCAAACTTCTACAGGTTTGTCAGTTATGTATATGGTGGATTACAAAAAGTGCTTACACTGCCAGCAACAGTTTCGTTAGCAAAAACCAATTCTGTAATGTTCCTTTAAAAACAGAAATAATATCAGAAATCTGTGTTTCTTACCAAATTACCCACTGAAAACAACATTTGGTAAAGACTGTTAAAGTTTCGTGTGTATTTGAACTTCTGGAACCGAGTTGGTGCCAACCGAATTGGGTTTTACGAACACTTAAGTTTAACCCTAAAGAACCCAAGTCCTACAATATCCTCCTTGCCAAAGTGGAGGATTTTGAAGGATTTGGGCTATTAGGGATCTGCAACACAGGAGGATTTCGAAGGATTTGGGCTATAAGGGTTTTGCAACACAGGAGGATTTCGAAGGGTTTGGGCTATCGGGCTGTTTTTACATAGGAGGATTTTGAAGGATTTAGGTATTATGCAGCTTAGCCAAAAAAGGATTTTGGAGGTTTTGGGCTTTTTGGGGTTGAAGACATATTTCTTTGTTTGGCAACTAAAAATATCTGTTGACTGAGCCAAAAAACAAAAAACAAAAACAAAAAGAAGCTAATCACAAGGGCACAAATTATTAAATATCATACACCAAGGGCCCTAACAGAGCACCTAACTAATCACAAAGTTGACTCCCTAACTTCTGTTTCAAAAGGATTTTGAAGGATTTGGGCTAATATGTATACTTACAATAAGTTGAAGGATATCGAAGGATTTGGGCACTTTAGGTTTATGACAACTTTAATCTGAAGGATATTGAAGGATTTGGGCAGTATGTGTACCCAAGGGCCTAGTCTGTTAGGGTTAATGCAGTTTATGGCAATGAAAATGATATCATTATTGTTGGGAAAGTGAAAATTTAACCATGAAATATGTGAAAGTAAACTAATCTTAACAAATCAGCAAAGAAAACCTGAGAATTAGTCTTGACATCCCTTTCCGGTTTCTTGTAAACAATTTAAGAATTTTGCCCAAGTGACGTTCATGTTATCATTATGTAATGGTCACAAAAATTCATTGTCAAAAAAAACCAAACTTCTTGTCCCAAGTTTGAATTTTGTTTCAATGTTAATTTTAACAAATTATTTGTATTTGGCCATTATATGTATCTCTCACAAGTTGCCATAATGGGTATTTTTATTTTCAAGAATTTGATATGAATAGAATTTTATAAAGATTTGATTTCATAGAAAAATAGTCTTCTTTTGAGTTTTCTTGTTTTCGATATGGGCGAGACTTGCAGAGTCTATCAGTACATCTACACGGATCCCCTCTGTAACTTTTATTTCAACTTGTGAAAATAACGCGCAGTCCTAAAACGTGCATCCGAAGGGCCTCTCAAAGTGCTTATTATTTTTTTTTCTACAGGTACATGTATGCAGAGCTGTGTTTGGAATTATATGACCATTTATGTATATAGCCTCAAGTAAGAGTAAAAAAAAGGTATCATTAATCACAGTGAAACAGTGGTCTGTGTGTACCAGCATGACCTGTCTTACAGAGAACTGCAAGTCCCATAAATATTAATCGTAGGTAGTGCACAAGATGATACAGGTACATTTTACTAGACAGCTTCTTTTGAAGTAAGGTCTCAGGGTACCCTTTAAACTCACTGACTTGCTTCTAAGTGAAAGCAAATCAAAATCAAGTGCATTGCTTATTAAAAGGAACATTACAGAATTGGTTTTTGCTAACAAAACAGTTGCTGACAGTGTAAGCACTTTATCTAATCCACCATATACATAAACTGATAACCTGTAGAAGTTTGAGATCGACCGGCCATCTGGGTCACGAGAAAATAGTGAAAAACCGATTACACATTTGCATGAAAATCATAAAGATTCAACAATGAATAAACGCTCACTGAGTGATAAACTCCAATCGGAAAAATTAGTTTATTCATTTCACATCAAATATGACATTTGAGACAGAAATATTTCAAGGGATGTTTTCTACTATCATCATCATTAGACCGTGTAAGTTTTGTGTAAATCTGTGATCAAAAGTATATTTTACAAGTTTTTTTCTTACCAATTCTGTAACGTTCCTTTAAAGATTGACATCTTGGCAAATACTTATGTCTCAAAATGACAGAAGGGCTACTCAGTGGTTCACGTACATTCCAAAAGAATCACTGTATCTTAGCAAAGTAACTTCAGAAGCTGAATTTTGTTTAGGACCAATAACCTAGGTCTTATTCTGCTGGTGTTACTCTTATCTTTGAAACTGAGAATGCAACCAAATTGTTCTTGGCGTAAACAGAATTCAGAAAAAAGAGAGTAACATTTAATCTGTGATTAATCCTCTATTTATTGAACTCAACAAATTGCTCAACAATTAAATTAGACCTGATAGCCAGTCTACATGGTGCATGGATGCAAATTTCTGGCTGATGTGCAAAAGGACTGCCACACATTTTCCCCCATTTTCCCCATTTTATTTATTATTTTTTAAATTATAGGTCTCAATGCCTATTCAAGACAGAGCAGGTATAATCCCAAATAATGTAGAAATGTAAAAAATTGGTGATTAAATAATTAAACGGATATCATTTTGAGGCATTGTAGGCCTATACTGTGAATCATTTTGTATCTTTGACTATGCTTCAAAGGAACATTTTACAGATAAAACTTTGATTAATATGTGATTCTTAATGACTTCATGATTGGATTGACAAGATGGTTGTTTCTGTTTTTCCTCCCTTTCTCAAGATTCTTGCTTTACGTAGACTTTTTTTGGTAATTGATGAGCCCATAGTATGAGTGGCATCATACATCCACAGCAGACCTCAATGTTAAAAGGAAACAAAATAATTGCAATTGTCCGGACAGTTTAACGAGAAAGAAATCAGAAGTATTCTTTCAGCAAAAAAAGAGCTTAGAATTTGTATCCGAGAATGACGCAAATCCTGGGAAGTAACTTCATCAAGGAGACATCCCCTGGCACTTTAGTTCTGTTATCACCTTGACTTATGATTACTGTGGGGGAGATGTTTGGACTCGGGGACATCGTTGATCTTTTCCTTCACTAACTTAAGTAAGAAGAATCACAATGGAGCGGTCAAACTCGGACATGATAGGACCTGACGTATGTGTTGGGTTTTTTTGTTGTTGCTATTGTCAGATCTAGACATTTCTTTTTGTTCAATCTGTATTGAATTCAGTCCCTGTGAGTTATGGGGAATTTCCCTGCTTTGAGGAATGATTTCATTGACAAATTGCAGTTGTAAATTTTAATTGAATTCAAGTTTTTTTTTTGCTATTTTGTTGTTCGTTTCACAGGTTCTCGATAAAGAAATACCAGCACATGCAAGAGATTGAGTGGGAGGTTTGAGGATTACGCCAGTTAAAAAGGTAAGATATATTCATTTGCTCTGTGTGTTTGAGTGAGCATTGTACTTTCTTAAAAAAAGGACAGGTGTCTGTTGTTCACAGTTGCGGTACCGTGCTGGGCTAAAGCAGGGCAAACATAATTCAATATTTCCTACAAATTACGCTGCAGCCGAGCCTCTTTTCCTTATGTGCTGACGTCACGGCATTCTCTGGGAAATCGTTGAGACACACTGTTTTGTGAGGTGGGGAGAACCATTGATCCCTCTCTTCATTTTGGGGAGACTTCCGGATAAATTACGAAAACCTTGCCCTGGCTTGGGTTACATGGCCATTAAATCATCACCCATGCTCGGGGATTTGTACGGCGTAATGAAATTCCTATAGATCGGATAGAGAATTCCTCGGCTGCTGCGCGGCCGGATAATCTTTCATGCTCTCCGGTTTGCACGTCCGGGAATCCGCCCCTGTGAAATCTCCAATTTATACCCCGGGTTTGCTCATTCTGTAGGCAATTTGGTCAGGGGATCATTGGCGGATTGTCATCGTACAGCTGTAGCCCCTTTGCCGGAACGTGATAGCACGGATTGAGACGGAAATTTAGTTATTGCACCCTTTTATGCTGATAAAAGGCAAGGCAAATACTGAGAAAAGGTCACAAGCAATCGCAGGGTATGTTTGAAGGACTTGCCATGTACAAAGCTTATATAATTTCAGTGTCTTACATGTACGTATTGGACATGGTTCAGAGCTATCTCCGAATGCACCTTTTGTTGAAGGCAGATCTGAAATGTCAAAATTTGCTCAGCATTTCCAATTCTTATCAGCCGTGTGTGGTTCCTGAAAATCCATAGACATGCCATGGGAATTACAACTTTATTTATTGGAGTTTGTCGTTCACTGGTTGAACAAGATACCAGCAGTACGGGCACTGAACAGTGCAATTCAACTTTCAATTGACTTTCTTTATTTAGATTATTGTATGTTGAGCGTTTGTTCATAATTATAAAAAGCGTATTTAATCTAGGGTTGAAATGTGCACAGTAAGTTACTTCCTCGGTCAGGTGTGGTATTTCTGGCCACATGCGTAGATGCAGATTGGCCTTCTTTGCTGGGCCGACCCCTGTACTCAGAGGAAATGTATTTTACTTGGAAATGCACTCTCGCGCTGCATTAGCGGGGCCTAGACCACGGGAATCACCGCACGCACAATTTGCTCGCTTCCCCTGACCAGAACGCGTTGGAGAAGCCTCCCCCTCGTTGAACGGCTCGAGTCGAGAGGCTTTGCGTGCAGATAAATATTGCACCGCTGCGTCACAAACCATTACAGATGCAAGTCACCTGCGGCAGGCAGTGTACGAGTAGACATCAAACATCCGTGTCTGAATGGAGACTGGCGACTGATTTACCACTTAAAGATCAGGGTTCACGTTTTTTTTTTGTTTATCAGAAATTTTTTGTTAAATAAAACAATAATAACAACATTTTTTGAGAAGCACTTTTAACAAACCGTCAGTGTGCAGCACATAAGAATAACAAAGTCAAATACAAACATTTATTCAAAACATTATGTGTTAAACAAATTTGTACTTGGCCACAATGCAAGAAAGTTAGCTGTTGCAAATTGCTTACCAACCAAAGTTATAATTGCAAAATTAGATAATGGCCTCAGGTTTGGACCCCACCAGGGTCCAAACCTGACAAGTACTTGGCAGAGAAACTTTAGGATATTCATCTACGGTAAATGTACAAGTTTGGTTGTGTTCATTTAGCCGTCCGTGCTTAAGTGAACTTAGTCACCGGTGGAAGTTATTGAACTCGTAATAAACTCAGCCACGGTATAGGTAATGAGAAAGATTATCTTGAAGCTCAACTGAGCTCGGTACATTATTTCTGTCACATCTTGTGAGCAGGGAATTCTTTAAATAACAAGTCTCCAGGTAAAGTTAAAAACCTGCACCTTTGCACAAAATTGCGCCACTAGGTTCATGTATGCATAGTGCAGAAAATCCATAGCCATAAGCAGTAGAGCTGACAATGTTCAAATATTTGTACTCTGCAAAGTGCATTGGAAAATTCTTGGAAATTTTGTGGCAACAAAAGTCATGCCCATGATAACTTTGAGGGGTTATGACCACTGATATTAAATCACGGGGTTAGTATTTTAATTTCAAGTTCTAATTTGCAAATGTGTGATGCTTCCAGACGAGAACCCAATTTATGTGTCAATTTTTTTTTCGTTAGTGAGAGGTATGTGGTACACATTTTTACTTGGTTTTTCAAAGATTTGTGGAATGATGAATGTGCCTTTACCATTGAGAGGATTGAGATGAACGAAGGATCAGTATCCAAGCACATCTTTAAGAAAAAAGCAAGGGAGCATTGTGCACGTGAAAAGTACAAGCACCCAAGGGCTCTAACCTCCCATGGATGTGGGCAGTGGTTATACATGTATAAGGCCAATTAAACCAGGACAATCAGCCTGGTTCTTTGTTTTTCCAAGCACAAGTAATTGGCCATATCAGTTAACTGTGATCTGTTATTCGCCTGCTGTGCAGGTCTATTTGTTTAATATCTGATTAGGTGTGTAAGCCTGACTGCTCATTGGCCTCAAGCCCCTTGGAAAGTAACTGTCCACTGTTGTAGTGTAATTTGGGATTAAGCAGTGGCAGGGAAGGTAAGCCCTTGTATAAATTGGATTAGGGGCTGGTTGACTGAGGATGGCAAAGCTCAGGTACAAACTCAATGGTGAAATGGCATGCTGTAATAAAATGTGTGTACACTGGACATGTAATTTGGTTACTGAACATAAATGTGCATATAAAGACTTGAGTAAATAGGTTGTAGAATGTGATTTTTTTTTTTAGAATGTGAATTCTTTTTTTAAAGAGGAGCCTAAAAATACCCTTATTAATTCGGCACGTTTAATTAAATTGATGGTTTGCTGTTCAAAATTGATATTATCAAAAATATTGAACTGTTAAAAATGTCTGCTTCCAAAAAAATGTATCTGCCTATAGTATTGTTTGTTTTTTCCTCCTCAACAATACTAATTATAATAATAGTAATGAAAATTGTTCATGCACACAAATCCACAAAAGTGCTCATGGCGTGAATACATACAACGACAAGATTACTAAAATGTAAAATGCAAGAACTTTGATAAAGGCCTACAGAAAACAGCATTACGCAAATGCGTCATTGAAAAGATAAGTTTTTAGGTTTTTCTTTAACTAGATTACAGAAACCATGTGATGGCAAATATATTCCATAACATTAACATCAATGGCTTTAGTTCTACACAGCTGACGTGCTTTCTTAGTGATTCTGTTATGTTTTAATTGAACCAAAATGAAAACATGCAGGGCTTAATGCGTTTAAACTGTGTGTTGTGTGTTGTGTAATGCATGGGACCCAGTTACACTTAACGCGTGGTGTTTCTGGCAGTGGCTGCTGAGTGCGCTGCAGCACCTTGTAAACACTCAAAACTTATAAGGGTTTCATAATTCAAAGACCTTCAGAAAAAACGCCCAATATGTAAAGGATCTACCAAGGATTCTTTTTCAAACTTTCAGGAACAAAAGATCTATCCTTAAAAAATTACCTTCAGTGAACTTTTTTTTTTTAGGATGAACAATGATACTTTTCAAATTATGTCAATATTTTTTTGGGAGACGTTTTGTAATGAATTTCTCACCTGGATCCATTCACACACGTTAGCCGCTGCAATAAACCAACAAAAATGTTGGTTACGCATTTTATATAAAACGCATTTTATATGAAACAAACCAACCGCATTCATTGAAAGTGCTCATAAAACCTATCCTGGTATGTTTTCAGTGTTGATAGAGAAGAGTATTTCAACGGTACAAATGTTTTCTTTTTCTTTTTTAACGGTAATCACCCCCCCCCCCCCCCGGTAGATAAAGACACTTTATAAGATTCTGCTGTGAATATTATTATTCTGTTTAACGACAAAGTACAGAATATATGACTATCAACAACAACAAATGATCACACTTTTATATAATGGTTTGGCTATTCTATTTTCTCATGACTTCGACGACCGATTGAGCTAAAAACGTAGAAACGTTTGTTAATTCATGCAGGCTGGGTCACATAAAAGTGCCATTAACAGGCCTACTGGTCTTTTATATGAAACTCACCCATGTTTTCCTTGTGCTTCATGTTTAGGGAATATGGGAATTCTGAATTTATAATTTTGAGGGAAGCTACTTTGTTGTTTTGGATGCAGTTTTATAGATTTGTTACGAGGATTTTCCCCCTTGCATAAGATTGAATGTGTACCAGTCAATCTTCCTTGAGACCCAGATCCTGGGATGAATGACCTTGCATATGTTTTAGTTGCAGGGACCCATTAAAAAAATGACAGTAAAAACATGTCATGTGAGAGAATGTTAATTCCAAATCATAAATTAGGTTTGTTTTCAAAGAAATTCTTAAGTACTAAAATTTCACAGCTTGACAACCTCTCTAGAAGTATGTATTATGTAACACTTTTGTTGACGACCACGATTACATAAAAACAGGACAAACCACAGCAACTTGTTAACAGTTTGAATCGGGAGTATGGCCTTCTGGAGCCTGCTGGATTGGCAAAAGTAGTTCTTCTCTTAATAAATTTAGTTCAAAGGTAAAACAAACACATTCAATTATGTCATTCATTTAGTTACAAGCTTGACTTGAAAATGACCAATTCATGTCATGCATTTACATGAGTTAATGACATTTCTATTCACCCATAGAGCAGTCCTTGCTGTATGATTCAACTAAATTCTCTAACCAAAACCGTTAATGGAACAATTTCCAGAGATAAAGAACACAATATACAACAAACTCAGTATTGATACGATCCAATCGGCACAATGAAGGATCGCTGTGATTACTTTATAGTCAGTGCTAAACCTATGCCATATTTAACTGATGAGTTGGATGGATTAATGATGTCCTTATCCATGGAAAGTAACTCAAGGTTTTGTTTGAATTATTGAAAGTTTGACCTTTTCGAAAGGTTTCCCCACTTTGAGGAATAATACTGAAGACTAATTAGCAATTTGAGCTGACATTTTTACAGGATAATTGTACACTTTAAATCTCAATTAAAAAAAAGGTATTTAAACAGTTCCAGCCTCATGCAAACATATTTCCATTATTGCATTACAAACCCTTGTTTTAAATGAACTCAATTCCCACATCACCGCATCAATAGTTTTGTTAGTAAACAGTGGTCAAATGTTACAGAGTAGAGGGAAAACTTGTCATTTTATCAGGACAAAAATACAATATCCAAAAGACCAGAACAAACTTTTCCCCCTTTTATTCATGTCTTTCATTTGCTGATTTTTGCTGAATTTTTTAAAAGTCTATGGGAAAATTCAAAACATCTCCAGTAAATCTTTAACATTCGCATTAATCTGTAAAAGTGTTTCTTACATGTATTTCAACTGTTGAATTTGAAATAAGCATATGATTATGCACAAAATTTCTGGAAAAATAAATAAATAGGTTTCCAGCATTTTCACTAAACCAGAACCAAAATTTCGGGCCTGGAATTTCATCTTCAATGAGGGCAAGGCCATTATTCATTTTGCAAAGGGCACTTCAATTGGAAAATTTAAAAGTTTATGGAAAACTTTTTGAAGGGGGCAGCAAAGCCAAGACCAGGGCAGCAGAGGCCATTGCCTCCGTGGCCTTCAAGTAATTCCAGGCCTGAAATTGAATGAAATTTAGTTGGACGATGCATTTATTGAAAACTAGAGGATGGGAATGAATTTACTCATTCCAAAAAACCACTGGTGTATTAATATACCTTTAATAGTACCAACAAAGACTTAATTGTGGATCAGATAGTGTAGAGCAAAGGAAGTGCAAAGAAATCCTTACTCTTCTCATCAAGTGGCTAGGCTTTTATTGTTCCTCTTTCCTCTCCCGGGTTTTTTTACTCACTGGTTTAATTGGAAATCCATAACCCCAGAGGGCAGTAACTGTATAGCGTTGGCGGGGAATTCATACTATGATGTTAACCTCCCACAACGGTCATTAGGTTAGACTTCAAACTTGCACACAAGTAATTGACTCATTGGTATCTCTTACTGTTTTTTTTTTCTCCTTCTTCTGTCCAACCCACCAAAACAGAAACTTAAATTTCCTCCCAGAACTAAGGCTTCTCCTCAAATACGGTTTTTTTGTACCTATGGGAAAGGATGAATTGTTTTTTGTGGGGGCAGTATATATTTTTTAAACCATGAACATGTGGTTGGTTGAAAACATGATGGAAATAAAATTTCTAAATTCTTTGAAGCATGGAGATCCATTTTTGTTTTCGTTGAAAAGAAATAAGCATAATTTGTTTAACGTTACACTGCTTCAATTGGCATTGCCTGGTCAACCAGCCTAAGACAGTGTTAGATTATACTTTGCTTGAAAATTACAACATTTTAGAATGAAAAAGAAATACTTCTCAGAACTATTAGCACTTTCTGATAAATTAGTACATAAGCTATTATGAGAAAATACAGCGATTTTTATGTCTGAGTTGGTTTATATTGTCAATCCCGTACACTAAGAACTTTTTGGTAGACCCCTGGGCTTATTTGCATAGGTATGCCTAAGTGCACAAAAAGAAAAAAGAAGAGAAGCAAAAAGCCCTACCACAAAGCAAGTGTGCTTACCAGAAAAAAAAGGTTACCAGTAAAAATACAATGTCAAATGTACCATATGGAATGGTTTCCTGCTTTTCACTTAACAGAAAAAAAGTTTTGCACTATTGTCTGCTTAAGCAGCTCTATGAAATTGGGTCATGATCCTTCACTTGCAAGTTACTGCAACTCTCTTTTTAAGCCATTGAGTTTTAATGTAGGTGCAGGGTTCTGCCCACAGTGGTCGGTGCCGGAAAATCCGCCCGGCACTCAGGATTCCCCAACCACCACTGGCAGAAATTTTTCTGTTTCCAACCTCCACACACTTTCCAAATTGTTTAATTACACTCGCAATTTCCTTTCAAAGGTTTTCAACGAAATGTGAAATAGGGTATTTACCAGTAAAAATGGTATCCGAATCCATTAATTTTGAGTCTATTTATATTATCTCGCAATGGTTTCCAGGGAAACATTTTTCCACTACTAAAGAAATCCTGGGCAGAACCCTGTAGGTGTACTGTAAACGTTAGTTTGGGTAAAAACTTAACTACAAAGAGATATTGTCGTGTACATACAGGTGTGAGGGTTTGTGTTTGCGGTGGTATTTTCCTCCTTTATATTTTCTCTCACCCTGTATGGTTTGAAATATCTGCGGGGGAAGTTTATTTTAGCGGGACTAATTGCCGTAGCTTTCATGCTGGGTCACCGATACCATACGCCTGCGGTCGGAGGCCTCCCCCTGCTGGAGTCCGATCAGTAAAACCTCCACCTGGGAAACTCCCTGGTCCTCCAGCACCGGGCCAGCCGCTCCAACTGGCTGCAAAAAGGGAGCATCGCCATGGGAAATGAAACTCTTTCTTTATTCATATCCTGTGGTTTGGGAACCCGTCGGTAACGGAATATCAATCTGGTTACTCATTTGTGCCTTTGAATATTCATGGATGGTACATGTACCTCTTTTGGGGGTGACATTCTCCTCTTTTTTGGGGTGGAAATGCCATCATTTCAACATGCCTATAATTTTGAAATTTGGATCTTGGTTTCAGAACTTTTTCTTAGCAATGACTCTTATCCTTGCACCTTGAGGCCTTCGCATAAGGCATTTTATTATTACTATCGTAATAGTGTTTAATGACATGGTGGTTAGGTCCTTGATGCCTTTTTATAACATTCCTTGTCATTTGGGTCTATTTCAATCAGTGATCAGCCATCCCTTAAACTTTTGTTCAACTCAATGGGAAGCATACAGCTATTGGGTGCTAAGGAGTTCTTAAATTTCACACATTGTCATCTCGGCCCGTACTTACTCCTATAACAACTGTACACCGGGGTGTAGAGAAGCAAGTATCTGCTAATGGACTTGCTCAAGGCACATGAGCAATGTCTAATCAATGATTGATTCGTGTGCCTTGATCATTTGTTCATGAGCACAGCTCACTTGACCACTTTGACCAGCCACATGATTCCACTCATCCCGGGACGACCGCCCAGAAGTTGGAGTTTCAACATCTTTGACACTTATATAAATATGGACTCAATGATAACTCCCGGGCCCTCCCCTAAAAAAGAAGATCCGACACTTCCCAATAAGGCAATGATTTTAATTTCATATGGATCTGGGTGGGTTGGGCTTGGTTTAAAAATAACACCTGGGAGATAGGAAGACCTCCGTGGGTTTATTGATAAGGTATTAAAGTGCTATTTTTAAGTGCAACAGAGTCCCTCCCACTTTTGTCGTCTGATAAAATTGTTATCTACTAAAAAAAAGATAATATCTAGAAAAATTCTGCTGTTAGTTAAGGGTCCATGGTACAGATTTGTAATTGTTAGACTGGCTTACAACTCTTTAACAAGTGGTAATACTGCACAGCAGTGTATGGTCCAAGTCCACATTGTGTTCCATAGCATTAGGCAAGTTACTTGCGTTTTTTGATTGTTCCATTTCAAAGCGGGGTAGTTGTAGGAGGTTATAAAGCTTAGCTCATGATCATCTGTGCTTTATATTCCTGATCCCCAGGCCAGTACATGTGATTTTTGATCAACTGCTGTGACGTGTACATGTAATTTTTCATGGTGTGTCACACACATCTTTTCATGGTGCGGTTACCTTTTGACGTATTTGGCTGTACAAGTCAAAAGATCATGGCTCCATCCTCACCCTATTGACATTTACAGCGTCCCCTCCCGAGATAAATAGTACAGCCTCATGTATAATTCATGATGTCGTCGGGTCCAGTGTTTGACATCATCACTGTGTGAGAGAGTTAGCACACAGGATTAAACTGTACACACCAAACCGAAGTATACACACACTACACACACCACACAGTAGTAGGCTATGACACTGTACAACTACTAGTATCGTACAGGTACTCAATGCATAACACGCAGTATCAGGAACTCCGTACCAATCACACTCCTCTTTAGCGAGCACTCTTCCAATCTAAGACTGATACTGTTGGTTTGAGGACTCGCCACAGCCCCACAGATGTTGACAGCGATCGCCATCCTTTGAGAGAGAGAGGTTATCTGGCCGTCGTCGCCTCCTTCCGATAAAAACCTGCAACCGCTTGGAGTTAAATATATTTTTAGCAGAGAATCTTATTTCTGTACATGTAGCTATGTGTACGATGAGCCATTGACTGACACACACAGGGTGATGTGAACAAGTGTACTGCATGCAGGATAGGAACAGCCATTTTGAAAGGTCAGTTCTTTGCTGGAGTTAAACTGAGTAAGTGTTTGTACAAGACCAGTGAAATTCATCGCTAAAAGTCATTGATATCGGTTGGATGTTTAAAAATCAACTTAAATTTCACAATTACATACCTATATTATATTAGGTGTAATTACTGAATACACAAACTGTTATCGGGTATATCAAGTGATCCTGGAAATATACAGGAAGGAGAAGTACACAAGACGGCGTGTGTGTTCATACATATGCATACATGTACAGTACTTGCACGGTTACTTGCATGTCTCTTTTTTATAATACAGTTTGAGGACAGTTTTCTCAATTTTTTCCAATTTGGTTTTCTATTTCTTGTGTTGAGGAGTTTGTAGAGGTGTACCCATGCAGACAGCATGTGTTCTTAGTGCACTCTCTTCTTATTTTTTTTTCCAGGAAATGGAGTGCCTGATATAACTTGAGTGTGTTTGTGGTTTTCCTATAAACAACTTTTGAAATGCAATTTTAGAAATTTAAGGGTCATTCTGTATACTTATTGACTTGTATCCCCGAGCGCTGGTACAACATTTCCTAGTTTTTTATTTCAGCCACTTGGCATATGTACTGTACTTAATATTGTCTACATGGATATGGCTTGCAACATACTGTACATGTGAAATGGCTATTAATGACAATGAGAATGATCTCCAGAGAAATGAGGTACTGAATTATTTTTGAACTTCTCAATTCTAGTCGGATCTACAGGTACATTATAGATAATAGAAAACACTTGTGACATGATAAGAAGTCGCAACCTTTTGGTTGAGTCTGAACAGTGAGTTAGTAACCTTTTGCCAAACTTAGTCATATTTGTTCATGTTAATGTAGTGCCTATTGGCTTAGGGGTACTGAGTGTGCGTTTACTGCATGTTTTTCTATGTGGCAATGTTTTTGCCACAGTTCCTGAAGGAAGTGACCCTGTGCAATTTTTCTATTCAGCGCCAGACAAGCCGGAGGGACTCTGATTTCCCTGAATCCAGAGGTCATGGCCCCTGACTCCTTTCTGGATGGAGTAGATACTGGGTATCATATGCAAAGCAGAAGGAAGCCTGAATGACTCCTGTCTAATGACTTAATACAAAAATGCCCTACTGTGTACCTTGGCCTAGTTTCAGAGCTGCTGTAAGCAGACAACAGTGCTTAAAAATTGTCTGCTAGGCAAACACAAGCAGTTGCAAATGGTATATAAAACATGATACAACCTTTTGCTATAACCTTTTTTCTGGTAAGAACAATTGTTTTTGCGCTTAAGCAGCTCTATAAAATTGGGGCCCGATAGTGATACAGTTCATTTTTACTTGTTCAGTCATTCCAGCCAGTCTGGATGAAGTTGAATACGATAGAAATAACTTGATCTCACACTTACTGAGTAGAAGAAAAGCTGAACGATTTCTGTCCAAACCGACTTTATACAAAAAACATCTTCTTTTTACAGTGTGCATGTTTGAAGGGACCCCTATCCAACGCAAAATAAGGTGCTTTGATCTTCTCCCAATAAGATTTTACATTAATTTCAATTCTTTCTGATTCCATGAACGTACACTTCAGTCAGGATGTTTTTTAGGTACATTGAAGTGACTTGAACTAACTTCAAGACTAACTTCTGTCTGAATTTAAATTTTCACCTGTGACTAGCTTGATTACCTGTGTTAAAGGTAATGCGTAATGTTGCTTCCAGATGGTTTTGTCTCAACTTGTCTGAACTTCTTTGAAAGAGAACGACAAATTATACTGGAATGCATTCATTCTATTCTCTTGTTTTCAAAACCGTATTCCAAACCATATCCAAAATGTAGTCGTGTAAATTGTGAGTTGGTGTCCAATTTCCAGATGCTCTTTTGCCCATTGTGGGGATGATTTTTGTTCATTGTACCTTCAATCTTTTTTTTTTTTTAAATATTTAAAAATAAGGATGTATGACCACTACCCTTTTTCAAAAATTTGCTTTCCTTATCAACCACAAATCTATGCATATTGATTTGATGTTGGTCTGGTAACGGTTGCTGTCAACAATGTGTATGTGTAACAAGTGGCACTTCAAAGTTGTTGTTTTCCTGTCCATCAGGAAGTTAGCAAACGATAAGAGTACTGCCGTCGATTTCACCAAACTCTTCCTAACTTCGGACTAGTCCTAGGCAGTGCTAAGAGATAGGACAAGCTTTAAGTCTCGTCCTAACTTAAGATTTGTCCTATCTCTTAGCACTGCCTAGGACTAAGTCCTAAGTTAGGAAGAGTTTGGTGAAATCGACGGCTGGAAAGTCAGCAAAATAAAAAATTCCAAGAACAATCTGCCAAAAGAGGATAAACACAAGCGAATTTCTTATTCAATTTTTATTCAACTAGCGGTATCTTACCCTTTACCCAGCAAGCCACTCAAACTCGAGCTAACCTTTCGGGATGACTTTGGTCAGATGTCTTCCCTGGTTTGCTCACATTTCAATTCATGAGAAAACTTGGAAGTTATTAAAGCGATATTTTAGAATCTCTGGAGAGAATGCCGTGTGGCCGATTGTTCCGCACTAAGTATTCTGGAAGCAATTCATTAGCTAATTGAATAATTAGTTTTAACTGAAATGTGCCCAGCAGACCATTGTTTGCTGTTAAGGGAGATTGCTTTAAAAAGAAAGGGAAATGGACAGGTTACTGTCAAACAGGGTTAGAATAAGGATAATTCACAATACAGTGTGCTCGCTACAGCTTACAACGGAGGGGCCACTTCCCCCGAAAGCGGTTCGATTACAAACAATCACACTTACATGTACAACTCACATCATATTTGCAGTTTGGGATTTGTTTAATGGCTGGCATGAATGTGGAAAACATTCACTAGCCTCACAAAAAAAATACCATCTTATGCCGTAAGCATGGTAAACATGAACGAATTTAAACAGTCATGGTCATGTGGCGGGTGCTGCGAGACGACTAAAACTTGTCGAGATGCGACGTGAAGAGGGCCTCTCCTGAGCAAACTGTAGAGGGTGCACTTTATTGTGAATCGTCCATATTGAAACATGTCTGAGTAACTCTAAAGCATTTCAATTAAAACTTGTTGTGGTTTTCCAGATAAAGTTTTGTTTATTTCAATAAGTGACTACCGCTGATCGTTAAATAAAATTATGGGACTTTCCAAGCCACGTCATGAACTTGAAGTATGTGTACATGTACTTCTTGAGTGTACTTCAAATGTCAGTCCTTCACTGTCATTCTGATGCTACACTGGAACATTTGTGCTGAGCCAGCTGCAATTACTCATGCATGGCAAGGCTTTTCTCTCTCTGTTTTGTGTGGGGGTTTGTGATAACCATAGAGCAAGGACTTGTTGTAAAGAACTTGACCAGCTTTTGGGTCTAACACGGGGTAGTAGTCTGTCTGCCCATGGGCTCCCACAGGGCTGGCTGGTATTTCAAGGGGAAAACGTTCAGGTATTTGTGTGTTGTGGAGAATGCATGACAAATTTCTCGTTTCATTGTAAAAACAATATTGCAATTTTGTTTTCATCTTGCAAGGCCACCGGTGACGTGGTGCGGATAAATACTGACAACTAAAAAGGGTAAAACTGCCTCATGATACTCATCTAATTACCCATTTAAATCGGAATATACACATGTCCCATCACAGAGTTTACATGTACTTGTTATAGTTGTGACATTTACCAAGCTACGGTCTGAAACGTGCCGTACTTGAGCAGATATTGTGTATAAAATCCATCGACTAATGAAGGGAAACTTGCTCACTGGATTATGTAACACTATATTATTATCAACAACAAAAATGTCAGTGTATCAGGTCACAGATATCATTGAGAGAATCAGAATTCTGATATGTGGTCACTGTAATGTAAGCATCCATTGGAATTGCCCTGTGGCCTTTCTAGATGAGTATTGTGGTTCTCAGGTGACAGAGTTCATCTGTGTGTTGTGGGGGACCAGAAAGCTCTGATTAGAGGACAGGGGAAAGTCGCAAAAAGAGCACCCCCCCCCCCTCTCTCTCTCCTTGCAGAAGACCCCTCTGCACTTAAGCAACACCGCTCAGGGTGTAATGCAGGTTTCATACTCCATGGGTGTGTTCTGAATTGAAATTAATGCGTTCACGCCGAGGTGGCTGTACTGAATGGAACATGCCACTCATGAAATCATATTTTGTTTACAAAACAGCCCCCAAGGCCTTGCTGTATTGTGAACCAGGGGAGGGCCATGCGAGGCACCGTTGGGCCCCCATATGTAGACATTAGTCCTAGTCCGATTGTCTATTTACCTGGAAACTGTTCAATATCCATCAAAGTTCTTCTGCATTCATACTTCATGTACCTACATTCACCTGCATCTGCGGACAAGGTTAAAGGCCCTGTACACTATTGGTAAGATCGAAAAACACAATGTTCACAGATTCACACATAACTTACATGATTTAAAGTAAGTAATGATAGAAAGGGTTCCTTAAAATATTTCTGCCTAAAATGCTATCGTTTCTGAGAAACGAGTAAAACAATAGTAATTATTGCGCGCGATAATTTGAAAAAACAGAAAACACATAAGATCTCTTTTCATTATTTTCTCGTGACCTCGTTGAGCTCAAACTTTCACAGGTTTGTTTGTTCATGCATATGTTTAATCACACAAAATGTGGACACTGATTTTGAGCTGTTACCAAAAGTGTACAATACCTTTAAGGCAAACTGCGTGCATGTAAACCGGGGGAACATTTCTTTTTTTCAATGTGAAGGAAGAGTTTAGCAGCTTGGCCATAATTGCCCCAAATCATTCATGTGTTTGTTTAGTTTGGCAAGCATGGGGTAGGGCATACTCAGGCCTGATCCGTTCTTAAGTTTGTGCTTATCAAAGGGCACCTCTTTTAGGTAAATCTAAATTTGTACTGGAACGTTTCAGGGGGGCACCAAGGCAATGACCAGAGGCACGGACGCAATTTGTGCTTACGGGCCAGCATGCTGATTCTCTGACAGCCAATTCTAAGACATTCAGTGAAATTTTTTTTTGTCACCCGTGGAATTCCTTCGTCATAAGCTTTGCCAAATTAATCTGGTTTTGATCATGGCGTAATCTCGCCTGTCGAGCACATCCTGCAATATTCAACAAGTTGTTGAAACTTGTAAATCTCCATGTCTCAAATTGATTGTCACCCCACACCTACCCCACCCGTGGGTGTAGTGCTATCAGTTTCTGATGTGTCTACACCAGAATCTTATAGTGAGAAAACAATTGAATAAAGTGGTAATTAACTTTTGTTACTATACAAATACGCAACAGAAAGATGGGAAGATGTTTGTTGTACTTGTATTTCTGACAAATTCATTCAGGAAATGGAAAGAGAAACCATAGAGGAAACAACTTGTGTGTGGCTGAAGAGCAGAAGTTCACTCGGTGGTTAGGTTTAATGTACATTTTACTACTCTGGAAGAGGTAAACGGAAGCACGTGCTACATTTTAACAAATGGTTTGAAATAAAACCACAGAGGTTGTCAACATAGATTAACCCGCAATTGCAAGGACAGAAACATAGGCAATACTCCCAAACGCTTTCATATCCTTGCCCTAGTAGTAGTAGCACATCGGGCCTGGAGTTACACGGAGGCCATTGTTTTGCCCCTGGTCTTGACCTTGGTGCCCCTTCAAATTTCCCCTTAGACCTAAAGATTTTCCAATGGAAGTGCCCTTTTGCAAAATGAAAATGGCCTTGCCCTGTCAAAGATGAATTCAGTTTTTGTGTTTAGGCAATGTGTAATGAGGAAGGGTAGGGCTACACAGGCTATGTTCAGACAGAATACTGAAGTTAGACCCTTACTGGTTTAACTTTAAGAGCAGTGGGGGGGGGGGGTGGTCGTAAAAATAAAACTACCTTGTGTTCAACCGCCCTCGCCGAAAGATGTAACTCATTCGAGTTCAACTCGATTCGGTTAAGTTTTAAGATCGATCAGACACACAAAGTTAACACCCGAATGAGTTAAACACTGCCTTAAAACCGACTTTAGTACTGAGTCTGAATGACCTCACAGTCTTTTCTTTATTTCATTTCATTTCATTTATTACATTTATTAATTCTGGTTGTGAAGCCAAGGACTCTCAGAAAGTGAACTTAATCACTATACTAGCCAAGAAACCCGTGGAGAGAAGACAATGAAGGAAGTTTCAGTTTTAGGCGATGATGCAGTCTTTGTTTTAGGTGACGATGCAGTCTGAGTCTTGATGCATGGTATGCGAAGAGACCTCAAGCTCGCTGACAGTTTTATTTATGAAGTGATATACAAACACCTGCCCTTTTAGTTGTACCTGTACATGACCTATAAATTATTGAGGTTAGTCACCTTGTAATCCAATAGTGACATTAACATCTCATGGATGTTAAGGATATTATTTGGAACTGTCTAAAAAACCATGGTCTACTAACCTGGCCATGAATTCTATCTCATCATCAATCTCTCAATTAGTTGACAACAGTTCATTGTTCAGTGGTGTGCTTCACTGCCCTGTCCAGTCCAAGCTTCATTGATTCCATTGTGGGCGAGTGAATTGTTTAGTGGATAAAAAACTTGCCAGGTCCCCCCCCCCTTCCCCCCAGGGAAACAATGGGTCAGGCCTTGGATGTAAGGAAAATCAATGGTGATCAATACAGCCTCGGCCAGTAAGTGATCAATGGTGTAAGTAAACCATGTTGCTGCATAGCCACACATTGTATACTGGTATGGGAGTGGTGTTCAGAAGGTGCTCAACTGGTAATCCGGTATTCAGGAGAACTGTTGCTCTTTTTGTTCACATTTTTGGACACAATCGGTGCTTAACTGGTGCCCATGTTCCCAGAAAATGAACTAAGGATGGTTTTTCACGACTTCATTAATTGTAGAGGGGGTGGGGGATGTAGGGCACATTCACATTGCATCACAGAGGAAGAAGTAAATTTTTTTAATGGTTGGTTTCATGTATACATTTATATTATATTATTATTATTAATAGTTATTTTTTAGACAAAACCGTCCCAAAAGGAGAGGATATTAAATACAACAAAAGGTACAAGCAAAATGTGAGCAAAGTACAAATCATAATAACCCGGACACACACAGGGACAGATGCATAGCCCATACAGACAACTAGTACAGATTGTCAAAACGACCCGAGCAGCATGCGCTCGAGCAGAGTCCTTTATCTTCTACCTTCATTTGACAACAATTTCATTTCAAAAAGTTGGGACAAATTTTTCTTTTAAAAGAGTGTGTTCATTCACCCAAACGCTTCATTTTAAAAATACAAATACAGGCCAGTGAGAGTTGCATTGTGAAGGACAAATAAGAACAGACAAATCTGTTCTATTTGTTTTACTGTAACCAGTGCCTTGAGCATCGTGTTGGTCGATTTGCTCACTTTATAAAACTGTTATTATTGTTATATTTGAGAAAATGGCATAATATGATGGGCTACCAATAAATATCAGATTTAAAGTACATGGACAACATTGGTAACTATCAAAGACCAGCATCATGTAATAACAAACCTGAGAATGTTTAAGCTCAATATTGTTTATCTGAGGAAAAAGGTGGAAGAAAAATTAATATATATATTTTTTTTTCCCCACTGTTTTCAAACGACAGGTTTTGGACTTGCGAGATTAAAACTAATTGCTATACTCATTTTTCAAGAACTATATAACATTTCAGGTTAAAAAATATTTCATGGAAAGTTTTCCACCATGACCATCTTTTTAGTGATGTACAGATGTTTGGACATTCATACTTTCAATCCTACCAATGGTGTGCATTGTGTATCACCCTTTAAACACATTTATTTGTAAAACGGATATCATTTCGAAGGAAATCCTACAAATAGATGGCTCGCAAAACTATTGCAAAACTGCACTGTTTATGCTCACTATTACAGATAAACTCCACTTGTTGGTGGTATTTTTGGAAACAAGCAGCCAGTTCAAATTTAAAACCCAGTTTCAAATAAAAACCCGAGTATAGAATTGGTAGTTGTGGATAGAAATGTATTTAAACAAAATATATTCCCATCAATTCAAAAGGTCCATGATTAGAAATTCCATACCAGTATCCCTCAGAGAGCATTTTCTTTGTAACTTTTGCGACAATCAGGAAAAAAATTACTTTTGAAGATACCTCCCCTAAATCACTGTTGATAAAATGACCAAGAAGAATTTATAAAAATATGAACAATACCAAACTTCACCTTTTTTGAGATGGTGTTCACTAAAACATGACCGCTGTAAGGGTGTGTACAACTTTGGTAAGACTAAAAAATATGAATGTTCACAGATTTGCACATAACTTACATGGTATGAAGATGGTTATCTTGTTTTGTATTGTTTTGTTTTGTATTGTTTTGTTTTGTATTGTTTTGTTTTGTATTGTTTTGTTTTGTATTGTTTTGTTTTATATTGTTTTGTTTTGTATTGTTTTGTTTTGTATTGTTTTGTTTTGTATTGTTTTGTTTTGTATTGTTTTGTTTTGTATTGTTTTGTTTTGTATTGTTTTGTTTTGTATTGTTTTGTTTTGTATTGTTTTGTTTTGTATTGTTGTAACGGGCACATCCATCACAAGCTTCGGCTTTCAGCCTCCATGTGCAAATGTGGAAATAAATATTATATTGATTTGATTTGATTTAGTTATGGTGGAAAACTTCCCTTGAAATCGTTTTGCTTGAAATGCTATAGTTTTTGAGAAATTAGTAAAAACAATTAGTTTTTATCACGGTGATAAAAATCCGAAGTTTAAAAACAGTGAAAACATATAAAGGGGTCTTTTACTGTTGTTTTTTTGTGTGATTCTGATGACCGATTGAGCTTAAATTTTCACAGGTTTGTCATTTCCTGGATATTTTGGGTTTACACAAAGTGTGGATACTGGTATTTGACAACTACCAATGTTGTGCACATGCTTTTAACTTGATGTAATTTTCACATGTTGGTTGAATAGTGTTTTGTATTGAAATAAGAGTATGGAAAAAAGACTGTACACTTCCAAAGGGATTATTGTAGAACAGCTTCCTGATCTGTACCTTGGTCTGTTTGTCCGTGTACCTCGGGCCAACATTTTAACCGAGCACTTCCCCTTGGGGTTAGTCACTGGTGTGCCCATACGGAAGCTGTTGATTGTACGGGACTTAATAATTGCATTGAAACGGCTACCATTTTGCGTCAAAGCTATGGGTGGCGGTTGCGTATGTGGATTGGCATGTAGCCATATTCAGCATTCAATAGATTCCTGGGCGAGCCAAGAACCAATATTATAAATATTCTTTCGCGTTTTACATTCCTTTTGTTGTTGTTGCTGTAATAAGCAATCATCCTGCCAGAAAATGGTTTAAAAATCTAATCAAAAGATGCAATTGATAAACGGATTGCTCAATTAATTATTTTACAAAATTCACATTGTACTAAATATGAACTTCTGTTGAGGTGTGGACTGAACTGTCCTCTACTAACTAAGTACAAATCTAAGTATAATTTAGATGTACCTGTTTTTATTCATTCTAAAAGCGTTCAAAAAACAATCATGTGTAAGTGCAAAAACCTTATGAAACCAGTTCATTTCTAGGTTAAATGGTGTTTTAAACAAACATTTTTAGCAGCTACACAAGTTGCAATCTCCCAGATAAATTTTGGAAAGTAAGTTGAACATTGTGGGAGTTTTTCATTCACACTGTTTAGTTTCTAATGAACATGCAGTCGACGCTACGTCTGATTTCGGTTTCAGTTGAGTAGAAACCGTTCATCATGACATCAGATCATTTCCTCCCATCCCAAGCAAGATTAGAAACCCCCCCCCCAAACAAAAAAGGCTCCACTCTCATCAAAAACTTCATAGCCACGGTTTTTATTTCCTGCACGTGCCATCTTTCCAAGAATGAGTGCACTCTCTCCCTCTAAGCCGACCAGGCCACCACTTCAAGGGAACCCCTGTCTAATTTTAGAAATCTATTTTAATTATGGCCAATGGCCACCCTTTTTTTTTCCTCCCTCCTCGTGTGGATAATGTGTGTACTAATGTTCAGGCACTTGTGTATTTTTAGAGCATCCTGAAGTGAGTGATCGTAAGGCAATATTTATAGAACTGTGAAGAGGTTAGTGATATGTGATGAGTTGTTCTAGACTAGTGCATTAATACTGGCTGTACAGCGTTTCTCTGTTTGACGGTCAGAGTGCATTCAGTGTATGTACTGTCGACTGAAAAAACAGCAAAGCTGACTGGGATCGGTGTCACCAGGACTTGATTGTAATAGAGGATGATGACAATGCTACCATTGTTGCGATGCTCTGGTGTGTGATAGTGATCAGGTACACTGGAACTAAAAAGTTAGCTACATGTAGACTTCCTTTGTCCCAACAAGCGCATGCCCTCTGAAGTACTTAGTACATGAACATGCTGTTTAATTTATAAACCATACAAAAAACATGTTTACACACCTTTTTTTCCATTGAACTTTGGATGTTTGTAAACAAATCTAACCATGGGTTGACTTGCCTCTATTTGATATGGCAATCTTATACTGTGTACGTGTACATTTCATGCATGGTGTAACCTATTCCCCAGACATTGGCGTGCCCGGCATATTGTTGTAAATGGGAATAACAGGTTGTTTACCATACACTTATTTCTTGCCACACCAGACTTTAACTTCCTGAAAAAATAACGACAAGTCGATGCCCCCCCCCCCCTCCATATCTCCCCCAGCAATGTTACTCATGATGTGCAGAAAAAACAATGCTATGGTTCTCGAGTGAACACTGCTTGATTCGTAATGATAGAGGGAAGTTACCATGTGTACCCTTCAGGTTTGACTAATTCCCAGTGTGGCAGGTCAGTCTCTACAAGATTTATCCGACAACCTGCATGTAATTTCAGGACTGATAATTGACGGAGGCAATTGCCTTGATGCCCCCGGTCATTGCCTTGGTACGCTTCCAGGAGGTATTTACAGTTCCTCCCATAGATGCCCTTATACATGAAGGAAAAATTACCTTGCCCTCACATGAACCTGTTCTCTGTCAACAAATGGTGGAAGCACCTGAGGGGATCAGGGGTTTGGGTCTGGGGTTTCTCTCCCTGCCTTTCACCTCAGTGGACTGCCGGTTTGAATCCCACCTCAGACTAGAGTCTTGCATTTTATTAATAATACTAATAACTAGTTCTTATATAGCGCATTTCACAATAACGTATCAATGCGCTTTACGTTAGTGCCCTGGTCATTGGGCCAATAGCATTTCTGTAATCTTTCTCAGCTCCCTGTGGAGTATACAGCCCCGTGCTGCCGTGGCGCTCCGAAGGCTTTTTCACACACAATATCAACCTCTACCCTCGCAGGTACCCATTTATACTCCTGGGTGAAGAGAGGCAATTATAGTAAAGCAGCTTGCCCAAGGACACAAGTGTCATGGCCGGGATTCGAACCCACACCCCGATGACTTGACCACCAGAACTTGAATCCGATGCTCTAAACCACTCGGCCATGACACCCTATTTTGTGGACTAGTTTTTCAGTCCCTACCTGATTGCGTGGGTTTTCCCTCATGCTGGGTTTTCCTCCCACATCTAGAACTGAACATTTCTTCTCATATCCTATTCATCCTGGTGTTGGTGCTAATTGTGCTGTTGGATGTGCAATTTATAAAATAGATAAGTAGCTTGCGTTTTTCATTTTACACTTCCATACATAAACAAACATCTGTGCAACTCCTTTATTTATCCATAATTAAACAATACCACGAAAAATAAAAGGTTTGATTTAAAATGCATAGGGAGGTAGTACGGATCAGGAGCCAATTTCATAGGACAGACAAACGTATAAACAGGCACTGACAGGTTTGTCTTAAAAGCATCTCATTTGATCATTAGTTTTTTCATTGAATAATTTTTACATAGAAAACAAAAATGCAAACCCAATTGATTCTGTAGATTCCTTTGACTTAATAGCAAACGTTTCCTGTTAAGGGTCTTTAAACAGCAAAAAACAACAACACAAACAGCCTAAGGCCTGCTTGCATATATATGCTTTTGAATTGTATGAAGGCCTTTGAACAAGTAGTTCAGTAAATTCATTATCATTCTGTAGTTTTGAAAAAATAAGTCATAGGGGGCCTATAACTAGCTTTTGCAATTGTCAGTTAAAGACACTGGACACCTTTGGTAATTGTCAAAGACCAGTCTTCTCACTTGGTGTATCTCAACATATGCACAAAATAACAAACCTGTGAAAATTTGAACTCAATTGGTCGTCGAAGTTGCGAGATAATAATGGAAGAAAAAAACACCCTTGTCACACAAAGTTGTGTGCTTTGATGCTTGATTTCGAGACCTCACGCGCGAGGTCTCAAAATCAATTCAAATGTTTCACTGAGAATTTACTTCTTTCTCAAAAACTACGTTACTTCAGAGGGAGCCGTTTCTCACAATGTTTTATACTATCAACAGCTCTCCATTGCCCGTTACCAAGTAAGTTTTTATGCTAACAATTATTTTGAGTAATTACCAATAGTGTCCAGTGCCTTTAAATGTATTATACAGGATTGGTAGAGCGACAAAATAGTGTTCATGTTTTGTATGATCAACCATTATATACATTTGTACATGAAATGAGAAACCTGTGCAAATTAGGGTTTCATCCGTTGTGTGAATCCGGAGACAAAATGGTGAAAAACCTTGCCCAATTTTCGGCATGTAAGCACATTGTCCTTATTTTGGTTGTAATTTTTGGTTTTCTCCTCCCACGTCGAAAAAAAAATAAACATTTCATCATCGTCCCCTATTCATTCTGTTCTGGGCGTTTGCCTGTTAAATGTGTAAGGAAGTAAATAAATAACTTTGGCAGTATTTCAGTGAGAAATATCTGTCCGAATGATTGCAACATTTTTTGTTATGAATACTGCCAACGAAGTGTCAACGTCTAGTTCACCATTTGGCTGTCATAAGGTTCACTGAACCGTGTTTGTGTTCGAAGTAATTACACAAACATTATCAATCAAAACCCCCTTTGTGTGCAATTTGTTGTGACATCTACTTTAAAAAAGTATGCCGGAACCCTATGTACGAAGATAACACATACGGAAATGATATGGCCGACGGGATAAGTGGCTTTCACTTTTATACCGGTACAATTTGTCCACAACGCCTTTATTTTTCGTCATATAAAGACTGTTTCCTATAAAAATTAAATAGTTATAAACATAAATGGTTATTGAACGGATCTCACGGTATTTTTTTAAAACTAATTCCAACAGAGCAGTTTATTTTGCACAGTATATTGTGTTGAAACGACTAGATTGGTGTGATACATTGGCTCTGTGTGGATGTGGTGAGAATCTCACTTTTACAGTTTGGATGAGTGTGTAGCATTTTACCTGAGTTTTTCTTGTAGACGGTGGATATGTTATCTTCACATGGATCAGTCTAGTTGACTATGTACTGGAACCTACCCTAATGTTCTGGCTATGGTACTTGATCCATTTCAGTGCTTTTTCTGTCATCCTGGTTCACCATTACTCGGAGGCTCTCACGCTCGCGTACTCGCTAGGCGCAGGCTTCAACTCGCGCCACCTGGTGTTTTGTACAATCGCGTCAACATCATTGGTCAGAGATGCCAGTGCCCCCCAGGGTGCGTACCCACTACCCAGTAATGGAGCAAAACACTGGTGTCAGGATATCCCAAGTGGATTTGTCCAGAGAAAACAACAATGAATTATAACTTGATAGTTTGACTAGCAGTAGCACTATTCAGGTGTAAAAGTGACGGGAATTGGCGTTGATTGAAGTGAACTACTCTTCAATCATTATTATGTGGAATTTCAACCTGTTCTTAATAATCTAGCTATTCTCTTTTTTCAGTTCCACGCATTAAAATCGAACGTTGTTTTCTGTTTCTTCTCCAGATTGTGAATTTTAATACTACCAGTACTTAGTAAGTGTGTGTGGCACCTTGACGGACGCACCACACCCCGTGCTTAACCCCACCTGCATAGTGAGCGGCTTTGTTGATACGCACTCATACAGACAAGATGGGGCGCAAGAAGATACAGATATCCAGAATAAATGATGAGAGAAACAGACAGGTAAGTGTTAATAAATAACGCTGGAGAATGTTCAAAGACACTGGACACCTTTGGTAATTGTCAAAGACCAGGGCCCAATTTCATAGAGCTGCTTAAGCAGAAAATATTGCTTAACAATTACCTGCTAAGCAGAAATGAGCAGGACACCAGTTACAAATTGTACATGTGATATATATTGGCTGGTAACCTTATTCTGGTAAACATAATTTTGTTGTGCTTAGCTACTTTTTGTGCTTAAGCAGCTCTATGAAATTGGGCCCAGTCCTCTCACTTGGTGTATCTCAACATATGCACAAAATAACAAACCTGTGAACATTTGAACTCAGTTGGTCGTCCAAGTTGCGAGATAATAATGGAAGAAAAAACACCCTTGTCCATGTTGTCACACGAAGTTGTGTGCTTTCAGAGGCTTGATTTCGATTTCGAGACCTCACGCGTGAGGCCTAAAAATCAATTCAAATATTTTACTGAGAAATTACTTCTTTCTCAAAAACTACGTTACTTCAGAGGGAGCCGTTTCTCACAATGTTTTATACTATCAACAGCTCTCCATTGCTCGTTACCAAGTAAGTTTTTATGCTAACAATTGTTTTGAGTAATTACCAATAGTGTCCAGTGCCTTTAATGATGTTAAGATTAGTTCCCTTCTGACATGTGTGGAGTCCGATTCCATCAGAGTGTTGGGGGGTTGGGCTCGAATCCTGGTTGTGGCACTTGACTATAATTGCTTCTCATCACTTCAGAGTAAATGGGGGTACCTCCAAGGGTTGAGATGTTGATGTGAATGATTTAAAAACCTGTTCCACATTTGGTTTTGCAGAGCGCTGCATACTCTTTTAGGAATTGAGATGGTTTCAGGAATGCTAAGGGCCTGTTGAACAGGTAGTAGTATTAGTGTTAGACACTCTGGAACTCGGATAAAAGCCTAGTATAATTTATATCACCATTGGGTTTAGAGAGATAAAAATGAAGGCTTTCAGGATCCAAATTCAGGAAGCCACTGCGCAGATTAATATGCTTAGTGTAGAAATTTTAGCGAAGAAGAAACTTCAAATTTACACTGCTCATGTCTGGTTTCCTGCTCGATTATGCCAGCAAATGTACTGACCAAAGTTTGTTGCCAAGTTAAATCTTCATAACGATAGCTTCAAGGCACCACTTAAAAGGCTTTATAAGAGGAATGAAATCACTGAAACAAAAACTAACAGGGAACCAGTCCCAAGCACAGTGTATTATGCTTTGCATCTCGTCTGGTAACCGTTTATGCTTGGCAATTTTGCTTTCCGTCTTAATAATATAGGACCCTCAGTTGTGCAGCAACTGGTTTTCTCTAAAAACGCTTACAATTTGATTGAGTGTGGAATTTGGTTAAACTTTCCTGTTAGGGAAAACTATTTCTTGTTCTTTTGGTAAAAATATGAGGGGTTTTTTTTTGTGAAGAAAGAAAGCATTTTTTCAACGGTGATGAGAAAAGTATTTTTGAACCAACATATTGTTAAGCAGACATAAAAAGATTGAGGAGTTGTTGATTTCATCAAGTATGAAGAAGTCTTTCACTGAGATTTTACTGAGAAGTCAAAGCGTGCATTTGTAGATCCTCCGTACAGATTGTCTGAAACAAAAATCGTGTTAAAGTTGTGGCTTTTGCACACAAGCATCATGTGCCATACATGTACCTGTCGATACTGGTTAGTAGTTGTTGGGCAACAACTGTAATTGAATCAGATGAGTTTAGTTATAGATGGCATTGAGCGTGTAACTTTTTACACCCTTGTGAAGTTTTAATTGTACACAAGAGGCTCTGATTAATAACAAAAGTGTCCCTGTTTAAACCAATCACCAAGGAGAGTGACACGATCGTCACCGCTTGATTGTTACTTTTAAAAGAGATTTGATTGACCGTGAGAAGGGCTTTATTTCCCAGCTCAATATCTCCTCCTTCCCGCCCATTGTGTATTCCGCATTCTTGTCTCCTTTGTGCGGTGGTGTCTCGCGAGACAACAGGCCTTGGTCATTTACAAAAAAAAAAATTACAAGCGCAATTGAATCTTGACATTTTTTATTTTTGCCCCGCCATGTACAGTAATTTGCTCCTAAATTAATCAAGTCAAGTCTTTCACTCGACCGGATGACATCTACGATAAAAAAAGAAAGAGAGAGAGAGAAAAAAAAAAAAAAAAAATAGAGCGAGGGAAAACGCAAGTAATGGAAAGGAAAAATCGCTGGAGAAAGGGACTCAAACGCCGGCCTTTCAAGAACAATAACGCAGCGCCGCATTTTTTCAATCAAGTTGGTATCCTTAATTCTTTCCATTCACAGCAATATTTCCGGTGTCCCCCCCCCCTCCCCCATGGAGAGTAAATAATGTAACGGAGCTGACAAATGGAGCGGGGACACCATTGATTTCTTTCCCCCTCTCTCGATCGCTTTTCCCCCCCATGAGCAAAGCCAGGAGATACCTCTGTACAACATCAATATTAGCCATACTGTGTGAATACCCTTAGCCTCCATAAAAACCACGCGTTTTTCACTTGCACACGTTCGCCCCCTCCAGTAGAAACTACATGTATACATTTTGTATGCGTTTGACCGTAGGAAATAGATCTTGTAGTGGTTTAAGGGAGGGGGAGATAATGCACTGCTTGGAATATATATAACATGTACAGCTGATGACCTACACGTGTAATTTGCACCCCAGATGCTTTGGGGTTTGAACGAGCTAGGTTTTTTGAAAGGTGGGGGGGGGTGCAGTTTATTAAGATAGGAACTTGAAGGTGTCTTCAAACTTTGCTTTCAGGCTACAGGTTAAAGTAAACCAACAGCGGGAATGGGTGCACTGCTTGAATAACCTCAACAGGAATCCTGGAAAACTGTTCATTTGATGCGGAAACTGCCGAGTTGTGTTATCTGACATGTAAATTGCGTATTTTCACAGCCTGTTTTTTGAGTCTGAACATTTGATTCGGGGGGAAGATGGTTACCCGATTCTGACAAAAAATCTATTTTAAAAAAGAATGTGAAATTTTGAAATGCTGTATTGGTTTGTTCGCCATTTAAACATGTGCAATACACTTCTTTTTACATTTTCTCAATGCTCTTAAAGCTGAAAACTTGTTTGCGAATATTGCACGATATCTTAATTTAGAGCAAACAATCAAAGAGAGCTGCTTGTGCAAAGGGCTGGAGGGATGGGTAGTTTGGAGAAAGGTTACATCTGTAATTCATTGCACCATCTAAAAATCCTTCAACCCTTTAGTCAGATACTTTCAGTTTACTCTAGCCTTGAGATTCCAAATGCTTTTAAATATTATTCAGACCCAGCCGATCAATATTTCCAAACAGCAAAGACACCAGTAGCGGCACTTTGGTCATGGTCTTGCACGCTTCTAAGAGCTTTGCACTACCCCCCTCAGGACCAACCCCACTGATCTAAGAGAAGGGGTTCGAAGGGGTGCTTCAGGTGCTGTTTGCAAGGGGCTGGTGGAGTACCTTCCTTGAGCTATTTTCAGGGGGAGACTCTTTGATGGGCGAGGTGCAGCTGTATCTCTTGGTAGTTCCCAGAATAAGGTCTGGGGCGAATGCGTTCATTGTGAGGACATGTTCAGCTGCCTTCTCCTGCAAATGAGCTTTGATTTGCCAGGACTTTTCTTAATTATTTTTTGTTGTTGTCACTCACCATCTTTCGCCTGTAATCTTTGAGCATGAAATGAGGTGGTAGCATCAAGAGAATAAACTTGTGTGTGTGGAGGAAAGTTCCCCATGGGGTTGTGGTTGAACTTCTCATTGGTATCATTTATATTGAAAAATCTGATAATCCACTGAAAATCAACGCCCAATACATGTAGGTTCACAGGGGGGAGGGGTGGGGGGCAACCCACACAATCAGGTAAGGGCTGAAAACCCAACCCACATGCGAGGCTCCCGTCTAAGATGGGGTTCAAAAGGAGGTCCGCAGATGTGAATGGCAGGGAAGAAACCACTAAGACGATTCCCTACACGTAATTTACAGCATGTGGTTTGTGGTGTTGATGCCCTGACGGAATGACAAACATTTTATGCTCGATAAACAACATAATTTTTTTTCTTTTCCAATATCTGCAGGTCACCTTCACAAAGCGGAAATTTGGCCTCATGAAGAAAGCGTATGAGCTGAGCGTTCTGTGCGACTGCGAGATTGCGCTAATTATCTTCAACAGTAGTAACAAACTGTTCCAGTACGCCAGCACGGACATGGACAAAGTGCTACTGAAATACACAGAGTACAACGAGCCCATGAAAGTAGGACCAACCAAGACATAATTGAGGTGAGCTTTTTTGTCACTTCAAATGGTACATCAAAGCGCAAACTTTTAGCTCCTGTTTTGGGATTCACAATTTGAGGGTTACACATGATAGTATGGATATTTAGATTTCCCCTTTCCGTGACTTTCTTCCCCCAATGAGGATACAAATGTTCCCAAATCAGGAAACCTGTATGTATAACAACCAAACTATCCCAATTGGGATATAATTTTACCCTGATTCGGAACCTCCTTCTCCCAATGAGGATACAATGTTCCCAAATCAGGAAACCTGTATGTATAACAACCAAACTATCCCAATTGGGATATAGTTCTACCCTGATTGGAACCTCCTTCTCCCAATGAGGATACAGTGCTCCCAATCAGGAAACCTTAATAAATGAAAACAACCAAACTGCCCCAATTGGGATATAGTTCTACCCTGATTTAAACCCTCTTTCCCCAATGAGGATATCACTGTCCTGCAGTTCAGTATCCTGAGGTGATAATAATACCTTCTGCTGGAGTAAGGGACACTGAAGAGAATGAGTATCGTATAGGAATGGGATCCAATGACACATCCACTATTGACTTGAAAATGTGTGCGTACTTCATTCAAGTCTTGAAGAAAAAAAAACATTGAGTGAAGTCAACAACATTCATGGCATCTGATAGTGGCTGAATAACTTGTAGGATTTTTTTTCTCGATTTCACCACATCCTGCTATCTACATTAATATGAAATTTGTGGTTTTAGAAAATTGTGCTTCATTCAAGCTTGTACAGTATACTGTATCACTTCCTCGCCATAATCAGCAATTTGCTTGAGAACCTGAGCTACAACCCCTCAAATATTGCTTGTGTAGTTACTGTTTTTTTCATTGGAATCACATTGGGAATGCATTTCATTGAGTTAAAAAAAAAAAAGGGTGGTCAGGCTGGCCGTTTGAAAGCGCACAAAAGCTTAAAACACTCTGCCACATGTATGTATCCTTCCCAAAACGAAAGTAGACCACGTACAATAGATTCTCATGATTTCTGATAACGCCGTCAGTGTAACTCTGCCTTGCCGGTTTAATACCTGGAGTCCAGTCCCTCGGTTGTGAATCCAGAACATATCTTCTTTCTCCGCCGTCCACAATGGACATTAAGGGCCACGGGGAAGAGAGAGAGCTGCATTGAGCCCGGGTGAAAAGATAGCTGAACGCCATCGGCTTCACTCTTGGGAAACTGCTGGCAAGTGTCTTTCAAGGACTATAATGCATTTCGTATTGACGTCATCCCCAGCAAGGCTTCATAGTCAGTTTCACAATCATTTTTTTCTCTCTCTCTTTTCTCTCTTTTTTATTTCTAAGACTCTTTTTCTTTCTCTTTTTACTGTTACATGACTTACATCAGTTTCAGATCCTTTTTTTTCTTCTCCAAGTTTCATGTCAGATTTGGTTTAGGTTTTTCAATTTTTTTTTTTTTTTGTGTATTGAAATTAAGCTTTGAAAAGGATTAAATTATGTTTTTAAAATCTCGGATTCAGAATGATGGGAATTACTTGGTCATTAGTCGGAGCATTTAGAAACGACCTGGTGATGTTACTCATTTGTTGTGAGTATTTCTAACCGTGGATTGTGCCCAAGCAGGAATTTAAAAGCTTTTGAAATCTTTTAAGACCCTAACAAATATATTTTTTTTAAGAGATATTGGAAATGTCAAAGCAACAGTTTACGGAGAATGTTCATGTACAGTTTTAACACACATATAATAGGTTGTTTTGGTTAAATTCTATCAGATCTACTTCAAACATTTAGAAATAGTAAATAGTGTACGGAGACAATTAAGTTCAATTTTCAAAATACATTTTCAAATGTTTGAAATGATGACTGAGGAAACTACATTGCAAGGAAATTTGTTTTTTTAGAAATATGCACAAGCTCGATAGGATGATTTACTAGGGTTTGAAATTTGACTCGGAAGGGAGTTTTGTTTGTCGGTGTGCTGTGAATTTTAAACGTCGGCAGTGTTGAGAGTGGACGTCCCCTTTAATGTGGCACTCAGCTGCAGTATTCCTCAGAGCGTTGTGTCTGGTCTGCGTTGTACACATGTGATCCATCCTGTAGGCACCCAATAGGATTCTTCCTGTTTGCGAGCATAATCCCCTGGCGGAAGTTGCCGGTCAGTAAGTATTCTGTTCGATCAGTGTCCATCGCAAAACAGACACCCCCCCCACCAGCCTCCCCCTCCCCCAGACACTGTCACAACCCCGTGGCCCCCACTGGCACTTTGAACCAATCAGATTAGCAGAAGGCCAACCGTAGGGCGATCACTCACGGGAAGGAGGGTGTCAGAGCTTGGCTCTTGTTCAAAAAAAAAAAAAAAAAAAAAAAAAGAGAAAAACACCTAGTGACTGTTCCTGCCTGGTACGTATGTTGTCGTCACTCGGGCTGACCCCCCTCACCCATTGACGCCCGTAAAACACTAAGGCCATCGTGTGGTATTTATTGTACGCCAAATACGTTGGTCTTACGGGAGATGGATTGGGGGAGCGCTTTTTACTTGCCTCTATGGTTTGAAGTTGGCACGTTGTTTCGGTGTGCCCATTTGGAGACTTGTTAGTCACAGGAAGGGGTGATGGGCATGTGAACAACTGACGTCAGGAGTGTATGATTGAATTAACAATGTTGTCACCTGAACTTTTTTGGGGGGAACAGTTGCACCAGATGACAAAGCGTGTTTGTTGGACACAAATGATAATTAGGCTCTGTCTCGTCCAACATGAGCAAAAGAACTCTTTAGGTACCTCAATTTTGTTTTGAAAATTTGTCATGGTTCCCCAACCCCTTTAAAATTTTACATTTCACACGACTGGCAGATCGACACTTTAGTTATTCTGTCTAAAATGACATCCAACCTTTGAATCTTTGGAGGTAGAAAGCGTAATTTTTTCTTATATGGGGGACAGTATGCCATTTTAAGACTATCGTCATCTTGAGGTCGCGCTCAATCTACAGCCGTTTGCTGCGTTTTAATCGCGTGTGTTAAACTCCGAATACAACTTATCAAACTTTGAGGGTGGTTGCAGGCAGTATGTGGAGTAATGGTCTGGTGTCTGGAAACTGCTGATGATTGGTCGAGACAATCCTCACTTTGAGAAAACTCACTGCACATTACAATGCTGAATGTAGTATGTTACACATGGATCCCGTGTATGCTTCGTATGCTGGAGTCACTGTGCAGTGCTATACATGTTAAAGTTAATTTTGGAATGGAACAAAACACAAACTTCCTCATAAAATTGGGATATTTTCAAAGAAGAAAATAAGCACTCGAGTATCCATAGGTTTAATCTCATTGTCACAACATAAGCAAATAGCATATTTTTGTGAAACCTTAGTTTGTCATTTAAAGATTTTTTTTAATTTTGTGTACATAATGCTAACAGACTTCCTGTAGGAAGTCTGTATTGTGCTCTGCAAAATATAATGACAAAAAACCTGTCGTCAACAGTATATTGCATTTGGAAGTCAACTTTTGAAAATTCTTGTTTTTTTTCTCGATTGACGGAGATCTCTCCTGCTTTTTCAGTCACAAATAATTTGTAATGAAAGTATAAGTTTTCCCCTTTCTTTCCATGATCTTGTACACTGTTATGTGTGCCAAGTCTAACGCAATTAACGCGATCATGAACTTGCGAAAACTTTGGAAATCTTTGATAAAATATGGCACTGTGTTTGGTTACTTTCTTTTTTCTTCTTCTCATGGTCACTTAGGGCAGAGTAATTCAGTTAGTGTTTGTCATTGAAATTCACTTATGGCAGATACCAATGTATAGTCAGGGTGCTTGGACCAGAACAATGTGTAAGGCCATCCGTTGCCTCCTTTTGTGTAGCCCCCTTTGCTCCATTGCTTGACTGTTTGTTGTGCCAAGCGTTCACATTACACTGATTTCTACCCCCCCCCCCTCCGTTGGGGGGGGGGGGTAGTGACTGGATGATGTCATTTAATTTGTGGCATGAGTTGAACCAATTAACCATAATCAAATCATTTGCCCATTGGAGGAACCACGAAGACCCTGCCATAACGAAGCCAGCCACCGTCGCGCAAATTGATTTATCGTCGCCAGCCTGTAACTCTGCTTGGCGCAAAAAAAAAGAGGAAGAAGACAAAAAAATTGAGGAGAAAAAAAAAAAATCTAATGCGGCCCAATTGTCCAAGTCGTCTTGCCTTGCATGGACGTATTTATTCTCATGGATGTAGGATTGTGTGGCAGCCTTTGTGGTGTAATTTCCAGCAATTTTCTAGTTATTCTGTGCACTTGTGTTCACTTTGATGAATCTGGCCGGGACTAATGTACCCATTCCTCTACTTTATTAGATTTCCGAAACAAAGTGTAACAATTGAAGTGTAACTCCCTCTCGCTTTTATTGATCTTTAGTACCTTCAAATTGCTGTAATTCGGCCCTCCGATGTGAAACACAACCCTCCAAACTGGCACAAGGTTGTCTTCTTTTTTCCCCTCCCTGTGTGTGTAATAACAATGATACTTCTGCTGAGTGTTTCCAACCAAGTAATGATGTTAATGTAGAGCAATTCAATTTGAATCATGAAACTGCTACATAGCGGTATCCCTTCGGTGTCTTGTTTTTTTTTCTTTCCTTAGTAGTGTCTTGAGCAAACAATTGGAAATTCATTTTTTCTAATTGTTGACTGTAAATGACATCGTGCTTCCGTTTCATTTTCTAATTGTCGTTTGTGTCAGCGATTTTAAATCGGGTAAGACATGAATTTAAAAAGAAGAACAAAATTATGTAAAAATTATTTAAAGGAACATCCCTTGAAATATTTCTGTCTGAAATGCCATATTTGATGAGAAATGAATAAACTAATTTTTCGATTGGAGTTTATCGCTCAGTGAGCGTTTTATTCATTTGTTGAATCTATATGATTTCATGCAAATGTGTAATCGGTTTTCACTATTTTCTCGTGACCCAGATGTCCGATCGATCTCAAACTTCTACAGGTTTGTCAGTTTATGGTGGATTACATAAACTGCTTACACTGCCAACAAATGTTTTGTTAGCAAAAACCAATTCTGTAATGTTCCTTTAAAATTTACTTGTAGCTGCACTGCTTTGTACCAACATGTTTGTATGACAGCAGCAAAGGCTGTAATACGCATCAAGTAATAATCCCTTGTGGTTTACTACTTGCTAAATAAAAACCCCATTCACGTTGTTTGTGTTGTAGCATTTAAGTCTTGGAAAAGTTATCTGAAAGATCTCCCTTTTCAAAGAAGTTGATGTAGGTAATGTAGAGCTACGTGGCATGAATGTAGTGTAAAACACAATCCTACTAGATGTATGATATCGCTGTTAGGACACGCTTTTATACATGGCAGTCAATACAACTTACTTTCTGAAAGCCTTAGATATAATCTTGCATAATGCTGCCAGTATGAGCTACTTTATGTTGGGTTGTAGTTTAAAGGGATATAATAATATTTGTTTAAACGGCGATATTCGTGTAAAACCAACTTACTAAAAGCACATACATTAGAATAGATTGGAAATGAATTACGTTTAGAAAGTTCAATTCTTTTAAAGCTGTTAGTTTTCAAGAAACTTTTCTTTTGTCTCTGTCATGAAAAACGTATAGCCAAATAGCCAAATATGGCCAAGTAAAGTAAGATATGTTTGTAGTTTGTTTGTTGTTGTTTGTTTGCTTGTTGTTTTGGGGTGGCGGGGCGCTGCTGTTTAAAAGGAAAATCTATGTATCCCGACCTTTGTTTTTGTGCTTTTACTTTTTTCAATGTATTATTTGATGCTCATTGTATTGCTCGACCTGTAATACACAACAGCAAATTTCACTGCTAAGAATTTCTGACAGCCTACTTTACTTTGGTCTGGATATCTGAAGCCCCAGTCCCAGTCCCAGTCCCCTTGCTAGAAGCGGAAGTAACACATACTAAAAAAAAAGAAGAAAAGAGAACAAGATAAGAACCCTGAATGGGTGTGGACAACAAAGCACCAATAAGTACCTCTCCTGTGGACCGATGCAAGGCCCCCAAGAGTCCCTTTGCCTCTGATTGATTAAATGACATTTAATCGAACAGACAAAAAAATTCTGAGGTTATTAAAAAAAGGGGGTTGTCCATTGAAAGAAAATGATCGAGTCAGTTGATTATAGTTTTAATATATTCAGTCATTCACACAAATCAAATTAGGACCCACATGGCAGATCATACTGCATGGTACAGTTTGGTGGTTTTTGTATTATTTTGTGTCTGCCTGTTTTGCCTTGAAAGGGAGAGAAAAAATGGTATAATTTTTATCCGAAAGCCACCTTTTTTAAAGATGGTGGTTCTCAGTTCTCAAGTTCATTTTTCGTGCGTGAAAAATTACCTTTTTCTCAAACTTCATTACTTCAAATGGTGTCGTTTCAAACATTGTTTTATAATATCAGCAGCTCTCCAGTGCTCTTTACCGAGTAAGTTTTTATGGTCCATAACTTGTGGAATAATTACCAAAAGTACACCTTGCCTTTAAGGGACGATGGGTTTAATGATACTGATTTTTCCTTTGGATGCAATACTAAGTAAACAACATGAGAAACTATTGCAATTTGTATCTTTTCCCCCCCTCCTACTAAACTGGCGCGGATTACTGGCCTGGATTTTAAAACCCCATGGGGGAGAATATAGATTGTTTCTGAAGATTTGCCGTCCACTTTGCTGGGACTGGAAGCTTCTGAGGATATATTAATTTGTTTTTATTCTAAATATAGAAGGTAAACAATGTTAATGGGAATCAACAGTGTTGGTTATGTAAGCAGATTGTCTGTGTAAAGTTTGACACAAGGTCACTTTCGTGGAAAGGAGACTAGGACCAAGTTTTGAAAGCTTGTTTTACAAGTTGTTTTCACTTTAAAGTGAAAATGTTTGACCTTTTTTTATTTCTCTTACTCTTCTTTTATTGAAGAGGACTTGTGGTTGGATCTTCCGTTTGAAGAAAAACTTAGCCATTGCTTGGTGAAAAGTTCTTTTAAGATTGGTTTATGTGCTGCAAAGTTGGTTGCCTTTGCCGACTTTGATTTGGGGGGTCTGTGAGTGAATGTAATGTGAAGGAACCAGAATAAGAAAATAAATTGTACAGGCAAACAAGATAGTTACTCATATAAGTATTCCTAATTAAGCACATGGACTTCCATGGTAGCATTTGTAATGAGTGATTTCACTGTAAAGTTTCACTGAACCACATATTGAGTTGTATGTTTTCACAGCCAAAAACTTGTTTAAGTAAAGAATTAGTCAGTGCATCAGCATTTGTTGCCATGGCAATACCCAATCCTCAAAGGTCCGAAGCCCCCCAAGTTTCCCCAACTGCCGCTAAAATTAGCCCTGCTTTGCCAAAAGCATGATCAACGTTCTCATTTTACTCACTGAGCTTGTATGGGTGCCTAATATAGTATTCCATGGGCTATAAATAGCGCAGAATTAGAGAGCCCACGTCAGCCGGCAGAGGCCGGGGCCTGTTGCCAGGCAACAAGCTGGTTTCCTGTTAGCGAGTAGCATTCTGGACATGCCTGTCTGCCTGTTGCACATGATTCCCAGCGATTCCCACACTGTGTGCAAAACTCGGGCAATACAGGAAATCTGTTTTTAAGATGATGAGCAGAAGAGGTTAAGAGTCCACGGAAGGGAGAAGAAAAAGAAGAAAAAAAACACTTTGAGCAAACGAAGCATTACTTTAGAAGTCCTTGCTGACGTAATGCCACCATGTATGAGAAAACAATGATAAACCACTGAACACAAGAGTCAATTTTTGTTTGATAAGAGAGGAAAAAAAGAACAAGATTAGAACAAGATTAAACCTGTATCTTGGTAGGTCTTCTTACAGATTTGATTGTTTAAATCAAAACTGCTTTTTCATGTTATAACGGCTTAAACTTGGTTTTTACCTCATTTTTTTTCCTCGGATCAATATGTTTGAATGTACGTCCTGTCACTTATTTGTTTGGTATTTTATTTTGTATAAATTTTCCATTGGAGGGTCAATCGTCCTCTTCACCTGTCTCCGCAAATGATGACCGTAATTCAGCCTTAAGGTTGCGCGAGATGCTCACAACCCTTATCAAAAATGCTGGCAGAGTATAGAGGCTAATTATCAGACTCGCTGCGTGGTAAAAGAAAAAAACCTTGTATGAAACGGTGTTATCCAAGTGCAAGCTGTTGCTGAATGCAATAAGCCTGCTCATGGGATTGTTGCTGGTTAAAGTATTGGATCTGAAGTTTTGATCCAACCCACTGATCTTTATCAGTAATTTGTTACTCGTAACTTCCATGTCTAGTTTAATCGTGTGCATTTAAGAGAACATTCATTCGTGAATACATACAACAACAACAATGAAAATTCTTGTTGTTAGATAAAACCTGGTCCACAAACAAACAAACTTGTGGTCTTTTGAATAGAAACACCACCTTGATAAATACAGCCGAGAAACAATGTGAACGGAATCTCTTAATTTTCACATTCTTATCAAACATGAACAGCCCCAAAGGCATTCATTGTTACTAAACAGTGGTTGAAATGAATATATACAAAAAAACGTTACAAGAAAAACAACAACAAGAACCTCTTAGCTTCTTCAAAATATTTTGTACAACTTGTTGTTTTGCAGTAAGTTTTGCAGTAAGTGGCCGACAGATATAAACACTTAGAAAAGTATCGATGTTATTATTCAACAATTTGATAGCGACTCCATTTCCAGGATGTATTTCTCAGCACTGCATATGATTATTATTTGAGTCAATCCCTCTTTGTTTCCAGATGACAATAACACAGGTGCGTTTTTTGGCGGTGTTGCTCACCGGTCCCCTTCCCCCCTGGTCAGCAGGTGCAGATGATACAAAACTGCCTCTAGGGGCGGTGAGGAAAAATAACCTTGTGTTGGTCATCTCTCTGCACTAGGGCTTGTGTTGATGAGAGGACATGTGTTTGTTCATCTTTGGGCCGGCATTTTTTTCATATGTTGGATTACTAGTGCTAAATATGTAACAAGTTATATTAATATTAGCAACTAAGTAGTATAACATAACTAGAGTTTTAGTGTGTGGTACAAGGAGTTATGATTCTTTTTCGGTTTGGATATTGGCAAAGACAAAAGATCTAACTTCGATTGTAACTGTTGCTCCTTGTTTTAAAAAACATTGTTATGTAAAATTGTTTTCAAAAAAAATTATATTCAAGAAGCAGTTTTTTTCTCTCACTTACTCTGGTTCAGATTGTGTTCATCTGGTTTGCAATACGACTCTAAAGTTGCATTGACTGATTTTTGCCCCCAAAATTGAGGGTTTTTTTTAAAAGCAGATGATGCTGTTCCAAAACAAACAAACATGTGGCATTTGTACATGGCTGATTGAAGTGAGATAATATCTGGATCTCGACACTAGTTTATTTTTAGTTTTTAATTAACTACCACTTATTGGTGGCAGATTTAAAAAAAAACTACCTTTAAATGAAAGCTTATAACTTTCTTGACTCTATAAAAATAGCTATTAAGAATTTGAATATAAGTTTTCAAGTCAAATCGGCCAAAAAATCAAACCAAGCATTTTTTTAATGAATTACAAAAACATTGCTAATGAGAGGAAAGAGACCTCATTTAAAAAAAGGTCTACAGATTTGAAGCATTTTGATAATGATACAAATTGATTGAAATTTGGCTTTAGACTTTCTTTTCCCACTTTTTTTTTTTTAATGGATGTCCCTTTTCAGTTTATTTCGTAGGCGTCCTTTTTTGCATACGGAGGCTGGTTTTTTTCAAATGGCAAAGTGACGTGGGTAAGGGTTTGTTACGCAAACAAAATAATTTGACACCAGGGACCTCACGTTGATCAAAAGTAATCTGTGGTTTCCTGACCACATGTGTTGGTCTGAAAAAAAAAAAAAAAAACGAATTCCCACTAAAGAAACTTCTCTCTTCTTGGAGGGATACCGGTGATAATTTCGTACAAGCCCAGCAGGGCGGAAAATAAAGACAGTGCTACATTGTAAGGCTGTATGCGGAATTAAATGGCTCGGGCAATGGCTATGATTGGAAACGCCCGGAAAGTCATGTTGTTCAAGGTGTCGCTGCTGTCAACAGCCGTAGCCAAAGTCACTTCAGATGTGGCTTTACCCTTCTCCATGCATTCACTATGGGAGAAAATTTAGACATGCTCTGCCCTTGTTCATTATGTTCCGCTACAAAGTTGCTTTAGTTATTATGATGGTTAGAGTGGTAGTTTTCCCTAGTTGGAAGAAAAATAGATAGACAGCATTTTAATCGGAAAGGTTCCTTTCTCTCAAAGGTTGTAACAATGGCTATGATTATTTATTATTCAAACATATTCTTAACTATTGAGAATCTTTCTTGAAAGTTAAGACATATGGTCATAAATATAGTCATGAAAATGTAGTGGAATTCTGGAAATTTGCAGTATTTCAATGAAAAGATTTGTTTTTATGAATTTTCTTGGAAGCTACTGTTGATAACTGAAATGGTCGCTTCTGACAACTAATGTTGACCCCCTTTGTTTTTTTGTCAGTAATAAAAGTTTAGAAAACCTCTAACAAATAAGAGTTTAAAAAACACTTTTGGACTGCCTTTAAAGGACTTGTTCATTTAGAATAGATCTTTAACAATGTTTTGGGTGTAAATTTAATGGTTCTAATATGCAAGAAATGTTTTATGAAGACAGAGCCTCGGTTGTATCCTAGCGTAGCTTTTTCAGAGAAGCATGTCCGATAGGGCACTGTAGGTATCCGTAGGCGGTGAGCTTGACCATGCTGAGCCGGTTCTGATTCATCTTTGTGTCACACAGAGAGCGACCTCAAGCCGCCGTGCGCTACCTTTTGGCTGCCTGCCTGCCGATGAACTGAAATAAACCCACAAGACTATTCTTAGGGTCTCTCCGAATCCAAACACACTATTTTAATGTTGGTGGGGGCTATTTGTGGCAACTGGGGCATAGGGGTGGTCTACACGGTTCAGTGTGAATGAGCAATCTGCATGCCTCTGTCTAGCTAGGGTCTGGGCCATGGCGCGGGGTATTCCCAAACGGGTTTCTTGGGTAGAACAGGAGCAATTTTATAATGCACTTCAGTTGTTCCCTATCCCATGTCTCATACCTGCACACCTCAACCTGTCTCTCATGAAGGGATTTAGTACATCATTGACTTTGGAAGACTTGATTGATTTCCGTCTCGGGGTTTTCAGCAACCACATCCATGCAACCAATCTGTGCAAATCTGTAAGCAAATTTGGTGGTCATTTAGCTGAAATGCCGAAAAATTGTTAATGGTTTTTGAATTGAATTGAATTGAATTGAAATGGTTTATTGATAAAAAAACGCCATCGCAGCCAGAGGCCGAATTAAGACAATTTTTACAGATAAAAAATACATTTTTAAAAAGATATATAAAAATCTACACATTATAAGACACACATGTACATGTACATGTATATACATACATAAAATACACATACATAAAATACACAATATAAAAAAGATCAACTTTAAGCTTGTCATTGATCGTGGTGCACGCTCACATCTACCTGGCTATTTTGATTGCTGCGGCGGCAGGGACTTCAGATAGTTATTGCTTCCTTGATTTTACCAGTATTTCAAGCACAAATACTTCTCCCGGGAATTCTGGTAGGGTTGGCTTTCAGATCAAAACTGATACTTAATTTTTGTTTTACATTGCCATCATTTTACTTTGTCTTTAAGGGCAGGTGAGAGAGAGATGATTTAATTTCCTGAGGAAAATAGTTGTATTAGGTTTTGCGAAATACCTGGAAAGCTTTTCATCACGTTCGTTCTTTCTTTTTTTCAAACAATGGTCTATACATCATTACAATACATTGGATGTCTGGCTGGTAGTTTTTTTTGGGGTTTGTCGCAGTATCGATCTTTTTGGAAGTTACATGCAATTTTAAATTTATTCTTTTCTCTTTCCTTTAATTTCCTTTGGATTTTTAACATTTCAGGAACTGCAACTCGGCAGTGCATTGTGGAATTACGACAGGGACCTATCTATAAACACAAACCTACCCTGTTTAAATGTAGTGATTTAGTTAGTAATTCATTATAGGGAAGCTTTGTCTTGCGGATTACCTAACTTTAAGTCAACCTGCGAGCTGCTTTAAGTTTAAACTTTTTCATGAAGAACTCCAGAATTGAATTTCATGGTGTAGTTTCTTTTTCACCGTGGCCAGTATCCAGCAAAATTAATTATTGGATTAGCTTTCCTTCTTTCGGAATCCGTCTGGCATCAAGGTTTCAAGTCTCTGTCCCAGATTACCGTAAACCCTAAAAAAAAAAAGCCAAATCAATTTTCACAGAAGAGAGGAACCACTAACTAGATCCAGTTTCATCCCCAACCTGCCCCAGGGCAAGATACAGACACAATGAGTGTCAACGGAACGCATCTCCCTACGGTTGAACAAACCCCTAGGTTAATAGACGTTAAGGTATAGACAACTTCGGTTAGTCTCACCGGCCTGGCGATCCTCCGTCTCTCATTGTTACAGGCGTGTATCCCCCCCTTCCGTATCGCGTTCTGTATCTTTGAGACGAGTGGGGGGGGGGGGGGGTGGTTGCATCTCTCAGGATAAGACAATAATGATAGTTAAAGGTGACAACAATGCACCACAGCCAATCACTGTTTGCTGTTAAGAGAGGCAATGAAGGAGTCCGAGAGTTCTCTGATCCCGTAGCGGGCTCCGCTCAAACACGGGGAAGTCACAAGGGGCTTCGCGTCCAACAAAAGAAAATGTTGGGTAGACAATTTTTCGGCTCGGCTTTCTTTACTGGGGACCTTTTCTTTTGATTAATCGGGGGATATTCATTTATTTCAGAGTGTTTCGACGAACTTTAGTAGCTGGCGCTCCCGTGTCTTTGATAGTGAGCGCGGTCAACGACCGCCCGGGCAGACACTTCCAAGAGATGTAATCCGTCGCGCTGCTTTTTTAAAACATTTGTTTGGAAATTGTTCATGTACTTGTAAAATTTATGAGGTAAGGTAGTCTAAATGGGCTGATCTTGTCGTGGTGCCTTTACATATTGTGGATGATCTTGTCGTTTCACAAACTTCTAATAGGACTAGTCCAGCAATGCTAAGATACCTAATTGTGGACCAGTATTAGGACTATCCTATTTAGCTTGCCTAGATGTCAAGTGGAAGGTTTGTGAATGACCCACATATTCTAAGGAAGATCTAAATAAACAAATTTCTGGAAATCTGGTAGTGATAATGTTGTGATGTTTTGAGCAGAAAAAATAATATAACTTGTACTGAATTCAATGTTGTCCTTTCTGTTTTATAACTCGGATCGTAGTGCGATGTAAACTTAAATAAAACAAGTGATTGAAATAAACCATTTTGTTAATACCATTTTGTTTTCTAGTTCAGCGTATTGCAACAACAGGACAAACGTCATCTATTACAATGGGTGGGGTACCGGAGAGCACACAAATTACTATCAAAGCCAGTCCCCTTTCAGAGTTCAAGTGATAGGATTTCTGGAAAAAAAATACCAGATAAAAACCTTTTGTGATTCCAGTTCATCCTACATTGTTTTGTTTTTCATTCCCCTTTTCATTGTTGTCTCATATCTGAAGAAAGCATATTTCAAAGGAGTTTTCCCTCCATGTCTTTTCTTTTTCTGACTTACAGTTGCTAAACAAAAAGGAAAACAAAGGCTGCGAAAGTCCAGAACAAGACGTCGAGGCGTACAACTGTACACTGACACCACGCACAGAAGCTAAATACAGTAAAATCAACGAAGGAATTCGACAGAATGATGAATGGTAGTTTGCCGAGGGTAAGTCGACAAATTTTTGTTCAGAAATAAGTAATTTCTTAAAAGGATAGACACAGAAAATCTTTGATTGGTTAAACTGATATGCCAATTGTAGAATTCAAACTGGCCTCTTATAACCAGCAAGCTTAGTTGTCTATGAGTTGTATGACTTCTGCTAGGGAATGCAAACGTTTGTGGATGCATATCCTGGGGTAAATAATAATAATAAACAGCACTTATAAAGCGCACAGTATCTGACAAAAACTGCCATTCAAGGGCAGCCGGTTCACAAAGACAAAGTCCAGGATTTAAATTGCTCGTTTGAAGAGATGAGTCTTGAGCTGTGTTTGAAGATTGCAAGATTATGCTGTGGATTTTTGTGGTTTTGTACTTAAAATTGTAAATTTGTTTTTGATTCAGGGACAGGCTATGTCCAGCAACTACCCCACCTCCATGCCTGTGGCCATTCCCATCCAACAACAACAGACCCAACAGATGACCACACACATATACAACAACAGTCCCCCAGCCAGCCCACAATCAGCAGCCCACAGCTGATGCAACCCCCAGCCTCGGCACCCCGACAGAGCTTGAGCCCCCAACCGCCGATGTCTAGGATCAGTCTCAGCCCCCAACCCCACCACAACCCACACATGAGGACCAGTCTAAGTCCACAGCCGAGTATGATGCGGAACACCATCTCACCACAGCCCCCTCGCCCAGCCAGCACAGGTTAGTTTCAGCTATTGACATTAAGCGGAAAAAACACACACACACCCCAAAAACAGATTCATTTCACTCTCATCGAGTGTCATTCTTAAAAGCAGGGTTCAATTTCATAAAGCTGCTAATCACTTCAAACCTTGCTCAGCAGAAACGGGTTACCTCAACTTCTACACATATGTGATACTGCCTGTGATTGGTTCCCTATTAAGCCTCTGCTAAGCAGCATGATGTTCATTAAGAGACTTTTACTGCTTGATGAAATTGAACCCTAAGTCCATACCAGAATTTTCACTGCATTTTTGAAGTTTGAGCTCAATTACTTATAAGGGACTGTAAAGGTGCAGGGAGGAGGTTTCTGGATTCTGGGTTTGTTTTCTTCAGAGAGAACTTGTCAAGTAACTGCTTGGAAAAAGTGTGCAGAAAGAATGATAAAAAAACAAAAGTCTCTAACAAAAATGCTTGCCTTCTTATTGTTTGTTAGAGCAAAGGTATGTGTTATAACTCTCAGTGCATTGTAGATCTTGGTCTGTCGCTATGGGCATGGCCAGTGGAGTGATGCTAACAAATGACTCAAATAATCTCTTACTAAAAAAAAAAAACTTTTAAAAAGAAAAAGAAAACGAAAGCCTTCAAGAGCATGCAAATTCTTTCTACCTCAGTTCATCTTGATCTTTTGTTTTGATGATATATTACAGAGACATATGAAAGCAAATTTATATGCAAATTATGGGGTGTTTTCGTTCTGTTTTTTTTTCTTCTTCTTTTTTCGAGGGAGGCATTCAGATTAATGGACTTGTTTAATTTGCAAATGAAACAGTCGTGAAAGCCCAGAATTAATCTTTGAATGCCATTTTACAAGGGAACAAAGAAGGCAGTGGTCGCCATTTTTTGTTTGTACAATGCCAGGGCTGGTCATAATGTTTGTTGGAAAAGCAAAACATTTCACATTTTGTTAAGTAAAGGAAAGCTTCAGTATTGACAGTAATAATTTATTCATCATGCTGAAAGCTTTATCAAAACAGAATTCGTTACAGATTGTTCTGATACAAATTTACGGTCAGAATTACCTTCAGTTTTTAATAGGTAGAAATCTGTACGTTGATAACAGACAAGAACCATTTGGTGGCTCAAGGCTTTGTAAAGCACAATATTAACAGATCAGGAGTTGAGTTGAATAAAGCATGAACTACGCTCTGAAATGCTACAGATGTGCACACAATTTCCTATGGTGAACATAGATGGCAGAAATGTTTAAGATCAATCGCACTTTGACCTCCGCACAAGAGGAATCATTGTCACTGGCTTAATCACATAGCCACCCATGGGTCATTCTGGGATCGAGTAATATGATTGTTCTGCATTTTGGTATGGTAGTCATAATCACTGTGTTTTGCATTGAAAAATTGTCGCTTCAGCAGCACTTTGTGTGTGTTTTTCCATTTCCTCTCTCCATTCCATGCATGTCTTTCCAACCAACCAACCAACCAACCAACTGGGGCCATGTGCGCGACCCCTATTCTTGCATTCACTCATTACACTGGCTGTCACTGGTACTCCGCATGTTATGGCTCCAGGCTGTTTGATCAGCGTCTCAGACGACCCAGACAAAGCCAACTTAAGTGACAAATCGGCCGAGTCAGAGCGCCATTCAGGTAAGATAGGACATGGCTTAAACCTAGCGTCACTCTGCTACACACACACACACACCACACACGCTCTCATGGTTGTCGACCTGGGCCCAATTTCATAGAGCTGCTAAGCACAACAATTGGCTTTGCATGAAATTTCTTCCTTGATTAAAAACAGGATTACCAACCAAAATTCCATGTGTTGCATTATTGCTTGATACTGGTATTCAGCTGTTGTTGGTAATCCTGTTTTTATCAAGGAAGAAATTTCATGCTAAGCACATTTTTGTGCTTGGCAGCTCTATGAAATTGGGCCCAGGTAAATGGAGGACTTTCTCTTTGTTCTCTCATTGGTTGGACTTAATTTTCATTAATAGCTCCATTAGTCTTTGTTGAGATATGGTGAACACTATAGGAGTGCACTGTTTGGTTTGGGTAATACAGACAGATTTATCCAAACGTAATAGTGTCAGAGTATTGTGTCCACCATATCTCAAAATGGCTTATGGATGTGGTGGACACTATAGGAGTGCACTGTTTGGTTTGGGTATACAGATAGATTTACCCAAACCGAAGGCCGTATCCGAATTGGCAGCTACAGCTATGGCTACGACTGTTGCTAAGGGTGATGCTAAGGATGTACTATACTTCAATACATGATGACACGGAAATCTAGCCCTAGCCTTAGCTGTCGCTGCCAACTTGGACACGGCCTAATAGTGTCAGAGTATTGTGTCCACCATAATCTCAAAATGACTGATTGGTTTTGTACATGAAACTGAAATGAGAATGTCCTCGCTCTGTGAAAACACCCGGATCCCTTCTGGTAAAGTCCTCAGTTTTCAACTGATAGACACGCCCCTTACACACACTACTTCCATTCTCCTTCATTGAGCTCTGTCGAGAAAGCTGTGGCAAGTGGTTTCCTCAATTGCGGCCATTTCTCTTTAAAACTGCTAAGCATAAACTGTCGCTTAACAAGTTTGCTAAGTAGTAATGAGCAGGGAGCCGGTCCCAGACATTGACATCACCTGGTAACCTGTTTATGCTCAGCAGTTCTATGAAACTGGCCCATGATTTCCTCAATTGCGGCCATTTCTCATAAAGCTGCTAAGCACAAACCGTCGCTTAACAAATTTGCGAAGAAGAAATTAGCAGGGAGCCGGTCGCAGACGATTGACATCACTCTGTGTTTTGGCTGGTTACCTGTTTTTTCTCAGCAGTTCTATGAAACTGGTCCATGATTGCTTTGATGTATCATGTTATTTACACACCTGACGATACTCATTTGGGTAGAATGCCTGTAAATGCACCTTGTCTGGCAAATTTTGTTCTCTTCATGTAGGTGATAATTTCTTGCTTGAAGGTATTACACAGGATTGGTAGAGCTGACAAAGTAGTCGCAGACAGTGTTCATGTTTTGTGTGACCAAACTCAATAAGATAACAAACGTATGAAAATTTGGGCTTGATCCGTTGTGTGGGTCAGGAGAAAATAGTGAAGAAACATGCACAATTTCCTGTTGCTTTTTTAAAGGTTTTTAAATAACAGTTTTGTGGAATATGGCTTCAATTCAGTGGAAAAAATTTCACAGAAAATAGTATGAGCTTCATAATCAGTAAGCTTTGTGACTAAAATTAAACAATGATGTTTTTTATCGTTACCAATCCTGTATAATACCTTTAACAGCTGTTTGAAATAGGGCACTTTGAGATGAAATATTGCTGTCTTATTTGCTGCAAAATATTTTCCTCCCCCCTCCCCCTAACAAAAAACAAAGTATTCAAAAACCCAGCCAAAGTCGTAAAAAATGTCCAGCAAAATTAAGTTCTTAAGCTTAACTATGTCAATTAGTAATGAAAGTTTCTGTCTGCATTTTAAATAATTTTTACAGTTCCTTGTTTTTTATAAAAATGATTAGTGTATTCAAAAAAATGTATGCGTATCTCAACTGTTTGTCTGTATTCATGAAAATGGGGGAAAAAAATGTGTATGATAAAATATGGAATGCTGTCTAATATCTGACTGTAACTCTATGCACTGCAATAAGTACTGAAAAATGGGCCTTTCTCCGTGTGTACCGCATGCCCGTATGTCATAATACAGTATCATGAAAACTGTCTCGTTAAAAGAACATTACAGAATTGGTAAGAACAAAAACTTGTAAAATATACTTTTTTATCACAGATTTACATAAAACTTACACGGTCTAATGATAATGATAGTAGAAAACGTCCCTTGAAATATTTCTGTCTGAAATGCCATACTTGATGAGAAATGAATAAACTAATTTTCCGATTGGAGTTTATCGCTCAGTGAGCGTTTTATTCATTTGTTGAATCTATATGATTTCATGCAAATGTGTAATCGGTTTTTCACTATTTTCTCGTGACCCAGATGGCCGATCGATTTCAAACTTCTACAGGTTTGTCAGTTTATGTATATGGTGTAATACATAAAGTGCTTAAACTGCCAGCAACTGTTTTGTTAGCCAAAACCAATTCTGTAATGTTCCTTTAACACACCCCTACTAGACTTACAAGTGTCTTCTGATGAAGCTTTGCTCTGACACAGATCTTCGTGGGGTTTAATCCGATACGACTCGTGGTTGTTTTGTTGAAAAGATTTTGCGGACAGTTTTTTTTTGTGTGCAGAGAGATCCCTCTGAGAGGCTTTGATTGCATGTGATTGAGGCTGACACCCATTGTGCATCCATCGCTTTGTTGTGCACGCTCTTGTGTTAAATATTAGATGTCCGGCGACTTTTTCTAAAGAAAGGGTCCGATGCAGTTGCCATTCCTCAATGTCAATTGTGGTGTTGCTTTTATCCTGTTGCTGCATTTTATATTGCAAAGTTGTGGGTTTTGACACTAACTTGGCAAGATTTACATTTTGACCAATAATCATATGCATATTCATGAGAGTCTTTGTGATGTCATAACAGAAGACGGTGCAACTTTTGGTATATTTTCCCCCCAATTGTAATTAACTTGTCGCTTAGAATTGAATTGTTCATTGAAAATGTTTCTCTTTGTTCAAACGCCTTGAGTACCTTTTGGTAGATATGTTTGTTATAATAAGACTCTGGTATTAGAATTGTTATTATTATTATTAAGAACCATTAATGAAAGAGATTATGTCCCCGATGTTGTCAGCAATTGTACAGAATGCTCAACGTTTTTATTTTGTTTTTATCTTGTGCAGGAAACACATATCTGGGCCCACCCATTACATCATCAGGGGGTTTGAGTCCGGTCTCGTCAAACAACGGCACAAACAACAACAACCTGCTGAAAACGTTGAACAAGCAGCAGGCAACGCATCGACTCGGTCTGAAGGTGGTCATACCAACGTCAAGACCAACCATGCAAACCGTAAGATCCCTTTTTTGCGCTCACTCACCGCCTAAGGGGACCAATTAGAGTAATCAATTCATGAAATGATTTTCTTCTTTTCTTCCAAATTTGTGGGTGGGTGAGTCCAAAAAAAAATAACCGAAAATCGAAATTCAGTTTTCGATTCAAACAGTGGGGAAAAAATTATTAAAAGCTGTGTGTTTGGCAATTTCCTCTTTCGTTTGAACTATAAAGTTGCATGCTGGAAGACAGGGAAAACTCCTGAGCTGGGAGAGCATTGACCTAAAATGTGTGCTTAATTTAAGGCATTAGTTTGTTCTTTGAACAGTCGGTCAATATTTAAAAGAAATTAAATTTGAGGGTGGGTGGATGGTTGGGTCGATCAAAACAAATTTGAAATAAAAAACAATGTCAAATTTTTTTGAACATTGGTTATTCTGAATGGTCCCTTAATTGTTGGAAATGGTACAACATGTAATTTAAAGAGTACTGCAATTCTAACCGACCAGGGATTTAGCGACCGGGGGAATTTGTGTGGTGTGTCACACCCCTAATAGTTTGTCTCAGTTGAGCTTTAGTTTGCAAACAGAGCGCCGAAACAAAGTGGCTTCCATGCATCCAAAAAAAAAAAAAAAATGACTGTGCTGCACACTGTTACCATCGAATACTCCAGATAATCTTCAAAATTAACCATTATTTTTAGTATTTAATGTAATTTTGTCCAAGATCAATTTCACCTGACTATCTTTATTACCTTTTTTAGATTACAATCAGTAATTAAAAATAACAAATTAATCTAGTCGTCTAATCTGTTTGTGTTTGTTTTTGACAGAATAACGGAATCTCTGTCAACCAGTCGTTAGCCACGCCCACAGTATCATTAGCCACGCCTAGTAATCCGCACAACGTCATACCAAATTACCCTTCAGCCCTGCCTACAGGATATCACACAGGTAAGGTTTGTGGTTGTCAACCTAGCCTGGCTTCTGAGAAAGCCTGGCTTCTTCAAAAGCTTGGCTTCTTTTGAAGCCTGGTTTCTTCTAAAGCCTGGCTTCTTGTAAAGTCTGGCTTCTTCTTAAGCCTGGCTTCTTCTAAAGCCTGGCTTCTTCTAAAGCCTGGCTTCTTCTAAAGCCTGGCTTCTTCTAAAGCCTGGCTTCTTCGGAAGCCTGGCTTCTTCGGAAGCCTGGCTTCTTCGGAAGCCTGGCTTCTTCGGAAGCCTGGCTTCTTGTAAAATCTGGCTTCTTCTGAAGCCTGGCTTCTTCGAAAGCCTGGCTTCTTCGGAAGCCTGGCTTCTTGTAAAGTCTGGCTTCTTGTAAAGCCTGGCTTCTTTGGAAGCCTGGCTTCTTCGGAAGCCTGGCCTCTTCTAAAGCCAAATCAGTACAAACTTTAAAAACGTCATGGATCTTGGTCCATTGCAACTCTCTTAGGTACAGGTCAACATTCTATACCAAATTTCCTCTGTTCGGTGTTGGAATACTTTTTCGGCTGCAAAGAGTAAAATCCTAACAGGGCACTTCTTCAGGAAATACATTTGTGCTCCTTGTGTGTAATTGAACACAACCTTTTTGTTTTAATTAGATGACATTTTTGTGTCAAGATCTCAGACAACTTGGCAAGTCTTTTCTAAAATTTGTAAAAGTTTTATGAAGTAAAAATTGTCTGAATTCATGACAATTGCCTTGTATTCACAAAAATCTAAATTCTTTCATGTGTTGTTAATGAGTTACTTCTTAATTATTGCTCGTTTGAAGTTAAATTTATGTTAGGCCGTGTTCGAATTGGCAGCTACAGCTACGGCTACGGCTAGATTTCCGCGGCTTCATGCGTTAAAGTATAGGACGTCCTTAGCAACACCCTTAGCAACAGTCGTAGTCGTAGCCGTAACCGCCAATTCGGAAACGGCCCTATATTATGTCAAATGCTTTGAAATCTCAGGTAAAATGGCACTCTATAAATTACTTCTGGAGTTTGGGCCAGCCAAACCAACACCATCAGAATGTTGAGATTGATTCAACAATGGCTGAAGAATTCCAGAGGATTCCAATAGCGTACCCCTTTAACGTGAATAAACTTCACCCATTGATCGTTGTTATATATCTGTTTGTACAGGAAGCGACATGCAGTTGACGAGTGCTGATCTAAACCAGTTCGCCAGCTTTAACTCGCCAGGTTCGCTATCGTTACACGGCTGGCATGGACAGCCCAGTCAAGCGGGCCCCCTGACGGCGGCGATACAGGCTGCTGGAATCAGTGGACATCCTTTGTAAGTTTTCTAGACATAGTGCAGTAGCGGTGGTTCTGGGAAAAACAAACTTACAAGATTTTTATCTTTGGTGTCGAGTTGTGCCAATCATTTCTTTCCATGCTTTCAGTTTGACCTTGTTTCTCATGCCTTGAGCCGAGACAAACCAAGATAGCCTACTTTCATTTTTCCTTCTTTAAAACAACAGTTCGAATGAATCTACTTTTCCAATAATTGAAGTTAGAAATCTTTTTTTTTTAAATGTATCCATCTGGTTTAAAGGTGCTGCATACGTTTTGTAATTGGAGCCTACTGATTGTGTTAATCCTCTATAAACATACAATAAAACTAACCTGTGAAAATTTCACTTCAAATTGTGGTCGCGTTTTTGAGATATCACCGAAAAACCGGAGTGAATATTTCCATGCAGGAAGAATATTCCCCATAGGAATACACAGTCTGAGAAGCGTTTCTGACAGAAACGCTTCTCAGATTCAAATTTTGGGGAATAAAAAGTGATATATTTTCTGAAACTGTAGAACTTCAAAGGTTAAAAGTTTCTCAAAAATTCATTTTACTTACTACCCAAGGCTGCTGTACTTCTTACCAAGTAAGTTTTTTATTGCCGTTAATTTTCAGAGTCATTACCAAATGTGTACTGTGCCTTTAAATTTCATAATGCTATTCAAACAGAAATCACTTTGTAGAACATGCCTCCATAAATAATTGATATCAACTGTACATTGCTTTTGAATTATTTCCGTCTCTGAACCCCCCCCGTACTCCCCCGACTCTTAGTTAGAAAATACGAGTGTTTAAGTTGTTTTCTTCCCCCGTGTTTTAAACAGGAGTATCAACACAACATCGATGCAGGGACCAAACTCCTACAGCGGTCAAACCTCAATCAAGTGTGAGCCCCTCTCGCCCCCAAAAGACCGAAAGTTCAGCACCCAGATGATGCTCCAACAACAGCCCAGTACCTCACCGGGACCAGCTGACCCCAACGGTTCCCCGCCTTACAACGACCACGGAGGTCGCGCACTGGTCGACAAGGACCTTCCGCCATCCAAGAGGCCGAGAATGACTGAGGCTTGGGTGCGGTGAATAAAATCACCTGCCCCCTTGTTGGCTGTAATAACCTCCAAATCAACTGTTGCAGCTTGTTCTTCTTCTTCTTTAAAAAAAAGAAAGGTTTTTTAAAAAACAATACAGGGCTCACCCACCGAAATGGACAGAAATTCAATGATAGTTCAACAGTAGTAGGCTTTTGATTTCAGTTTCACCGAGTACATTGTACATAACCTTGTATCCAAGTGTGTGAGTGACATGTTGAGGGCGCCGATCGGGGCCCTACTGCATACCGCAGGTTGCTGCTTGTTTAATCGGAACTGAGCAGGGAACCAGTAGAATTTCAATGACATCAAAAACCTACTGCCCTTAATTGTCCAATGGTGGGTCTTGCGTTTCTTCCGTTGTGGTTAATTCGTCCATTTGGGTGGGTGGGGGGGGGGGTGGAGTATCATTATCCGTCAGTGATTTTTATACACATGATGGATAGTACACTTACTCCGACAAAGTGCAAGTGTATATCAAGATTGAAATGTCTAAGATTTGACACACTGTAATATGGCCAATATTTCAAAGCAAAGTTAGCTCGAGGAGAATTTTCAGGATTCGAGGAGCAAATTCTGACAAGGTCTCCATTGCGAGATGGCTGGACACGGGTCGATAGTGGGTGGGCATGGGTCTCGAACCTAAACACTCAAGTGCCAACGAGGCTGGTTCAAGTCTCGTGACTAGACTCTTTTGTCAGAGATTTAAACAGAAGTGTACACCATCACCGTTGTGCAAGATTTTGCCATTTTGCAACAATTCCCATGCGTTGTGATTACCGTGCACTTTGTAATAGTGAAGAGCGGAAAAGGCCTATAATAACCAGGGAAGCAACGACAGCCTGTTGGCTAATTCCAAACAGTTGACAAGAGACAGTTATCCACAGGTGACTAGAGAAGGTTCAGTTCAAGTTAGTCCAACTGTAGATGAAGATTGCCCTTTAGTTCACTGAACATGCTCGAGGTGGCTGCAGACTGGTCCTGTATGTCTGCTGCCACCAAGAGTGACAAAGAGGGGCATTTTCCAAAACCTCGGCTTAGCCTCCGGAAATGGCTCCAGGCTCTGTTTGATGTTTGAACCTTCGTTCAAAATTCGCACTGTTTCAAAATTGATGATTGAGCCCGAGCCCAGGACATGGTTTGGAAAAGGCCCTTATACTTTCCACCCTATCTAGTGATAAAGCAACATCAAGTCAAGTCTGAGACATTGAAATCAAAGTATACACTTGCCCTGACATAAGTCAGTGTACCAGACATAAGCACAGGCTGTGTTTGAATTGGTGGCTTTGGGTCTGGCTCTGGCTGCTGCTGTAGTAGCCAATAGTTGCAGCCAAATCCATTCATACAGCTCATACTCAAGACGTGTTTTTTGATGAGTAGGGTGTGTTTTTTTTTGTTTTTTTGTAACTGCCCAGATTTCTTCCAAAAGGCTGAAGCTGACGTGAACCATTTGTTAAGTATTTTTTGTAAAAAAAAACTCAGTCATCTGCTGTATACTTAAATGTACATGTACATGTAATAACGTTGCGGGTAATATGGTGTTTGTCTTTATATTATGCACGGCCAGTGTGCTGCGGTTGTTCATCGTGTAATGGGTTGCAATTGAATTTTTGAAAGTCTGCACTAACTCACCTGACACACCCCCTGGTTTTCTTAGGTGCCTCCCTCACCCCATTGCAAACAGTTACAAAATTAGTTGGCAAAAATGGACTCGGAAGTCAATTTTTTGTTTCTCTTTTTTTTTTTTTTTTTTTTTTTTTCTTCCCGGAGTTGAAAGATTTGGTAGCTTCGTTCTTGTATATTAAAATTTGTAGAGTGGCTGTGCCATTGTCATTATTATTATTATTATTTTTTTTCCTTGTGCGTTGATTCAGATTTTTATTGACTTTAAATATTGATAACTTTTAGAGACGATTATATATGAAAGGTTTATACACAAACTATTGGGGGCTGTGCCCCAGAAAACTATCCAGAGCTTTTGTATAGACTAGAGTATATTCTTCACAAGCAGAATGTTATATTTTTGTTTGAAATGTGTGACGCTGTACAGTTAAGCATGTTTTTTTTTTGATTTGTTAAAATGCTAATCTCAGAAACTCTCTGAACCTTCCCATCATTTTTTTGTTCTTCTTAAACAAAAGAAGCCCTCTTGGATATTTTGAATTAAGAGAGAATCTTGTACATTTTTTAAAATTTTAACTGTCTGGAAACGGTCTCTTTTCAATTTTTCCCAAGTTTATTGATATATTTCTCAGATAATTTGTACGGTGGAATATTGACAAATTTCAAGCGATGACACCAAACCTATGTCACTGATGCAAGTTATGGAAACGTTTACCTGCTTATGGATAAAATGCTATTTGGGTTTTGAGATTTCCTTTTGAGATTTGCGTTTGGATGTTTTTCGTTTTGTTGAGAAAAACAAAATATGCTGAATGCTCTAATTTGCATTTAGTCTAATTTTCTGTACAGCAACTTGTAATTTTTCTTCTTTTTTTTCTGTTGCAGAACATTTTATGATATGCTACACTTCTAGATTTCCCCATTTACTTACACGTTTTGTGTTAAACAAGACAAACGATTGATGTATATTAATTTGAAGTTAACAAGTTAAAGTTATTTTAGATTTATATCTGTCTCCAACAATGACTTCTGCTATATAAATTTGTATGTACATAGCATTCAAGTAATTTAAACTGGCTAGGATGCTGTTTTGTATGAAAACAAATTTTTAAAAATCAAAATAGCAAACTAGTTACATAACTTTCTATAAAAAAAAATTATTAAACAAAAAAATTAATTAAGCTACAATGAAATACTTTAATGTGAACTGGAATATTTTTTTCTTCTTTTTTTCTGATCAGGGAAGACTGGTTTGCAGCTGTAGAAAATGTTTGTGGGAAAAAAATGATCAGAATGTTGGGACTAATTCAACACTAATTTAAAGTGGAAACATATTTTCAGAATAAAAGTAAGGCATGACCCCACATAATTCTGAACTTGACCCCTATTTTTTTGCATTCCTTAATACTTAAGGTGTGTTTCGTTACTGTAGTATCACTACTAACAGGTTCTGTTTCTACTCTGACCAATCACTGTAAAGTGCTAAAACAAAAAAAATATGGCTTTATCAAAATGTATTTGTTTTTAAACACACAGCTGTCACCTTGGCCAATCCATAAAGCGGTAAAGCATAACAAATAGTCAGAGCAAGTTTTTCTGCTAAGCAGAAGTGAACCATTCAGCAACAGTACACAGTACATTGTTGTTTGGCTGGTAACCTGTTTTTTAGTAAGATTCGTCTGTGCTAAGCAATTTATTGTGCAGAACAGGGCTCAATTTCATGGCTCTGCTTTATGTAAGATCGCACTTATGTAGGCAGGGAATTCTGTGCTTACATCAAGCATGTTTCACAGGTTAGCAGGGAATGTTTGCTTATATGGGCCTACATACTCCAAGATACTAGCAATTCTTCGCTTACACAGCTAGTGCAGAAGTTTGGCGCTTGCCCTGTAAGCAAGAATGGTGATCGCTAGTGCAGAATTCAGCAGTAAACAGAGCCATGAAATTAGGCCCAGCTTGTATGAAGTTGATTCTGTTAATGTCACTCTACATTACAACGGTATATTAGCAGAAACTACGACAGTTCCTAACAGTGTACATTACTCAATAATTTGGCTGGTAACCTGTTCCTGCTAAGCATCTTTGTTGTGCTTAGCAGTTTGCTTTCATAACAGACACTATGATTCTGTGGGAAAATCCTCTCTGAGACTAGCAACGTTCCTAGCTGCTATTAAAGTCAGGTCTTTACCCCTCTTACACTTGTGCCATGCAAAACATCGTAATAGTAGACCCCTTACATTAACCGCCATCGCTGAGGCCAAACAATGGAAACGTGTATGCGCCGCGCACAAGTCTTAGCCAATGAGGGGTCTTCCTTTGACCTCAGTGAGGGCGCTGTTTGGGCTTGTGATGTCATATGCAAGGGGTCTATATATTTTTTTTAAATTATTGTCGGACTCATTTGTCACAGGTCAAACTTAAAGAATAAACTAACGCAAACTACAAACAGACTCGACTGTTTGGGCAGAGGAAATCAAGTTGCTATTTTCTTACTACCAGAAACATAAATCTAAATAATACTCTACTGATTTCGTTTGTAAATATACAGGAGGGCTCAGTTTCATTTTGCTCAGCAAAATTTATCTGCAAAGCAATGGGAACCAGTTCGTAACAGTGTACATTACTCAATAATTTGGCTGGTAACCTGTTCCTGCTAAGAATCTTTGTTGTGCTTAGCAGTTTGCTTTCATAGCAGCTCTATGGAATTGTGCCCTGGATGGGAGTGGCCCTCTAGTGCCAAAAGAATACCTTTCAAATATAAACAAATATATATAAACAGATCTTCTGTAAAATAAAAAAAAAATAAAAAAAAGTACTCAAGTATTTTTCTGACAAAGGTGGCATGAAATCTTGCTGTAAATAGTGTTCATCTTCTGTTTTCCGTTTGAATCACTGGAGGTTTTGCTAATTCCCAGGTGATTATCTAATTAAATCGTTATATTTCTTCAGCTGAGTTGTTGTGAAAGAAAGGCACTGTTCCCTTTTTGTTGTGGTTATTTTTTGGAGACCAAAGATGTTGGTGCCTTTATTTCACAGGTGAATATTAATCAACTACAATTTATGTAAGTTTCATCGTTTATCAGTGTATGACTTCAAATCACCAGACCCTTTAATTGATGGTGGTTTGGGGGCGAGTCTGAAGAATATGAAAAAAGCAAATTAATAACCAAGGGAACACAGTTTGTGTCTTCCATTGTGACGACATTGTAGTGTCACATTACCACTGTGTTATGTTTTTCCATGCAGCTGCTTGTAGGACGACCGGTTTATACACACACACACTCGCTCTCAGTGTCTCCATCAAAACTTATCTGGGTCCCTTCTCATAAAAACTTCTAAGCACACTCGTTTGCTGAGCACAGAAATATCTTTTAAACTGGAGGAACTCACTTTGATTTGACTGGTCACCCAGCGTTTTTTTTTCTGCTGAGTACTGCAATTTGCTTAGCTGTTTTGTACTGAACAGCTACATGGCCGTTGGCCTTGGTTCCTTGTGTTTTTGATTCTTGTGCAGTTTTGTACCTTCCTAGATTCCCTCTACAACATCTCATATTACAAATCTTTATGACGTTGCAGCCGTCGTGATGTTCTTCATTACAGATCAAAGCGAGGCTTGAAGGCAAAAATAGTCTGGTGCCTTTTTGGGGTCAAATGAAATTCTGTATTTATCATTGAAATGACACAGGGAACAAGATGGTGGTAACGTTATCAAGATATTTTGGTTTCTGTCTCCATATTGTCGTCTAATTTGTTTTCAAAGGGATCTTCATTGTGATCAAACAAACTATTTAGTTGTACATTCAACATTTATTCTGTATTATTTTTCCGATTGCAGAAAAGCTCACTGTTATCAATTTGTTTCTTTCTCAATCTATGGACCACTTAAATATGTTGACTATATTTTGTTTATCCCATTAACATTAAATATTCTGCTTTTTTGACCAACATTTAAACAAAATATGTAAATACTGTTTTAAAAAGTTTTGTATCAATCATGCACATAAACGACAATTATGTTTGAAGACGAGGAATAGAAAAACACTGCGGTCAGTTGGACTACTGTAAGCATCAAATATCTTAAGTTTCTTAGGACGTTAAAACCGTTCCTTTTGACCCAAAACACTTAACATCACAATGTGAGGATTTCTTTTCTTGGAGAGGGGTGCAGACGAATATTCTGTTCAAACTCGACCCAAGTCATGCATAGTAACCCTTGGCAACTTTTTTTGTTGTTTTCATCCTAAAATTGCCATGTTCATATTATTTTATGTCTGTGAACTTAAAAAGGGTGAATTGATTATATAGTGGCAAATTGTCTGATTAATGTGTTGATTATTATTTTGTCTGTTCCGTTGAATTTGCATTTGTAAACAGTTCAAGCCAAAGTTTGTCAAGAAAGAAAAAACAAGTTATATCCATTGATAAAAATGGTATTCACATTTTCTGTGGTCATTATGTCGAACGATAAATTTGATAGTCTAATTTTATCACTTGTTTTCTTCTTCTCTTAAATTGAGTTCAAATATGAGACCAAATTTATGATTTTATTGTGCTCAGTTTTAAAAATCACTGAACCGAAAACTTGTACATTGCTGTTCCATACCCCCTCAAGTTTTGCTTTTGTTGTTGAATTTGTTGTAAATATGGTATTACTATTGTGTAACGCCGTTATTTCAGTCTTGGCCTGTTTTTCAATCTTTGTTTGAGCAGATAAATATTAATAGATTGGTTTGGGATGGGGGGGGGGTGAATTTGATTTTCTCTTTTACAATGCTTGTACAAATCACAGCAAAGTATATTACTTGTGTGTACATACGATATGCATTGGGGAAGTAATGCCTTTTTGTCACAAGTGAGACAAATATGTAAATCTTCTATGGATAAAGACAACGATTCTTCAAATTATTCAGGGAATTTTTCTATTTGGTTGAAGATTTTTTAACTAATGTGATTTTTTAATGGGAATTTTTCATAAGTCGTCTCCACATCAGCAGACAAATTGCTGACATGATCATTTATGGGGGAATAATCATTTACGGGAAAAATTATCCTTTGGTTATAAACAAAAAAAGAAGAGACATAAAAAAACAGACTCGAAATTACTCTTGAAACTGAACATTACCTGTCTTGACCTTTTGTAAATGAAGAAAGCATCCATGGAGTGTAATGTTTTACCAAATGCTATCAATATTATTGACTTGGTGTTCACAAGCCCAGGTAGTACTCTGTCTTGATTTACACTGCAACGGATGGGGGTACAACCTGGGCTAGGTGATCACATACCTGATTAATATATTTTTCTCACTGGAAAATCGGCTCCATTGTACATTTCTTTCCCCAGGACAAAAAACAAAATCTGTAAATTTTATAGGAAAAAATTTGCATATTTCAAAACTATCTTTTGCTACAAAAAAACACACGATTCAAACCTTGCTTAAAAAGGCCATCAACTGCTTTCATCCTTGACCTTTACGTAATACCCCGACACTGAATTACAAAAAAAAATGATGAAAAAGGGTTCGACTGCTAAGGGTTTGATTGTCAAAATTATTAACAACGGGGTTGGAGAATGCTTAATTTTGTACTGCATTCAGTGTATACAGTGTAAACAACAACGATGTGAACCACATTGCTAAAAAAAAAACAGAAATTATTTATTAAGCTTGTATTGTAATGTAAGCTACAAGTATTGATGTTAAATAAATATATATTAAAAAAAACAAAAAACTTATACATGTAGCAACATTAAGAAGAAACGTATAAGAAATAATGGACAATATGGGAAGAAATGTTTATCGAAAGTAAATAAAACTTTTTTGTCAGAATACTTCCCAGTATTAAATATGGAGATATATATTTTTGTTGGATGTTGAGGGGGGACTGACTGCAAATCAGTGAATTTTGACTAGAATCTCTGCTTTGAATGTTGACGTTTTCTGGTGGTCTGGCTTGACAACCACTTCTTTGCCTACTTTGTACCATATTGAATCACTTTGTGGAGTTATTGAAGAAAAAATATACAAAGTTTACCTCAAGCTGAGAGTCTGCTGTCATTTTCTTTGTGTCATTATTCTTAAGGCCAAATCATAAAAATAAAAAAATATGTTTAGCGTACCCGCCCGCTTCCTTTTTTTTTTGGCCGCCTCCTTTTTTATCTTTTTTTTTTTTTTTAAGGATAAATTTTTACGATCTCTGACGAAATAGAATTATTTTAAAATAAATAAGATTGTATTTTTAGACTTTATTACACCGAAATGGCAACCATCTTGAAAAGTAGCCCGGCCGGTTGTTTTGAAAAATGTGTCGGGCGGCCATTTTTGAAGAGAAAAAAAAGGCAGGTCGCTATAACATGTTTTTTTTTTTATTTGCCTAAAGTATTGAGATTGCTGCTTGGTTTGGAACGTACCAGATAAAGTCACATGCAAAGTTCTTTTCTTTACTGTTAGGTGTTTGGTGGTTCTTCTCTTTTCATTTTTCATTTTGAATCAACCATAGTGTTATAAATAACTCTCTATGAAATCAACTTGGTCTTTGAATTTTGAAAGGGCCATGCCAGCCCCACCTCCGCCCCACTTTGTGATATTATTTGAAGTTGAGGTTAAATTCCTTGATTTAGTTGGTGGCATTTTTTCAAACTTAAATAAAAAAGACACATGTAGTGGATCTTTAATTTGACATTGGGTGACTTTTCCCATGGGTGAACCACCGTGCATCCCCGTTTTTTCTCTTGGTTAGTACGGTAGTATGTATGCTCAGCTTACTCTATGGTATGCTTAAGCCTGGGACGATGTAGACGTGGTTCCAAGTCTAAGCTCCACCCCCTTGATATATAGACCAATCACAGCATTGGCTGCATCATCACCATTGCCCACGTGGGCAGCACATGTGCATCTCTCCAATGCCACGCTTTAAGTATATACGCGCGCGCGCATGTGTACTTTTCAATTCTAATAGGATTTTAACGTGTCGGACTTTTATCGGACTTTCGAAGGTTGTGATTGGTCAACACGACGTAGGGGCGGAGCTTAATGGATCGGTCTTTACATTATTGCCTGAAATAGCGCCCTGATGCAGAGAAATAACCGTGATTTCAGATTCAAGTCTAGGGACGATGCGGCGCGCATTGCCTAGATGGAAACGGAGGTTGCCCTTGATCTTATTATTTTTTTTAATGAGAATTAAAATGTGTCTATTCACGAGAACTATTAAGCTTTTTCTTAATAGGGTTTGGGCTTGGGCTTAATCAAGCTGAGCTTCAGACTTTAAAACAAGCTATAGCCATGGTTTCAAAAAAGACCGTTGTCAATGTCCGTCGGTAAAGTAAATTCATACTTATTAGTGTCGCCCATCGTGATCGTTTAGGAAGTCTGTTGTGTAAAAACCAATGTGGTTTGCTTGTATATCGTGGCTTGAGTTTGAACCGGGTGCACTTAACAGCTTTGTTAAGACTACCTCCATAAATGGTTAAGCGCACAGCAGGACTCACAAACTCTGTGTTTTCGGATCAGTGGAGTGTGGGTTTGAGTCCCGGTCGTGGCACTTAGATACACGTACAGTTAAGATCAATCTCAATATTTAGCTCTTTGTGAAATTGGCCCCTAGGTGTCGCAGCCGTTGGGGGCGTGGGGCAGGAGGTACAAGTACCTCCATCGTTGGACATTGCGAGCGTAGACTCGAGAAGGAAGCGTTCATTTGTTTTCCGTTGAAGTTGACGGCCCGAGTTTATGTTAAAAAAGGTTGACATAATGTTGTTTGAAAAACATACACAAACTTTTGCATAGGGCCTATGCCACCGACGATGCAAAAAACAACAACCCCAAAACCCAACTGTTATAAAGTTTAAACCTCAATTCAGATATAATAAGCCAAAATACGGACCTTTGGAAGTTCTTTAAAAAAGTTAACGCTATGATCGTAAAAAAAAACACAGCGTTGGTGGCGCCATTCAACGGGTCCGTAAAACTCTTCGGCTTCTTCGCCACCAATCCGTTACCACACACTGCACAAGAGGTTGTTGTTTGTTTTGAATGGACTCGCCCACGGGACGCTTGAGGGGATTTCCCCGTACACTACTGAATTTCATAATAATTGTTTGAAGGACTACTTTGTAATTCGGATGTACTCTGATCATTGTGAAATTCTGAGATTTATTCAAACAGCTAAATTACCTATTGTCTAAGTAGACAGGAGGGTGACGGTTGTGGTGGAGGGTGGGGACCACTACAAAGGGGGGGGGGGTCACCTAATAATTTCACCATGGGATCATTGAACATTTCGGTTTTTTATAATTATTCTTAATCATTATTTTGTTTTTACTTGAGTTATAAGCATATAAAAAGATTCTGACTTTATTATTATATTTTCTTAAATCATTTTATTTTGTTGAGCCACTTTAAAGGAACATTACAGAATTGGTAATTGTAAAATATACTTTTGGTCACAGATTTACATAAAGCTTACACGGTCTGATGATCATTGATGATAGTAGAAAACATCCCTAGAAATATTTCTGTCTGAAATGCCATATTTGATGAGAAATAAATCAAACTAATTTTCGATTGGAGTTTATCGCTCATGAGCGTTTTATTCATGCATTGTATAACACATGCAAATTTGTAAACGGTTTTGCACTATTTTCTCGTGACCCAGATGGCTGATCGATCTCAAACTTCTACAGGTTTGTCATTTTACGTATATGGTGGATTACATAAAGTGATTACACTGCCAGCACTGTTTTGTTAGCAAAAAAACAATTCTGTAACGTTCATTTAACTCTTCCCACTTGCAAAAACTTCACTGCTGCTTTGTGTGCAGGCAACATAGGAGAATGCCTCCGCGATCCATAGCATGAGTATGTCACAACTTTACAGAAGTTTATGGTCATAGATACAAATAGTTTCCTTGCTCTATCAATGAATCCTTTAGCAGGAATTGAACAAATAATAAACAACCCACCTGTCAATGACGTGTAACTTAAAAACAACCTAAAAACCTTTTGGTATTGCAAAATCGCAATTTGTCCATGGTCTTTTGTCATTGACCTTTTACTTTTAAAGTGGTGCCAGACGTAAACGGTACACCAACCGAGCTCATTCGCAGAGGGAAAAAACACAAAAATATCAAATTATAATGTGAGAGGCTGCTCACAAATTACCAAATATTAACAACAATTCTTTTTGAAAACAACAAACGCCATTTTTAGTGTTACTCTCTGTTTTTATTGGTATGAAACAAAAAGTAAAAAACAAATGACCCCCCTTGTCTATTTGGTACAGTCTGGATTTGCAGCTCTACTTCCGGGTATGACCTACGGGTACATGTTCAGTCGTGCGTTGAAAGTCACTTATTATATTTTCCTGGGCAGTAGTGACGAATTGATGAAAAAGACCATCAAATGAATCTTGGATTTTAGCTTGCGACACCCGGCATTCAGAGGACTTTGTTGGAAAAAACAATGAGATAATTGACAACAGCTGCGTTTGGGTAATTTCAGGTGAGTAAATTGTGTGAAGAGGTGGTGTGACTATGGTGTGATGTTCGCAGTTTAGCCGGAGTTTTTAATCCAGGGTTTGATCGACCAGAGTCATGCCTTACTAAAGTTACTGTCGTTGTGTACCAGCTGTGTGTAAGTACATGTAACATGGGTACACATAAATGTATGGATTTTGTGCTGAGTTTCATGAAAGTTCTGAACAATATCTCTTCTGATCTTGCTGATGATGTGTCGGTCATTTTAAGATAAGTACGTGTTGCTCTAGCCGCAAGCTCGAACATTTAGAGTTGGGAGGATATATTGCCCATAATTCTAAGACTAGACTAGAGTAAGCTGTTTAAAGCAGACATTTTTGCTTACCAGTTGTGTGCTAAGCAAAAATTAGCAGGATACCTGTCAAAGATGGTGCATGTGACTTTGGTAGTTTTTCTGGTAGTTATAATGTTGTTGTGCTTAGCTACTTTTTGTGCTTTTACATAGCTCTATGAAATTGGGCCCAGCTAGCCAGGCATGCTATTGCTAGGCTTCTTTTGAACCTGTACTGACTATGCATTGGTTTTGCTTATCAAATTCTGGAATCAACATTTGACTGTATATCCTGTTACTAGATGCATGCATGTCCTTCTGTGTTGTCCATGTATATTTGTTTAAAGGTAAAATTGGGCAGTCGGGTTTGTTCAGAGCCCGGTTCGATTCCCGGTGGACCGAAGCCTAGTTGCGATAATCGTAACCCTCAGTCCTCCCGACGGTCGGAGACCGGAGGGTTACGAGTCATGCAGTGCAAAAAAGTGGCGAAATTAAAATTTCGACTATTTTGGTCAGACTAGTCACCAGATTTACCAAATTTTTACCACTTTAAAAAAACATGACACACATTCTAAAAACATGGATGTGATCATCAATGTGTCATGAATCCATTCGTATTACTCAAAACATCATTGAGAAAATATTTAAAGAAAAAAAGACAAAAACTTACCAGAGACTGAGCGAAATTTTCATGATGCGTAGACAATCTCAGGTCCGGTTTTCGAACCTCGCGATTCGTGACCTAGCAACATCTCGACCAATCAGCGTAAGCAAACTCGTCATTGAGCGCATTTTGTTGAGTTGCACAATCACATGATATTTATGAGGAAAAATTTACAGATTGAGCGCGCATTCTGGAAAGCTGTTCCTGCAATTAATCAGCGCAAACTGCAAATAGCGCAAATCCGTTAAATACATTAACTGCGTGCACGCACAGTCGCACACGAGACGATCGCCACGCCTACACAACGGTTTGGTTTACGCTGATTGGTTGATGTAGGGGAAGTGCGGTCCATGGACATTTCGGTCAGTTTCTGGTAAGTTTTTGTTCGTTTTTTCTTCAAATAATTTTTCATCGATGTTTAGAGTGTTATGGATGGATTCATTATACCTTGAAGATCAAATCCATGTTCTTAGAATGTGTGTCATGTTTTTTGAAAGGGGTAAAAATTGGGCAAATCTGGTGACTAGTCTGACCAAAATAGTCGAAATTTTTATTTCGCCACTTTTTTGCACTGCATGACTCGTAACCCTCCGGTCTCCGACCGTCGGGAGGATGGAGGGTTACGATTATCGCAACTAACCGAAGCCTTGCATGTGGATTGGGTTTTCAGTCCCTACCTGAGTGCCTGGTGTTTTTTTCTCTTTGAGGTTTTCCTCCCACGTCTAAAACTGAAATTTCTTCATTGTCTTCGTAAGAAAACTTGGTGTGATGTTTCCATTAGCCCTAACAGACTAGGCCCTTGGGTAGACATACTGCCCAAATCCTTTGATATCCTTCAGAATAATGTTGTCATAAACCTAAAGAGCCCAAATCCTTCAATATCCTTCAACTTATTGTAAGTATACATATTAGCCCAAATCCTTCAAAATCCTTTAGAGACAGAAGTAAGGGAGTCAATCTTGTGATTTACTTTAGGGACCTTGGTGTATGATATTTGATCAATTAGGTGCTTTTGTTCCTTTTTTTTTGGCTCAGTCAACAGATATTTATGGTGGAGTTCGTACCACATCGCCCACTGATATTTATAGGAAATCAGCACTTAGTTATTACATAATTCTTTATTGATATTTAAAATCAATTCAACTTTCATATTGTTGATACCCATTGACCTATATATCTTACCTAATAGCCCAAATCCTTCAAAATCCTCCACTTTGGCAAGGAGGATATTGTAGGACTTGGGTTCTTTAGGGTTAAGGTACTTTGCCGACAACACAGATTCAGATTCAGAAAAATACACTGTTTATGAAATTAATTTAATGATAAAAATGAAGAGACTACACAAACAGCTTGTTTTAAAAAATAAAAGCCAGCACTCCTCTTAAAAGAGATACATGGTTGTACTTTGGAGGAATAATTATCAAACACGATCAAGTTCAGAGTCAGAAAGAGAATGAGACAGCTCTAAAGAAACAAAACCTGCTAAAGTTTTGAGCTTGTTGCCTTGCACTGTTCAAATATACAACAGCTTTTACAAATACCCAAATTTGTTTTAAGGCAAAGTATACCTTTGGTTTTTGGAACCGTTCGATTGTTTTAACCCTAATGTCTATATAATACAATAAAACGAACCTGTGAAAACTTCATTTTCGACAGGTGTTCAAATCGCCAAAAATCTGGAGCAGTTATGTCCATGCAGGAAGAATAATCCGTAAATCCGAATACACAATCTGAGACGTTTCTTAGATTGAAATGTTTTTGAATCCCTCTCTCTAAAATCACATTCCTTACATTGTATATCAACAGCTGCAGTGCTTCTTACCGAGTAATTTTTTATGGTTATTTTGGGCGTAATTACCAAAGGTGTACTTTCCCTTTCAAATACATGACCAATCTGATAGAAAAAATTATCTAGGTGTTTGATACTTTTAGGGAACATTACAGAATTGGTAAGAAAAAAAACTTTTTGATCACAGATTTACATAAAACTTACACGGTCTAATGATGGTGATAGTAGAAAACATCCCTTGAAATATTTCTGTCTGAAATGCCATATTTGATGAGAAATGAATAAACTAATTTTCTGATTGGAGTTTATCACTCAGTGAGCGCTTTATTCATTTTTTTAATCTATATGATTTGAATGCGAATGTGTAATCGGTTTTTCACTATTTTCTCGTGACCCAGATGGCCGATCGATCTCAAACTTCTACAGGTTTGTCAGTTTATGTATATGGTGGTGGATTACATAAAGTGCTTACACTGTCAGCAACTGTTTTGTTAGCAAAAACAATTCTGTGATGTTCCTTTAACTGTTTTTTTTCTACAAGTTTCACCCACAGCACTATTTTGTGTGTGCAAAAAATGCAAGGTAGTTTCCTCCATCTTCAATGACAAAGTTGCTTGTTTGCTTTGTCTGAAAGTAAGCCATACATGTATGCACCTTTAAGTGGGAACAAAACTGTAATAGAGTCACCACTAAGAAAACAGGATGTTCTAATCTCGAAACAGTCGTCCTAAATTCCTGAAAACCGTGTTTCCAAAATTCAGTTGAGGATTTGGTTTCGTGAGCCGGGACTAACATCATGGTACCATGGCGTACTTAATGTTCGCTGAATGCGAAATTTATAATGTTCCTGACTTTTTAACGGAACATGGAAGTGCATCTTTTTCACAGAAAAGGCGGTATTGCTCATATATTTTTAACATTTAACCCTAAAGAACCCAAGTCCTACAATATCCTCAAAGTGCAGGATTGTGAAGGATTTGGGCTATTAGGGATCTGCAACACAGGAGGATTTCGAAGGGTTTGGGCTAAAATGAGTTTTTGTTCGGGTAGGATTTCGCAGGACTTGGGCTATCGGGCTGTTTTTACATAGGAGGATTTTGAAGGTTTTATGTATTATGCAGCTTAGCCAAAATAGGATTCTGAAGGTTTTGGGCTTTTTTGACATTTTTTGACTCCCTAACTTCTGTCTCAAAAGGATTTTGAAGGATTGGGCTAATATGTATACTTACAATAAGTTGAAGGATATCAAAGGATTTGGGCACTTTAGGTTTATGACAACTTTAATCCGAAGGATATTGAAGGATTTGGGCAGTATGTCTACCCAAGGGTCTAGTCTGTTAGGGTTAAGGCTTGGTTCTGTTGGCAAGATTGAAGAGATTTAGATTGTGGATATATGTTTATCGGAATTAGCTAACTTTTAGGAAACACTATCAACCCCGGTTAAGTATAGTGCCTCATTATGTACAAAAATCGAGTGCTATGGTTAAAACTAAGATGCCCGAGGTGATCCGCAGCGCATTCTATTTTCCGGGAATCACCGAGGGCGTCGTAGTTTTAAACCTTAGCATGAGTAAAAGCAGTCAATGTTTGTTTTATAACACCCTGTACATTTCTAAATACTGTAATATTGAGTTAAGAGAACTGCATGCTACAATTAATCAAACCAACAGACAATATTTCTTAACTTCGACACTTTTGAACATTTGCCATGGGATAGTATCGGTTGCCATGGGATAGTACATCGGTTGCTACGGAGTACGAATAAGACATATCCAGGGCTCGAATTTTGGGGGAAAATCCACAAGACCACAGGACTTGTTTCGCACAGTTTACTGGACCAGAAATAATTTTACAAGACCAGATTCAAATTGAGAAAAGACTTCCTTGCACAGTTGATCTTGCATTTAATTGAACAAGCACTAAGATATAAGAGAAGATTTACCTCATTTGTCTTAAGGTGTTAATTAAGTATATTTCAAATCATTACTCAAAGTCAACATTTGAACATAATTTGCTATATGTTCAAGATATTATAGAGTGAGGTACATATGTACATGAATTACTATTGAATTAAAAACACAAGACCGCCGGACTTGTCCGGTCATGAGTTTACTGGCCCAATGCTAAAATCTCGGGCCTGCGGTCCAGTGTCAAATTCGAGCCCTGATATCATGTGCTGCACTCTAGACCAATCAAAAGGCAGAATATTTGTAAGGGGTGTTGTAAAAGGTTTTAAGCCCCATGAGATTCTGCTCATTGCTGTACAATAATGACTGAGCTTTTGGATTGAAACAAGTCATTCTTTTCCCTCTTGGCAATTTTGCTTGGTTTCATTATCCTGTACTTCCTTGTGTCTTTCAATTTGTTGTTTATGTAAGCATTCAGAGATTTTTAGGTGCAAGGTTAACTCAAAACCCTTCCCAAAAGGGTCGGTGTGTATTTAAAAGAAAGGAAAGAATGATTTGTGTGTGTGATGTATTTCATAAAAATATCCTGGAAAAAAAATGCATGATTGACTCGTTGTACAAAGTTTTTATGTGGGAATTTGCAGAAGTATCTCCTAAGAAAGTTAAAGGAACATTACAGAATTGGTAAGAACAAAACTTGTAAAATATACTTTTGATCACAGATTTACATAAAACTTACACGGTCTAATGATGATCATAGTAAAAAACATCCCTTGAAATATTTCTGTCTGAAATGCCATATTTTGATGAGAAATGAATAAACTAATTATCCGATTGGAGTTTATCGCTCAGTGAGCGTTTTATTCGTTTGTTGAATTTACATGTGTATGATTTCATGCAAATGTGTAAACGGTTTTTCATAATTTCTCGTGACCCAGATGGCCGATTGATCTCAAACTTCTACAGGTTTGTCAATTTATGTATCTGGTGGATTACATAAAGTGCTTACACTGCCAGCAACTGTTTTGTTAGCAAAAACCAATTCTGTAATGTTCCTTTAAGCAGAAGCCTGTACAAGACCCCTTGTGTTAGGCTGCCGTCACTGAGGTCAAACTATGGAAACTTATATGCGCTGCGCACAACTCTCAGCCAGTGAAAGGTCTTCATTGACCTGAGTGAGGGCGCTGTTTTGGCCCGCGACGCCATACATGTATGTGTCCATGGTATAACCCCTGTTTATCTTCAAAGTTTAGTCGTGGAAGTACAAACCATCTAGAAATCTGTGTTCTACCCATAAATCTCGTTTGACTCCCTAAGTTGTTAAAACTTAAGTCGTATGGTTCCCGCTCTTTCCAATCTGCTCAGTTGTTCAGTTATGGAACAATTTACCAGAAGTTGTCAAACAGGTCGAAACATCAGAACAGTTCATAACCCTGGTTGAAACATGTCTGTTTAATTTGTGTAATTGTTGAATTCATGACAGCTCTTAGGGACGGTGATATGCGCTATTAGTATTTATAAAGTGTGGTTTCATTTTCAGTATCATTATTATTACTAATAATATGCAAGGGATCTATTCACATGTACATGTAGATGAAAGGAAATACAAAACTTTGGACTGTTTTATTTTTCCGCAGATGAGACATTTTAGAATGTGTGACGAAAATACTTGACAAGATAATCACAGCAAGTACAAACCAGAACTGCACACAGATCATACAGCAAGTAGAAACCAGCACCTCACACAGATCAGCAACCGCCACCATGGACTCTGACAGGCCACCAGATTCACCATCGGCTCCGGAACTCACCAAGCACTATGAAGGATTTCTGGAAAAGAAAGGACCCAGGGACAAGGTAACTTCAAATGATTTCTTTCAATATTTCTTTTGTCTTGAATTTTGCTTATTGAATTAAAAGGCTTTTAAGAAAGACTTTGAAAGGGCAAACATAAGACCAGTTATCATTTTGAGCACTATTCAACAGCTCATTTTTGGTAATTAAGCTGTTTGGTACAGCTGTTTCTATATTTTCATTTTGGTTTATTACTTGATGTTTGAAAGAGAAGAGTCACATCCCGTAAAGGTGATCACCTGGCTGCCGCTTCCCAGGTTGTATCGTAAACTTGGGTGTGATCCCTGGCTACATGGCAGGGAGCCCTTAAAGGCGTGGCAGCCCCCTGCCCCCCCCCCCCACCCCCCTCTATATCCAGACACTTGGGGGTACCAATATTTACACGGTCTCCACACCATCTAAGATATTTTTAAAATGTTTTCTGTGCATTTCCAAATAATGTTTTGCATGAAATGACTTTTTCACATGTCCAGCTATTATACAGGATTGTCTGAGCCCTTTCTTCTTTGTTTAATCAATAATATCAGCGGGTTAGATCTCGGTAGGTCTGTATTTAACATGGATAATTACGTGCTAAAGTACATGAGTGCAAATAGTTCTCTGCCCCTCAAAAAAGAAAAAAAATCTCTGAGACCTGACCCCCCTTTTTAGGTATGTGGAAAGGTCCAGTCTAGGATATCAAGGAATATGAATCCCCCAGGTCAAGACACTTCAGAGATATTGCTTAATTAGTCACTAGTTAGAGGTTTGATTAATTGGTACCAGACTACCAGACTCATTAAAGAGTTAAAAGGTTGAATGGCTTTCTGACTGGCACCCTGAACAAACATCTACAAAATAGGGAGACCACCAATGGAGGGCTAGATAGCTCAGTTGGTATTCACGTTAATCCGGAGGTCATTGGTTCAAATCTCGCTCTAGTCAATTTGTCTTTGTTGGACCCCAAATAAAAGAAAACATCCACATAAATCTTTTGAATGAATGTAAAAACCATCCTGTATTGAAAGATTTTTATTTACAAGAGAACAGATGTCAGTGTAAAACAGTCTCACAGAGTTCTGCCTACAGCGGTCGGTCGGTGCTGGAAAACCCGCCCGGCACTCAGGATTCCCCAACCCACCACTGGCAAAATTGTATCTGTTTCCGACCACCACACCAGAACCCTCGTTTCAATATCCATCCAAGACAGATTTGTGTTGAGGAAAAAAGATTACTTGTTCTGATATAGCTATCATCAGCTTCATTTACAAAACCTGCCAATCTGCCCCCCCCCCAAAAAAAATACATTATTGGTAGAAAAAAACTTCAACTTGTTTGTATTTTAAGTTATTAAAAAACCTTGAAAATATAGTTCAAAAAAAACCTTAGAACTTATAATTCACCAAAATCTCATAGCTTAGTAAGTCAGAACCATTGCATTCGATAATAAGCTCAGGCCTTGCGCTTAAGCTTTTTGTGAAGTAGCCCGCCGGGCCAGTAAAATGTGCATTTTACTTGCCCCCAGGAAGTTTTAGTAGCCCAGATTTTAAACAGGAATTGCCATAAATGTTATGTTCTAATCACAACCAGTTTAATGATTAAATGAAGTTATATTCACACACTAAAGAATGCTTAACACATTTTATACATTAATTATTTACATCTGAAAAGGAAGAAATGAACATTTTAAACAAGGAGGTTCCACAGTTTTAAGTAGCCAACAGGGCAAGTTAAGAGGTGGTGTTTACTAGCCCATGGCAATTTTTACTAGACAATGTACGCCGGGCTAGTGTTAAGGGCGAGCCCTGAAGCTTAATCTAATCATAGCTCCTGGTTCAATGGTTAAATTAGTCAAAGTCGGGCCAAACAAGGGAATGAATTTTTGAGGGTTGAAAGAAATTGGTTGAATAAACATAGTTTTGAAGAGTAGGCCTAGTAAACAAAATGTAACCTTTGGTTGTTATGTTTTAAAAACAAAGCTATTTTAAGCTCACATTTTATTCTGCACATTCCAAAAAATAATTATTCCGACATAAATATATTATCATTGGAACTATTGACCCATCCAAGGGAAAGCCCCAAAGGTTACCCAGGCTGGGCAGCTTAACAAAGAAAATCAAATCTTTTGTCGTGGTTGTTGTTCTGTATTAACACCACACACAGCCAGCTGTAGTCTGAAGGTTCTTGCACTACTTGCAGAACAATTGACTGAACCTTAGACTTTGTGTTATGTGTAATCTATTACGAAAGAGCCACAGAGCCTGGACTTTCTGTAAGCTCAATTTATACAGAGCTCTACGAAAAAACATTAAATCTGATAACTGTACATGTATGGAGATTGCACTGTCTTGATTTGTATCAACTGTTGATGCGAAGAAAGTTGGCACATCTCAAAACTAGTTTTGATAACTTTTGAATTTATGTGGAAATCACAGCACAAACTGTAAAAATTTCCCATGTGACCTGTGTAGTATCTTGCCTGCCAGAAAGGCCCTGGAATGTACAAGGTCACTGACTCTTTTTGTGAACAAAGGTGGCATGGCCTACTGTACAACGCTTGAATTTGACACTGGACCGCAGGCCAGAAGCCAGTGATTTTAGCATTGGGCCAGTAAACTCACGACCGGACAAGTCCGGCAGTCTTGTGTTTTCGATTTTGTTGATTTTGAGTAATGATTTGAAATATACTTAATACCCTCAAAGACAAATGAGGTAAATCTTCTCTTATACATGTCTTAGTGCTTGTTCAATTAAATGCAAGTTAAATTGTGCAAGGAAGTCTTTTCTCAGTTTGAATCTGGTCTTGTAAAATTATTTCTGGTCCAGTAAACATTTTGAGATACAAGTCCTGTGGTCTTGTGGATTTTCCCTCCAAATTCGAGCCTTATAAAATGACCTTCTGGCACCCTGTAATTCCTTCATACATGTCATATATTCCCCCTTTCCTGTTTAAAATTAAAGGAATATATTCTGCATTTTAGTTTCCCTCGTCATCCCCCCCCAAAGAAGCCGTCTATAGCGATAAGATGAAACCACTTTAAGCTTAGAGTTTTATGAAGAAGATGAAACCACTTTAAAGGAACATTACAGAATTGGTTTTGCTAACAAAACAGTTGCTGGCAGTGTAAGTACTTTATGTAATCCACCATATACATAAACTGACAAACCTGTAGAAGTTTGAAATTGATCGGCCATCTGGGTCACGAGAAAATAGTGAAAAAACGATTACACATTTTGCATGAAATCATATAGAATCAACAAATGAATAAAACGCTCACTGAGCGATAAACTCCAATCGGAAAATTAGTTTATTCATTTCTCATCAAATATGGCATTTCAGACAGAAATATTTCAAGGGATGTTTTCTTTTATCATCATCATTAGACCGTGTAAGTTTGATGTAAATCTGTGATCAAAAAGTATATTTTACAAGTTTTTTTCTTACCAATTCTGTAATGTTCCTTTAAGCTTAGAGTTTTATGAAGATCATGTTTTCATTCTCAGTCCTTGGCTTAATCCAGTTGATACTGGCATGAGATTCATGTAATTATGCAAGGTTCTGCACACGGTGTTTTGCGCTGGGAAACCCAGAAACTGGCAGAATTTTCTCTGTTTCCGACCACCACACATTTTCATTTAAAAAACAATTTAAACTTGCAATTCCCTATCAATGGTTTTCAGCGAAATGTAACATCGGGTATAATTTACCATGTTTAAAAAAGAAAATTGTATCCAAAGCCATAAATTTTGAGTACGTCTTTGGTTTGTGTCTAGTTTTTATGATCTCCCGGTGTAAAATGATCCATCACACAATGGTTTCCATGGAAACATTTGTCTGCCACTCAAGAAATCCTGGGCAGAACCCTGGTATTTATGTAACTGAGAATTTGCGATTTCACAACCAGGAGGTCGTGGTCAGTGAAAGGGGTGGGGTGGGGGGGGGGACCATCATCCTGGACCTCAAGGGTAAACCGAAGCTCCCTTCCCTTTTTTTCAGAACTATTCACAGTCACAGAGTGGCAAAGTGAATTGACACAAAAAATCTCATTATATCAAAGACATAAGGTTTAGTTTTGTGGTGTCCAATGGCAAGTGGTGTTTGAAGCTTTGCATGGTGTTGAAAGTAAGAAGTAACTATAACTATAAATAGTAGTAAACTTGCGGGTATACAACCATGTGTAAAATCTCTTTTGGGACGAGTGTTGGCTCTGAAAAGAGCCGATGTGGTCTCCACGTTTCGAACAGTATTTACTCTGCTCGTCTTAAGGAGAAATGAAGACGAGCAGAGTATACTGCTCGAAACGTCGAGACCAAACCGGGCTCTGTTCAGAGCCAACACTCCTCCCAAAAGAGATTTTACACATGGTTGTACCCGCAAGTTTAGTACTATTTTAGTTATAGTTACTTCTTGTCCAATGGCGTTGTAGAAAAATCTCAAACAGTAAAGGTGTAACTTGTGATTTTTCCCCCCACCAGGGGTGTCTCTGTCTTTTGGATACACTGGTGCCATAGACCATTTGCGTTGTGGTTCCCTGCAATTGGTTGAATACATTGTAAGCAAGTTTGATAGTCTGGTTTATTGAGTTGCCCATTCATTTGATTCCGTAGCTGAACCCACTTTAAGGGTCAGTACCACTGAAACACACCCTGTTTTTTTATTGGAAATGTTTACGTCAGCTGGTACCTCAGCGGCCTACTTGTGTGTTTTTTTTTAGGTTGCAGTGAAGTGCTAAGTGGTATTATGGTATTAATACATGTAGTATTGTATGGTGTACGTGCAATACAAACAATTACAGTTAGTTCAGATTTTGTACATGTAGGTAGGGTTAGAGGCGGCCCCCAGCTAACACAATAGGTTGATACAACAATACACAATAAAGGTTGATATTTGGTCGGTGTGTGTTGTGTAATATGTGCAGGGTTACATACCTGTGGGTAATAGTAATTGAATTTACTTTTGTGACCCCTGACCCACATATCGTCTTTTTTATATATTGTCTTCGGTTGGTTTCATTTCATATTATGCGTTGTTTTTGTGGCCCCTACACTTACACTTACACTTACACTTACACTTACACTCACTTACATTACCTTACACTTACACTTACACTTACACTTACACTTACACTTACACTTACACTTACACTTACACTTACACTTACACTTACACTTATACAGTGTCGTCTTTTGTGTTTATTTTGTTTACTTTGTATTTCGTAGTTTTCCTACTTTTTTGCTTAGTTTTTGTGTTTCATACCGTGTTTGTTCATTGTGTATTGTTTTGGTCGAGTAAATAATAATAATATAATAGTAATGCATGTAAAAGAACCCGGTGCACTTATCAAAAAGAGAAGGGGTTCGCCCCGTGATCCTGGTTTGATTGGCTGCTTTATTGCGCCACAGCACCTTGTAAAACCATTACATGGTGCTGTGTAAAGAAATAGGTCTAATACTTGAAAACGTAGCTTCACAATATCTTGCAGGAAAATACTGAATGTTGAAGCGCCTTGAGCGTCACTGAGTGACGGATATGAGCGCTGTAGCCACTATTATTATATTATTATTTATGACAGTGTTTTTTACTACGCTACATGAACGTCAGATCTTAACATGATTTTCAATCAATGTTGTACATTGGTTGCCTGTTGATAATCTATGCAACGTTTACCGAAAAAATTGGGCCACGATTTCACATCATTGTGTTTTGGTATTATTACAAAATAGTATTTAAGTTAAAAAAACAACGTTGTGTATGTAAGTTATTTTTTTGCTCATTAAAATCACAGTAATTATGTTGTGACGAGCACGTTGTCTGCACGTTGTGTTTTGGTTTGACTAAAATGTCATATTTACATTTTTGGCAGTCACGCTGTCTAGATGTTGTACTTTGGTAACATTAAAACGTAATATTTAAGTTTCGGCTGTACGTTGTCTTTTCATTGTATTTTGGTATTGTTAAAACGTAATGTTTAAGTTTTGGTGATCACTTTGTCATCACGTTGTATTTTGGTATTGTAAGAAATATGTAGCATTCAAGTTGTGACTGCCACGTTTTCTCAATGTTTTAAGTACAAACGTATGTTGTGACCTTTTAGTTTTATCACAACGTAGTATCTTTGTTTTTACCATCACGTTGTGGAAATGCGTTAATAGTTTGATTACGACGAACATGTAATAGTGTTTAGACCATCACATCGTAAATGATGTTGTATTTTAGTTTGTGTTGGCGGATTATTCATGTTTAGACCATAATGTTGAATAGTTCAAACAGCTGGTTGGGATGGTTTCTATTGTCATTTATGAGTATAATGTTTGACATCACAAATAATGTTTGTTCTCATTATGATTTAATCTAAATTTAATAATAGCTAGCAATAACATAAGATTCGGATGAATTTGTGGCAACGTTCAGGGTACTCAGGGGTCGATTTCACAAAACTCTTCCTTAACCCTCCTATACTCTTGGCAACATTTTTTCTAGTGAGTTGACCAACCATTTGAAACCATTCGACTGCCAAGGTTGTGTACGGTGGCACAACCTGTGCACAGAACTAACTGTGTACTGTGTGCATGCATTCCCTCATGGTATCATATTGCAGGCTGGCATAGTTTATCTATCATTCAAAACCACAGTGAATGGTATTGAATGGTCAGACAGCAAGAGGGTTACATGCATTCCCTCATGGTATCATATTGCAGGCTGGCATAGTTTATCTATCATTCAAAACCACTTGAATGGTATTGAATGGTCAGACAGCAAGAGGGTTAAACTTAGGACTAGTCCTAGGCAATGCTAAGAGATAGGACTAGTCCTAAGTTGGTCCTAACTTAGGACTAGTGCTAAGTTGGTCCTAACTTAGGACTAGTCCTATCTCTTAGCATTGCCTACATGTAGGACTAGTCCTAAGTTAGGAAGAGTTTTGTGAAATCGACCCCTGATCAATGCGCATACCAGACAATGCTCAAACTGTGTCCAGGTACAGAACTATTTTGATGAAGCCAAGGATGTCTCACAGTCACAAGAGAGCTTAGGGGTTAACCCCTACTCTTCCAGGATAAGTAGTCTTTTATGTGCATTATAAATTTATCCTATAACCTGCAGCTTAATGTCCCATCTGAAGGACAGAGCAATTATGGTAAAGTACCTTGCTCAAGAACACAAGTGCCACGACCTGGATTTGAACCCATCGTCTTCCAATTAGAAACAGCAAAGACCGACTCTGAGTCTGGTGCTCTTAACCGCTCGGCCACGACACGCCAACTGTGGCATCGGCATAGAAAAAAACAAGTAGTTTTAAAATACATAGGAACCATTTGCTACTATTTACATAGTTCATTTATTCATTGTTCTTTCTTAAACAGTGGTCCGCTGGCCAAATGCCAGTTAAAACACATTGAGGACCAGTCAGAATTCTCTCCTAGTAGTCCGACTTACTAGTTTAGCGTTGAAAAGCATCATTATTTCATTTGAAATAAGGACTAGTGAAAAAGCTGACAGACTAGTTTAAAATAACAAGCTAACTGGTCCTGCTGGCCAGTCACTAAAAAAGTGAAGGGCAAAGCTTGTTATTTATGTCGGTTTTTTTTTGAACAAACTGCAAACCTAGATTCAGCCTTTCATTGAAATTGCTGGTCAATGCCATTAGGTGTTTATTTCTGAAACTCTAAGCTGGGGTGAAACGAAAACTAGATTTTCAAATGAAACAATCCTTTTCAGTGGGAAGTTGGAACAGTTAAATATTAACTTCCTGGTTTTAGAAGTTACCAAATCTAATCTACTCGTATACTTTAGAAGCCTAAAGAAATAGTAAGTATCTACGATAACATAGTCCATGGAGGAAGCTCTGCGCTTAGGCCAACCAGAGAAGGAAGTGGCGAAATTTAAAAAACAACAAATAACAGTGCTTTGTTAAATGAACCATGGTTCATGCAGTGTTTCATTTTACACTGGCCAAGAGTGTGGGCCAGGGCTGTTCCTCTTTCAGTCTGGTGTAAAGATTGAAAACAAAAAACATTGTTAATGTTGGTTTATACCACATTCAAGTAAATAAAACGAGGACGCTTTGAATGTACACAATATCAACTTAGCAAGCAGGGCTCACCCTTAGCCCAGCGTACATTGTCTATATAGTAAAAACTGCTCTACTACTTCTTCAGTTGCCCTGTGGGCTAACTAAAAACTGTGCAACGTACTCGTATAAACTACTCATATTTCTTCTTTTTTAGATGTAAATGATATATTTTTAAGGGTCAAATAATGAACCACAAGGGAAACTGACTGGTAGATTTAAAATAGTATGGGGTTGAACAAAGAAAAATTGACTAGAGTGGGATTTGAACCAACGACCTCCAGATTAACGTACCGGCGCTCTACCAACTGAGCTATCTAGCCCTATGTTGGCGGTCTCCCTATTTTGTCAATATCTTTGTTCGGGGGTGCCAGTCAGAAGCCATACAACCATTAACTGCCGTGTAGCCAGGGATCACACCCAGATATATTTTTAAATTACGCTATTGTTTTTGAGTGTGTGTATGGAATTTCCATTGACTATCAAAAAAGATTGTGATTGCTACCATTTGTACTAGAAAGATAAGTTGACGGCAATACATCAAAATCTGAGCTGCTAAAACTTCCTGGGGGCAAGTGAAACGCACAGTTTACTAGCCCGGTGGGCTACTTTACAAAAATCTTAAGTGCAAGGCCCGGCTAGGTGTGATGGTTGAATGAACAAAGACATTGCTATTCCTAACCCATTATTGTTTTTGACTTGAAACATGGACCCTGAGTTTTAAAAGAATATATTTTGTGCATTATCTTCTAGGACTATGAGAAGCAGTGGATAATTCTACTTGGAGACAAAATGCTGGCTTATCCGCAGAGATTGGCACAGCGGGAAATCAACTCAGCCAAAGTAAGTATCCCATAGTGCATCTGACTCATAGGCCGCATCCGAATCAAGCGACTTCATCTACGGCTGTGGCTATCGGCTGCTGTAGCCGCAATCCAGCCTTAGCCACTTGCTGAAGCCATTCATTTGGATACGGCCATGATTACAGAAACCCAGGAAGCTCAGACTCAAATGTCACTCGTTTGACTCAAGTTAAAGGGTGTGTACAGGCCTGGAATTACACGGAGGCCACGGAGGCTATGGCCTTCGTTGCCCTTGTGTTGGCCTTGGTGCCCCTTCAAAAGTCTCCCATAGACTTCAAGATTTTCCAATGGAAGTGCCCTTTACAAAATGAAAATGGCCTTGCCCTCTCCAAGATGAAATTCCAGGCCTGTGTGTACAAGTTTGGTAAGACTAAAAATATAAATGTTCCCAGATTTGCACATAACTTACATGGTATAAAGATGGTCATGGTGGAAAACTTCCATTGAAATAGATTTGCTTGAAATGCTATAGTTTTTGAGAAACTAGTAAAACAACTAGTTTTTATCACGGTGATAAAATCCGATGTTTGAAAACAGTGAAAACATCTAAAGGGGGTCTTCTACTGTTTTCTTGTGACTCCGATGACCGATTGAGCTTAAATTTTCACAGGTTTGTTATTCCAATGGATATGTTGGGTTACACAAAGTGTGGATACTGGTATTCCACAATTACCAATGTTGTACACTATGCTTTAAAGCCTTGAACAGAAATACATTCTGTTCTAGCTGAAACTTCATGCAACTCGGTCAGTACTCAAATAAGTCTAGACCCAAATGTTAAGACTCAAAAAGTGGTTCTTATAAAAACATGTTAACATAAACAGGCATGGCTCATTTATGGAACAAGTCGAATGCCGTCGGTGTTTCACTTTCGTTTTGGGCTGTTTTGCTGGGAACAATAACTGATCGTGCTGATGACGAACAATAGTGTTTTGGACTGTACAGAAGGACCAGCCTAGATTTCACAAAGTGGGATTTCACAAAGCGGGATTTCACAAAGCGGGATTTCACAAAGCGGGATTTCACAAAGCAGGATTTCACAAAGCGGGATTTCACAAAGCGGGATTTCACAAATCGGGAAGGTTCTTCTCAAGATGTAGAGTCAATCCAGGCCTGGAATTACACAGAGGCCACGGAGGCCATGGCCTTTGTTGCCCAGCTCTTGGCCTTGGTGCCCCTTCAAAAGTTGCCCATGGACTTTAAGATTTTCCAGTGGAAGTGCCTTCTGCAAAATGAAAATGGCCTTGCCCTCTCAAAGATGAAATTCCAGGCCTGCTATCTTTCTCACAGATATCACAAAACACTTCACTATGGCAACAGTGAAGAACCATAGTCACATATCCGTGGTCACTAATGTTAACTTGATCGCTGATATCAGAAATAGCTTGGGTTTTGAAAATTCTGTTAGTTTCTTGACTCGATATGTAGAAATTTGGTGATAAACCAAATGTCAGCATTTTGATCAGTTCATAAACAACTGAGAAAAAAAGAATTAGCTGTTGCAAACTGCTTACCAACCAAAAGGACGTATGGTGTAAATGCAAAAAAATTAGTTAATGGCCTGACGCTTCGACGCTAGCAGGAAGGAAGGCTCTATAAACTCTCAGTAAACCAGTCCCTTTGAACAGTGTACTGCGCATAACTTTGCTTGTGCCTTTTTGTATTTGAGTGTTTGATTACATGTTGATCTAAAATAAATGTAGCTGGAAGTGTCCGGGGGGGGGGGGGGGACACGGACTGAAGCAGTTATAGTACATTGTGCACTGCCTTCCCAAACTTCCCTAAAGGGCTGGATAAATAATGGGTACATTTGTTTGTTATGTTAAGGGGACGTCTCGAATGCTTTCCAAAAAATCCATTTCCCGATGATGAAATGGAGAGGTGATTTGAAGGCAAGGACACGTACTGCTATGTACACTTCACTTACGATTGATTCCGTGAAAGTGGTCAATATTCTAAAGTTCATGGAAAGAAAATTGCATGGAATTTTTCATTTATTTTCTTGGTGTGGCGGCCAGACTTGTTTCATGGGTATATGTGGCAGAGTTGTCACAAGGGAGAGTTTGTCTGGCATGGGCTACATGTAATAATGATAATGGCTACTTGTGTAGCGTGCATATCTGTCCACTCAGTGACACTCGAGGCGCTTCAATATTCAGTACTTTCCTGCAAGGTATTTTGGAGCTACGTTTTTGAAGTATTAGAACTGTTCCTCATAGCATCAAGTAATGGTATACCAGGTGCTTACCAGCCCCTTCTCTTTACGATAAGTGCACTAGGTTCCTTTACGTGCATTACACAGCACACGGGACCAACGGCTTTACGTCCCATCCGAAGGACACAGCAATAAAATCGTTAAGTGTCTTGCTTGAGGACACAAGTGTCACGACCTGAACTCGAACCCACACTCTGCTGAACAGAAACACCAGAGCCTTGAGTCCGGTGTTCTTATCCGCTCGGCCACGACACGCCACGCCATGTATGTGTTTGTTATTGAGAAAGATGGCGTCTTCATCAGTCTTCCAACCGTCTCCATCGTGAGCGCTCTGCTCCTGTGCACTTAATCATATGCAACAATATTCTCCTTTGTTTCATGCCCTCGCTGACATGTGTTGTTGAGAAACCAGTCTGTTATTTTCACATCCTCACCTTCCATCAGTATTTTTTATCCGGGGGTACTTCCCCTTTCGAGAACAGTTGACCTTATTTAACACTGCTTGCTGTACGCTCCCCATTGTTTCACTTTTGATATTTAACACCAGTAAGAGAAGGCTGGTACGAGAACTAACACAATACCCAATCACAACATGGTTTCAACTGCCTGTTGTGAAACAAATACTGGTTTGATCGAACTTTTCAAAGAAATTTGTGCCTGCTTTACAGTGTGTTGAAAAAACCTCGAAACCCCCCCCCCCAAAAAAAAAACAGTTGTGCATCTGTTAGAAAACAGCCTTCTGAGAAAGACATATGAAAACAGGCCTAATACTTCACGAAAGCAACGGAGGCGATTGCCTCGATGCCCCCTGGTCATTGCCTCGGTGCCCTTGAAGTGCTCCAATAGAAATTTACAATTTTCCTCATAGGGTGCCCTTTACCGAGGAGAGAATGCCTTGGTGCCCCTTTCCCTTTCTAGAACGGAAGCATACAGGCCTGTGAAAATCATAATAAAGGTGCTGTATGTACGTCGCTCTTGTTTGTACTGTTACGGCCACGTCACACGAGGCAATTTACAGGCAACCAATTCCAGGCAATCGCCAATAAGAAAATTCATTCACATTTCAGTTTTCTCATTATTTTCTTGAGGATAGTGAGTTACAGCTAAACTAGGGCCGAGTAAAAAAAGAAACATGATTAGCGTCCGGGTTTCTAAAAAAGAAGGAGGGGCTTTTTATTTTTTATTTCAAGATGGCCGCCATTCTTTTTTAAATTTCAAATATATCCATTGCTTTTTCTACTGTTCAAACACACAATACATATAAAAGAAACATGTTGGACTTTTTCAAAAAGAGGAGGAGACAGGGCGCTACTATTTTACTATTTTTTGCTATTTTTTCCAAGATGGCCGCCATGCTAAATATGGCTGGTCAAGGTATATTTATTCACAGATTTTGTGCTACTTTAGTGTACTGATGCAATGTATGACAAAACAAATGATTTGTATCATTTTAGTCTTTTTTTTTCTTTTTTTTTTTCTTTTTTTTTCTTTTTAAAATAAAATAGTAAAAAGTAAAAAAAAGGAGACAGCGGCCAAAAAGGAGGCGGGCGGGGACGCTAAACATGTTTGTTTTTTTACTTAGCCTAACGTCTCTTGTGCTGCCGAAGGGTTCCTTACAAGTGCATGAACAAAATTCAAAATTTAACATGTTCACTTTCAAATACTCATTATATACATGTACATGCGTCAAAGAGCGATGTACTGTAGTGTAGTAGGCTCCTAAAGTTAAATGCAGACAAATAAGTTGTTATTGTTCTCCGCATCAATGCACCTAAAGGCCAAATAGTGCTTAAAGGAATAGTACACCTTACATTTTGGCAAGAAAACATTCGTATTTATTATGCAGTTTTCAAAAACACCGTGTGTAAAACTAACATGTTGAATTTGCATTGAAATATTTGCTGAGGTTTTGAAGAGGGGGGGGGGGCACACATTATCCCCCCTTACATGAAGTTACTGCTAGGAGACTTTTGAAAACCAGTCAAACCTTCAGTTTACCTTTTTATCTGACAATCATCAAAGTAACACCATGGCTTTAAGCTTGAGAGTAAATTGCAATGGACCGAAAAGGGTGCGTAGAGACTGTGCACTGCATGTAGGCACTTAGCAGTGAAAAAAAATCTTTGTTCTGTGTGGTTACAGGTTCACATAGGTTGTTCTTTATACCATTGCGGACAATAGGCACCTGTTTCACATACCAATCCCAAATCTTTAAAACCAATGAACTGTACACTTTGTACAGAGCTTGTTTGTCTGGCCAGACCATTACAATAAGCCATTAGCAAGTTAGATGTAAATGATTTCTGGTATAAAAACAAGTTGTTCGGTCTCAAGTGAGTGCTCAATTTGAATTCCTGAGACTGCATCCAGTGTTGCTACCATCAGGGGGACAGCTTTTTCTTAGTTACATAAGAGGTAACAAATGCCCAAATACACAATTCTAAAGGCAGGGTTCTGCCCACAGTGGTCGGTGCCGGAAAACCCGCCCGGCACTCAGGATTCCCCAACCACCACTAGCAGAATTTTCTTTGCTTCCGACCACCACACATTTTCCAAATTTTTGGATTACACTTGCAATTTCCTTTTAAGGTTTTCAACGAAATGTAAAAATGCGTATTTACAGGTAAAAATGGTATCCGAAGCCATTCATTTTGAGTACTTCTTTGATTTGAGTCTATTTATATGATCTACTGTGTAACTGATCCATCTCGTAATGGTTTCCAGGGAAACATTTTTCCACCACTAAAGAAATCCTGGGCAGAACCCTGTCAAGGATACCAGTCTTTGCTGATCTGGAATCGGCAATTGCAAAAGCTTGCCCCTGAACCATGTGACATAGCAACCCTGAAATTAGTCTGAGGAATTCAAAATGAGCATTCACGTGTGACTGAACAAGGCATTGTACCAGACTTCAGTCAAACCTTATTTTTCGCAAATGGCTGATTGTATATAAGTGGTGTTTGAAGCTTTGCATGGTGTGGACAAAGTAAGAAGTAACTTTAGGTAGTAAACTTGCAGGTACATGTGCAACCATGTGTAAAACGTGTACTTTGTACATGTACATGGTTTTGTACCCACAGGCTGATTGTATGCAAAGCATGTAGTTCATTTTCACTGTATATGAAATAGGGATGAATGGAATCTAGAATAAATATAATCGATCTCTAATCATAAATAAAGATTTCAAGTAAAAAAGCACAACATTCATCATCATTTTTTTGTAGCTTTAAAGGTATTATACAGGACTGGTAGAGCTGAAAAAACAGTCGCAAACAAAGTTCATGTTTTCTGTGATTCACCATATACATGAAATAACAAACCTGTGAAAATTTGAGCTCAATTAGTCGTCGAGGTCACGAGGAAAATAGTGAAAAGAGACCTTAAATGTGTTTTCTGTTTTTCAAACATAGAGTTTATTATCGCGTGATAACAACTATTGTTTTATTCATTTCTCAGAAACGATAGGATTTTTGGGCAGACATATTTTAAGGAACCCTTTCTACTTACTTTAAATCATGTAAGTTATGTGTGAATCTGTGAACATTTGGGTTTTTCGATCATACCAATAGTGTACAGGGCCTTTAAATGATCCGCACTGCATTGTATAGTAACACACAATGACTCTGAATCCCAAGTACGATTTATCTTGGGTGATGACAGTACGGGTTACAGTTTTTGTACGAAGCGTACATGCATAATTCAAACGTTTTTTCGATTTCAAAATGTTCTCCACAAATTAAATTGTTTTGTTGTCGGGCATGTTAAAAAAAACCCATGTCTGCGCCTCTGTGAGGCTTCTAAAAACTTGCGTGTATGGCAAGTAGTTCGCGGTCTTGTCAATATTGTACACTCCAGTACATCTATGGGAAATATAGTTTGTGGGTCTTTATTAGGACTTCAATGGGTTTTTAAGGAAAATTTACCCAATTAGTTTAGAATTTTCAGATGAAATAAAAACTACTTTCAGCAAGGTTGAGCTATTTTGATGGTTGGGAAAAAATGTGTTTTGTCCAAGCCCACTCGCACAAACTCATTAATAACTGTTAAAGACACTGGACACCTTTGGTAATTGTTAAAGACCAGTCTTCTCACTTGGTGTATCTCAACATATGCACAAAATAACAAACCTGTGAAAATTTGAGCTCAATTGGTCGTCGAAGGTTCGAGATAATAATGGAAGAAAAAACACCCTTGTCACACGAAGTTGTGTGCTTTCAGATGCTTGATTTCGAGACCTCACGCATGAGGTCTCAAAATCAATTCAAATATTTTATTTCTTTCTCAAAAACTGCGTTACTTCAGAGGGAGCCGTTTCTCACAATGTTTTATACTATCAACAGCTCTCCATTGCTCGTTACCAAGTAAGTTGTTATGCTAACATTTATTTGGGGTAATTACCAATAGTGTCCAGTGCCTTTAGCTAATTCAGCGTTTTTTCTCAGCGTTTTTCTTCCCCAAAACACAATGGGCTATCGAGTGACGAAACACAAAACTGGTCCATTTTGAGGTCTTTAGGGTCACACTTCCTCAAACCAGAGTTCTCTCATCCAGAGTGAAATCAAACCGCTTTAGAAGAAAGGAAAGTACACATCCTGAGTTCACACTCATTGGAACTTCCTTTTCAGAAGTTTTCATGCCTGCTGCGTTGAGCTTGTCGTTTGGAAACGGGTTAGAAGTAGAGACGGAAAAATCCTTGGAAATACTTGTTGGACGTTATCAAATGATTACTAAACCTGCCAGTTGAGGAAGAAGTTAAGGGGAATTTTCACATGGAGGGTACAGTGGAAGCGAATTCACCGACTGGTGTTTCCTGTCGGCTAGTATGGAAGCCAGCTTGGAGGCCATGCCGGCTACCAGTATCACTGGAATAAGCCATAACCTTTGCAAGGTCACCAAGAGCCTGTGTCGGTACAGACAGCTTTGGCTCCGGCTATGTCTAGTCCCCTAAAGATTGCTTACTCTTCAGTGCTGCTGAAGTAGCCAACAGCCACAGCCGAAGTGGCTGATTCTAAAAACAGCCAAACCTTCTGTACACATTTGTTTTGTTTTGGGGGATTTTTTTAAACGAAATATCACCTAACTCACAAGGCCGGACGGCCACTTCAAGGTGAGGGGTACACTTAAAGGTACTACTCAGAATGATTGTTAGCATAAAAACTTACTTGGTAACGAGCTATGGAGAGCTGTTGATAGTATAAAAACATTGTGAGAAACGGCTCCCTCTGAAGTAACGTAGTTTTTGAGAAAGAGGTAATTTCTCACTCAAATAATAAAAGACTACAGCTGAAGCCTTTTATTATGCACCTGAAAGCACACAAAGCAATGCAATGTTGGTGTTTTTTCTTTCATTATTCTCTCGCAAATTCGATGACTAATTGAGCCCAAGTGAGAATACTGGTGTTCAACAATTACCAAACGTGTCCAATGCCTTTAACTGATTTTGGGCTATCAACCCAAATCAACTGTCACCAAGGGGCATGTTACCACCTACTCCTGGGGCTGAAACAGGGTTACCCCCTTCACAGTCCATAAGGATGTAGGCATGGGTATCATCTGGGTATCAAGCCCATTAATAATAATAGTGGCTTCTTATATAGCGCTCAAATCCGTAACTCAGTGACGCTCATGGCTCAATGTTGGCGGTCTACTTGTAACTGCCGTATAGCCAAGGATCACACCCAAGTTCACGGTACAACCTGGGAAGCGGCAGCCAGGGGATCAACCTTAAGGAGATGCAACTTTATTCCAAATGTCAAGCAATAAACCAAAGGGGAAACTGACTTGTTAATTTTTTGTGTTGCGTCTTTCCATGATAGTTCAGCGCCGGAAACGGTGACAGTCACTTAAAACGTATGACATTATGTTCAGAGGATGCATTGACTCTGGTGAAGATTCATTTTAATTTTGTGTGTGTGTGTATTTTGTTTCAGCCTACAGATTCATTCGTAATCAATAAGACTACCGACGTTAAGCTCGATTCTAAAGAGAAGACAAAGCTCACCGTCAAGTGCAAAGAGGGCATCTATAAATTCAAGGTTCGTTGGCATTGTTATCATAAGAAATTAAATTTGCTAAGCAAAAAAAATCATCACTGAGGACACCAGTCAAAATAGTGTTTAAAAAAAAACCATGCCATTTTGGCTGGTAAAATTTAATTGCTAAGCAAGATTTTTCCTTTGTGATGCAAATATTTGATGCATCAACCAGGGCCCAATTTCATAGAGCTGCTCGAGCATTAAAAGTAGCTAAGCACAACAAAATTATGCTTACCAGGATAAGGTTACCGGCCAAAATACCATGTCACATGTACAATTTGTGACTGGTGTCCTGCTGATTTCTGCTTAGCAAAAAATTGTTAAGCAATATTTTCTCTGCGTAAGCAGCTCTATGAAATTGGGCCCAGGACTCAATTATTGTGCTTAATATTTCCAATATTGCTGATGGTCGGTCAAAAGAAGGCAAGAGATAGAGTTACGGGACATGGGTGAAGGTTTGAACTCTTAAAATTTTTAACAACTTATCAAGTAATAAACCACAAGGTACTTAAAGGAACATTACAGAATTGGTAAGAAAAAAACTTGTAAAATATACTTTTTGGTCACAGATTTACACAAAACTTACACGGTCTAATGATGATGATAGTAGAAAACATCCCTTGAAACATTTCTGTCTGAAATGTCATATTTGATGAGAAATTAATAAACTAATTTTCCGATTGGAGTTTATCGCTCAGTGAGCGTTTTATTCATTTGTTGAATCTATATGATTTCATGCAAATGTGTAATGGGGTTTTCACTATTTTCTCGTGACCCAGATGGCCGATCGATCTCAAACTTCTACAGGTTTGTCAGTTTATGTATATGGTGGATTACATAAAGTGCTTACACTGCCAGCAACTGTTTTGTTAGCAAAAACCAATTCTGTAATGTTCCTTTAATATATATTCGGTTTGCGGTAACACCACGTGTATAAATATCTACTTAGCCGTGTAGATTTTGTTCTTTGGAGAACTCGTCTTGCTATTTAATCTACTGCCACTGAGTAGATTTTCGGAATACGGGAGACTTCTCAGTTCTGAAAAGAACTGTCCTGCTTATTAACTACTACCTGGGCGGGAGGTAGGAAATCGGCCGGGACTACTACTTTAGCTTTGTGGATCGGGGGGACTTCTCGTAATTAACTGCACTGCCGGGGAGTGAGTTCTTTTGGTCTCAACGTTTCGACTAGCTTGCTCTAGAACTTGTAACACCACTTTAAGTCAGCTTTACTGCCAGTTGGCTTTGGTTGGTGATAAACATGAATGAAAGACTAGATATTGAGTTTTTGTCAACAACAAAAACCAGGTGTTCGGCTTCCGGGAGTACAAGCATGGTGAAAAAGTAACAATAGTTTGTATTGCAGTTGCTTTGTTCTCAAGATATGTAACAAATGGTTGAAATTGCAAAAATTGTCAAAAAAGAACATGATGACGTCATCATGACGTCACTACAAATTCAAGCAGGTATTCAAGTAGGTCCTTGACTAACAATACACAAAGTTTCACCTCAGTCAAACTTTTGGTTTGGCAGACACATTGTTGAAAAGGGCACCTTTAAAGCATACCACATGACACATGATGACGTCATCAAGCTAAGAGTCCACAGATATGTTGCTATTATGAAGGAAATTATGTATACCAATTTTGAAACAATTATCATAAACTCTGACACAGACATCTAGTAAAGGTGTATTTTTAGATGTTTTTAATCTGCCGCTAGATGGCGCACTTATATTTGTTGACGTCATCGGTATTAATTTTTTTAACCAGACCCTTGCCAGACCTTTGCCAGACTTGTATTCTGTGATGGTAAAGCATCAAAAGGTGTGCATTTCAACCTTAAAGCCATTAAATAACGCCTTTTCCAAACATTTCACAGTCACTTTTGGTTTAGACAGATCAAAAGGTCAAGGAAAGGTCACCCACATATCTATTTGTGTGAAGTACGTAAAGCCCTGTCATATCATGTATAGATCGTCCAAATAGCTTATGTGGTTGAGGAAATATGAACTTGTGAAATATTGACGACTGTAGAAGAGACTAACTAACCGAAAGGAAAATGTATGTTGAAAACGCCTCAAACAAAGACTATACACCAAGCGCACATGATGCAATCACTGGAGCGTGACTCTGCACTGCATACTACACTTGTTGTACGTGTAAAATCTTTATGCACGACCAATTTGGGAACACAAAAATTCTGATTTGAACCAAAAGACAAGGTCAAAATTGGGTCATGTCTGCAAGGCGTTTACGGAGTTTTTAACGACCTTTCCGATGATGTATCGATTGTAAGAATCCCTTGTGTAGATCAAAAGTTATGATTTTTTGAAATAATAAACTTTGAATTTTCATAACTCAAGAACGGATGACGTCATCATGACGTAACTTCAACGGTTTCTTCTCCTAATGAATATCTAACTATGTGTAAAGTTTCAAGTTCATACAAATTTGGGAAAGGTTCATTTGTTACCGGACAAGGGACGGACAGAAGAAGAAGAAGAAGAAGTACAGTATGAAGAAGAAGAAAAAAAAAACGAACAAAAATAAGAGGTGTTCCGGGCTGTTGGCCCGAACACCTAATTAATCAATCTTTTTATAATAAGTGCTCATTGATTCTCATTATTTTATTCTTTGCTTCAGATGAGTACACAAGACGATAGAGATAATTGGTGGATACGATTCCATGCTTTAGCCAAGGTAAGAAAAAAATTATTCAAAACAAATTCATTTTGTCATTTCACATTTCTTAAAGGCCCTGTACACTATTGGTAAGATCGAAAAACACAAATGTTCACAGATTCACACTTAACTTACATGATTTAAAGTAAGTAATAGTAGAAAGTGTTCCTTAAAATATTTCTGCATGAAATGCTATCGTTTCTGAGAAATGAGTAAAACAATAGTTTTGATGTTTGAAAAAACACATAAGGTCTCTTTTCACTATTTTCTCGTCACCTCGATGACCAATTGAGCTTAAACTTTCACAGGTTTGTTTGTTCATGCATATGTTGAATCACACAAAATGTGGACACTGATTTTGAGCTGTTACCAAAAGTGTACAATACCTTTAAGTCAAAGATGCACCAGGTTCCATTTTGCGTCAACTTTTATTTATTTATTTATTTTTTCGCCCCAGTTGGAAGTTCCCAAAGTTCACCTGTTACCGGGACAGATTATTGCTCTTCAGGAAATCATAGATAACACTAAACTGAGTATGAGTCATTACTCGGTACCCAGCTCTATTCCTGTATCTCCTTCTGATATAACCGTCAAGTCCACCACGACAAAGCCAGCCTCGGGGAAGTCGCCCTTGACGAAGACTTGCTCGACGAAGCGTTTTTTCAAACGACCATCCCAAGATGAGATTGGTCCAGATTTAAATGTAAGTTTGTCAAAGTATTACGATTTAAAAAAAAAGAAAAGATGGCCGCCTTTTTGAGTTTCTCGTCAGCCAACACAAACTGCCAACTGGGGAAGCTTCATGAAGATACTCGGTAGAAAACAGCTAATCAAAAACCAAACTCGAATGAAAAGATAAAACTCAAAGAGTAAGCCTATATCGCTGGTTCAAGTTGATTGAGCTAAAACAATGAACACCTTTAATAGTCATAACTCCTTGTTGCAATGATTTACTGACTTGAAACTTGAATCAATTATTGATACATACATAGATTCATATATGAAAAGATAAAAACTCAAAAAGAGTTTATTACTGGTTCCAGTTGAATGTGCTAAAACAATGAAAACCTTAAAAATGGTCATAACTCCTTGTTGCAATGATGTACTGACTTGAAACTTGAATCTAATATTGCTACTGACACGGAGATTTAATGCAGTCTAATTCCCCAATGTTTGTCATCATGCTGTCGTGTGCTATTTCTGTTTTTGTTTATTGTTTCCTAGCCTGTCTGGAGACAACCCCAATTTCCAATACAGATGCTTACAATTTTTGTTTCCCATCCTGAGCTTACCCCAATGCACCTCCAACTATACGATCAGGGCTTGAATTTTGGGGGAAAATCCACAAGACCACAGGACTTGTATCTCAAAATGTTTACTGGACCAGAAATAATATTACAAGACCAGATTCATACTTAAAAAAGACTTCCTTGCACAGTTTAACTTGCATTTAATAGAACAAGCCCTAAGACATAATAAGAGAAGATTTACCTCATTTGTCTTTAAGGGTATTACGTATATTTCAAATCATTACTCAAAGTCAACATTTGAACATAATTTGTTTCTGTTCAAGATATTATAGAGTGAGGTACATGTACACGAATTGTTATTTAATTGAAACCACAAGACCGCTGGACTTGTCTGGTCATGAGTTTACTGGCCCAATGCTAGAATCACTGGCCTTGGGCTTGCGGTCCAGTGTCAAATTCGAGCCCTGACGATGTATAGGAAGTTCCCAACACATTGAGTACTTTTTTGCTGGAAGTGTGTTTATGATTGTTTTCATTTATTAAGGCCTCCATCAACGCTTTAGCTTTTTTTCCTCCCCCAGAGACAATACCGTTTCTACCCAGATCAGCATCTGACGGACTTTAAGGACGACTGTCCTATTCCACCGACTTGGTTCTTCCAAGTTTCAAGGCTGCAAGCAGAGGAGGTTAGTGGAACTGGAATCGGAAATGTTTATTGTAAACTTATTCGCAGGTGACATTCCTTGCCTTTGTATATTTCCCGCTATTTTTAACGATAATAACAGGCCTGGAGTTTCATCTTTGAGAGGGCAAGGCCATTTTCATTTTGCAAAGGGCACTTCCAGGAATGTTGTCTTGGAGTGTCTCTTTTGTTTCAGTAATTTGCTGTGTCAGAGTTGCCAACTCTCCCTGATTCTGCAGAAACTTCCCGAAAGTATACCAATCTTTCCATGTTTTGATGAACAAATTTGAAAATCTCCCTGATCATGGAAATTTCTCCCCCATTATGTTTAATGTGATTCTAAATATCTCCCTGATTGTAGTACAAAATCTCTCTGATTGCAAGAAGCAAATGTTGACAGTTCTCCTGTGTGTTGATTTGTTACAAAGATAAGGAAAAAAGCCTAATGTATGCTGTTTTGATTCCATAAGATGTGAATATTTGACACTTGATTTTTCTTTGCTTCAGTTGCTACTTAACAATCGAGACAGCGGTGCGATTCTCATTCGCGACAGCGAGGCCCATACCGGATTCTCACTCAGTATGCGACAAGATCCACCGCGAAACAACCCTCAAGCCCTACCTGTCATTAAACACTTTCGCTTCGTCTGGGAAGAGTTTACCTACAGATTGCTCATCGAGGAAAAGGTAACGTTTTCTACCCTGAATAACCTTAAATAACAATTGTTGAATTTGCTCAGTAAGGGTACCAGTTGCAGTAGAGTGAATGACATTGGCATTCTGGCTGGTAACCTGTTTAAGGCTAAGCTAAACAAATTATCATGTAAGGGTACCAGTTGCAATAGAGTGAATGACATTGGCATTCCGGCTGGTAACCTGTTTAAGGCTAAGCAAGATTTTCTGTGCTGAACAAATTATCATGCATACCACCAGCTTAACAATCGGGCTGTTGACCTGTTCATGTTATAGGGTCACTCCTTTGCTTACTCAAGGTTGTCTAAGTCGGAACTTGATGTCAAGTTGCGATACCTTGGGGATGTGGCTGCTGTCTTTGGCCATGTCTAATTTAGTGGCTGTGACTGCGGCTATGGCTTAAAGGCACTGGACACTATCGGTAATTACTCAAAATAACCGTTAGCATAAAAACTTACTTGGTAGCAAGCAATGGAGAGCTGTTGATAGTATAAAACATTGTGAGAAACGGCTCCCTCTGAGGTAAAGCAGTTTTTGAGACAGAAGTAATTTCTCAGTAAAATATTTTAATTGAGAAATCAAGCATCTGAAAGCACACAACTTCGTGTGACAAGGGTGTTTTTTCTTCCATTATTATCTCGCAACTTCGACGACCGATTGAGTTCAAATTTTTACAGGTTTGTTATTTTGTGCATATGTTGAGATACACCAAGTGAGAAGACTGGTCTTTAACAATTACCAAAGGTGTCCAGTGTCTGCAACTAGTGTTGAAGCATTGGACGCCCACAACAACTCTACTGCTTCTTGGCAGAGTTCATATGTCGGAGCATTTATAGTGAAGTGTCTTGCTCGAGGGACACAAGTGCCGGGATCGAGATTCGAACAAACTTTGTAATGCCTCAAAAAAACATATAAATTTAAGCATCTCAGTTAGAGAGCTAATAATCAAAATAGCTGATGTAAATTTTTTCAACGAAATGGACTTTTTTTCATTGATTTCAGCAACCAGTGATGGCGACCATGTACGATCTACTAGCATTCTTCATTGACAAACATGGCGGAGATATCAAACCAATGCAGACTAGAGATCCGTCTGTCCTAAAACAGTCCCAGCATCCGTATGAATTGGGACTCAGTAAGTTCTTACCCAACTTCTCAGCATCTCCTCACTCCCTCCATTTTTTCAAACATCCCCCCCTCCCTTCCTCCCTTACAACCCTTTCCTTGACCCCCCCGCCTCCCTTTTTATCACTTCTATAGAGGCTTTACAGTCCTGTGTGTTTGAGACGCCATATTGCCGGTCAATGACCAGCGGCAAGATCACAGTTCATTACGGTAACCATGACCGGTAGTCGGGGCCAGTGACGTCAGCTGAAAAACCTCTATATAACTACGCCTCCCATACACCTAGTAACTCACCCTCTTTTTTTGAAGACATATCTTTGTGAAATAGCTTATATTTTTCATTGCATGCATTTTATGGTTCTTTCTGTGTTTTCTGTAAATTTTTGTATTCTACAGTTCTGGTTTTTCTCTCTTGACTTTCCAAAAGCGCTTTGAGACTTCACTGTAATTTGGCGCTATATAAAAACTGTTTATTATTATTATCATTAATACTATTACTAAAGCCATTTCAGAAAAATGTTGTGGATAAACACACTATTTTCTCGTGATCTCGATGACCAATTGAGCTCAAACTTTCACAGGTTTGTTTGTTCATGGATATGTTGAATCACACAAAACATGAAAACTGTCTGCGACTATTTTGTCGGCTCTACCAATCCTGTATAATACCTTTAAGCTTGCAGCTGAGTACACTTCCATGAATCAAATGTCGAGTACATTACACAAAACAAATAATGAGTACTCAAATGAGTAGTCAAATATGAGTAGTCGAATGAGTACGAGTAGTAACTGACAATCTATACTATATAGTCTTGTAATTATGTGCTTTTTATGAGTACTACCAATGTAGTTTGAGCGCAACAGCTTTCCTGTAAGTGTTGCAGTTGAGTGTTCATATTTATAGTGTGGTTAAGGTAAGTTATAGCACAGAGATGTGAAGGGAAAAAAAAAAACAGAAGTGTGGTCAAAGGTTTAGTGAATACAGGGGAAGTTTGGTTAATATTTTTTTACAAACGTCTTTAGTTTGTTTGATTGTTTTGAAATTGTTTCAGGGGGTGCCGCGAAAGATCCAGAAAATGGTGAGCCCCGTCGCGGTCAAGACACCTATCTTGAACCATTGAGAGGTAACACATGTTAATCTGAGCATCGTTAACCGTCATTCAAATGTAGCTGATTGGTTAGTGGATAAGATCAATGTAGCTGATTGGCCAGCTATGTAATATGCGGTCAATGCGTTTTCCATTCACCTACAAAATTCACAAGTGTGTTTGCATTTGATGTTGTTGGCGTGTCGTGGCCGAGGGGATAAGAACACCGGACTCAAGCTCTGGTGTTTCTGATCGGCAGAGTGTGGGTTTGAGTTCCGGTCGTGACACTTGTGTCCTTAAGCAAGACACTCAATCATTATTGCTGCGTCCTTCGGATGGGACGATAAGCCGTAGGTCCCGTGTGTTGTGTAATGAACGTAAAAGAACCCAGTGCACTTATTGTAAAGAGAAGGGGTTTGCCCAGGTGTTCCTGGTTTGATTGGCAGCATACAGCACCTTGTAAACCACTACATGGTGCTATGTAAACTCATTCTTCAAAACTTAGCTCCACATACCTCGCAACAAAAATACTGGGCACTTTGATACGCCTATCGTGTGTGATAAAGCGCTATATAAGAACAATGTATTATTATTATTATTGTTATTATTTGCATTCCTGCAATGAATATGTTCGTTCGTTCTCCTCGTTGAATGGAATATTCCTTCTTTCTACTCCCAAAAATATTCTCACTTTTTGCACTCCCGAACATTTATTATTTGTACAACAATTCCTGAAGACATTTTTTCAGAGAGCGAGTCTCTCTGATGAAGAAATCCATCACAAAATCTGACTCGATATTTCTTCCAAGCTGAAAATTGAGAAGGTTTCAGACTTCGGCTATTTTGACTCTGCTTTTACATTTTGGATTTCTTAGCAGCCCCAGAGCCACCAGAGAGACGAAGGCCAGATCGGCAGTCCCTACCAGCAAGCTTTAATATGTCATACAAAGATGTAAGAACCCCTTGTTCTTCTTTAACTGAATGGAAAATAGTGCAATATTGTTCTCTCAGTCCACCATATGTTCTTGTGTCTTGTGTTTTTATCAATATTTTTGAGGTGTACATAATTATTCCTCTGTCTAGTTTAAGTTATTCTCCCAAATTAATCAAATTTTTATTGTCTACTTTTATGGACTGTTTGTCTTTTCTAATGTGCATTTCTGTATTTTTGTCACAGATTGTCTGAGTTTTAATATCGTAATTTTCAATATTGTAAATTTCATGTAATTCAGCCTTTGGCTGCAATGTGTTTTAGCAATAAACCAATTAGTAAAAATAAAATAAAAAATAGCTTTGACGTAACGTGGAAGCAGGAGATGAATAACCAACATTTTTACAGTGATCCTCCCAAGTTATCCACAAACAATTCGAGACCGCAGACTAAGCTCAGCAGACCACTACCATCGCCATCAAGACAAAGCAGCTAAACAACTAACACGCCTTGCGCTTAAGCTTTTTGTGAAGTAGCCCGCCGGGCCAGTAAACTGTGCATTTTACTTGCCCCCAGGAAGTTTTAGTAGCCCAGATATAAACAGGAATTGCCATATATATGTAATGTTCTGATGTGTTGATGATTAATGATCAAATGAAGTTATATTCACACACTCAATAATGATTAACACATTTTATACATTACTTATTTACATTTGAAAAGCAAAAAATTAGCATTTTAAACAAGTAGGTTACACAGTTTTTAGTAGCCCACAGGGCAAGTTGAGAAGTGGTGTTTACTAGCCCATAGCATTTTTTACTAGACAATGTACGCCGGGCTAGTGTTAAGGGCGAGCCCTGCAACTAAGCACTTCGCGCTCATGGCGAAAAATAGAAGCTAACTACCCCAATCTCGGACAAACGTTTCAGATGTCACTAACCTAGCCACACGTACGTGTCCAAGTTTTATGTTTACATGCATGTACTAACTATATTACTATATGCAGTTTGGTGCGTCGTTGATGCGGTGATCATGTAAGTGGTGGAATGACAGCCGGGTATTCTGAGCAAAAGTCACTTCATTTAGCTTCTTTTGGGTAAGGCCTTGTTTCAAATGTTGCGGCTGCGGCTGTCGCTAAGGCTGCTGCTATGGGGTGAGCTGCAATGCATGCCAACGGGGTGGTCAAGCCGCAGTCGAAATCTCAGCCGCTAATTCGGGCGCCGCCTAATTACTATGAAAAAAAAACAAGGATATATATTTTCATGTTTGAGATTGAAATGTTATTTTTTAACTTTTTTTTTACAGGGAGCGGTTGTTGGTCCAGGACATCGGGTACCAAATTTACAATCATCTGAATGTGAGTACAAGAAATCCAACTTTTTGAATATTTACCGGAGTTTGAGGAAGCAATTTCTCTTATTAAATAATGCAAGTTATTGTCTCTGCAATGGTGTTTTTTTATTAAGTGTGCTGAGAAAGCAATAACAATCAGGGATTGACGTTTTTTGACGTGGTTGAATGCCCATATATTTATTTATTTAATTTTAGGCAATTACAAAATGAAAAGTCATCACTTTTTTACGATTAAAAACAAGCCTGGTGATTGACCCCAAAGCGAACTCAGGTACTGTAAAAAAAAAAAAAAAGCGCTCGCCAACTGTGACATCCTTCCCACACCAGGGTCGACTTCATAGAGCTGCTGAAGCACAAAGAGTAGCTAAGCACAACAAAATTATGCTTACAAGAATAAGGTTACCAACCAAACTACCATGTCACATGTGCAATTTGTGACTGGTATCCTGCTCATTTCTGCTAAGCGGACAATTTTTAAGCAGTATTTTTTGCTTAGGCAGCTCTGTGAAATTGGGCCCAGGTATCGAACTCGAACCACGATGGTCATAATCAGGAGGCCGTTCATATCTGCTGTATGTACCATTTAATCTGCGTCTCAAACGTGTCCCCGGGGAGTGAAGTTAGCGAACTTAGTAGTCCTAGCCCATTTTCCTACCTCCTGCCAGAGTCATAGTTAATAAGCAGGACAGTTCTTTTCAGAACTAAGTAGTCTCCCTCATTAGCGCGCCAGACATTAAGATAGTCAGTACCTCATCAGCGCGCCAGACATTAAGATAGTCATTACCTCATCAGCACGCCAGACATTAAGATAGTCAGTACCTCATCAGCGCGCCAGACATTAAGATAGTCATTACCTCATCAGCGCGCCAGACATTAAGATAGTCAGTACCTCATCAGCGCGCCAGACATTAAGTTCACACACGCAAACTAAGCATCCTACAAGCGCCATACAAGCGCTCAGAATTTTTAAACAAGCGTGCACGCAAAGTAGTCGCTTTTGGGAGCCAATCAGCGTTGTTTTTCAGTACATCCCTACCCGGGGTTAGTGACGAGAGGTATCGATACGGCGCGCTGCCCATGGTAGCGAGGCTGGGAAGTGCTATTCCCAATCTGTTTATTTAAAACGCTCTTTAGTTTCGGCGACTTGGTTCCCAGAGTCAACTTTCTGCTATTATGTATTTTTCCCTACAGCTTCTAATGCTTCCCCATACTTGGTATCAAAACCTCCTGTACCCACGTATGTTAATTATCCACGAGATACACTCCAAACGCTACGAGAAGGCAAACTTGACAGTGAGTAGCATCAGTGTGGTGGACCCATGTCGGCCATTTTGGATCACATCTTGGCATTGTTTATACATTTAAAAAAAGGAAGACAAAAAAAAGTGGAAAATCAAATTTTAAACGTTGGCATATTACAAAACGGCAATCTAGTCGGTATGAACTGGGAAGGTCTATAGTCTGTTCTCTTATCAACCAATGTACTGTCAAGCGAGCCTTTATTAACCCTCCAGCTCTCAGTGACTCTTGGCAACATTTTCCAGTGAGTTGACCAACCATTTGAAACCATTCAACTGCATGGGTTGTGTACGGTGGCACAATGTACTGTGTACATGCATTCCCTCGTGGTATCATATTGCAGGCTGGCATAGTTTATCTATCATTCAAAACCGCAGTGAATGGTATTGAATGGTCAGACAGCAAGAGGGTTAAGCTTGAAATCTATGAAAATGATGACAATGAATCTAAGCCATGTTGACAAACATTGGTAGTTATTGTCATATCATTCATTCAAAGTAATCAATGCCAGCCATTGGTTCCTCAATTACCCCCGCTTTAGAATGTCCGATTTGCTCACTAAAAAGTATCAATACCGACAAAACATTATTCTTGGTAAAGGAAGTTTTCATATATATTTTTGTCCAGGATAAAGTGAGATCAAATAAACTAATGTCGCAATCCGTAGACAAGTTTACTCCTTAAGAGCTCATTGACAATGCCAGCATGTGTTCTGAAGCAGGACGCATCACTCCTCCCATGACATCACCGTTACTGTGACAACCCCCACCCTGCATGCTCACCTAGTTTTGTGTTTTGTTTCCATAGTAACATCTACATTAACCTTATGATTTCTTTTCTTTCAGTTTTTTTTCTTCATTCGCCAGTTTGATTTGGGTCACCTCTCACCTACATAATTTTCCATGCACCTTTCAGTTTCTGTCCCATTTATTTCACTTTTTGAAGTCTTTATACCAGATTCTTTAATTTTCGGCTAATTTATTAAGTTTTGCAAAAAAAGTTTAATGCCCTCATTTTTCGACCCTAGCATAGTCTTTCTCAGAAAAAGACGAAGAGTTTAAATGTGAGGCCGTCAACAAGTTTTGCATTTTATTTCTCAGGTCGTTTTGGTTGTTAGGAAGTTTGCAACGGCTAATTCTATTTTTAAGTATATATATTTTTAATGTTTTATATTCAGTTTAATAAGTTTTGACGACTTTTTGTGAAATTCGGTCTTTTTCATAAAAAAGGAGGCGTTTCCCGAAGTGGGTTAAAATTATTATTTTGGTCAATCTCGAAGATGTTCTCGGGCAGTTGTTGCCCTGAAGAATGTTGGATGAAGTGGAAATGTTCAAGTTTAGAAAATAGAACTAGCTGTTGCAAACTGACTACCAACCCAAAAGGATCTAAGGTTTGTGGCCGGATGTTTTGAGTTGACCTCAGCAGAGTCTTTCTCAAAGGCTTTAAAAAAAAAGCGTTTCGGAAAAAACTGTGCTAGAGTTGAAACGTGAGGGAGTGGGGCAGATAGGGGAAATATTCGGGGGGATTGTGCCTTTGATACAAGCTTGGAAAATGGCACACAGCCAGAGTATGTCACAAGAAAGAGATTTTGTTATATTGCCATCGCATATTTGAATTTTAAAAATAACAAGCAAAATTGTCATAATGGCTGGCTGCCCCTGCTTGTTATTTTACCAACATTTTTTCCGCGACAAATCTGCAATAACCCTATTACCAATTATCTTTCTCATGACACACCACTGACTGTGTGCCAAATTCCATGCTCGTATTATCAAAGGCACAATTCCACCACCTACTTGTACCTGCCATACTTCTACAATTTGTTGTGCACATTTTGTCGTATCGAACCAAACTGGTGTTTATTTTAACGATTTGTGGACCTTGCTATCAGTTGATCGTATGCAATGAGTTATTAGAATCAAAGCCCAAGCATTGTTGAGTATATTATCAGACCAGTTTTATCTTTTAATATACCTTCGATTCTTTCATAGTAAACTTCCCTCTAAATCACCTGATATAGTGAAGAGGAAGTTCCTTGTCATGAAATTCAATATTTTGGGGAAAGTATGACATTATTTTGTATATCACATGCAAATTCCAAAGTGATTTTTGTAATGATAGATTATTTGTAATGGGATCGCGCGGCTTATTTCCTCTACAATTAAAAAAAAAAATTATTTGTTTATTTTAACTTCTGGAAATGAACAAACAATTTTGAGGATCAGAATGGCCTTCGATAGTAGGGTTAGGGTAGAGAATGTTTGGGAACTGTGATGCAAAGAGCTCATGATTTTTCTATTCCTAGTTTCCTCAATATGGGTAATTCACAGTACAGAGTGAGCTCTACAGAGCAACTTCTACAGAGTGAGCTCTACAGAGCGACCTCTACAGAGTGAGCTCTATAGAGTGACTTCTACAGAGTGAGCTCTACAGAGCGACCTCTAAAGAGTGAGCTCTACAGAGTGACCTCAACAGAGTGAGCTCTAGAGAGCGACCTCTACAGAGTGAGTTCTACAGAGCGACCTCTACAGAGTGAGCTCTACAGAGCGAGCTCTACATAGCGAGCTCTAGAGAGCGACCTCTACAGAGTGAGTTCTAGAGAGCGACCTCTACAGAGCGAGCTCTAGAGAGTGACCTCTGCAGAGTGAGCTCTACAGAGCGACCTTTGCGGAGTGAGCTCTACAGAGTGAGCTCTAGAGAGTGACCTCTGTAGAGTGAGCTCTACAGAGCGACCTTTGCGGAGTGAGCTCTACAGAGCGAGCTCTAGAGAGTGACCTCTGCAGAGTGAGCTCTACAGAGCGACCTTTGCGGAGTGAGCTCTACAGAGCGAGCTCTAGAGAGTGACCTCTGCAGAGTGAGCTCTACAGAGCGACCTTTGCGGAGTGAGCTCTACAGAGTGAGCTCTAGAGAGTGACCTCTGCAGAGTGAGCTCTACAGAGCGACCTTTGCGGAGTGAGCTCTACAGAGCGAGCTCTAGAGAGTGAGCTCTACAGAGTGAGCTCTACAGAGCGGATCTCATACAGAAACAGAGCAATAAAAAGAACAATGGATCATCTTACAGTTTCAAAAAAAGAAAAACAAGAAAGAAACAAAAATTTAGTTTTTTTGCTTTCCACTTTTGTAATGTAAGGCTAAAAGTACACTTAATGATACAGAACGTGCATGTGCCATGATTTAAAAAAATGACAGCATGATATCAATTCATGGGCTCAGTACTATAAGGTCATTATTGCAAAGTTCTATGGATTTCATAACATTTTGGAGCTCCTGGCAAATGGAGTTTTATTGATCAAGAGTGGTCTCTGAAGTAGTTATGAGACAAAAGGAAACATTTGTTTTCTAAGAAAAAAAACCAAATACATTTATGGAATTTTAATGAATTTTTTCAATTTTTTTCAAATTTAGAAAATACACTGAGCTGATGAATGATGCTTTTATCAATCAGCCTATTAATTTCCTTGTTTTATACAGCCTTGGATTCAGTGACTAATCAGTAGTAACTTTGATTTTTCAGAATCTACATCAAAGTGGTGTGGATCCTGTTGTTGTCACTAACCTTATGAATATTCAGTTTTTGAACTAACATATTAATTTGATTATTTCTACTTACACCGCTCAAGCCTTAAGTTTCCATCACCTTTTTTTTAACACAATTTGTATAATTTTATATGTTTTTGATTTGAATAATGTTAAAGATTTTCATTAATATTCATGATGCGTTATCCTTGTTTTGTACGAATATTCATGATGCATTATTCATATTTTGTACGAATATTCATGATGCATTATCCATATTTTTTTACGAATATTCATGACGCATTATTCATACTTGTGCACCCTCTTAACATTAACTCAGTACCCTCTCGAAGGACAGACCGTTTTTCTACGTCCGATGTCCCATCACCCATTTCTATTCATTTAGATCAACGTGAGTTTAAACTTTATGAGCAAATTCCAGGGCCCTGGTTTGGTTTGAATAAAGTATCTGTAGAGAATATAGAATACGTGTAGTTTCACTGCCAGCGGTCTACCAGGTAAATGGCCAGTGTATAGACCACGCCACACTGTTTACAAAAAGAGTGACCTTGTGCATTCTGTGGGCGTTTCCTGGCAGGCAAGATATGCAGACATTCGAGTAGAAGTTGAAAAATTGTTCCGATGTGCCGCCCTTTTTTTGTATCGAAATTCGTTTAAAAGGTGCACACTGCAAACTCCATGAAATATGAGATTTTGTGCTTTCCTCCATTGAGATGTGTGCAAATTGTGCCCGCAGGAAGTCCAGGCTCCGTGGCTCTTTTTGTCAACATGTGATGTCATAAGAAGTCGTGGCTTAGAGCGTCTATTTATTAATCAAAAGTTGTTAACCCGTGTAAATAATGACTTGTTGCTGTTTGGATTGAGAGGGAAGGTGTACCAAAGGATTTTGCTTAATGCATAAATATAACTTCCTCCCTGTGAGGTGAAAAATAATTGAGAACTTGAAGAGTTCGCAAGATGCTTTTTAAGGAACAAAAGTTTTGAGCCGATAGATTGAGGAAATTGTTCAAAAATAAGTGAAACCTTCCCTTTTTATTCGCATACCGAAGCATTTGTTTGAGTCATTTTTCCTTTGTGTTGTCAAAGCTGCTATGATTGGTCAATCATTTATGCATAATGATTGGCCAATTGTTAAACCATTGGAGGCATTTTGTGCCGGTACCTCAATGGTTAAACAGTATTCTGTCAAAACAAAGTCTACCAACAAAATGCTGGTTTCCTCACGTACAAATTGCAAGGAGGCTGAGGAGTGAAACAGTCCGGCACTTTATGTTTAATTTAATACCAGTGCTATGGTGATACTGGGAACCAAACAAAGATGGCTACAGGTTTATCATACTGGCCATCTTAGTCTGACTCCCCGTGTTCACACTGATATTTACGGTGCACATTCTCCTATCATCAATAGGTGCCAGACTATATTTCCTTCAGGCCTGTGTTTGTATGCTTCAATTTGCATGGGAGGAACAAGTAAAAAAATGAACTTCCGCACTGTAGAAAGTCAAAAAGTAGCTTTGAGTAGTCTGATAGATTCTTCTGTTCTGTAATGTTCAGGCCCTCCACAGCTTCCGCCACCTCGACAACGATGTGTCTCTGTTTCTGTGGATGACTCATCTCCGTCACCAAACCTAAGTGAGTCCCCCCACCCCCACCCCTGATACCAACAATGGCACCTCAAAAGTCACCCCCACCCCCAACCCCCACCCCACCCCTGATACCAACAATGGCACCTCAAAAGTCCCTCCCCCCACTAACGACACTGCACTAACGACCTTATAGTCCCTGAGCCGACGATTTCTCTTTTAGTTGTCCATTTTTGTCAAATCCATTATCATAAAAAGGAGAGAAAGTTATTTGGGAACTTACAAATTTGTGTTACCGAGTAACTGACCAAAAGTGTATCAAGCTTGTTGCTGTTTTGTCAGACTAAAATTATAGCATTTTGAGGATGAAAACATAAATGTATTCACCATTCATACTCAAAATACAAAATGGTTGTATTGTTAGTCGCAAATAAAGCCACTGAGCAATTATCTTGGTTGCTCAATGGTTTTGAAAAAAAAGCCCAAGATATTTCTTACAAAGTTATGAGCGTTTGAATTTATTCAAAGGGGAGGGGGGGGGGGTCTACCATTTTGTAACAATGCCATTTAATGCTTGGGTGATGGTTGCTTAAAAATTCCATTTTGGGTAATGGATGGTTCTCGCTTGCTTTATATGTGAACTTTCTTCTTGCAACAGTTATAGAAATGAAAAGAGAATCTGTAAGTTTTGTCTGTTTTTTATTCCATTGAGAACGATGTCAGAGAATGCAATATTTTATGTTTTTAGGTACGAATCGGAAAAAAGTTCTGTCCTTCAAAAAGCATCCCCGTTCACAGAGCTTCACAAATGGGACTCGTTGATACTTTTGGTAAAAAAACAAAACAATATCGCCAATGCATGGTTAAACAATTTGCATACAGACCAGCTGTTCGTGGTGTTGTGTTAATTTGGACTCACTTCAAAACAGAGTCGACACTAAAAAATGTGGCTGCCAAAATATTATAAAGTATTTGATTTATTTATTTTGTTTTAGTTTCGCGTAAAAATCAGCACAGTTCCTAATTGCATCGTAAGAAACTATACCCCAGTAAGTGCTTAGAAAGTGTTGTGGCTGAATGTTTTTTCTTTCTATTATTTACTGTGAGCTCTTTGATTTGTGCACTTTTATTTACTCCGGTGTTTGTTCATTGTACTCTCTATTGTCTATTTATTTGTCTTCAATTTTTCCAAATTTTTGGTGCTTATCGTATTTACGAATTGGTATGTTCTATTTCTTTGTAATTACTTTTTCCCTCTCCTGTCTTGTTATACTTACTAACAGCTAACGAGGAAAATCTATATAGTACTCCGGACGGACAACACTTTGTTTTGAAACCACAAAGTGCAGAGTTACAGATGGCATTGGCAAGCAGGGTAGCCAATAGCAGACAAGTTGGAAACAGACAACGATCGTACTCCTCACAAGGTCTTTAATTTCATACAGTGAAAAATTCACACCTCAAATTTGACTCAGAGGGGGGGGGGGTGGAATGATCATTGGTCCAATCATTAATAATGATTCAAACGAGATTGGAGGCACGATTTAAGACTATGTACTTTTTTTTTTACTCCACTAAACGAAAAATAGTATTTTTTTAATATGTATCACATTACACTATTTTTTTCTTTCGCCACTTTTCTTCATACTGGTGGTGGGTTTTCATCATGTCATAAACTGTATAGGGTTTCTAGCCCTGTTAGGACGTCAGTTTCTGTCGCACTATGCAACGGAGGAGTCCAACCTGGGCTACTAGGGATTCCTAAATTCTTTTTTTGATGATAGCAACATTCTCAAGTTTCCTTTTGTAATTTTGTTTTTCTTTTTCTGTTGGGTGCCCAAATGCAGTGAAACCATTGTTCATCCAAAATGTGTGTTCTTGCACTGCATACCTGGTTAAAATAGTGACTGTTTTGCTTTTCTTCTTCATCTTGAAGCAATGGATGATAGAGATTACATGACTTCAGCCGGCCCCAACGCCGAAGGCAACCTATCCTTGTCCTTTGCAACCAAAGAACCAGTCCATAAGAAACTGACCAGACGGCATTCCGGTCCAAACCAACACACTAAGGGCCCCATTAGTGGTCAAGTAGCACCACGTGCAGCGCCACGTGCAGCGCCACGTGCAGCGCCACGTGCAGCGCCACGTGCAGCACCACGTGCAGTGCAACAACCTATTGACCTTCGACCCAGAGGTCATCAAAGACCTAGACGAATGAGTGTACCCATTCTCAAAGGTTACAGAAATTCAACGTATCAAATAAATGCAAAAAATGTCATCCATGAGCTTCATATTTTCATATTCTCCATCAAATCAGGCATGTGTGAAATAAAATCTGTCTTGAAATGTTTTCAGAGCAGACCACAAGAGCAAACATTGCTCGTTGAACGTATCAAAGCAGTAAATATCAAACTGTCTCTTAAAAGTTCCATTTTCCCATTGCGTTCATTACATCCACAGCTTTTTTTTTACAAAGGTATTTTTTTTACTGACTTGGGAAATCTTATAATCACACTTTTTTTCTTTCCTAGTGGCATTCTGTGCTTTTTTTGGGGGGTACAGAATGACACAACATTTCTGCACAAGATGTTTAAGGGAGAAAATCTAAAGCAAAGTAGTGGAATTTCATAAAATGAGAGAGTATCAAGTAATAAACCACAAGGAAAACTGACTGGGGAAATTTGTAATAATTAGGGGTTGAACAGAGAAAAAATTGACTGGAGCGAGACTTGAGCCTGTGACTTCTGGATTAACGGGCCGGTGCTCTACCAACTGAGCTATCTAGCCTCAATGCTGGCCGGTGCTCTACCAAATGGGCTATCTAGCCTCAATGCTGGCCGGTGCTCTACCAACTGAGCTATCTAGCCTCAATGCTGGCCGGTGCTCTACCAACTGAGCTATCTAGCCTCAATGCTGGCCGGTGCTCTACCAACTGAGCTATCTAGCCTCAATGTTGGCATCCTCCTTTTTCTTGGGTGCTGGTCAGAAGGCATACAACCATTAACTGCCGTGTATAGCCAGGGATCACACCCAAGTTTACGATACAACCTGGGAAGCGGCAGTCAAGGGATCACCTTAAGGGGATGCAATTTTTTTTAAATTTTATATATCAAGGAATAAACCACAAGGGAAACTGACTGGGTAGATTTGAATCATTTGGGGTTGAACAAAGAAACATTGACTGGAGCCAGACTTGAACATTAGGGCAAAACAGCTCAGAATGGTAGAGTGTCGGCTTGTTCATCCGGAGGTCACAGGTTCAAGTCTCCGCTCTGTTCAATTTGTCTTTGTTCAACCCTCAAAATGAGCTCATGTTACAGTGGAATATCTGAGACAGTAAATGTTGGGTTTTAATCTCGGATGGAAACATGGTCCCGATCATATCACTTCTTCTGACTCTGTAGTTCATTAAACACCCGAGCCCTTTGTTATACTTCCCACAAATTGCAAAAAATTGTCGTGTTTTTTTTTACAGTGTTGGAGTGGGAGAGTTGTTTCCATTGTTTTGTGTCATTAAATCTGCTCTGCGTTCACTTTTCACTCGAACAATAAAGCACGATTTGACACATTTCTTCTTGTTAGCTTTCGGTGTAGCAGTTTCTCACTGGTTTATTTGCAATTATAAGTAAATGTGCTGCATTTTGCAAGACTGATATTAAGTGACTTCTTTTAGTTGTTAATTCCACTGCTCGCTTCCTAACGCTCATCATGTGCTTTAACACTTTAACTGCCGGTCATATATTCGTAGGGCATTCCCAAGTGCGGTGCGCATGAGCGCATACCAAATAGGTACTATACAAACAAAAATTGAACATACACATTCTAAGGATGTGTGTCCTCACCACCGCCAGAAGCGTATTTGTTGCGTGCTCAGTGATGCTAGTGTATTTAAATAACAATACAAAGCCCTTTCATTCTCTACGAGTATACTCGTAGTGGCAGAATCCGCTACACCTGTTACTACAAAAGTACTCGTAGGGTGGCAGTCAACGTGTTAAGAGATGCTAGTAGACACTGAGTAGCCAAGTGTCTTGTGATCATTTTGTTTTCATAATTCATTGTTTTGAGTTACATTTTACATTGCCCTAATTTCTGCATGGTATTTATGTCAAAAGCTGACGTTATCATTTGAAATAAGTTTTGCGCCCATAAGTATTAAACAACCAACGTTAAAGAAAATTTTTACTGGGCCTTTCAATTAAAAAGGTTGAATTACAGATGTAGAGAAAAAACCGGGTCAACTGGTCTGGATTTCACAAAACACTGAGGTTCATCTTAAGATGAGTTGTCAATATTGCCGTAGTGGCGTGTCGTGGCTGAGCGGTCTAGTTCACTGGACCCAAGCTCTGGTGTTGTCAGCAGCACAGTGTGGGTTCGAATCCCGGTCATGACACTCGATGCAAGGCACTTGACCATAATGGCTTCGTAAAAAGTTGGGAAGGTAGTGCATTGTGCTCTACCAGCCAGGCTCCTAGTGGATGATACCCATGCCTACATCCTCACGGACTGTGAAGGGGGTAACCCTGTTTCAGCCCCAGGAGTAGGTGGCAGCATGCCCCTGGTGTCAGTTGATTTGGGTCAACAGCCCAAATCATTTAAGTGTAGCCCTCACCTTGAAGTGGCCGTCCAGCCTTGTGAGGTAGGCGATATCTCATAAAAAATATGTATATAAAAAAGTGATTAGTATTGTGACACCACTCTCTGCTTAGCAAATTAAGAGTGATAAACATCTTAAGATCAATCTTAGGATCAATCTGTGAAATCAAGCCCAGAATATCTTGGGAGATCTTGCGTGGCTACTGTACACATGATTTATAAATATCTCCCTAGATCACGGTAGAAAACAATTACAAACAGTAATGTGGAGTGGAATATAAGGAATCTTCCATTCAACACTTTCACATTAAAATATTACTTTTGTTTGAATTACTTTTGTTTATTTTATAAATAGTATTATTTTCCAGTACGGTATAATAAAGCCAATTTTTAAAAAAGTTCAATGCACGACAAACTTTCCTTGAAAAGGAAATAAAAAACAACACCAAACCAACAACTAATAGACCCTCATCGTTGAGTGTTAATCTGCGTCTTGTTCCCTGTAATCCCATTTGAAATGACAGGCTGAAATAATAAAGGGACCAGATCATCATTTCCTTTTGCCTCATTTTGATTGAATTGTAAAAAAGCAACATGGCCGCACCATGCAAATAATGATTAGACCTATAGACTGTGTGCATCTACCCAGCGGCGTAGCCAAGGGGGGACCTGGACAAATTTCCAGTGTCCCCCCCCCCAACGAAAGAATTGCGATAGTGCTCACAAAAAGAAAATAAAAAGAAAAGGGATAAAAAAAGAGGAAAATGCGTGTTTGTATAATCAAATGTAGTGAACAATCGCAATCGGGATCACTACCGCGGCCACAAAATGTCCAGAATAAAAGAGGATGGTGGCCCCCTGCAGAGCCCCCTCTCAAATAAAAGCATGACCCCACCACTGACAAACCCATTTCCCTGCCCCCTCACCCCCCCCCACTCGAAAGCAATGCCAGCCCCCCCCCCACCCACCAAAAAAGTCATGGCTACACCACTGCATCTACCCTACAAATCACACACAACCTTGTGCACAGAATTAAACAAAACACAGAAGAGAATTTCGTGTTGCAATTGGCTCAATAATACATCTTGCGCTGCGCACCAGCTAATTGTAACAATCACACACGATTCAAATACGCACTGGCGATTACCAACAAGACCCCATTGGTCGATGATGTCATGTGCCCAAGGTCTGTGTCTTCTAAACATGTTTTGTAAATAGCATTTTTAAAAACCACAACATCATCACATCAAAAGCATCATGTTCCAATTCCTTAACTCTAAACCAGTAGTATTTACGGCAACTGAAATTGTGCTATGCTGTTATTTTTTTCAGGGAATGACTCTGTTCCGGACGAGCTGAACAAGGTCTTCAAAAAGTTTGGCATTGATGCCAAGAAGTAGAGGGCGCTGTTTGTTTCTTGCTGGCTGAATGACAAGGATCCTGTCATTAAAAAAACTTGTTAAAAAAAATACTGGTAATAAAAGTGGACAAAAACCTATTGGAACAAAAATCCAATACAAGGTTGTTAAGATTGCATAACTGTGCATGGTGGTAGCTTATAGTGTTGAACCTTTCACTGACCAGTATTGTCAAATCGTCAAATCCTTAAAAACAAAATTGAAATGTTTAACTGTTCTTGGTCACCACACTAAACCACACTAAACCCTCCTACTGTCTGACCATTCATTATCAACCACTCTGGTTTTGAATGAAAGATAAACTGTGGCAGCCTGCAGTATGATATCATGTGGTGAATGCATCTACACCGTACATAGTCAACCCTCCTACTATCTGACCGTTCAATGTCATCTGCTGTGGTTTTGAATGATAGATAAACTATGCCAGCCTGCAATATGATATAATTTGGTGAATTCATCTGCACAGTACACAGTCAACCCTCCTACTGTCTGACCATTCAATAACATCCGCATGGTTTTGAATGATAGACAAACTATGCCAGCCTATGGTGAATGCATCTACACACTGTCTGACCATTCGATATCAACCACAGTGGTTTTGAATGATAGAAAAACTATGCCAGCCTGCAGTACGTAACCAACTCACTGGAAAATGCTACACAAAGAAGTAGGAGGGTTTAATATAGCGAGCATCGTTCAACTGCCGTCTCTGTCATGTTCCTGGTATCCAGCTATAGTTCAAGTTATACGAATAAAGAAAGGCACCAGACTACTTCCTCCTCCAATCAAAAGAAATGTGCTGAATTGAAAAGGACAAAAACAAGACGGCTGATGAGTATATTAATACTCAAACATTTATTTGTAAAAGGGTTTGAAAGTAAAAAATAATGTAAAAAATAAGTCCAACTTGTTTGTGCTTGTTGATACTGAAAAGTAATCTAGTAAAAGGTACAGTGTTGTAGAATGCTCACATTTTGTAATGAAAACGAAGGCATAAATTTGACTGCTGTTTTATGGAATAATTTCCTTTTTGTATTTTTCATGAAACAGTGTAGAATTTATTGCTGATCCATGGAATGTTTAAAATTCCTTTTTTTGTATTTCCATGAAACAGTAGAATTGATTGCTGTTCCCTGTAATGTTTTCCCTTTTTTGTATTTTCATGAAACAGTAAATTGATTGCTGTTCCATGTAGGTCCTAATGTTGTCCTTTTTTGTATTTTCATGAAACAGTAGAATTGATTGCTGTTCCCTGTAATGTTTTCCTTGTTTGTACTTCCATGAGACAGTAGAATTGATTGCTGTTCCCTGTAATGTTTTCCTTGTTTGTACTTCCATGAAACAGTAGAATTGATTGCTGTTCCCTGTAATGTTTTCCTTGTTTGTACTTCCATGAAACAGTGTAGAATTGATTGCTGTTCCCTGCAACGTTTTTCTTTTTTGCACTTTCATGAAACAGTGTAGAATTTATTCCTGTTTCCTGTGTTTGTATAGTCTTGAAACAGCATAGAATTGGTGTACGTTTTCCTTTTTTTGGTACTCTCATGAAACAGCATTTAACAAGAACTATAACCGGTGTTTCTTTACTTGTGTTATCAGTACTAGAAATTTGCTATACATTCCTTTCTTCGTGCGTTTTCTTTCCTCAGTTGCTTGAAAATATGTCCACATTGCAGGCAAATCGTCTGTTTCAAGTTGAATGACTTTTGATCTTACTCACCAGTCAGAATTCTGCAGCAAGTTTTTGCTGGATTTTAATGTACTCAGTACTGCATAGTAGAACCGTACTCATTTGAGCAAGATTCGATGTACATAAATTTCATAAGATTTCAACGGGTTTGATAGATGTTGGACATTTATGGATTTCACGAAAATTATAAGTAAACATTGCGAAGAGACGAAGGGGATGTGCTTGCCATCTGATTTGCGTCAAGGTTCAAAGTAGTATGTAGCATTAGTTGAAACAACTGTCAGTCAGTGCTATAATACTATAATACAACACCGATTTCAAACCAACAATCTCAAAACTTGTGTCAACTTGTAGGAAATCGATTAAGTCTGCTATTGTAAGAATTTTAATAGTATAATCAGAACACGAACTTGAATTTTTATATTAAAGTCTTTCAGCATAGCATTTATGTGTAATTCCTCAACCATTTCTAAGTGATGGATGCAGTTTAGAAATATAAAATGTTTGGAAACAACTTGCTTTCAAAAATCAGTTTGTTGAAGTTTTGTTATATGTCAATTTGATTTTTAAATGTAGAAAAACTCGAAAGGTAACTGGACAATTTTGTCCTACTCCATTCTTGTTCTAACAAATGACTAACTCTTAAGTTAGAACGGTTGATTATGTTTGTTCATCTCTTTATCCTGTTTAAAGGTTTGGGAAATGTTTAGTCTTGACTTTGCTCTTTTGTAAGTTTGGTTTTGTGCTAGTTATTACATATTTTCATTCCAGCTGAGATAATGATATTTATAAATTGAGATTACTTTATAAAGGTCCTAAATTTATCATCATCCGATTATCCCTTTTCTTGCAAAAGTTTGAACAAATTAGAATGTTAACCTTTTTTATCATCTAAATGCTAAAAAATGTGTTGTATTTTTTCATACACATCTTTTTATTCTTAGATTATACGATGCACACCTGGGCCCAATTTCATAGAGCTGCTTATGGGCACACAAAGTAGCTAAGCAAAACAATGCTTACCAGAATAAGGTTACCAGCCAAACTACCATGTCACATGTACAAGTTGTGACTGGTATCCTGCTGACTTCTGCTTAGCAGAAAAGTGTCAAGCAATATGTTCTGCTTAAGCAGCTCTATGAAACTGGGCCCAGTTTGAAGCAACCAATCAAAGAAAGAGTTATGATAGAAGACAACTTTGATTGGTTGAAATATAAATGTCGTTCAATATTTGGGAAATACTTATGAAGTCAGCTTAAGGAATTTAACGGTGCAGTAAGTTTTGCTTTTGATTTGTAAATAACAAAACCTGTGTATCGTTTGCTGTTAAATATAATTTTGTACTCAGACTTGGCCATATAATAATGTACCATGCAGATTTTGTACTAAGCGTCTTATTTTTGTTGAGATTTCTGAACCAAGCTTAATTTTTTTTTTATAATTCTGAAGAGAGCTTTGTAAATTATTTTTGTACATATTATATTATCTGCGGAGGTTGTTTTTAGGTAATTGTTTAAATCTTTTGCAAATTTTAAACAACACTTTATTTTTGTAATTGACAGTTTTAGCTGTTTACGGAAAACAAATAATTGTGTAAATGTATGTGTTTATGCTACAGTCAGTTGTTGTGGGTTGGGTGATAGAAGAGTTGCCGTTAAACGGTTAGATGACCTCAGCGCAGTCTGGTTTGAGAAATAAGGGCAGTTACAGTGGGAATCTGTCGCCATATTTTTATTATTATTTTTTTTTAAATTCACCATTGTTGGTATGTTGGTATATATATTTTTAAAAAGTTTTCTCACAATTATCAATGGTAAATATGCCATCATACTTAAATATTATGTTGCCGAGCAAGTAGTCTAGGTGCTTGACTTCACAACAAGTTGTTGCCCACACCATGTTAAGACAGACTGTGGCAATGGGCATGGACCTGTATATAGCCTGCCCGATATGGTGTAGAGGGTCCCCCCCAATGTTCCCATACTATAACACACTATTTTCCTCTTATGTAGAACTCCCCCCCCAAAAAAAAAATCCTCAAAAGAATTCCTGAGATTCCAAGCACACAATGAAGACACAATAGGAGGGGGGTACCCTCTGCCCCATATCGAGCACCAATTGTACCTGTATCCAGCAGCATCCACAACCAGCAAATTATTACAGTCACAAATATAGCAAGCACAAATTGATAAAAAAATTGTTTTGAGGGGTATCATAAGAAGAGAGAGTGAAACTAAATGAGGAAATACTTATGGTCGACAAGCTGCAGAAATTAAACGCGCCCCTCTGCGTTTTTCACGAGAAATCTTTTTTTTTACACACGGAATACAATGACTTTTGAAAGGGTTTTACAGAGTTTTAGGTGGTAAAGAAGTTATCTGCTGGTAATGGAGGCATTTATTTTTATTTCCTAAAGTATGTTGTGATTACTTTCAGTCACTTTTGTAACTTTTATTTTTCTTTGGGACGACTGTACGGTTGAGAAAAACTTGTGTGCACAACTGTCACGTAAATGTTTACTTCATTCACACACACAAAATTTCCTTTAAAAAAGTTTATCTGTCTTATTTTTCAAGCCAAAGCAACTGAGAAAATCATTCAAAAGATAATTTCATCACCTCCAAAATAAACTTAACTTGTAACACAAGAAAATAATCACAATGAAAGCTATCTGAGAAAATCTTGTGAATTTCTGTGGTGCGGTGAGGAGTGAATAACGCTGTGGTGTAATAGCGCGTGAGTGCTAATTCTGAAGAGTTTTCCTCTGTGAAAAATGCCACAAGTTCTGAATCCATGCAAATTCAAACTCCTTGATTTTTTTTTTTTTTTTATCCAGATACAAAGTAATTGGGTTGCATTTTTGTTTAAAATAAACACACTTTAACCTAGAGAGGGCATTTTAAGCTGCACATTTGAAGATTTTAAGTTAATTTGGTGCTCACCAGACAAAAGAACTTATCTTTTTATAGAAGAATATAATATGTTTTATGTAAAGGCCTTATCTGATTTAGCAACCTTTTTATTTTGACAAATATGCCAAGAACTTTCTCCCCGCCCCCCTCCTCAAAAAAAAGGGGGGGAGAAGAAACACCCAAGACAAAATTTGAGTTTGTATATTCCATTTGATATAATTACCATGACATGTCTATTTTTTCATTTAAATAAATTTGGGCTGTATTTAGCACAGGAAAATAACCAATATTTATACATGTAAATATAAAACGAAAGGCTCAACAATGATTACGCATAAAGTACTGACGGAAGAATTCTTTTTTGATATTTGTGGTAATTATGTATAATTTATTGTAACCCTCTTCATGTTGTCTTGATACAATAAAGCTATGTAAATAAAGCAGAATCAAGAAGCTTTAATAGTCCGGAACAAACCTGTCTCATATTTTCATCACTATAGGCCTATATTGTACTTAAATTTCAATAATATATTTTTTTCAATTGCATGGCCAGATTTTCGCTTTGTTTTTTCGGTTTTTTTACAATATTTTTCTCTGAACGAATTTTCACAGATGATGATACAAAACCTTCTGCCTTGGACCATGCACACAATACATGTAACAATTGTGTTTGCTTTTACTTCATATATAGGCAAAATCAATATAAAAAACATGTTTAGCGTCCTGCCTTTTTTAAAAAGAGGAGGTGGCGGGCCTTTTTTCAAAATATACTTTTAATTGGCCGCACATTTTTCAAGACAGCCGGCCGGGCTACTTTTTTAAAAGATGGTTGCTCGCCGCTTTTTCGGTGTGTTTTTTCTTATGTGCTATAGTCAAAAATACGATGTTTATGTATTTTATAATCGATTTTTGTTGTCAGAGATCGTAAAAATTGATCATTTAAAAAAAAAGTTAAAAAGGAGGCGGCCTCTAAAAAGGAAGCGGGCGGGGACGCTAAACATGTTTTTATTTTATTTGGCCTCATGCACATCCATGTAATTACATGTATGGATACATCAGGGTTACATCAGACCAAAGTAGTACTTGGCAGGAAGATTTATATCTAAGATCAAGACAGAAGTAGCGTAAAGGTTGGGTCGGGGATCTTACAAACGGCCCAATTTCATGGCTCTGCTTACCGTAAGCGAACAATTGGCGCTTACGTAAGCATGGAATTTTTGCTCATGCGCGTGCGTACTTCACATTATAGGCATTTGTTACACAGCTATAGCGCAGAAATTCGGCGCTTGCCCGGTAAGTGAAGAATGGTGATCGCCATTAAACTGGGCCCTGGTTCCAAGATGTTCGGCACTATAGAGGGCTTGCTGAATGGTTAGGGATTGAAGGCCGGGGGGGGGGGGGGTATAGCATACCTGCCAACATTGAAATAGGAACAGGCGAGCGGGCGAGCGGAGCGTAAATAGACAAGGGGCCTACACTGCCTCCTCCCCCCTCACCACTAGCGAAGTTCAGGAATTGCACCCATAGAGTCATATCATACCTTAAACGAAAAAAGTACCTACTTCTTAGTTCCCTGTGGATCTTGATGGATGGGGTCTTACGAAAGGTAAAGTTCGAGTACATTCTTTCGTAATAAACATTTAATGCCTTTTCTTTCTTTTTAAAATGTTTGTTTTGCAAATTGAGTTCGCCCCAAAAATGCTTAACAAAGCCACTCTTGCTAAAGGGGCTGAAATTACATAAAGAAGATATTTAAGATGAGAATAACCCAGGGGAGCTCAAGGAAGGAATTTATATTTCTCTTTAAACAAACAATGTAGATTGTAGGATGGAGGGAAATGTACACTAAGCAAGGAGTTCCAAAGAGATGCATTACGTGGATCAATTCTGTTGGAATGATTCATTGTTCAACATCTCAGCAAAGCACGAGTGTATGGGTGAGAACAAAAAGCTTGGTTTCTATATTAATTGCTTCGGAAGTCTGTGTTTTCTTGCAAGTTTTTTCCTCTAATCCGAGGATTGACGCAAAAGACGCAGGTTGTATTCACAACACACAGCGACCAGGTAAACAGAATGCTCCAAACCAATTAGCATGACATTCACCACGATCCGCGCAACAAGGCCTATAATGGTGATGAACTTTTGGAAAACCCCAAAACAAAGAAATTCACGGAAAATTAAATTGCAAAGCAACTGATGAGCAAAAGGCCGATGTGGTGTAAAGTTTGTCCTGCTGATTGCGACTCGACCATTCATTTAAAATAAGTTCACGAAGGAAACTGGAGTCGTGCAAAAGTCGTTTGATTGAAGGCTTTTTCTGATATTAGGGGAGGAAATCGTAAATTGTAAACGAAAGAATTATAGATTTTCTGACTTTCTAAGCATTCGTGTCGTTTCCAATGTGTTGATAAAAAAAATATCACATTTTCACCTTAAAAATGAAGGTAGCACACTTTATGAACATTCCATGGCCGATTACAATGTTGGGCATTGAGACTCAACCGTTAAAACGTGGTTTTTACAACTTAATTTGGGGGAAATCCATGACTCAACTATAACCCCCCCCCAAAAAAAAAGTCCACACACTTCCCGGACGGTCTTGCGTACGCTCGCGTTTAATGCACATCAAACAACCGCGTAACACCAGTAGCACGCCTCTAGGCGGTACGCGTTTTGCAAACACAGAGAAAGTTTAAGCCAAAGCGGAGAAACAGCCACCAAGTATCGTGAGAACTAGTTATTGATTTAAAGCTGTTACCAAGACTGTGAATTTTTCACCCTTCAAAAATAAAACAAATTTTCTATTCATTTAATCTCCCCGCGTGCTCGTTCTCACGGATTTTGCCCGTGGTTTGGGGTATAGTCGGGTGCTGTCAAAATTACGGTGTCCAGACGTATTGTTTGTCTGTGGGTGCAGTTTGTTTGTTTTTTAAATCCGTCTGTCATCTGTAGTCGTCTGCGAGGTAAACGGAAATCACTTCAAATTACTATATGATCACAGCGAACAACCGGCCTGAGAATGGCTGCAAATTCCAAGCAGACCTCAGGCATTTGGGGGTAAATTTATTATTGAATGATAAACTATATAAAGCAATGAATGAACGCCAAGCAAGAGACGACGCGTCCGTGTGCCCAATTTCATGACATTCAGTCAGTCACCGATACACACCATCCTGACGATAGTTGTGGTTACACATAGCACTTGCCACTTTGAGGCATTGCATAAGGTGGTTTTAAAAATCTGTAAAATATTATGGTATTGTTATTGCCGATTTTCCTACCTCGCACCCAGGTAGTAGTATATAGCAGGACAGTTCTTTTCAGAACTGAGAAGTCTCCCGAATAAGCCATTTGCGAGTTAGTTGCGATAATCGTAACCCTCCATCCTCCCGACGGTCGGAGACCAGAGGGTTACGAGTCATGCAGTGCAAAAAAGTGGCAAAATTGCAATTTCGACTATTCTAAGAACACGGATTTGATCTTCAAGGTGTAATGAATCCATTCATAACACTCTAAACATCCATGACTGAAATGTCCATGGACCGCACTTCCCCTAAATCAACCAATCAGCGTAAACCAAACTGTTGTGTAGGCGTGGCGACCGTCTCGTGTGCGACTGTGCGTGCGCGCAGTTCATGTATTTAACGGATTTGCGCCATTTGCAGTTTGCACTGATTAATTGCAGGAACAGCTTTCCAGAATGCGCGCTCAATCTGTAAATTTTTCCTCATAAATATCCTGTGATTGTGCAACTCAACAAAATGCGCTCAACGACGAGTTCACTTATGCTGATTGGTCGAGATATTGCTAGGTCACGAATCGTGAGGTTCGAAAACTGGACCTGAGATTGTCTACGCATCATGAGAATTTCGCTCAGTCTCTAGTACGTTTTTGTCTTTTTTTCTTAAAATATTTTCTCAATGATGTTTTAAGTAATACGAATGGATTCATGACAAATTGATGATCACATCCATGTTTTTAGAATGTGTGTCAGGTTTTTTAAAAGTGGTAAAAATTGGGAAAATCTGGTGACTAGTCTGACCAAAATAGTCGAAATTGCAATTTCGCCACTTTTTTGCACTGCATGACTCGTAACCCTCCGGTCTCCGACCGTCGGGAGGATGGAGGGTTACGATTATCACAACTATTTGCGAGTTAGATTTGAATAAAGTCTTGTACAATGACTTGCTTAGTCACAAGTCACCGCTTACATTTGAATTCCTCAGACTCAGGGCTAGAATTTGGGGGGAAAACCCACAAGACCGCAGGGCTTGTAGCTAAAAATATTTACTGGACCAGAATTTTGAGTACAAGACCAGAATTGAAGTGAGAAGAAAAAAGCCTAAACAGGTTAATATTTGAACTGTTTGAATTTGAAAAAGCACTAAGTAAGAGAAGATTGATCCCACTTGTATATTATGGGTATGTAGTCTTTATAATCAACAGAATTGTATTTATCAGACTGAAAGTCAACATTTGAACACAAACACAAGACCGCCGGCTTGTCCGAACATGAGTTTACTGGCCCGATGCTAAAATCACTGGCCTCGGGCCTGCGGTCCAGTGTCAAATTCAAGCCCTGAGACTATAGAGACAGTTGTTATGTCAAATGGTTCGGGGCAAGCTTTTGTATAGCAACCTCCAGATGAGCAAACCCTGGTACCATTGTGCCATAGCCATTCACCCAGAATTGAGTATGGGTGTTCACCCTCTCTTACGTAACTACGCAAAAGCTTGCCCCGAATCATGTGACATAGTAACTGTCTCTATAGTCTGAGGAATTCAAATGTAAGTGGTAACTTGTGATCAAGTACGTCATTGTACCAAACAATATTCAAATCTAACACGCAAATGGCTTATTCCGAAAATCTACTAGCAAGACAAGTTCTCTAAAGAACAAAATCTACACAACAAAGTAGACATTTATACACATGGTGTTACCGCAAACCGAATATATAACAATATTGATATTATTTTATTTTGTAATTTATGTAGGTTCCCCAGTCAGTGAGGCTTTTGAATCTCAAGACTGGTGAGCAGCATTCATACCCATTGATCTGTGTTCAAAATGTCTACATCTTCCCTGGTATACCTCAACTCCTGGCAAGAGCTTTCCTGTCCCTTAAGGTTGGTAGAGAGAGCAGGCAATTCTTTATAAGTAACACCCCCCCCCCCCACCAACCACCACCACCACCACCACAACCACTACACTCCCCCACTTCTACAGTCCTGACTTTATAAGTAGGATTCGAAGCTCTGCTTGGTGGGAGACACTGTCTTTAGGCTTTGGTTAAACTGTGGAAAAATCTCTTTTTAGTTGTGTGGGTGTTCTGAAAAGAACCAGTTGTTTAACTTCTCGATGTTAATTGAGAAGTTAAGTGTTGAACTATAACGTCAACAGCAGCAGCGTTTTCCCGCTTCTTGAAAAAAGCTTTAATTTTAAACCTCAAGACTCTAACAATGCTTGTCTCAAGGATGAAACCCATTCTTTTGGGGAACCATCTCGTATTTGTTGTATATTGATACTTGTTTGTTTCTCCCCTCTTCCAACCCCTACCCAAATCTGGAAATCACAATTTTTCTGTTACTTAATTACAACTATACAGGGTCACCGATGGACAGAGAAAATGCCCGCTAGGAAAGTTCTGCAATGGTGGTTGGGGCTGGTTGCCAGGCAATCTATGACACTGGGACCTCTCTTTTGGCCGAGGCAACAGCAGAGGTACAATAGATTAAAACCTTGATCGGAGCTGCACCTCTTGTCAATCTCATCAAAGTAGAGGTAAGTATTAGAGACTTTCTTGACACTAGGTGGCAGCAGACAAAAAAGCAAATTAGGAGAGTGCTAACTTGCTTTGCATATCTAAGCTATGAGGGTGACAATATTTTTATTATTTACCAAGTTTCAAAGTGATCAAAAAGTTTTTAAACAGTTAATAGATAGAACAATTGCACAGTGGATAAAGAATATTCTTTTGTTTTTTTACCTTTAAAAAGGTGTGTATCACTGTAAACTCGGTGCTTTCAGACTCCTGTGAAAAAAATACAAATGCATCCTTCTCGGTAGGGATTCAAATCCAAGACCCCCACATTCTAGAGTAGATATCTTTACCCTTAGACCATTAAGCATGGCCTGTGACAAGAGGCCCCTTCAAGTCAGGATTTAAACTGGCCCTTGTAATTTGCAGCAAATACTTTTCTTTAAACAGATAACTAAGTAGTAATGAGGTTGTCATTCACAGTAAATATCGCATTTTCTTTATCTATTATTGTCTTTTCTTTTGTAGTATGCAAAACATTGTCTTCACCCTCCAAAGAAAAGACTTTGTTCTGACACCAAATGACTACGTCTTGAAGGTAATTATGAGAAAGAATTAACCCAAATCCATCCAAGTCAAACTTTGGTTTTGTTTTGGGTCAAATTAGTACTACAAAGCCAAACCCTGTTTGTAAGTGTGACGTATTCAACTGGAAATCATGCCCCCTCCACACTGGATTCAACGATAGCCAGAAGCCTGTAGGAAATTCATGACCTACTTTTTCTTGAATTATTTATGTATGAAACCAAACTTTGGGACTTGCCTTTAAAGGCACTGGACACTATTGGTAATTACTCAAAATACTTGTTAGCATAAAAACTTACTTGGTAACGAACAATGGAGAGCTGTTGATAGTATAAATCATCGTGAGAAACGGCTCCCTCTAAAGTAACGTAGTTTGAGAAAGAAGTAATTTCTCAGTAAAATATTTGAATTGAGAAATCAAGCATCTGAAAGCACACAACTTCGTGTGACAACATGAACAAGGGTGTTTTTTCTTCCATTATTATCTTGCAACTTCGACGACCAATTGAGATCAAATTTTCACAGGTTTGTTATTTTGTGCATATGTTGAGATACACCAAGTGAGAAGACTGGTCTTTGACAATTACAAAAGGTGTCCAGTGTCTTTAACATATATGTTTTGCAAAATGTCAAGGTCCTCACAGATTTATCAGTAGCTGTTATAAATGCCTTTAAACTGTAGTGTAGCCATGGCTCTGAGGGGTGAGTATAGAGTCATACAAAATAGTTGAACACAGCGATGGTCAGGTACAGTTCAAGCAGGCTCACGAATGCCTCGTGGTTGGCTCGTTTGCGCTGACCGGACAACTACTGTTTGAGTAGCCATCGTGGCTGTGAAAAGTGCTGGTTTGTACTTCGGCCATTACTCTTGGGTCTTCTTCTGAAGTATAACTGATGTAAATAATCTTCTTCTGTTTTTGCATATTAGGAAACTGAGATGGGAGAGACTATTTGCCTGAGTGGATTTATCGGAATTGACGTCTCTAAACCCCTGGGCCCTCTTTGGATCCTCTGTGACATCTTCATTGGCAAATACTACTCCGAGTTTGATCAAGTGAACAACCGTGTAGGTTTCGCTGATGCTGTCAAGGGTGTAGAAACCAAGGCTTAGTATTAGAATCCTTTGTTTATAATTAATGGTAGAGTTTTCTTTGGGGGAAGCAAAAAATATAGATGAATCAAGGAGAAAAATGTTTCTTGCCACTGCTCGCAATGCACGCAGGCTTTAGCTTGGGTTGTAAAAAAACAAGTGGTTGAAGATGCCACTGATGAGTGAATAGTGGTTGCTGAGTGCAATAGATGGAATGGTACCTTCCGAGTTAGGAGGGGGGATACAAAGGTCACTTGGACACATCTATATATGTGATGTTTTAGTGTTTAATACTTGTAAATAAGTGAAGTTGCCACCCCACCCCCCCCCCTTTGCTTATTTTGATTAAATAAGTTAACTTGGACATGCTCAAAATTAGGTTTTTCCAAATGCCCCCTCAAAATATTGTGTTTCCCATTACTCTCAAACAAAAGCATGTTGCCCATCTACTTACTTTAAAAAAAATTGTTTGCCAGACTGTTAAAAATCTAAAATGTCCACCTAACAACCCTTTTTTGCCAGTGTAACAAGAAACATGACTTTTTGTGTCCCAAAAGTGAAAAAAAAACGTATTGCCAAACTTCCTACTGTATTTTTTTTCAGTAAAACATGACTAACTCTTTGATGGCCCAACTGGTTAAAAAATATATATATTTAAATTTTTTTTTTTTTTTTTTAGTGTTACAAGAAAAAAAGGTCTTTGTTTCGCCCAACTGTGACCAAAAAACATGTCGCCCTCTTTCCTACATATTTTGTTTTCAGTTTAATTTCATGACAAACATCCTGTTTGGTAAAACAAAATAACACTGAAAAAACTTGTTGACCACCTACCTAGTTAAAAAAAAAAGTGTATCATGGTAAACTTGGTTGGCCTAGCTTTAAAAAATCATAATGTCCACCTAACAGCTCTTTTTTTTTCAGTGTATCAAGAAACATTACAAACTTTTTGTTTGGGCCGACTGAAAAAGAAAATATTGCCCACCAGTCACCTACTTTTTATTTTTTAATTTTTAGTGTAGCAGGAAACATAACTAACTTTTTGTTTGGCCCAACTGTGACCACCAAATTGTTTGAATTCTTTACATTGTGTTTATTAAAAACGAGAGAACGGGAAACTATATAGTCATTCAAACACCAATGGGGCCTAACAAAACATGTTTGTTTCCTGTCATCAACTAATTTGCCTGATGATGGGCGACTTCCATAAAAGGAAAATAATAAAACAAAGACAAAAAGACAACAGGCTATTTAAAAACCTGTTTTGGTTTATTGATATTTAAAAACAAATTGATAAAATCTGAATGCATTAAAATGTAAGTTTTTTCATATCCCATCCTGCATAAGTAAATAACAAAATAATTGCATGCTTCAGGTCAATTTTTTCTTTTGATGTGCAAATGTAAAAAACATGTCCCTCTTTTTTTCTAGCATGTTACAGGAAACAACTTTTTTTGGCCTGGTGTACTTTCCTGATAAACCCTATCATTAAAAATAAATGTTAAATATTATCTTTGAATGTACTGAATATTTACGTAATAAATTAATACAAGGTTTTTGTTTGTGAGAAGTAGAAAAATTATAATTTAATTACTTCAATAATGTTTCTAAACTTATGGTCATGGTGTAGCCATCTTGTTTTATGCTAAAAAATCAATGTTATGTAGCCAAATATTTGTTTATAGACTTGGATCAATCCAGGTCCCATTCTTGATTATTTTCTACATGCTTATTGCAATTAACATTACAGTATGCTCAAACATATGATGCAAACTTTTGGTTATTTTCTCTTAATTTATTTTCTTCTTTTGAATCTTGTTGCATGTTAAAAATTGTTGCTTTTTAATTTTTGTCCAGTTTGTATTGAAAATGCCTGTTTTGAAATATTAATGTTTTTATAAAAAAAATTGAGAATATGAATTGAATAATACTTGTACCATGTGTTTTTTCTAATGTTGTCTTTAATTTTAGAAGTGAATTTGACTGCTCAAAATGATTGGGTTTGGGGTTAGGGACTGTGTAGGGTTACATTTATTTAAATAATACTTTAGTTTAAAAAAAGATATACAAATAAAACACTCTTATTTATTTCGTCAAAAACAGCAAACAATTTTATTTGAAACATGCATTTTTTCACATCATCAAAAACAGCAAACAATTTTTTTCAGTAGGCAACTGGACATTTTCTACCAACAGAGGGCGCTATTTTATGTAAATTTTATGTAAATATGTTACGCGTGTTCATATATATTACTATACAACATGTGGTTCTAATATTCATCAGGTCCATAAATTCGAAATAAGCACAGTCTAGCGGTGGCCAAGTGGATAAGGCCGCGGGAACGTGAAGGCAAGGTACGCGGTTCGAGCCCCGATATGTGCATTATCTAACTCTGTTTGTTTCTATGTTTGTATTACAGGTGAACGGCGCACGAGGAGGAGACCCACAGGAGGCGAGGCCACGAGGAGGGGACCACCGAGAGGACAGGCGGAGGAGGGGACGACACCGAGAGGACAGGCGGAGGGGGGAGGCCACGTGGAGGGACGACACCGAGAGGAGAGGTGGAGGAGGTGGTGGTGCAGGGGAAAGGGAGGAGACAAAATTTTTATTTTTTTTTAATAAAAAAAAAAAAAAGTGAAAATTTACGGTCTTTCCATTTTTTAAAATCGCTTGAAACGTACGCTCGTTAATTTTTTCATTTTTTTTGGTAGAAAAATATTTTTTTCAAAAAAACCCCCCAATTTTCGGTCTTTTAATTTTTAAAATCGCTTGAAACGTACGCTCGTTAATTTTGGTGAAGAAAGTTGGAAAAAATCTTCATACCACAAAAAACTCATGAAATTGTAACATTTTCCAAAATTTAAATCACCATAACGGCTCAAAACACTACAGAACACCTTCACACTGCTGATACCGATCTATTACTCTAAATAAAAATTATTCTCCAAAAGATTCAACTTTAAAGTACAAATTAACTCTAATTTAACAGCTTTTAAAGGCAATTTATTTGTTTTTAACACTGTTTCTGTACATAAGGTGCTACTTATTAACATAGTTAACAAGTTACGTATTTTGGTATACAAATCTACATTTTGGCGACTTCTTAACTTCGAATCCACAAAATATCTAAGACAAATAAATCATTGTACATCTATTTCTAATAAAACAACTCATTTTCAACTTTAAATCTCTAAGAACTCTGAAAACGAACGCATATTCGCGTAAATTTTCCTGATCAAAAATATAGGAAAATAGTCAGGCGTCTGTCTCTGAAAGTAGGCTGTATCACCACTTGGAGACTTGGAACTAGACAATGACGGCTGCCGTGTGACTCGTCGTAGAGATAACATTTTCTTTTAACATTTTTAGATCCAATAATTAGAATCTTTGAGCATCTACAATTTCATCAATAGATTTGTATCTATTTAATTATCACAATATTATCAAAATCAAACTATGTAGCCAAGTTGAACAGTAAATTTCAACATGGCATACCCAGACAAAGGTGGGGGGGGGGTGGTAAATACATAGCTTGAGGTGGCTATTTATTGTATCAAACCATTCATTTGTGCATTATTTTTGGCATACTTATTTGGGAACGGCGGGGGAGAGGGGCTGCCTCTGGTTACGCCACTATTTTTAAACTACAAGACCTTTCAAAATTCTAACTAGTAAACTAGCATTTCCAGGCCTAACATTTCTCCATACAACTACATTAAGAAGCAAATGCCCCAAGAAAAGTTCTCTAAGATAGTATAGGTAGTTTAAAAGAACTGACCATTTCAATCTGAAAGTACACTGATTATTAGGTTCTATACTGTATGCCTACCAGTCTTCCAGAGAAACAGTTCTGTTTGAAATAATGTCAAAGTTGGAGGAACACCATTTGTAATCCCAATAAATCATTCCTACTTATATCGATTGCCGCAATCCAAATAAGCCTGATGTGAAAGTGTTTTCACACTAAATTTCAACCACATATTTGGACAGCCAATTCAAAGGTTGTTTTTTGGACGGTGAAATTTACTCAAAGTAAAACCGAAAGATGAGAAATATTTTACATGTACTCTGAGTCTCTCTTAAAAAGAAGCAATGGAGTTTTAAGTAATTTCTCTTAGTATGTCATGAGCAAAATAAATTTCTGATCAATAAAAGTTTGTTCAGAGAAGAATCGATCAGTGTTCCAACATATTGACAATAGTGATCAATCAATTTCTTAGTTTAAAGATTACTAAACTAACACACAGTCACAGTCTCTACTGAAGCTACAATAGAGAAAATATAACATGCATATATGTAATATCAATGGGGTACACGCTTACTGAAGATAAGCACGTTGAAATAAGCACGAATGGTACAAAATCCCTGACTAACTGAACGGTCTGTGTTTACAAATTTGCTCACGTTTTTACAGTTGAGCTGGGTCGGTGGGTTGTACAGCATGTTTGTTTAAACTACAGGCACTACTCATTCTAAAACCAATTGTATCACACTGTCATACCTGCAAGCCACTTTGTTAACATCACATTCATGATTGTACAATACACTAGTACCTAATTATCTTACATTATTAACATGTACGGGTACACGCTTACTAAAGATAAGCACGTTGAAATAAGCACGAATGGTACAAAATCCCTGACTAACTGAACGGTCTGTGTTTACAAATTTGCTCACGTTTTTACAGTTGAGCTGGGTCGGTGGGTTGTACAGCGTGTTTGTTTAAACTACAGGCACTACTCGTTCTGAAACTAATTGTATCACACTGTCATACCTGCAAGCAACTTTGTTAACATCACATTCATGATTGTACAATACACTAGTACCTAATTAATTATCTTACAGTATTATCATCGTGTGCAGGCAGAAGGATGTAAGGAAAGTTTGCCCAGTAGCAGTGGTGTAACTAGAAGGGGCAAGGGGGGTCGAGATAATTAAGCTAAATGAACTCCTCCTAAAAAGCACTACGTGTCAAACTGTCGTGCCTGTAGCTACTTTGCTAGCATCACGTTGATTCATGATTGTACAATATACCCCCTAGGATATGTACACATGTACTTCTAATCATATATCATCTTTCCATTATTATTGTCAGATGCTGGCAAAAAAGATGTACAAAGCAAATAATGGGCCATGCTTTTAAAAAAAAACTGATTGGGGAGTTTGATTATTTCTCAAACATGTATTCATAGTCATTGTAGGAAAATTACATTCATTGAGTTAACAAGCTGAGTGGAGAGTTCAATCATTGAAGGAAAGTTACATTCAGCAAGAGAATGAAGATGCATGACTAAGTTAGAGTAATTCCAGCAACGCACAATATATGTTTAGCTTCATCATGAAAAATGTGATAATTGATTGCTTAGGGCTTTTCTGCTAAGAGGAATGTTGTACTGAAGTTTGCTAGCACAATGGCGTATCCTTCTGCCACGCACAAGATGATATATGTACTTTACATCAACAGTCGCAACTCGCAATAAATTGACTGTAAGTAAAGGTCTGTTTACATAATATAAGACTTCATCAAATTCCCTCTGGCACTTTTTTTGCACAATTCATTTGGGTGATAAAACAGGGTCCTGTCACATAAGGCAATTTAGAGAAAATCTTCAAAAAGAAAATACATTCACATCTAAATTTTCAAAAAGAAAAATCTTGGGGTCAGTTTAACAATGTTGAAAAAAAGGACCTCTGTGATATAAAAAGTTTGTGTGCACTGCAGTTGGTTTTGTCCAAGTTGCCTGTAAAAATTTTTGACCGGGCTCTAAACATCATGATGATGAAGTCAAAGTGCATGTAAACAGGCCTTTTTACAATATATAAACAACCCAACAAACCTACCTTAATATCCTAGATTTGAACAATTTACAAAGTTGACGTATAAGAAGCTTGAAGTAGAGAGATGATGAAGTGTCTGAAGTCATGATGAAGCTGCAAGTCAAGTGTTCTCATCACAGCCCTGGTGCATCTCTTGTGAAGAAACTGCTATTCCTCATCATCTTAATGAACCTGTAAACAGAAATAAAAAAGAAGAAAAATTGAATGAATTATAAGAGCCATTGATGGATTGAAGTACCAGGCTGGTGGAAGGAGGGGGTTACATCTTGGGGGCGGTTCAAGAATGACATAAAAGTGGGGAGCATATTTGGAATTAAAGTACAGACTGGTAACAAAAGAGGGGTGGCTCAAGAATGACAAGAAAAAGGGGTGCGTGTTTGGGAAGTACAGGCTGGTAACAGAAGGGGTTACATTTTTTTTTTTGGAGGGGGGGGGGGGGGTTCAAGAATGACAAAAAAGTGGGGTGCATGTTTGGGAAGTACAGGCTGGGTAGCAGAAGGGGTTACATCCTGGGGGTGGTTCAAGATTGACAAAAAAGTGGGGTGCATGTTTGGGAAGTACAGGCTGGTAGCAGAAGAGGTTACATCCTGGAGGTGGTTCAAGATTGACAGAAGAGTGGGGTGCATGTTTTGGATTGAAGTACGGGCTGGTGGTAGTAGAAGGGGCTACATCTTGGGGCAGTTAAAGATAGACATAAAAGTGCGATGCATCCTTGGAATTTAGGAAAGGTTGGTTGGAGAAGGGAGGACTTGACATGCTGGGGACAATGAGGGCAGTGTGGCTGAGGGAAGACCTGAGATTAAGCACAGTCAACATTCCGACAAGAACATTTATCACAAGAAAAATAGGCAAAATATGTTGTTACTCACCAGTATTTCCAGTAAGGTTGAGTGTGTCGTTATTACTTCTGGAATGATGAATGGTTGATGATATCTGTAGACTCTCTAACCAGTCTCACCAGAAATGATGCAGTACACAGTGAAGTTACTTAAAGGATTCTAAATAAAGCGGTGACAAAAATACAACAGAAATTTGAGTGAAAGAATGGTTTGTTTTGGGAAATTACTTCAGATTAACCTGAGCATTTTAAAATCTAAGACTTCTTTCTAACTTTTCTTTTTTCCCATGATAGAACTGAGACAAAATTTCCCATATTTTTACTTCCTAATGCTGTCTTCTGATTCACTCTCTTCATATACCCTTGCATATGGCATCAAGCTCAAACAGCAGCTCACTGGGTGAAAGGAAGACTTTATCATTCTTGGGTGAGAGTTGCCATGGTTGTGCGACTTCGCGGAGGCGCAGGTATAGCTTCGAAGTGTACCTGCATTTCTATATAGTCTACCCGAATTAAGCTTCACTAAGTTGCTCTATACCTCGATATCACACCCCTGGTCCCTGGGCCTGGAGCTAGAATAATTGAATTATCACATTGCGACTGTAGCCAGTCCGTGCTCGCCGTATAGAACGTAACATCATAAAGACATACGAAAGTCACAATGTACACAAACTCCAATATCGAATCAATAACAAACAAGTTTTAGTTTTATCTCACAAAACTAAAGTGCTAAAATTGTACCCCAAGGCACTAAGATATACGCCAAGAATCTACAAGCCGTTTCCAGACTAACGAATCAATAAACTAAAACGAACAATTCCCTACTTACCGATGTTTTGTGATGAAAACATTTTGATTTAATACCACCGTGAGCAGACGACATGTTTACAACAAAAATTGAACGATTGTGTTACGTGTGCACTGAGAATGGCATTGAATGAACATGGGGTGCACAAGTCGTGGTTTCAAAAAGGGCCTGATCATTGCTGTTTTTTCATCCCAAGAGGGCGCTGTGTTCCTAACAACTCGATCAAGTATCGCGCGCACACTAGCACTCAGTACAGTCGTTGTAAACATGTCGTCTGCTCACACGGTGGATTTATATCAAAATGTTTTCATCAAAAAACATCAGTGAGTAAGGACTTGTTTGTTTTAGTTTATTGATTTGTTCGTCTGGAAATAGCTTGTAGAGTCTTGGTGTGTATCTATTGTGCCGTGGGGTACAATTTTAGCACTTTTGTTTTGTGTGATAAAACTAAAACTTGACTACATGTACATGTACATTAGAGTTAGTGTACACTGTATTATGACTTTCGTATGAATTATCTTCTATTATTAGAACGGACGGGCTACAGTCGCAATGTGATAACGATAGTAAAGTCATTATACTACTAGCCCCAGGCCCAGGGGGATCAGAGCATGGAGGTAGAATCCTACCTCCATGATCAGAGCAACTCAGCGTGCTGAAGCTTAATTCTAATTATTGTGAACTGATCACATTGTTGACTTTGACTGATACTGAGTCTACTCAAAAGTCTAAGTCAGTGAGTGCATTGCCGACGGACTCCCACTACAGTCACAAAAACTGTCCTTCTGTATAGACTGATCCTTTTGCCATCCCTGACGCTAAACGTTGATGTAAAACATTGAAAGTGTGCGCTTTTGTCAGTTCGTACGCACCACCACACGCAACCACTCTCTCGGCCAATGATAAACTCTTCCTTTCACCCAGTGAGCTGCTGTTTGAGCTTGATGCCATAATGCAAGGGTATAATATGAAGAGAGTGAATCAGAAGACAGCATTAGGAAGTAAAAATATGGGCAATACTTAGGGTTAGGGCCTACCTTCAACGGGCTACTGTTTCTCAGTTCAATCACGGAAAAGTTGTTGAAGTCAACTCTTAGTTCTTGAAATGATCATGTTAATATAAAAGGTAATATCCCGAAAATGACTTTTTCACTCAAATTTCTGTTTGTTTCCACCTCTATAGGAATCCTTGAAGTAACTTCAGAGTGAACATCATTTCTGGTTAGCGACTTTTACAGTTGAAGACATCAACCATTCATCATTCAAGAAGTCCTCAGCAGATGACAGTTTCAACACTCCACCTCTTGAAATTACTGGAAATACTGGTGAGTTACAACTTATTTTGCTAATTTTCCTTGTGATAACTTTATTTTGTCAGTATGTACCGTGCTAAATCTCAGGTCTTACCAAGCCACTCTGCCCACAGATTATCCCAAACATGTCGAGTCGTCCCTACTCCTACCCATTTGTCCTAAATTCTTAACATGAACCTCACTTTTCTGTCTATCTTGAACTCTCCTCAAGATGTAACCCCTTCTCCTTCCAGCCTTTCCTTCAATTCCAAACATGCGACCCACTCTTCTGTCATTCTTGAACCGCCCCCAAGATGTAACCCCTTTGCTACCAGCCTGTATTTCAAACCCAAACATGCACCCCACTCTTCTGTCACTCTTGAACCGCCCCCAAGATGTAACCCCTTCTGCTACCAGCCTGTACTTCAATCCCAAATATGCACCCCACTTAACTGTCACCCTTGAACCGCCCCCAAGATGTAACCCCTTTGCTACCAGCCTGTACTTCCCGAACATGCACTCCACTTTTCTTTCATTATTGAACCGCCCCCAAAGTTCAAACATGCACCCCACTTTTTTGTCATTCTTGAACCGCCCCCAAGATATACCCTCTTTTACTTACAGCCTGGGCCCAGTTTCATAGAGTTGCTTTAAAAGCAGAAAATATTGTGACATTGTAGTTTTGCTTGTAACCTTATTCTGGTAAGCATAATTTTGTTGTGCTTAGCTACTTTTTGTGCTTAAAAGCAGCTCTATGAAATTTGGCCCTGTACTTCAATTTCCATTATGCACCCCACTTTTCTGTCATTCTTGAACCGCCCACAAGATATACCCTCTTTTACTTAAAGCCTGTACTTCCCAAATATGCACCCCACTTTTGTGTCATTCTTGAACCGCCCCCAAGATATACCCACTTTTACTTACAGCCTGGGATGGGCCCAGTTTCATAGAGTTGCTTTAAAAGCAGAAAATATTGCTTAAATTTGTTTTCTGCTAAAAGAGCAGGATACCAGTCACAAATTTTAATTGTGAAATGGTAGTTTTGCTTGTAACCTTATTTTGGTAAGCATAATTTTGTTGTGCTTAGCTACTTTTTGTGCTTAAGCAGCTCTATGAAATTTGGCCCTGTATTTCAATTTCCATTATGCACCCCACTTTTCTGTCATTCTTGAACCGCCCCCAAGATATACCCACTTTTACTTACAGCCTGGGGGCAGTTTCATAGAGTTGCTTTAAAAGCAGAAAATATTGCTTAAATTTGTTTCTGCTAAGCAGAAAAAAGAGCAGGATACCAGTCACAAATTTTAATTGAGAAATGGTAGTTTTGCTTGTAACCTTATTCTGGTAGGCATAATTTTGTTGTGCTGAGCTACTTTTTGTGCTTAAGCAGCTCTATGAAATTTGGCCCTGTACTTCAATTTCCATTATGCACCCCACTTTTCTGTCATTCTTGAACCGCCCCCAAGATATACCCTCTTTTACTTACAGCCTGTACTTCATTTCAAATGTGCTCCCCACTTTTGTATCATTCTTGAACCGCCCCCAACTTTTACTTACAGCCTGGGCCCAATTTCATAGAGTTGCTTAAGCAGAAAGTATTGCTTAAATTTGTTTCTGCTAAGCAGAAAAGAGCAGGATACCAGTCACAAATTTTAGTTTGGCTTGTAACCTTATTCTGGTAAGCATAATTTGTTGTGCTTTGCTACTTTTTGTGCTTAAAGCAGCTCTATGAAATGTGGGCCCTGTACTTCAATTTCAAACATGCACCCCACTTTTCTGTCATTCTTGAACCGCCCCAAGATATACCCTCTTTTACTTACAGCCTGGGCTGTACTTCATTTCAAATGTGCTCCCCACTTTTGTGTCATTCTTGAACTGCCCCAAGGTATAACCCCTTTGCTATCAGCCTGTTCTTCCCAAACATGCACCCCACTTTTGTGTCATTCTTGAACGCCCCCTTCTACTTTCAGGCTCTGTTTCAATCCCAAATATGCACCCTGCCCTTCTGCCAATCTTGAATCACCCCAAGGAGTAAACCCTTCTGCTAGCAGCCTGCATTTCAATCCCAAAAATGCAACCCACTTTTCTGTCATTCTTGAACCTCCCCCAAGATGTAGCCCTTTTTTATTACCACCCTGTACTTTAATCCCTAATATGCTCCCCACTTTTATGTCTTGCTTGAACCGCCCCCAAGATGCACCCCCCTCTGCTACCAGCCTGTACTTCAATCCTCAATCTTGAACTGCCCCAAAGATGTACCCTCTTTTACTACCAGCCTGGGGTACTTGAATTCCAAATTTGCTCCCCACTTTTCTGTCATTCTTTAACTGCCTCCAAGATGTCCCCCCCTTTTTTACCAGCCTGTCCTGCAGTTCCAAATATGCTCCTCTTTTTTATTTCATTTTTTGAACCACCCCCAAGATGTAACCCTCTTCTATTGCCAGCCTGTACTTCATTCCATCAATGGCTCTTATAATTCATACAATTCTTTATTCTTTAATTTCTGTTTACAGGGTCATTGAGATGATGAGGAATAGCAGTTTCCTCACAAGAGATGCAACAGGGCTGTGATGAGAACACTTGACTTGCAGCTTCATCATGACTTCAGACATTTCATCATCTCTCTACTTCAAGCTTCTTATACGTCAATTTTGTAAATTATTCAATTCTAGGATATTAAGGTAGGTTTGTTGGGTTGTTTATAAATTGTAAAAAGGCCTGTTTACATACACTTTGACTTCATCATCATGGCACTTAGAGCCTGGTCAAAATTTTTACAGGCAACTTGGAGGCAACCAACTGCAGTGCATGCTAACAAAACACTTACAATATCACAGAGGTCCTTTTTTCAACATTGTTAAACTGACCCCAAGAATTTTCTTTTTGAAAATTCAGTTGTGAATGTATTTTCTTTTTGAAGATTTTCTCTAAATTGCCTCATGTGACTTGACCCTTAGACTCGTTTGTTTATTCACCCAAACAAATTGTTCCAAAAAAGTGCCAGAGGGAATTTGATGAGATCTTATATTATGTAAACAGACCTTTACTTACAGTTCAGTTATTGTGAGTTGCGACTGTTGATGTAAGGTACATATCATCTTGTGCCTGGCAGAAGGATACGCCATTGTGCATACGCCATTGTGTATACGCCATTGTGTGAGCAAACCTCAGTACAACATTCCTCTCAGCAGAAAGGTCCTACGCAATCAAATTAACACATTTTTCATGATGAAGCCAAACATATACTGTGCGTTGCTTGAATTATTCTAATTTAGTCAATGCGTCTTCATTCTCTTGCTGAATGTAACTTTCCTTCAATGATTGAACTCTCCATTCAGCTTGTTAACTCAATGAATGTTATTTTCCTACAATGGCTATGAATACATGTTTGAGAAATAATCAAACTCCCCAATCAGTTTTTTAAAAAGCATGGCCTATTATTTGCTTTGTACAAATTTTTTGCCGGACGCACTTTCGTTTATCCTTCTGCCATCAGCGTCTGACAATAGTAATGGAAAGATAATTAATAGTTAGAAGTACATGTGTACATATCCTGAGGGGTATATTGTACAATCATGAATCAACGTGACGCTAGCAAAGTAGCTACAGCATGACAGTTGACACGTAGTGCTTTTTAGAAGGAGTTCCTTTAGCTTAATTATCTCGACCCCCCTTGCACCTTCTGGTTACACCACTGCTATTGGCAGAACTTTCCTTACATCCTTCTGCCTGCACACGATGATAATAATGTAAGATAATTAATTAGGTACTTGTGTGTTGTACAATCATGAATGTGATGCTAACAAAGTGGCTTGCAGGTATGACAGTGCGATACAGTTGGTTTTAGAACGAGTAGTGCCTGTAGTTTAAACAAACACGCTGTACAACCCACCAACCCAGCTCAACTGTAAAAACGTCAGCAAATTTGTAAACACAGACAGTTCAGTTAGTCGTGGATTTTGTACCATTCGTGCTTATTTCAACGTGCTTATCTTCAGTAAGCATGTACCCCATTGATGTTACATATGCATGTAAATTTTTTCTATTTTGTAGCTTCAGAGACCGTGAATGTATTATTAGAGTAATCTTTAAACTAGGAAATTGATTGATCACACTATTGTCAACTTGTTGGAATACTGATCGGTTCTTCTCTGAACAAACTTTTTTGATCAGAAACTTGTTTTACTTATGACATGTTCAGAGAAATTACTTACAACTCCATTGCTTCTTTTTGAGAGGGACTCTTAGTACATCTAAATTAATTTCCATCTTTCGGTTTTACCTTGAGTAAATTTTACCAAACAAACAACCTTTGAATTTGTTGTCAAAATAGGATAGGGTGATTGAATTTTAGTGTAAAAACACTTTCACATTCAGGCTTATTTTGATTGCGGCAATCGATATAAGTAGGAATGATTTATGGGTATTTCAAATGGTATTCCTCCAACTTTGACAATATTATTTCAAACAGAACTGTTTCTCTGAAAGACTTGTAGGCATACAGTAGAACCTAATAATTAGTGAACTTTCCGATTGAAATGAGTAATTTTATTTTTTAAACTACCCTTACTATATCTTAGAGGACTTTTCTTGGGGCATTTGCTACTAAATGTAGTTGTATGGAGAAGTGTAAGGCCTGGAAATGTTAGTTTAGGAGTTATAATTTTGAAAGGCCTTGTAGTTTAAAAATAGTGGCATAACCAGAGACAGTCCCTCTCCCCCTCCGTTCCAAAATGAGTATGAAAAAATGCACAAATGAATGGTTTGATACATTAAATAGCCACCTCAAGCTATGTCTTTACCCCCTCCAATCAGTGCAGTCCGCCACCCCCCCACCTTTGTCTGGGTATGCAACGTTGAAATTTACTGTTCAACTTGTCTACATAGTTTGATTTTGATAACATTGTGATAATTAAATAGAAAAAATCTATTGGTGAGGTTTGAGATGCTCAAAGATTCTAATTATTTGATGTAAAATGCTGAGGAAATGTTATCTCTACGACTAGTCAGACGGCAGCCGTCATTGTCTAGTTCCCTGTCTCTAGGTGACGATAAAGCTTTACTCTCAGTGACGGGCGCCTGACTATTTCCCTTTATTTTTTATCGGGAAAACTTACGCGAATATGTGTTTTTTTCAGTTTTTAAGTTTTTTTATTAGAAACAGATGTAAAATTATTTATTTGTCTTAGACATTTTGTGGATTTTAAGTCAAGAAGTCGCCAAAATGTAGATTTGTATACCAAAATGCGGAACTTGTTTTACTATGTTATCAAGTAGCACCTTATGTACAGAAACAGTGTTAAACACAAATAAATTGCCTTTAAAAGCTGTTAAATTAGAGTTAAATTGTACTTTACAGTTGAATCTTTTGGAGAATAATTTGTATTTAGAGTAATAGATCGTTATCAGCAGTGTGGAGGTGTTCTGGAATGTTTTGAGCCGTAATGTTGGTTTTAATTTTGGAAAATGTTACAATTTCATGACTTTTTGCGGTATTGAATTTTTTTTTCCATCTTTTTGCACCAAAATTAACGAGCGTACGTTTCAAGCGATTTTAAAAATTGAAAGACCGAAAAATGTTTTTTTTTTTGAAAAAAATATTTTCATACAAAAAAAAGTGAAAAAATTAACGAGCGTACGTTTCGCGTGATTTTAAAAAATGGAAAGACCGTAAAATTTCACTTTTTTTTTTTTTTTTTTTTTTTTATAAAAAAAAAATTAAAATGTTGTCTCTCCCTCTCTCCTGCACCACCTCCCTCCACCTCTCCTCTCGGTGTCGTCCCCTCCACGTGGCCTCCCCCTCCGCCTGTCCTCTCGGTGTCGTCCCCTCCTCGTGGCCTCGCCTCCTGTGCGTCTCCTCCTCGTGCGCCGTTCACCTGTAATACAATCACATAATCAATCAGAGTTAGTTCATATATCGTTATTCCACATACCTTGTGTCTCTGCCGGGGCTCGAACCGCGTACCTTGCGCCTTCACGTTCCCATGGCCTTATCCGCTCGGCCACCGCTAGACTGTGCTTATTTCGAATTTATGGACCTGATGAATATTAGAACCACGTGTTGTACAGTAATATATATTAACACTCGTCAGATATTTGCATAAAATAGCGCCCTCTGTTGACAGCAAAGGGCGCCCTCTGTTGGTAGAAAATGTCCAGTTGCCTACTAAAAAAAAATTGTTTGCTGTTTTTTGATGAAGTGAAAAATGTATGTTTGAAATAAAATTGTGTGATGTTTTTGACGAAATTAAAAAGAGTGTTTTATTTGTATATCTTTTTTTAAACTAAAGTATTAATTAAGTCTAATATAAATAAAATTTAACCCTATGAAGTCCCTAACCCCAAACCCCATACATTTTGAGCAGTCAAACTCACTTCTAAAATTAAAGACAACATTAGAAAGAACACATGGTACAAGTATATTTCATTCATATTCTCATTTTTTTTATTATAAAAACATAATATTTTTAAAGAGACATTTTCAATACAAACTGGACAAAAATTAAAAAGCAACAATTTCTAACACTAGACAAGATTCAAAAGATGAAAACAAATTAAGTCAAAATAACCAAAAGTTTGCATCATATAGTTGAGCATACTGCAATGTCAATTGCAATAAGATTGTAGAAAATGAACCAAGAATGGGACGTTGATCGATCCAAGTCTATATTTGGTTTAGTAATAATACCAAAAAGGCGAGAGTTTTTCCTTCCAAGGCCTCACTTGGTTACATAACATTGATTAGCAAAAAACAAGATGGCTACACCATGACCATTAATTTAGATACATTATTGTCTCTTTTTCTTGGAATGACTTGTCATGTCATGCCTTCCAAGTAAGTAATAAAATCACAAGTTTTCTACTTCTCACAAAACATACAATTTATAAATTTATTATGTAAACATTCAGTACATTCAAAGATAATATTTTCATTTTATTTTTAATGATAGGGTTTATCAGGAAAATACACCAGGGCCCAATTTCATAGCGCTGCTTAACGGTAAGCAAATTTTCATGCTAACTGTAGCAGAAAAATTTGCTTAAGCATAAGCGTATTTCACAGGTTAGCAAGAAAATAAGGCAGTCATCTTGCGCGTTCACCATGTACTTGCATTGTTACATCATTCATTTTTGGGCAATAAGCACCGGAAGGTTAGCATACCTTTTCGAGTGCTTAGCAGGGCTATCGAATAGAAACTCGTACGTAAGCACAGAATCGGCCGCTAAGCAGCTCCATGAAATTGGGCCCAGGCCTTAAAAAAAGTTGTTTCCTGTAACATGCTAGAAAAAAGAGGGTCAGTAGGCGGGAGAAGAAAAATTGACCTGAAGCCTGCAAATATTTTGTCAATTACTTATTTTGCAGGAAGGGATATGAAAAAAACTTACAATTTAATGCATTCAGATTTTATTTAAAAATTAAATAATCAATAAAGCAAAACAAATTAAATTGTTAAGAAAAATGTTGAGGTCAGCAGAATTATAAATGGCCGGTTGGCTTTTTGTAAGTGTTTTATTATTTTCCTTTGATGGAAGTCAACCATCATCAGGCAAATTATTTGATCACAGGAAACAAACATGCTTTGTTAGGCCCCATTGGTATTTGAATGAGTCAATAATTTCCCGCCCTCTCGTTTTCAATCTGTAAAGAATTCAAACAATTTGGTGGTCACAGTTTGGCCAAACAAAAAGTTAGTTATGTTTCCTGCTACACTAAAACATAAAAAAAAAGTAGGTGGCTGGTGGGCAAAATATTCTTTTTTTCAGTCGGGCCAGACAAAAAGTTGTTAATGTTTCTTGATACACTGAAAAAAAAGAGCTGTTAGGTGGACATCATGTTTTTGTTAACAGTTAGGCCAAACAAGTTTACCATGATAAACTAGGTAGGTGGTCAAAAAGTTTTTTCAGTGTTATTTTTTTTTTACCAAACAGAATGATTGTCATAAAATAAAACTGAAAACAAAATGTGTAGGAAAGTGGACAACCCAGATTGGCCAACAAAGAGTTAGTCATGTTTAACTGAAAAAGATAGTTTTAGAAGGAAGTTTGGCAATACATGTTTTTTCAAACCTTTGGGTTGGAAATGGGGTTAGGTTTAGGGTCAGGGTTAGAAATGGGGTTTGGGGTTTGAAATGGGGTTAGGTTGAGCGTTCGGGTTGGAAATTACCAGGAAAATATATTTAAAAATATCATAACAGTTTTTTTCTTACAAAAGAAATTTCAAAATTTAACTGATTGAAAAGATTAGGTATACAAAGAAGTTTTTCTGTTACACAATGGATTTGATATTGGGTTAGAGTCAAGATTTGAAATGGCTTAGGGTTTGAAATGAGGTTTGGGTTAGAGTTGAAAATGTGGTTAGTGTTAAAGTTGAAAATAGGGTTAGGGTTAGAAATGGGGTTAGGGTTAAGGTCGGAAAATGGGTTTGGGTTAATGTTTGAAATGGGGTTAGGTTTAGGGTTGGAAATCGGGTCAGGGTTAGGGTTGGAAATGGTTAAGGGTTTGAAATGAGGTTAGGGTTAAGGTTGAAAATGGGTTTAGGATTAGAGTTGGAAATGGGGTTAGGGTTAGGGTAGTTTTGAAAATGGGGTTAGGGAATGGGGTAAGAGTTGGAAATGGGGTTAGGGTCAGGGTTGGAAATTGGATTAGGTTAAGGATTCGGGTTGGAAATGGGGTTAGGGTTAGGTTAAAAATGGGGTTTGGCTTAGGATTGAAAATGGGGTTATGGTTGAGGTTGAAAATGGGGTTAGGTAAAGAGTTGGAAATAGGGTTAGGTTTAGGGTTGGTGATGGGGTTAGGGGTTAGGGTTGGAAATGGGGTTAGGTTTAGGGTCAGGGTTGGAAATGGGGTTTGGGGTTTGAAATGGGGTTAGGGTTAGGGTTTGAAATAGGGTAAGGGTTATGGTTGTAAATGGGGTTAAAATTAGGGTTATGGTTGGAAATGGGGTTTGGGTTAGGAATGGAAATGGGGTTAGGGTAAGGGTCGGGTTAGAAATGGGGTTTGGGGTTTGAAATGGGGTTAGGTTGAGCGTTCAGGTTGGAAATTACCAAGAAAAAATATATTAAAAAATATTATAACAGTTTTTGTCTCACAAAAGAAATTTCAAAATTTAACTGATTGAAAAGATTAGGTATACAAAGAAGTTTTTCTGTTACACAATGGATTTGATATTGGGGTTAGAGTCAAGATTTGAAATGGCTTAGGGTTTGAAATGAGGTTTGGGTTAGAGTTGAAAATGTGGTTAGTGTTAAAGTTGAAAATGGGGTTAGGGTTAGAAATGGGGTTAGGGTTAAGGTCGGAAAATGGGTTTGGGTTAATGTTTGAAATGGGGTTAGGTTTAGGGTTGGAAATCGGGTCAGGGTTAGGGTTGGAAATGGTTAAGGGTTTGAAATGAGGTTAGGGTTAAGGTTGAAAATGGGTTTAGGATTAGAGTTGGAAATGGGGTTAGGGTTAGGGTAGTTTTGAAAATGGGGTTAGGGAATGGGGTAAGAGTTGGAAATGGGGTTAGGGATAGGGTTGGAAATTGGATTAGGTTAAGGATTCGGGTTGGAAATGGGGTTAGGGTTAGGTTAAAAATGGGGTTAGGTTGAGTTGGAAATAGGGTTAGGTTTAGGGCTGGAGATGGGGTTAGGGGTTAGGGTTGGGAAATGGTGGGTTAGGGTTAGGTTGGAAATGGGTGATTAGGGAGTTTGGAGGTTGGAAAATGGGTGTTTGACTTTGGCTTGGAAATGGGGGTGAATGGTTAGGGTAGGGGTTGGAAATGGGGTTTGGGGTTGGGTGAATGGTGGTTAGGGGGTAGGGTTTTGAAATAGGGTTAGGGTTTATGGTTGTAAATGGGGTTTAAAATTAGGGTAATGTTTGGAATTGGGGTTTGGGTAAGAATGGAAATGGGGTTAGGGTAAAGGGTGGGTGGAAATTGGGTCAGGGTAGGTTGAAAAGAGTGGCTTAAAGGGTATTGAAATGAGGTAGGTTGAAATGTAGAAATGTGGGTAGGGTTTAGGTTTGAAAAAGGGTTTTAGGATTAGGAGTTTGGAAATGGGGTTAGGGTAGGGTTTTGAAAATGGGTTAGGGAGGAATGGGTTAAGGATTGGAAATGGGGTTAGGGTTAGGTTGGAAATTTGGATTGGTTAAGGAATATCGGGTTGGAAATGGGTTAGGGTTAGGTTGAAAATGAGGTTTGGCTTAGGATTGAAAATGGGGTTATGGTTGAGGTTGAAAATGGGTTAGGTAAAGAGTTGGAAATAGGGTTAGGTTTAGGGTTGGTTGATGGGGTAAGGGGGGTTAGGGTTGGATGGGGTAAGGGTTAGGGTTGGAAATGGTTAGGTTAGGTCAGGGTTGGAAATGGGTGGTGTTTGGGTTTTGAAATGGGGTTAGGGTTAGGTTTGAAATAGGGTAGTAAGGTATATGGTTGTAAGGTGTTAGGGTTAGGTGGTTATGGTGGAAATGGGTTTGGGTTAGTGATGAATGGGTTGGAAATGGAGTTTAGAGGTTAGGGTTGGAAATGGGTTTGGGTTTGAAATGATTAGGGTTAGGTTTGATGTGGTTAGGTTAAGGTTGAAAATGGGTTGAGGATTAGAGCTGGAAATGGGGTTAGGGTTAGGGTAGTTTTGGGTAATGGGGATGGGGTAAGAGTTGGAAATGGGGTTAGGGTTAGGGTTGGAAATTGGATTAGGTTAAGGATTCGGGTTGGAAATGGGGTTAGGGTTAGGTTGAAAATGAGGTTTGGCTTAGGATTGAAAATGGGGTTATGGTTGAGGTTGAAAATGGGGTTAGGTAAAGAGTTGGAAATAGGGGTAGGTTTAGGTTTGGTGATGGGGTTAGGGGTTTGGGTTATGGTTGGAAAATGGGTTTGACTTTGGGTTGGAAATGGGGTTAGGTTTAGGGTCAGGGTTGGAAATGGGGTTTGGGGTTTGAAATGGGATTAGGGTTAGGGTTTTGAAATAGGGTTAGGGTTATGGTTGTAAATGGTGTTAAAATTAGGGTTATGGTTGGAAATGGGGTTTGGGTTAGGAATGGAAATGGGGTTAGGGTTAGGGTCGGAATTGAGGTCAGGGTTAGGGTCGGAATTGAGGTTAGTGTTGGAGATAAGGTAAGGGTTAATGTTAGTGTTGAAAATTAGGTTAGGGTTAGGGTTGAAAATGGGGTTACGAAACAAGATAATGTACACAAAACAATCAGGCTCGGGTGAACACAAGTACTTTGTTTCATTTATTTCTTGAATAAAAAAGGTTCCGATGGGTTTTTTGGTGGGTGAGGGTTATGAGAAACACAATTTTTTGAGGGCATTTTGAGAAACTAAATTAGAGCATGTCACGTAATTTTATTTCAAATGCGGCAACCAAAATAAGCAATAGGGGGGGGCAACTTCACATATTTACAAGTATAAAACACTAAAAAAAATCATATATAGGTGTATAACTCGGAAGGTATCACTCCATCTATTGCACTCAGCAACCACTATTCACTCATCAGTGGCATCTTCAACCAATTTGTTCTTTTCAACCCAAGCTAAAGCCTGCGTGCATTGCTTTCACAATTTTTGTGTGAGCAGTGGCAAGAAAAATTTGTCTCCTTGATTTATCTTTATTTTTCACTCCCCCCCCAAAGAAAATTCTACCATTAATTACAAACAAAGGATTCTAATACTAAGCCTTGGTTTCTACACCCTTAACAGCATCAGCGAAACCTACATGGTTGTTCACTTGATCAAACTCGGAGTAGTATTTGCCAATGAAGATCCAAAGAAGGCCCAGGGTTTTAGAGACGTCCATTCCAATAAATCCACTCAGGCAAACTGTCTCTCCCATCTCAGTTTCCTAATATGCAAGAAGAAAAGAAGATCATTAACATCAGTTATACACCAGAAGAAGACCCAAGATTAATGGTCGAAGTGCACACCAGCACTTCTCAGAGCCACTTTAGCCACTCAAAGAGTAATTGGCCGATCAGCGCAAACGAGCCAACCACGAGGCAATCTTGAGCCTGCTTAAAACTAAACCTGACCAGTGTCTGTGCTCAACTATTTTGTATGACTCCCAGCTCACAACTAAGAGCCATGGCCACAGTTTAAGGCATGTATAACATAAACTAATAATTCTGTGAGGACCTTGATCGATGAATCCAGACTGGACTGAGCATTTTTTCCAGCTGGAATATGCACACTTACAAACAGATTTTGACTTGTAGAACAACTTTGACCAAAAACAAAACCAAAACTTTGACTTGGATGGATTTGGGGTAACACTTTCTTATAATTACCTTCAAGACGTAGTCATTTGGTGTCAGACCAAAGTCTTTTCCATTAAGGGTGAAGACAATCTTTTGCACACTACAAAAGAAAACGGGATATTAACTGTGAGTGACAACTTCATTACTACTTAGTTATCTGTTTAAAGAAAAGTATCTGCTGCAAATTACAGGGGCCAGTTTAAATCCTGATTTGAACTGGCCTCTTGTCACAGGCCATGCTTGGTGGTCTATAAGGGTAAAGATATTTGATCTAGAATGCAGGAGTCTAGGGTTTGAATCTCACCCGAGTAGGATGCTTAATTACTGGAGTCTGAAAGCACCACATATAATAGTGCTTATTACACAGCTTTGTAAAGTTAAAAACAAAAGAATATTCTTTATCCACGGTGCAATTGTTCCATCTATTAAAGGAACATTACAGAGTTGGTTTTTGCTAACAAAACAGTTGCTTGCAGTGTAAGCACTTTATGTAATCCACCATATACGTAAAATGACAAACCTGTAGAAGTTTGAGATCGATCAGCCATCTGGGTCACGAGAAAATAGTGAAAAACCGATTACACATTTGCATGAAATCATATAGATTCAACAAATGAATAAAACGCTCACTGAGCGATAAACTCCAATCGGAAAATTAGTTTATTCATTTCTCATCAAATATGGCATTTCAAACAGAAATAATTCAAGAAATGTTTTCTACTATCATCATCATTAAACCGTGTAAGTTTTATGTAAATCTGTGATCAAAAAGTATATTTTACAAGTTTTTTTTACCAGTTCTGTAATGCTCCTTTAACTGTTAACTTTGAAACTTCGTAAATAATTGAATGGTGTCACCCTCATAGCTTTAATATGCAAAGCTGCCGGTAAGCACTCTACTAAATCGCTTTCTTGTCTGCTGCCACCTGGTGCAAAGAAAGTCTCCAACACTTACCTCTTCTTTTATGAGATTGACAAGAGGTGCAGCTCCAATCAAGGTTTTATTCTATTGCACCTCTGCTGTTGGCCAGGCCAAAACAATGGTCCCATTGTCACAGATTGCCTGGCAACCAGCCCCAACCACCATGGCAGAACTTTAACATTTTCTCTGTCCATCTGTAACCCTGTAGTTGTAATTACAAATTGTGATTTCCAGATTTGAGTAGGGGTTGGAAGAGGGGAGAAACAAAGAAGTATCAATATACAGTCGACTCTCGTTAATATGAGGTCCGCCGGATTAGCCCATTTTCCTCGTTATATATCCGAAGCTCGTAATATCCGATCACGGTGATAATCAATGCACTATGCACAAAGTGCATGACATAATGGCCGCATGTGTACAGGCTGCTGCAGAACATGGATAACTGTGTGTAAAGTGTGTGCATGGATGTACCTCGCAAACAAGCACAAAATTGGGCTAATAAAACTGTTTTAATTAAGTTAGTTTGAAAAAATGTCTGAGATTTAAATTTGCTGTTCTTGTTTAGCAAAGTTTTGTTACAAAAGGGTTGAAAACAATGTTTTGCTAGTAACGGGCCGACAAAATTACCTCATTGTAACCGTGTTCTCCGTACTACCGTGCTCGTACAATGCCTATTTAAATGCATTGAAACATGCACGGGGCAGTTCGGGACTGGCAAAAAACCTTGTATTAACCGGAACCTCGTATGCGAGCTCGTAATAACGGGAGTCGACTGTACAAAAAATACTAGATGGTTCTCCAAAAGAATGGGTTTCATCCAAGAGACAAGCATTGATAGAGTCTTGAGGTTTAAAATAAGTTTTTGTCAAGAAGCGGGAAAACGCTGCTGATGGTTCAGCACTTAACTGCTCACTTAAACATGAGAAGTTAAACAACTGGTTCTTTCCAGAACACCCACACAACTAAAAGGAGATTTTTCCACAGTTTAACCGAAGCCTAAAGACAGTGTCTCCCACCAAGCAGAGCTTCAAATCCCACTTATCAAGTCAGGACTGTGGAAGTGGGGCCGGGGGAGTGTGGTGGTGGTGGTGGTGGTGGTGGTAGTGGTTTGGAGGGGGGGGGGGGTGTTACTTAAAAAGAATTGTCTGTTCTCTCTACTAACCTTAAGGGACAGGAAAGCTCTCTACAGAAGTTGAGGTATACCAGGGAAGATGTAGACATTCCGAACACAGATCAATGGGTATGACTTAATAAGTTAATGCGGCTGCTCACCAGTCTTGTGACTTGTGTTTCAAACCATAGAAAAGCCTCAGTGACTGGGGAACCTACATTACAAAATCAATATTATTTTATTAATAACAATAACAATATATTACAAAATGTTTGAACCACCTTATGCAATGCCTCAAAGTGGTGCTATGTGTGACGGTGTATATCGATGACTGAATTTCAGGAAATTGACACACGTTGTCTCTTGGTTTGGCGTTCATTCATTTGCTCTAAAGTCTATGATTCAATATTAAAGAAAAAACTTACCCCAAATGCCTGAGGTCTGCTTGGAATTTGCAGCCATTCTCCGGCCGGCTGTTCGCTGTGATCATAGAGTAATTTGATGTGATTTCCGAATACCCGCAGACGACGACAGATGACAGACGGATTTTAAAAAACAAACAAACTGCAGCACAGACAAACAATACTTATGGAAATCAACGTCTGGATACCGTAATTTTGACAGCACCCGACTATACCAAACCACGGTCAAAATCGGCAAAATCTGCGAGAACGAGTGCGCGGGGAGCGATTTTTTTTTTTGCAGCATACTTTTATTTTTTAAGGGTGAAAAACTCACAGTCTTGGAAACAATGTTAAATCAATAACTAGGTACCTTTTCTCACGATACTTGGTGACCGCTTTGGCTTCTAACCTTTCTCTGTGCTTGCAAAAAGATAAAAGTAGAAGGAATTTTCGTTCGGTATCTCAAAAGACTTGTGTCACACACTTTCCGGCAATGTGCGCGGCGGTGCGCGCTTTTTGCGCGTGCGCTGATGACGCGTACCGCCTTGAGATTTACACATAGAGTTATATAGAAGAACAAAAACTCTATGGATTTACAGCGAGATTTAACTGGTGCTACGCGGTTGTTTGATGTGCATTCAACGCGAGCGTCCGCATGACCGTCCGGGAAGTATGTGGACTTTTTTTTTTTTTTATAGAGTGAGTCATGGATTTTAATCCCCCGAAATTAAGTAAAAACGACGCTTGAACGGTTGAGCCTCAATGCCCAACATTGTAATCGGCCATGGAATGTTCATAAAGTGTTACCTTAAAGTTTAAGGTGTAATGTGAAAATGTGATTTTCTTTTAATTCACACATTGAAAATGGCACATGCTTAGAAAGTGAAAAACTATGATTATTAAGTTTAAAATTTCCTTACAATTTTCTCCCCTAAGATTAGAAAAAAAACCTGTAATCAAGCGACTTTTGTACTTAAGCCTTCGTGAACTTATATGAAATTTGGTCGAGTCGCAATCAGCAGGACAATCTTGACACCACATCGGCCTTTTGCTCATCAGAGTGGTGACAAGTGACGATATAATTAATGTTACCTTCTGTACGCGAACAAATCATGTTTGGAAAATGAAAAATGTAATTTATTTGCTTTGCAATTTTAAGTTTCCGTGAATTCCTTTATTTTAGAGATATCCCCAAAACTCACAATTTATTTGTATTTCTTTCACTGGTTGACGGCTCTACGGTATTTTAATACTTCGTTTTTAACCAATTAACTTATTTCAAACATTTTCTTGACGAAGTCTTTGGCCATTATTTTATGTGCATTGTTACGGATCGTAACGAATTAGAAAATCATAAAGATAGAAAACCAAATGACGAACTAGATTACGACAAGAAAGTTTACTTTCCCTTTTTTGCACTTGGAATTCGCGGTCCAATTTTGTGTTGAAGAACATTCACATTATGGACTCTTGTTTGTTTTTGTTTTGCTTTTAGGTGTTTTTTTAACATACATTTTTTTTTATAGAGTAATGCTGTAGGATTTATTGTAAGACATTTTGTATGTCCACTAAGTTGAGGTAGAGCCTACTGGGGAAAATAAGAAAAAAACAACAACTTATTCTCTATTTTATATTTTTTTTTAATCAACAGGGTATGGGCCATTTTTATGATATGAACAAGGAATACATTTTTATATTGCCCATTATCAAAGATCTTTGCTGCTTTTGGGGGCTTCCCTTGATATAATTTAAAAACAACAAAAACAATCAGGTCTAACATTATTATTTTTTTCTTTTGCAATTGTTCATTTCTATGGGGGCAACTTCATTAATGACAAGTTTGTAACACCATTGAGCAGAAACCTTGCTCTACATGTTTACATGTTATTAAAAAAAGGACAATGTTCTATTCTGTTATGGAGTTTAATCATCAGCCTCAACACCAATTGTTCCTCGTCATATGAAAACCAGAGCAGGGAACACACGAAAATGAAGATCAGTCTTCGATCTCTGGTGAAAATGCCATCATTTCCTCCCAAGAGAACAAATCCTGCTGCAAAGTCTTCACATGATGCTGTCAAAAATGAGAAAGTAAAAGATGCGGGAAAAGGCCCAGTCGCAAACGGCAAAGGAGGTAGCAGCGTATAGTCACGGTGGGACCCCCCCCCCCCAAAAATGCCAGTGGCTCCCCTCCCCCCCACGAAAAAAAATCGCGTTACTGCTCACAGAAAAGGGAAAGTGAAAAAGAGGAAAAGGTGTTGTTTAAACTAATGTACAATAGTGAACGATTGTAATCACGATCACTACGGGTGGGGTCCAGGGGTGAAACCCCAGGGGCGAAACCCCATGGACCCTGGAAGCTCTGAGCTTTTGGCGTTCTTCTTTTAGGTGAAAAATGGAACCTTCGTATGCCTAAAAACAAAGAAACATACACACCTTTTAAGCACTTCTAAACATACGCTGTACATCATCGGCAACAGTTTTTGTTTTTAAGTGAATGCAGAGACGTTGGTGAAGAGAACATTCTTGGGCGGTGCTACGTACTTTCCATCACTGGGCGGCAAATTCCATGAATAAGTGGACTGCAAACCGACAATCCTTTGTTTTGCGAAAGTTGTGTCACATAAAAATCATATGTATCAGATTACTGTAAAAAAAAAAATGTTTTTACAGTAACAGTTTTACCTAGGCGTAAATGTGATGAATTGGAAAGGGTAGGACTGCAGGTCTTTTTAACCCGTGCGGATAGCCAACTAAGTGAAAAATGCGGAAAGTGCATAATCTGGTTTCATGCATATTCATTAAAAACATCGTTGGTAAAAAAAAGTATACTATACCCAGCGTTTCTCTAATTCAAGTGTAGTTCTTTCTTTACACTTGTCCGGCAATCCCTTGAAAAGGGAAACAAACACTTGACTTTAAATATATTTTATCCCGTACAAACTGGTTTCAAATGCGTATTATGTAACTGTTGCAAATAACAAACAATTGCAAGTGAGATGTCTATCATAAAAGAGTAATTTTTGGCAGGAAAAAATGCGAATGGCATATAAGGCACCCCCCCCAAAAAAAACAGGTTAGCGTCCTGCCTTCTTGAAAAAGGAATGAGGAGGGCCCAATTTTTTTTTCTTCTTGGCATATAAGGCACAAAAAAACATGTTTAGCGTCCTGCCTTCTTGATAAAGGAAGGAGGGCCCAATTTTTTTTTCTTGGCATATAAGGCACAAAAAATCATGTTTAGCGTCCTGCCTTCTTGAAAAAAATGGCCGTCCGACACGTTTTTCAAGACAACCGGCCGGGCTATTTTTCAAGACGGTTGCCAGCTTTTTCTGTCTGTTTTTTTCCCAGTGTGCTAAAGTCTAAAAATACGATCTTAGTTATTTTAAAGTTTACTTTTTTCGTCAGAGATCATTACAAAATTTCCTTATTGAATACAAAATAAATAAATAAATAAAGGAAGCGGGCGGGGACGCTAAATAAAAATATATGCTTTTTGTTTTGCCCAAAGATAAAGAAAAAATCCATCCTGACTCTGGGAAGAAGAAAAACTACAAACACACACTGGGAACTTTTCTCCTTTCCCTCTCTCTCTCGTGGTTTTATAAACTTTGTACCTTTTTATTTTTTTTAAAGTTAAATTGTTTTTGTCTTAAAAACATGCGAATACGATTTATGTTCACAGACGGTATTGAGCCAGAGTTCTATGTAACCTGCAGAATAATGCTACGAAAGAAATATGAAATCTACACTGCACAAGTAATTAACATTACAAAAAATATTTTTCTAAATTTCCTTATACAAATATTACATCATTGGCGATCTAGATTTGCAAATAGTAATCAATGTTACACTACCATGAGTAACGCTTTTTAGAGTGGAAATTACATACAAATTACCTCAATAATTATTTATTTGCCCTGCAAGTGTTTTTGACCAAGTCAAACACATCTTACCCACATTAATATATGTCTTCAATTTTTGCTTCTTTCTTCAAGCACATGTATCTCAACAAAACATACATATTTTTATGTTGTTGGTCATAGGTTGTACCACTTGCGGACTTGACTCCTCAACTTGCCGTGGTTTTTAGTTTTCTTCATATGCCCAAACAAACATAAAGTGTTTTTTTTTTTTTTTTAAGATCATCACAACAAGTTTAAGATCGGAAAAAATTATACAATGCAATAATTTGTTTCTCCAGTTTTAATGTTTTGAAATCCAATAGTAGTTCTCAGGCCTAAAAAAAGAAGAAGTGTGTATTGGCATAACCTGACCGACCCTAAAAAAAAAAAAAAGCAGACCCTGTTACTTGTGAATTATTCTTTTGTGAAAACTTATAAGTATGATAACTTTTTTTTGTTTAATCCTTCCTGACCCACCCTATTTTGGGTCAGCTTGCTACGCCAATAGGAACCCTCTTTTGTTTGCCTCACTGATGTGACCGACATTAACTTATGTATTAAACCCCTTGTTCCCTCAGGTTATCTCATGTGATGATGACAACTTTACAGTGAGGTACATGAAGGTGGCAAAGAACCAATATAATAATATTATGGCCAGACACCGAGGATAAATAAGTGGTCACTTCCTGTACAGTTCCACCACCAATGGCAGACTTTTGAGCGCTAGGTGGCAGCATACCTACCAGGTAAAATTCCATTGTTGACGTAGTTCTAAAGCATGCGCACATCGCCGAGAACAATGGATTTACCTGGTAAGTCTACTGCCACCCAGCATCCCAAAAGTCCCTCATTATTTTATTTTTTGCAGCGAGCAGCACAAGAATCAGATACAAAAATTATATATATATTCTTTCATAAATACACATTCACCAGAAACATAATAAAATGTCTTAGATTGAACCTTTGGGTGCGTGTAATCCAGAATTTCTTACAGGGTTTTGTTTTGCTTTTGTGAATACTTAAATTAACTTTTTAAAGTTATTATATAGTTTAGGTCGGTTGCTTAAATATTACACAAAACTTGGCTGAAAGTACCCAATCTGAGAAATGTTTTGCTTTTTAAAGAGGGTGTGCTTTAATTGCTAGTTGACATTTTTAATAGGTGGGAGCACACACAAATAAATGAATAGAACATTACGAACACTTGAGGGGATATTCCTGTTTTACAAGACACTTCTGTGGGTGTCTTTATTAACTTTTAGGGGGATGGGGTGGGTGGATGAAGGGTATCGCTTTTATTATCTCCCAAATAACCCAGTAGGAATGATAATCAAATAAACACATGGTTGTATACTTTACATTCTTGCTCAAGATTGTGTGTATAATGGGAAGGGGAGGGGAGGGGAGAGGGTGTAAATGGGGGGTGATGGATAAACAGGGATGGGTTCAATTTGATTAAGCTTTTATTACCTCCCAAACAACCAAGTGGGAACGATAATCAAATAAACACATGGTTGTATACTTTACATTCTTGCTCAAGATTGTGTGTATAATGGGAAGGGGAGGGGAGGGGAGAGGGTGTAAATGGGGGGTGATGGATAAACAGGGATGGGTTCAATTTGATTACGCTTTTATTACCTCCCAAACAACCAAGTGGGAACGATAATCCAATGAACACATGCCTGTACTTCACTCATTCTTACTTGTTGCTACTGCTGTGTGCATCTACATGTATAACACCTACCCATATAGGAAGGGAGAGGGTGGAGGTGGGGGGGGGGAGGTAGTATATGTCTGTAATGGCATCACAATACAAAGAGCGCCCTCTATTTTCTGACCTTCTTACTAAGTAGCGTCCTCTTTTTACAAGGAATGCTTTCTTCTTCTTTTTTAATTTCTGATATAATATATATATATATATTTTTTATTTGAACTTTCTGATTTCAAAAATCGGAACAATTCTGATTAAATCGGAACAGTTGGCAGGTATGGGGGGTAGGCTGGGTGTCATCTTGGTGTTACATGAGGGGGGGTTTACTTCGGACCAAAGTAGTACCGGACAGGTGGTGCGGGTAGATCTTCATCATCCTCTTGAGGTGGTTCAATCCCTATGGTTAGATCCATGTATTGTACTCCATCAGCAGGCTTCAGGAGCTCCTTCATGCTGATAATAAGAAACAACCAACAAAACATGCCGTTAGTCTCTCAAACAAAACACCAGGCATTTATGTCCTTTAAAGGTATTGTACACTTTTGGTAACAGCTCAAAATCAGTGTCCACATTTTGTGTCATTCAACATATGCATGAACAAACAAACCTGTGAAAGTTTGAGCTCAATTGGTCATCGAGGTCACGAGAAAATAGTGAAAAGAGACCTTATGTGTTTTCTGTTTTTTCAAACATCGAGTTTTTATCATAAAAACTATTGTTTTACTCATTTCTCAGAAACGATACCATTTTAGGCAGAAACATTTCAAGGAATCCTTTCTTTAATTACTTACTTAAAATCATATAAGTTATGTGTGAATCTGTGAACATTTGTGTTTTTCGATCTTACCAATAGTGTACAGGGCCTTTAAATTACTGCTTTCACATGAATTGATAACCAACCAATTGATTCTGATGCTTTTAGGGCGGTTCAGAATCTGAACTTCAGATTATCAACTATTTTGATCAACACGGACTTGGACTCGGACTCTGAAAACAGTGGACTCGCACTCGAAGGGGAGGAGTCGGACTCGGACAACAGGGACTTGGCCTCGGTATCAAACTTGGCTACTGGTGTGGACTTGACTACAACACTGGTTCAGATTATCAATTATTTTGATCAATTTAGTAGGTCAACAGTTGCCATTTTTTAGGAACCATTAAATGGTATAAAACTGGCAGTCAAAACCTTTTTTGCCTATACTTAGACCATCCATGAAAAGATGTAATATTCTACATTTTCTTGAAAAAAAAACACCAGGGCATAACAGTTTACCTTTGGCACACCCAAGAACTAGCTACATGTGTAATCCTCTAAAAATAACCACGTGTTTATCTAAAGCTTTGGTCGTGACAATTTGACCCTTGAGCTGGTCAAAATTAACAGTTCCACCCATAATCATAACAAGCAGGTCAAAGGAAACGATTTGACCCACAAGCAGGTCAAAGGTAACAATTTGACCCACGAGCAGCAAGCAGGTCAAAGAAAACAATTTGACCCACGAGCAGCAAGCAGGTCAAAGGTAACAATTTGACCCATGTGCACGTCAAAGGTATGAATTTTACCCACAAGCGGATCAAAATGAATCATTTAAACCATGAGCAGGTCAAAGTTTGACAATTTGACAAAAAAACAATTCACATTCCCTCCCCTCGCCCCAAACCACACCGAAATAATAAGAATAAATAGCTCACCTCTTAGGGAGTCTTTTCATATGACCAGGCATCATCGGTACAAAGATCATTCGGACTCCCTGTACAACCAGAGAAACGTTGATGCTGAACGTATCCTGGAGATGGGAAGACACACAACACCAGCCATGTTAATAATTCAGACATTACATTCATAGATTCTGACCAAAATTCACCTGGGCTACATTTCATAGAGCTGCTTCAGCAGAAAAATATTGCTAAGCATAATTTTGTTGAGCTTAGCTTCTTTTTGTGCTTAAAAGCAGCTCTATACAAATAGGCCCCGACGTCATCATCATCATAATCTTGGTTACGCCATTCCGGGAGTCAGCTTCCCTTTGTAAGCCATTGACACCACGGTTAGCCGTGCACCACGGTTAGCCGTGCACTACGGTTAGCCGCGCAACACGGTTAGCCGCGCACCACGGTTAGCCGCGCACCACGTCTTTGCCTCCCAAAATGGCAGACCATGAGCAGACAGTGGCCATGTTGGGGATGTCAGTACAAGAAGTCAATAACAAGGATTAACGCATTGCGAACGTTTGAAAACAAGATGGTCTGAATCTACTGTAACTTTCCTTAGAACAAAGGTTTCTTCTGTTTTAGTGGGAATTTTTTTAAATGCCGAAAATTAATCCTCCCCCCACCCCCCTTTCACCTTCAAATCTGTCCGTCAAAAGAGGATAAAGCAAAAAATAAAAAAAAGTGAAAGTTAAACTGTATTAAAAGAAAAAAACCAAAAGCAAATAAATAAAGTAAACTTGGGACCTTACCTTTAGATGTTTGACAAAGTCCGTCAGCGTGTATTTCTCGGCGCCGTGCACATGCCACATGTCCCACTGTGTGAACGTCAAGCCGGGTCTGATCGTCGTGACAGCAGCCGGCCCCGGCTCCGAGAACATGATCAAGGACAGGCCAAGATTGAGGAAACAATTCCGGTAGTTCTCCAGCGTTGTATGGAGGACGTACTTGATTAACTCTAACGTGGCCTGATTGGTGGAGGAAAGAACAAAAGTGAGTTTGAGATTAAGGGTTCGCCCTGGTACTAACAGCAGTATTCCATTTGAATTTTATCGCCCAGAATTGGTGTAGGGTAATGACAAGGCTCCAACATTACAAAGCTGTGAGGCACATGTAAGTTACACTGTACATTTCTTGTAACTGGTTCCCTGTTCAATTGTCCAAACTGTTAGAGCCTTAATAGTCTTAATAGTTGGGCCCGAAGGCCTTCAATTCCAATACCTCTGGCACATAAAAATGTATAAAAATATATACATGTAAACAAATCTATAAAAAGTCATTAACATAAGACGTGACAGTTAAAAATGGCAGAGGTTAAAACACTGTATAACCCATGCATGAGAAATATCCCTTACCAACACTGTGTGTACAGGATACCAGACCAAGATGGCCGCAAATTTACTAATAGTTATTCATTCTCACCAGTCCAGCAACTGCAGCGGTCGTTGTAGCTATAGCAGGAACTATTTTTCCCGCGATACGTTTCGTCTTGAAGCGGTCCGCCGGCTCGATATGATACATCGCAGCACGGAGGTTGGATGCTGATGTGATAAAATCAATATGTCCATTCGCGTCGTCGTCCTTCTCAAACTCCGCAGGAGTCATGTGACATCGAGCTACAATAATGAAGAAATAAACGTAAACCTCAGAAGCATTAAAAAACAAGGAGTGAAATTTGTGAAACACAATTGGTTTTTTGTTATTGTTTTTTACCCATACACCGTTGGGTGTTAAGCACGTCTTGCTGCAGATCTAAATTAGCCCAATTTTGGACTCTGCCAGGGGCCAGGGCAGCTGGACCCTGGACCCCTGTGACCCTGTGACCCTGTGACCCTGGGACCCTGGGACCCTGGGACCCTGGGACCCTGGGACCCTGGGACCCTGGGACCCTGGGACCCTGGGACCCTGGGACCTGGGACCCTGGGACCCCTGGGACCCCTGGGACCCCTGGGACCCCTGGGACCCTGGACCCATTGCATCTCTCACTCCGCTATGCATCCCTTTTCTCCAGATGTAAATTTTTGGCAGGTTTGCATCCTTTTTTTTTAAATTTCATTTTATTTAAACATATAAGATATCGCCTTACTCACAAGGCCGGACAGCCACTTCAAGGTTTTGACTGATCACCAGGGGCACGTTGCCACCTACTCCTGGGGCTGAAACAGGGTTACACCCTTCAGTCCGTAAGGATGTAGGCATGGGTATCATCCACTAAGGAGCCTAGCTGGTAGAGCAGAATACACTACCTTCCCAACTTTTTTCGAAGAATAATGATTGAGGGCCTTGCTCAAGGGCACAAGTGTCATAAATGGATTTGAACCCCACGCTGCTCCTATGATCTCCAACAAATCTCAGTGCTGATTTTTTTGACTGACTGGAATTGCTTTCCTTTTACTATGAGATGAGATAATTCTTGTTTGCATTGTTCAATGTGTCAGATGTGAAGGTTTGTTCTGATGACTGGGGCTTCTCAGGATGCAGTTGCGTCTACTCAATTACCTGAAACCAAAAAATTGATCAACCTTATTCGCTATCAGAATATTTATCATCACACAATCTGGACCATACTAAGGTGTTGCATTATCTTCTAACAAAACATCGAAACATTTTGTTGTTTTTGTAAAAAACGACGCCCAGTGGAGTCAGGATTGAAACTTTTCATGGTGGAGATAAAATCTAGTAAGGTTTGCAGTAACACATGTACATGAGTAGGATTTGAAACTTTGCATGGTGGAGATACAATCTAGTAAGGTTTGCAGTAACACCATGCACATGAGTAGGATTGAAACTGTGCATGGTGGAGATACAATTAGTAAGGTTTGCAGTACACCATGTACATAATCTCTAAAGTTGTAGTAATTCTGAAAGGAACGGTGATATACAATCAAAGCTTTGTCAGTAGCTTGATCGTCTTATTACAAAATTTCAGTTTAGTTGAACAGTGCGTTTTGAAAACCAAGTTAGAAGAATCTGTCTTCCCAAAACAAGAATGTTCAAACTTTTTAATCCAAACATTTTAAGATCTTTACGGAGATTGAAAACAACAAACTTGCTCGAGGGTTTGAATGGAACTTTGCTTGGATAGAATCTTCAGTAGGTGTCGTGCGAGAATCGTGCACCGATACGCATGTGCTGTAGGTTTGAAACTGCTATCAGCCTGGCTGTACTCACTACGAACAGCATGTGTCTAGATAGAAACAAAAACCATCATCAAAGGTTTAGGCCAAATAATAAAAAAAACATGTTTAGTGTCCCCGCCGCTTCCTTTTTAGAGGCCGCCTCCTTTTTTAAAATTTCTTTTTTAAAGGATCCAAATTGATTCTAAAAAACATAAACATCGTATTTTTGACTATAGAAAAACACACATAGAAAAAACACACAGAAAAAAGCTGGCAACCATCTTTCAAAAATAGTCGGCCGGTTGTCTTGAAAAATGTGTCGGGCGGCCATTTAAAAAAAAAAAAAAAAAAAAAAAAAAAGGGCCCGCCTCCTCTTTTTCCAAAAGGCAGGAGGCTAATTTTTTATTTTGCCTTAAATAGCTTCATCTTTTTAACCTTTTTTTCGTCAGTACACAAAGGATTCATCATTCTGAGCGCAAACTTTGACAGACTTATTAACAAACTTATCGTCGTCCCAAAAATTGCTGCATATTTATAATGCTGCTGTTGTGTCGCAAATGGTCAGTGCGCCCTCGAGTGATGTATTTTGGTTTTCCAAATGCGTCAACGGAGTTCCTACGATCGACGGATAAAGGCGTTAACTCCCTTGAGGTGATCCACCAGGACCCTTCGACACTCCAAAAAAAATCCAACACCAGCCCACTCTTTATATTTTTTTTTCTCGAATGCTAACACTGAAAGGGGAAAGAAACTTACAATTCGCTGGCAGAGTTGAAGTCTACAGGGGTTGGTGGCCGCTTGGGAGATTGCCAAAATTGAGCTGAAAAAAAAGGAAATACAGTTGCTGTGTAAACTGATATCAACAAAGAATGACATTTTTATTTGATTCAACTTTTATTAAGACTTCAAAACATTGAAGCAGTGCTTTTGATGCTCAAACGGACAGTCAACATTCCTGAGATCCTAATAAAACTGAAAAAATAAAAAACAGTGCTTTTTGTCTTCAAATCATTCAATAACTTCATCTGGATTGTTGGTAAATCATGGATTATGAGACTCGTTTTTTTGAATCAAAATTAATAATAACTTACATATGTTTAGCTTTGTTTCACTCCTAAACATCTACATTTATTTGGACTAAAAAAAAACCCGAACCTCATACTAATTCTTGTAATACTTAATAGTTTTATTACTCATTGAATTTGTTATCTTTTGTAATCTTAAATTTGTATATATAACAATTTTTTGCTCAGTAATTTTGCAAGTACATAGTTTGTTTTGTTTTCTTAAACGTATTAAACCTTTGCAAATTTACTTGCAATTCTGCAGATGAAGTGATTTGTAATGTTAACTAACCATTACTGAACTGAACTGAACTGATTAAAATACAGCTGTTGTCTATGTTGTGTCCCCTGCGCACTGTAGCAACCACAAATGACATTCCTAACTATACAAATCAGGGGCCAGACTACATCACTTCCAGCCTCACTATGGTTACATTGAGCTGAATGAATAAAAAAACCAAGATAGCTGCCATAGGATTTCAACAAATTGTTTTGATTTCCGAGTAGAATGATTGACTTACTTCCATCGTTCATCATGTGATCAAGTGGGAATATGGACAACAACTGCTTCGCCTGTAAACGGAAAACAAATAATAATAAATAAACAAAATAATGAAAAAAAACATTGACAAATTTCACTAACCACTCCAAATTTACAAACAAAATTTTTTTTTTATTCTGAGTTAGTACAAGATCTAATAAGTTTGTGACATGTTTTCGTATGAAGTTAGCGTCTTTTGTAATTGTAATTTGGTTTTATTTATTTATCTTGCAAAAAATAGTTAGTGGCCTGATGTTTTGACCCTAGCAGAGTCTTTCTCGAAGGCTAAGTGACAACACATAAACAGGTATACTATAGTGTAACAGAGGCAGTCATAGATAGCTTCTGTTACAACTTGTGAGTTAGGCAATAAAAGCTTAATTGTACGCTTCTTGAAAACTTGTTAATTTCTGTTAATGAAACTCAAGGTGCCTCAAAAGTAAACATAATCAATTAAAATAATAGATGCCCGAGGAAATCTGTAAACAAGGGCGCTTGCTATAAACAAACTTAATAATCACTGTAGCTTGTAAGTCTGAGGACACCTGGGCCCAATTTCATAGAGCTGCTTTAAGCACAAAAAGTAGCTTAGCGCGACAAAATAATGCTTACCAGACTAAGGTAACCAGCCAAACTACCATGTCACGTGCACAATTTGTGACGGGTATCCTACTCATTTCTGCTTAGCAGACAATTGTTAAGCAATATTTTCTGCTTAAGCAGCTCTATGAAATAGGGCCCTGTAAACAAGGGTGCTTGCTATTGAACCAGAATTCACAGGGGTAAACCCCTGCTCATCTTCTACGTACTCCTGTCATAAACCAGTGATGTACCTCCCCTAGTCAAATACAATTCTTTACACATACCCTGTGATTGAAGTATTTCTCAAACTTGATTCTAGCCATAGTGATACAATCCGCCCAGCTTGTGGGCCTACTCTTCAGAATCTTGACTACAGAGAAAGAATTCTCCGGTTGTTTCGACGCGGACAGCTTCTGCATAAAGCAAGATTGCACCAACAAAAGCACATTATAACTATAGTGAATTATTTTCTAAATATTTTATTTGGTTCTTACCCTTACACCGATGTGTATTAAGCACTGTATACTCAGAGCTTTCCCCGAGCTCTGTGAAAAAAATCCACAGGTAAATCACTCGGGTGGGATTCGAACCCATGACCTTTGCATTGCTAGAGCAGATGATGTCTTACCACTAGACCACCGAGCTAGCCCGATGGCTAGAGGTAGTTCAAATCGTTAGCAACAAACACAAAATTTACATCTATTATATAGTGACATTGACAATGGAAAACAATACAAGTTAGCATTTTCTAGTTGGATATTAAGTGACCGATCGTTAAGATGTACCTTGATGACGTCATTAGGTGTCCCGTTTGTAGCCCAGTACTTGTTGAACATCGTTGGCTTCTGAGTGAAGGAACTCTCAAACTAATAAACAAATCAAAGCATCAAGCCTGTCAATAAACTATCAGGTTTAACATTGTGAAGGGTCGACACTCTGCAGTCAGAGGTCAAAGGGCAAGGGTTCACAGCTGACCCCCTGGGGTTTGGATGGGGGAATGAGAGTAGAGCACACACAGCGGTCTCTCAAGTCCTGATACTAAACCTAATTAGTTGGGCTCTACACAGGGAAGGAATTCAGTAAAGAACAGACTTACAAATGACTGGGGTTAAAGATAAAAGGACACCTAAGGGGCTGAGGTCAAAGTTCAAAGGGGAATATCCACCTTACCTATTTGTAGTGTGTTCTACTTTAATGGGGAACAATATAAATGAAAAGTAAGGGACAGACTTACACATGGAGCTTGTTCACTAAAAAGGTCAAAGGTCAAGGGAACCACCAATGCCTACAATCTGAGGTCAAAGGTTAAAGGTCAGTACCCACCTTATCCCTTGCCCATTGTATAGTGTGTTCTACCGTTGCAGGGAAGGACTTGAGTGTACAGTACGGGACAGACTCATCAGGTGGGTCTCGCTGACTGCCGTACGTCTCCGTCATGTGAGGGATGATGACCTGAACGTGACCTTTGGCCCCCATGGTCCCTGACTCTATAAGAGGTTTCTCGTTGGTGACACACCGGCTGGTTGGAATAAACAAGAAAACCAACATTGTATGTTTAAAAATATTGCAGTTTATCACTGTGGTAGAACCAGGAGAACAATAAGCGGAAAGTAGAATGTTTCTAACTTGTCGGAAAGGGTTGAGGGTGTTTGGGGGAGGGTGTCGCTATTTTGAAACAGTCAACATTTTTGCTTTCTTCATCTTTCCCTTAAAAACCACTAAACCCAACGCCCCTACCCTTCCTAAGTCTTATATCCATAATTCTTGAACAAACAGTTACTTCCTCAGACACCCCTCTACTCTCCCTCTAGTGGGACTGTGGATCTAGGTCTGACTGAACCAACATGAGCCAGTGATCATTGAGAGTAACTACCTGTCCATATACTGCCTGGCAGACACCCCTCTACTCTCCCTCTAGTGGGACTGTGGATCTAGGTCTGACTGAACCAACATGAGCCAGTGATCATTGGGAGTAACTACCTGTCCATATACTGCCTGGCAGACACCCCTCTACTCTCCCTCTAGTGGGACTATGGATCTAGGTCTGACTGAACCAACATGAGCCAGTGATCATTGAGAGTAACTACCTGTCCATATACTGCCTGGCAGACACCCCTCTACTCTCCCTCTAGTGGGACTGTGGATCTAGGTCTGACTGAACCAACATGAGCCAGTGATCAGTGAGAGTAACTACCTGTCCATATACTGCCTGGCGGCTACATTGTCTAATGCATTGACAACCACGTCCATCCTCTTGAAGAAATCATCATGAAAAATGGTCATCTCCGTGTCTGGACAAACTAAACAAACAAATCAATAAATATTTAAATTAATAAATCAATTGCACTATCAGTTGAACAATCAAAGCAAGCATTAACACAAACAGTAATACAAAGTGCCCTGAACAAGCGTAAGCCAGTCAAGAAACAAGTCTAAAAAAGGAGAAAAACAGAACAACAAATTGATTATCAATCAATCAATAATCAAACAATTAATCAATATATAAATAAACAAATCAATTTATCAAGGGGGAAATCAATCAATCATTGAACAATCAACCAAAGCAAGCAATAAAACAAACAGTAATGCATAGTGCTCTAAACAAGCGTAAGCCAGTCAAGAAACAGGAGGGAAAAAAGGAGAAAACAGAACAATAAATTGAATATCAATCAATCAATAATCAACCAATTATTCAGTATATAAATAAACAAATCAATTTATCAAGGGGGAAATCAATCAATCTTTGAACAATCAACCAAAGCAAGCATTAAAACAAAGAGTAATACAAAGTGCCCTGAACAAGCGTAAGCCAGTCAAGAAACAGGAGAAAAAAGGAGAAAAAAGGAGAAAACAGAACAATAAATTGAATAACAATCAACCAATAATCAAACAATTAATCAATATATATAAATAAACAAATCAGTTTATCAAGTGGGAAATCAATCAATCATTGAACAATCAACCAAAGCAAGCATTAAAACAAAGAGTAATACAAAGTGCCCTGAACAAGCGTAAGCAAGTCAAGAAACAGGAGAAAAACAGGAGAAAACAGAACAATAAATTGAATATCAATCGATCAATAATCAAACAATTAATAAATATATGAATAAACAAATCAATTTATCAAGGAGGAAATCAATCAATCATTGAACAATCAACCAAAGCAAGCATTAAAACAAAGAGTAATACAAAGTGCCCTGAACAAGCGTAAGCCAGTCAAGAAACAGGAGAAAAAAGGAGAAAAAAGGAGAAAACAGAACAATAAATTGAATATCAATCAATCAATAACCAACAAATTAATCAATACTTAAATAAACAAATCAAGTTATCAAGGAGGCAATCAATCAATCAATCAATCATTGAACAATCAACCAAAGCAAGCATTAAAACAAACAGTTATACAAATGTGCCCTGAAAAAGCGTAAGCCAATCAATAAACAGGTAAAAAAAAAACTAAAAAAAACCCAGAAAACTCAGAAACGCTGAGGGTAACAACTGACTTTCTTATTGAAACAGAAAATGACATTTGCTATCTACCTTTATGTTGATGTGCATCTATGTGAAGAGATGGGTTGATTTCTTTGGTTGATTGTGCAGCTGTGGTAGACTTTGGTTTCTAGAAAAAAAAATAAACACAACTGTTACAATCAAATGTGAATATCTCAACATGCGATTTCTTCAAAAGCTTGTTGCGACTAAAAAAGACAACTTGGTGAACTGCTGTGAAGCTATTGCAGCTGGCAATAGCATAATCACATTTTTTAATTATGCAGATGTTGTCATTTGCAGGGCCGCATTATTTGTACACCTGTCCTCAATATAGAGGTATAAATAACTTGAGGGACGAGTGGGGTGTGGCCTTAAACAGTTTGCTGTTGGTCAAAAGTCAAAGTTTTTATTTTTACTCCTCTCTGTCTACTTGTTGCCCGATAATAAACCTGCTACGTACATTTGAGGACCTTTGAGTGTCTATGCTGGGGCAGATAGGGAAAACAGTTCTGTCATTTGCAGGGCCGCATTATTTGTACACCTGTCCTCAATATAGAGGTATAAATAACTTGAGGGACGAGTGGGGTGTGGCCTTAAACAGTTTGCTGTTGGTCAAAAGTCAGTTTTTATTTTTACTCCTCTCTGTCTACTTGTTGCCCGATAATAAACCTGCTACTAACATTTGAGGACCTTTGAGTGTCTATGCTGGGGCAGATAGGGAAAACAGTTCGGGGAATTGTGTCTTTGATGATACAAGCATTGATTTTTGGCGTACAGTCCAAGGATGACATGAGAAAGATATTTGACTGTATAATAGGGCCATTGCAGATATGTCTTATGAAAAAATAAACATAGAAATACGAGTAATTTTCAAAATTTTCAAAATCGCTGTCATTGCTTGTTATTTTACCGATATTTTATTTTTAAAAGTCAAATCTGTGATGGCCAAATATCTTTTTGATGACATACTCTGACTTTGTGCCAAATTCCTTGCTTGCATCGCCAACGGCACTATCCCATCACCTACCTGCCAAATTAATAAGTGGAGGGAAGGATTGATAACTTGAGCATGGGTTGTCCTCATATTCCCCACACCCCCCCTGCACCACCCCCGCACCAGTCACCACCCAATCACATCCACACCAACCCCCACCCCACATCACCATCCACACCAACCCCCACACCAACCCCCACACCTACCCCACACCCCACATCCCATCCACAACCCCCCCACCCCACATCACCATCCACACCAACCCCCACCCCCACATCACCATCCACACCAACCCCCACCCCCACATCACCATCTACACCAACCCCCACCCCAACATCACCATCCACACCAACCCCCACCCCCATATCACCATCTACACCAACCCCCACCCCCACATCACCATCTACACCAACCCCCACCCCCACATCACCATCCACACCAACCCCCACACCAACCCCCACACCTACCCCCACCCCCACATCACCATCCACACCTACCCCCACCCCCACATCACCATCCACACAACCCCCACCCCCACATCACCATCCACACCAACCCCCACCCCCACATCACCATCTACACCAACACCCACCCCAACATCACCATCCACACCAACCCCCACCCCCACATCACCATCTACACCAACCCCCACCCCCACATCACCATCCACACCAACCCCTACCCCCACATCACCATCTACACCAACCCCCACCCCCACATCACCATCTACACCAACCCCCACACCAACCCCCACCCCACATCACCATCCACACCAACCCCCACCCCACCCCCACATCACCATCTACACCAACCCCCACCCCCACATCACCATCTACACCAACCCCCACACCAACCCCCACCCCCACATCACCATCTACACCAACCCCACACCAACCCCACACCAACCCCCAACCCCACATCACCATCCACACCAACCCCCACCCCCACATCACCATCTACACCAACCCCCACCCCCACATCACCATCCAAACCAACCCCCACACCAACCCCCACACCAACCCCCACCCCCACATCACCATCCACACCAACCCCCACCCCCACATCACCATCCACACCAACCCCCACACCAACCCCCACACCAGAGATGCCAACATTGAATTCCCAAAAAGAGTAACACCGCCGAGCACTGAAGTTTCAAGTTAGGCAAACAACTCATCGAGCCGTAAAAAGAGGAATATTATGACATTTATGATATAAGCTAATACTTTCAGCGAAAATCCCTTATTGCAAAGCGGCCTTGCCTAAGAGGTCAAACAATTATGAATTTTATTAAAAAAAAAAAAAAAGTATAATTTTTTTTTTTTTTAAATGTATCGGACACAATTTGCACTAGCTTGTGCATGAAGAGAACCTTTTCCACATCACCATCCACACCAACCCCCACCCCACATCACCATCCACACCAACCCCCACCCCCACATCACCATCCACACCAACCCCCACCCCCACACCAACCCCACCCCCACATCACCATCCACACCAACCCCCACCCCCACATCACCATCTACACCAACCCCCACCCCCACATCACCATCTACACCAAACCCCCACCCCCACATCACCATCCACACCAACCCCCACCCCCACATCACCATCTACACCAACCCCCACACCAACCCCCACCCCCACATCATCATCCACACCAACCCCCACACCAACCCCCACACCAACCCCCACCCCCACATCACCATATACACCAACCACCACCCCCACATCACCATCTACACCAACCCCCACACCAACCCCCACCCCCACATCACCATCTACACCAACCCCCACCCCCACATCACCATCTACACCAACCCCCACCCCCACATCACCATCTACACCAACCCCCACACCAACCCCCACCCCCACATCACCATCCACACCAACCCCCACCCCCACATCACCATCTACACCAACCCCCACCCCACAATCACCATCCACACCAACCCCTACCCCCACATCACCATCTACACCAACCCCCACCCCCACCCCCACATCACCATCCACACCAACCCCACCCCCACATCACCATCCACACCAACCCCCACCCCCACATCACCATCCACACCAACCCCCACACCAACCCCCACCCCACATCACCATCTACACCAACCCCCACACCAACCCCCACCCCCACACCACCCCTACCCCACACCACCCTCACCCCTTGTATCCACAGGCCATACTGCCATCCTTTAGTCTAGTAATTATTTTGATCGTTATCTTTACCTGTATATGATGTGGTCTGAAGAGGAACTGACGATTCAAATTGGATTTCTCTATAATATCGTTGTCTGTGATTGTTATCTGAAAGGAACAAAAACAACAATAGTTATTTGGGAATAAATTATCATTGAATAAAAGCTCACAAAAAAATGACAGGTTTCTCTTTACCCGCCAGACATAAGAATTTGATTTCAAAGTCTGACATTTCTCATCCCTGAAAGATGTAAATAAATAATAGTCAAGTACCAACCTTGCCCGCCTCTGAAGCCGCTATTCCGATGAGAGCATAGTTTTTAAGCATTTCACATCCTATAGCACCGCACCCAACCATAAAGAGATTCAGTTTATGAAGAGCAGTTAACGTTTTCTCCCCAAGACAGATCCTAAGAGCATCGTATCGATCATTCCTGCAAAAAAAAAAACAACAACATTGATCCACTTGAAAGCTGACATTTCAAGAAAATTTCTGATAGACTACAGGTCCTATTGGTCAGAGCCTTCACTGAAGGAGAGGAACTTTCACTGGACCACAGGACCTTTTCACTAGAGAAGAAAAACTTTTTACTGGAGGAGAACTTTCACTGGACTTTTCACGAGTGGAGAGGAACTTTCACTAGAGAAAAGGATCTTTCAATGGACCTTTCATTACAGGAAAGAAAATTTCACTGGACCTTTTGTTCTAGGAAAGGAACTTTCTCTGGACATTTCATTAGAGGTAATGAACTTCCGCTAGAGAGAAATTTTCACTAGACATTTCACTGGAGAGGAATGAACATACTCATCTAAAACCCTTTACTGAACCTTTCAGCAGGAACTTCAAATTGGGACTAAACAATCATACCACCACAATGAAGAATTCTTTTCGCTATCATTATGTTCACCAGTCACTCACTACCTTTTTAGGTCTTCCTTCCAACACCATCAAGCTTCAAATCTTACTCACCTTGGTTGGAACAAACTAGCCGGACTCTCCAATAAGTTACTGATGACTTCTCTTGCATCCAGGTGCAGCTGTTTAAGAAATGAAGAAAGTCGTGAATGAATTTGTTTTTTCTTTTTTTTCTAGATACCACTATTATGATGTATATAACAGATTTTACAGCTTTGGTTAATCTTTTTTTTGCACTGTATATTGCATTTTTTCTTTCATGAAGGAATTTTTTATTATTCTCTAATTTTGTTAGCTTTGTTTGACAGTGCATACTTCATTTTTTTTGAAAAATAAACTAAACTTGACAGTATTATTTCCCTTCACTTCTTCCTAATTTATTTTGGACAAAAATCTTGTTTCCAATTAACAATCTAAACAACAATAAATTCTTAAAAGAAGAGCATTTCTAAAAGTACAAAAATTGTTCAAAGAAACATTTCAAAGAAAAAACACAAAAGTTTTCAAGTGTTGGACTTACCCATTGATTGATAGGGGTAAACTTTCCAGTGAGAGCTTTCAAGACTTCCTGAGCGATGATCCCTCCCATTGCAGCAGTGAGAGGGGCAAAACACCCCTCTGCAGAAAATGCCAAGGCCCGTAAACACTTTGCATCAAGTGGGTTACATGGACTGCCCATTGCATCATTGAGCTTTGTTGCTATTTTTAGCAATGAATCACTGTCTTGTACAGACCTGTTAATAATTTGAAACCAGATATCACTATCGGTGATAAAAAGAACTGGAAATTGTTCATAACCTAATAGGTGTTAAATTTGCACCAGGGATAAAGAATATTATTTGGTTTTACCCTTTCACCAATGTGTGTAAAGCACTGTATCATCAGTACTTCCCCGATTTCTGCAACTCAGGGAAGTACTGATGATACAGTGCTTTACACACATCAGTGAAAGGATAAAATCAAATAATATAACTTGTATAACTTGTTAAAGTTCAACGATAATTTGTATTTTTATCATACACCAATGTGTGATGACACTGTATACTCAGTACTTCCCCCCCCTCCCCCCCCCAAGTCCTGCGGGACAAGAGATCATCGAGTATACTACTCGGTTGGGACTTGAACTGACCCCCCTGACCCCCGACCCCCGACCCCTGACCCCCGTATTCCAGAGAAGATTCTTAGCCACTAGACTGCCAAGCATAGCCGGTGAGGAGAGACAAAACAAAACCCAAATGAATACTCTTTATCCACGATGCAAATCTGTTAAATTTAAACAGTTCCTTCAACAATACTTTCACAGTTGTGTTTTCTGAAAAAAAATTCAGAGCAACTACAGTCTTACCTACGACTTTGGCTAACTTTCTTAGAGTTTTTAAAACTTGAAATGCTGTTGTATTGTTATCATCATCTCTTTTATGGATTTTGAAATTCTTAACTTAACAACTAAGTATACTTAATCAAACCAGTATAAACCAGTTCTAACCGGTACTGACCTGACAGCCGGTAGTCTGCTGGTTTCTTCTCTGAAGGATTGTACAGATTGGATGGCTAAATGCGAGAAACTTGGATCTTTTAAAAAGTCGACAAACGACGAGGAGGGTTTTACTGTCTGTGTCCCTAAACTCTCCTAAAAAACAAAATAATAGAAAAAATTATAAATCAAATACATTAATAGAGAACAAAGATAATATACCCTTCAATTATTTACAGTAAGGGTGATGTGAATCCATCTTAACCCAAACCCACTTCACACAGACTGGCTCCTATGATTATCAGCTCTCACACGTACCCATTTGTATTCCTGGGTGGAGAGAAACAATTATGATAAAGAGCCTTTTCTAAAGGACACAAGTGTCGTGACTGATGACTTAACAATAGAATATTTCACAAACAAGAAACCAATACTGAAAGGAAAAAGTCTTTTTATTAAAAAAAACAGAATTGCATTCTGGGAATCTCAGGATATATTTAGGGGGAGGGGTGTTACTTCTGTAAAAGAGGGGGAGAGTGTTTTTTATAGGAACATTTGGGTGGGGGGAGACTCCCTCTGCCACATATTGGTTGCAGTAAATTGTAACATTAAAATACTTACAAATGTTACTGTTTTTGGTGTCTTAACTTGTACTGCAATACCTCCGTTCGTATATGGCTGGTACTCATCACCACTGGTGTCACATATACTGTAGGCATAGGGAGACAATACTGAAAGAAGCGATAAAAATAATAAATCAATCAGTTATTTCGATCCGCACTCAAAGTTGCCCGCCATTGGCAGGCAGTTGTGTGATGAGACACGCAATGATGATGAATTATTTTGAACAAAGATAAACAAGTAATTGTTTGATAATAAATCAATTCATAATCACCGGATATTTTATGCGTTGTTCCATTAAGGGACGTCATTCCCTTTACTTCCTTGAAGGTGATGTTGTCATTAGACTCAAAGCCGTGCATTCGATTATCTAACGAAGTAATCACCCCTGGATTGGCCTAAGCATGGGCAAAGAGGGTGCAACAATAAGATTGAGGTTTGCGATATCTCTCTTGTGAGCATGTGAGATTGTGAATTGAACTGGCGGTTCACTTCCCCCCCCAGTCCTGGATTGGCATAAGAGAAGAGGTATGATCAGGGTGGTACAATAAGATTGAGGTTTGCAATAACACCATGTGAGGTTGTGAAAAGAACCACTGGTTCACTTCCCCCCCGGTCCTGGATTGGCCTAAGGATGGCAAAGACAGAGGTTTGCGCTAACATCATGTACACTAAATCTCATTTGAGAGCATGTGAGGTTCTGAATTGAATCGAATTGGTGGTTCACTCTCCCCCCCCCAGTCCAGGATTGGCCTAAGGATGGCAAAGAGGTATGATCAGGGTGGTACAATAAGATTGAGGTTTGCATTAACACCATGTGAGGTTCTGAAAAGAACCAATGGTTCAATTCCCCCTGTCCTGGATAAGCCCAAGGATGGCTAAAAGTATGATCAGGGTGGTACAGTAAGATTGAGGTTTGCATTAACACCATGTGAGGTTCTGAAAAGAACCGGTGGTTCACTTCCCCCCCGGTCCTGGATTAGCCTAAGGATGGCAAAGAGGTATGATAAGATTGAGGTTTGCATTAACACCATGTACACCAAATCTCTTTGTTCCGATGTCTCTATGCAACTACAAACAGTCTAGATATGAACTCGCCTTTAAGATACTAGCAATAAAAGATTAGAACTTGCCTTCGTTATGCTAGCAATAAAAGATTCCTTGGGATCTTCCCCCGTTGGGTCCATGATGGTAAACTGAGGGCCAAAGTCACAGAAGCAGTAGCTGTACACACCGTAAACATCACCAGCAATAAACTGTGAAAACGAATCAAACATGTCTATGAGATCGAATCAATAACTTTAACCCAAATCCTGCAAAAAAAATCTCTAGGTTGTTTTTTATGTTTTCTTAATAAAGCATATTTATGAGCGAAAAGCGATTTGGGAGTTAGATTTGAATAATGTCTGGTACAGTGACTTCCTCAGTCACAACTGAGCACTTAAATTTGAATTCCTCAGACAAGAGAGAGTTGCCTTGTCACCTGGTTTGGGACAAGCTTTTGCATAGTTACTCAAGAGAAGGCGAGCACCTGTACATAATTTAGAATGAATGCACCTCTTTTCATAAACAAAGTTACAAAATTAGCATAAGAAGAAGGGGTCACAACCTTTGAGAGGGAAACATACATATTCATTAGTATAGCTGCCCCTGTAAAATAAACATCATACTCATTAGAATGGGCCTAATTCTGACAGTGGTGTCTTTAATAGTTTGGAGAATCCAATTTAAGGGTTCACTTGTGACTAATCAAGTCAATGTACCAGACATTATTAAAAAATCCAACTCGCAAATGGCTTATTCCAAGGCTAACATTCCACCATTGATACTATAGCGCATGTATGGTTAAAGCACATGTACAACATTGGTAATTTTTAAAGACTAGTAGCCACACTTTATGTGACACAACATATACATAAAATAACAAACCTGTGAAATGTTCAGCTCAATCGGTCATTGGAGTCATGAGAAAACAGTAAAAAAAAACATTATATGTTTCCACTGTTTTCAAACATCAAGTTTTGGACACACGCGATAAAGACTAATTGTTTTACCCATTTCCTAAAAACTATAGCAATTTAAGCAAAACTATTTCAGAGGAGGCTTACCATCATGACCATCTATATACCATGTAAGTTACATGCAAATCTGTGAACATTTATATTTTCAATCTTACCAATGTTGTACACACCCTTTAAGCAAGATATATCTCTGATATGCAAATTTGTTAGCCTAAAAAACCTTCTGACACTGTGGCTTTGAATAAAAAGCTTGAAGCACACAAACAATTTGAGCAAAACAATGGCTTGCTTAGAAGACATGCACTACCAGCCAAACTTACAAGTAGTTTAATACATATCTTGGGACTGGTTCCCTCTGCAACTTTTGTTTCGCTGCTGAAAATGTTAAGTAATGTTAATCATAATTTTGTTGATTTCACAGTAGAGAAAATAGACATACCCTGATGGGTGGGGTCTGGGTTCGACAGAACTCGTCCACCTTCATTTGAAGACTCTTTGTGCCCTCAGTGAGGACGACGCACTGGTACTGAGACAAGAAACTGAGATTTGCATCTAAGAAGACATCCTGGGATGAGGCTCGGATGGATACGTGAGGATTGAGCTCAGCGAGGCGTGACTGACACGCTTCAGCCCTGTAAAGATTTAGGTATTAAGATCAAATACACTTATTTCTCAATTTCAAGAAATATTTCATTTATCACCAATGTTTCTTTACAAAGATTCACTTTGGGGGTGTCATGGCACAGTGGTTTAGAGCATCGGATTCAAGTTCTGGTGGTCGAGTCATCGGGGTGTCGGTTCGAATCCCGGTCATGACACTTGTGTCCTTGAGCAAGATGCTCGACTATAATTGCTTCTCTTCACCCAGAGGTATAGATGGGTACCTGCGACGGTAGAGGCTGACATTGTGTTTGAAAAAGCCTTCGGAGCGCCGAATGCTATTGGCCCAATGACCAGGGCACTAATGTTAAGCGCATTGATACGTTATTGTAAAATGCGCTAGAGGCTGACATTGTGTTTGAAAAAGCCTTCGGAGCGCCGAATGCTATTGGCCCAATGACCAGGGCACTAATGTTAAGCGCATTGATACGTTATTGTAAAATGCGCTAGAGGCTGACATTGTGTTTGAAAAAGCCTTCGGAGCGCCGAATGCTATTGGCCCAATGACCAGGGCACTAATGTAAAGCGCATTGATACGTTATTGTAAAATGCGCTATATAAGAACTAGTTATTAATAATATTTTTACCGCTTTTTATGTACGATGTATTTGTTCAGGATTTGTTCCCATTTTGAGATTGGATTAAGCTTATGAGTTATAATGGTTAGGTTCACTTTGATTACGTCCCGGTCATCTTACAGTTTGTCTAGTGGTCTGATTTCAATAGTTTTTGTATTTTTGCCTTGATCTGTTTCGTTGTTTTGTTATCTTTCTCTGATTCCTGGTTTACACTCATTCTAGTTTTCATAAGATTTTAATGTACACATGTTATTTCCATGTATACTTGTACATTTGTTGAAATGTTTTGCCAAATAAACAACAACAATGATAACTTTATAACCACATACTCATTGGTCGTGGGTTCGAATCCCAACCGAGTGATTTGCCTGTGGATTTTTTTCAACAGAGCTCGGGAAAGTTCTGAATATTTGCTTAATACACATTGGTGTAAGGGTAAAACAAATTAAATTCTTTATCCCCGAGGCAAAAATTAACACATACTCATTAAAACATCGAAAATGTTATTTTGAATTTGTTATGAAATGGTAACTCATGTATTATTGACTAGGCATGAGTGCAACAGAATGTGGGTTGGAACCAAGCCCAGCTTACTTTTGGTGTTTGTAATCTTTGACTTTACCATAACTTCTCTGTTCTGTTTTCCCTCTTCTTGGTTTAGATTTGCCAGCTTACAAACTGAGACCCCTCCAGAGTTGGCTTTTACCTGTTTCTTTTGGCTCTGACGTCATCCTCTCTCAGGAAGAACTGGGTTCCTAAATCCTTGCAAGTTGACGTCTTAGTGTCGTGCACCATCAACGACTACAAAGAGAAACCCATTTCAATATCAATATTTTGACTTCATCCAATTTGTAGGCCTCTAGTTTCGTTTCCGAAAGGGCACGGCAATTTCCCCCAAATGAAGGGCACCCAATGAGGACAATTTGAATTTGTATTAAAGGTTTTTAAGGGCACCCACAGCAAGGTGCCGTGGCGAAATTTGAGGCCTGAATTTGACAAAAAAATTGCCAGAATAACTTTGAAATTGAAGAAAATATTATCAGAATTGCGAGATAAATTTCCTCACCCTCACTCCAGCTAGCACAACATTCTTGGCTGAAAATAAACAAGAAAAATAGAGTTGTAAGAGTCTCAACTAGTTTCATAGTAAGATCAACTTTAAAGTCAGTGTATTTCATTGGTGAGTTACTGCTGCATGTAATGCAAGTGTGTCAAAGTACCAGAGGTGACAGCAGACTGTGGCAACTCTAAACACCCGCTGCTAAAATATAGGATTCGAACTGCCGGGCAATCTCAGTGGTCTAGTTGGTAAGACATCTGCTCTGGAATGGCAAAGGTTGTGGGTTCGAATCCCATCAGAGTAATATGCCTGTGGATTTGTTTTCACAGAACTCGGGGAAGTACCGAGTATACAGTGCTTATTAACACTCAAATATTAACTCTAAACATGTTTAGAATACTGTTTTTATGTGGTTTGCTTTTAAACGCGTTTTTATATCGTATAATATATGAAAGAGTTGTATGAATATGTGAATTATTATCATTATTACCAGACTAGCATTTATTAACCCTCCTACTGTCAGTGACTCTTGGCAACATTTTCCATTGAGTTGACCAACCATTTGAAACCATTCGACTGCCAAGGTTGTGTACTGTGGCACAACCTGTGCACAGAACTAACTGTGTACTGTGTACATGCATTCCCTCATGGTATCATATAAAAAAAACTTCAGGCTGGCATAGTTGATCTATCATTCAAAACCACTTGAATGGTATTGAATGGTCAGACAGCAAGAGGGTTAATTTACACTTTTACAGATCACAATATTGTAAACAGCGCCCTCTATAAGTGGGTTTCTTTATTATCATATTTACCAATTTCAACTCCCAGGCCGCCCAGACCGCTGATAAATACATTGGAGTGAGCCATCGCCTTCATCGCGCTATCACCGAGGACATAGCGCTGGCGACTACATCAAAAAACAAAATTAAATTATTAATTATAAATATTGATATTGGGTGGAAAATAGGGTAGTCCAGGAAGACATGAGCAGAATCACTTCCAAGAGTTGGATTAACATATTTTGACTAAAAAAATACTTTTTTAGGTTACATTTTTAGGTTTTGTTTTTCTCTGTGAATGTTAAAAACAGGCTTCAAGGTTCAAAGGATAAAAACATAACTAAAATTAGAATTACTTGACATTAAAATTAGAATTATAAATATTGTGAAGAATTTCGCATGTAAAATGTTGTTAAATCTTATATTATTAAACAGAGTCTGTCATGATTTGCAAAGTTAGCTGGAAATTTTTGAAACAGAGGAAAAAGAGTTGTTACCTGTAAAGTGAATCATCGATTTCTTCTTCTGTTGCCATAGTGACCAAGATTACTGATACTAGGGATGTAACCGAGATGCAATTCCTCCAACATACAGCTACTGGAAGTGTTACACAAACGCCCTACAAAATACCAAGGAATGTTACTGTTAGCCATTAATTAGTTTCGTACCACATTATTTAATTTATTTCTTGGAACTCTGAATGAGAATTTGTTTGGTCCTTTTATTGCCGTAGTACAGCATGTAGGTGAAGGGATTGTGCCTTTGTCGATGACACAAGCATGTAGTATGGTACTGTAGTCCCATACATAGTGCCAATACGCTGGACTACCTCCGCTTCTTGGCCCTAGCCCCACATAGCATTAGGTACTGTGATGTTCCTTCGAATGGAAGCTCACATATATTTGCCGAAATTTCCCTCCAATATTCGCTTAATTGTGGCTTAATTGTGGCGAGTACTTTAAAACAATTTTGTGCAAGCTCAGTTTGGTGTTATTTTGTTAAAAACCCTCCGAGCTGACAATCACTCGTTTAAACATCATCAGCGGCATGATGTTTACTGATGGGCAAGCACAATGACAAACTGTACAACCTCGCTATTCTAGTTAGTAGTAGTCTTAAGTCAAGGCGTTCTTTATCACACACAGTGCCACCACCGCGGAACATGAACCAGCAGCAAGAAGCCCCGGAGTAAAACAGCGCGCTGCAGCAACACGAAAAAAAGACTAGACGGGTAATGCTGCTGTTTCAGCATATTGAAAGAACGCTGATCAGACAACAATATACTTCATGGCACCAACAACGTTTAAACAAGTGATTTTCAGCTCCGAGATTCTTCATAGAGTTACATCAAAACGAGCTATTAAATATGTATTTGCCACAATTGTGGAGAGAGTCCAGCATATTGACTTTATTGGGCGAGGAACTTGGCACACAATCAGATTTTGTCATCAAAAAGATATTTTTGCATGAGAGCCATTGCAGATTTGTTTAACAAAATATAGGAAGAAATAAAATAAACAATCTAATGTGACGCGAACGTTCGGTCGGCTTTTCTGACTTGGAAAACGCCTAAGGGTAGCGCAAGTGTTCCCAATATGCCTTGGTGTCGTGTCCTGCGGTTGTAGGCCACAATCTCAGAGATTATACTAGACTAAACTTCAGGGTCGGGTAATTCCTTGGTCTTAAAGTAAAAGGCAAGTCATAAAGCAAGAACAACTGTCCAGACGTTAAGTTCTGATGTCCCAAAGAGTCAATGCTCCGTTTAGTATTCCCTGAAGTTATAAATGGTGACCACAGGACCAAATGCTGCCCTGTTTGGGTTTACATGGAGAATCCCTAATGGTGACCACAGAGGCCAAATACTACTCTGTCTGTGTTTACAATTACATGGAGAATCACACTTAATAACTCAATTCAATCCCTTTTATAGTAAATAAGTCCCATTGCCCATGTACGAATATATAGTGCAATAACACAGTACATTTCCATTATGTGTCAATAACTATGACATAATCAGTGGATACATGGCTTAAATATACCAGTAGTGCAAGAGAATGACATGATGTAAGATTAAGCTCCTTCATTAGCATAAACCTGGGGGTGTAGTTTACCACCACCTCAGAAATCTTTATACAAACAATAGATGGGATGAACAGCCTGTGTTTTTAATTATAGTGAAGTATAGGCAGTAAGTGTTTATAATGGGATTAAATAACAAGTGTGTGTAATATAGGGTTAAGCCCTGGAGCGTCACACTATTTTCAAAAATTATTTCTACTTGTTTTTTTCTTCAAAGAACAAAACTGTGATGGCCCTTCCTAGCTTAAGCTATTATAGCCAAATATCTTTCTAATGACACACTGTGTGCCAAATTCTATGCTTGTGTCATCAATATCAAGACACAAATCCCCAAATGTTATCCCCCCATCTGTCCAACACAGTTCATGGGTTACACGGGTAGATGAGTGCTGCGCTGGATGGTGCAGAAAAATACATCCGGGCCGTGTGTACGGTGTAGGCAGGTTCATAATTTATTCGAAACGGGAACTGTTAATAAATAGTTTATTATAGGACATAAAAAAAACTATAGTTTTTGCATTTAACAACATTCATACATTGACACCATGACAAAGGAATTAGATATATGACTTGTCAATAAAATAAAGACGGTCAAACTTACTGAGAAATGCCCCAGACAAGAACGGACACCACACACTAGAGAGCAGAGAACTGTGGGTGTGTTATTGACCTCATAATCAGCCTGTGTTAGAATTTGACCCATTCTAGAATGGCCCATTCTGGAATGGTCCAAGCTTTTTCCGAACAGGAAAGTGGTTTTTTTCTGCAAAAGAGCTTAGCATAATAAGATATTATTATTTGGTTTTACCCTTTCAAAGATCTGTATACTCAGAACTTCCAAGAGTTCTGTGAACAAATTTGACATGCATATTACTCGGGTGGGATTCGAACCCACGACTTTGCCATTCTAAAGCAGAATGTCTTTATTTATACCACCGAGATTACCCGCTAGCTGGAGGCAGTTCGAATCCTTTATTAATTTAGCATGATAAGAGTGAGTTTTTTGCAGGGGTGTACAAATTTAGGAATTTCGATTAAGTATTTTTCCGGTGCCTTTGGTGCCTTTTTTGGGGGCAAATTTCGATTTTTGTAGATTTGAAATAAATCAAAGTGAAGATTATACACACTAATTTCAAAAATTACAGTAATTTATTTATATATTATAATATGTTTTTAAAATTTATTCTGCAGAATTTTTAAAATCTTATTCAATATTTCCATTTTCTCTAAGTTCAATTTAAAAAAACAAATAACTTACATTTTTTTAAAACCCATTCTAAATTGGTCTAATTTGTAATCGGGTCAACGATTTCTAGTGCGGAACAACACGGCCCACGTGCACAGTTGGCTCATCAATATTAATGAGGTCAGTGGAGGTAATGGGTCACCGGCTTAGTGCTAGTGAGTGTTTGTGATCGTATGAGGGGAGATGAGCCATCATGACAGATCAAGAAAAGGCCAGTGTTGTTAAAGCAGAAAGAGAGTTAAAGGTTTGTTTTCGTGGTCCATTAACATTCGCAGACGACAACCAATGATTCTGTAAACTCGATCTCACCATGGAGACAGGAAATTGCCAATGATCACTCACGACAGACATGACACTGAGTGACAGAAGTTCGTTTTGCGTGATTATTCCATTCAGCGTTGAAAATTGCATGCCATTGGAATTGCATACTTGCGTTTTAGCACAGTTAGGCAGATTCAAAACAATAATAATATGGTCAATGTCAAATTGATCAAAGTTTGTTAGTATTCACATGGAGATCAGATCGATAATAAATATTGCTTTTTAAAATCTCTTGTTTGCTACTCTACGGTTTAGTGTTCAACTTCAAATTTGAAATAGTATTTAGTCATTTGCATTCTGTCTCTCCCTTTCTTTTTAGGCATTGAGGGCGACAAATCTTCAGCTTGCAAAAGAACTCGAGGAGACTAGGCAAGTCTAAATCCATAGAAACTGTTGTTTACATTCTTTCTCAATGTTTACATGCAGTACTGACTATAATAAATGAGTGAAATTTGCATTGCAATGTTTTCCTGTATACTTTTCTGTTGTCTTCAAAAAAGTTCTGATGAAAAAAATTCCTGTAAATGAGATTTTAACATTGATCAGCTTTATTTTGTATAAATCATAAATTATATTTTGATTTTTTGAGTTCGGTACAAAAAAACCCACCTCAATCCTCCAGTGGTACAAACCATTTAACCAGGTAATATGCACTTGTAGGCCCCTCCAGATACAAATTGACAGTGCAGTGGACTAAAGAGTTAATGATTTAAACATTTGTTGTCGACAAGTGCAGTCCATCTCATTCATCTAGTCCGGTCCCTGGATGTTTAAATACCTTTAACTGCGAATCTGTTCCTTAGTCCTGACCACATTTATCTTACTTGTTTATCCTTCCTTGTCTAATAGGACGCTCTATAAGCAACTTGTGGATGAAGGACCTCATGAGAACTTCCATGAACGAAGAGTTCATCTTCTCAAGTCACAAGTCCTCCAGTTAGAAAGACAGGTATTGGTCATCATAGGAGACAAGAGCAACTTCCCTGAGATCCTAGAGGGAGAAGCTATGTTTAAAGTGGCACATTGCAAAGTGGCTAAGCACGCTTACCAGAATAAAGTTACCAGCCAAAATACCATAACTTGTGTGCCATTTATGACTGGTATCCTGCTCATTTGTGCTCAGCAGAACATTGTTGAGTGATATTTTCTGCTAAGCAGCTCTATGAATTTGGGCCCAGTGCAACAGTGGCTGTTTGGCCCTGGTGCAACCTCTCTTTCTACCACCCTCTTGGGTCCAAGTAATTCTACACAAGTCAGTCTTATATTCCGTACTGCATCATACCACATAATAAATGAAATGTTTTAGAAGCATGAAATGTGTCTACAATTTCATCATTTTCTCTCTCAAGGTTTTGCTGCACACAAATGCTCTGAGTTCACGGTCTGGAGTTTTGCTTCACGTGGAGAATGCACTGCAATCAGTAGCCGATCAATTACGGTAAATATTGACCAGTTTAGAGCTCAGAAAATACCCCCTCATTCTTCTGGTGCATAGATCTGGAACAGCTTTGATAGCAATCTGTTATCACTAGTCACCATGACGAAAATGTTTTATACACGTTGTAATGACGGATTCAACAATTTTGACTAAGGATGTCCGATTTGGCGGTTATGGCTATTGCTAAGGGTGTTGCTAAGGGCAGCCTATAATAATGATGCAATTATATTACACCTTTAATTACCTTAAAGAATTTCTGCTGGAAAATATTGATTATTATTACAAAATGCATTTGTATTATTCCTTCAGAGAGTTACTAGCAAGTGACAACCAGGGCCCTACTGTTCCAATCCAACGAGCTCAGCTGACTGGTTTGATCGAGACAGCAGAGGGCGCCAGGCTAAGGCTATACAAAAATGTTGAGGTAGGCAATGTTTGAATTGGCTCTGGCTGTTGACTGGAAACGGCAATGTTCTAAGCTCTATCCATAGCCACATTCTATGCTATGCATTGTGTTCATTATTATATTGGTCACCCCCCATGATTCTCTGCATCAACCCTTGACCCAAACATTACTTTTATGCAGCAGGTTATTTTTTACATTTTTCAAATTTTTGACCACATTAAAGGCAAACAACCCAGAGAGGCTCTCTCGCCCGATTCTGTTCATGGGATCATTCCTCAAACCCAGTGCCCAGGAAGATGGAGTAACCCTTCTTGACGTCTGCAGTGGAAAGATTGACCACCTCAATCTGAAACAAGTGGTATGTTCACAAATATGCTGTGATATTTAGCAAGAGCTTAAGCTTTGGAGTGGTACAGTTTGTAACGGCTTGAAGAACTGTTGCTTTAGAGAGGAGAGAAAGTGAGGGAAGATTTATTTTGAAGTGTGGGTACATAAATAAATATTGGGTATTGGATATTGATTATTGGTTATTGGTTAATGGTTATTGGTTATTGGCTATTGGCTAATGTATATCAATCAGTCATTGATCAGTATTGTAAAGTTATTGATGTTTAGCGATTACATATAAATCTCTACTTTCAGGCCAAGTTGGAATCAAAGCTCTTCAGCCTGCACAGACAACTGCATGGCCTCCACCAATCACTCACAGTCGCGTGGTCACATGACCATCAGCCAATGCAGTTGGCCAATCAGCACCAATCACTGGCTGCCAAGCAGCGGTTATCTGGCCTCTTGGCCCAGTGCCAGAAGTCCATTTCTGAATGTTGCAGTGATTTGTTATCCCTCTCTATGCTAGTGCCAGCGGCTCCATGGGTAAGGATTCATCATTGAGTTCTTTTAGTTTTGATGTTTTTTTCCTTGTACATAAAGCAATACATCCAAAGCGAGGCTGAGAGGTGATTATTCGAGTGTTTTGTTTCTTTTTTTTCCGGCAGCCATTGATAACAAGGCCAGTGAGTGCTGAGTTAAGCTTGGAGTCTGTCATGTCGGCTCTACCTAATTTCCCCAAAAGTAAACAACAACAGGTTGGTAAATAATTGTTTAGAGCTGTTGAATCAGACCTCGCCCCAACCTCTCCCAACTCGCCTTTAATAGCAGTTATCTAGTATTGAATCCACACTGTATTTATATTTACGTCTTATAATCTATTTCGTCAAAATGTTTGTCAATCTTTACAACAGCCAACAAATGAAGTGTGCTATGTCGATACTTCCAAGGGTTATTTTCAAAATAAATACAAATTAAAGTTTCAAATTTAAGTGCAATCATAATGTCACTGTTTTCACGAGGGAAGTATGCGTTTAGGAAATAATAACTCATTAAAGCAGTTGCACGACTTAAAACACATTGACAGTTCTGTACTAAAAAGGAAGTGAGCTTTATTTTGGTATTAAGTTTTGTTAAAAAAATAATAAGCAGTCTCCGAAACAGCAGTTCGAAAAAATGGTTCAACTCCAAAGTTTTGGCTGTGGTGCACTATAAGGCCAGTCTGTGGCATGACCGACGATATTATAATTTCTAATCACAATTGCTTGGAGGGAAATTAAAGATTCTTTGTGTAGGTTTTGTTCTCCTCGGAATTTATTGTATTTCAAACTCTCCAGGGGAAGTCCTGCATAGAGGCTTTGTTGAAGGCTTGCAATTATTCCAGGAATGTGGCTAAATTGGAGGTGAGACCAATCTGACCCTTTTTGTCTGGTTGATATTTGCAAGAAGTTGACTCCAATATTCATCTTTCATTACTTTTATGTTTATATGTTTTTTTCTGGATTAATTTTCCTTTGCTCTTTCAATGTTTACTTTTCCAATTTATGAAGCTTTTTGCATTCACAAATCAGCAAAGAAATGAATGCAATTTTTTGTTTTCCGTTTCAAATTTCAAACTCTTTTTGGTATATAATGATTTATCTTAAATGCTATGGATGACCTGATGTTATTTTTGGAAATTGTACCCTCTTCCTTTTTCTCTGCACCCCTTTGTTACTCTCAAATAAGAATTCCAAGACTGTCCTGCAGGTAAAATGCTGTGGGATAGCAAGGTTTTCTCGTAAATTTCTTTTTTTCTTTGCTGGTTGCCCTTTTCTGTCTCTGCATGTATTGACTGGATGCTAGTTTTGTTTTTGTTTTTTGGTTAGCCTGGAAATGCCTTTATACTTTATGTTTGCCTGCTGTACAATTTGCATGCTTGTAGGCCAAGGCTAGTGCGGAAGAGCTACAATTTCATCAGAGTGTTTACGATGTACAAATCAAATACATGGAGTCTCTATTTACAGCTGTCAGGTAATAATAATAATAGTAATAATAAAGACATTTGTAAAGCGCCTAATGCAAAAGCCTCTGAGCGCATAAAGAGAACAATAAAATGTACAATTAGTGAAAGATACATTACAAGTAAGCAGATTACAAATAAGCAGCTTCAAAAATAAGCAGCTTCAACTTCAAATAAATGACTTTTTAACAGAGACTTAAAACAGGTAGGGACGAAAAGAGTCAGTTTTTCTAGAAAATACAGTAAATTGGTTTATGATTTGTCGAAGGGATTTTGTGCACAGGCATAATGCGTTTCTTTCAATGTGGTAAATTAAATTAAGACATCTTGTGTTGGGAACATATTTTGTTGGACATTTTTGTTGTGGTATCAAGTTTATAATATTAAAAGTAAGCTTACCAGAATATGGTTAATTCAATTTCTTTGATTATGACCAGTCATGTGGCATACACTTTAAGAATGTTAAATACAAACTGCATTACAACAAGTAAACTGCACAGAAATACACAGCTCTTTTCGAGTAAACCAAAATTGCTTAGTTGAAAAGTTGAATCTGAGCAAGACTGCTCTGGGCCCAATTCCATAGCTCTGCTTTAGCAGGATTTAAATTGTTCTGCTAAAAAGAAAAATGATCAGGTTACCAGTCGCATGTGGTACACTGTGAAATGGTATTTTGGCTAGTTACCTTGGGGTTCTTTGGTAGTATAGTGATTAAGTTCACTTTTCTTAGAACCCTTGGATTCATAATAAAATGTTTTTATTTTTCCTATACAGAGAGGCATATGCTGAATTTGAGAAGAGCACCCAGGCGCTACTCTGTGACCCTCTAAAAAGTACGACAAACTCATATAAATGTTACTCATACCTATGGTTTAACTCAACACAGGTTACTTTGTTCAAAACATTAAAGGGAAGGTATACGTTTGGTAATCACTCTTAACATTAATGGCAATAAAAACTTACTTGGTTAGAAGTACAGCAGCTTTCGATAGTATAAAGCATTATGAGAATCATTTCACTTCGGAGTAATGTGGTAATGGAAAAATATATCAGTCTTTATCAGAAAAAAATTGAATCTGAGAAGCGTTTCTGTCAGAAACGTTTCTCAGATTGGGTATTCCAATTGTGGATTATTCTCCCTGCGTGGACATGACTGCTCCGAATTTTCGGCGATATCTCATAAACACTACCACCTTTTGAAATGATATTTTCACAGGTTAGTTTTATTGTATATATCAATATTTATATAGGATTAAAACAATCAAACTTCTTCTCGAATGACCACTTCTTCCTTAAGAAACTATCATTGCATAACTGTCACCCACAAACTTTCTTCTTACCTCGTAGACATGCAAACGTTTTTTAAATCTTGCTAGCAGTTATCTTTATACTACGGTTAGATGAGTACAAAACAATGAATAAATTTGCATGCATTACAGAAATCCTGGAGGAGTATTCCACTTTGAAGTCGTCTGCTTCTGAAGAAGCGCTACGGGAGTTTTTGACGACTTTCAAAGCACATTCAGTTGAGGTAGGTTAGACCGAGACGTAAAATCACCTCGTTAGGTCCACTTCTATAATTAAACCTCTCGTTAACAAATTCTGTTGACATGAACAACCGCTGGTGCCCACATTGTTTGACCACTCAAGCGCGAAGCACACAATCTCACACAACAGAAAGCTTTGTATCAGTTTTACAAACTGGAGCTTAATTAGTTAGAAAAATGTCTTACTCGGGTATAGTGCACAGTCGACTAAAGTCGCCATTGGGGCTGAAAGGGTTAACTAATCGATTTAGCTCTGCCAATTAATGCATTGACCAATCACAACCACAATTGTCATCCAAGAGTTTGACACAATAAATCCTAGTTTTCTGAAAGAGTTTTTCTTAAATTTTTTAATCTAGCTTGAAACAGTCGTTGATATCTTAACCATCAACAAAGAAGCACCTTCCACTGGCCAGGAGGCACTCTCCAGTTTCGGCACAGATTTCTTCACCTCTGTCGATGCCCTCGTCAAGAAGTGCTCCGATGAGAGAGATAAACGTGCGGAGGAAATCGAAGAGGTGAAGAAGATGAAGGAAGATCATATGAAGCATGGCCTTAAGGTCTTTGAGAGACCGAAACCCAAGACGGGACTGAAGAGTGCGAAGGAGGAGTACAATGAAGCGGTCGAGGGTGTGGAGAACGGTAACTCATCTGTGAGTCGGACAGATAGTATTACGGAAACAGATCGCGGCGCCAAACCACAGGCAGCTTCGTCAACGCGGAGAGGAAGCTCTTCGTCAAAGTCTGGCTCTGAAGATTCTGTCCAAGGAAAGAATCTCGCAGGTGATGCTGACGCCAAACCAAAGAACGGACCGAGGGTCATAGCAAAGTTGAGCACTTCCAAGGACCTGGAAACTGTCCTGAAGGAAACCGGTCGTACCAAACCACCTCCCGCCTCCAGAAGCATCCCCTCGCCGATAAATAGAAAAGGGTCAGCGGGCGACAACGGCCCCGCATCAACACCTCAGTCCCGTATACCGCGCTCGGGTAGCCTGCCCCGCCTTAAAACGCCATCCCCCAGGCAAAGCCCCCTATCCAGTGGAACACTAGAGGGCAGCAAACAGACTGGTATTCCAAAAAGCAGAGAAGGTAGTTTATCACGCCAAAGTATCGGAGGAGCGTCAAGATTAACCGGGGAGAAGAATAGGCTGGGGCAAAGGTCACCTGTGTCTAGACCAGGACCTGAGGGTGGCACTTGAAGATAATGGTGGTGCAAAAAAACTGCAATTTTAGTCCAAATAAAGTAGTGCCTTTGAAACTGTAACTTTAACAGCAACGAATCATTTTATAGCAGTAAAAAAAGTATATTCATAAATACCTGGGACAGTTTATGTATTCCGATTGGTCGAGAGGAGATCACATGGCAGTGTTTAAATGTGCGATATATACACGGTTAGAGGTGTTTAAACATACCTGTGGCACGCGAGGTTGTGCAGGTGCTTATTTTATGCAAAACGAAATAAATTCATACTGGTATTCAATCTAAAATCTGAGTGTAAGTACATGTACGTGCACATACGCACAACTGTTGAGCATGGCATGCATACTGACTCCTTCGCAAAACAGGGCGCCGAGGACATGACAGGAATTAAAAATTAACAGAAACATTGTACAGATTTTCCAACAATACTAAGATTTTAAGGAAAAGGACATTTATGAAGGGGAATAAAAGAGTAGTGACTCGGTCTTAAAGGAACATTACAGAATTGGTTTTTGCTAACAAAACAGTTGCTGGCAGTGTAAGCACTTTATGTAATCCACCATATACATAAACTAACAAACCTGTAGAAGTTTGAGATCGATTGGCCATCTGGGTCACGAGAAAATAGTGAAAAACCGATTACACATTTGCATGAAATCATATAGATTCAACAAATGAATAAAACGCTCACTGAGCGATAAACTCCAATCGGAAAATTAGTTTATTCATTTCTTATCAAATATGGCATTTCAGACAAAAATATTTCAAGGGATGTTTTCTACTATCATCATCATTAGACCATGTAAGTTTTATGTTAATCTGTGATCAAAAAGTATATTTTACAAGTTTTTTTCTTACCAATTCTGTAATGTTCCTTTAACCGGATGTTTAAAACCTTGCAGGGCCGAGGCCGTGTGATAAAGGATCTCACCTTCGGCTCGGTCCTTTACCGCCGGCCACGAGCCTGTCGGTTTTAAACGGCCGGTTAAGACCTCGCCACCACTCTTTTATTCCCTTACCATAGAGAGTATATCTTACCCATAATATTTGTCGAAGTGAAACTCAAAATAAGAAAAGGATCTGTTGAACAGACAATGCTTTTTAACAAAATCTTTTGTGTGGCCAGCTTACCAAAAAGGTAAAATTTCTGTACATTCCTACTGTTGTATGCATTTTTAAATCAAAGTTTGTGCCTTTAACAACTTTTATGAACATTGTCATTGACATTAGTATCATATGCATTTGTTTAAATTGATGGATTTTTCACAGTCATAAGAAACTTGGGCAACTTACACATTAGTGATAAAAATGTGGAGAGATGGAAAACAGCCTGCAATACTTCAGCATCATCTTCCTGTACTGAGCAGAAACCTCTTCTGGGTGTACTGCAACATTGGTGGAGATGCAGACAAGCAGGTGTAGACAAAACTCAAGGCCTAAAAATCAAGGCGCTGTGAAAAGCACATGTGTTGGAATGGAACCACTCACCCACATGTGATGGTAGCAAGCACAGCAGGCCAAAAAGGGAGCCTGCCCTCTATTGACTTACATGTATTCAAGGCATTGTGAAAAGCACATGGCTTGGAATCGAACCAATAACCTCATGGTAGCAAGCCCAGCAGTCCAAATAGGAAGCCTGCCCTCTATTGGCTTACAGTTTACAGGCAGACTGATGCAGATACTTGTGAAAGGTGGCAGGCACTGTGAAAAGTGGGTAGATCAGGGTTCGAACCAATAACCTTATAATTGCTGGACAAGCAGTCTAACCACTACATGTACTGTGCAAAGTTGAAAATGATATTTGTATACAGGTGTAAAGGAAGATTTTAATTTGCTACTGTTGGGGGCGGCAGAGATTCTGCCTTTTCTATTGTTAAACAAGTTTTTTTTAAAGGTCTTCCTTCCAAACAGGATTTCCATCAGTCTCTGCTTCCAAAACTTTCTTCTCTACACCTTCCTTTATTCGAGCAACTTGTACTCTGAGCAATGACTGGTTGAATAAACCAGTCTTCCTAATGCTGGAATATTTTTGGCCACCTTAGGTTCCCAAGTAAATTGTTTTAACGTGTAAAGGGAAAAAAATCACACTCTTTAAAGGTGGATGGTAATGCTATTTTTATGGGTAAAATTTTTTAAAACAAAATAAAATAAGTCACCTGTTAAAAGTCACTTTTTGGCCTTTAAAATGTTGTAGGAAGAATAACTAGGAAATTTTCAAAATGACTGCCATTGCTTGTTATTCTTCCTATATTTTTCAAAGGTCAAATCTGCGATTTTTAAAACAAAATAAAATAAGTCACCTGTTAAAAGTCACTTTTGGGCCTTTAAAATGTTGTAGGAAGAACAACTAGGACATTTCAAAATGACTGCCATTGCTTGTTGTTCTTCCTATATTTTTCAAAGGTCAAATCTGCGATGGCCCTGTAGCCAAAATATCTTTCTCATGACATACTCTGACTGTGTGCCAAATTCCATGCTTGTATCATCAAAGGCACAATCACATTACCAGGGGCCAATTTCATAGAGCTGCTAAGCACAATAATTTGCTTAGCATGAAATTTCCTCCTTGATAAAAAAACAGGGTTACCAACCAAATTTCCATGTGTTCCATATTGCTTGTTGCTGGTATTCAGCTGTTGTTTGCTTCTCCTGAAAATCACGTGGAAATTTGGTTGGTTATCCTGTTTTATCAATGAAGAAATTTCATGCTAAGCAGCTCTATGAAATTGGGCCCTGCTTGCCTTACTGTAACAGACAAACACTCAAAGAATCTGATAAAAAAAGGTCATCTATAACAATTCCACAATGACATAATTGTTTGCTTTAATCGGTTTTAGTTTCATCTCCTTGAAATAGATTATTTTCAAATGAGAGTAATTACACTTTTACAGCATGATTAAATTTTGGCTAACATAAAATTGTTTTTTTTTGTTCTTCTTTTTTTTTCTTAAATCTATATTTTGTTTACGACTACTCTGTTTATTAAAAGAGTTATGCATTAATTTATTAGGCTGTAATATTTCTGATTGCTATTAAATAATAGAAAAATATGTCTTCTAGTATTAGATAACTTTTCAGAAGTGAATCTCTTTCTTCTTGCCGTCCATCCATCATGCTGCCATTGATAAATATTATTGGGAAAGTAGTCTGGCCCCTTTTCTGTAATATAAAAAACCAGTAGTCATGACTGATATGGTACACTGGTCACAAGACAAAGAGGATGGTAGCATTGTGGTCATTTTGGAAACCACAGTTTCGACTTTGGCTCCATGAGCGGTTTTGAAAATGTGCACTTTTGTCATGGGACTTAAGAACAGGTGCATTGTGACTACTCAAAAGCTGGAGCCAAAGCCGTGGTTTGACAAAATTGTCCACTGAATCCACCTCCGATGACATCACAATAAAATCCAGCAGCCATGTTGGATTATAACAAGCCCAGAATACTGCAACCTCATCCCAAGGTTGACCGCTCTCTCGCCCTGGTATTGGATCATTTGCATATCCAAAACTTTTGGATACGTATGCAAATTAGAATAGTCTGGCTGCTTTTCAAAATTCACATCTTCGTCATGGTCTCGTGGTCCGGTACCAGATTTAATAGCCTGTTTGTACATTGGTTGCCGGCCGGTTGTTTTGACAAAGGTTAACATTTGGTTTTGTCCAATCAGGGTCCAAGTAAGGAGTTTCCCTCCCAGGGTTTACTATTGTAAACATGGTTGGAAATAAAGTAAACCATGGGGACGAGGTTGAGAATACTGCTCTGTTCTGAGCGAATACCAGCCTTGAATCAATAAAAGCTACAGTACATCGGTGCTTGTTTTGGCTGGTAACCTTTTGTCTGCTAAACTCGTACCCTTCCCTTGTTCAAAAGGTTTGTGATATGAACTGCTCCATGACATTGGTTTGAGCAAGTCAATGGGGGGGGGGGGGTCATAACCTGATACAAGATGCCAATAAAAACAAAAATACAAATTAATTTAATTACTGGATGACTGCAATCTTTGAGGGCCAGCCATTCATGATCCTCTTACTTTACTTAAATCAAACAACAAATCGTGACGTGAAAAACATAAATTTGTAGGATGCAAAAGATTACCCCATTTTTTTGCACACGGTTATACATTTTGTCAAAAGGAAAATAGTTGTACAAATACGACTGAAATAGACCTCCCTCTTGTGTAACAATTTTTTTGTAAAAACCTCCAACTCAAGCCAAACCAAACCAAGGCCCTTTTCGAATCCACGGCTTCGGCTCCGGATTGGGGATTCAGGCCCAGTTTTCTTGTCTGAAGCCCTGACCGCAAAGCATGTGTACGTTAAAATAATTGAGGGAGCCTAGCTAGCCTGAGCCGATTTTGGAGCCGAAGCCGTGAATTCGAAAAGGGCCCCAAGACTCAAAGAAAAGAATAGTCTGGTACCCCCTTACTTCATTGTTGGGATTAGTAGTCATGATTTATATCGATGCAGGGAGCAAGACATAGATGTTTCACATAGGTTCCAAAGCTTCAAATTTGAATTTGGATATGGCAGGAGTAGGGAGGCAAACACATGGCATACTGGCTTCAAAAAATCAAAACATCTACAACTCTTTCCTTCTTCCAAATCTGAATCCGTTAAACTGTGATTCAAAGTTTTCTCCATACCTTGGCCGACCACAAGTTAATATTAATACTCTACTTTGGGGTGAAAACACAAACCAAAAAACAAAAAACACTGCAACAATAAATTATATTTATAAATAAATCAAATAAATGTAGATTTCTGTGGAATTTTTTGCTCTCAAAATCCTCGTGCAAATTAAACGCCCATGTGTACAATTTAGCATGGGTGATGACCGCTATCTTAACGGTCTAAATATATCACTTGCTTTTCCCAATTTACATTTTAAAGGGTGAGCAAGCGACGACAAAAAAATAAAACAAAACGTAGCAATATAACGGCATGTTTGGTATTTACAAGTGGACGAGACTGTAGTCGTGTGGTCAGCTTGGGGTCTTGTGAATCTGGCAACTGTGTTGGTGCTTTTTTTCTGCATCAAGGCTGGAAGTGGAATAACACCTTCTGCAAAGTGGAAAGCCAGAATTGCAACAGAATGGTGTCATCTGTTCTAGTATCTTACCCAGCCAATTTCATAAAGCCGTTAAGCTCAAAGCATAGCTAAATTGGGTTACCGGCTAAAATGCCATGCAATTTACACTGCTCACGACTTGGCTCCATGTTGATTTTCTGCTCAGCAATAATGTTTTTCTGCTCGACAGCTGAATGAAATTGGGTCCAGTTTCCATCGTGGCTGATGCAATGACACAAATCATGCCTCTGCGCGAACCTCCAAGCTTTGCGCATGTGAGTTATACAAAGCGCTTAAAACTGACTTCGACTTAGAACTGAAACTTCTACAACACTTCGTCTGACGAACTTAATGGTCATGCTGGATGTATGGCTCCAAAATAACAATACAATTACATCATACATGTACCTTAAATATTTACATAATTAACGTAAACTATGTACTAAGAAGTCCTTTACTTTTTACCGTACAAATACAAACATGGGAAGCACTGCTACATGTAAACACTGGATAATTATTCACAAAAAAAATAATAAGTTCATCTCCGAGATATCAGGAATGAAGGTTTTAAAAATGAAGAAGAAAATGAACGGCCCTACTATTTGTTAAGAATGTATTCCATACTACTGTAACATATTTAACTGTTTGTACAAGTTACTCCAGTATGTTATTTTTTTTTACAGGTTTATACCGTTACCAAAAACTTATTTTGTTAAAGGGAAACGATCCTTCGTCATGATTCTTTATAATAATTGTTACGAATCTGTAAATTTGGGGCACAATTTTCTCTTGTTCTCTTCTTCAACAGTTTTAAAATGGGAACTGCTGACCTTGTGCATTGGGGTCATCACGCCGCCATCTTCGAGGTAAAAAGATGACGCAACAATAGAAAACGCACATCTATGTACGCGCAGCGCACAGAACCGGTCAACGAGTGACCTTCTCTTGACCTCTAGACGAGGGCGCCCTTCTCAAATGATGCCATGCGCATAAGGTCTACTCCCAAAAGTTGAAGATATTTCTGTCATCATCATCATCATCATACATGTATACATCCATAGATATGCCAACATACTAGTGCCATAAAAAAAAAGTGGTGTTGAACTTTAACAAACACGATATTATTATCTAAAATGGGGAATAATTATTATAAATCTTATCAAAAAGACAAATGAAAAAGCCCATAAGCTGCTCAACTCACATACGGGAGTACCTCATGTGAGACCCATGCTTTCCAACACTACGGATTTGATAATATCGTAAAGACTCTATTAACCTACACTACGCTGAGTTGTCGCTAAATCCATTTTGCTTAGCGACTTTAGATTGATTCATTGACCAACCCGTCTTTAAAGGTATTATACAGGAATTAGTAAAAGGATAAAAAACATCATTGATGAATTTTGAGTCGGAAAGCTTACTGATTAAGCAGTTCATACTACAACCATTTTTTTCTGTGGAATAATTCCCTCTGAAATGAAGTCATTTTCGAGAAAACTGTATCTGAAAACCTTTTTAAAAAAGGTATCAGCTGATTTCGGTTGATACAACCGAAATAATGTGCTTACATGCTGAAAATGTGAATGTTTTTTTCACGACTTTGTCTTGACCCACACAACGGATTAAGCCCAAACTTTCACAGGTTTGTCATTTCATGGTTGATCACACAAAACATGGACACTGTCTGCGACTATTTTGTCAGCTCTACCAATCTTGTATAACACATTTAAGATGAATCTTAGTGTTTCAGGAAAATTGGCCCACTGCTGGATTTTACTAAAGCACTGAGAATCATCTTAAGAACTTGAGTTGTCAGTGTCACCATGGTGAATAGTATTGCGACCTCACACTTTGCTTATCAATTAAGATTGATTCACAGTTAAGATCAATCAAAGCTCTTTATGAAATCGAGTCTGGTTTCAGGAAGTAGAGGAGATGGTGTGAAGTAAGGGAGGGAGGGGTGGGGGGAATATTGAGGGAAATCCACTGCAGGTATGTACAGCTCTGGGGGGAACGAACCCACTCTGGCGACTACCTTGTGGCATCACTTGAATCCCATGGCAGTATCCGACGGCTCTCTGGGTGGTGCGGGGTGCGGCTCTAGTGGGTGGAGTTCACAGATTTACGGGTGGTCCCAGGCTTCCTCAGCCCCATTGTCTTACAAACCCAGCTGGCTATGTCGACCTCTTCCGTTTCAGATTTCTTAGTGAAGGGGTGAACCTGGAGTTAGGGAAAGGAAAGAGATAAGATTTGAAAATATGTCTGTTTACTTATGGGTAAAAAAAAGGGGGATATAACTTCGATAAATCATCACTTCAAGGAAAAACCTTCCTAAATCTTCCAACATTTATCACATATATAATTTAAGTCAGTAGAGTTTAGAAAAACAACCATAGGATCAAGCACGCAGATCTTTCCGACCCCGATAGTGTTCTAAGCTACAATAAACTGAAGGAGTTGAGTTGATACAGGAAGATTATCAAAAAGCTGAAAGACGTAAGCTTCAATTTGAATGTCAGACTGAAAATTTTCTTTGTCAAATATTCAGGCAATCTTTACCTAAGAAAACCGAACACCCGTACACTATTTCCAAAGAATGCGTACAGCACGAGGGTACCAGCTTTGCTGATCTGAAGGTTGCTTTCGGAAACGCTGCCTATAGTCTGAAGACGTCAACATTGACTTGTGACAAATTGCTCAGAATACTTCTGCCTAAAAGTTCTTAAAAAGAGAACCAAAAAGGAACTTACCAGAAGATTCCTGAGCTCTGCTCTCTCTTGTGGATTCTTAATTAAGCTGTTAAAGAAGACAGAGAGAGGACAAGTTACCTTCATATTTCCTGGTGATAATTTTGTTGGTAAGCATGACCTTAGATGTAGGTCACACCCGTTAAAGGTATAACACGGATTGGTAAGGATAAAAAACATCATTGTTTCAATTTCAGTCTGAAAGCTTACTGATTATGAAGTTCATACTAGAATCATTTTTTTTATGTGAAATATTTCACTCTGAAATGAAGTCACATTCAAGAAAACTGTATCTGAAATCCTTAAAAAAAATGCAACAGCTGATTGTTACAATCAAAATAAAGGACAATGTGTTTAAATGCAAAAAATTGTACATGTGTCATTGACACGAGACACACAGTCATTCTTACCTTGCCCTTCTGACGGACAGTTTAATCAGCGTTTTTTTTTTGTAAATTCTTGCAAACGGCCAAAGCTTAGTGCTTGCTAATTGCATTCTATTGATCACAGACTATGGGCTTTGGAACAACAGCCTGGGTGATCCCGGTATGATTTGTCCTTGACTATAATTGCTTTGTCCTTTGGATTGGACATTCCCAGTGTCCTTCAGTACAGTAGCGTGGAGGAATGGCTAATGACCTCCGGACACTCATCACTGAGTATCGCTCAACACACAAAACACTTCATGGCTACACCAAATCACAAAGACTCACCATTTGTTTACAAAATCTACAAATTCTGGCGAAAACACTTTTGCGGGTAGTTTAGGTGGTGGCTGCAGGAAAGAGAGTGACAACACAGTTAGGAGATTTACTTTCACTTGTTAATTTGATAACTCTGGTCATGAAGCCTAGGATTCTCAGAAAAGCCACCAATTCGGATACAGCCTTAACCCTCTTGCTGTCTGACCATTCAATACCATTCACTGTGGTTTTGAATAAGGGAATCAATGTGTGGTAAAGAGGTTTTAAACTAGTGGTTTAAACCCGCCGAGGCCTGGTTCTTGATAATATCACCGAGATGAAGTTGAGGTAATACTATCAAGAACCAGGCCTCGGCGGGTTTAAAACACTAGTTTAAAACCGATTCAACACACTTTCATTCCCATTCATAAATACCTTTCCCCTAAAAATATCCAAAAACCCTGTAAAAGTTGAGAACAAATCTGACAGTTTAGCCCTTAGCTCACCTCGACTCGGCGTTGAATTTCTATGCGTGTAGAAAAACCGCGTCGCGCAAGTTTCAAACTTGCGCGCTTAAGTTTCAAGCTTTCGCACGCAAGTTTCTAACTTGCGCGAAATAAACTATGTGGCTTACCAAATTTACGCGGTCCGCGCAAATGTGATAGCGTCTTTGATAAAAAGTTGCCAGTCCATGTTTAAACACTTCTAGCCGTCTCTATATCGTCCGTTTAAACACGGCCACGTGATGTCCTGTCGTCCAATCAGAAGGGATAAACTGTCCCAGGTAATTATGAATGATAGATAAACTATGCCAGCCTGCAATATGATACCATGAGGGAATGCATGTACACAGTTAGTTCTGTGCACAGTTGTGCCACCGTACACAACCTTGGCAGTCGAATGGTTTCAAATGGTTGGTCAACTCACTGGAAAACGTTGCCAAGAATCACTGACAGTAGGAGGGTTAATTGCTGAGGAAAGTGTGATGTCACAACACAACACAACGTCACAAATCAATCTGAGAACTCATCTGGAGATGAACTTTTAGTGTTTTGTGAAATGGAGCCCTGTACAAATATGGCAGACAGTACTTAGGTTGATATTCAGGGTAGGGTTTCACTTACTTCATTTACAATGCACTCCAGAAGTTCAAAGATGGCCATGGATCGTGGAGCATCTCCAAAAGCTGCACAGGGAAAAGACAAAGTAATAATAAATAATGTGTCTACCCTTAATTTGGGGGGTGAATACCCAGCAGGACCAGTTAGCTTGTTGTGTCTCACCTGTCCACCTGCTTTTCACCTGTCCATATTTCGTATTAAATAGGGATGATTTTCAGCACTGAACTAGCCAGCCCGACCACTCGAAGAGAATTTTTACTTGTCCTGTTTTAACAAGCTTTTGGGACCACTGATAAGGAAGACTGCTGGCAGTAGGGTTGTTCAAACCCACGATGAAAACAAATTACACACGATAAACCAGTCAGTATTAGGATAAAATGGCCTATCTCCGTACATGTATCCGTAGACTTGCGAAACCTCTCTACTGATGATGATAGAACTTACTGCTTATGGGCCTGCCTGGGGGCTTGCTGCAGGACTTCTGTGCTGAACTATCATACGGTAGACCAAATATCTGACAGATCTCCTTGTCGTCTGGTGGTGGGATGGGGTACCGTCCAATGGACATCTCAACGATGGACAAACCCATGCTCCAGATATCTGATTGCACTGAGTAATGAATCCCTTGAAGTCTTTCCGGCTGTCAGGGGCAAAACAAGAAATAATTTTTCACTTCAACAAAATTTATACTTGCTTTTGTGAGCGCCCAGTTTCAAAAGCGCCCAGTTTCGCAAGCACCCAGGTTAATGGAGCTAGTGAAGCACAGAGGAATCATGCTTACCAGCCGAAAAACACTAAGAAATGTGCAGTACTCACGACTGGTTCCCTACTTAGTTTATTTGCTCTGAAACGCATAAATTTGTTAATGCAATATTTTCTGCAAACTCAGCTTTAGGAAACTGGGCTAAAATTTCATATAAATCTTTGTTGTTAAAAGCATGTTTTATAACTTTTTGTGTGATCATACCATCGACAATAAAAGTTGTGAGTTTTCTCTTTAAAATTTATGCTTCTAAGGGACTGACTGGCACCCCTCAACAAAGATATTGAAAAAATAGGGAGACCGCCAACATTGGGGCTAGATTGTTCAGTTGGTAACCTACATGTAGATGAAAAAGCAAAGTTTGTCAAGACCGTTTTTGGGACCATAAACAGCCTCTTGCGTAACTCTACTTACCGACATGTACGACCTAGTTCCCACAAATGAGTTGGCCATTGAGTCAATCAGCTGACCGCTCACTCCAAAATCACACATCTTGATCTCTCCCCTAGAGTTGACCAATATGTTGGAGGGTTTCACATCTGCATTTAACACAGAAAACAACAACATTAAATGAGTGATGATTCAAGTTAAGAGTTTTGGCAAACCTCAAATTTGTTTGAAACCGTATTCATGGACACTTCCCATTTCCTTATGGCACTACCAGTTATACACTACCACGCAATGGTCTTCTTGCATTGATACTTTAACATTAGACTTTCACTTACTACTCTACTTTCATTTTCTCATTTCCAGTTACTAAATCATTGTGAAAATATGAATAATAAAAGGCAATACATGTAACATCTAATCATTTTTAAAATAAATAAAAAAGCATGTATCATTATATTAATTAACAGACATAGGCCTACTGATTAATATGACAAAATCCATTATGGCATTGCCCGCACAGAGGAGATTCAAGGTTTTGTAGCATACATGTAATGAACAAACTGCATTCATGTTCCCAATTTTATAGAGCTGCTTATGCACAAAAACGTAGCTCAGCGCAAGAAAATGATGCTTACCAGAATAAGGTTACCAGCCGAAATACCATGTCACATGTAGTATCTGTGACTGGTATCCTGCTTATTATTGCTGAGCAGACAATATTTCAGCAATATTTTCTGTTTCAGCAGCTCTATGACATTGGTCTACATGTACTTGTACAAAAATACCTAAGCACAACAAAATTATGCTTACCAGAATAAGGTACATGTAAGCTGCCAAAATAACATGTCACAAGTACCATCTACATGTATGACTTGTATTCTGCTCATTTGTGCTTTTCAGAAAATTGATCAACAGTATTTGCTGCTTAAAGGCACATTACAGAATTGGTTTTTGCTAGCAAAGCAGTTGCTGGCAGTGTAAGCACTTTATGTAATCCACCATATGCATAAACTGACAAACCTGTAGAAGTTTGAGATCGATCGGCCATCTGGGTCACGAGAAAATAGTGAAAAACCGATTACACATTTGCATGAAATCATATAGGTTCAACAAACGAATAAAACGCTCACTGAGCGATAAACTCCAATCAGAAAATTAGTTTATTCATTTCTCATCAAATATGGCATTTCAGACAGAAATATTTCAAGGGATGTTTTCTACTATCATCATCATTAGACCGTGTAAGTTTTATGTAAATCTGTGATCAAAAGTATATTTTACAATTACCAAATAATGTTCCTTTAAGTAGCTCTAAAAATTGGGACCAATTCTTTATTCAAGCCAGGAAAGAAACAGTACTGCTTAGCTACAATGTATCAGACTATTGGTCATTTTCACTGAATGCATGCAGCGATTGAGATTGGTGGACGTGAAGCTGAAAATGACATACACATTTTCATATCATCCATGATTAAAAAACAACCACGAAGCATTTCGTGCGGCATGAGGCACAATTTATAAATCTACATGACGTGTGTGTAAGCGTAGTAGTAGTCAATGTACAAAAAAATATCACAGGGCAAATTATGTTTGACGTTAATGTTATAATCCTGAAGCAAGCACACTGTATCGTGATACATGGTTGTCAGGTTTCATTTGACAGCACTGTGGGGGTTAGGTGTCATTTAATGCGCAATATAGTGCATGAGTGGGTGGGTATACAAAATTGCATCCACTCATAGCTCATCTCATTAAGTACAGTAACGTTAAGTACATTATAAAAAGGATGTTACATAAACGTACATGAAAGAGCCAGACAGTTCTTCGGAGGTCTTAAATTGTTATTTTTCTGACTAATGCTTTTACAATGAGTTTCGGTCGAAATTATTTCTCTGTCGGATTGGTACTGCTATGAAATTTACAATCCATGAGCTTTCAGATTGAGGAGCCAAATTTTATACAGCTGCTTAAGCACAAAAAACAGCTAAGCATAACACAAGTATGCTTAAAGGAACATTACAGAATTGGTTTTTGCTAACAAAACAGTTGCTGGCAGTGTAAGCACTTTATGTAATCCACCGTATACATAAATTGACAAACCTGTAGAAGTTTGAGATCGATCGGCCATCTGGGTCACGAGAAAATAGTGAAAAACCGATTACACATTTGCATGAAATCATATAGATTCAACAAATGAATAAAACGCTCACTGAGCGATAAACTCCAATCGGAAAATTAGTCTATTCATTTCTCATTAAATATGGCATTTCAGACAGAAATATTTAAAGGGATGTTTTCTACTATCATCATCATTAGACCGTGTAAGTTTTATGTAAATCTGTGATCAAAAAGTATATTTTACAAGTTTTTTTCTTACCAATTCTGTAATGTTCCTTTAACAGAATAAGGTTACCAACCAAAATACCATGTCACATACACATGTACCTTCTTTGACTGGTACCCTGCTTTGTTTGTTGTTGCTTAGCAGAAGATATTAAGCAAACGTTTGTGCTTAAAGCAGCTGCTGTATGAAATTGATTACCACAATCCTACCTTTAAAGGGACACAATTGACGAACGGACGGTTTAGGAATAATGAATACAGGTAGGGGGAGGGAAACCTAGGCAACCACATTTTGTTGCTGCTTAGCAGAAGATATTAAGTAAACGTTTGTGCTTAAAGCAGCTGCTGTATGAAATTGATTACCACAAGCCTACCTTTAAAGGGACACAATTGACGAACGGACGGTTTAGGAATAATGAATACAGGTAGGGGGAGGGAAACCTAGGCAACCACATCCTGGCTGAACCAAAGAATGTAACTGGATATGTACCGACCAGCCTCCTGTGTAAAAGGAGTAACTGATCTGGATAGGGGTATGACTGAATAGTAAATAAATCCACTGGCTAAGGGCCAAACCTTTACACGACAGCAGATAAACAGGAAGAAAGTCTAGATGTATCTTTATTATTGAATCTATGAATGGACAAGCTTCAAGTTAAACGCCTGCTAAATTTAACACTCGTCCAATACATTCATTCTACATTGTATGTACAATGAAAATGTATATTATTTTATGTACATACTAGCCCCGAACGATATCAAAAATGTTAAATGACGGTATTTCGTCAGGTAAATATCGCCGATATGACGATATATTGCAAAGGTTTTAGAAAATTGAAAGTACCCTACAGAATGAGATAACAATGACTCAATCAAAGGCGAAAAAAAAACCCCAAAAACAGTTTTACCGCAGGGAGAAAATGACAGTTAAATAAACAACAAGACATGACTGTAAATGGATACAAAATATTTGAATTAACATTCATGAACACAGAACACCTTACATGTACATTTTTGTGCGCTTTTTATCACTGGTTCCGACTCAATTAATCCATGGTTTCTACACCTCCACGATTGAATGTTGCAATCTCTAAGAACGATTCGCTCACTTGACATCAAATACACGGTCATGTAAATACGTTTACCCTACATTTCCCGACCTTCAGTTTCCTTCCAACTGGCAGTTGATGTTTTAATCATCACAGAGATTGAACCGAGTTTAAAACAAACATCGATATTGAGGATATTGTCCTCAATATCGTATCGTGACGATATTGTTGTGATATCGTCCACAGCTAGTACATATCATCATGTACAATACTAGGCCTTGCGCTTAAGCTTTTTGTAAAGTAGCCCGCCGGGCCAGTAAACTGTGCAGTTTACTGGCCCCCAGGAAGTTTTAGTAGCCCAATTTTTAAACAGGAATTGCCATAAATGTAATGTTCTGATGTGTTAATGTTAACGATCACAACCAGTTTAATGATCAAATGAAGTTATATTCACACACTCAATAACGATTAACACATTTGATACATTTATTATTCACATCTGAAAAGGAAGAAATGAGCATTTGAAACAAGTACAGTGTTGTAGGTTGCACAGTTTTTAGTAGCCCACAGTGCAAGTTAAGAAAAGGTGTTTACTAGCCCATAGCATTTTTTACTAGACAATGTACGCCGGGCTAGTGTTAAGGGCGAGCCCTGAATACATACAAAATGTGATCCAGAAATACGGTGTCCCACCTTGCTGTAAATTCAACACCAACGGGTGTCCAAAATTGCTCATTTTCAATTTAAAAGTGAAATACTGGAGTGTGTCAAACACACCTCTGGCTGTTACCGCATACAGGTATTGCCAGTTTTCTTCAAACACTGTATATAGTGTACAAATATTGACTGCTTTGAGTGCTATGGTTAAAACTACGAGGCCCGAGGTGATCCCCGGCGCGTTCTATTTTCCCAAAGTGAAGCAGAGGAAAAATAGAATGCGCCGGGGATCACCGAGGGCGTCGTAGTTTTAACCTTAGCACGAGCAAAAAGCAGTCAATATTTGTTTTATAACACCCCGTACATTTCTAAATACTGGGCGTCTAGGTACCACGAAGCTGCTGTTGCTATGGGTACAGTACATTGGTTGCCATGGATAGTACATCGGTTGCTACCAGTATAGTACGGTTTCTAGAACAAATAAGACATATCATGTGACGCGCTCTAAACCAATCAAAAGGCAGAACATTTGTAAGGGGGTGTTATAATTATTTTTTAATGTATAGTAGTGACCCAGTTTATCTGACTTCATCATTACAGTAAATCTCGGTTGTCCGCCATTTGGGCAGTCCGTTTCCCCATGTGTTAGTTTGCAGTGAGTATCGTTAGGGATTGTGCTTGCCTTTTCCCACACTCACCATTAACGTAGCACACATTTTCACTTCCAAAATGGAAGACCATGAGCAGACAGTAGCCGAGCCTGACATCGGCCATGTTCTATGGTTCATCAATACTTATCATTAAAGGAACATTACAGAATTGGTTTGTTGCTAACAAAACAGTTGCTGACAGTGTAAGCACTTTATGTAATCCACCGTATACATAAACTGACAAACCTGTAGAAGTTTGAAATCGATCGGCCATCTGGGTCACGAGAAAATAGTGAAAAACCGATTACACATTTGCATGAAACCATATAGATTCAACAAATGAATAAAACGCTCACTGAGCGATAAACTCCAATCGGAAAATTAGTTTATTCATTTCTCATCAAATATGGCATTTCAGACAGAAATATTTCAAGGGATGTTTTCTACTATCATCATCATTAGACCGTGTAAGTTTTATGTAAATCTGTGATCAAAAAGTACATTTTACAAGTTTTTTTTCTTACCAATTCTGTAATTTTCTTTTAAGAGTAAAAGGAAAGCATCAAGTGTACATGGAATATCATCCCACCAATCTCCCACTGACATTTTGATTAATGACTGTCTATAGACTCACTGACTGTTTAATTGATCACGGTGGCAGCCATCTTGTTTTTTGTTCTATCATTCACATCAATGTAACCAAACTGAGGCTTCAAGGTCAAACTCTGGGTTTTTCCCTCAATTTTTGTAGTGACTGGCCAGCAGGACCAGTTAGCTTGTCATTCTACTAGTCCACCAGCTCTTTCACTAAGTCAATACTTCAAATGAAATCGGGATGCTTTCCAACACTGCACCACAGCCGAACAACTAGGCAAGCTTGGAGAGAATTCTGACTGGTCCTCGTGTGTACAGATTGGCATTTGGCCAGCGGACCGCTGTTAAGAGAGAAAACTTAAACTGCCTTGACCTTGCACAAAGGAAGTACATATTTATACTGTACTTCTGGTTTCTTTATTTCAATATCTTAAATTGAAACAAGTGACCTAAAGATCAAATATGCAACAATGTACAGTTTTTTCTACAATAATGTGTTCAATGTATTGGGTATATTTAACAGTTTTACATTTGGCCAAATAAAATTAATAACCTGTCTAGCGTTTTCGCCTACTTCCTTTCTAGAGGCTGCCTCCTTTTTTTCTTTTTTTAAAGGATAAATTTTTACGATCTCCGACGAATTATCATTATTTTTTTAACACATGATCGTTATTTTAGACTTTTAGCACACCCAAAAAACACAAAGAAAAAAAAAGCTGGCAGCCATCTTGAAAAATAGCTCGGCCGGTTGTCTTAAAAAATGAGTCGGGCGACCAATAACAAAAAAATAATAAAAAAACCTACTTCCTTTTTTTTAAAAAGGCAGGCACTAAACATGTTTTTTTTGGCCTTATAATTACATGTTCATGTACTATTTTTTCAATTAAAAAAACGGCACTTCATCATGTAGATGAAATCCAGGCCTGCTCATGGCCAAGTGTTGTATAGTCTCCTCAATAGTATTTTTCTAATTGACTAGATGCACTTTTATAGAGGTTGGGTTTTGTCACTGTTGATGTACATCAACAGTCTAACGCCTTAACCACTGCGGTGTCTGTGCTGATACTCATTGATACATCATGCATGAAGGATAATTATCCAGTAACAACTCCTAGTTTATTTATAGGGAACTTGCGATGCTACAAACTATAATTAATAATGGTATTATTTAAAGGTACATGTAGCTACTGATCGTTCCCCTCTACCATTGTCTACACGGCATAGTCTTTGGTTCTTCAGTAAACAGAGCCAAAAAATTGTGCTTAATCATTTTCTGCTCAGCAAAAAATTTGCAGGAAACCAGTCACAGATAGTACAAATACATGTGGAATGGCATTTCGGCTAGTAACCTTATTCCGGTAAGCAATTTTTGTGTGTGCTTAGCTACTTTTTGTCATGAGTTACACTATCTACAGGGCCCATTTTCATAGAGCTGCATAAAATAGCTAAGCACTACCAAATGCTTATCAGAATAAGGTCACCAGCCAGAATACCATGTCATTATGCACCATCTTTGACTGGAATCCAACTTACTTTTGCTTAGCAGAAAATTGTTAAGCAAAAATTGTCTGCTTTAAAAGCAGGCTCCATGAAAGTGGGCTCAGGTCAAATGTTCACGAATGCGTTATCAGAGTCTAGGGCCATTTTCCAAACCACTGTTAGGGCGCAGGCTTCGTCATTTATTTGGCAAAATGAGTGCTTTCGATACGAGGCTTAAATCAGGCGGATGGAGCCCAAGCCCAAGCCATAGCCATGGTTTTGAAAAGGCCTTACATGTATTTCAGCTTGTAATTTGTAGCATTTGTTCTATTTGCTGCATGTTCCATGACCAAAAAATTAGTTTCAGTATTTTATACATAATCTTCAAAATGATAGTATTTTTAGATGGAATACTTTTTTTCGGGGTGTTTAACCAATCATCTTTGATTCCAGTAAAGCCTTTTGCTCATAAATGGCATACAAAATATTAACGTTCACTTTAAATCGCCTCGATCCGTCTAACAGGGTCTACCCATGGGGGATGGCTAGCAAATTTGCCTCTCATTCTGTTAACGGATTTCAATGGCTCGGTGTTGTTTTTTTCTTTTCCCAATGACGACTGCTCTTTATGCAGCAGGCGACGATAAATCACGCTAACTCTAGGGCCCCGTGTAACTACAGAATTCACTGACGTCAATGCAGAATGCAATTACACAGTGTCCAATCTAATTCGGCCGACACCGTGTCTTCCTGCAATGGATATATCTCAGTCCCAGTGCAGAAATCAAGAGCGAATGCACTGTGCATTCAGTTATCAGATACCCTCCAAACGGACTTATTAAAAAAAATACCGAAAATCAACAGAGTAGACATTGTAAGTGTTGATGAGTTTGTTTTGACGTTTGTCGAAAATTAAGATTAAACAGTTTCTAGAATGCAGAGAAGGGTGAAGTTTGCAACGAGGAATGACTTTTTTGGAGACAAATTAGACGGTGTGATTGTACCAAAAATTGAAAGTCCTGACAGTCGGTAGTCACCTCCAGTCAATCTACAGATGAAAGTAGCCGAACTTCCAATAAATCAAATTCCCTACACCTTCACACAAACTAAAAAAACTAGAGGTTGGGACCAAAACAAGGTTTTGTTTTCCATCCCTGTGGTGGAAAGTAAAGTGTCTTTCAAGACAGTTTGAAGACAAAATGAGATCTGTGTGAGAAAAAAATCCTAAAATTAGTTTAGGACTTTTTGTCGCATCTTCTGTAGGCGCTTTGTAACCTTAGGAAAAAGGCGCCTGATAAAATGCTAATATGTATGTATGTATGTAAAATCAGGAAAAATCCGGCCTGATTGTATCCTGTAGAGGCAACCCTCTTGTGTTGTACATTTGACATGCTACATGTCAGCATTCTCCTACGGATTTTTTCAAAACTGTGATTCTGGACCCATATTTTGGAAGTTTGATTTAGGCACGCTCAACTGAAACGAGGTCTTCAGAATGCTCGTTACTCGGTGTTTATCTTTGGTTTTAAAAGCCCAACTGTGCAATCTGGGGTATTCCAAATGATTTATTTATGACTTTTGTGATTTGTTTTTGTGTGAATTTGATCTGAAGTCCCCCCCCCCCCCGAAAAAAAAAAACTAAAAAATAATAATAAATACGTTTTTTTTTAATTAAATAAATACGTTGTGTATCGGCTGCAATTTGCGCCTATTGGCCCGATACGCAAGCTCGTGCATGGAAAGAAACATTCCATGTCACCCTCTACTTTGAGTCAATTGATGTCTATATTTTCAACTTCTCAATGCAAGATACGTCTTGCGCGCAAATGTCAATCCAGTCCTCAGTCTGAAAAAGTCTTCCTCACTCTGCCCTGTGAACTGACTCATGGAACCAAGTAATCAGATCTCCCGGGCAAATCAGATTAGTATTGGATTATCTACATAGGCCGGGATTAGGGATGATCCCTGAAACACTTTGGTTTTCAAATGCTGACGGGAGATTGAAAAATGCTGAGATGTGGTTTTTGTTTGTGTGCAACAGAGAGTCAATTTGAAGGTGATGATAACAATGAATTGTTCTACAACAGTGAGTTTCGTCAGATGTATTACATGTACACTAATGGAATTAAAAACTCCACTGGTTAATTATTATGTATTTATTTCTAAAACCTGTACAGTTTGAGTGATTGGCACTTCAAAATCCAATATTTATTCAGCTCATTTAAAATTCTCTTAATTGAGTAGTGTGTACACTCTCAAGGTATTTGAGGCAAAAGTATTGTCTCCTTTTTTTCAGTAAATTTGTATTTCCCCTTTAAAAGCATCGCAATCAAACTGAAGCTAAAAGGGTTGTACAGAGATAAATCAGTGGTTACTTATTGATGCTATAAAAATTATGAGGAACATGAAGAAACAAAGAGGTAGACTAATTGGGTTGTACCATACATCGATGTGTGGTACGCACTGTATACTCATTGCTTTTCCTAGTCCACAGAAAAAAGAATCCACAGGCATACTACTCAGCAGGATTCGAACCACGACCTGCATCTAGAGGCTGATATTAACACTAGACCATGAGTGTGTCGTGTGGTAAGCCGTACTCATGCTTTCCTAGTCTGCAGGAAAAAGATTACAGCATATACCCAGTGGTTAACCCACGACCTGCTTCTAGAGCAGATATCTACCACTTAGACATTGAGTGTGCCCGGTGGGGTAAGCACTGTATACTCATTGCTTTCCCTAGTCCTGCCGGGACAAAAGAATCCACAGGCAAACTACCCAGGTGGGATTCGAACCCCACGAACCCTGCATTCTAGAGGCAGGTATCTTAACCACATAGACCATAAGCCTTTTTGAAATTGGTGGACACATTACCAGTGCACTGTCTGGTTTGGGTAAATTTGTCTGTATACACCCTAAACCAACAGTGCACTCCTACAGTGTCCACCATACCTCAAAAAGGCCAATTGAGTGTGCCCGGTGACGTGAAGCCAGTTCCAATCAAGATGATCAACTTAAACGGGATGCCTCAATTAGACAAGGTTATCAATACTGTATGTATTGTGTACGTTGGTACTGTAAACGTAAAATGTAGTTCATTATAAAGAGTGAACTAATTAACGGTCCCTTTAAGGGGAAAGTACATTATTAGTTTTTTGTAAGAGTAATTAACTCCCATCCTCTTATTACACCTGGCTTATTTCAATTGCAGAGATGAAAATCAGCAACAGAGATTTTTAGGGTCTTCAAATGCTATTTACTTGACTTGACTCCGACAACATTTCAGATGACGATATTTCTCTGGAGGAGTGGTATGAACTTTATCATTCATGAGCTTTCAGATTGAAACTAATGAATTTTCTGTTTGGGTTATAAACAATCATGATAGCAGCATTTGGCCCCTTGGGCAAAAGTAAGGACAATCCTGTCCTGTACAAGGGCTGACCTACATTATGTAGACTTTTTTCAGGCTATTTAATAATAATTTTGCGAGGGAAAAACAAAATCGAAATCGATTAAGTATGAAGTTATTGTGTCTGTTCTTTTAAACAACAGCACAGACCTACAATGTTCAATATGTATGCTAGCAAGACTTGACACTTTCTGTAAACAACAACAACAACAATCAAAGAACACTTGTTTGTAAATGTTCAGTTATGTACAATTGACTGTGTAACAAAAAAATCCTATGTACTGTACACTGTTTTGCAAATGTAGGCCTACATAACCCCAATGTAAACAGCCAGGTTCTCCGCAGATTTTTCAAAACTGTGGGATTTTTCAAAACTGTCTGGCATTTTTGACCCAAAGTTTGCAAGTATAACCGACGCAACTGAAATAAAACGAGGAATGCTTTTTTTACTTTGGTTCTAAAAACCTCAACTATGCATTCTGTAGCATTCTAAATGGTTTATTTTACGACTTTTGTGAATTTGATCTGCGTGTGCTTGGCCAAAACCCTGGAGAGTAGAGGAGCCAGACCAAATATTGAGGGGGAGAGTTGCTTACCTCTGTGCATGATCTCATGTGTTTCCCTTAGATAACTCAGTCCTCTTAGAACCTACACCAGTGACACGTACAAGAAACAAGAGGGGAAATATTCAAATTACAAACACAGAAAATATTGAATAATGTTTCAAAGTGAAAGTGTACATAACTGTAAACTTGTAGTCATTTTTACAATGGCTTCTGACTGGCACCCCCAAACAAAGATATTGACAAAACAGGGAGACCGCCAACATTAGGGCTAGATAGTCAGTTGGTAGAGTGCCGGCACGTTAATCCGAGGTCGTTAATCCGCTCAAGTCAACTTTTCTTTGTTCAACCCCAAAATTATTAAAAACTACCCAGTCAGTTTCCCTTGTGGTTTATTACTTGACATTTTTTACAACGTATCACTCTTCTGTAAATAATACTTTGTACCATTGAACTGACTACAAATATGACTTACTGCAACTGTGACTTTGCCCAAGATGCTTTCGGGTATTCTGCCCTTCTCAGCTCTTTTCATCACCAAGTCCAGTGACCCACCATCCTGTCAAAATGAAAAAGAAAAACGAAAATGGATGAGATTATAGGCAATATATTTGGCCTGGAGTTAAGTATTTGATGGTGCAAGTGCAATTATGAAGGAACAAGATGTCATTTTGCGGAAGGAACTAAAAAGGCTGTTTGGATATTTTGAAGGGGCACCAAGGCCACGACCAGAGCAAAGAAAACGTGGCCTTTGTGTCATGCGATAAATTCCTCTTTTCATTTGTATCAGAATCAACAAATCAAGTCAAGCATGTCATCTGTTTCCCAGTATGGCCATAAAATATCAAAGTAATGTTTTGCCATTCCATTGTGACGATCACCCCTAATTTTTAGGTATTTCACCTTGTTCTCTTTGAACTCAGTTTTGAGAAACTGTAATGAGGGGCTTATATTAAAGATGTTTAAAATTTAAAAAGATTGTATCATCTTATTTTATCTTATTATATGAGTTCAGAAAATTTGGCCTGCGTGATGCCCCCAGGATGTAAAATCTTGCATCCATTCCTGGCCAATCAGACCAACAACTTAATTTTTTTTGTTTTTGGGGGGCCTTTTGTATTTCATTAACAATGTACATGTAAGTTACCCTTTATTCCCAAGGCTGGTGCTATAATAAATATTAACTCTTTCACTCCGTAATAGAATTTTTGAATTTCGCGCGGTTTGTCTGGAATTAATTATTGGACGCCGCCATCTAATGTGTCAATAATACCCTTTGCGCGATGGAAAGCCAAAGGCAGGGACTCAAAGCTGCTGCAACTAGGGTCAGAGGTCATCCAGATGGCAATACGGCATAAATTATGCAAAAAAGGCACACGTCATGGGGATGCCCCGAGTATCTAGAGTGACGTCAACGAGCCGCTGTGAGTGGCTTTCCGTAGGGAACGGACATTTCTGTGAGACGCTGTGAGCGGCTCACCTACCGAAAGAGTTAATATTTGCATAAAGTCATTTTAGACATAGAAGCCACGAAGGTTAAGCTTTTTTTAGTATATATAAAAACTGAAAAATAGGCCTACCCATTCTGAAATGTTTACCATGATACATCTTACTCTACAATGTAGTTCTGATAACATGCAATAATCAAAATAAAAATCTGCAATTTTTTTTGTATTTCTCCTTCCACTGTACAATGAATCCTTTATTGCATTGCTTTCCTCCGTGATCTTTTGGTCCACATTACAATTTTAAATCCATACAAACGTCAGCAAATTAAAATGGAAATTGAAAAACTTGAGGTACAAGAATACCATAATAACCCCTGGGAAAAATATGTAATATTTAAATCAAGTTTTCCCTGTCATTTTCAACAATCAGCTGCCAATTTCATTTAGATTTAATATTCAACACAAAATTACACAACTGTAGTTTCATCATCTCATCATCATGGCCTGCCCGTCGTAAGCGACGATGGAGACAGCGACTCTCACAGTCATGACAGTCACCTATGTATAGTTGGGTTGAGCCACCGTTGCAGACAGCAGAACGCCAATGGGAATGGTTGCCGACAGTTGACTCCAGGTGATGTATTTGTATCCAAAAGCCGCAAGATCCAGTTCAGGACGTCTTGTAAGCAGTCTGGGACAACGAGGGGTCAGGGGGCATCAGCAAGTTCTCCATAGAGGATGTCCTTGGGATACGGCCATCGACCTGCCTGTTCACACGGCCAGTCCAACGAAGGCGGCACTGCCTCAGAAGGATGAACATACGGTAGATCTGGGCCCAAGTAGCTAAGCACAAGAAAAATTACGCTTACCAGAATAAGTTTACCAGCCAAACTACTAGGTCTCATGTACAAATTGTGACTGGTATCCTGCTCATTTCTGCTAAGCAGAAAATTGTTCAACAATATTTTCTGCTTAAGCAGCACTATGAAATTGGGCCCTGGTGAGCCACTAGATGGAAGCATGTGGGACATGATCATGCCAGGTGATACCGAGGATGGAGTGCAGGCATCGGACGTGGATGGTGTTGAGACAACACTCTTGGTTCATGACTCACTGCAGCACAGCAGGATGCTACCACAAGGACGCAAATCTTCAATTTGATGGAGAGGTCTCAGCTGCTCCAGACACGCGGACGAAGTTGGCCAAATGGGGTTGCGGACTTGCCAATGCAGGAGCCAAGTTCAGCGTTAAGGGAGTTGGTTAAAGGTATAGAAACTTGTCAACCAAGCTCCGAATTGTTCGGTTGATCATGTTGATGGAGATGGTTGGAGGACTTGGAATCCATGCGAGAGAGCCACCGTCTTGCCAAGGCTGATCGTCAGGCCGAACTCTGAGCATGCTATGGTAAAGGAACTGCACAGGAATTGGAGTTCAGTTTCACTGTGGGCTACAATAGCAGCAGCATCTGCATACAGGAGTCTCTCGAATGAGGACAGGTCTTACTTTAGTCCTGGCACGGAGATGAGAGAGGTTGAAGTGCTCTCCTGAGCTGCGAGTACAGTAAGAGGTCAGGAAAAGCATGATGGAGGAGAGCAGAAAAGAAGATCCCTAACAGGGTGAGAGCAAGAACACAGAAAACTTCTCTGATTTGAAGCTGTTAAATTAGACACTGGCTTGCATGTCGTCGTGGAATCCCATGATGATGAGGATGGACACAAGTGTGTCTGGACACCCGAGGCACTTCAACATGGAGACTAGGCCTGAACGGCTGACAGAGATGAAAGCCTTCAGCGAGTCAATTAAGATGGCGTAGAGCGGGCGCTATTGCTCAACACACTTTTCCTGTAGCTGCCCGAGGGAGAATACCATGTCGACAGAAGAACGAGATGGGCGAAACCCACACTGGCTCTCATTCATAGAGAATTCTGTTTGCAATAACCTGCAATCTTGGAAGAAGCAAACAAGCGAAGACCCTGCCAACCAGATAAATACCTCTGTAGTTATTGCAATCATGACGGTTACCTTTGTTTTTGTAGACGGTGATTATGTTTGCATCTTTAAGGTCTTGCGGAAGGCAGTGAGAGAGCCAGCACAGCTGGAAGACATTGAAGAGCTCAGTTGTTAGAGCAGCACCATCACACTTCAGAATGGGTGCCGTCTGCGCCAGGGGACTCATGTTTTTGAGACCACCGATGACACGTGTCACTGCTTCCAAGGTAATATCGCTATAAAGCTCATGCAGAATGGGAAGTTGTGACAGAGAGATTAAACGCACCAGGGTTCACTACAGCATCGCCAGCATAGAGAGAGAGTCATAGCGTCAAGCTGTCACCGGAGGCTGACAGCAGAGGAGTGCTCCTCTTTGGAGTAGGACTAATACTGCTTCTTTAATGCTGTTTTACAGGCCACGGAGATCCCCAGAGTAAGCTCAGTGTTGAATGCGAGCACTGAGAGTACAGACCAGACCATGACTGTAGTTTAAAGGACTAACATTGACATGTTTACCACAAAAAACACACCTAGACAATAGAAAGTTTAAGTGTCGCATTAATTATAATTTGTGCCAAAATGAAAGCTACTCAAAACAGTCATTTAATTTCATTTGATGTGTCAACAGTTGTTCTTTTGCGTCTTAAGAAAAGATAACCATTCAATTTAACAATCTACTCAAACAGCACTCAAATTAGCAACAGCTTGTTGAAGAAAATGCCACTTTTGAATGACTAAAATGAACGCTTTAACTTTAATTGAAAGTACTAAAGGTAAATTTGCATACCTCAAACTGAAATTGAATGAAGGTTTCAAATGAAGAGGTTAAAATTGCTTTTAATACGAGACTACCTTTATACTAAATTGTACCAAATTAGGGGGGGGGTGTGATTCTTGGGTTCTCAGATCTTTAATACGAGGCTGCCTTTTTGCTGAAAATTACTAAGAAAACCCACATAAATCATTAAATTTACCAATTATTTTTAGTCACCCACTTGTGCCAGGTTACCATATGACACTGGTATGCAAAACAGCAACCTGGTAATCTAGCCCATAAACCCTTGATTTCTGCCAGGTACCAAGAAACTCCCAGGTACTATTTAATTGTTAACAGTTAAAGGGTAAATATACAGTACGATTGCAAATGTAAGCCGCACATTTCTGCTGGCTTTAGACATACATGTACTGCATGTACTGTGTATAAAACACTACCAGTAGCTTAAAGCTGGAGGTTAATAAGGGCTACATGTATTTTGTGTGCATACATTGTATTTACACAGTACACCAATGTGAAATAATAACCATCAAATTCTAATTGAAAACAAAAGGTAGTGAAAGGTCTTCATCCCTCTCTACATCCCACCTGAGTGAATCATACTTCATTTTATCTTTCAGGGAAAACAGTGCCTTTTTCTTCTACCATTGGCATCGCTGCAAGGTCAACTAAAATTGCCTTCCATGTAATTGTAACGCAAATGAAGCTTGTCTGAGTGTTAACTAAACTGCACTAAGCATCCCGATTATTTTATTGCCATGTGTGTGTGTGTGTGTGTGTGTGTGTGTCTGAAATGTTAAGGACCGACAGTGCATGGTTGTAATGCATCGAATGATTTTGGCGCATACAGCACATAACAAAATCTATCAGTTGCTACTCCAAAATCATTTGCTACTCATTATTAGCATTCAGTGTGCACGAAACCTTGATTTTAAATTCCATGGTGTTTTGACTGGTGACCTAGAATGTATTTCTGCTAATTTTATGCAAAATTCAGATTTAAGCTTAATTTGATTTGGCAAGTTCATTTGACAGTTAAAACCACAATATTTGGGATTTTTGTTTCCACATTGTATTATTTCAAAGAAAATTTTATCTGGTCCGAGGACAAATTGACGCTCAAATTAAAATGCTCACTTCATTAGTTTGATTATCACCAATCATGCGATGCCTTTAACATTCATAAAAAGCCCTTGCCATGTGGCCATTGCATAACGTTACATTTTACAAGTAATTCAACTCTTCTTGAAGTTGTACTAGTACATTGAACAAAGCTACAATGTTAAGTACATACAAGAACACAACCTTTTAATCTGGAAAAAAAAGAACATGTAACTGAACCTGTTCAAATTTTGTAGCCTGGTTTTAACAAACATGTTTCAGGTTTTGAATTGATTTTTTGGGGGGTGTGAGATCCCAGTGTGGTCAAACCAGCCCCTTCCCTCCCCCACCCCCATGTCTCCTTATTCATTGTTTACCCCTTGCTTTGTCTGTATGCTTTCTGCTCCTCTCTCTCTCTATTCATGTATTTCCACTTGACTGCTTCTGTTTCACTTGTATGTACATACCCGTAAATGTGTGTTGTTATGTCATTTAGCCTTTGCATGACTCTGCTAGGGTCGAACGTCAGGCCATTTACTATTTTTGGGATACATGTAGAGCTGCTCTTGTCAATTCACAAATTCATCTTCACTGGTCCGTTAATCTAATTATATTTAGTCTGCTAACCTTTCCACTGGTGCATTAATTTTTTGACTAGTTCGTCACCTTCTCATTTTTAGTCCGTTAACCTTTTCACTAGTCCGTTATCTGTTTCACTTGTCCGATAACTTTTTTTTAAACTGGCCTGTTAAATTTTTCACTGGTCCATGTTTCATTTGCACATTGTCATTTGTATTCGACTTGAATTTAGAGCCATGAACGCTCTGGGGAGACAGCGGTTTGTACTTTGGGAGCACTTTACTTTTTAGCCAGCTTAAGTACATTTTTACTGGTCCCCATTAGTTTTAATTACATGTATCAGCGAACCACTGTGAAGACAGATCCCTATATGTGCGTGTCATTTTGAGTTTGAAGGTTTCAAAATAGCACAGGTGCCAGCCAATGTTCTGATCAATACCGTATAAAGTATAGCCACGGCTGACAGAAGCAGATATTGATTCAACGGCAGTCGGAGACGGGAATAAACAAGGGTGGCTTGTTTCTCAGTTCGAGCTTTATGCTAATTCAAATATATATGCATATTCATGAGGAGTTATGTGATGTCATTAACAGGGACAGCTTTCGATGGATTGTGCAGAAAAACGGGAGTGTTTTTCACTCACTCAGAGGTGTGACTTTTTTTGGAATTTTTGTTGCATTATTAATGTCTGGTTATGAGCAGACTTTAAATATCAGCCTTTGTTTTATACAAAGTGTGAAATATGTGACTTTTGTATGCACCCTGTTTTTGTGACCTCAAAGGAGAAGAGCCCTGGCTAGCAAGCTGCAAGCGAAATGAGCTCATTAGGAATTTCAAGCCTTAAATATTGCCTCATTGCCCAACCAACCGAACAACAAAATTTCCTCAAATCTGAGAAGCAGACATATTGCTCAGAACACAAGATGCAAATACCAGACCCCCCAAAATAGTTGGACAACAGTTAAAGAGGGACTGCCCTCCAGCTGTAACAGTGCACTTTAGGTGAGCAGGGACGCCCTCAGAGAAATAACGATTCAACTGTCACGGTCCGAACTTGCTGTACTACAGGGAAAGCTCCCCATACCATTATCATTCTCCATTCTACTTTTGTACCATCAGAGACTGATTCCACACGAGAAAATCGGCAATCTGCTCTTGTTTTCCCATCTTAGCACGATCCAGTACACGGAAAAAGGAGCTCTCAACTGGATTTTCAAAAACAGTTTTGGGGATGAGGGAGCCACTTAAAACAGGTGCCTCTGAGGAGCCTGAAGGTTTGGAGCAATATCTGGTGGTTTCTCGAGGATGTTTATGAATTAATTTGAGATGGTTTATTGTGAAATAAAGGATACTCAGTGAAGTGTTTGATTAATTTAGACATTTTGACTTTGTTGTTACAAAAAAAAAACAGAGAAACTGCAAGTTCATGTACATGTACTACATGTACCCAACTCTTTTAAAAATTATTTTAAACATTTTTATGACACTCAAAGGAAGAATGTGTCATTCCGAAAATTAGAAACATCATATCAACAAATAAAACAAGTCCAGAAACAATTGGATTATAAACAATCTCCATATTCTTTTCACAGAAAGATTTTGTGTAAAGATTTACGGATGTGTTTAAATTCTTATCTACATACATATAGAATGGCAGGTATGTTCTAGAATTTGACTGAATTAATTCTAGAGTCTACAGTTATACAGCCCCTACTCCCCAAAGTTTTATTTTTTAAATGTGGTAACTGCAGTAATCATCCAGTCTGCTTTGTACGACATCATCCATCACCTGTAATATGACTTCTTTTGCTTCCTCACCAAGGCAAACCTCATGTCAGCTAAACCATTGAAGATTCTTGTGCATTGATTTTAGTTGAGATAATGTGAAGTATTTGATTGGTAAGAAAAGAGAAGTGCACAACTACAATCATCAATTGGTGCTCGATATGGGGCAGAGGGTACCCCCCACACCTATTGTGTCTTCATTGTGTGCTTGGAATCTCAGGAATTCTTTTGAGGATTTCCTTTTGGGGGGGAGTTCTATACAAGAGGAAAATAGTGTGTTACAGTATGGGAACATTGAGGGGGGGGGGGGAGGGGCCCCTCTGCCCCATATCGGGCAGGCTATAACAATCATGGGTACACAGGGGTACATGTATGTTGGTGTCTCTGTTACAAACAGCAGATTGGATACAGTTGATATGACCATGGAGGAATAAAATAGAATGAGTCACAACGTCCGCGTCTTAGTATCATACAGCCAATGGGCGCCTCAGATTTTCCATTGGACCATGCTGGAAATGCGTTAGGATCGTCAGTGCGCGCACACGCAAGATAATCCCTTAGTGTGCAATGTCCTTCACCGCTAAGCCCGGTATGCCCAGCAGAAGACGTTGAACCTATGAAATGCGATTCTTTGTGACTCCTATTTTATTCTTCCACGATACAACAGTGAGATGAATTTCAGTAAGGTTTTAACAAATCAATTTACATTTTGTTCAATGATGACAAGACAGTATTTTTGTTTGACATGATGTTCATGACTGTCCATGTACAGGCCTGGAATTTCATCTTCCAAAGGGCAAGGCCATTTTCATTTTGCAAAGGGCACTTCCCTTGGAAAATCTTAAAGTCTATGGGAAACTTTTGAAGGGGCACCAAGGCCAAGACCAGGGCAAAGGAGGCCATGGCCTCCGTGAAATTCCAGGCCTGCATGTACTAAAAAGTGTACCCATGATTGTGGTCATGCTCAGAGAGACAAGTTTGAGAGCCTTACCATGTGCTCCATACAGATGTTGATTTCTCCATCGCTGTAAAAGGCGCCGTAGAAGCCAACTATATACGGAGAGTTGCAGTCGTGTAAGACCTTCAGCTCTCGGATGATCTGGTTCCTAATGGCTGGCTTGATTTCAAGACGAATAAGCTGTGGATATCCAAGCAAGATATAATGGGTTTAAGCACCAGACTAAAGGCTAACCCTGAACCGAATTCGCACAATCTAATGCAAGAACAGCCCCTCACCTGCACAAGTGGGGGATGACAGAGAGCTCTGCTTGTGATCAGACCACACTGTCCCACACATCTGTCCACTTAGGCTTTTTTACCCAGGGGCATCAAAGACGCCCAAACAGTAATCGTGCTGCCCTAGCTTGGATGTGTCTACCCTTGACATACAACTATAGGCTGTACACAAGAAGAAATGGCAAGTTCCTTACATTGGGTGTGTCATAGTGTGAGAACACCTTTTGGGATCAAAACCCTTCTCCATCTGGGCTTGAAATACCCACTGGACCAAGTCCAATGAATTGAGTGTCAGGCAACTAAAACTCACATTCTACTATAAAAATTAGTAACTCAGGATTTTTCATCCACATAGTCTTTTTACAAGCAATTACTTGCAGAAGCTTTCAGGAAATGCTTCCCTTGACATGCAACGCAATTTTCTGCTACACTTTCACTACTGAATGTCAACTGTCCGTTTTGAAACCGATCCCTATGGGTCAACTCCAGGCAGGGCACTGTATTGTGACCAGATTTTTCCTGTACAAGCTAGTGTATCGGGCTAATATGCACAAATTGCGTGCCGATACGTGTGAATAAGGACCGATTGTTTGTTTGTTTTGGTTTATTTTTTCTCGTTGGAGGGGAGGGGGGGTGCTTGAGATCAAGTTCACAAGAATCATCAAGATAACACCATTTAGAATGCCCCAGATTGCACAGTATGGCTTTTAAAACCAAAGATAAACACCAAGTACATGTAATAACATTTAGGCCTAGAGGATCATTCTCATGTTAATTCAGCATGCTCAGTCAAAACCTCCAAAATTTGGGTCCAGAATGCCCCCCAGTTTTGAAAAAAATCCTCGGGAGAACCCCTCCCTACCTCTGTATTCAAGCCCCGCCCTCACTCTAAACCATCCCACCCAAGATTCAAGTCTCACCCTCACCTTTCTTGCCATAGTTAGGTTACTAGGTTTGTGCAGCACTTTGGTGACCACGCCTCCATTTCCCGCCCCAAGCTCCTCCAGCTTCTCAAAGTCATCCCCGTTGAGCTCCCCGATGGCCAGCACCTTCTCTTTCATTGTCAGGAACACCTTGAGACGCTCCAGCTGCGTCTTGTCTACGTGGAGCTGAACGTCCGCTAACTTTTTGTTGATTGCCTCCATGGAGGCACTGGAATTGTTGCTATGGTAAGAGAGGAATGAAGGCAACGTTGATAAAGACGACAAAGTGTAGGTGGTAGACTTTTACGTTCATACCCAAAGGTAGGTACAATTGTGCATCGGGTTATTTCATTTAAAACTTGTGGCCCACAGGACAAATTACAAGAATATTAAAATATAAAAGCATAAAAAAATACACTTTTAAAAAAAAAGCAAGAGTCAAAACAAAATTATTAGAAGTGGCAAAAGTTATTGTCCAGTCAAAACAACAATAAACAAATAAACAAACATTATTATATAGTGCGCTAGAAAAAAATGAACATCAAAATTAAAATAGGCCATCAACATAAAAACTTTGTCGATCGATTTTTTATATTTGTTTGTGAAAAATTTATCTACAGCCTCGATAAAAAATTACACACAAACACACAGTGACACACTTTAATACAGACATTTACAAAAAAATCTCCATTCCAACTGTTTTACAAATAAATAACACATACACTAGAGTCTAAGAAGAGAGTTCAAAATGAAAACTGAGTGTTCAAAATAAGCTCAGACACCTCTCTTTAATTCTGGCAAACACTGTCCACACTTACTCGAGTCGAGCTCGGGCACCAGAAAAGTTTTTCAGAGGATAGGATCATTGATTTGAATGCAAAAAAATAGGACATCTTTGAAAACTGAGCACAACAAAATAAAGTAATGTTATTCTTACACTGCATTTGCCGGAGCAGAGTCATCCTTTCTAACAGATAGTGTCAAATTTTTAATGTTCTTCTTTGAGGCGGCCATTTTTGACAGTTAAATTATTCTGGTTGTCCGTCAACACAAACCAAGCATGGGTGCAGCCACAGTGGAAAGTATCCGGGTTCCAGAACAGTGGTGGTGTGTGGTGGTGTGTGTCGCTGAGCTTGCGGCAAGCAAAACTACCGGCTTTTCCCTTCCACCAGTTTATTCTTCTAGTCGTTTCTCCCCCATTGAGTTGTCAGTAAATAAGTCCTTGAAATGCTGACTTCTTTCTGTGTTTACATGCAGTGTTCTTTTTAGAAGTTCTGATAAAGCTAGCATACATTGCTAGCACAGGTCATTTAATGTAGCTCTCTGCAACCAGCAGCCGAACAGCGGAAATTGAACGTAATGAAAACACAACTAAAAAACACATAGCCCATAATAATTAGTAACTGGTTCCCCGCCTGCCAACTGCTTTAAATGCAACTCGTTATTTGGAAGCCTGCGATTTATTTCTTTTCTGACCGGGTTTTTATCAGTGCGCCCTCTATCCTTTACTACTGTCAAGATATTATCAATTAATTGTCTTTGCTTGGGGTTTCTTCCAAGGCCTTCTGGGACCGAGCGAAGATGTTTTCATTCAATGTAATGTAACCAAAATGAGGCTGAAAGGATAACAACCTTGCCTAGCGGTCCGGCCCCAGTTACCTATGAATGAGAATCACCGGCTCTCAACCAATGTACCACGCAGATAGCATAAGTTTTTAAAATTTGCGGGATGTCATTCACCCGACCCACCCTGTTTTTCTAACGTTCGAACTTGCAGAATAAACCTTACTTTTGATGAATAATTATTCATGGTTGTTTTTTGTGAATGGAAAATATAACTTATAAAGAAACTTATGTCCGCATCGCATCGGGAAGCACTCAGAACAATAAAGTATATTGGGACTACACGGGGGCCATTTCGGTGCACAGTTTCCGTATGGATGGCATGGTAGGGTCAACCTTTTCCATACAGTCACATCAACATTATTTCATCATTTACCATTGTATTAATATTCACGAGTCTTCCACTTGTTACATTCATTCTTTGTTTGTTTGTCATTTTCAGTTCGTGGCATGAATTACAATTGTTTCTGAATTAATCTCAGGGCACGCAGCTAGCTCCTCAGAGCATAGTATACAAGGACCTGTACTGTTCCTTGCTCAAATGATGGGCTCTGCACAGCTCTGACAAACAGCGCCCTCAGGAGTAGCAATTGGTCCATGTCAAACATGTTTGTTTACCAGGCAGCAGAGAGAGTTAGCTGTCAAGAGCAATTTGGTACTACTGCTATGTTTGTACAATTGAACTCCATTGTACTAATGGAGTATCAATTGTTTATACCCCAAATCAGTGTTGGGTCACGTGATTTTGCCCAGGGCGTAACTCCCTCCAACCCCACCTCCAAAAAAACAAAACAACGACACCAAATAGACACACCCCCTTATTAGAAGAGAAAATATATAATAATTAAAACACACAAGCACGCAATCAAACACCTGTTATTGGGGTCTTCCTATATTATTATTGTCCCTCTTTTGTTTGTACTTTTTTTGGCAAAAGCACGTATTAAATTTAATTCACCAACCAGGTTTTTTGTTGTTCCCGGTTTGAACGCGTTTTGTTTGGGGTTTTCCAACCCCAAACAAAACAAATAAACAAGGAATCAAAATTCGTTGATGTATAACATAAAATTATTAGTCGATTGCCAAAAATAATAATTATGCTAAAACAAAACTGCAAATTAGAATGTCATAAATGCATGGCCTGGGATCACCACTTATTCTTCTGGATTGGTGACTTTACAAAGGAGCTGGTTCATGATGAAGCCGTCACTCATCCATTACACATGAGTTGTACTCAAAATTAAAGTAAAACTAGAAAACCAAGGAAATAACAAACTGTTTTTATTTCTTGATTATTAAATAATTGATGACTGTACCATGGCAGATTCAGTCGAAAAAGTGAAGGGGTCCATTTAATTTGAATACTTCTCTATAATCAATTCAAGGTGAAATTCATAATCCAAAAATAAGGTATAGTACATACCATACTTCCGTCCTCCATGCTTATGCATTGATACAATACTGTTATTAGTGAATGAGCAATGATTAATCATTAGTGACGTAATCGGTCCGCATGCGGCCGTGTGTAGACCAAGGCAAAGACCAGACTGAAGAAAGTCTAATTAAATGCAATCAGCATTATCACTGGTACCCGACACATGTAGTGCTGCTCTTGCACACAGCCAGGTGCTGAACTCTCTGACGATGAAGAATGACACCAACTATTAACATGGCCGTCGGTTTGCGGTAGTTCTCGTGACCAAACTGCTGCAAAACTGCTTGTAATGTAAGGCATTGCTACTCGAAGAGCTTCCATTTCCAAGTGAAAATGCTCAACATCCATCTGCAAAAGTCACCATGAATCGTCACCAAGTCCTCACAGGATCTGTCAATCCTGGCGATCGTTGCTTTGCCGTTGGATATGTTGAGGGGGTACCTTTCACGGTAGGTTGAGTTATACAGCGGCCGGTCAGTTCATTATTGACCCCGCCTCCACTGTTAATTTTTCTCGTTAATTAGTATTCTTTGCTTTTGTGGGTGGGAATCATTATGAATGCACTGATGCATGTATTGTATTTGTAGGTTTTTATAAGAACACAATCATCTTGAATGCATCTCAACATGTTTAATTTGACTTAAAACAAGTAAATTTATGCTGTTGAGTGTGGACGGTGACTGCATCTCTGTCAGGACTCAGTCTGTGCCTGACTAGACTCGACTGTGCTGCTCAGTACAGTACCTGTCTGTTGTTGTGTGAAACTGAAAGTGTAATCTATGGTGTGTCGTAGACCCGCTAACTTGGGTGCTATACTTCTCTTTTAGAAATTTTGACTTTCACAGTTGTACTACTAGCGTTTCAGGCAATCGTATGTGTTTGACTTTCTTTCTGCGGTTTGCTGTATTTTTCCTTGAGTTGAACATCAAAACAAAAAAATTGCCCAAATTTGGAAAAGACCTGACAAAATAGCTGGAAAATCACCCTTTTTCACCTTTTAGTGGAACCCCCTTTTGAACCCTGCTTCAGACCAGAGCCTTGCATGTGGACTGGGTTTTCAGTCCCAATACTTGCCACCAAATTGGGCTGTTATGTACATGTATGGCTCTCTTTTAACATTGGTCTCATCTGATCATAGCCGTGCCATCACACTCACAGCCCAACCCCTACCCTACTTCTAGAACTGTATATATGAGGTTCATTCTGCTATTGTCTCGTTGAATTTCATAGGTAATCATGTACAAAATCCTATTTGAAACTTTTTGCCCTTCAGGCTTATGTACCTACAGTTACTTTTTGAAACCTGATTCGGCCAAAATTGTTTTGATTGGGACACCCTATTTTGATTTGGACGCCCTGTGTTGATTTGGACAACCTGTTTTGATTAAGACATCCTGTTTTGATTAAGACACCCTGTTTTGATTGGGACACCCTGTTTTGATTGGGACACCCTGTTTTAATTTGGACACCTTGTTTTGATTTGAACAACGGTTTTGAATTTGGACACCGTGTTTTGATTGGGACACCCTGTTTTGAATTTGGACACCGTGTTTTGATTGGGACACCCTGTTTTGATTGGGACACCGTGTTTTGATTGGGACACCCTGTTTTGATTGGGACACCCTGTTTTGATATGGACGCTCTGTTACGATTGGGACACCCTGTTTTGATTTGGACACCCTGTTTCAATTGGGACACCCTGTTTTGATTTGGACACCCTGTTTCGATTGGGACACCCTGTTTTGATTTGGACACCCTGTTTCGATTGGGACACCCTGTTTTGATTTGGACACCCTGTTTCGATTGGGACAACCTGTTTTGATTTGGACGCCCTTCTTAACCTTCTTAATCATTCATTAACAAATCATTGAAGGATTCACCTCAAGCAATCAATTTCAAAAATCTGGCTTAATCCTAATTGCAAGTCGAACCCATTAGCCCATGTACCATGCCCAATTACCCCCCCCCCAATGTTTCCATACTTCAACACACTATTCGCCACTTGCACAGATTCGCCATGTGTGTATAGAGCCTTGACTTCATGCTTCAATTGTGTTGTATTTATGTATCTGTTTGGATGAAAGTGTCATTACATTACCATGACAATACAGAGTTATATAATGCCTTTATTCACTGCTGTCCTCAATTCGAGGCTCTACATGCAAATGGCTGACCGTGTAAAGGGCGAATTTTCCTCTCGTACAGAACTACCCCTCTCCCGTTAAAATCCTCTAAAGAATTCCTGAGATTCAAAGCACACAATGAATACACAATAGGGGGTACACCAAGCCCACCAAGCTACTAAACTGTGCATTTTACTTTCCCCCAGAAAGTTTTAGTAGCCCAAATTTTAAACATGTATTGTCCATAATCCTAAAGGGCCCAAGTCCTTCAATATCCTCATTGCCAGAGTGCAGGATTGAGAAGGATTTGGGCTTTTAGGGATCTGCAACACAGGAGGATTTAGAGGGGTTTGGGCTACAATGAGTTTTCATTAGGGTAGGATTTAGCAGGACTTGGCTATCGGGCTGTTTTCACATATAGGAGGATTTCCAAAGGTTTTAGGTCTTATGCAGCTTAGCCAAAATAGGATTCTGAAGGTTTTTTTCTTTTTTTGACTCCCTAACTTCTGTCTTTAGAAGGATTTGGGCCAATATGTGTATTTACAATGAGGAGAAGGATATAGAAGGATTTGGGCACTTTTGGTTTATGACAACTTTAATCTGAAGGATATAGAAGGATTTAGGCAGTTACCCAAGGGTCTAGTCTGTCAGGGTTAAGGTATCTTTTTGAGGTAGCAATCACAACCAAGTCAATGGTCAAATGAAGTTACATTCACACACTCAAAAATAAATAAACACGTTTAAAAAAAGGTTCTATTCACATGTATGTAAAGGAAGAAATAATTATGAGCATTTTAAACAAGTAGGTTGCACAGTTTCCAGTAGCCGACAGGGTCAAGTTGTGAAGTGGTGTTTACTAGCCTTTAGCATTTTTTTACTAGACAATGTCCTGGGCTAATGAGCCCTGCTTTTTGTTTGTTCTTTTGCCAGCTTACCTGGCTTTGTGATCCAAATCAAAGGGGTTCAATTTAGTATAAAAACAACAGCTTGTGTGTAATATAGCGAACTGGCTCATTCCAACATGTCTCTATATGCTCAGACTTATTCATTATTCAATTCTTTTTTTAAATGGTGTACAATGATGCATACACAATTTTTGTTTTGACAGTGTACATGGTGTATACATGTAACCTCTATGAGTACACAGATCATATGTACGTGTGTGTAGTTTCTAAATGACACATCGGGCATGCTGCTCAGTAGGTTTACACCACACGATGTTCACGTCTACGTAATGTGTGTAGGAAATGATCACATAATTGTATTCTTGCAATTGCAAACAGCTTGTACACAATCACGCACAGGAAGCATTCTAACTGAACCACAACTGTTTGATGAGGATTCTAAAAATAAAATGCGCATAAATCAAAACTAATGATTCATTTGGTGATATGAGATGGCTGACTGCTCTACGTTTAAAAGCCAAGGGAATTCCAATGAGTACACATTGATAAATGAATTAGGCATTTTCACCCTTGACCTTTGACCTCAATTTGTCCAGGTATAAAAAAGGTGGTTGGATGTAGTTTTGTGCATGTCCCTTCCTTCCTTGCATAGTGCACCATTATACGAATGAGGATATTTGAACACACTGTGGAACAACTAAAGTAAAGTGCCTTGCTCAAGGACGCAAATGTCACAACCAGGATTCGAACCCACACTCTGGTGACTTAGCCACCAGAGCTTGAGTTTGACCGCTCTGCCACGACACTCCAACTTATATGCTAGATTTATAATTTGTTAAATTAGGCCAGAGGGGGAAAAAAACGATCAGAAAAGGGTCAACAATATTATTTATAGGGGTGGCTTTTGATTTGGACCCATGAGTGAATAAAAATTGTCAAGAATTGTGAAGGAAATTTCAACGAAAATCAAATTATCAAAAGTTCCATTATAAACTTGACACCAGAACCGATTTTGGAAGGAAATTGTTTCTTCTGAAATAGTACAGGATCATCCCCCCAGGAGAACACTGTCTTAATTTAGTTGCCAAATTATAATGAATACATGGAAATGAAATAAAAAAAAATTTAATGCACACAAAAAACCTCGGACATAACACAGTCATTTTTTGTTTTCTCAAAAACAAAATTCTGCAATATTTTCTTTGATGAAATGTTTAAATTAAAGGCCCTGTACACTATTGGTAAGATAAAAAAACACAATGTTCACAGATTCACACATAACTTACATGATTTAAAGTAAGTAATGGTAGAAAGGGTTCCTTAAAATGTTTCTGCCTAAAATGCTATCGTTTCTGAGAAACGAGTAAAACAATAGTAATTATCGCGCGCGATAATTTGAAAAAACAGAAAACACATAAGATCTCTTTTCACTATTTTCTTGTGACCTCGATGACCAATTGAGCTCAAACTTTCACAGGTTTGTTTGTTCATGCATATATGTTTAATCACACAAAATGTGGACACTGTTTTTGAGCTGTTACCAAAAGTGTACAATACCTTTAAACAAAAAAATGAATGCACACAAAAAACCTCGGACATAACACAGTCATTTTTTGTTTTCTCAAAAAACATAATTCTGCAATATTTTCTTTGATGAAATGTTTAAATTGAAAACTAAAGTTGACCTTCTTCCTCCAAAACATGACAATGAAGTTAGTCTGCCTTTAAAGGTACTATACAGAATTGGTGGAGCTGACAAAATAGTAGCAGACAGTGTTCATGTGTTGTGTGATCAACCATACATATCTGAAATAACAAACCTGCGGAAATTTGGGCTTAATCCACTGTGTGAGTTTTGAGAAAATTGAGGAAACCATGCACATTTTCAGCATGTAAACATATTGCCCTTAATTTTGGTTATAACAACCGAAATCAGCTACATGTACATGTATTGTGCTTTTTTAGGTTTTTTAGATATGGCTTTCTCGACTACGACTTCATTTCACAGGGAAATATTTCACAGAAAAAAAAATGGTTCTAGTATGAACTTCATAATCAGTAAGCTTTCAGACTAAAATTATACATTTTTATTATTTTTTATCCTTACCAATCCTGTATACCATTAAAGGGTGCGTACAACATTGGTAAAATTGAAAATGTAATCGTTAACAGATTTGCATATAAGTATAAAAATGGTCATGGTGGTAAACTTCCCTTGAAATAGTTTCCTTGAAATGCTGTAGTTTTTAGGAAATGAGTAAAACAATAAGTCTTTATCGTTCGTTTCCAAAACCAGATGTTTTGAAACAGTGAAAACATATAATGGGTTGTTCACTATTTTCTCATGACTACGAAGCCTACATGTAACTGAGCTGAACATTTCACATGTTTGTAATTTCATGTATATGTTGGGTCACCTAAAGTACGGATACTAGTCTTTGAAAATTACCAATGTTGTACGTGTCCAGACATCAAGCTATAGTTACATGCAACTGGAATGCTTTTAACTTTCAGATAATTACAAAGCGATGGCGGAAATACCCTAGGCAGTCTTGTATCATTTTTTTTGATACACACGTACATGTAGTGTCCAAACGATATTCTACACTCTGAAAAATTACCAAAGGCCATTACGTGACAGATTTTGTCTACAGTGATATCGATTAGGATTTTTTTTTTTTGGGGGGGGATGTTTAGAAAATTGTTCGCTATGCTTGGCGTGCATCCGTGCAAAAGAATAGCCCCGTCCATTTGTCATAGTACGTGAATCAGAAAAGGGAATATTCTTCGTTTGAGTGGTCAGGTAAAATCATGCAATAGGCCAAGATTTGTAAAAATTGTATTCATTTTTTTGTTCTCTTAATAGTGCTGGTTCATCGTTGCAGTTTTGTGTAAAATTCCATCTCAATAGATTCCATTGGAAAGGACACTCTCGTGTATGGCACATGAAAAGAATGTGTTCACATGTGTACTGGTTATAATTAACCCTAACAGACTAGACCCTTGGGTAAACATACTGCCCTAATCCTTCTAATCCTTCAGATTAAAGTTGTCATAAAACCTAAAGTGCCCAAATCCTTCTATATCCTCTCCTTATTGTAAATATACGTATTAGCCCAAATCCTTCTAAATCCTTTTGAGACGGAAGTTAGGGAGTCAAACAAGCCCAAAACCTTCAGAATCCTATTTTGGCTAAGCTGCATAAGACCTAAAACCTTCTAAATCCTCCTGTGTAAAAACAGCCCGATAGCCCAAGACCGCGTTCCTACTGGACCCACAATTACAAGATCCTGACCCCGCAAAAGGATTAGTCGCAGACGTGAATCGCGGTCGCGTTCCCACTTGAGTATGATCGTGCATTGATCCACCTTTTGTAAACGGAAGTAGATCAAAAGTTCACCAACGCAGGTCACTTTCTCCCATCTTCCTCACAATTACCTGAAATACTGCGCTATTTCTCACGGTGCCGTCCAGTTTGTTTTGAATTTCTTGACTGGCCCAGATGTCTAAAAAGTTCCCAGCTCCTCGTCCGACCATAGCTTACCACGCTTCTCATTTTTGGGGATTTTTTTTTTGGACGAATTTATGGGACGTTTATTGCTGGGCGCTGCCATCTTTAAAGAACGTACAATGCATCCAAAAATTGGCGTGGGTTTGGGTTTAGTGTGGATGCGTTGTACAGAACGTGTAGTTGGTATCGTCACGTGACGTCAATACTGCTTTATGCTTTACTTGCAATTCTTTTATGTCACCAAATGCGTGGTGCGTGCTGGTAATAGAAGAAAAAAGAACACCGTTTTCGCGCCATTCGGGCCTACCGGACCGGATGTTCGCCCTCAAATTGCGGGGTCTGATCGCCCTTTGCGTTCCCACTAGACTTTTGATCGCCCATTAATCCAAAAGGGCGATCAGATCCCGCTTTAATCCTACTCCCGAGGTGGATCAAATTGCGGGGTCTGATGTTGATCGCCCTCGCGTTCCCACTTACGCTTGATCGCCCTTTGATCGCCCTTTTCGATAAATTGCGGGGTCTAATCGCCCTTTTCTCGAATTGCGCGATCAATGCGGGGTCCAGTGGGAACGGGGTCCAAGTCCTGCTAAATCCTACCCTAACAAAAACTCATTGTCATGATTGTAGCCCAAACCCCTCTAAATCCTCCTGTGTTGCAGATCCCTAAAAGCCCCAATCCTTCTCAATCCTGCACTTTTGCAATGAGGATATTGAAGGACTTGGGCCCTTTAGGGTTAAACATGTTCTTACATGTACTTTTCCATAAATGTCTTGAAGCGAGTGTACAACTTTTCAACTGAAACCAAAGCTCAAATTTGTTTCCAGAAACGGAAAAACACAAAAAGTGCATGATCACACTTTCACGGTAAATCAAAAGGCAGTCAAAACTTGAGTAAAAAATGTCCCTTATGACCTAACGTATACATACATGTACATGTAGTAATTCATTTTTTTTATTACAAAGAATAACAATGAATAAAAACTTCAACAGGGAACACCAAATCTGTAATCAAGAAGATGACTAACAATGCAAATGAGTTGCTTTAGTTGTGGGTGCCCTGTCTGTACTTTGTTTGTAGTGGTACATGTATCTTCGATAATTTGCGCACGTTTGTCCTATAACATTGAATTGAGGCCCTTTAAATATTGATGTGACAGGAAGGGAAAAAACATAGCTTTAAATGTTATTTTCTTCTTCCAGACTTAATATATTCATTTATTCATTAATCACACACTGTGTAAGCCCCCCCCCCTCCTCACCACCGGCAGCCTCCCTTTCAGATTCAACCCTGTGGCGTTGTTCTGTTCCGTGACGTCGGGAGAAATGTATGATCTGGTGCGCCGTTATTTATCCGGACAGATTTGTGATTTCTTCAAATAAATCTCCAGAAAGACAGAAAGTCATTTCCGCCGCAATTCGTTGTTTAAACCGGTCACATTAGCTTGAGGGGAAATCTCTTCCATCTTTGTGAAGGCAATTACTGGCAACTGTGCATGTACATGTATAGCCGTGATTGGCTTGCTTACCCAGAATTGTTTCATTTTATGCTCATATTTGTTTATTTACCAGTACTTTCTTTTAGTGCAATCGTTCTTAAATTTGTACGGTTGCCTGGCTGTTTTTGGCTCTTCTGATGGACAATGTAAGTGGGCAGTTCCACACTAATGGGCACAAAAGTGTCACATGGGAAGTGAACATGGAGATAGTAATAACAAAATGTTAAGTATATTGTCGTGTATTTTTGTCTGTGTACATTCAAAGTCACATGAGGATTGTGGTTGGGAAAAAGGTAGATGACCGTGTATTTAAGAAACTGGAGGAGATAAATCTTCAATAAATATTTTTGAACAAGGACAGACATTATTGCTATCATTTGGTAGAAGTTCTACAAAAAATAAAACGATTGGCCCAATTCTATAGAACCTTAGGAGGGATGATTACCAGCCAAAATTCAGAAGGCCCCTTCCCTGGTTATTTATGAATTATAAGATTGAAAAAACAAAACAAGATTCAAGTACAAACATGGACAGAATTTAAATGTAGTCACAAAAGTGTTTGTCCAATGTTCGTACTTGACTTATTTCCCATTGTTGTTTCTTCCTTGATACCCACAGCAATTATCTCAGTTTTACTGCCGCGACAATCTTTAATGGATAGAATATTACTGGCACAATATTTTTTTGTTATTGTAATATTCTTTCTTCACTTTCCAGGCCATATGTTTGTCTTTGTTACGTAACACTTTTCAAATGACCTTGTCATTTCTAAAGGTCACAGATTAATTATTTAATTTTTTGCTATTATGAACAAAGAGCATTGGACAGGAAAAAGACCTTACTTAAAGGAACATTACAGAATTGGTTTTTCTAACAAAACAGTTGCTGGCAGTGTAAGCACTTTATGTAATCCACCATATGAACTGACAAACCTGTAGAAGTTTGAGATCGATCTGCCATCTGGGTCACGAGAAAATAGTGAAAAACCGATTACACATTTGCATGAAATCATATAGATTCAACAAACGAATAAAACGCTCACTGAGCGATAAACTCCAATCGGAAAATTAGTTTATTCATTTCTCACCAATATGGCATTTCAGACAGAAATATTTCAAGGGATGTTTTCTACTATCATCATCATTAGACCAAGTAAGTTTTATGTAAATCTGTGATCAAAAGTATATTGTACAAGTTTTTTTCTTACCAATTCTGTAATGTTCCTTTAAAATAGTCCCACTCTCCCATGCCTCTTATTACAAAGTTATCATTGTGGCCCATTAGTGTGAAACTGAAACTGCCCATGTTTGTTTACCCGTTCATTGTTTTCTTCTTGTGATTGCGGGGGGGGGGGGGGTCGATTGTCACCTATAAATAAGTACCCTCGTGCCTAGTTCTCTATACATCGTGCAAAGCTCTCAATTCTGCTGAGCAATTTCCCGCAAAGCTCTAAATTCTGCTGAGCAATTTCACGTCGTGTTTGTCGGGGAAAGATTTCGTCCAGATAGCAAAATATTAGTTAGACTGAGGTTTTGTACACACCGATTGCTAATACTGAGTTGCAAATATGGGAAAGTCGTAGTCTCACGTCCGATTTTTCTCCTACCCTCCGCCTAGGTAGTGGTTAATAAGCAAGACAGTTCTTTTCAGAACTGAGAAGTCTCCCGAATTCCGAAAATCTACTCCCGTGGTAGTAGAACAAATAGTAAGACACGTTCTCCAAAAGACCAAAATCTACACAGCAAAGTAGATGGTGATACCGCAAACAGAATTACACCATGTATACATTGATACACATATGTACATCACCATGCAATGCCTTTAAAACCATCAAAAGGATTTGATAGTCTGCACAGCCACAATCATGGGTACACTTTTTGTTACAAAGACACCGATTGAACGACACATAAATATTGAGTAACTCTTTGCAGATCTTGTTTTCGACAAACTCAAGTACTTTCTACTCTTCATTCACACAGCGCTGGTTAATCAATATTGACAAAAAACATTAAAATAACTGTTACATCACTGGTTTTCAAAGTGTTGTTCATAACATGGACACGAAAAAAATGTGTACCCATGATTGTGTAGCGTTTTACTTTGCTATACAAGGGAAGTTGATCAGTTTTTGTCTCCATTTTCAAAGACAAAATTTCAAACTCTCAATATTTAGTTTTATTGCACGCGTCCCCTTCAATAGAGTAATTCGACATCAACTCGGCCTGCAATGGGATATAGTCGTATGATACGCAGGCGTAAATGTCATGCAGTCAGTGATGACTACTAAATGAATCACTAACTACACCAGGCCTGCTCGTAAGCTGTTTACTGCATTTTTTTGTTTGATCTGCAAATTTCACGACGAGACCAGAATATTCATAATTTATTTATGACGGGTGTCATGTTTTAGTGGGTGTTAATTATTGGCTAGCTATACATGTTTTAGTTGATCATTTTAAAGTACATGTAATAGGTTGCATACAATGTATGTACATTTACACATATGAACAGTACATTGCGAGTTTGCAATAGGGACCAGAATGACATTTGGGTACACATACACATGTACATGTACATAAGTCCACAACATATAACATGAACTACATGTTACATAAGTACTGGTACATGCACATGTGTAGCTGTAAGTTACTGTGATTGATGTTAATTTATTGCACCCAAAAGTCCATCATTGCCAATGCCAATGCTGCTTTTTATGTACTATATTGCAACAATTAAAATTGCCTTAATTTGTTATCTCGAAAGATAAGAATTGCATTTATAATGGAAAATGTGATACTTACTGTACATGTACTTGATAAAATACATTTTATTTATTTATTTAATTTTTTGGTTTACCCTACGTCATGTGCGATTTGTAATCATCAAAATCAATTGAAATCAGGGCTCTCCCCAGGATTGACCCAAACTGGGAGGCATTCTGGACCCAAATTTTTAAAGTGCAGCCTAAGCAGGCTGAATTGACATTGAAGGTCCTCGGAACGTTTTTTGTTTCTTTGGTTTTAAAGACCTACATGTTGTACTGTGCAATCTGTTGCATTCTAAATGGTGTAAATCTTGATGGTTTTTGTGAATTTGATCAATTAGTAGGCAGCAATTAGCCTTTCCGAGATATGGTGGACACTATAGGAGTGCACTGTTTGGTTTGGGTGTATACAAACAAATTTACCCAAACTTGATAGTGTCATAGTATTGTGTCCACCATAACTTCAAAAAGGCTTTATTCACACACATTGGCGTGCAATTCACACATTATTGGCGTGCAATTCACAGTCACACATATTGGCGTGCAATTCACATATGTAATTATGTTGGTGCTTAATTCACACATGTTGGTGTGCAATTCACACATACTGACTGCGCAATTCACACATATCGGCGTGCAATTCACATTATATCGGCCTGTTGATATGATATGCTTGCTTGGTGCATCTGGGGGAAACCCTGGAAATGGTTTTGCAGTCTAAGCTGCTCATTGCATGTACATGAACATGAACATGATTGCAACTGGCCTCTTGTCACCAGGCAAGCTCGGTGGTCTGGCGGTAAGAAATCAGTTCTAAAATGGCAGGAGTTGTGGGTTTTCACCTGATTAGTACATGTATGCCTGTAGATTTTTTTCCGTAGGTCCTGGGAGCTTTGGAAAGCACTGAGTATACAGTGCTTATCACACATTGGTATAAGGGCATTAAAACAAAAACAAATCTTTATTCCCGATGCAAATTAAATTGTTAGCAGTACCCGCTGCTAAATTATAAGAATCAAACTGCTTCTACATGTAGCTACCGGGCAATCTCGGTGGTCTAGTGGTAAGACATCTGCTCTGGAATGGCAAAGGTCGCGGGTTCGAATCACACCGGCATCAATTTATGCCTGGGGATTTTGTTTCTCCACAGGACGTGGGAAAGCACCGAGTATAAAGACTTGTTTATCACACATTTAACATGTTTAAGGCCAAACCAAAAACAGTACATGTATCAGGCCGGGAATTTCATCTTAGAGAGGGCAAGGCCATTTTCATTTTGCAGAGGGCACTTCCATTGGAAAATCTCAAAGTCTATGGGCAATTTTTGAAGGGGCACCAAGGCCAAGAGCAGGGCAACAGAGGCCATGGCCTCTGTGGCCTCCGTGTAATTTCAGGCCTGATGTATTTATACATCAGGCCTGAAATTACACAAAATGTATTTTTATAGTATCTGTAATAACTGCATCATGGATAAAGAATATATTCTTTATCCATGATGCAGTTATTACAGATACTATAAAAATACATTTTGTTTGCATGATTTATACATGTAGCTGAACAGTTGGACAGCGCACTAGTCATGAGGGGCACTCTAATTGCAGCTCATCATATTTGAGATGCCATCGTGTTGCCGTCACATTTCTCATGCCTTAAAACTCCCCCGAGTCTCTCCAGAAAGCTATCTGTCATTTTGATACAGTCACACTGCATCACACGCCGATCCCAGCTCTCCATCCTGTCGGCCTGTCGCTCAATGATTAATGCAAAATGTTAAGACTAAGAGGCTTCCACGGTCCTCCGTATGCATCGGTAAACACGCAGCACAAACAGAACCCCGAATAAATCACGTTATTTCCACGTACACTTCCGACTCATCCCCGCCCCCCACCCCCAGGGGGCGACCCTCGCCCAGTAATCACCCACAAATCACAGCCCCGGAAACAAGTAACAGATCGGCATGGTAGAGTCCACCCTAATGAGAATTATAACAAGTGGTGATAAAATTGCCTGATCACTCTTAGTATGACTTCAGTAGGTAGCTGAGCCTCTTGCCTAATTTCTTGATATGTAAGTCCTTTCTACATGCACGAAAATACACTTCAAGGTTAGTTTGGTACAGTATAAACATGATCAATGAGGGAAAAATTACATACATTATACCTAAACCAACCTAAGAGATTCTTCCTTTTGTCGTGTCCACAACCTAAGAGCTACATGTAATAATAATACATAATAATGCTTGGTTCTTATTTTAGAGCGCTTTTCACACCCGAAGGGTATCCCAAAGCACTCATTATTATTATTTTTTTACAAACTGTACATGTCTGCAGAGCTATGTTTGGAATTATGAGACCCATTGTTAACATTGTATGTCTCTAGCACCATGTAATGGTTTACAAGGTGCTGTGCAGTGTTCTCCCTGGTCCACTGGCCAAATGCTAGTCAAAGCACGTTAAAGTGAGTGAGGACCAGTCAACATACTCTCTAAGTGGTCCTGCTGGCTAGTTCAGTGATGAAAAAACTGGCGGACAAGTGAAATGACAAGCTAATTGGTCCTGCTGGCTAGACACTGACAAAGTTTAGGGCAAACCCTTCTGTGACGCAAACTTATTTGTGACGGAAACACCGGGGCAAACCCCTTCTCTTATTGATAAGTGCACTGGGTTCTTTTTCGTGTATTACACAACACACGAGACCTATGGCTTTACGTCCCATCCGACGGACCAAGCAATAATGGTTTAGTGTCTTCCTTAAGGACACAAGTGTCAAGACCGGGACTTGAACCCACACTCTGCTGATCAGAAATACCAGAGCTCAAGGCCAGTGCCCTTGACCGCTCGGCCACGACACGCAATATGTGAAGAGTATTTGACTCCATACCATTAAAAATGCACAACAACAGGAACTCATATATTTTGTATTCTTATTATTTTTTATACATCTATATGTTGCTTATTTTTAAAACTTTTGCTGTACTCCCGATATTCATTTCATTTCGTTTCATTTATTAATTTAACAAATAAAAACAGTAAAATTATAGTACTTACTTGCTTACTTGCTTATTGCGACTCAAAAGGTCGGACTTTAGTGATAGCTCTCCAAACCACCCTATCCAGCATGCAGTTCTTGATGTCTTGTCCACTTAAACCTGTGTCCTCTGCTAGGAGTTTGATGTAATCTTTAGGGGGCTGGCCTCTTGATCGTTTTCCGTGTTTGGGTTGCCATAGTAGAACCCTGGAGGCAGCTTCATCCCTATTCCTTGCACAGTGTCCTGCAAATCTCAGTCTCCTACTCCTCAGCCTTTTCCGAAATTGGCTCAATTTTCCCGTACAAGTCCTTATTGGTGGTCTGTGTTTGCCATGGGACATTGAGTACTTTCCGTAGTAGGCGAGTATAGCAACCATCAATTATAGTACAAAGGTATACATAGATTCAATACAAAAGGCAAGAGACATAGAAACATAACACAACAGAATACACAATACTGTATACATTCTAAAGACAGGACATTGGCGCACCTGAAGGATTACACAAAAAGTGAACTTAAATACTGTCTATAGTTTTTTTTTACAAACGCCATTAGACAAAAAAAACAATCTAATAGACACAACACCACATCAAAAAAGAAAACAATAACATTTGTTTTAAATTTTTGAACAATATTTTTAAACCACTATAAAATGCACCTAGTATATTTAGATATTCCTGTTAATTTCCAAAAACCATTTATTGTAGATTTAATGCAGTGCCATAATTTGATATATTCAGTATATGTTTTAAGTATTTTAATCACTTTGTTATTATTTCCTCTTGTGTTTTGTTTAGGCCTATGCGTCAGGATGCGACATCGTTATCCTAGCCAGTAATTTCCAGCGGGTTCAGATCATCCCGGGCGAAGAGCAAGGCAACATCCAAGTTGGCTGTATAGATTGCTCCACAGAGAACGGAAAGGTATCTAAACAGGGGGGGGGGGTCTTTTTTATTAACCCTCCTACTCTCATTGACTGCCATATTTGCACAGTCTGGGCTCCATTTCACAAAACACTAAAAGTTCATCTCCAGATGAGTTCTCAGATTGATTTGTGACGTTGTGTTGTGTTGTGACATCACACTTTGCTCAGCAATTGACCCTCCTACTGTCAGTGACTCTTGGCAACATTTTCCAGTGAGTTGACCAACCATTTGAAACCATTCGACTGCCAAGGTTGTGTACGGTGGCACAACTGTGCACAGAACTAACTGTGTACTGTGTACATGCATTCCCTCATGGTATCATATTGCAGGCTGGCATAATTTCTCTATCATTCAAAACCACAGTGAATGGTATTGAATGGTCAGACAGCAAGAGGGTTAATGTCCCTACCAATATGAACCAACATGAACCAACATGAACCAACAGCAAGTAACTGGCAGGAGGGATTGATTTCATTTCATTTCATTTCATTTATTAATTCTGGTTGTGAAGCCAAGGACTCTCAGAAAGCGAACATAATCACTATACTAGCCAAGAACCCGTGGAGAGAAGACAATGAAGGTGTGTTAGGTGTGGGAGGAAAACCCCCAGAGAAATATTCCAGGGAAAACCCACGCAATCAGGCAGGGACTGAAAAAAAACAATCCATGTGGTGCCCCCAGTGTGATTTGAACTGGGGTCCCCAGAGGTGGAAGGCGAGGAAAGATACCACTACGCCAACCTGACTGCCCGAGTGATGACTGTTTAAATCCGAAACACTGTCAGAGTGAAAAGCCAGAGCCCGGTTCATACTTCACGCGAAAGTGAAGGGCGAAGCTTTACGTGACGCAAACCATCGGTGCAACCATCAGTGCAGGCCGTTTTTCCCATTGTGACGCAAGAAGATTCACTTTGCTTTTGTAGTATGAGCCAGGCTTAATTCTGCCATGATGAAAAATTGCTAGGGAAGTTGGCTCAACACGTATTATCTGTGATCAAAGGCCCTTTTTAGGAACCATAGTTTTGGTTCCAACTTGGGGCTTCGCCAACCTGCTTCTAGCCCTGTGGAGCATAAACCAGGGTAGACTGGTCCCCTGTCTTTATCTGCAACAGCTGTTCCACCACCGCGCATTGCGCTAATCTGCGCGTCAAGTTTGCTTGAAGGTACATTCGTTATCACCACGCGCACTCGTGGAATATCGAAAAATATAGTGCGTCTGCGTCCAATATCCAACTCGGCCTCTGGTCTCACTTTCCGTTATCCACTCGCGCATTGTGTGATAACTAATAGTACCATTTTAGGTCAGCCCTTTGTAGTAAAAAAAATCCCTCATTTTTAATGGACCTTTCCCATGAAATACATGTAGGCTAATCACATTCACAGCATGCGTACAGACACTATTGGTTGGCAAACCCGTAGGGTTGTGCACTAGGCAGACGCACAAATGCGTGTGCGTCACTCTGCCATCAGCCCCATGCAAAAAGGCGCGATGTTCGGTCATTTTGCCAACCACTAGGAGAGCGCGCACGCGCGATGTTCAATTGACATATTTCATGGGAAGGGTCTGTTGCATTAACACGCCTGTAGGACTCACGCTGTCTAATACTAATATTGTTTACTTTATGTTCATTGAATTAATTTATCGTGTAATATTTTTTTGTTGCTTGCTAGTGTACATGTATATGAGCTCAGGGTTGTGTACGATACGTAAAACACTGTACGATGTTTATGCACAATGTGAATGCTTCGTCTTGATGTAAAAACTGGCAATTCGCAACTGATTGGAGAAAAAAAAAACACATGAACTGACAGCTGAGGACATTGCAAAATGCCTGATTGAATCAGTCTTTTTGATGATGTTGAATTTCACTTCCCATTTGCGTCATGAAGTGGCGATAAGTTCTCCAATGATTTTGCACACTGCATAAGTTTAGTCATTATGGAATTTCCGCAAAGTGTTTACATGGTGTAGCGATGTGTGTGAAGTGCTGTATGTTTTTTATAAAGGACATTAATGAAGACAATTGCCGTCGTCGTTAATTAGTTGCGTCCATTTAGAATTCAGAAACAGTGTGAAAGAAGTGTGAGGGAATTCTGTGACTGTGGTGCTTGCTTAAAACTGTGGTTTAGTCGTGTGCATGACTGCGGAAACCAAAATAAAGATCTAAAACATTCACCATAGAATGACACTGAGTACAACAAAGATTAAACATTTATTAAATGATACCACAATTGAGCTTTTTCTTTCTTTCTGCAGTTACTTCAATCGAGCATGATATTCTTCCTACTTAAATCTGATTTCAGATTTGTCTGCCCTCAGAAAAAATCATCAATGTTGTTAAATTTAAATAGCCTGAGTCTATTAAAACTTGATACCAAATGTACATTAGATCAGCCCTTGTATTCACTCATCAAATGTTGCTACTTTTTTTTGGAGGTCCTAAGGGTCATAATATATCATGCCTGACTTCAATATGATCTGGTTCCCTGTCCCCCAAACCAACAATGACATCTGTTTTTGATCCACCAGGTGGCTAATGCCCTTTCTAAATGTTCCCATTGACCCCATGACCCCCCAGACACTGATTTTTTAATGGAAGGAAGTGCTGTGCTCATACATGTATGTGACACGCCTTTTTTTTGTGACGGTCACAGTCACAATTTGTTGCCAACCTTGGTTTCCAAAAGATGTGCGCTCTTCACGGCTACAAAGAATGAAGTAGTCTGTCATTTGTTTAACATATCTACAGAGTATAAAATTGTTACGGTTCCTGGTGCTACAAGATGGGATTCGAACTGCCTCTAGCTACCGGGCAATCATGGTGGCTTAGTTGGTATAAGACATCTGCTCTAGAATGGCACAGGTCGTGGGTTCGAATCCCCCCTGAGTATGTACTCAGGAAAGTACTGGCAGTGCTTATCACACATCAGTGCATTGGTAAAACCCAATCATATTCTTTATCCCCGATGCATATTTGACATCTGTTATATAGTTATATAATTTTATACAAACTACCCGCATCACTGATAAATCAATATCATACCCAAAACAATAAGTTCATACATGTATATTCTTCATACAATAAGGGTATACATATAATCGTTTTATTAAGATTTTTAGATTTATGCCAACCAAGTTAGACAATGTTTTGATACACGAGGCTGCCCATACAAAATGGCGGTCAATGTTTATTATAAATAAGTGATAGAGAGAAATACGTATATACAAGATTATAGTTAAAACACGGAGAAACAGTACGTTGGATTTCAATTGTTGTTTTTAAAACGAATGTAGTGTATCCAGTTTGAACGAGACTTAATGCATACGAGTATTTGCATGATGTACTTTTAATCAATATTCAAGTCTGCTGAGGTAACGTAATGTATCATAATTAGTTTACATCTAACTAAGTTGAATTGCAAACATACATGTACAATGTACGTAGCAAGCACATTGCATTCAAATGTATACGTTGTACATGTACTGTATGCAGAAATGGATTCATGCATTATTCATTAGCATCTATACTCCAAATCATTTGATACTTTTTTTTATCTTGGAGATAAAAGAATACAAGATAAAATTGTGACAAAACGGCCCAATCTTTGCACAGCAATAATTAATATGATAAATTTCATCCACAACTTGGAAATAAAAATAGACAATCATTTTAAAACTATTACATTTCCTTTTTGATTAATGAAAGTTATTGTTTGTTTTAGCGCCATGAGCACTTTTGTGTATTTGTACGCTTGATAAGTTTTCATTATTATTATTATTATTAGTAGTAGTATTTTTTTTTAAACGGTATGCGAGAGTTATCTATCCACCCCTAATACTCAAACATACTATGTAGGAAATATTAGTTTACATGTCGGACTAACAAATTTGACCCATAAATCTACAACATGGAAATAAACCGTCAGTGTGGCCCCCTTTGGATGTAAGCCAATACGACATTCATGTTTTGGGGATGTCAGACTGATGAGTGTATTATAAAATTGACATTATGTTCTAATTCCGAAGGTCATTTCGGAGCTGTAGATGCTAAACAGAATGCCTCCCCCGACCTAATGAAGAAGAAAAAAAATCAATTGTTCCAATGCACCTCGCCTACGATTGAATTCCATAAATTGGCAGAAACCAATCATGGGATTGTAATAAAAACTAGGCCAGGAGGGAGAAACCTTCATTTAGGTTCGCCTCTTTCTGTCATTATCAAGAAGTCTCCAATTTTGTTGTGGTTTTTTTTTCCCCTCTGGATATTGCATCGCTGGCGCTAAACAATTTCCACCTTGTTTCCCACCACACTTGTGCATTATGTAGTTAATGAATTCAACGTTAGCTGTGGCCAAACAAATTTACTACGTAATTACCTTATCTTTAACACTCGTGCTCAGGGGGCCTGACATTTAGATAACAAAAAAAATGAAACGCTGTAGCGAGTATGGGGGGAGATGAATCCGTCTGAAGTCTATCTAGGGTTAGATTGGGAATGGGTTTCTTGGATGCTATGGCTGGCTATCCATCGATGAAGCTCGCCGTGTGTGTGTGTGTGTGTGTGTGTGTGTGTGTGTGTGTGTGTGTGTGTGTGTGTGTGTGTGTGTGTGTGTGTGTGTGTGTGTCGGTTTATGTATTGATTAGGATTAGACATAAGCCTTGTAGTCCCGTAATTGGAGTGGCTGCTTTTGTAATACTAAGAGTATCTGGTCTGGTAGTGGGTGAATTTTGAAGGTGGGAGAGATTTCGATTTGAAGGGGGGAAATTGTGGAGATGGGTTTGATTCATGGGGGAATGCGATGGTTGTGTGAATTTGAACTGTATGTGAAGAGGTTTGTCAATATTGTTGGGTGAATAGTTAAATGAAGAGTTCTTAAAACCTGGGTTATTTAGCTGAAGAAGAATTTTTTTTAAAGGCCTGACGTTTCGACCCTAGCAAAGTCTTTCTTGAAGGCTGTATTTTCTGTCAGTAATTGCTTACATTATACGTGTAGAAAATGTGATAAGAGATATTTATTTTAGAATTTGTCTTTCTACATTTCCACCCTTTAAGTATTTTGTTGTGGTTAGAGTAGACCTACATGTATTCATGACACCCAAGGACTACATTTGTAAGATATCTCCAGAGATACTGTCAGCTTCCCAAATCTCATCTTGCAACAGAGACACGGCCTTGTCCAAGCTCAGCATGAACGCCTCGCATGACAGTTTGAAACAAACACGTGATCGTTCATCTTTCAAAACTCCATCTAATAAGAGACTCATCTCTTCAATTTGTTATTTCATCGTCGGTGATTGTCACCGTGGTCACCTTTAAATGAGTCACCTGTTATAAAACTGATAATAGTACAATGTATCATTAAAAAATCCCGCTCTAGTCAATTTTTCTTTGTTCAACCCTAAACCATTTAAGATTTACCCAGTCAGTTTCCCTTGTGGTTTATTACTTGACATTTAAATTAAAAGTCGCATCCCCTCAAGGTGATCCTGTGGCTGCTGCTTCCCAGGTTGTATCGTAAACTTGGGTGTGATCCCTGGCTACACGGCAGTTAACGGTTGCATGGCTTCTGACTGGCACCCCCGAACAAAGATATTGACAAAATAGGGAGACCGCCAACATAGGGCTAGATAGCTCAGTTAGTAGAGCGCCGGTACGTTAATTCCGGAGGTCGTTGGTTCAAATCCCGCTCTAGTCAATTTTTCTTTGTTCAACCCCAAACCATTTAAAATTTACCCAGTCAGTTTCCCTTGTGGTTTATTACTTGACATTAAAAAAAACAGTAAACACACGTGGATGAACTGTATTTAAATGTAGAGTAAACTAGTAGTGTTAGGCATATGTATATGTGTGCATGCTTAGCGCAAGGATGTAGGATGGAGTTTTTAGCTCGTGAATAATTAATGAGGCAATTTGGACTATGTCATTTCTAAGTGCTTTATTGACCACAAATATATCCATGTACATGTACACACGTAGTTGTACATTCAGTTGTTTTGTACCTATTTTGCTCACCAAGGTCTTATACTTGTAAGTCAAGGCAGTTTTTCCCCCTTATTAAATTGACGCCGTTATAAAAGGAAAATTTACCTTTGTACTGGAACATTTAAAAGAGTGACACTACAGTATTCTTTCCTGTCATACCCAGCATTCAGGATTATAAATGGGTCAGTAGATTTTTAGCGTAAGAGCATATTTGCTAATAGAATACAGAGGCAGGACGCAATGAACGAATATGGAAACGGGGTTAATAGATTTTTGTTATTAAATTAAAAAGATATCTACGGCAGGCACGTACGTTGCTCACTTGCAATGTATACAATAACATGTAAATACGTATGATGGGTTTACGTATTTAGTGGATAACAAAGGAGGGTTGGCAACTAATCGAATCGGACAATCACAAGAAATCCAAACATCCACCGAAGCTAACGCCATGAACTGACAGAAGTACAGGAGAATACTGTCCAAATTTTTTTGACTGAAACAAAGTTGAATTTCGAACAGTCAGCTTATCAAAAATGATTTCTGTAGATGCATGCGATGCAAGCCAGCTCATTTGTACTGAATATATAATATGTAAATCTAAAAGGTAAACAGTTATATTTGTGTGATTAAATATTCGCGTTTTAATGCATATATTTGTTTTTTCCCTTCAACTCAGATTGCCGCCTCATTTGCTAATCAAGTTTTCATCTTTGAGCCGACCCCCCAAGTGCCGACACTCAAGAAGAGCTCATACGTAAGTGGACAATAGGCGAGATCAAGAAACACAATCTAGAGTTTGTGAGGATTAAACAACTGTTGTAACTCATTTTGTAGAAGCGGAGACTCCACAGGAACATTTCAAAATAGATCATGGGGTCCCGAGAGAAATCATCAAAATAGTCAGGGCTTAAAAACACAAGTAGGAAACAATCAGCCTTGACTTTTTACTTGATTTCTCATGAAAGCGTAGAATAGGTTTGCCGAAAAGACATTAGGATTTTTTGGGGAGATTATATGTAAGGTTCTCTGAATGAATCTATTGGAAAAAACTCTGGGCCCAATTTCATAGAGCTGCTTAAGCACAAAAAGTAGCTAAGCACAACAAAATTATGCTTACAAGAGTAAGGTTACCGGCCAAAATACCATGTGACATGTGCAATTTGTGACTGGTATCCTGCTGATTTCTGCTTAGCAGAAGATTGTTCAGCAATATTTTCTGCTTAAGCAGCTCTATGACATTGGGCCCTGGTCAAATTGGTCTGGCCGGCTAGTTAATGCTTGCAAAATCCACATGTTGAACCACTGTCAGCAGACATCAGTCATCATGTGTTCATTCATTTGTATTTGGACTATTGAAATGGCAAGCTTCAATGCACGTTCACGTGACGATCAAGCCAAAGCCGCTAATTAGGACCAGGGCCCAACAAAATTATGCTTACCAGAATTATAAGTTTACCAGCCAAACTACCATAACACATGTACAATTTGTGATTGGTATCCTGCTCATTTTTGTATAGCAGTAATTGTTAAGCATGTGCAATTTGTGACTGGTATCCTGCTGATTTCTGCTTAGCAGAAGATTGTTCAGCAATATTTTCTGCTTAAGCAGCTCTATGACATTGGGCCCTGGTCAAATTGGTCTGGCCGGCTAGTTAATGCTTGCAAAATCCACATGTTGAACCACTGTCAGCAGACATCAGTCATCATGTGTTCATTCATTTGTATTTGGACTATTGAAATGGCAAGCTTCAATGCACGTTCACGTGACGATCAAGCCAAAGCCGCTAATTAGGACCAGGGCCCAACAAAATTATGCTTACCAGAATTATAAGTTTACCAGCCAAACTACCATAACACATGTACAATTTGTGATTGGTATCCTGCTCATTTTTGTATAGCAGGTAATTGTTAAGCAATATTTTCTGCTTAAGCAGCTCTATGAAATTGGGCCCTGGCCTATACACAGATATGGCTAGACAGTTATTGAATAAGTAAAGTTTAAACCTTTAAAAATTTTACCTTGTAATAAACTTCAAGGGAAACTGACGGGGTAAATTTTAATTAAATATTTTGGTTGAACGAAGAAAAATTGACCAGAGCAGGATTTGCACCTGCAACGTCAGAATTATTGTGCCGGCGCTCTACACAGTGAGCTATCAAGCCCCTGTGTTGGCGGTCTTCCTATTTTAGTCAATTTCTTTGTTTGGGGGTAACCCTCTTTTCTGCCTCTTCCCAGGTTGTATTGTAAACTTGGGTGTGATCCCCGGCTACATGTACAGTGTACATGGCAGTTGGTTGTACGGCTTCTGACTGGCACCACAAAGAAAGCTATTGACAAAATAGGTCTCCCTATTTTAGTCAATTTCTTTTTGGGGGTGACCCTCTTTTCTGCATCTTCCCAGGTTGTATTGTAAACTTGGGTGTGATCCCGGCTACATGTACAATGTACATGGCAGTTGGTTGTACGGCTTCTGACTGGCACCCCAAACAAAGATATTGACAAAATAGGGAGACTGCCAACATTACGGCTAGATAGCTCAGGTGGTAGAGAGCCGGCATGTTAATCTGGAGGTCGCAGGTTTAAACCCTGCTCTAGTCAATTTTTCTCTGTTCAACCCAAACTTTTATCTTGAATGCTTCCATTTTTTAGCAAATTTACTCATAAAAAACCCAATGATGCATACATGTTTGTACACATATATATATACCATCCCATTCTGTATGCAAAGCGCAATTTCAGTCTCGTTTTAGTTGAGTGGTTTGCAAATAGTCTAACTAGAACAGCAATGCATGTTGCTCACTGTGGAACACATATATGCTTCTTCTTTTTTTTTTTTTACAAAAGCCGTACGCACAGTGACTCGAGTCTTAGTTGTTAATGGGGAAGACGGCTACTCCATTAGTGACGATGTTTTATGCAAAGAGGCCAGCTGATGCTCAAGTAACCACGGAAAGACGGCTAATTCCTCACGTTTCTGTCGGCGTTTTCCTTCATGTTGCGTTTGATTTTTCTTACGGTGAATTGAACGGGGCAGGAAGTGTGCTCCATACACTCTGCAAATGCAGCGTGTAAGAAGACCCAGATCTGATCAACAGTGGTTGTCTTGATGCAGACTGGAAGTATGGTTTCAATGATGTAAGGTTCAGTGACCAGTCAGAGAAGTGACTTGCGTCAAAATGGAGTCTGTTTACCGAAACAGATTGTGACACATTCCCCGAGTTGAAGTCAGTAACATCTCATCATAAATGATTACATGTAGGCGTAAATATACATTGTATTTACACCAAAGGATGTAGAATTGTTCACTGTATTTTGTATCATATTGTACTTGCAATTGCAGAGAAGCAGAGAATGTTTAAAGTATTCTGGAATATTGTTATTACTATTGTTATTTTATATTTCTGATAATGAAACCAAGGATGCCTAATAAGTGAGTGTAATCACTGTAGCTCGTGAGCTGGAAGAAACTTGTATACAACGGTGCTTGCTATGTGAACCAGAAACACCGGGGCTAACCCCTACTCTTCCACAATAAGTGTGCTGTGTTCGTACACTGCCAATCCTAGTACAGGGGGACCTATGGCTTCATGTCCCATCTGAAGGACAAAGCAATTATGGTAAGAGTGTCTCGCTCAAGGAGACAAGTGCCATGACCAGCTACTTTACGAAGAGCTTAAGCGCAAGGCCTGACAAACATGACAAATGGAATGTAGTTGTGGTCTAATACTACTTGTTGACTTTTAAGAAAGAGCAGATGAAGATCTTAGATCTGATGATGCTTACAATGTAGGGCCAGCAGTTCAGTCGATATTTCAACCCTAAGCCGGGCTGGCTGTTCCTTGACTCAAATTTACAATTCTTGTGTCTTCCTTGCAGAAATTAGAGTACCAGTGGTATCGGACTGGGAGCTTCAAGACAGAGTCCCTTGTAACCAACTTGTCATGGAACCACAACGGTAATAGTTATTTATATTCATCTATATTATTTGGATATGATTCGTACAAGAAGAACACTAACTCCGTTCTTAGAAGAACCGTATCTTCTAACGGTTCTTGCTAGAACCATGTTGATAAACTTCATTCTGAGATATGAAGGTAACTTAGATACCTTGTACATGATGTTCTGCAAACTTTGTGAGAATCATTTTCATAAATTGATTCAGATATTGACTTACATGTACCTTCCTGCAAAGCCTCAAATATTTATGATTTTGCAATTTTGGTTAAAATGTAAGATTTAATTTTTTTATTCACTAGACTGTGCCTGTTTTGCACGTACAGTATTCCAACTTCCGGAAGCATTGTGGTCCCAACCATATGTTTTACGTGGGTGTGATTTTGTTTTGTCAATTGTTTTAGTTTTTGTTTCACTAATTATTTACTTTTCTTCCAACCTTCCATTTTGTCCTTTGTGTTTCCAACTTCTTGTGGTCTAGCCATCCCCTTCCCTCCAAACCCCCCCCCCTTTGTCTTCATAATCCCTGCTTACACCCTGCTTTTTCTGAATGCTTCTTGCTTTTCTCTCTCCACTCTCTCTATTCATGTTTCTCCACTTGACTGCTTTTGTTCCCCTTGTATGCATGTATGTGTGTTGTCTTGTCATTTAGCCTTCGAGAAAGACTCTGCTAGGGTCGAAACGTCAGGCCACTAACTAATTTTTTGTTTTAGTTTAATGTAGTTTATGGCCATTAAAAATGGTATGTTGTTGGGAATGCAATACTAAGTGATGAACAATATGAAAGTAAAACCAACTCAACAAAATAACAAAGAAAACCCGAGAATAAGACCTGACCTCCGTCTCCGGTTACTTGTTAAAAATTGAGAATTTGGCCCAACTGGCGGTCATGTTGTCATTAAACCTATGTGATGGTTGACAAGATGGGTGTGATTGGCAAATGGGGTTTCTAAAAAATAAGCGTCATCGTCCCAAGCTTTAATTTTGTCTCAATTTTAATTCGAACAAATTATTTTCAATGTATAGAAATTGAAATTTTATTTATAACAACTCTGCTATGGGTAATTTTATTTTCAAAAAATTTTTGCAGAAATATAATTTAAAAAGAAGACTTGATTTCATAGGAAAATATAGACCATGTGAACGTTGTTTACAATAAGTGTGACCTTGTACATTCTTTGAGTATTCTGGCAGGCAAGATACTACACTGGTCCTATGGGAAAGTTGACATTTTGTGTCATAACTTCCACATAAAACCAAGAGTTATGGAAGTAAAAGCTGGACAAGTTTTTAGATGTGCCCCCTTTCATCATATCAAAAGTTGATAAGAATCAGACAGTGCAATCTCCATAAAATATAAGATTTTGTGCTTTCTACCTTTGAGCTGTGTACAAATCGTGCCTGCAGGAAGTCCAGGCTCTGTGGCTCTTTTGTAAACATGTGATGTCACAGGTCACATCGTCTATAGTCTTCGTTCGAGTTGTTTTCACGTTCTCGATAAGCGCGAGACTGGCACAGTTCTATTGACAGGATTGAGCTTTGTGCAAACCGTGCCTGGAACGAAGACCGATCTCCGTGGCTCTTTTGTAAACATGTGATATCACAAGTTGTCTCTACTACAAACGGAACTCAGTTTTCCATTCACCGCCTCGCAATGCATCAAATCTTTTTTGTGGTGAAAAAAAGAAAAGAAATGCTCCCCACGTTCCGAACCTTTAAAGGCCCTGTACACTATTGGTAAGATCGAAAAACACAAATGTTCACAGATTCACACATAACTTACATGACTTAAAGTAAGTAATGGTAGAAAGGGTTCCTTAAAATATTTCTGCCTAAAATGCTATCGTTTCTGAGAAACGAGTAAAACAATAGTAATTATCGCGCGCGATAATTTGAAAAAACAGAAAACACATAAGATCTCTTTTCACTATTTTCTCGTGACCTCGATGACCAATTGAGCTCAAACTTTCACAGGTTTGAAAAAACAGAAAACACATAAGATCTCTTTTCACTATTTTCTCGTGACCTCGATGACCAATTGAGCTCAAACTTTCACAGGTTTGTTTGTTCATGCATATGTTTAATCACACAAAATGTGCACACTGATTTTGAGCCGTTACCAAAAGTGTACACTACCTTTAAACTCTGTGCTTACATTTCCAGCAATAGTAGCATTTTAGACGTGTCCATCAGCTCTCTCTCTCTCTTGAGAAATCAAACTCCCATCGAGCGGGGAGTATAGGTGTGTTACATTTCCACATGCTGACTCCCCCGTGTACACTTCACTACATGAATTCTGTTCACTTCACTTGGACAAGAGGTTTTCAATCCAAACCTGTACTTTTTTGTTGTTGATCAGACTGTGAATGTTTTAAAGGAGTGGTGGACTTTCGAGACACACTTTTGTGTGGCCGGCTGGGTATGGCCTTTAGTTTTGAGACAGTCTCGTTTCTGTGACTTGTTATCCCGTGCGATGAAACCATTTTGTATTTTGTATATTTGAACCTTGAGAAATGGCGGAATATTTAATAGTATCAATAACCAGCTTAGTTTTATCAGAAGAAAGAATTGATGTTTTTCATTGTACTAGAAGGTTGGATTAAAGTTCAGTAATGGTACTTTGTTAGCAATAATATCACCTGGTGCAAATTTAACATCTATTAAATTGTTGCGGTACCCGCTGCTAAAATAAAGGATTCAAACTGCCTGTAGCTGCCAGGCAATCCCGGTGGTCTAGTTGGTAAGACATCTGCTCTAAATGGCAAAGGTCGTGGGTTCGAATCCCACCCAAGTAATATGCCTGTGGATTTTTTTTTTCACAGAACTCAGGGAAGTATTGAGTATACAGTGCTTTACACACACAGGTGAAAGGGCAAAACCCAATAATAATAGTATTAATAATAATAACAACAATATTTAAAGGAACTTTACAGAATTGTTTTTTGCTAACAAAACAGTTGCTGGCAGTGTAAGCACTTTATGAAATCCACCATATACATACATTGTAAACTGACAAACCTGTAGAAGTTTGAGATCGATCGGCCATCTAGGTCACGAGAAAATAGTGAAAAACCGGTTACACATTTGCATGAAATCATATAGATTCGAAAAATGAATAAAACGCTCACTGAGCGATAAACTCCAGTCAGAAAATTAGTTTATTCATTTCTCATCAAATATGGCGTTTCAGACAGAAATATTTCAAGGGATGTTTTCTACTATCATCATCATTAGACCGTGTAAGTTTTATGTAAATCTGTGATCAAAAAGTATACTCTACAAGTTTTTTTCTTACCAATTCTGTAATGTTCCTTTAATAATAATATTAGTGGCATCTTAACATGTATGTAGTGCTCAAACTCATCACTCAGTCATGTGTCAGTGACACTCATGGTGCTCCAACATTATTACCCTTGGTCACTGGGATCATTTGTTTCATTTCTTAAACCACCTCAGCTCCCTGGGGAGTATACAGCCTGTGCTGCCAAGTATGTAGCGCACCAGGCTAAATCAATCACAAGAACCATCTCTGCCCTCACAGGTACCTGTTCTTGTAACAGCAAGGTAGTTGCATTTTTGGCTAAGGGCACCTCCACGAAGGAAATTTACATTTCTGCTGGAACATTAAAAAGGGGCACCAAGGCAATGAGAAGTGAAATGGAGGTACTTGCATCTGTTACAGAGACTTTATTAGGCATGAAAGTTGGTTCTTGTACATTGACGTTAAAAAAAATTGGGTCGGAATTTCATTTTGTTGCTGTTTTCTGCAAGGCAAGAGAACTGAGCCTTTCCAATTTCATATTTTAGCATATTTCTTCCTGAAGCACAAAGTTGCCATGGCGCTAGACATCCAACAGTGTAAATATGATGGCATTTGTCTGGTAGCCAGTTTCAGCTAAGCACGATTGATCTTCGCTTAGCAGAAACGGGCGACCACCTGACAACTAAAAACCACACAGTCAATACTTGTATAAATTGCACAGCACGTAAAAAAAAAGTCTCAGCTAGGAAATATGGAAGGTGATCTAGTTGCTTGGTGATAGAGGCAGAGCAGACTGTTTTATTTGTCTGCCTGTTGGCTCTGCTTTCAGCTCCCCGGGGCGGGGGGGGGGGGGGGCCACCAGCTCAGGTCGGAGTTTGATTATGTGGTGGCAAACAGACAGCTAAATAAAGTGTACTGTAGGGAAAATAAAATAAATTGCTGAGCTTTTAAGGAACACAGCTATAGATAAGAGAGACGGTAATCCTTGACATTTCTGCCCTGACAGTTTGACCTTCCCTTATAAGGAGTTGATCTGTTTTCCCAATTAACCCATGCCTATCTCTGCCTATCTCTGCCTATCTCTCTGGCTGATCTTGCTTAGGAAATAGCCCATAGCTGTCAGAGTCCTCCAGTCTCATGCATTCACTGTACATGTAATGTATACCTTCATGCAATGTTGCGAAGTGTTTTGATCAGTGGCTAACATACTGGACTGGTTGTCAGTTACTGGTTTATGTTGACTTTGTTTTTTTAATGTTCTATTCAGTGTTTGTTATACAGTCGTTGTTAAGAGGTCTGATCATCTGGATCACTACTATGGTCTTTACCATGTGCTAGCAAACTGTCACCCAACACTCGGGTCTTTACCATGTGCTAGCAAACTGTCACCCAACACTCAGGTTTTACCATGTGCTAGTAAACTGTCACCCAACACTCAGGTTTTACCAAGTGCTAGCAAACTGTCACCCAACACTCAGGTTTTACCATGTGCTAGCAAACTGTCACCCAACACTCGGGTTTTACCATGTGCTAGCAAACTGTCACCCAACACTCTGTTCTCTATTTTGATTGGGGTAATTGAAATAATCCCATTTGCATTAAAATACAAGACAAAACTGCTTGAATAATTATTACAACTAGTTTCATGAAAACCTGACCAATGTGCTGAAATTTTGAAAAAAGACAAGAAGCTAATCTTGCCAAAACCAATGATGTACATATATAATACCTACAAGTTCAATGGCACTGTTGCCGTGTTATTTCCATTGTCTGATGGTCCGGATAAATGCCGTACGGATTGCGTGAATATGCATTGGATGTCCCCAGACAGTTGCCATGGCGACTGATAGCTAGAGAATACATGCATGTATTTGTTGGATGTGGTTGTTTTTTTTTGAGGCTTTTTGAAATACAACTCTCCCAAGGATAAGAGCTGTTTGAGAAGATCATCTGTGGCTACTGAACTAACGTGTCATGATGGTCCCCTCACCCAGTGAGATAAGCACCATACTGTAACATTGTATGAAAAGGATACCATGCGATATAACCTTCTACAAGTGACATCCGGAAATGAACACGGACATTTTTTATGGAGTCTTATTACATAGGGCTGTTGTTTTATAGAGGGAAGAGTGAAATCATACATGTAGACGTACATGTATGCAAGAAAGTCATAAAATCAGACCATCGTGTGACCACATAAAGACATTTTGATTTTTAAAATGCATCAGAGAGAGGTTTTTGGAGGACAAGCAAAGACAGAATTGTAGGACCAGAGCGCACTCAATATGTTTAGAAAGCTTAAAGTGTTGTCTATTTAAAAGCTTCCCTAGTGTTTTGAGTGAGTGACAGGTATTAAAAGACAAGCGTCAAGAAAACTTTTGATGTTTCATGTTGCATTTCACCCTAATCGTCAGCAAGATTATTAAAATGTGTTCATGGGTTTGATGGATTTATCGCTGCACAGCAAAACAAGTCATGAACTAGCATGAGGCCATTTGTAAACCTCATCCAAGTCGAGGTTGTGTGTGTAGGCGTCAATAAGATATTTGTCATGTTCCCCGTGTGCACTAGTGAAATAATGAACAATGATTCTCAACAGACCAAATAGGTACCAGACTATTCTATTCCTCCAGCCTCGGTTTTGGTTGCACTGATTTGAATGGGAGGAAAAACAAGATGGCCGCCGTGATGAACCTCTATTGAAAAATCGTTTGGGCTTGAATCAAATTAAAACCTGAAATTTCTTCTTAGTACTAAAACATCTTTTTGCAAAATGGTTTGTTATACATTTTGTATGTACATGTAGTTGTAAACAACTGCTGCTGACTAAAGTTAGCTAGTAAAGGGTCAAATTGTTGTTATTATTTATGAGTGGGTTGTTGATCTATAGATGGATTGCAACACGCGTCATTGACCACCATCTTTGATGAATTGTGCGCGCGTGAAGAGCTATCATTGGCTGAGAATCGTGCTTTTAGCGCGTACACGCGTGCACTTTTCCATTGTTTTACATCAAATATGGCGGTCAATGACGCGTATTGCAATCCATCTATTGTTCTAGGCAGCCATAAAGCAGAATTGCAATAATATTATTTTTTTTTTAAACATTAACACATTTGATAAAATTACAGAAGAAACAACCTACTGGTAAACTTAAAGGCCCTGTACACTATTGGTAAGATCGAAAAACACAATGTTCACAGATTCACACATAACTTACATGATTTAAAGTAAGTAATGGTAGAAAGGGTTCCTTAAAATATTTCTGCCTAAAATGCTATCGTTTCTAAGAAACGAGTAAAACAATAGTAATTATCGCGCGCGATAATTTGAAAAAACAGAAAACACATAAGGTCTCTTTTCACTATTTTCTCTTGACCTCGATGACCAATTGAGCTCAAACTTTCACAGGTTTGTTTGTTCATGCATATGTTTAATCACACAAAATGTGGACACTGATTTTGAGCTGTTACCAAAAGTGTACAATACCTTTAACTTTGAATGAGACAACTTGACCTTTTCATCTCTACAGGTTCCAGGATTCTAACAGGCAGTGATTCAATCCAACTATGGGCCAGCAGTAAGGAAGATTGCCCCCCTCAAGCGGTATCAACAGAGGGAGGAGGCACTGCTGCCGACTCCGCCCCCTCCTCCACCCCCTCCTCCACCTCCAAAACATCGACCATCAAGAGATGTCAATGGGAGAATATCTGGCAATGCACGTAAGTACAGTTTCAGTGACGAGCCGAATTTCTGCACTAGCTGTGTAAGCGAAGAATGCCTGGTAACGTGGACTATGCAAGCGCACAAGCAGAAATTACCTGCTAACCTGATGAAGTACATTAGTTGTACTACGAAAGCTCATGCAGTTTGTTATGTAATTAGTTAGTCTTTAAGTGCTACCACTACCTTCCCTGCTAACGTGTGAATTAAGCTTGACGTGAGCAATTATCTGCTTTCCGTAAGTTTTGATTCTTTGCTTACGGTATGCAGAGCCATGAAATTGGGCCCGTTGCTTGAGCAGAAAATGTTGCTTAACAATTTTCTGCTCAGCAGAAATCAGCAGGAAATCGGTCACAAATTGTACATTGTGATGTGGTAGTTTGGCTGGTAACCTTATTCTGGTAAGCATCATTTTTTTGTGCTTAGCTATTTTTTGTGCTTAGGCAGCTCTATAAAGTTGGGCCCCGATCTTTTCAGAACATTGGCTCATTAGAGTTGGCATTACTGCAAACCATAATTGCCAGAAAACCTTCGCTTATTTAAATCTTTTCTGACAAAAAAGCTGGATGGTTGACTTATAAATGTCAATCTGTTTCAGTTAAAATATGGCTTGATTTCAAAAAGCTCTTGAGCGCAAATCATTTGCTGAGCATAGAAAAGTCTTGCTGAGCAGAAATGGGTTACCAGCCAAAGGTGACTCTGTGACTGGTACTCTGTTCATTTGTGCTCAATAAACAAAAATTGTGAAGAAAGTTTTTCTCGCAATCGGGTTCTGTTGTACATTTTATCACTACATCTGTATGTAGGTGTACCCAGGTAATCTAGTCAGGTGTGATATTTCACAGTGCCTCAAGGTGCCACTTGAAATGTTCCAGCAGAAATTTATATTTCTGACATCGAAGTCAGTTTTAACGTTAAGGGAGGTATTCCTTTCTTTCCTTTGCATGAGTCAAATATCGGGCGGTCGGGTTAGCGTAGGGGTTTCTTTCCTCGCCTTCCAACCCCTTAGGATCCCATTTTGAATCCCACCGGGGGGCGCTGTGTGGATCGGGTTTTCAGCTCCTACCTGACTGCGTGGGTTTTTTTTTTTTTTCCCCTGGAATAAATCTCTGGGGTTTTTTCCTCCCACATATAAAACCGAAACTTCCTATCTCGTCTTCTCTCCACGGTTCTTGGCTGGTATAGTTATTAAATTCGCTGTCGGCTTCACATTTTTATTGATAAATAAAATATCAACCCCGGTGAAGCCTTGCATGTAAATGTACATAATGCGGAGGATGGGATTTGCACTTTAAAGGTAGTGTACACTTTTGGTAACAGCTCAAAATCAGTGTCCACATTTTGTGTGATTAAACATATGCATGAACAAACAAAACCTGTGAAAGTTTGAGCTCAATTGGTCATCGAGGTCACGAGAAAATAGTGAAAAGAGATCTTATGTGTTTTCTGTTTTTTCAAATTATCGCGCGCGATAATTACTATTGTTTTACTCGTTTCTCAGAAACGATAGCATTTTAGGCAGAAATATTTTAAGGAACCCTTTCTACCATTACTTACTTTAAATCATGTAAGTTATGTGTGAATCTGTGAACATTGTGTTTTTCGATCTTACCAATAGTGGACAGGGCCTTTAACAAACACGTAGGGGATATACGTAAATGGGCACATGTACAAACACTAGTTGTGCCCGCAAATATGGCTGATAATTTGTGATTATTCCAGGTGGATTGATCGTATGACAAATGCCGGTTAATTAAAAATGGCTGTTCGAGGAAGTGAATGATGGATGGGTTCTGTTTGACTGCGGGGCTGTTGCTATGGGCAAAGGTTCAATGGTTAACAAGGGCTCGATCCGTCTGTACGTTACTGTCAGATCCAACGTTGTTTATTATGCACATAGCCATGTGTACTCTCACCCAGTTTGGGGTTTTGTGTGAAGAATCATGTAAATAAGGGTTTGAATATTCATAAGTGTGTGAAATATTCATGAGTTGGGTTTGTGTGAATAATCATGTAAATAAGGGTTTGAATATTCATAAGTGTGTGGGATCACATGCGAATATGCAGGAGCACCTTTTATGAATACATTAACCCAGAGAGGAATGTCTGGAATTGGGTGTGGCCTTTTTGTCTGAGTGTGCAGTGAAGTGTGATTGAGTGTGGAAGGGTAGGGAGGATGTCTTATCCAGCTCACTTGCTACCTGTGTGATCTACAACTGCCACTGTGGTGTTCTCCTCTCTGCAAGTCATCTCTTTTACTTGTACTCACTGGGGTCGATTTCACAAAACTCTTCCTAACTTAGGACTAGTCCTAGACAATGCTAAGAGATAGGACTAGTCCTAAGTTAGGACCAGTACTTAGGACTAGTCCTATCTCTCAGCATTGCCTAGGACTAGTCCTAAGTTAGGAAGAGTTTTGTGAAATCGACCCCCAGAGTGTTTGGCTTTTTTTCTATCTGATATCCTGTTGGGATTGGGCTGCTAAACACAGCGGGAGAACAGTCAAGAAGCATTGAGGCTTTCTGTGTGACTTTGGACCGGTGATCGGGGAGGCAAGGCGAACCACTGAACTGCAAAACCTGTAAATTAACTTATCTTACTATATAATGTCCGTGAGAGCCACAAGATTAATTTAGTTTTATCATTCAACAAGATGTTTAAGAAATGTAAAACTTCCAAATGTTCAGCAACATTTTGAGAGATTCAGTTGAGTAACGTTTCGTGAAAATTGGCGGCTGGGAAAGATCTTAGCTGCAAGACCTGTAGCTGAGAGGAAATGTTCTTGAAATGGAAGCCCATGCATGTGTTTATCTATTTACATTGTTTATTTAGCACTATTTAGATCATGCCATTTAGGGAATTCTGCTAGATTCAGACTGGTTGGATGTCTGCCCTTAAATTGCCTCTAGTACAAATACAAAGTTCACAATTGAGCAGTATGCAACAGCACTCGTAACATTTAATGGTTGATTATGCAGTTCAAACTGCACATTGACTAATATTTAATCACTAATCATTGTTTTATGACTCGTGAATACTAATGCATGTACGGTAGTCTTGTTATTGACATCTGAGACCTTGTGAAATTACATAACAAATAACAAATAACCAACGCCAGGGCTCGATTGGGTCACTTCGTTGATGTGAAAATGTTTGTCAGGAAAGCTGCAGACAACTTAAACTTTGGTAGCAGCTGGCTAGTCATACTTTGGTCTTAGGTAGCCCAGCTGGCTAGTCAAACTTGGCTCTTAGGTAGCCCAGCTGGCTAGTCAAACTTTGGTCTTAGGTAGCCCAGCTGGCTAGTCAAACTTTGCTCTTAGGTAGCCCGGCTGGCTAGTCAAACTTTGCTCTTAGGTAGCCCAGCTGGCTAGTCAAACTTGGCTCTTAGGTAGCCCGGCTGGCTAGTCAAACTTGGCTCTTAGGTAGCCTGGCTGGCTAGTCAAACTTGGCTCTTAGGTAGCCCGGCTGGCTAGTCAAACTTTGGTCTTAGGTAGCCCAGCTGGCTAGTCAAACTTGGCTCTTAGGTAGCCCGGCTGGCTAGTCAAACTTGGCTCTTAGGTAGCCCGGCTGGCTAGTCAAACTTGGCTCTTAGGTAGCCCGGCTGGCTAGTCAAACTTGGCTCTTAGGTAGCCCGGCTGGCTAGTCAAACTTGGCTCTTAGGTAGCCCGGCTGGCTAGTCAAACTTGGCTCTTAGGTAGCACAGCTGGCTAGTCAAACTTGGCTCTTAGGTAGCCTGGCTGGCTAGTCAAACTTGGCTCTTAGGTAGCCCGGCTGGCTAGTCAAACTTGGCTCTTAGGTAGCCCAGTGGCTAGTCAAACTTGGCTCTTAGGTAGCCCGGCTGGCTAGTCAAACTTGGCTCTTAGGTAGCCCGGCTGGCTAGTCAAACTTGGCTCTTAGGTAGCCCAGCTGGCTAGTCAAACTTTGGTCTTAGGTAGCCCAGCTGGCTAGTCAAACTTGGCTCTTAGGTAGCCCGGCTGGCTAGTCAAACTTTGGTCTTACATGTAGGTAGCCTAGCTGACTAGTCAAACTTGGCTCTTAGGTAGCCTAGCCGGCTAGTCAAACTTGGCTCTTATTCTGACTATCATCTGTCATTGACAAGAGCTGAGGTTGTAACACAACACCCTCGGTTAAAAATAGCTCCAGGTCAACATAGAAATGTCCTAAAACATACTGCAACAAAACACATACACCTGACATTACATGTAGTGTGTTTGCCATGAAATATGACACAGCGAGGGGTGAGTGTCTTGAGTGATGTTATCGGATGGGGGAGCAGGTTGTAGTTTGACTATACGTTAACCCCCTTGGGTAACTGAAAAGACTCCAAAGTGATACATGTCAAATGAGAGGCTTCGTCATATTCCATCATCTTCTTCCTCTGAAATCATTTTCGAAGACACACAAAAAAAAAAAATTATATTAGATGTGGATGAGTGTATTGCCACAGAATGTAATCATGATGAAGTGAAGTCTGGATGATTCCTTTAAAGGCACAGTACACATTTAGTAATTGGAGCCTACTGATTGTGTTAATCCTAAAACTAACCTGTGAAAATGTCACTTCAAAAGGTGGTCGCGTTTTTTGAGATATCACTGAAAAACTGGAGCAAATATATTTCCACGCAGGAAGAATATTCCCCATAGGAATACACAGTCTAAGAAGCGTTTCTGACAGAAACGCTTTTCTTTTTTGGGGGAATAAAAGTGATATATTTTCCGTAACCGTAGTACTTCAAAGTTAAAAGTTTCTCAAAATTCATTATACTACCCAAGGCTGCTGTCCTTCTTACCAAGTAAGTTTTTATCGCCATTAATTTTCAGAGTCATTACCAAACATGTACTGTGCCTTTAAGCCTTGTTTTACTGAGTAATTATATTTTGCGACAATACATGATGAACAAAATGCATTCAATATTTGTTTTTTTAAAGTCACACATTGATCCTTGTCATTTGAATTTTGTTCACAATAAACACAAAATAGACACAGAAACTGATCAACCCCACACTCTGAAAATTCTTTTAAAAAAACCTTCTTTTGAAACAATTTAGACTCAGTGTAGCCCCTAACCTTGTTCGCTATGACACGACCTTTCCTCGTTTGGACAAATGGTCGGGGAATGATTAGTTTTGGAAACGACGCTGGGAAGCGTCCAATAATTATCCATATTGGACGGGCACCTGTCCAATATTTAAATTGTAAGCGCCACAGCAGTAAAATACACTAATCAAATGATATTGATCTGGGAGTGGGATACATAAATGTCATAAATACCTGTTTAAATGTTCGATATAAACGTGGTATAAACATGATGTAAAACACAGTGAGGAGTGTTTAAACATGGCCTGAGGAAATCAAGTCAAAAGAAGGTCCTACCATCGCCAGCAGACACAGAGTACGAACTTGTTGCCCAAAATTTTGTCATTTTTTTAGCATTAGATTTTTTCATGAGCCAGCTGCATCGATTGATTGTGTAATTTGTTTGTTTATTTTCTTGACTATAATTACAGGACAGCCACGCCTGTGTTCCACTTGTTGTTCTCCCACGATGGGCAATTCTTTGCTTCCGCAGGGAAGGTAAATGTAATTTTTGGGTAAAGATTCAAATATTATGACAATAACTATTGACATGCTCATGGAATATAATTTTTTACCTTTGGGTTTAAATTCATTCATAAATAGTTTCCATCATAAATATTCATTGATGCATAAGGGAATAAAAGAGTGGTGATGAATTGTTAAACGAATGCGTAAAAATGGCAGGGTGTTGGCCGTGGTTGCCATGGTTGCACGACCATGACCGTCTGGAGTATTTATGAATGTTTATTTAAATATTAAACAATCATTGGATCAGACAAGTTATGAAGCTATGCCTCACTAACTATTATTCCGTAAATTGTCAATTCCAGGCTGATAGACTCGTCAAAATATGGTACCAGACGCGGAAACCGGCCTTCAAATGTGGTACCCAGACTACCGTGGAGGCAACCAAGGGAGATGGCTATAGCTTTGTGTATATTGCCCATCCAAGGGCGGTCACTGGCTTTTCATGGAGACGCACTAGTAAATATATGGCAAGGTACATGTTTTTTTATTGTTTGAAAGGTATTGTTTCAAAAAGTACAGAATGTACTGATCACTAGTTTTATGTTTGACACCACTAGGTTTCCCAAATCTAACACAACTTGTTTTGTCTCTGTATTATTTGGTTTGCTCATTAATATCGACCAATCTACCGTTTAGAAATACTTTGTTTTTTAAAATGATTATTTCAATGTCAGTGGTACCGTCGCAAACGTCCTGGTCACATCTTGCCGGGATAACATCTGCCGTTTGTGGAGCGAGACGCTACTCCCTAGCAGCGAGCTGGTCGAGTCTTCACACAGCGCTAACATGGCAGGCAAGTCGAGAGAAACTCGGAGCAGACGACCCCAGTTCAGTCTAGGCATGAAAGGAGGGTGAGTGATGTTCTCTTTAGTCTTGGTTGATTTGAAAGTAAGTAAGGCTGTTGTGCTCACAACTATCCTCTGTGGTGTGTCGTGGCCGAGCGGTCTAGTTCATCGGACCCAAGCTCTGGTGTTGTCAGCAGCAGCGTGTGGGTTCGAATCCCGGTCATGACACTTGTGTCCCTTGAACAAGGCACTTAACCATAATTGCTTCGTAAAAAAGTTGGGAAGGTAGTGCATTCTGCTCTACCAGCCAGGCTTCCTAGTGGATGACACCCATGCCGACATCCGTATGGACAGTGACGGGGATAACCCCATTTCAGCCCCAGGAGTAGGTGGCAACGTTCCCTTCTGGTGACAGTTGATCTGTCTTCGGTTAACTGTAGCCCTCACCTTGAAGTGGCCATCTGGCCTTGTGAGTTAGGCTCATCAACACACAGGCTTCCTTCTCCTTCGTTGATCTCCTCTTTGTCAGTATGACAGCGGCAGTTCTAATTTGTCATTACGCAGAAGGGGCGAGCGCAAGACTTTATATTTTCCTACATTGAAACATTAAAGGGACATAACAGAATTGGTTTTTGCTAACAAAACAGTTGCTGGCAGTGTAAGCATTTTATGTTATCCACCATATACATAAACTGACAAACCTGTAGAAGTTTGAGATCGATCGGCCATCTGGGTCACGAGAAAATAGTGAAAAACCGATTACACATTTGCATGAAATCATATAGATTCAACGAATGAATAAAACGCTCACTGAGCGATAAACTCCAATTGGAAAATTAGTTTATTCATTTCTCATCAAATATGGCATTTCAGACAGAAATATTTAAAGGGATGTTTTCTACTATCATCATCATTAGACTGTGTAAGTTTTATGTAAATCTGTGATCAAAAAGTATATTTTACAAGTTTTTTCTTACCAGTTCTGTAATGTTCCTTTAAATAAAATTGAAGAAAAACAAAGTTTGTATTATGACAGCAGTCCATGTGGTGGAATACTGAGAACATATTCCTTTAGGGTCATTAATATTGCTTGATACTTTTCAAGTTGATGGAAGTACCTGTGATTTTGTTTTGACTTCTCAGTAAACGGAGACGGAAATCTGGAGGGTCTTCGGCCAACAACTCATCAGGCACTGGTACCCAGGAAGGTCAGCAGAGTAATGGCCATGGAGGTCTACCATTACACTTCCATATCGCTGCTACCATCAACCCTAATACAGGTACAACCTCAGTCACATCCCCAGACTAAGATCTTGTATGCTTTACTGTATAAGCTTAGTCTTGTCCCCGGACTTAAGATTTTGTATGCTTTACTGTATAACCTCAATCTTGTCCCAGACTAAGATTTTTGTGTGCTTCACTTTCTAACCTCAGTCTTGTCCCAATACTAAGATTTTGTGTGCTTTACATGAGTTGAAGTATAGGTTTTGAAAATGGCATCTGGCTGTTTTGGGCAAGCGGTCTAGCGCACTGGACTCAAGCTCTGGTGCTTCTGATCAGCAGAGTGTGGGTTCGAGTCCCGGTCTTGATGTTTGCGTCTTTAAGCAATACACTTAACCATTAGGGCTTCGTCCGTTGGACGGGACTTGAAGCCATAGGTCCCGTGTGTTGTGTAATGCATGTAAAAGAACCCAGTACACTTATTGTTAAGAGAAGGGGTTCGCCCCAGTGTTTTCTGGTATGGTTTGCTGCAGATTGTGCTACAGCACTTTGTAAACCGCTACATGGAGCTGTGTAAATAAATGTGTCTTTTAATTCGAACTTAGCTCCGCATGCCTTGTGGACGAAATGAATGAGTGCTTTGAGTCGCCCTTGGGTGTGATAAAGCACTCTTTAAGAACTGCATATTATTGATACTATCCTCTCTTGCACTAACTATCTGCAGATATTCCTTTGCTGCCAGCTATGGGTAAGATGTCCAAGGGTAGTGCACCAAACTTTGTGGTCAACTGGCTGAACAATAAGGAGCTTCAATACACCCTAGCGGCAGAAACACTTCTTCAGGTCAGGAAACCACCCCTCGAAATCCATTCCAACCCAACTGGGCCCAATTTCATAGAGCTGCTTAAGCAGATAATATTGCTGAACAATTGTCTGCTAATCAGAAATGAGCAGGGTGCCAGTCACAAATTGTACATGTGACATGGTAGTTCGGCTGGTAACCTTATTCTGGTAAGCATAATTTTGTTGTGCTTAGCTACTTTTTGTGCTTAAGCAGCTGTATGAAATTGGGCCCAGTTTGTTGTTTCGGCTTGAATTTAGTGCCAGAGATCTTTGTTAGCTTTGTACAATATATTTGGTTATTTATTAACCGGAAGGTTATTTTTATTATTGCATTTCTGGTATGACACCGTGGTTGCCTCAAATTGCAAGATTCTCCTTTGCTTAGCAAATTTAGCGCCCTCTAAATCAATGAAATTGACCTCTTCTTGTCCATTAAAACCAATTTGATATCATTTTTTTAAACAGATCAATAAAGATGATAGATCAGAAAGTGATCTCGACGATACTTCTTCTGAGGATTTGTCGTACTCTGAGGATGACAGTGTGGGGGAAGGAGTGAATGAGGGCATGGAGGAAGCCGGGGATCCTACCAATCAGAATGCAGTTAGCGGTAAGTCGAGCAGCAGTTGATGTGACCAACTATGGTTTAGTGACCAACTATGGTTTAGTGACCAACTATGGTTTAGTGACCAACTATGGTTGGCTTGATGGGTCAAGTTCGTAAGGACCAGTGGTTACAGTAAATGGAACATTAAAGTTGTTAAAATAGTAGACATTTACTTAATTTCTGCTAACATAGTTTGTTGTCTTCAATAAACAATGGTTTTGTTTGCTATTTTCCCCTTTTCTCAGGCTCCACGCAGAATGACTCGGGCCAATCTGGTCGGATGACACCACCCGAGATTCTGACGGTCGACACCGATGCCAACGGAAGCAGCAGACCACTCGCCAGACCGGAGAACTTGGGCTCCTTCCCGTCCATCCCACAGCTTGCCAGCATCGCGCAGGTCGGGTCCACACCCCTGGGTCGCCTCCAGAAGAAGTTTGATAACATGCTGCGGGAGTGGAACCAATGCCCGGACATGTTGTTCAGTATTCACCCGATAGACGGCTCCTTCCTGCTGTGGTTGGTCGACTGGGTCGACGAGGCCATTCCGGGCGTCCATCGCCAACCCCAAGTCAGCTTCTCGTGTAGGATACCACAGGCTTTCCCGATTCACGACGCGACAACATTGTGCAGTAATCTCGTTCTGTATCGGAGCAACTTGACTATGGACCCTAGAGCCAGCAGGAGGCAGCCGAATCTTCTCTCGCCGAGAGAAGGGCATCCCGGCATGACCCCGAGTTACAGCTTCTCGCAGAGGCTGGGCACGGTGCCGGCGGGCGTCAACATCTATGCATTCACTCCCAGAGTCTCCATGCTCTCAAAACATTCCAATGGGACGCTGAACCAGTGGGAGATCAGCTTCTCCGAGAGTTCCAAGTTTCAGACTGTACTCAACGTGGCCCACACGTCCAGGTGCTGTGGCCATCGCTTCAGTCTCAACGATATCTCCTGTCACCCGGTCTTACCCCTCCTGCTCTCCTCCTCGCATCACAACATTCCCAGTGTCGAAGTGGACCCCGAAATTGTTTCATGTCGGTCACGCAGATTGTCCTCGGCGTCTCGAAAAGCGGCCCCCGGAGAAGCCGCATCCCCGAAGAGTTCCAGGAGGAGAAGCTCCATCAACTTATTCGGTCGGAGCCTCCTGTCGGAGAGTGAACATCACAGAGTGATGTTGTTGTGTAACTCCAACGCCGATATGGACGAACAGGAGGTGGATTTAACCTGTAAGGATGATGTGATCATCCCCGATAAGATCATGGAGCAGCTGAATCAGGAGATGAACTGGCCGGACATGAGCGCTCCGACGGGACTGTGCAGCGAGCTCATTCTCTGGAGGGTCTTCCCGGTCGGGCCGCTCACCAAGAGCAGCGGGGTGGTGGAGCTGGCGCGGATCAACTCGCCGTTCCTGTCGGCGTTCTCCCACGTGGCCTGGTTCCCGAGCCTCTTGCCCAGCTCGTGCCTGGGCGCGTTGTCCAACTCGCCCAGTGCGTGCTTTGTGGCGTCTGATGGCTACAGTCTGCGTGTGTTCCAGACGGTGATAGACGCTCGCTCTCTGCTGACTGAAGTCATTCCAGGAACGGACCAATTTGAGGTGCGTTGTTTATCCAAATTGTGACATTTCTCCATGCAAACCAATAGGCCATATTTCATTTAATTTCATTTATTAATTCTGGTTGTGAAGCCAAGGACTCTCAGAAAAGCAAACTTAATCACTATATTAGCCAAGAACCCTGTGGAGAGAAGGCAAGGAAGAAAGTTTCAGTTTTACATGTAGATGTGGGAGGAAAACCCCAGAGAATTATTCCAGGGAAAACCCGTGCAATTAGGTAGGGACTGGAAACCTAATCCACATAGTGCCCCCAGCGGGATTCAGACCGTGGTCCTAGGGGTGGAAGGCGAGGAAAGATAACCACTTTGCCAGCCCGACCGCCAAATAGTCTGCACAAGTGCCATCTTAAAAATATACTTGGAAACCAAGTACAGTTAAAAAATAAACCAAGCTGCCAAGATGGGCGCCATGCTGTAGTTTACATGGTACTTTGCCAGTTTTCATGGTTGTGTATAATGCATTACTCAAAATCAGTGCGCTATGATGGTTGCCGGTCTTACTTTGACTAGGATTTCACCCAGAATCCTTTGCGTGCTGATTATGCGCATTAGGACATGCGTAGGGGCTATAGAATCTTAATAAAACAAGTTTGTTACATTCTTTGTAATAACAATTCTGTTACATCTAAATCCCTGTTCATAATTTGCCAAAGGCAACACTAATGCCAGGCAAACACATTACTAATCCTCCATATTGTACAACCGGATGAAGAGAAGCAACTTATGGTAATGATTCAAAGACGATGACTTTATCAGCATTCATGCCATTACCTTGACTTTGTATTCCATATTCTAATGACTCCACTATGATATTCTGCCAGTTCAAAAGTGACATTTATTAAGGGTCACCATCGTCACAGTAAACTGCTTCACTGTTGATCTTTGGTAAACTTAAACCAATTTTGTTTTTCTTTCTTTTTTTCAAGTAAGTAACAAAATCAAGGTTTTAAGAACAATTAGTCCGACTCATTTTCAGTGAATGAGGACCACTATTCATTATTGCTATTGGGCACAGGGAACAAGACCAAATAAAACATGGGACGGGAATCTTTTTTCTTTTTTTATTTACAGGGGTATCTGAGTAGCAGTTCACCGATCAAGAAGTTCATTGACCCCTCATCGGAGGGCTCCCACTACTACAAACCTAATGTCATCAGTTTACAGTCTACTGCACGCCCAGGCTGCATCATCGAGTTGGATGCCCTCTTCTCCGCTAAACAGGTGCATTAAGGGGTCCCTTGCCCCCTCCCCTAACCCCTCCCCCTCCCCAAACCCCTAACTCATGGATAAGAATATCCTAAGCTGCCAACATCTTGAAATCATGGTCATGGGTTTTTTGTTTGGTTGAAGATGCTACTATTTTAAATTAAATGACTGTTAAGTTACTCTATACAATTGAATATTCATTTTAACCCTCCTACTCTCAGTGACTCTTGGCAACATTTTCCAGTGAGTTGACCAACCATTTTAAACCATTCGACTGCCAATGTTGTGTACGGTGGCACAACTGTGCACAGAACTAACTGTGCACTGTGTACATGCATTCCCTCATGGTATCATATTGCAGGCTGGCATAGTTTATCTATCATTCAAAACCACAGTGAATGGTATTGAATGGTCAGACAGCAAGAGGGTTAAAAACCCTTAATCCTTAAAACATTTTTTGGGGTGCATGGGGGCTAATAGTGCATATGCTAAAAATGATGTTGATGAAATTTGGACGAATACACCGCAAACCTTGCCCTCTTTAATTCAAACAAGTGAAGTGAAAAGTGAAAGATACACTTTTACATGTTCAACCAAGTTACTTTTCCCCCTGACATTTTCACCGGAGAGGACCTCACTACATCGGATAGATCAGGTTATTGACCCATCGCACCAACAGCACACATGGCTACTGCTGCCACACTTTGGTATAGACGAGTCATAAACGTGTAAATGCTGCACTGCCTGAATTGCCCACTACACTGTTTAACACATCTAGACATTGACTCCCAAAATGTCGCCACCAAGATTGATGTGATGATGAAGCCACAGGGCCCAATTTCATAAAGCTGCTTAAGCAGTGAATTATGCTCAGCAACTTTCTGCTGTGCACAGATAAGCAGGATACCAGTCACAGATTGTACATATGACATGGCACTTTGGTTGGTAACCTTATTCTGGCAAGCAACATTTTTGTTGTGCTTAGCTACTTTTTGTGCTTAAAGGTACTATACAGGATTGGTAGAGCTGACAACACAGTCGCAATCAAAGTTCATGTTTTGTGTGATTAACCAAATACATGAAATAACAAATCTGTGAAAATTTGAGCTCAATTGGTCATCGAGGTCACAAGAAAATAGTGAAAAGAGACCTTATGTGTTTTCTGTTTTTCAAGCATCGCGTTTACTATCACGCGTGATAAAAACTATTGTTTTACTCATTTCTCAGAAACGATAGCATTTTAGGCAGAAATATTTTAAGGAACCCTTTCTACCATTACTTACTTTACATCATGTAAGTTATGTGTGAATCTGTGAACATTTGTGTTTTTCGATCTTACCAATAGTGTACAGGGCCTTTAAGCAGCTCTATGAAATTGGGCCCCAGGTGAAATGGGTCAATATGGCAGTGTTTGTACTCATGGGTTGATACTTTTTCCGTCTTTTTTTCTTTATCCAAGATTTGGCATAATGTGCAGCTGATGCACATATTTCCCTATCAGAGTGTCACGGAGCATGCACCAGAAGGAACAATCCCTCCTAATATTACCATTGACGCTACCAGGCCTTACGCCGACCGCTTCTATCTGGTCGTCCTCGATCAGGATCAGGAAGGGGTCTCCGTTGTCCACATGTGGTACATCCATCTGGAAGCCAAAGTACTAGAAGGTAAGAAACTACCGTGGAGAACTTGTAACGAGTATTAAACCACAAAGGAAACTGACTGGGTGAATTGTTTGATAATTGGGGTTGAACAATAATATACATTGTGCTGCCACGGTGCCAAACTCGCATGGTACGACTTTTTGCATTTTTACGTAGTGACCTATCTGTCCAACCAGCTGAAGCTTAGTGTTTTCACAAAGTGACCCACCTCATTATGCATTGGTTTGTACACTGTGCTCTTTGGACAAATCTATTTTTTTCATTTTTTCATATGCATAGGAATTAATTGCTCATTAAAACAGTTGCAAGAATAAAAATATTTGACAGTTCTGTATGAATGAAGAAGTCAGGTTTTTTTTTTTGTCTTAGAAAAAACAAAAAAACAAACAGTCTCCGAAACAGCAGTTTGAAAAAAAAAAAATTGCAACTGCACTTTTCAAATTGCACAATTTTTTTGCTGTAAAGCACATAGGTCACTTAGTAGGACCAGCAACAATTTAATTTATACAATAACACTCTTGCAAGACACATGCAAACTTCTTGAGCAGTTTCATAATTTAATCATTTGCTTTTGTTGTTGACAGTGCAAAGTAAAGCAAAAGAGATGCAAGGTGAAGACATTCCAGATGACTCGTCCGTTGACTCGTCAGACAGTGAAGCTTCTCCTCAATTTGACTCCAGCAGTGCTCCTCAGACCACCATGAAGGTGCGGACGTACTCCCACAAGATCTGCACCCAGAGACTCGCCCTTCCCCCCGGCGTTGAGGTCATCAGCGCCACCCCATCCACCAGCCATCTCAGCTCGTCGACCATCTACCCTGCCATCATGTCCGCCTACATGTTCTCCACGGCGTGCTCGGACGGGAAGCTCCGCTTCTGGTGTTGCAAGATTGTCGATCCCAGCAAGGTCCACCGCTCTGCTCTGGACTTGAAACTGGAGCTGGAGTCCATCAGGGCAAAGTCGGAGTCTGACTCCACGGCTGAGGCGTGTGAGAAACTTCGAGGAGACGCCTTGGCAGAGGCCTCTTATCGATGGCAGGAGTGGAAGCTCCTGGCACAAGACCATGGCTCCACCAGCTCGGTGGAGGTACCAGGTACTCCGGTGGGACTCAGCTGTGCCTACAGCGGACGGATTGCATGTGTTTATCGTACGGATTTAGATCCACAGTCACCAGTGCGCAGACGAGAAGGAAAGGAGATTCCTCTGCAGGCCAGCATATTCGAGTGCGAATCAAGCGGAGGTGCAGAGTGGGTCTACGAGGACAAACTTGATTTAGGACTACTTGATTTAGAGCCTCTGAACCCCGAAACGGGAAGCAATATTGAGGATCTAAACTATAAGATGATGAAACGTAGCTCCAAAGTGAAGGACTTTATCAATCTTAGAGATCTTCATGTGGGTGTCAGCCCCACAACACTAGACCTCACCAACGTTAATCTTAGCCCAAGAGCTGGCCGTAGTCAGAAACCAAAGCTGTCTCCTGGAGAAGAGAAAAAAGCGCTTCCTGTCCAGATTATGTGGGTCTCTAAAGAAGACGGCTCTTACATGCTCACAGTAGGAATAGGCACCAGAGTGATCATCTTCGCCCAAGTGTTGCCAAACCGAGCAAATGTCCATCTTGGTGCGAACCAAGAGAAGCTACCCGAACAGAGCATCCTGGTCAACCAAAAGACCCAAGGTCCTGGTTCCACACTCCTAGCTAAGGAGGACTTGAGACCCAAGTGGATGCCGCTCTGGACAATCTCACTATCGAGTGTGGATGGTATCGCTCCCCACACAAAGATGCTGTCCTGGGTGCGGCCTGGTATTTTAATGGTCGGCATGCAAAATGAGATGCATGTGTACTCTCAGTGGAAAGGACCTGAACAACACTCCGCCGCCACTAAAAAGAAATCAGTACGACGTGACGCCGACCTGGGCAGGAGGCCTAGCTTGACAACCAAAGAATCTGTTATCTCTTCGGTGTCCAATCTGTCGGTGAATATCCTAGCCGTGCCGATGACGAAGATGGACCGCGAACAGTCCTACTCGGAGCTCACAAGGTTTGCTGGAATCGACGTAGAGGAGCCATCTACGGCAGAATCAGCCGAGGCTGAAGAGTTGACATCGGATGTTGGCATCTTTGAGTATTCCTACATGGCCTGCCCCGTCTTGCCGCAGTACCACCCGAAGCAGTTGATGGAGCTGTTGAATTGTGGCAAGGTGCGCCGTGTCAAGGCCATCCTGGCCCACTTGGTGCGTTGCTTTGCAGGAGACAATGCAATCCAGAAAGCTCTCATGACCAACGACAGTGACTCGCTCCACTCCTTCTCCGAAACCGAAGACGCCTTCTCTGGCCGTAGTAAATCAGTCAGCAACAGCCCCACAGATCAACCCTCTCTAGATGACTCCAAGTTGGATTATATTGAACTGATGTCGATCCCGCCGCTGCCACTATATGCCCTTATAGCTGCTGACAAGGCTGAATCTCTACCGCCCCTCACGTCGACCCCCAGTATAACCAAAGCCAACAATGCCGGATCCTTCACCACACCCCAAGACCCCAACACTGAATACTCGAAGCTGTTCACATACAGCGTTGATGCCTCGTCCCCGCCGACATTTGACGTCTTCGCCGAGCCAACCGGAGGCGATCGCATGAGTAGTGTTGCCATGAAGATGAACGATGTAACGTACTTTGGCATCGCTCAGCTACGACTCCTTACCAACTACCTAACCCATATGCATTTACCTGGACTGAGTAGCTTGGATCAGATGAATCTCTTGGCTCTGGCAGACACTGTTGCTTCGACAAAGACAGAAGTGAGAACTCATAACACAGCCGGAACAGGTAAATATGTCATTTCAATATCCACTTCCTTAACTCTTACTCCCTAAGGCCCAATTGCCTCTTGGTGATCTCAATCCTCAAAAATCCATCCGCCTTAAGTCACTTCACACCAACATGTTTGGACTTGGATAAGTTTTGGTTTACCTAGCTCAGGGATAATCTATTTTTGTTTTGGCCTACAGTCATCTACAGTCCTCAATCCTCCACTTTCCTCCACTCTATGGTCAAACTTAACTGATTATGGTTGTTGTTTACAGGCACAGCGATTGGAAAAGATGGTGCAGGCTATGCCACCACTGCAGGCACTACTTCAGCCCATGCAGGTACATGTCATTTCATATCTTAAGCCGTATCCTAGGCTACGGCTACTGCTACGACTGTTGCTTAGGGTGTTACTAAGAACGTCCTATACTTTAGCGCATGATGATGCGGCGATCCAGCCGTAGCCGCTATTTCAGACATGGCTTTATCATTTCCTTCTTACTAATGACATGATTATGTTAAGGACAAAAACATGTGTTTTGGCTTGATGAAGGTCTATTGTACAAAGTGTCATCTTTAAATGATAATATTATATATTGTCTATTATAGCACACGTATCTTCCAATAAAGTACTCAAAATGCTTGAACAAGCATAAACATTTTTAAGACAGAATTTTAAATTTTTTGAATTATGAGACCAATTTATGTAGCATCTTATAAGGGTTTACAAGGTGCACTCGGCAGCCACTGTCAGAAACTTGAGGCAATCCCCTCTCTTAGCAATAAGTTTAACTGGGTTCTTTAACGTGCATTACAAAACAAACGAGACCAACGGCTTTACATCCCATCTGAAGGACGCAGCAATGATGGTTCAGTGTCTTGCTTTTAAAAGGACACAAGTGTAAAGACCGGGACTCGAACCAACACTCTGCTGATGAGAAAAACACCAGAGCTTTTTATAAACTAAAAAACAAAATCTTCTTTTCAGGTGAGACGTTGGATGAGTGTGGACTGCGGTTTCTTCTTGCCATGCGTTTCCATGTGTGTCAGTTACGCTCCATGCCACCTAGGCATCAGGTAAGTCTAACACTATCTGCAACGCATCCCCTTCTTCACCATTGCGGCGAAAACAATTACCATTTCACCGATTCCTGCAATTTATTGAAACACTAACAACTTGACCCTCTGCGTGCATAAGTTGATCTTCAAAATGGAAGGACAAGCAGGCATTATGATATCTCTTGATCAAGAATCTCTTAAAATTTGTTGCAAGTTTTTTTTGTTTCTTATCCCCTTTAAGTTATTTTGACCACTCTAACACGCTGGGTTACTCTAACTAGCAAGGCTGCAGTAGCGGATGGCACATTTTGTGTTCGGTCAACTCCGGGCCTACTCCATGTAATCCTCTGTTAGAACACCGCCTTTAAGATAGTGTAGTCATCCATGGGATTGAGTTCACTAACAGGTCACCACGACCCTTTGAAGTTTGCCGGCGGCAGACCTCTAGCAAGGCAGCAGTAGCGGAAGGCACATTTTTGTGTTTCTATCAGTAACATATGAACTGTTAGGTCAAATCCGGTCATACTTCATGTAATCAGCTATTTAGAACCCCCCTTTGAGAAAGTGGTGTCATCCATGGGGTTGAGTTCACTAACAAGTCACCATGACCCTGTGAAGTTTGCCGGCGGCAGTCCCCATTGACATGTATACCAAAAAACACAAATTGAACTTTTTATAACATTTTTATTTATTTGTTTTTTGGACAACAGGTTCAGTTGAGGCGCCAAGGTCTTGCCACGTCACACTTTGCTTGGGCCTTCCACTCCGAGGCAGAGGAGGAACTGCTGTCGGTTATACCGGGGAATCAGATGGGCAAGCCCACATGGGCCGAGTTGAGGGCCATGGGAGTCGGCTGGTGGGTCCGAAATGATATCACGCTCAAACGATGCATAGAAAAGGTAAGAGTCCATTGCGGGATCTTTTTGAATTTCCTTTTGATTGCTGGAAATCCCTTGACATATTGTTGGCGTTGGTGCAAAAACGTTGTATCTCGATTTTGCAAAAATGTTGTATCTGGCACGAAAAGGGCTCCGTGCAAAAACTTCATTTCTCGGTGCGTACTTGCTTTTGTTTGTGCATCCGGGCTATTTCAAGCGAGATACAATGTTTGGACAGTTTCAAACTTGTGCGTAAGGGTGAGTGCTGTTTTAGGAGGTATGACGATGTAAACACTTTTTTTTTTGATGGGGGGGGGTGAGCAATTTATTTTTTAAAAGCCAGTGATTTAGCTCGAAAGAGATGCATTGTTCACATTTGGAATTGACGGTTATGCAAGAACACTCGGCAAGATTAGTTTACACATGCGGCATATTCTTTGTAACTACCAGAAAAAAATATAATTTGAGAGTGAAATTTCATATGATTTAATAAACAGTTACTGTTATTTGTTGTATTCTTGGGATAGTGTTGACAATTTTTTATATGGTGATGTTTTGACAGCTTGCCAAAGCCCAGTTCCAGGCGAAAAAGAACCCCTTGGATGCCGCTCTCTTCTACCTTGCCATGAAGAAGAAGACGCTAGTCTGGGGATTATTCAGGTGGGTAGAAACATTTCTTCTGGTCATAGTCTCAGTATCTGTCTTTAAACAGTTCAAGTTTGAAGTTTGAAAAAAGGTTGTTTTAAATTTTAGCACGATGTTGTATTTTGTAATGTTGCTATTTGTCAAATTAACTTACAGGTCTGTTAGTGATACCAGAATGACCAAATTCTTCAGTAATAACTTCAGCGTTGAGCGCTGGCGGAAGGCGGCCTTGAAGAATGCCTACGCACTGCTAGGACATCAACGCTTCGAGCACGCAGCAGCCTTCTTCCTCCTCGCCGGATCTCTCAAGGATGCTATCGAGGTTTGCTTGAACAACCTGGAGGACATTCAGCTGGCGATGGTCATCGCCAGGCTGTACGAGGAAGACCTAGAGATGCCGACCGCCCAAAAGGAGATTCTCTACCACTACGTCCTGGGATCGGACAGCAATGGGAATCGAGTAGAAGGCCTTCAACCGTCTAAGGACCCTTTCCTGAGAAGCATAGCCCACTGGATGCTGAAAGATTACACCCAGGCTCTAGACACACTCATCATCCCACCGGTGAGGAGAAAGAACATCGTGGAGTACCACGAAGTCGACGATGAACTCTGGGGGAACCCTGACGTCTTCAACTTCTACAACCACCTGAGGACACATCCGCTGCTCATCCGTCGACAGTTTGCTGACCAGGATAAACCAGGCATGTCTGTCCTGATCACTGGATTCGGTGGCGGGTCGGGGATTGCCGCCAAAGAGGGCGACAGTTTCATTAAGGATGAGATCACAAACTTGGAGAGGAAGATGTTCTTTGCGACGGCACATGCCCACTCGGCAGCAGGCTGCCCGATGCTCACCCTAGAAGTGTTGTCCAAGCTTCCACCGGTGAAGTCCAATGGCATTCATTCATGTGAAAATGGAGATATCCAAGTAACAGTAGACACAAAGACCAACCAGGAAGTCAGTACTGAAATGATTAGCACGGAAGAATAGGTAGTTTCACCGAGTCGGGCTCACAAATCAACCCGCTAAAAAGAACGCTGAGTCTTTAGACTGGAGTCAACCGTTGACCAATGGCAGAGCAGAGCCAGAGTTAGATTTGGACTGGAGCCAACCTATCATAGGAAAGTTTGATGATGGGTTGAAACTAGACTGGAGCGACGACAGCGAGGAAGACGAGGAAGAGGACGACAAACCAACAGAGGCAGTCATTCCAAATCATCTACAAAATGGTGATCATACCAAAGAGAAAACTGTTAGCAGAGGGCAGTCCTCCGAGAGTGAGGAAGGAACTGTCGATGTCTTCGCCCAACAGCTCAAGTTCTCATCCTGTCTGAAAATCATGATGGAGGAACTCAGAACATTGGCGACTGGGTTTGAAGTGGAAGGGGGCCAGCTTCGCTACCAGCTCTACATGTGGTTAGAGCATGAGGTGGAGATGCTAAAAGAGCTATGCAACTATGGGGTCACAGGGAACCAGGGAACCTCGGAGGATGCCGAGGAGGGCGCCGATCAGGAACTGGAGCATATAGACTGTCTGGCCGAGCGCGCTTTACACACCCGCTGGATCGATCTAGAGGAGAAGCGACAACGTGCAGCCAGGAGGAAAAAGTGGCTGAAGTCCCACCACCATCTACTGAGGAGTTTAATGAGCTACGGGATCATCTACGGACTGAACGGAGGGGGCTTGACATCGGTCGCCGTAGAACTTCTCCTGTTGACCCAGGAGATACAGCAGGAGAGTCTACAGCGCCAGTTGTCCACCCCTCTCCCGCTCCCGACCACTCTGCCCCTCCTCTCGGCGAGTATCGCGACGTGCAAGACGGTCGTGACGGATCCGATCATGTACTTGCGGAATTTCATCCACGATATTCTGAACTCCATCCTGGATCTGACGGCGCCTCCCAGCCCCAAACGCCACATCAGTAAAGTGCTGACCATCCACCGACTCAGCATGGCGCTCTCGGCGTGCGTCTATCAGACACTGTGCGACAGCGATAGCTTCAGCGGGGCCGATACGTACACCAAGTCCATGGGGATGGACGCCTACGACGGGCGCAACACTCACGTGATGTACCGATCGGGCAACCTGGTGGGCGTGAGCGGGAGGAAACGAAACGCCAGTAACGAGGGAATGCTGACTGTGACCTCGTTACCAGCAAAATGGCCAGGTGAGTCCTTTTTGTGCTTTTTCTCATCAGTGGTCAACAGGGCCCAATTTCATAGCACTGCTTAACGGCCGATTCTGTGCTTATTGTACAATTTTTCTGTTTCATGGCTCTGCTAACCCTAAGCACACGAAAAGGCATACTAACCTCCCGGTGCTTACTGCACGAAAATGAATGACGCAACAATGCAAATACATTGTGAACGGGCAAGATGACCACCTTATTTTCTTCCTAACCTGTGAAATATGCTTATGCTAAAGCAAATTTTTCTGTTACAGTTAGTTAGCACGAAAGTTTGCTTACCTTTAAGCAGTGCTATGAGACTGGGCCCTAGTAATCTTAATCCATTCTTTAAACTTACCTTGGGATATAACCTCAAGCAACTAATTAGCAATGTAGATTTTATAGAACCATAAGCAAACTGAATCGCAGCCTACATATTCAAGTCTCTATTTATAAACATACACATAGGTGAAGAGAAGCAATTAATGGTTAAATGCCTCGCTGAAATATGCAAGCCTGGCTGGAATAGACCCACATTTTTTTACGCAGTGTAGTCCAGGCTAGACTGCCCTCGAGTATGAATCTTGGATTACTCATTGAAACTCTTTGTTGCAGGAGTTGCAACTCTACAAGCGCTACTCGTGAGCGAGCGAGACGAAGACTCGGCCACCCCTAACGTGTTCCTGTGCGAGAGTCTGTTTGCTGTCTACCTGAGTCAGCTCGTGCATGCCCTTACGACGGGGAATGCCAGCGATCTCTTCCGCCTGGCATCTCACACGCTGGACACCAAGATGTGGTCGTCGGTGTTCGGTGGAGGGGCTAAAGTATTAGATCAACCCAAATCCGCTCGTAAGTTTCCATATTGACAACATAAAGGAACATTACAGAATTGGTTTTTTGCTAACAAAACAGTTGCTGGCAGTGTAAGCACGTTATGTAATCCACCATATACATAAACTGACAATCTGTAGAAGTTTGAGATCGATCGGCCATCTGGGTCACAAGAAAATTGTGAAAAACCGATTACACATTTGCATGAAATCATATAGATTCAACAAATGAATAAAACGCTCACTGAGCGATAAACTCCAATCGGAAAATTAGTTTATTCATTTCTCATCAAATATGGCATTTCAGACAGAAATATTTCAAAGGATGTTTTCTACTATCATCATCATTAGACCGTGTTAGTTTTATGTAAATCTGTGATCAAAAAGTATATTTTACAAGTTTTTTTCTTTCCAATTCTGTAATGTTCCTTTAATGTCTTACCTTGATTTTTACTGGTAATAGATAATAGTAATAAAAATATGCTTTTATTGGGCACCTTTCAAGCCAAGTAGGTTTTTTTAAAAAGTACCTTACAGTATTTTTACCCCCTTTTAATCAGGCTGTAAGCATTCTAGAAACCATCCTAGAAACCATCTAAACTCCTTAGGAGTATGCAGCACCAAAAATCAAATGGCACACAGGTTACTAATCGTTCACGTCTGGGTGATGAGAAATAGTTACGTGCCATGCTCAAGGGCACAGGTGTCGCAACCAGGATGCACCTAAATCTCTGATGGCTTTGCCACCAGAACTGCCAAATTCTGCAAAACCGCTGGGCCTTGATACGCTGAGCATGTTCATTCAAACTCAACTCAACCAGTTGCCCTCTTCCATCTTTCCTTTAATGCCTGATGATCTCTTATCCTACTAGACCTAAAATTATGGAAGTTCCTCAATGCTTATCTTTTGTGAATAAACACAAAAAAGTATTGAAGAATAAGTTTAGGCATAATAACAGGTGAAAGTTAAAACAAAATCTTTTTGATTAATTGTGACCGGTAGCCAACACAAGCAGCACCGGTGACCAGACCCTGACGAAGCATAGGAATCGTTACATGTTACGTCTGATGGGAAAGGCAAGTAGTGGACGCCTTCCGGCCTCATCAACGGAAGAGAAACCAACCCCGAGAGATGTGTTTGTGCCTCCTGAGACAAGTATCATGGATTACTTCATGATCAAGGTGAGATGGACTAGGACAAGTCTGTTGTTATTTATTGACCAGTTGTGTATCATGGATTACTTCATGATCAAGGTGAGATGGACTAGGACAAGTCTATTGTTATTTATTGACCAGTTGTGTATCATGGATAACTTCATGATCAAGGTGAGATGGACCAGGACAAGTCTATTGTTATTTATTGACCAGTTGAGTATCATGGATTACTTCATGATCAAGGTGAGATGGACTAGGACAAGTCTATTGTTATTTATTGACCAGTTGTGTATCATGGATTACTTCATGATCAAGGTGAGATGGACTAGGACAAGTCTATTGTTATTTATTGACCAGTTGTGTATCATGGATTACTTCATGATCAAGGTGAGATGGACTAGGACAAGTCTGTTGTTATTTATTGACCAGTTGTGTATCATGGATAACTTCATGATCAAGGTGAGATGGACCAGGACAAGTCTATTGTTATTTATTGACCAGTTGTGTATCATGGATTACTTCATGATCAAGGTGAGATGGACTAGGACAAGTCTGTTGTTATTTATTGACCAGTTGTGTATCATGGATTACTTCATGATCAAGGTGAGATGGACTAGGACAAGTCTATTGTTATTTATTGACCAGTTGTGTATCATGGATTACTTCATGATCAAGGTGAGATGGACTAGGACAAGTCTGTTGTTATTTATTGACCAGTTGAGTATCATGGATTACTTCATGATCAAGGTGAGATGGACTAGGACAAGTCTGTTGTTATTTATTGACCAGTTGTGTATCATGGATTACTTCATGATCAAGGTGAGATCGACTTTATTGGCGCGTCGTGGCCGAGCGGATAAGAACACCGGACTCGAGCTTTGGTCTTTCTGATCAGCAGAGTGTGTGTTCGAGTCCCGGTCGTGACACTTGTAAATATTTTTTGATGGAGTCAAGTCTCATATCTGCTCCTTGCACAATACTTAATATTTTGTCATGGTTTATATTTCCCAGCCTTACATCCCACCCAGTCAAGAGGGCCTTGATTTTGACTCCGATGCTAGCGACAGCTCAGACGATGAAGACTACGACGACGACAACCTCGACCCGTTTGGACCCACCAAGAAGCCATCCCTGCCCCAGCCCGGCGAGACGGAACACTCCGATCCCAGCTCTTTCAGCTGGTGTTTGATGCGCTATGCCTTCGTTAAGCTTGTACTTCATAAAATCCAGACATTCCTTCCAACGAGTGGAATAGAACTGGCCGGTAAGTTTTACACATTTATTATGTATTACTTTTAAAATATTTCAGATGAAGGGTCAGAAATGTCTCTGAAATGGCCTAGATTGCACCAGAGAGCATCTACGACCTCAAATTTTCCCGGGCCCTAAAGCAGGCCCTGGATCCCACGCCGTAATAGCTTCACGCTTCGCGCTTGCAATTTAGCCTCGAACCTCAAATAACCCCCGATTTATTTTTTCCTTCTTTTTCTATGAAACTCCATTCTCATGCCTGTTACAGGACAAAGCCATGTTTGAGCCGCCATTTTTATATTTAATTTGTGTGAAAACTCAGTAATAGATCTTTCTTTTGTTGATCAACAAGCCGCGCTGGTTGGCATGGAGGGACGATTGTTAGCAAAACATTCAATCGCGGGTGCAGATGTTGTGACCAAATTCAATATGTCTGCAAACTTTCAATGAAAAAATATACATCTTATGATTGGTTGCTTTGTTTCCAACAAATTCAATTTTTGTGTAATATTGTTACAAACTGTGGCTATCCAATTTTTGCCTTGCATTTATGGCTTCCCATAGTTTTCCAACCTTGGTTGGCCAAAAACTTGGGCTGCAAATGAACAGGATACCAGTCGCCAATGGTACATGTGACATGGTATTTTAGCTGGTCACCTTATTTCTGGTGAGCATATTTTTGTTGTGCTGAGCTTATTTTTCGTGCTTAAGCAGCCCTATGAAATTGGGCCCAAGTGATAAGTTGAGAGACAGGTTCTTTGTGTACAGAACATCAGCTGTTGTTTTTTTCACAGTAAAATTCAAATTGTTTTGATCCTATTTATTATTATTAGTATTATTGGTTTATTTCATACAAAGAAAAACGTGAAAAGTAATACAGTATGGCGAACGAGTTGAATTGCACTATACAGTGATACATAAACAAGGGTTATAATGAATGAAAAACAAATTACAAAATTAGAAACACAAAATCAAGCAAAACTCAAAAATTTGACAACAAACAAGAAAATAAAAAAATATATTTATATAAATAGAAAATAGTACTAAACAGAGTTTCATTAAAATGGTTATAAAAAAAGGAGTCGAGAAAAACATTTGACATACAAGACCGGACAAATCGCAATCAATTAAAAAGGATTCAGAAAAAGAACAATACAGGGCAGTTAAAAAACCTTACATAAGCCGCAGTTCAAATGATCATCTCTGCTTATTCATTTGGACTGGGGCTTATTATAACGTCTAGTGTTTGTCATACTTTCATTGAGCAATTTGTCCTTTTTTGTCCACCAGAGCTGCCTGTATCCTCGCCCAAGCTGCACAGCATCCTGAAGCTCCTTGAGCAGTGGCAGCAGGCGATGATGCGGAAGCTGGATCTCTTTGCTGGACCCCCGGTGGATTACATCCCGGGGTGTGGCGTGGACACACCCAGTGCTGTAGGAGGTCCCGCTCTGCTTCTCTACAAGGGGCTCCTTGAGCCCACTAACACACCTTTCAGGTATGAGAGACTGACAGAGTGAAGGGTGCTGGGGTTCGGGTTTGGACGGGCGTCCCAACCCCTCTTCCCTGAGCTTGAATTGATCTATTTGAAAATCGGATTTCTGATGGCTTTCCCTCAGAAATCTATAGAACCCCTTGCATTGGCCGCCATCTTTGATGAAACGTGCACGCGTGAAGAGCTATCATTGGCTGACAGTCGTGCGCAGTGCACACGTTTTCCGATGTTTTTTTTATCAAAGATGGTGGTCAATGACATCATGTGCAATCCATCTATTCAAGATACAAACATTGGATGCATTTGAGTACATTGTCGCAGAATATAGTCAGAACTTTTCAAAAGCTGGTATACGTTTTAAATGTAAAATTTTACAAAATATCAACCATTTCGTCAACAGCAATTTCTTATCATATAAACTTTTAATTCTAAGAAGAATTGTTTAGTTTGTTTAGCTCTTGCAGGCACTGAAAAAAAAACTGAATGAAAAAATTATGTATTTTCCACCATGCAGAGCCGGAAATGCTTTATTTAAACACAAGGCCCATGCCGACCTTCCATGGCAAAACAGCTCAACTCGGAAGGATGAAATGTGCATGACTCAAGACAGAGATAAGCTGTTTTGTCAAAAAACGTGACCTAAGTGTAAACAGAGGCAAAGATAGGACATGCTATACTCAAAACCATACACTGTAATTTGAAACTTCCAGAAATGAAAAAAGCGCCCTCAATTTACCAAGAAATTATCTTATATCAATAAACTCAAATTTTCGAGTTGGGCTGTTTTGCCATGGAAGGGCCGCACGGCAATATCCAAAATGCATGTAGTCTGTTATTTGGGACGGTGTTGAGGTCGAGACCACAAATTCTGAGACTGAGATCGAGAACCGGGTCCTCCCTAGGGGACTGAGACCGAGACAATTGGGGAGACCAAGATCTCCCCATCAACATCGAGACCAAGACTGAGACCTCAGACACACCAATTCTGTAAACGAAAAAAAAAAGCTTTCAAAGCCAACTTTCTTTATATTCTATGGATTTTCTTTCTCTGAACCACTGCTGGGAACATTTGTACATAGAACATTTTATAGACGATGTGACCTGTGACATCACATGTTTACAAAAGAGCCACAGAGCCTGGACTTACGGCGGGCACGTTTGTACACAGCTCAATGGGAGAATACAACAAATCTTATGTTTTACTGTCTGATTTTCCTCAACTTTTGATATGAAGAAAGGGGGGACATCTCAAAAGCTGTACAGCTGTTGCTTTTGTAAATGTTGAGTTTATGTGAAAATTATGACACAAAATATAAATTTTCCCATTGAGCCTGTGTAGCATCTTGCTCGTCAGGAATAGCATTATAATGTACGAGGTTACCACTCTGTAAACAAATGTAACATGGTCTATAGTAAAAAGAACAATTTACGGCTCATTTTCCGATTACTGGGGTTGGTTATAAAATTAAGGTCTTGCTCTGAGACCGATTCTTTGAAATCAAGACTTGGAAACAGCCGAGATCTCAACAATTCGGGCCTTGAGTCTGGTCTGGATTACCGTAACCCGTCTCGAGACCTACAGCACTGCCTTTAGGGACCACGGATAAATTAAGAACGCGGCCGCCCGCGTGCAGACTCGTTCCAGAACTCGGTCGTTCCAAAATTGTCATGCGGCCGTCTCCAAGATGGATTAAGCGCTCCAAGTGATTTGTAGGTTCCCTCATTATCGAACTCTATTGTTGGTGCCTTTTGTTGTTCAGATTACGTGGACAAGGCAGCTCGTAAGTAGCCCACAAAGGAGTGAAGGATTAGTAGACTTTAATTGTAGTGGGAAAAAAACCTAGGGTTTATCTACCTAGTAAGCCGATTATAACTGCACAATGGCATTTGGTTGGTTTTCTTTTGTTGGAGTTGTCACGCGGTGGGGCACGGCCGTTCGCGTGACATAATTTTTCCATGCTCCCTTAGATGGTTTCAATTTTTATCTGTATGGGGCACACAAAGTGCCAGAGGACAGCTTTTTAATGAGGGAACTATTTTTAAGGTCGGAGCTTATTTGATAACTATATTTAGTAGATCAGAATGCCACAAAATTCTTTTAATGAGACGGAAAATCTTGCATCACAAAAAAAGGTTTCAAGCTTTATTGCAAATCAGAAAAGAAAAATACAGTCACAACTTTTTTTTCGTATGTCCAGCATAGTTCAACCAAACGATTTTTTTTTAATGAAAATTGCTTTGCATAAACTTTTTGCCTTGAGCAACTCTTCTTTTTTTTGGGGGGGGGGTGTGTTTTTACAGACACACCAATTCTGTAAACGAAAAAAAAAAGCTTTCAAAGCCAACTTTCTTTATATTCTATGGATTTTCTTTCTCTGAACCACTGCTGGGAACATTTGTACATAGAACATTTTATAGACAATGTGACCTGTGACATCACATGTTTACAAAAGAGCCACAGAGCCTGGACTTACGGCGGGCACATTTGTACACAGCTCAATGGGAGAATACAACAAATCTGATGTTTTACTGTCTGACTTTCCTCAACTTTTGATATGAAGAAAGGGGGGACATCTCAAAAGCTGTACAGCTGTTGCTTTTGTAAATGTTGAGTTTATGTGAAAATTATGACACAAAATATAAATTTTCCCATTGAGCCTGTGTAGCATCTTGCTCGTCAGGAAATGCATTATAATGTACGAGGTTACCACTCTGTAAACAAATGTAACATGGTCTATAGTAAAAAGAACAATTTACGGCTCATTTTCCGATTACTGGGGTTGGTTATAAAATTAAGGTCTTGCTCCGAGACCGATTCTTTGAAATCAAGACTTGGAAACAGCCAAGATCTCAACAATTCGGGCCTTGAGTCTGGTCTGGATTACCGTAACCCGTCTCGAGACCTACAGCACTGCCTTTAGGGACCACGGATAAATTAAGAACGCGGCCGCCCGCGTGCAGACTCGTTCCAGAACGCGGTCGTTCCAAAATTGTCACGCAGCCGTCTCCAAGATGGATTAAGCGCTCCAAGTGATTTGTAGGTTCCCTCATTATCGAACTCTATTGTTGGTGCCTTTTGTTGTTCAGATTACGTGGACAAGGCAGCTCGTAAGTAGCCCACAAAGGAGTGAAGGATTAGTAGACTTTAATTGTAGTGGGAAAAAAACCTAGGGTTTATCTACCTAGTAAGCCGATTATAACTGCACAATGGCATTTGGTTGGTTTTCTTTTGTTGGAGTTGTCACGCGGTGGGGCACGGCCGTTCGCGTGACATAATTTTTCCATGCTCCCTTAGATGGTTTCAATTTTTATCTGTATGAGGCACACAAAGTGCCAGAGGACAGCTTTTTAATGAGGGAACTATTAAGGTCGGAGCTTATTTGATAACTATATTTAGTAGATCAGAATGCCACAAAATTCTTTTAATGAGACGGAAAATCTTGCATCACAAAAAAAGGTTTCAAGCTTTATTGCAAATCAGAAAAGAAAAAAACAGTCACAACTTTTTTTTCGTATGTCCAGCATAGTTCAACCAAACGATTTTTTTTTAATGAAAATTGCTTTGCATAAACTTTTTGCCTTGAGCAACTCTTCTTTTCTTTTTTTTTTTTGGGGGGGGTGTTTTTACTGTTACTGTTTCATTTAAAGGAACATTACAGAATTGGTTTTTGCTAACAAAACAGTTGCTGGCAGTGTAAGCACTTTATGTAATCCACCATATACATAAACTGACAGACCTGTAGAAGTTTGAGATTGATCGGCCATCTGGGTCACGAGAAAATAGTGAAAAACCGATTACACATTTGCATGAAATCATATAGGTTCAACACATGAATAAAACGCTCACTGAGCGATAAACTCCAATCGGAAAATTAGTTTATTCATTTCTCATCAAATATGGCATTTCAGACAGAAATATTTCAAGGGATGTTTTCTACTATTTTCATCATTAGACCGTGTAAGTTTTATGTAAATCTGTGATCAAAAGTATATTTTACAATTACCAATTCTGTAATGTTCCTTTAAATGTCATGGTCTAGAATTATGGATAAATCTTTTGGGTAAAGGAACCAAGGGATCCCTCAGGTCTGTAACCCCTAGGTCTAAAGGTACCTACATACAGAGCTGCCAACTCTTCCTGATTCTGAAGAAAGTTCCCTGAAAACAAACGAATCTTCCCATGTTCTGATGATCAAATTAGAAAGTCTCCCTGACTGTAGAAACTTGTTCCCTGTTGTGGTGAATGTAATTCTAAATATCTCCCTGATTGTTGGACAAAAGTCTCCTTGATTGCAAGATGCAAATGTTGGCCGCTCCGTTTACAATGAGAAAAATAATGACGAAAATTTCAGTTTTAGATGTGGGAGGAAAACCCCAAAAAGGTAAAACAAAAACGCAAAAAAATATACATTTATTTGGGGACTAAAGACACAATCCACATGCAATGCTCAGGGTTGGGATTCGAACCAGGGTCCACAGAGGTGGAAGGCAGGGGAGAAATAACTGAGCCAACCTAAATGCCCCATGATAGTAATAAATGTGAAAAAAGTCCAGCTACGACTTGCGATAGATAAATTGTACTATAATCAAACATATCCAAATTTGTTAGAAAATGTGTTTTTCTTTAAAGCCTTTCATTGTGGAATAGAAGTCGTTATTTGCTCAGCAGTGCTAAATAACTTTTATTTTATAACGAGTTATTTTTACTTGTTTTGCGTAGGTGTAAACAAAGCACCGCACTCCCGTCTAAACGCCTGTGGAACTACTTGGTGAGACAAGAAGTGGTACAGGAAATCTTCATTACGTACATCTTCAAGAAGAAGAGAGGATTGGAGGACACTGTGAGTGAACTAATGAGGAGAGTTGTTACTAGGGATGCTTAGCAGGGGGTGAAACCTGCATCCTTGGGGGGGGGGGGGGGCGGGGGAACCTGGGTGCAGTGGCAGAAATGGGAGAGGGGGTAGAACCTTGCCCCCCCCAACCTGTCACTGGTTTGACTTTGGTATTTGCTAATAGTTAATAAATTCATGAAGAACTATTTTCAGTGAAACAGTTTTCTAAAATTATACATGAAGTGTATCGCCTTAGTTGTGTACTACGTCCAAATTTTATATTTTTGAGCTAAGCACACAACTACTTTGCTTAGCAGAAATGGGTCACCAGCCAAAAATGACATGTAGTTCACATCAATGCATCTGGTTCGGTTCTACTTTAGTTAGTAAACAAATTTAAAATGTATCATATTTTGCTTGACTTATATTAGTCCCTGTAGTAGGTACAGATAGAACCATACTTTGCAAACATCACCAAGAGAGACAATAAATTCAATGAGAAAATAGAATTAGCTGTTGCAAAATGCTTACCAACCAAAAGGGCCTAAGGTATAAATGCAACAAATAGTTAATGGCCTGACATTTCGACCCTAGCAGAGTCTTTCTCTAAAGGCTAAAGAGGAAGACTCTGCAAGGGTCGAAATGTCAGGCCATTAACTATTTATTGCACAACAAATTCCAGTCATTCAGACAGCTGATTGGTGTAGAATGTTTGAAATTCCAACCATTCAGACAGCTGATTGGTGTATTATGTCTGTAATTCCAATCATTCAGACAGCTGATTGTGTAGAATGACTGTAACTCCAATCATTTAGACAGCTGATTGGTGTTGAATGTTTGTAATTCCAATCATTCAGACAGCTGATTGGTTAGAATGATTGTAATTCCAATCATTCAGACAGCTAATTGGTGTAGAATGACTGTAACTCCGATCATTCAGACAGCTGATTGGTGTAGAATGATTGTAATTCCAATCATTCAGACAGCTGATTGGTGTAGAATGTTTGTAAATCCAATCATTAGCCAGCTGATTGGTGTAGAATGTCTGTAATTCCAATCATTCAGACAGCTGATTGGTGTAGAATGTTTGTAACTCCAATCATTCAGACAGCTGATTGGTGTAGAATGTCTGTAATTCCAATCATTCAGACAGCTGATTGGTGTAGAATGTTTGTAATTCCAATCATTCAGACAGCTGATTGGTGTAGAATGATTGTAATTCCAATCATTCAGACAGCTAATTGGTGTAGAATGACTGTAACTCCAATCATTCAGACAGCTGATTGGTGTAGAATGACTGTAACTCCAATCATTCAGACAGCTGATTGGTGTAGAATGATTGTAATTCCAATCATTCAGACAGCTGATTGGTGTAGAATGTTTGTAAATCCAATCATTAGCCAGCTGATTGGTGTAGAATGTCTGTAATTCCAATCATTCAGACAGCTGATTGGTGTAGAATGTTTGTAACTCCAATCATTAGCCAGCTGATTAGTGTAGAATGTCTGTAATTCCAATCATTCAGACAGCTGATTGGTGTAGAATGGTTGTAATTCCAATCATTCAGACAGCCGATTGGTGTATAATGTCTGTAATTCCAATCATTCAGACAGCTGATTGGTGTAGAATGACTGTAATTCCAATCATTCAGACAGCTGATTGGTGTAGAAGATGTGTAATTCCAATCATTCAGACAGCTGATTGGTGTATAATGTTTGGATTTTACAGGTGGATTCAGTGAGAGGGATGGCAGGATTTCCCCAGGCAACAGCGTCAAAGGTTAGAGTCATCCACAAGGAGCAAGAAAAGATTCCAGCTTTCTGCTTCAACAAGGTTTGTTACTTCTCTAAACCCCCCAAATATTATCAACAATAATCCTCATTTCATTTCAACTACACCCTAGGTGCAAAAGTTTGCTAAGCAAAAAATAATTGTGCTTATCAGAAATAGGTTACCAGCCAAATGCCATTTCATATGTACCCTTTTTGACTGGTTTCCTGCTACTTTTTGCTTAGCAGAAATTTATTAAGCGATATTTCCTGCTTAATTAAGCAGCTCTATGAAATTTGGCCCGGGTGATCTTCAAAATTACTTTAATACGATTGAAGACATCGCGTTTGTACTTGGTTTAGAAGGCCTGATTCATTTTTATTAAGGGCAAGAAATTTCTACTGGAACTTTTCAGGGGGCACCAAGTCAATGACCAGGGGGCATGGAGGCAATTGCCTCCGTTGCACCTGCGAAGTATCGGGCCTTGGGTGTGAATGTTGCACATGTCTTCCGATATAATTTTTCCGTTACTTGGCACGTCATGTTATGATTTCGTGATTGCCTTAAAAGCTATGCATTCATTTGGTAACGATCATTTGACTTGCATGAAATGATCATGTGATTGAAGTGAAAAGGCCATGTGATTGGCATGAAGTGGTCATGCGATTGGCATGAAGTGGTCATGCAATTGACATGAAGTGATCATGCGATTGACATGAAGTGATCATGTGATTGACATGAAGTGATCATGTGATCAACATGAATGTAACGGCTAATGTATAAACTAATTGATTTTGTTGTGATCATGGGTTTGAAATGTGACGATCATGTGAAAATCGTGTGTTTGAAATGTGACGATCATGTGATAATCATGTGACACATGACTATAACCTACATTTTGATCCCATTCCTTCCCAACCTTCCTTTCCAACCCTAGGCTGACTGGAAGAATGTATCAATGAACGGCGAATACAGAGTATGTGCACCAGACTCGATCAGAGCAAAAACTAACATTTAACAGCGGAGCCAGACTCTCACTTCCTACTTCTTTCCGTTTCTTTCCTTCTGCATGCATTTTTTGTTTCAGGTTGAGGGGTTTACCATGGAGCATAAATGCCTGTTTGTGTTCTCCCCTTTTTTCAGGTCATAAGAAAGGCCCCCTAGTTGTTACGAAAAACCACTTGTAGTGTTGTAGCGCGACCTTCCTGAAAAGATAATGTACATGTTTGGTAATTATCAAACAATTCAATTCATTTCAGTTTTATTTACCAAACAAAAAGGTCCAAGGATTATAACTGTTTGATTAACAAAAACAATCTCTGTAAAACAATAAATGGAAAACACTGATGAGTTCAATGTAGAACATTCAACAAAACAGACCATACCAGTTCCAATCCTACAGAGAAATAGTTTCATCTCAAAGTGGAGGAAAAATTTGAAGACTCAGAAATTACTTTGCCTTACTTCGATTGCCGCAATTGAGATAAGACATGTATCACAATAAAGGTACCACCTTGCATCCATCACGTTAGCGTTTTTTTTCCAGTGGTTATTTTTTTGTAAGTCCCTGAAACCAACTTTAAAGTTTTTCAACATGTGCAAATGGACATGCAGGCTTATGTTCAAAATATTTTGCGGTGATTTGTTTGATGTTTTTTAAAGACACTGGACACCTTTGGTAATTGTCAAAGACCAGTCTTCTCACTTGGTGTATCTCAACATATGCACAAAATAACAAACCTGTCAAAATTTGAACTCAATTGGTCGTCGAAGTTGCGAGATAACAATGGAAGAAAAAACACCCTTGTCACACGAAGTTGTGTGCTTTCAGATGCTTGATTTCGAGACCTCACGCGTGAGGTCTCAAAATCAATTCTAATATTTTACTGAGAAATTACTTCTTTCTCAAAAACTACATCACTTCAGAGGGAGCCGTTTCTCACAATGTTTTATACTATCAACAGCTCACCATTGCTCGTTACCAAGTTAGTTTTTATGCTAGCAATTATTTTGAGTAATTACCAATAGTGTCCAGTGCCTTTAAGCATTTTTCAAAAAATCACCTTCAAATTTCCGGCAAAAAATGGGCGGACATTTTTTTTATACATGAATTTGAGAGTAACTACAAAACTAATAATGTCTTTAAGGAACCTGCCAACAGGTTTAACATTACACACAAGCAAGCTTGCTTGGTTAATCATTAATCCCTTCTTCTGGGCATGGAGCGCACTAAGAGCAGCAAGTAACCTTTAACCCTCCTGCTGTCTGACCATTCAATACCATTCACTGTGGTTTTGAATGATAGATAAACTATGCCAGCCTGCAATATGATACCATGAGGGAATGCTTCTACACCGTACACAGTGCCACCGTAAACACCCCTCGGCAGTCGAATTGTTCCAAATGGTTGGTCAACTCACTGGAAAATGTTGCCAAGAGTCACTGACAGTAGGAGGGTTAGGCTGAAAATATTGCTTTTAAATAAAAAATGTATACCACATAGAGACATGACTTTCAAAATGGCGCAGCCAAGATGATTGAAATGAGGATGCCAAGATTCGTTTAAATGAAGGTGTTTTTTTTGTTCATCCGTGTTGGATCAGTTATTAACAATGGTTAAGGTTTTTGGTGTTGGTGTATCTTTTTTTCATCTGGTTCAGGTTTTATGTGAAAAAATGGCATCTTTTTTCTCTGTGATTTTGGTGAAGGGATTTGGGGAAATGGGTACATCGTTTAATGTTTCGATTTAGATAAATCGGTACTTTTTTTCCCTTATGCAAAAGCAAAATTACTCGGATAACATCCCAGCAGTACTTTTTAGCAACCTGCTATTTTTTTCTGTCTTCTCCTGGCACTGGAGATGTGACCACGGCTGTTTTTGTTTTTTTGTTATTGTTTGCTAACAGTATGCGGTTACATAGACTGAGTATACTAACAACAGACTGCTGTGAAACAATCTGTAGGCTAAGCTGGAACATCAGCAGTAAAATTATTTTTTATGTGCTGCTGGCAGTCAGGATTTATCAAAACGATTCCTTTTAGTTTTGGTCTTTCGCTACGATTGTGAAGAGTGCATTCAGAATCCTGTTTTGAAAGTTAGAAGTGAGCTGGTGGTTTCGTCGGTCCCGCCACAAACTGACAAATTGTGCATCACAGCCGAATCTCTGTGTTTGGAGAAAATCGTGGTTGAAGTTTTTTTCTTCAAATTTGCTGTTTCGGAGAGTGATTATCATTTTTAACAAACAACTTACAATCTACTCCACGGTAGTAGACCAAACAATCTACTCCGCGGTAGTAGAACAAACAATCTACTCCGCGGTAGTAGAACAAACAATCTACTCCGCGGTAGTAGAACAAATAGCAAGACAAGTTCTCTCAAGAACAAAATCTACACAGCAAAGTAGATATTCACACACATGGTGTTACCGCAAACTGAATATATATTGATACCTCACCATGCAATGCCCTCCAAACCATAAACAAACAACTTAATACCCAAATAAAGCTGACTTCTTCATTAGTGCAGAACTGTCGATGTGTTTTCAGTCTTGCAACTGTTTTGATGAGTTATTACTTCCTAAACACCTACGTCACTCCGTGAAAACAAACATCGCTTTCTGAAACGCTAAACCCTAATATGTCAACAGATGCGCTACTTCATAAAAATGCAGAAGTCGTCCCACGCATAATTGGCACCGTGCCAGTGCAATGTGGTTCAATGGGTAAATTGGCTCGTGATACTCACTACGTGGAAACACAAAATGGCAAATCTAGTGATACGTTGGTCGTGCTCGTTAGTTTAATTACAAAACTGTTATGTGTTAGGTCCTCAAACTCGTTGACTATGTTAAAAGTAATGAATGCATCGATAATTTGTACCCTCAAAAAACGATATGCCAAAGGTGATTTCTAACCCATACGTCAGTTCGAGTTGCGATTGACATTTGTTACTTTGTGTCCTGAAACGGGATTTTAGACGGCCGCTCTAAACTGATAGGTTTGATCCCCTCCTGCCTCCGCCCCAACCATGTCAACATATTCTGGCAGGACGTGAAAAGCGCTAACTCTGCAGTGCTGTAATGTATCCATGCGTTCACGTCTATGAATGCTTAGCTAGAATTAATTGTAATCTCGCCAAATCCAATACTTTATAACACATGAATAATAACAGCACATGTCATCATTGCATGCTGGTTTCCTTAAAACACTAGTGCCTAATTCATTGAAATTTCTTCATATAGCGTTTTTTCTTTCTTTTCTTGAAATCTATACCATTTTTTATAACTTTAACCTTGTCAACAGTTCTGTTGTCAGCAGTTCTGTGTGTGTGTGTTTATTTCCCCTGATGTGTGATTGCATTTGTTTGTGTCCACCCAGGCTAACCCTACTGGCATCGTAGTGTCCACCCAGAGGGGCCTCCTTGAGCTGGACATATCCCTCCTGCTCAACCCACAACAGACCTTCTGGATGGAAGAGGAAATCGATGAGTACTCCACACCGAGGAAGTATGAAATCTTTAGTCGGGAAACTTAAAGGAACATTACGGAATTGGTTTTTGCTAACAAAACAGTTGCTTGCAGTGTAAGCACTTTATGTAATCCACCATATACATAAACTGACAAACCTGTAGAAGTTTGAGATCGATCGGCCATCTGGTTCACAAGAAAATAGTGAAAAACTGATTACACATTTGCATGAAATCATATAGATTCAGCAAATGAATAAAACGCTCACTGAGCGATAAACTCCAATTGGAAAATTAGTTTATTCATTTCTCATCAAATATGGCATTTCAGACAGAAATATTTCAAAGGATGTTTTCTACTATCATCATCTGTAGACCGTGTAAGTTTTATGTAAATCTGTGATAAAAAGTATTTTACAAGTTTTTTTCTTACCAATTCTGTAATGTTCCTTTAATTGTTGAAAAACGTTTGTAAATAAACTGTGACAAGTTGCTGTGTTTGACTTTAAAGGCAGTGGACAATTTTTTGTAATTACTCAAGAAATACGTTACCATAAAAACTTACTTGGTAAGGAGCATCTTAGAGCTGCTGATAGTATAAAACATTGTGAGAAATGACTCCCTCTGAAGGAATGTAGTTTTTGAGAGAGAGGTAATTTCTCAACAAAATGTTTGTATTCTAAGAAAGGCTTTAGGCATGAAGCCTTTCTCAGGCATTTGACACCACACAATTCTTTGCAACGAGGGTGTATTTTCTTACATTATTTTCTTGCAATTTTGACGACCAGTTGAGCCTAAATTTTATACAGTTTTGTTATTTTATGCATACGTTGGGATACACCAAGTGAGGATACTAGTCTTCGACAATTATCAATACGCAGGCCCCAATACGGGACTTCCCAGTGAGACATAAAAATACATCTCGTGGCTGTTGACCAATCAGAAGCGACGATTCTAGCTTGCTGGATAAAGATTAACTCTCAATCATGAAAATCCTTCATTGATTTAGAGTATGATTACAATGATTTGAAATGTGATTACATTGGTTTTAGTCGTGGTACTACCGTGAGTCATCTAGAAAATGACTTCTTGATGGTGACGCCAGTGGAGCGCAACATGGCCAACCCCTTCACTAACCCCATCCCGGCTCCTTCAATGATCACCACTGGGTTCTCCAACGAGTTGAACCTCTCCAACCAGACTGGACGTGGAACTAACATAGTAAGTAACCCCCCCATGCCCCCGCCCCTCCCCCGCCCCTCCCCCGCCCCGCACAGGAATCTTATGGGTTGGGTTTGTGTGATCCGGCTATTCTAATATTTCCTTGTTCGAAAGAGACCCCCTGTGGGATTCAAGTTGAACAAAGAAACGTTTTGTGGGGTCTATTGTTAGAGACCATACACTCTTAACTCTTGAGCCCTACTTTGCAAAATTTGTAGACTACCCAAGATCCACTTAAACTCTTTGTTGATATACCCACATAGACTTGAGAGGGAATTCTGGAGTGATAAGCTCCAACATTCAAAGCCAATAAACTCTATTGTTAGAGACCATACACTCTTATTGTGGCGTGTCGTGGCCGAGCGGATAAGAGCACCAGACTCAAGCTCTGGTGTTTCTGTTCAGCAGAGTGTGGGTTCGAGTCCCGGTCGTGACACTTGTGTCCTTGAGCAAGACACTTAACCATTATTGCTTCGTCCTTTCGGATGGGACGTAAAGCCGTTGGTCCCGTGTGTTGTGTAATGCACGTAAAAGAACCCAGTGCACTTATCAAAAAGAGAAAGGGTTCGCCCCGGTGTTCCTGGTTTGATTGGCAGCATATTGCGCCACAGCACCTTGTAAACCATTACATTGTGCTATGTAAAGGAATAGGTCTCAAAGTTCAAAAAGTAGCTCCACATATATACCTTGTAGAAAAATACTGACTGTTGAAGCGCCTTGAGCGTCACTGAGTGACGGATATGAGCGCTATATAAGAAGCCACTATTATTATTATTATTATTATTATTAATCTGGCCTCCTTTTCCGACAGTCACTACGCCCCTGTCGTACTCTATCCAAAAGGGGTGGTATTGTTCCATTGTGTAAAAGACCCCCGTAAGGGCCCTTCCTTAAGCCCACACCTATGCCAGTGTGTGAAGACCTGCAATCGGGGACCTCCAAATGTCTATATTTCAACATGTCTGTTGTTTTTTTGTGTGTAGATAATGAGTCGCCCTTTGTATCATATCAGAAGACTGGCTGCCCATCCTACCCTGCCATACTGTAAGTTTGACTTCCTCAAGAAAAATATACATAACCAAGGTTACCTTAAAAACAAACTGAATTGCTGTACCACAGAAACGTGTAAACGAAGTTGCTTACTTTGAGCCACAAATGCCACAGTGTAGCCGTGTCCGAATGGGAGACTTGTGAGCACTAGATGGCAGCAGACATACCGGGCAACTTACCATTGTTCATGTAGTTCTAAGCATGCGCACATTATCGTGAACAGTAGATTTACCTGCTAAAGTCTGCTGCCACCTAGCGTCCTAAAAGTCCCCCATTGGTGGCTACAGCTACGGCTAGATCGCTGTGCATCATGCATTGAAGTATAGGATGACCTTAGCAGCACCTTAGCAACAGCCCTAGCTATAGTCATAGCAGTAGCCGTAGCCATAGCCGCCAATTCGGATATGGCCTAACTCTCCATAATTAGTGTTTAGGTTTTTTATATGTGCACTAATCATCCTAGTACATGAGACCTATGGCTTCACGATTTCACAGAAAATAACGAGGCTTTATTTTACTCAAACGTTTGAGCGGCTATTTTGTTCCACTCGTTGTTAATTTGATTTTTGTTCGTCTCATCTCGACTGCAGACCTGAGTGGGTCGAACGATGGCAGTGTCCACATGTGGGAATGGGGGCATACCCACAAGCTCTACGCCCATAGGTTTCCCGGACAGTATCCTAAAGTCACCCAGATGTACTTCAATGACCAAGGCAATAAGGTAAGAGAAGGCGTGAAGATTGAAATCCAGGCCCGCTAGGTTCCATCTTGCTTCCTATGCATACCCCGTTTGCTAAGAAGATTGGCCGTGAAGTTATCAGGGTATTTCCTAGTGAGGTACATACTGTTGTTTAACCCTTTTGCTGTCTGACTATTCAATACTATTCAAGTGGTTTTGAATGATAGATAAACTATGCCAGCCTGAAATATGATACCATGAGGGAATGCATGTACACAGTGCACAGTTGTGCCACCGTACACAACCTTGGCAGCCGAATGGTTTCAAATGGTTGGTCAACTCACTGGAAAATGTTGCCAAGAGTCACTGACAGTAGGAGGGTTAAATAAAGTTTTACATTTCTGTGGCATATTTCCAAGATTGAATCAAGTACACGCCTGACACTTGGGTCTTGTAAGGTACTTTTTACGTAGCAAAGGTCATGTTTATGAGGAAAATGTGTATTTCTACTGAAACATTTCAAGAAGCACCAAAGCAATTGCAGGGGGAGGGCAGTCAGAAGTCATACAATCTTATACTGCCATAATGGGCCAGGAATCGCGTTCTGACGGTAAAACGTGGGAAGCAGCAGCAGTGCTATTTATATAAAGTAAATCACTAAACCTTTCATCGTCTAACCTGTTGTTGTGGCGTGTCGTGGCGGAGCGGTTAAGAGCACCGGACTCGAGCTCTGGTGTTTCTTGATCAGCAGAGTGTGGCTTCGAGTCCCGGTCTTGACGCTTGTGTCCTTCAGCAAAACACCATTATTGTTTCGTCCTTTGGAAGGGACATAAAGCCGAAGGTCCTGTGTTTTGTAATGTACGTAAAAAAGGAGGTTGGCCTTGGTGTTCTTGGTAGTGGCTGCTGAGTGTGCCACAGCAACTTGTAAACCCTTATATGGTGCTACATAAATTGGTCTCATAATTCAATAAATTCAAAAACCTGTCTTAAGATGTTTTTGGTTTTTGTTCAAGCCTTACCTTGAGTACCGCTATATAAGACTATAATTTTGTTATGATATAAGACTGTCTGTTATTGTTTCCTTCCTTCTTTTTTTCCGTGCTGCATTTTGACAGTTTGGAGTGGGAGATGACAGCGGTAAACTCTCCTTGTGGCAGGTCGGCATGAATTCCCAAGCAATCACCAAACCATTCTGGGTACGTTGTGCCAAATTTCTTAGGTTCATGTGAAATCAGAATGAACTGGGCATAGGTCATTCTCAACAAAAATGCATTTCTATAAATTAGGAATTAGATTTAAAATTCTTAAAGGTAGGGTCATAGATTGGTTTTTGTCAATGTAATGTTAATTTATAGTCCAGGCATTTCATGAAAAAAATAGGGTCAACCTCGGACAAATTGCAACAGAAAGTCTGTCAACTGTTTTATACCCAGAAATATGTCCTCTATAACATATCAAAACTCTTAAGGAATCCTGGTGGTGGAAGGTTCCATGGCGGCCATTTTTAAAAATGGCCGCCAAAAAACTGATATTTCCCTATATCTCCACTTCTAAATAACATAGAGCTTTGATTTCAAGTGCAAAACATACATTTTTACTGACAAGGAATTAAATGAAACACATTTCAATATGCAAAACCTTGCCAAAAAGCAGAAATGGTAGCCATTTTCCAAAATGGCCGGATAAAACAGATACTTACCTATACATCTCCGCTTCTAAATAACATCGAGATTTGATTTTTAAGTGCCTTAACAAGACTGGCATGGTCTGGGCTGATGCAGCTAGTGCATCATGGTGACCACCCCGGGAAATGACCCACATGAATCCAAGTGATGTCACGTGCATCTACATGTATTCCACACTGAAGTCCGTGTGTGAGCATGCTCGTCGCCATGGTGTTATGCCCATCATCAACTTTGACCAACCACTATGGTGGAAAGCCCTCATGATCATCGAGACTGAGCCCACAGGAAGTGTCTTGAATGACATAGTCTTGCGCCTGGGGGGCTTTCACACATAAATGAGTTTCTTGGGAAGCATCGGCACCTCATGGCTGGATCAGGACTGCAGGAAGTCTTGGAGCTAATTGTATGCTGACAACGCGGTGGTACACAATGATGACAGGCAAGGTATTGCACAAGCAGTACGAGGACATCTCCTTGTTTAAGCAGCACTGAATGCCTTGATTTTGTCAGACGTACTTGGTGTGCCACTTCCTCAACCATCTGCAGAGCCACATGAAGTGGAGGAGACCAATGAGGCTTGTCACTAGATGATGAGCCTACGACAGACGGAACTGGAAACACGACAGACGGAACTGGAAACACTGATCTTGATGAACTTGCTGCCCTCTACAAGAACCTGATGGAAGGTTCCATGTCTGCAGGAGCTCTGCCAAGCTGATGTGTTAACCAGGATCAAGGAGCTCCTCAGGGCCAAAACCGAATCATTTAAGTCCTTTAGGACTGCCACACTCTGGCTACAGTACATGCAGATGGTGGACATACTACGGAAGTTTGTCGAGCAGAGCGCATTAGCAACTGGGCGTTGCACCTTGAAGCTGTATCAGAAATGCTGCTCTATCAGGCAGCCTCTGGGCACAACCTCTACACAAAATCAGCCCACCCCTATGTGCAGCGGATGAGCTAGCTCAAGGATGAACATCCAGATGTGTACCAACGATTCGAAGAAGGGTAACATGTTGTAAGAAGAAGTGATCGCCTATGGGCTGGTATGTCCGTAGATCTCACCATCGAACAGGTCCTGATGAGGAGTGTGAAGACCAGCGGTGACCTGACAAGAGGGCTAGGCATGACAGAGCAACAACGTCTCATATAGCTGCTCTCCATGCCTGCCTGTGCTGATGTTAACAATGCTTTGCAGCAGCTCACAGGTGTCAACTACAACACTGGTGAACAAAACAAGGACATGACAAAATGCTAGACAAGCATGTGACATGAAAGCCACACATGCAATTATCAGCTATCGGCAAGAGAGAACATCTGCACGCTTCAGCTCAGATCCGAGATTGCGCAGCATCTCGACAGGGGTGCATGCAACCAGCACAGTCAATGTGGACTCAGCGAAAACTGTTGGAACATCTATCTTGACCAACATGGATGGACAAACTGCTGCTGACTACACATTCAAGAGAAAAGATCAGGCCATCACCTTGGCTGCAAAATCGGCAGGTAAGAGTGATGGTGAGGCAGTACAGGTGGATCCCAAGCATCTGGAGTCTGTGACCAAATATGAACTGTGGAGTTACCCACCAGCTCTGTTTGATTCTACACTGCTGCTCCCACAGCCACAGAAGCCAGTGCTAGCAGATGCTATCTGGACACTCCTGACACACGATGCACCAGGAATCACAGGCCAAGTTGGATGGTAGGGCACTAGTCCAGCGCATTCCATGGGCACGTGGCTCAACATACAAAAGTATCTGCACGCAATACACAGAGTATTTCACAAAGAAGTATGGACAGGCAACAGTCGTGTTTGATGCCCATTGATTGTACATCCACAAAGGACACAACACGCCAGAGACGTACGAGAGGGAACGCTGGAGCAACGGTGACGTTTGATGAAGATAATCCAGGTCACAATGAAAAAGGAACAACTCCTGGCAAACAAGACAAGCAAGCAGCGCCTTATCAACATGCTCAGTACCAAACTACGGGCACAGAACTGCCAGACACTTCATGCTGCAGGTGACGCTGATCTCCTCTTAGTGCAGAAGGCAGTTGAGTCTGCAGCCACCACCGAGTGCAGAAGGCAGTTGAGTCTGCAGCCACCACCGAGTGCAGAAGGCAGTTGAGTCTGCAGCCACCACCGAGTGCAGAAGGCAGTTGAGTCTGCAGCCACCACCGAGTGCAGAAGGCAGTTGAGTCTGCAGCCACCACCGAGTGCAGAAGGCAGTTGAGTCTACAGCCGCCACCGATACTGTGCTGATCGGAGATGACACAGATCTGCTCACCCTGCTCATCTACCACACCACCCTCAAGTTATGTGACCTGTTCTTCCAACCCGAGCCAAAGAAGAATGTGAAGAAACGGTGGTCTGGAACATGAAGTCTGTCAAGCAGCAGTTAGGCCCCGATGTATCACAGCACATCTTCTTCATGCACGCTCTCCTGGGATGTAATACTTTCCCCTGCGTGTGGCATTGGTGAGGGAGCTTCCCACAACAAATTCAAAACCAGTGCGCACTTCCGTGAACAAGCCAATGTGTTTGACAGACAGGCAACGTCCACCGATGATGTTGTAGAAGCAGTGAGAGAAAGCCCTGGCATGCCTGTACAATGGGAAGCCTGGAGAGTCACTGGAGAGTCACATAAATTGCAGTTTGTTTTATACAACAGGAACCCTAATTTAGATAGTTTTGGCCAATAAGTTCAGTGTATTAAAATAGTTGACACATAAGAATAATGCTTGTTAGTCCGGTTTAGCTTATTGAAATGTCTGTCATTGGATTCCTGGCCCCAGAAAATGTATGTTTAGCACTTAAAACTAAAGCCCTAAGTCATTTAGAAGCGGAGATATTGGTAAATATCAGGTTTTTGGCGGCCATTTTGGAAAATGGCCGCCATGGAACCTTCCACCACCAGGATTCCTTAAGAGTTTTGATATGTTATAGTGGACACCTCCAAGAGCATAAAACAGTTGAGACACTTTCTGTTGCAATTTGTCCGAGGTCATATCAAATAATGCCTGGACTATTATAGGCAAGATTATAAAGTACATGGTTGTACTGCAAGTTTACTAGTAATACTTACTTCCGGTTATCGACACCATGCAAAGCTTCAAACCTCACCTAATATGGTCATAGACTGTTTTTGTACGTAATGCTGATTTACAGGCAAAGTTATAAAGAAAGATACAATAAAAGTCACATGTGAAAGTTTCAGCTGAATACAGTGTTAACTTGCTGAGAAAATTGTTGTTTTTTTTTTAAACGAATGTCGAATCCATCCCTGTTTAGCGAGGTGACAGCGGGTACCAACCGCATCTCTGGCCGCAGCATTCCCGAATGGACACCAACGCTTAGAAATCTGAGAAATATCTCATGCATGAATTAATTCTCAGATGTTTTGGGGTGAAAAATTTATCTAAACCATGTTACTTCGAAAGGGGAATCAATTCTCAAAATAAACCATGTTACTTCGAAAGGGGAATCAATTCTCAAAATAAACCATGTTACTTCGAAAGGGGAATCAATTCTCAAAATAAACCATGTTACTTCGAAAGGGGAAATCAATTCTCAAAATAAACCATGTTACTTCGAAAGGGGAATCAATTCTCAAAATAAACCATGTTACTTCGAAAGGGGAATCAATTCTCAAAATAAACCATGTTACTTCGAAAGGGGAATCAATCCTCAAAATAAACCATGTTACTTCGAAAGGGGAATCAATTCTCAAAATAAACCATGTTACTTCGAAAGGGGAATCAATTCTCAAAATAATTGGTACTATCAACAGTCATTAATTTTTTGGGGAGAACTTACCAATCAATGACCTAAATTTCGACCTAAATTTCTAGTGAACTTTGTGGAAATCTTTGAACTGTAATCAACGGCAATGACGCAGTCATAGAGCATCCTGACCGCCAAATATAACGATTCCATGCAACTCAAAAGGCTTCCACTTCTCTCCTCATTATTTTGCTCGACGTTGGTTCCGCCGCTAATTGGTCTCATTTTGGTTTTGTTTTTTTCAGAGCAAACAATGCCACAGCAAGGGGAATCAATTCTCAAAATAAACCATGTTACTTCGAAAGGGGAATCAATTCTCAAAATAAACCATGTTACTTCGAAAGGGGAATCAATTCTCAAAATAAACCATGTTACTTCGAAAGGGGAATCAATTCTCAAAATAATTGGTACTATCAACAGTCATTAATTTTTTGGGGAGAACTTACCAATCAATGACCTAAATTTCGACCTAAATTTCTAGTGAACTTTGTGGAAATCTTTGAACTGTAATCAACGGCAATGATGCAGTCATAGAGCATCCTGACCGCCAAATATAACGATTCCATGCAACTCAAAAGGCTTCCACTTCTCTCCTCATTATTTTGCTCGACGTTGGTTCCGCCGCTAATTGGTCTCATTATGGTTTTGTTTTTTTCAGAGCAAACAATGCCACAGCAAGACGGTGTATGATTTCAATTTCTTAGGTTCGTCGAGTTTCTTGGCAACGGCCGGCCTCTCGTCGGACAACAGGAACATCTGTCTTTGGGATACGCTCATGCCAATCAGCAAGGCCATGGTGCATGGTGAGTGGAATGTAGAAGCTTGGGGAATGGGTTTCAGGGCTGGGTGGATTGGGGACCTTGACTTCACGGAAGAGTCTTAGATACTACTCATCAATTATGGTTTTAGCCCCTAAGCCCCATACAACGTTGCCAGGCATCCGGACGTTTGCTGTCCGCTCATAATTATCTAACTTGTACTTTAATTATTTAACTTTTACCTTAACTATTAAACTTTACCTTAAGCCGGGTCGCATGCAAAAATGTGTTCTCACTGGCTTGGAGAAATTGATGTAAATTTGACCAACTTACAGTGATGGCCGTGTCTCAATTGGCGGCTACAGCTGCGGCTATGGCTAGATTTCCATGTCATCATGTGTTGAAGTATAGGTTGTCGTTAGCAACAACTTCAGCAACAGTCATATAGTCGTAGCCGTCAATTCAGGTACGGCCTTATAGACCTGATGCACATGAGGTCATTTGAGTAGGGCGCCCTCGGCTAGAGGTCAAAAGAAGGTAGCTCATTGAACGATTCCGTGCACGTACCTAGATTTTTGTTTTTTTATTGTTACGTCATCTTTGTACCTCTAAGATGGCGTCAATGCATAAGGTCCATTATTCACAAAGTCTGTTCCATTCTGTGCAGGATTTACGTGCCACGAGGGCGGCTGTCCCACGCTAGTATACTGCCCTCGTCAGCAGATTCTGATCACCGGTAGCAAGAAGGGTGAAGTAGCCCTGTATGATATACGACAGCGTAAGTTACGTCACACCTTCCAGGCCCATGACACCAGCATTAAGTGCATTACAGTGGATCCATCGGAGGAGTTCTTTGTGACTGGATCGGCAGAGGGGGACATAAAAGTAAGTAATTATAATAATAATAATAATATCGACTCTTACATAACGCAATTCCAAAGAATGATCATTGCGCTTCAAACATTTTAATTGTTACCCCTGGTCCCCCACTGGGCCATTATTTCATTCCTTATACCATCTCAGCTCCCTGGGGAGTGTACAGCCTGTGCTGCCGAGTATGTAGCGCACTAAGCTAAATCAATCCCAAGAACCATCTCTGCCCTCACAGGTACTCATTTACCCCTGGGTGATGAGAAACAATTTTGGTTAAGTGTCTTGCTCAAGGACACAAGTGTCAAGACCGGGATTCGAACCCACACCCTGATGACTGAGCCACCAGAACTTGAGTCCGATACACTAAACCGCTCGGCCACGACACGCCACAGTCAAGGAACAAACAGATGATTTTATTTCAATCCTTGCATGGTTCTGCCCCTCACTGTACTAGAAGCCTAATTGTTGAATATTATCCCACTAGGTGTCTTTGTTCATCCAATTCTTCATTATTAGTCGTCCCCTTGACACGCAGTACTTGGCAGGGCTCGAATTTGACACTGGACCGCAGGCCCGAGGCCAGTGATTTTAGCATTGGGCCAGTAAACTCATGACCGGACAAGTCCGGTGGTCTTGTGTTTTCAATTCAATAACATTTTATGTAACCAAACTCACTCTATAATATCTTATAAACAGAAACAAATTATGTTCAAATGTTGACTTTGAGTAATGATTAGAAATATAGTTAACACCCTTGGACAAATGAGGTAAATCTTCTCTTATACATGTCTTAGTGCTTGTTCAATTAAATGCAAGTTAAACTGTTCAAGGAAGTCTTTTCTCGGCTTGAATCTGGTCTTGCAAAATATTTCTGGTCCAGTAAATATTTTGAGATACAAGTCCTGTGGTCTTGTGGATTCCCCCCCCCCAAATTCGAGCCCTGCTTGGGGGGATAGATCCCTCTCCCATGCTGGCTTCTCACCTTTGGAATCACGTCCCACTGAGAATACCTTTCTGCCCTTAGTGATTTCAAAGTTGCTCTCACAACCCGTCTCTTCCTGAAACATGTGCCATTTGCACCACGACTCCTTGTGCTGGTAGCTGTACTTTGTTTAAAATATTTCTTTTTATATTATATAATAATTGATACATGTATGCTGCTTTGGAATGTTATATAGACCCCTTGCACAACGCGCAGCGTACTCGTATGTGCCTGTCCTGGGTGTCATTTTGGGTGTCAAAATCGTATACAAACATGCACAAAAGAGAGTTGACACCCAAAATTATCGCCATTGTTCAGAGGCCGTTCTGTGTTGTGTATATAAATCAATAGACCGCCCTTGCATAATGTGAAACGCTACAGGTACACTGAGGTCACGCGCACGTTTTTACGCACAGAGAACGGCTATCGTCCAATGATCTGCCTCCTTTTTGAGAGTGTGGCGTCATATGCAATGGGTCTATACTTTTGTTTAGTGTTTTGTACTTTGCCATGAGCATCAAGTGGTGATGGATACCTGCGCGTAAATAAGTTTTCTTCTTGTTATTATCATTATTATTTATAAGTAAAACCAGCTGTGGAAAGAGGATTAGCAGAAAAAATAGTCAACAAAATAAGTTTATTTTGCAGATTTTTAACTATTTGTCTTTCTGATTGATTGTAATCTTGGTTCTTCATTTTGTTTATATTTTTGTTTTCATGTAGGGTTTGAGAAAGACTTTGCTAGGGTCGAAAACGTCCGGCCAGTAACTATTTATTGCATTTATATCATAGGTCCTTTTAGTTGGTAAACAGATTGCAACAGCTAACTCTGTTTTATATGTATTTATTTTTTTTCCGGACAGGTTTGGTGCTTGTCCATACACAGTCTTCTTCACTCCTATCCGGGCCAACACCCACGTGGGAACTTCTTCCGTCAGTCTAGTAACGGCGTGCTACAGTTGTCCATCCTGCCATCCAGCCATCTTTATTCATGCGGTGCAGACGGGACCATGAAGTGGCGCTCACTCCCAGAGTGGGACAGCATATTGTAATCAACCGGTACTCCTGTAAGTTGGTGGCCAAAAAAAAACCAGGTTACCAGCCAAAAATGCCATGTTTATATATTAATACAATGTAACTGGGCCCGAAAGACTTGGGGACCCTGGCTTGGTGACCTTGTCCTGACTTGATTGAAATCTTACTTGGCAAAAACGGGTTACCAGCCAAAATGTTGTGTCATTAATACTAATGTAACTGGTGCCTGAAAGACCCAGGGAACCTTTTTTGGTGACCTTGTCCTGATTTGATTAAAATCTTACTTGGCGAAAAACAGGTTACCAGCCAAAATGCCATGTCATTAATACTAATGTAACTGGTGCCCGAAAGACTTGGGGAACCTGGTTTGGTGACCTTGTCCTGACCTGAATAAAATCCTACGTGGCAAAAACGGGCTACCAGCCAAAATGCTGTGTCGTATAGTGTAACTGGTGCCCGAAAGACCCAGGGAACCTTGTTTGGTGACCTTGTCCTGATTTGATTAAAATCTTACTTGACGAAAAACAGGTTACCAGCCAAAATGCCATGTCATTAATACTAATGTAACTGGTGCCCAGGGAATCTTGTTTCCACTCGACTGGTCCCATCATTCTTATTTTGTGACTTTTATAAAAGTGGTGTTTTCTTTTTGTGAAAGTTCGGTCGTCCTCAAAATAAGCTGTCTTCAAAAATTGGGTTAAAACGATAATCTTTTGGCCCAGTTTTAGAAAAGTATTTTTTTAAGCATGCAAAGTACTTAGCACGAAAAGTCTTGCTCAGCATAGAAGACTCTTGCTATTAAGGAACTCCTTCAAGATGTTGTTGAACAATCAATAAGGAAGGAGCCAGGTTTCTGTTTTTGTAATCATTTAGATCCGCAAAGATACCTTATATTTACTTTCCAGTATTTAGAGACATTAAAGTTGTCATGATAAGTAACTTGAGGGTTACCCTGTCCTGTAATTTTCTTAAGTAGCGCTACAAGAATAAAATGTCAAGAGTCAGTCATGCTATCTGACATTTTAAAAACCCTTATATGGTGTTATGAAATGTTGTAGAACTCTGACAAACAAGTTCCATTGTGTGGTGTTCATTTTTGCCGGCAAATTATTTGTTAAAGGCACAGTACACGTTTGGTAACGACTCTGAAAATTAATGGCAATAAAAACTTACTTGGTAAGAAGTACAGCATCTGTGGGTTATGGAAAACATATCACTTTGTATTCCCCAAAATTTGAATCAGAAACGCTTCTCAGACTGTGTATTCCTACGGGGAATATTCTTCCTGCGTGGAAATATTCGTTGTGGTTTTTCGGTGATATCTCAAAAATGCGACCACCTTTTGAAGTGAAATTTTCACAGGTTAGTTTTATTGTATGTACCTACATTTATGTAGGATTAACACAATCAGTAGGCTCCAATTACCAAACGTATGCAGCACACCTTTAAGTCGCAGTGTGTCAAAAAGGAATTTCTTCTCATGTATCCAGATACTGTGTATTTTTTTCATTGGAAGCGAGACTCTCTGCATCAATCAAAAATAAGGGATAAATAAAGCAGAGTATTATCAGGTGGTAGGGGGCATGTGCACAAATTGCAACAAACCTGCTTAGCCTAGGAACGATCAGCTCACCAGAAAGAAAAGGTTACCAGCCAAAGTGCCACGTGATATCAAGTACTCGTGACTGTTACCGACTAATCCGTGCTAAGTAGGTATAACATACCTTGCAAAGGTTTGTGATTTTGGCTCTTTTGTCTTTTTTTAAATAATATTTACGTATTTATTGTTTTTTCCTGTCAGTGTTGTAAGAACATTTGGAATCGGCACCAATGCCTCTATATGTACAAAGTGTGTACAGATCATGAATTGTACATTAACAGAGAAAAAACAAACAAATATGATATCAATAAAAGAAATATAACAGTGTTGTTGTCTGTGATTTATATTCCATATATGTTTTTGAATAATAAGCAATAAAGTACTTATATTGTGAGTTATTCACTGCAAAAGTGTTCACAATGTCTATAATTTAAAGGAACATTCCAGAATTGATAGGGAAAAAAAATTGTAAAATATACTTTTTGATTACAGGTTTACATAAAACTTACACGGTCTAATGATGATGATAGTAGAAAACTTCCCTTGAAATATTTCTGTCTGAAATGCCATATTTGATGAGAAATGAATAAACTAATTTTCCGATTGGAGTTTATCGCTCAGTGAGCGTTTTATTCATTTGTTGAATCTACAGGTATATGATTTCATGCAATTGTGCAATCGGTTTTTCACTATTTTCTCGTGACCCAGATGGCCGATCGATCTCAAACTTCGACAGGTGTGTCAGTTTATGTATATAGTGGATTACATAAAGTGCTTACACTGCCAGCAACTGTTTTGTAAGCGAAAAACAATTCTGTAATGTTCCTTTAAGGGCACTAAAATAATGACACTTGGCGGACAAGTTGACAAGTAAACAATTAAATTTAAGAAGTAAATGATCTATCGATGTAGATTTCCCACAGTGAATCTTTGTGTACGTCTTGAATGTTCTTGAGTATGAGAAGTGATGTATAAATTGTCAACAACAAAAATAATGAGCTGTATTCCTAAACCGGCAAGAGTTTAAAATCAAACCAAAAGTGGACACTTTAGTTCTTGTGTTCCTTGGTGGCAGTTGTACTTCTTTTGTGGGTTTATTTAAAGCTGATAATTTAGGTCACTCTCAAGAATAAGTAAATTGTGACCAGAGTTAAAAGTTCAAGTTTTCATTTTCCCCATTATGTCATTGATACAAATTCTAAACAAAAATAGCGTAAATAAAATTAAAAAAACTAACTTTTAATTTATCATTAACCAATCGCTCAACAATCTTATTTAACTTAAGTGGTGTTCTTCTTCGGTTCAGTCCATGAAGTAAGTTGCAATGTTGGTAGTTTGAAGCTTAAAAGTTACCGCAAATTTACCAACTGTTTGGGAAAGTGTACCCTGTGGATGTGATGTCAAATTTTCTGTTGTTTTGTTTCTCCTTTTGTGAGCAGCTTTTGAGAGCTTTTTGTTTATATTGTAAAATATTATCAAAGTCGCTTAATTTGATTATGTACATCATGAATATATTTGTATATAAAATGATATATAATGAATAATTATTCAATAGCACTACAATCTATTGTGCGAAATTCTTAGAGAGCAAGGGTTTTACGTCGTTATAATTTGAGTAATTATTTGAATGACAGATGTGAAAAAATCTCTGACGTGTTTGATGAAACCAAGTTGGTGTTTGCAAAGGCCACGGATTACGTCCGGATCTTAGCCTTTGTTTCGGAAGTAACAAGTTCATGCGGATAAATGACCTGTGCCAGATTTCCTTGGGCTGCTTAAGCACAAAAATTTGCTAAGCACATCAAAGTCGTGCTTATCAGAATAAGGCTACCAGCCAAAATGACCATGTCACTTGTACCATCTGGGACTGGTTTTCTGCTTAGTTTTGCTAAGCATGCAGAGAATTATGAGTAAATATTTTATAGTTGAGTACTTTTCAACAGGTTCGAGTAATTTCTATGAATATAAGTACTAGTACTTTCAATGAGTATGTGTACAAGTACTTTTCCTCGAGTATGAGCATTTTTGTTATGAGTACAATTCTAAGTTCTTTTAAACTAATTATGTTCTTTTCCTCGAGTACAAATACAGTTACAAAACATTGTTTTTCAAGTTAACAATTGAGTCAGTTACAACTTGTTTTATTTATTTGATTATGAATACTAGAAAATACATTGTTGTGAGTACAAGGACAAGAAGAGTACAGAAAATCTGTATCCATGTTTTGGCCACCTGATACAAGTTTTGATTTACATGTAAAAAATAAACTAAGCCAACCTATTGATTCGCCAGTGCATGGTCTTATTAAAGACACTGGACACTATTGGTAATTGTCAAAGACCAGTCTTCTCACTTGGTGTATCTCAACATGTGGATAAAATAGCAAACCTGTAAAAACTTGAGCTCAATTGGTCGTCGAAGTTGCGAGATAACTATGAAAGAAAAAAACACCCTTGTCACACGAAGTTGTGTGCTTTCATCAGATGGTTGATTTCGAGACCTCAAATTCTAATTCTGAAGTCTCGAAATCATATTCGTGGAAAATTACTTCTTTCTCGGAAAACTATGTCACTTCAGAGGGAGCCGTTTTTCACAATGTTTTATACTGTCAACCTCTCCCCATTACTCGTTACCAAGTAAGGTTTTATGCTAATAATTATTTTGAGTAATTACCAATAGTGTCAACTGCCTTTAAGCATGTATCTTGGCTCAGATTAAATACCCCTGATAGATTCTATTTATACAATGCCAAAAATGTGGATTACTCCCGTGTATTTAACTTGTATAATTTTGTAACGATGAGCAATGACAAATACTTTAAAATATTAACTGTGTCCTGTTGAATTGTTTTAGATTTATTTTGTATTTTATAAACACTGTTGGACATTACAAGCGAACAATTCAGACCGGAGCCCTGTGTAATCTTGCACATGGTTGGTCAATGCAAAGCCAGCTCCCACCTGTGCCCCAATCATGTCTTTGCTTCTTCCGATGTTAGGTATAGCAGTAGCATTTTGTGAACTATAACAAAAAAAACTAAGATGATAATTATAACAATCAGTTTTAAATGTTGTGTTTTTCTGAAAACTCATTGGATGTCTTTCTATTCATCTTTTGGACCGAGGACAAATATTTCTGTGAAACGCACCCGTCCCCAAACCTATTAAACACATTATAGCTATGGGCCCGTGTCTACAATATTTTTAGGCCAACATCATAACTCCTGGAAGCAGACTTTTTCTGCTTATGGAGTGGCCCTGATCACAGTTTTCTGTAAGCAAAACAGGGGGCATGGTAATTCTTATAAGCAGCCGAGTGACGTAAAATGCAAATCTTTGAGCGCAACACATGCTGCCAACATGTTATTAATCGTTTATGAAACGCGCTTTTGCTTATGTTATACACAGTTTTCTGCTACCAGAACAACAAATTGCTTAGCGGTTTTACAGATTCGTGAAATTGATCTCAAAGATCTGGACTCCATGTTCGAATTCGCAAAGTTACAAGTTGCATTCTCTCACAGACATTGATGAGTATCTTTGAGATACCTAAATATGTGACATTTCTATTTTGCTTCAAGTAAACTTGCAAACTTTCCTGTGACAGGAAGTACTTGAAATGGTTCCCTATTTTAAACTAGCAGTGCTAGCAGTTTTTCACAGATTTTCTGATGAAAAATGTCGAGGGGGTTGGGATAATTAATTGGTTAAACAATTGTGACACATTAAGCAGATAATAATGTGAAAAGGGGTAACAAGAAAAATAATGTTTTGAAAGCTATTTTCATTGGTATTGACAAATTAAGGGACTATGTTTATGTATATTATTGAAACAAAGATTTACGTAGCTTGTTTTAATATCAATTCAAACAATAACTGTGTACTTTTTATTTTAATAAACTCATGCAGAGGTATAAAGAAAACACTCTGGTGGAATTTGTTGATTTTGTTGTCGGTGAACGGTGTTGCGTTTATCAATTGGGATATTTTCACTGGCGTCGCACGTGGCTAGCTTGTGTGGACCCATTTTGGAATCAATGCTTAAAGACACTGGACACCTTTGGTAATTGTCAAAGACCAGTCTTCTCACTTGGTGTATCTCAACATATGCACAAAATAACAAACCTGTAAAAATTTGAATTCAATTGGTCGTCGAAGTTGCGAGATAATAATGGAAGAAAAAACACCCTTGTCAAACGAAGTTGTGTGCTTTCAGATGCTTGATTTCGAGACCCCACGCGTGAGGTCTCAAAATCAATTCAAATATTTTACTGAGAAATTACTTCTTTCTCAAAAACTACATCACTTCAGAGGGAGCCGTTTCTCACAATGTTTTATACTATCAACAGCTCTCCATTGCTCATTACCAAGTAAGTTTTTATGCCAACAATTATTTTGAGTAATTACCAAAAGTTTCCAGTGCCTTTAAAGGGACACCTTGCCTTGTATTGGGCGCTTTTGGGCTATAAAAGCGTTCGTTATGAAATGAATATGGTTGGAAAGATGTTTTAAAAGTAGATATAATGATCCACACAAAATATGCCTCGAAATTGTATGAGTTTCCTTTTGTTAAGAATTCTACAATATAAAAACATTGAAATGGTACATTTAAAGATAATGTGAAACACTAAAACGCCGATAAAAGTCCTTCAAATAAGAAGAAACCTATGGTGCTGCATTATAAAATATGATATCCTTCAAATAAATTCAAACAATAGGAAAAAGGTTGACACCAAAAAGTTGTAAAAGCAAATATTAGTGCTTAAAAAAGGGTGGTTCACCCACCATAACAAACAAATTATAATAATTATGTTACTGCACACATCGAGTTTAATACATTTGATAAAATTTGGAATTGGGCTCTTTTTGACTTGATTAATTTCTCCAACAAATTTCTCGATCCATGGTGTCCGTTCGCGAATGCTGCGGCCAGAGATGCGGTTGGTACCCGCTGTAAATCCACCTCGCTAAACATGGATCGTTATTAATGAAAATACAGAGACAGTTTTTGCTGTTTTCTCAACAAGTACAGTAGACACTGTATTCAGGTGGAACTTTCACGGGTGACTTTTATTGTATCGTTCTTGGAAAATTGGCCTATAAAATAATCAGCATTTACGTACAAAAACCAATCGAAGACCACAGTGAGGTTTGAAGCTTTGCATGGTATGGATAACAGGAAGTAAGTATTACTAGTAAACTTGCAGTACAACCATGATTGTGAAAGTCTCTTTTGGGAGAGGCGTTGGCTCTGAACAAGCCTTTGGTATGGTCTCAATGTTTCGAACAGTATACTCTGCCCGTCTTTCTGGACACTTCCTCCCCTAGGACTAGATAATAATAATGTACCCGCAAGTTTACTAGAATAGTTACTTCCTGTTTCCGTCGTCTTTTTAGAATTAATTACAATATTGTCTAACTTTAGGAGTCTTGTGTTTGCTTTATGGTAAATGTTTTATTATGCCCTTTTTAGGAAACGTTATTTGCAAAACGTTTTAGATTGTTTTTGACGTAAGCAAAGCTTCAATTTACACCAGTGTGTGCCACTGTGTGATTGGTCGACCGAAGTGGCGTAACAGCTTTTCCCATTGGATGGTTTCACTTTTGTGGGTGGAGCCAATGCCGTACTGAACCTGCCCGATGATGGTGCTCTTCCGGAACGGCTTTCGACGAATGAGGCGACAGACGAGCATCAGACCGTCTCGGATGTTCTGGGTTTCGTTCAGACGGAACTTGAAGGCCGCCTTGAAGACGGGAGAGTTGTTCATCCGTATAACGCTCGATTGGCGTGTGTCGGTGTCTAGACTGGTACCTTTACCCACTTGGGTCAACTGGACTTCCACACAGCAGTCTGCAAACAATTAAGAGGAGTTAAAAGGGGGTGAATTACACACTATTCAGCAAACATTTTGAGTTATTTTTATTTTGTCAACAATGAATGGTTCTTGTTGTTTTTTTCTAATTCCATTCACAGGTGTAATTTTACTTTTTTTTTTTTTTTTTTTTTTTTTTTAAACAATAGACCGCGTGCAAGTCTCACGAGCATTCAAACATGTTGGGACCACACTCTGGTCCCACCGACATTGCTTTAACGCGTGAAAGAAACAAACCCACGCTCTTTATTAAGTCCCATAGTTCGAAAGTGCGAGACTTGCATATTCTATATTTAGTGATTTCACATCATCTGGGTACTTTACGCAAAGAAGTGATTGTATTGATTGTCATCGGTTTGGTTTAAATGGCACTTTACGAAGCAACGGTCGGCTTCTGGTCGTGTCTTCGGCTTAGCCTTCTTCCGCCCGTTAGAAGCCACACCGAACGCACACAATCATGGAGCCTTAGACGGGCCAAAGCCCAAGCCGGGATGGAAGGGTCTAAGAAATTCTTGGCTTCGTATATCCTTACTTGATCCACGTGAAATGATGCTATCGATCAGATTCTGTGCTTTGACGACGACCACCGTGAGGATGCGATCATTTGCCCTGTAACTCAAGCCCACATTCACTCTCTTAGGCGCCTGTAAAAGGGGGGAAAATACAACAAAATAAAATAAGAAAGGCCGTGGGGAGGGCCGGGGTCCAGAGGTGCTGATTGGGTGCCCGTCACACCCATGCACCACACAGGACTTCTTCATCCAACGTCTGGTTAATGATGAATGACGTTAATTTTGCGCTTTAAATGGTGGCTTTTATTATAATTATACACTAACTTGATGATGGAACAGTGAAAACCCTTGCAAACATTGCACTGACTATTGGGTCCACACCCGTAGTAGGGTATCACAAAACATTATTACTGCCCACTGAGATAATTATTGGCTGTACTTCTGCCTGTTTGTGTCACGACCAATATTGGTTTACAAGGAAATTGTGTCGTAAATTAAGATGTGAAGCGTAAATTAATGACATTCTGTTCAGTAGGATTTGAAACTTTGCATGCTCTGATCGTCTTCTGGAGAAAAGAAGATGATCAGAGCATACTGATCGAAACGTCGAGTTATAACCAACGGTTCTTTTCAGAACCACCCCAACTCAATAAGAGACAGTATTACATGGTTGTCACCGCAAACCTTTTCCATAATGACATTCTGTTCAATGGAAATTTTCTTCTGTCGTCTTTGATTTCGGTTTTGTGCTGTCGGTTTGTCAATACAATATTGATAAAACTCACAATGAAGTGTTTCTTGTGTTTCAAATCCTCTTTGATGTGAATGTATCCGTTCTGTTCCACCCCGGCAAGTTTCAGTCGGACCTCACCGATGCTGGTCGAGTTCTTCAGGCAGAGTTTGCTGGGGGATCCCTCCACAAACACCTGCAGCCGAAGATACGACATTTTCAGAGTGATGGGGGTGATGTCGTGAAAGGCAAACTCCTCGTCGTAATAGGGATCGCAAGTGTTCTTCAGTATGTTCGATTTCTGGACCTTACACGGCGATGGGATTATGTTCAGCTTGACAAACGAGCAGACCTTTTTCGGAAACTGGACATCTTTTGACCCGATATTTTCACCGCGTATGAGCAGCACCATCAGCCGTCTGGCAGAGCGATCGTACCGCAGGCACATCTCGATTCCACCCCTATCCGTGGAATATTGGTCATTGGCACCGTACAACTGCCGTGCACATGTTAGATGGAGCTCCTGTATAGCCAGTAATCTTTTGTTATAAGGGTCTTCTTCTGGTGGGTTTGGTTGAAGTGTGGCGTGTCTACTGAGCACTGGACTCCTTTCGATGGAGCTTTGGTCTGAGAGGTATCCATCCAGGTCGCTGTATTGGCTGGGTAAGTTGACGCCATTTCTCCTCATTCTCGGTTTCCTCGCCCAGCTACGTCTTATGATGTTACTGTTAGATCTCAGACTAGGGAGTGGACCATCTTCTGCGCAGTCCTCATCGCTGTTCTCAGACGGATTGGTATCTGGGTACATGTGCGTTCTCCGGGTTGAGCCAAACACTTTGACGGGTAAATTTGAACCCCTTGCTCCCACGGAGAGTTTAGGCAGAGCATTAGCTTTTGGTAAGAAGAACATGGACTCTTTTCTGTTGGTCTTAGGGGAAGCTGAGAGCGTTGAGAATCCATACTTGGTGTAGTTTTTCGGTAGGTGGCGAAGGGTCATTGCGAGGGTGTAGCCCGGGTCGCTCTCTGACAGTCCTACCTTTGGGGTTTTTACGCCACCGCAGTCGTTAGATTTGTCCTGGTGAGAGGGGTGGTCGTGTACCGGTGAGGGCACCTCGTACTCGTCCATCATTGCCGAGCCCGAGGAGTAATCACTGTCACTGCTGCACTCACGGGAGAGCCCCGTATCGACTCCTGCTCGAACGGGGTTCCCTGGTGGACCCGGTCGGCGAGGAGGAATGACAAACTTAGGTATGGTCTTTGGTGTTACAACAGTCAGGAACCTTTGGCTACGTTTGGGTAGCACCGGTGTCGCGACAGGTGTGCTCTGCATTTTCCTGCAAGCTGAGGGAATTCCACTAACTGACGTTCAAAAGTGTGTCGAAGCTGATGACACGACTGGCTTATATTGCTGCCGATTTCGATCCCCCTTGCTCTACAAGGTCTGTGTGTACGTGTGTTGATGCATGCCCGCGTAGCAAAAAAAAAAAAAAAAAAAAAAAAAAGACAAAAAAGAGACTGTCCAAAATAGCCAGTATACGTACGGTAGTAATTGCTAAAGACAGGTATCTTTGAATGCCAGGCTGAACTTGTCTGACCAAAACAATTCAAAGATGGTAATCACTCTCTTATTGGCTGCAGATCAATAAAGTCTTTGTGAAAAACCTTGCAGAGGCACGACTGTGTGCGTGGAAGAAACCCCACACAAAAATGAATAGTGAAGTTGTGTTTCCTTCCACATGGTCCTACGTCAGCATTAGCTTACTAGGCCTTCATTGCCATTGGTTGAATAACTTAAAGTCACCTGGAAATAGAATTGTTGTTTTTGTAAACATAAGAGTTTATATATATTAACAACAAAACAATTTTTTGAGTAATTGTTTGTGAGGATTTATATGTAAAGAAAAAAATAGATAAAGCTGTTCGGGGGTGACTACGCCCATCCCCTTTTGTGACGTCAATCAAGGCAGACTTCGCCTCGATCGAACATCGACCCCCCTCGAATTTGCTTGCGTTTACGTTGTAAACACACGTGCAAGTAGGTCCCAGTAGTGATCTTGTACGTTTCGAAAAAGTTTTTTTTTCTTGCATTTTCCGGCCATGCCGACCAGGTGTATTGCTGCTGTATGCAGCTAAACAACTAATGATGGGGTCAGTCTGCATTTGTTTCCTGCAGATCCCAATATAAGCGGTTGTGGGCCGCGAAAGTCAGACTAACGACGTCGTTTTCGGCGCGATGTGCCAGCTAGTATACGCTAGCTAGTACATGTATACTGTGATGTGGATGACGTCCGCATACGCACAACATTTTTTTCTTCCTCAATAATCGTGCCTTGATTGACGTCATGAACAGCGCCACCATGTGTCAAGGTAAAGGGGGGCCTACTCTTAAATTTGTAATTAAAATAAAAACAAATTTTTAAAAACCTTAGTTAATTGTTTATTCACATTCCACTCATCAAAATACATATATTAATGACAAAAGCTTTGTTTTTACAAAATACCACTGCTAGGTGCCTTTAATACGGGCCTCTTTCCCAAATCTCGGCTTGGACTCCGGCTCCGGCTTGCAAATTTTGAAACATTTTGCAAGTGCTTCAACTATAGAGCCCGGAACTGGTAGCCACTCTTGAAAAAAAAAACTCCATTAACCCGGAGCTCTAAAACATGCAAGCAAATTTTATGAAATCCTTACAAAAAGTGCACTAACGACCGACCCTAAATAGACGTGACGTAGAAATTATGAGAGTTCATTGACCTTGCGGCTTGAGCAGCATTTGCCACATGTACATTGAACGCCCTCAATAGGCTAGACGCAGACAGCCCTCTTTGGGATTCGTCGTCGTCGGCAGTTTGTGTTTTCCGCAAAATACCGTCTTCAAAATGGGTGAGCATATGTTGTTTTTTAATGCCATATAAGTTATAATGGATGCAATATTTCTTGTGAAGTGTTCATGATTGTTTTAAGCCGATGGCAGAATTGTAAAAAAGGTATCTGCCTCTGAATTATTGAATTATACGACTGGTCATTCTGATATCACTGTCACTCACTGAGTGTCAGTGTTGGACATCTCGACCACTCCGGAGTGTCGGCACTCTGGACTTGTTGTCGGCGTTGTCGGCCTGTTGTCGGCCTGTTGTCGGCCTGTTGTCGGCCTGTTGTCGGCCGTTGTCGCCTGTTGTCGGCCTGTTGTCGGCCTGTTGTCGGCCTGTTGTCGGCTTTTACTAAGGACCCATTCCCTAGCTCCCCAATCTACTCCGCAGTAGTAGACAATTAACATGATAAAATCTTACAGAACTAAGCAGTTTATCTCCTGATCAAAATGAAATCCTCCGTGGCTATACTATATATAAATGTTGTTACAGCAAACCCAAATTAGCCTAAAACTTTCACAATTCAATACCTGAAATCACATGGCGTTTCATTAAAAGGCAGGGTATACTTGAGTAATTGTCAAAGACCAGTGTCCTCAATTGGTGTATCGCAATATATGCATAAAATAAAAAGCCCGTGAACATTTAGGCTCAATTGGTCATTGAAATTGCAAGAAACTAATGCCCTTGTACACCCTTGTTGCATAGAATTGTGTGTTTTCAAATGCCCGAGAAAGGTTTCATGCCTATATAAAGCCTTTCTCAGATTAAAATGTTCTAGTGAGAAATCGTACCAAAAAAACACACAGAAAAAAGCTGGCAACCCTCTTGAAAAATAGCCTGGCCGGTTGTCTTGAAAAATGTGTCAAGCGGCCATAAAATAAATTACAAAAATTTAAAAAATGGCCTGCCTCCTCCTTTTTTTTTTAAAAGGCATGACGCTAAACATGTTTTTTAGTTTTTTTTTGCCATACTTTAACATTGAATTTATTTTACTCAACAGCTGTGTCAACAAGCGTCTCTTTCCTGCTGTCCACTCTGCTGACCATCTCCATCTTCGCTGGGATGCAGATGTTTAAGACTCAGCTGGCAGCTTCTGAGTGGATGACAATCCTCGGAGGATTCTTGGGCTCCACATTGTTCTGTCTCATGCTTACTGTATCCTTTTCAAATTACCCCATCAGCTTAGCAGATATTTGGCCCCTTGGGCAGTTTATTTTTTATAGAATCTTGGCCCGATTTCATAGAGATGCTTAAGCAGAAGCACGATTTTCTGCTTAAAATATGTTTCTGCTAAGCAAAAGTGAGCAGGATACCAGTCACAGATTATAAATGCGGAATGGTATTTCGACTGGTAACCTTATTCTGGTAAGCAAAATTTTCTTGTGCCTAGCTACTTTTTGTGCATAAGCAGCTGTATGAAATTAGACCCTGGATAGAAGGTGTCCAAAATGCAAACAATTGAGAGAATTGTCTTACGGGATGATAATTAAAACAACTTTGCCAAATTTCATAATGTCTGTAAGCATAAAAATATGCTTAGCACAGAAACGTTCAGAACGTTCAGACAGAGGGGTAATTTGCTCGATTGTCATAATTGATTTGTTCCTTAACCATTTGCAACAGGCCGTTGGAAACTTTGAATCGTTGATGTTTGGAAAAGGTTTCCAGTTAAAAATCTTCCCTGAAGGTATGTACACAAATCAAGTATTAAAAAAAAAAGGTTCTGGGGATGTCCTTCGGAGAGACACTTGACCATAATTGTACCATAAACTTATAATGTTCTATATAAATAGGTCTCATCATTTAAACACAGCTCTACAAAACGAGTGTTTCTTAACCCTCCTACTGTCAGTGACTCTTGGCAACATTTTCCAGTGAGTTGACCAACCATTTGAAACCATTTGACTGCCAAGGGGTGTGTACGGTGGCATAGCTGTGCACAGAACTAACTGTGTACTGTGTACATGCATTCCCTCATGGCATCATATTGCAGGCTGGCATAGTTTATCTATCATTCAAAACCACAGTGAATGGTATTGAATGGTCAGACAGCAAGAGGGTTAAAGCACATTTTTGGCAAAGATAAAGTGCTATTATCACAAATGTGTATTATTTTTACATTTCATTGTGTGCACGAGAGAAGGACCTAACAAAAAGTGGAGAAAGGGTGTAAGCAATTAATGTGATTCTGGTTTGATTGGCAGCATATTGCGCCACGGCACCTTGTAAACCATTACATGGTGCTATGTAACAAATAGGTCTCATACTTCAAAAACATAGCTCCACAAATACCTTGCAGGAAAATACTTCACTTTGCTAAGCGCCTCGGAATAGGCAACTAGAATGATGGCACTCTACAAATGCCTGATGATTAATGTGTAAAATTGTGTTTAACAAAAAACTGACTGTGACAGTTCGATCGTTTTCTGCCATTCCTAAGTCATAATAGGAAGGTTAAATTCAGCGTGGGAAAGGGAAAACATGTCTTTGGGGTTAGCAAAAGTATAACAGTGATGCCATTTTTTTTCTCCAGAGCCATTTTATTGCATACAGCCTTTTGTTATCAGAAAAAAGGACTTTGTGTGCCTGGATTTGTGTTCTCAATTTTGTTTGTAATACTTTGACCCACTATAGTTGCCCTTTGCCTCGGAGCCGCCATGTTTGCATCAGGACTAGTACACCGTGTCTGTGTGACAACATGGTATGTATTCATGATTAGAAGTAAGATTTAGGTTCAAATACTTGTGAGGCTATTCACTTCATTGTTGACCATAGCTGCTTCACTCCACACAGGAGTAGAACAAAACATCATTGGGTAAATAGTGTTTGTGTTTGATTATACGTGCTTTCCCAGGGACGTTGCTTCTCTTCATCTAGGAGGACAGGAGGGGGGTGTCTTTGTCTTATGACAAAGCTGATTTATGTTGTATCAGATTCCCTTAGGAGGCCTAGATGGCTTTTAAAATGAAATAACTTGCCTGCACTGGGGTACCTGCACTGGGGGTACCTGCACTGGGGTACCTGCACTGGGGGTACCTGCACTGGGGTACCTGCACTGGGGTACCTGCACTGGGGTACCTGCACTGGGGGTACCTGCACTGGCAAACCTGCACTGGCAAATAAGTTAGATTGCGATCCATATTATTTGTCTGTATATTCAAAATGGTATACCTGGTTAGGTGTGTAGTCGTGTCATTTAGCCTTCGAGAAAGACTCTGCTAGGGTCAAAACGTCAGGGCAATTTAATATTTTTTTTGCATTTATACCACATGTCCCTATTTTCTCATTCAAAATGGAACGTATGCGATTTGTAAATGAAACTTCTAAGCAGTTCAAAACATGAATAGAAGTATTTTTTATCAAAGACTAACGTTGTATGTTGAATCCATTCATTGCGTTCAAGAAAGCTTGTCTGCGATTATGAATACTGAATCATATGTGTTACTTTAAACACAAAAAGCTGAGAAAATAGAATGAGCTGTAGCAAACTGCTTACCAACAAAAATTGACCTATGGTATAAATGCGACAGCTTGTTAATCACATTTCGACCCTAGCAGAGTCTTTCTCAAAGGCTAAATGGCTTTTCCATTTGAGAAAGACTTTGGTAGGGTTGAGAACAATTTTTTGCTTTCATTCAAAGACTGTTTGAAAACTGATACATTACATTTGCTTTTTTTTTGCAGTTTTATATTCTCTCTGGTGGCTGTGTATTACATCAATAAGATTGCTCAGACCAAGTACGCACCTGTCGTCACCACCCAGCAAAGCCAAGGGAAGAAGAGGAGATAAAAAACCAGTTACCCATTCACTTATCTTTGTTACACTCAATAAATGTCCCAATTATGAGTCCAAATGAAAAACCATGCAAAGAATGCAATTTGATAACGGGCCTGGAATTTCATCTGGGAGAGGGCAAGGCCATTGTTTCATTTTGTAAAGGGCACTTCCATTGGGAAATTTTGAAAGTCTATGGGGAAGTTTTGAGGGGGCACCAAGGCCATGACCAGGGGCAATGGAGGCCATGGCCTCCGTGTAATTCCAGGCCTGTGATAATGTTCAAATGAGGGCTGGAATGATTTTTAAAGCCCTAATCCAATAAGATTGTTCTGCTAAGGTCTATAATTTGTCAAGACTTTTTCAATATTTTAAAGAATGTTTCGTTTTTCTCACTTCATCTCGAGATTTTCTTTAAAGAGGTAGAGATGCATTACAAACAAAAAACAGAGCCGTTGTTATAATAAAACCTCACAATTTCTATTAAAAACCCAATTGAGCTTAATGCAACAGAACACACCAGTTGGTAAAAGGTGTGTTTATTATTATACATCTCAAATCCTATAATATTCTGTTTAATACAAGTACTGGTATGGAAATAGACTGTGCAAGTCTCGCGTGGGTTTGTTTCCTTCACGCGCTTTACAGCAATGTACGTGGGACCAAAGTAGTAAAAAAAATGTTTGAATACGGTCGAGACGTGCACGGTCTATATCATTTCATTGAGCCAGTTCACTGCATAATGCAATAGATTCATCTGCTGCATTTTTGCTGCACTCAAATGGGATTCCAGAAAACACTTGAATTGGGTGCAGGTTTTAAATTTATGGGGTGTTGCATGAATATACACTGTTACCCGCTGTTCAAAATTATTTATCTTTGGTCCTTGTTGCGTTTGTCCGATTTTGAGAGAATCGACAAGATTTTTTTGGAATCGACCAAACCTTGGCTACGATTGCACATCCTATGGACTTAAATTTTAATTTGAAACAAGACTAGCTTTTTAAACATAACCCTTTTTGTTGAGCGTTAAACTTTGAGTTAATATACCTTTGAACTTTGTCACAACTTTAACGTCCTTATTTTGAATTTTGTTCCCAATAAATCAAAATGGTTTTAAAAAAATAGTGTTTTTATTATTGTATCTGTTCATTAAAGGAACATTACAGAATTGGTTTTTGCTAACAAAACAGTTGCTGGCAGTGTAAGCACTTTATGTAATCCACCATTTACATAAACTGACAAACCTGTAGAAGTTTGAGATCGATCGGCCATCTGGGTCACGAGAAAATAGTGAAAAACCGATTACAGATTTGCATGATATATAGATTCAACAAATGAATAAAACGCTCACTGAGCGATAAACTCCAATCGGAAAATTAGTTTATTCATTTTTCATCAAATATGGCACTTCAGACAGAAATATTTCAAGGGATGTTTTCTACTATCATCATCATTAGACCGTGTAAGTTTTATGTAAATCTGTGATCAAAAAGTATATTTTACAAGTTTTTTTCTTACCAATTCTGTAATGTTCCTTTAAATTTGAAGTTGTACTGGGTCATTATTTATAACACTTCCTGAACAAAGTTACTTTCCCTCGGTAGAGGGGTTTGGTCAGGAAGGTTGGGTGAGAGGTGGAGGGAGGTATAAAATGGGTCCGCGGGATGTTAATAAGACTAAGAGAGATTGAACTTGTGGGAGGGAGGGTGATCAGGCCCGCGAGAGCGGCGCTGGGAGGGGGCACTGGAATATACAAAAGCACTCCTTTTTTAATTAACATGTTTGATCAACTTCTAAATTCTCCTTACCTCTAGACAAAAACTATGGTCACTCTTTTTCATGGTGTATTCCATTCTCTTCAAGGGACATTATTTTTCTTTTTGAGAAAATGAATTAACCAATCAAATTCCGCTGGCTGAACATTGGCTTAATAATTAAACGAGTGCATCCCATGCAAGTAAACATCTCTAATCAGCCCCTTCAAAATAAATAGTGTCATCCCCTTAGAGACAAGACATTTAATTTCCAAATAATATAGTATAAAAGTTAGCCAATGAGAAGGGTCAGGCTTTGTTATGTAAATAAGGACGGGAAGCTGACCTCGATGCCAGGGCCGGCCGAGGTCGTTTACTACCGGTGGTACCGTGCGTCAATTTGAAGAAAAAGTAGATGACATCGAAATGTCGGTTTTTCACCGGAGTTCCCCAGGATAAACTACTAAAAAGACACGATGGTGAGTTGCAAATTACCTTGTCGTAAGACATAAAGTGTTTAAAGGGAATTTTCATTCGCATAATTTGAAGAAATTTTGAGGTGTTTTCGGCACCATGTGCAAAGTAAAAAGCCGCACATGGTCATGATGTGTTGACTTGCTTTTTTTGTGTTGTTAAAAATGCGGAGTATAACATTTACATTGAAAAACTCGTCCGAATTTTCTGAGAAGTTTTAAATATAAGTACATGTGTCACTGAAATTCTTTAAGAAGCACGGCCACGAAAAGAGTGCTACAAACTCCTGGAAAAGGAGGATAGCGTGTACCTGTGTTTTGGGGGGAGTTCTGACAAATAAATTGTACAAAAATATCGCCTCGGATTTTTCTTTCAAGCTGTTTTTAAAATGAAACTCAATAAGAAGTTTAAAGTGCTTTAAGAGAGAGCTGCTTTTCCATTTTACGACTGAGGCACACTACCAGTACCATGACTACTAACTAGTTTCAACAAAATAAATAAATTAATAGATAAAAGCATGGAAAACACAATTTCCAAAGAGTTTTTTATTCGAGTTAGAGGTATAAACTAGCCCGTGTGTCCACTGGTAGGACGTCAGTGTCCGTTGCACTGCACTGACGTGCTGTTCCGAGGGAGAATAAGCTGACAGCAGTGTAGCAAGTCTACGTATTACAACTCTGCTGACGACTGTTCGGATCTTTATTTGCGAGTAGCGATGGTCCTAAAGTAAACACGATGGTATGACCTTTGTGCATCGCATGGTGAACAGCTGAACTTCCCAGGACAGTGAGGTAGAGAGAAATACGTGTCTATTCTAAGAAAGTGTATTTGCTGACGTGAGTTGCATTCACATATAATTTTAATAAGTACGTAACATGGTATGATTGAATAAACCTCCCCTACCTTCAGCCACCATTGCTCTATGCATGCAGTGCTTCAGCTTAGCATGTTAGTTTTTACAATTTTACTTACTACTTTAAGTTATAATAGGAGGTAGTAAGACTAGAGTAGACTATCTACATCAGTCAGCCGCTAGCAGTAGCAGTAGCAATTTATGAATTACATTGAACTAGTCAGCAGGCTATAGTAATTACTATACTAGTAATAGTAACTACTTACTACAGTAGGACTATAGGATAGTTGCGATAATCGTAACCCTCCATCCTCCTGATGGTCGGAGACCGGAGGGTTACGAGTCATGCAGTGCAAAAAAGTGGCGAAATTGCAATTTCAACTATTTTTTTCTTAAAATATTTTCTCAATGATGTTTTGAGTAATACGAATGGGTTCATGACACATTGATGATCACATCCATATTTTTAGAATGTGTGTCATGTTTCTTGAAAGTGGTAAAAATTGGGCAAATCTGGTGACTAGTCTGACCAAAATAGTTGAAATTGTAATTTCGCCACTTTTTTGCACTGCATGACTCGTAACCCTCCGGTCTCCGACCGTCGGGAGGATGGAGGGTTACGATTATCGCAACTAGACTATAGGACTACTCCCACGACTAGAGTCCGAGGTTCGATCTGCTATCGTCTTCGCGATAGCGGATCGAACCTCATATGTTATATAGGCCTAGTCATAGTTATACTTATATTATAGTATAAGTTCTACGAGTAGACTAGGACTAGCTGACTAGGATCGTTAAGAAGCACCTTCCCCAGCTCAGTCTCGGAATCAGGCGACCGTGTTTTGTGAATAGAATGAGGAATCTTCCCCCATCTTCCTTGCATGTCTTCTCATCACACCTCCCCCCCAACAGTTGTGAATTTTGATGATAGTCGATCAAAACATCATTGAATTTAACCTTTTGACTGGTGCAAAAATTCCTATTTAAAAATGAACAGACCCATTTTGTTTTGATGTCCGATGACAGCATGTACATGTATCAAATTTTGCTCCGAAAGAGTATCAAACAAAAAGGCATTTTACACCATTTTAAAGTGAGGACTTTATCTATTGGAAAATTATTGCATCACAAATCTGAATTTGACCTTTGGAGCCCCTCTTGTTTCGATCCAACTAGAACGCCCCTGTTCAGACTATTGAGACGCTCACTTCTGGACATCAATCTCCAACATCTGGTGATTTCTGATTATGGCTAAATCTATTGTTGAACACAACTTTGATCACTTGCTCCTCATTCAGATGCATGGAGGTTTAAGTCAACTTCAACATGGCAGAGGATCCGAGCACAAAACCAGTCAAGTCTCAGATTCAAAAAGCTCTTCATTCAAGGCCAGCGATGGAGACCATCAGGCCGTGTCTAGATTGATCAATGGCATAGCTGACGTTAACGGATTGGATGAGCATGGCTGGACGGCTCTTATGCTGGCAGCCAGGAATGGCCATGATAAGGTTATCAAACTTCTTCTGGACAAAGGGTGAGTTAAATATTTAGCCTGTTATGCAAATTTGCAAAATCAAAATATTTAAAAATGTGACAAATTTCTGATTGTTCCTGTGAGGGAAAACTTTTTGTACTGTGTTCAAAGTGTTGATCCATTTGTTAATGTTAAGCATGCATTATATGTGGAGAAATACATTCATCTTGCTTCACAGATTTTGGCTTTGTAAATTATGTTTTTGTCTTCATTAACTGAAATTTGTAATCACTGAGGTGTAATAGTTGGTTTACTATTGTTACCAAAGCATTCTATCCCATGCTCTGGAACGCATTTTCTGGTAAACTTAATTCCGCCAAAAATATTTCTACTTTTAAATGTGTACAAATATATTATGGTAGAAGCTTATCGCTGATTCTCTATTATGAAATTTTACATTTTAAATCCATTTCCCTGGCCTGTTGTGTAGGCCATGCCCCTAGATATTTGTCTGATTGCTATTTTTATTTGTATGGTTTTAAAAATGAGTTTTTGTATCTAGCAACATATGCATTGAGTTCATTTTATTTTGTTATTTTGCTTTCCTTTCACTTGATATTTGTATGTACATGTATTGTTCTGTTTACAGGACCTTGTGCATCTCTTCAAATTGTTATTTTGCTTTCTTTTCACTTGATATTTTTTGTACTGTATTGTTTTGTTAAGACTGTGATTTTCAATTGTTATTGCTTCTTTCACTTGATTTTGTACATTATTTGTCAGGACCTTGTGCATCTCTTCAAATTGTTATTTTGCTTTCTTTTCACTTGATATTTTTATGTACATGTATTGTTCTGTGTACATGACCTTGTGCATCTCTTTAAATTGTTATTTTGCTTTCTTTTCACTTGATATTTTTATGTACATGTATTGTTCTGTGTACATGACCTTGTGCATTTCTTCAAATTGTTATTTTGCTTTCTTTTCACTTGATATTTTTATGTACATGTATTGTTTTGTTTACAGGACCTTGTGCATCTCTTCAAATTGTTATTTTGCTTTCTTTTCACTTGATATTTCTATGTACATGTATTGTTCTGTGTACATGACCTTGTGCATCTCTTCAAATTGTTATTTTGCTTTCTTTTTACTTGATATTTTTATGTTCATGAACATGAATGTATTGTTTTGTTTACATGACCTTGTGCATTTCTTCAAATTGATTTGGTGTACACAAATGCCTATTATTACTATTATATCATTATTATTAATATTATTAGACCCTTTCTTCAGTGGTCATCTCTTTTGTGTCTTACTCTAGGCTCAGTGCATGGACCAGTTTATTATGGACCATTGTGTACAAGCTTTGCTTCTTAATGGATTCCTCTATCACACTTAGGCCTACTTTATTCTCATCTCTGTATATTTCTTTTGCATATTATGTAAATTCCTGTGATTTTAATATCTTGGGTTTACTACTGTGGAATAAAAATATCTGAAACTAGATAAGTAAAATAATAAATAAATCCTTCACCTGAAGTCTCCTTTCTTATCCTATAAAGTATCCAGTACGTCATGACAATGTTATTTGTGGATTATCTTATACAGATGTGACTGCACTTTGATGAACAAGGCAGGTCAGACTGCGCTTGCTATCGCCGAGTTCTGGTACCATCCAGCCGTATCGCACCTCATTAACCAACACACACAACGAGGAAGTAACCCTGACAACAACAATGTCATCAATTTCTTTGGCCTCAGCATCCTGGATCGTTTCAGCCACAAGAGAACGGACGAGGAGTGGCTGAAACAGAAGCTGACGGACCGAACGACAACGTTTGTCCTGTTCAGTCACGGTAGCCCCTACGTCACTTGGTCAGACAGTGGCAGCTGTAGAGTATGCCGCTTTCAGTATAATCAGCTACAGTTTCTCTTTGAGAAACCTAAAGATGATCAACCGACTCTAATCTTCCTAGGAGTTGGAAATATCCCTCTCTTAGATTCAGAACCGTCTTCCTTAGACACCAACTCTCCAGCTACCTCTGATTTGGACAACCCAGCCTGGTTTGCTCTGGACGTAGCAGATGTCCCAGAAGATACCATAAAAGGAATAGCTCCGAGCGCCGAGCTGCTTTCCCCTAAAAATTACCTGGCTCTGATGTCGTTAGCCGATGTAGAGGCAGGTATAATTGGCCAAGCGAGGGCACTGTTTTCATGGCATGATAGATACAAGTTTTGCCCAACCTGTGGAAGTTCAATGAGGATAGAGGAGGCAGGATACAAGCATGTATGTGAAAACAAAGGTAAGGTCAGACTTGTGTATCTTTCTCAAGGTCACTTTCTATTTCGCATTCATCGAAGCTCTCCAAAATCCACCAATACTCTTTTCTCTAGGTATAGATCCCTTAATCCCTTGTGTACTATGAAGTCACAAGCTCAAACAGCGCCCTCATTGAGGAGGGAAGATCTCAAAGACCTATAGAAATGGTTGGGAGTCCGGCATGGAACGTACACATGTTTGCATTGTTTAAACCAAACAATGGCAGCCTATGGCAGGGTTTTGTTGCCTGAATGTGTTGGATTTATCGGATCACATGCCAATCATTAAGGTCATAGGTTATGATTTTGAGTTTTGCTGTAAAGCCAATGTTTGTGGTATAATATGTGTTTATTGTGTGTATTTGTGTGTATTTGTGTGTATTTGCTTAGATTTCTATTATATATTTTGCACTGCACGACAAAGAATATCCTGCTGTAATCATTGGAGCAACTAGTTAAATGAAATAATGTAATGATTTAATTTAACTTGTCCTTTGCCCAATTAAAGAAAATATACACAGTACTCTATGAGTCCTGCAAACTAATGTTTGTAAGCAGAGATTCAATTACTTAATGTAATGAGCTATTGACCCTTGCACTGACATGACTGTTTGTGTGCCCATGGTTTGCCATTTGGGGAGTCAAATTGTGACAGTGCGCTTCTAACTTCAGACGCATCGCTTAAAATGCACACTGCACAGTCACACATGGGGAAACCAACTTCCAAAATGGCACAACAAAGATTTACTGTGGTTTATTTGGTCAATATGCAATTTTCCCAATAAAGGAGTTATACATGTTTGCATTTTAAATCAGAGCAAATGCTAATAAGTAACTGAGTGACTTGTTCTGTTTTTTTATGTAGAGTGTCGCAGTTTGAAGGGAGTGCATAATACTTGTTACCCGAGGGTAGATCCTGTGACTATCATGGCCGTCATCCATCCTGATGGGAACCAGTTGCTGTTTGGAAGGAAGAAACAATTCCCAAGGAATATGTATTCCTGCCTGGCTGGATTCGTGGAACCAGGTCAGTGGAATGGAGCATCCCAATAAGTAACCGAGTTACTTGTTCTGTTGTTTGATCTAGAGTGTCAAAGTTTGAAATCTTCTTTACTCTCAAATCTTCTTTAATATGGGATATTTACAACATGGTGCTTGCTTTGGGTATGCCTTATTAAGTGCAATCAAAGTTTGCATTAGTCAAACAAATTCTTCCTTTCATAATTCAAGTTGTAGTTCATCTTTGGAATGTAATGTTTGAAAATTTGTTAAGATTTTCGGCAACTAATCACCGTCCTTTCTTATTTTACAGGAGAAACCATTGAGGATGCTGTGCGCAGAGAGGTACATGAAGAAAGTGGGATAAAAGTTGGACATGTGACCTATTACTCATCCCAACCATGGCCCATGCCATCAACACTTATGATCGGTTGTTTTGGGTACGCAGTTTCCACGGAGATCACCGTGGATACTCAGGAGCTAGAGGATGCAAGATGGTTTGAGAGGAGGGATATTGTAGCTGCTCTCCAGGCGGTTCGGGGTGCTGGTGATACCAGGCCAGCGAGCAGCGAGGGACAGAAACTCCTGCTTCCATTTAGACAGGCCATTGCGCATCAACTGGTCAAAGCATGGGTTGGTATGACAGCAAACCTCTAGTCATCATGTTGATAAAGTCAATGAGCCATACATTGGCCTTTTTAATTCTATGGCTGTTGACAGTTTCTGCCCCAGGATATACTTTTGGTAACTGTCAATGACCTGGGCCCAATTTCATAGAGCTGCTTAAGCACAAAAAGTAGCAAAGCACAACAAAAATATGCTTACCAGAATAAGGTTACCGGCCAAAATACCATGTCACATGTATAATTTGTGACTGGTATTTTGCTGATTTCTGCATAGCAGAAAATTGTTGAGCGTTATTTTCTGCTTATTTTTTAAGCTGTGAAATTGGGCCCAGTACACTCACTTGGTGTATCACAACGTATGCACAAAATAACAAACCTGTGAAAATTTGGGCTCAATTGGTCATCGAAGTTGCAAGAAAATGATGAAAGAAAAAACACCCTTGTTGCCTAGAATTGTGTGCTTTTCTATTGCCTGAGAAAGGATTTGTGCTTGAAGCATTTCTCAGATCCAAATATTGTTAGTGAGAAATTACCTCTTTCTCCAAAACTACATTACTTCAGAGGGAGTCGTTTCTTACAATGTTTTATACTATCAGCAGCTCTCAGGTATTTCTTGAGTAATTACCAAAAGTAGACACTGCCTTTCATTTATGCCTTAACAAAACTGACCACCTGGAGCCTTACCTCTCAGCTAATTTTACTAAAACGTTAGGCAAAGTCATTTCACCAATACAAATACAATGAGTCACACCAAAATATTTAGTTGTAATTAACCAGTGATGAAGTGATTTTTCGCAAAAGAAACTAGTTATTGTTTTAATGAAATGTCTTTAAAATTATTCATGTTATTACGTATATTTTAATTGTCATATTTGAAAGTTCGTAACCTCAAATAATTTATTTAAAAACAAATTTTATCGTATAATGTTATTTAATTGAAAGTGTTATTTAAATACATTTTTCATTTGATATTAATGGACATTTTAAAGATTTCAGAAATTGTTTAAATGCAGGGAACCAAATTTGCAGGGAAAAATAAATAGATATTTCAAACAATATTTAAGTGTGTTGTTTAAATGATCTGTGGCCTTTTATGTGGTTGTTTTGGTCTGCCCCTAACTTGTACCCAAACTTTACTTTCCAATAGTATTGAATATTTCTAAAAGTTATAATATTTGTTGTATAGAAGGACCAGATTTGTTGCCAATACAGTCACATGTTTCTTACAGAGTGTTGATAATCACAAACTAGCACACTCATACCATCAACTTTGATGGTATGGAATTAAACAAAGACCAAGCATTGCACACAGTGTGTTCTTCACCCAAAGAACGGAAACTATCTTTCCTGTGTATGCCTTTGTTGTATTCAGATTACAAATCGTGTCACTTTCTCTCATGTTCAACAATAATAATGCCCACCACATGCATTGCTGTAGGCCAAATCACTGAAATAGATTGCATATAAGTCCGCGTTAGAAAGAAGTGCCTATTTTCACCATTAAGCCATTTTGCTTTGTGATACTCACCACATCATAAAAGACCTTATGCGCATGACGTCATGTGAGAAGGGCACCCTCGCCTAGAGTTCAAATGGAGGTTGTTCAATGGCCAATCCGAATCGTGTGCGTACACAATGTGCGTTTCATGCTTCATCGGTGTAAGATTTCGGATTGATGACGTCAATGCTAAGGTCTATTGGATATTACAGCGAGCGGATTAATATTTGTTAGTGTGATGCACATCCCGCGTCTTCAATTTTGTGGACATCACACAGCCGAAAGTTCACGTCTCTTTTTTTGACACCATGAACAAGTTAATTTGACGTTTGAGATGTCAACCAATTCCATCTGTTTTTCTCTCCCCCACGGACTTAAACAGTTACTTGAGCGATTTTTTTTTACGGAAATGCTATTTAAACTTGTTTATAATGTGTTTAGTTGTCATTTAAATGTATTTTTGATGTGTTTTCACTTTTATATTTTTCGTAATCATCGATGCAAAAATTAGGCCCTAACCTCAAGGTTTTGTAAAACTATTAACACTTCTGCCGTCGACGGCGCGCTTTAATGTGACGTCATGCGTGGGAGCTAGCATCAAGTAAACAATAGGACACCGTCGTTTGTAGATGGGGATTCGATAGTATGCGAAAGAAATTAATTAATTAAATCGTTTTTACAAGGTTTCTTGGGTGCTGGGTTATATGCCATCATTATGTACCGTTGGTGGGTGTACAGTGGAACATCTTTTGTCTCCACCTTTATGCACTGGGGGGGGGGGGGCTGGGGTGGTAACAAAAGCATGTTTCCAAGCACCGGGTATTTCCTCCTGCAACTTAAATACATATTTGAAAATATAAGTTGACGTGCTAAGTATACACGGACAGGCAAGTTTAAGAAGCCGTCTGGACCTGTTGCTTATACGATTGGCATTGAGTCAATCTGCTTTTGTACAAAGGCTCCAGTGACTTGTGTTTTAACTTGAGAACAAAAGAGGTCCACATAATGTAGGGACTTAAAACACTATGTGGACTTACACACGTCCACACTTTTTTTTCCAGTGTTGAGGAATAGTTATGATTTTTCTTAAGTGTACAGAACAAAGGAATGTCCACAGAGTGACTGCAACACAGAGCTTTTCGAACTCTTTGAAGTTATGGTGGTGATCAGTATTAATGTTGTCATTGTTGTCAACTTAACTAAGGGTCCGATTCAAGCGACTTTGGCTACGGCTATGGCCGTTGGCTGGAACGACAGCATTGAGGAATAGGCGTTTCGGCAGTGCGCTGCCGAAGCCATGAGTTCGAACACGGCCTAATGCTGAGTCGGTATTAATCTCAGTGACATTGCTAAAGCTCCCATGGTGATTGATATACCTCCTACTGTTGTGAAGACTGTGATGTAATCGCCAGTCATATCATGGATCCAACCTACGGTAAAGCAGATAATATACACCACAGTTATAAGTCGAGGTATGAGATTGGGAAAACACAGGACCATATTTTTTGCGAACTAAAGGCACGTTTGAATAACCCCTGCCGAAGTTACCTAAGTGAATTAGGCAAGCCTGGAATGTTGCCTCAAGCAGCCATTTTTTGATTACTTTGAAAAACACATCTTTGTGCCAGGTCTACCGAATACAACTCCTTTTAATCATAAAAGATACTCACCACACAGAAAAGAACCTGTTAGAAAACCGATGCCTTGCATGGCTTAGATACATGAAAGCAAAAGCTGTGATCTCTCTTCCATCCGGGACATCAGCTGATATAACAAAACACAATGGGAGTACAACGCCCAGTCCAAACCCTACGGCAGTAGATACAATAGCGATTGCTGTATAGGACTGCGAGGCTGGCGAGATGAGAAATAAAGTAAGGGTCTTTCTATTTTACGGAATGAAAAAACTTTTCCGGTAATTTTGCTGCCAGAAAAAAATAGCGTTCCGTATTCCTGCAGCATAATTACCGGAAAAGTTTTTTCATTCCGTAAAATAAAAAGACCCTGAACATGAGTTTGTACATGTGTACACGGTTGTGGGTGAAATAACAATATGTACTTACATGTACTATATTATGTGTAGGTGTTTGGGCAAATGTGGTTGATTGTAATTACGCTAATTAGCAAAATTAGTATTTACATTTACGGAAAGTCCGTAAAATTACGGGGAAAATACGGAATATTTCACTTTACGGAGTCCGTAAATTTACGGACATTTTTAACAGTGTATCCAAAAATGTTGGATATGCAAATGATCCAATACCAGGATGAGAGAGCGGTCAACCTCGTACTGCTCGACACACCCTGGGGACGAGGTTGGGGGCATCCTTACCATAGAACTTCTACAGTGCAATCTGTACTGTACAGGATTTACTGTACAGGATAGCCTCCGCGAAAGTGATAACTGTGATCGATCGAGGCATTCGTACGTGGGGACTGTTACATGTGGGCGTGAAGCTCCCCCTCAACTAACTGTTCATTATGTTGGTTGTGAGCCAAGTTTTGGCCTTAGAATAGTAGATGAGAGTGAATTTGTTGTTTTAAATACCGTTGTGGCCAACCTTTTCATTAAAGAAAACAACCTTAAGTAAAAAGGAGGTCACAGGAATAACATTTTCCACCCTTATTTACCCTGAAAAGTTTTCCTTTTTTTTTTTAAGCAAAAAGAAAGACCTCTTGTACATAACACAGAAACAAAAATCCAATAATTTATTGATTCATAATATAAAAAATGTAATTTTTTCCGGGATTCTGCTATCACACACATACAGAGAGCTCCCCTGCTTGCTCCACTGGTACCCTGTACAATTCCCACTGAGACGCCCCAACTTTAACACTCAAGTTGGGACCAGTCCCAACTATAGTTGGTGCGATTGTCATGTTGGGGCGGAACGGACCTATTTAGGAACCCTGGATGTAGAGAAATCTACCGCCATGGTAGGACTCTTTCATTATTGCTGTACCACACTAGAGCCAGTGCATACACGCATAAGGTATGGGCGCTTTCCCTTCACTGTTGACCCCCTGTCTCAATTGCGGCCCGTATGCAGTGTTCATGCGTTTTGCACATGACCTGTAAGGGTCAGCTCTGTATGGTTGCACCCCACTAAATGAGGAGAAAACAGAGCGTCGACGTCCATAGATTTTCACTGAGTCGGATCGGGATCTCTGGTAGCCGATTGTTGAATTTGCTTTCCACTCGTGGATTTGCAACAATGGCGGTTAAAGGAACATTACAGAATTGGTTTTTGCTAACAAAACAGTTGCTGGCAGTGTAAGCGCTTTATATAATCCACCATATACATAAACTGACAAACCTGTAGAAGTTTGAGATCGATCGGCCATCTGGGTCACGAGAAAATAGTGCAAAACCGATTACAAATTTGCATGTGTTATACAATGCATGAATAAAACGCTCATGAGCGATAAACTCCAATCGGAAATTAGTTTGATTTATTTCTCATCAAATATGGCATTTCAGACAGAAATATTTCAAGGGATGTTTTCTACTATCATCATCATTAGACCGTGTAAGTTTTATGTAAATCTGTGATCAAAAGTATATTTTACAATTACCAATTCTGTAATGTGCCTTTAACAAAACGCGCCCTTCTGGTACTTCATGGTTGTCTGACTTGGTAGACTTGGTTCATTGTATCTATATGTAGATTATGTTCAATCATGGAGGAATAAATTTTTCCTCCATGGTTCAATGTAGTCAATAATTAATCAGCCTCGATCGCTATCATGGGCAGCGACGTATCGTATCCAAAATAAAATTGACAGAGTCACGCCCACCCTACTCGTAACCCATTGATTCCAGTCTTGTTTACAAATCCTTCCTACTACATCATGTCACTGTTCCCCTAGACTTGGTCCAAGTCGGGTCTCGTGCTAATCGAGTCAGTGGCCAAGTCTGCGCCAGAACTATCATTGACCATAGTTCGACTAAGTTAGCCCGACTTTGTCTAGTCGACGATATTTGGACTACGCTGGTTACCGATAGTCGTTTTCATAGCACAGTGCAGAGTAGACCAATTACCAGAAAAATGATAACGTAGCTTACGTTGAGAGCGGCCGGCGATTTTTTTTTCTTTATACCACACGCTTACTATAGGACCACACTAAAGCGTTTTGATTGGTCCATTTTTGCATAGTTTGTGCATTTTAAATAAGGTTAACTAAGGAAAGCGTTATTACTATACAAGTACTGGTGGTACACGGCGCTAAAGTGTATAGCGACGCGGCGCTCTACGATCTTTGCTAAGGGGCCACAGTAAAAAGTTTTATAACCCCCTAACAAATATTCTGCATTTTGATTGGTTTAGAGCGCGTCACGTGATATGTTTTAGTTTTACTAGAAACCGCGCGCGAACTGCGCGCTACTATCACACGTCAAACGATGTACTATCACATGGCCGCCGATGTATGTACTATACCCAAAGCAACAACAACTTCATGGTACCTAGACGTCTTTTTACGGGGTGTTATTAAAGGCACCTGGCAGTGGAATTTGTAAAAATAAAGCTTTTGTCATTAATATATGTATTTTGATGAGTGGAATGTGAATAAACAGTTAACTAAGGTTTTTTTTTAAATTAGTTTTTATTTTAATTACAAATTTAAGGGTAGGCCCCCATTTACCTTGACACATGATGGCGCTGTTCGTAACATCAATCAAGGCACGATATTAAATTGAAGAAAAAATGTAGTCTGGCCCCGTACATTACGTCTGGGTACCTGTTTGGTATGATGCGTATGCGGACGTCACCCACATCACAGTATACATGTACTAGCTATTGTGTAGCTGGCTTCAGCGCGGTCTCAATCGAAAACCGAAAAATTCACACATGGCACATCGCGCCGAAAACGACGTCGTAAGTCTGACTTTCGCGTCCCACAACCGCTTATACTTGGGATCTGCAGGAAACAAATGCAGACTGACCCCATCATTAGTTTTTTAGCTGCATACAGCAGCAATACACCTGGTCGGCATGGCCGGAAAATGCAAGAAAACCCCACTTTTTCGAAACGTACAAGATCACTACTGGGACCTACTTGCACGTGTGTTTACAACGTAAACGCAAGCAAATTCGAGGGGGGTCGATCTTCGATCGAGGCGAAGTCTGCCTTGATTGACGTCACAAAAGGGGATGGGCGGAGTCACCCCCGAACAGCTTTATCTATATTTTTATAGATGACTTTAAACTAATATTGACTGCTTTTACTCGTGCTAAGGTTAAAACCAAAGATCGCACTCGGTGATCCCCGGCGCGATTCGCCTCGGGAAAATAGCCCGCGCCGGGGATCACCTCGGGCGTCGTAGTTTTAACCATAGCACTCAAAGCAGTCAATATTTGTATACTAATGCATGCGTGTAGGTCACTGTATGTAGTTCACGATGAATAGTAATGTTTTAACTATTTCGTGCGAGAAGTATGCACATTGATCGATGCTAGTGTATAACGTGTACAACTCACTCGGGCTCATCTTTGGTTGGCAATGGGTACGAGCGAAAGTTAAAAGGTCGTAGGTGTGTGAGAGAATCAGAGTGAAAAAAGACATCATTTCCTGGAGCTAGGTTAAAGGATTATTACAGAATTGGTAAGAAACAAACTTGTAAAATATACTTTTTGATCACAGATTTACATAAAACTTACACGGTCTAATGATGATGATAGTAGAAAACATCCCTTGAAATACTTCTGTCTAAATATCGATATATTTGATGAGAAATTAATAAACTAATTTTCCGATTGGAGTTTATCGCTCGGTGAGCGTTTTATTCATTTGTTGAATCTATACGATTTCATGCAAATGTGTAATCGGTGTTTCACTATTTTCTCGTGATCCAGACGGCGGATCGATCTCAAACTTCTACAGGTTTGTCAGTTTATGTATATGGTGGATTACAGAAAGTGCTTACACTGCAAGCAACTGTTTTGTTAGCAAAAACCAATTCTGTAATGTTCCTTTAATATGTGGTCAACAGGGCTGGTCACTGGGGGATTTGAAGAATTTGTTGTGTGTTTATGTTTAGTAACATTCAAATGACAGAGTATGGGGCAATACCTATGACTTGACACATTGCCTATATAATTATTGAGGAAGACTATATAACTTGTGATTCGTAAAATTTTGTTCGTTTACACGGCTCAAAAACAACTTTGACATCCACCTCAGAAGTGGACAATGTTACCTCCGTGATATAATGACAGCTATTTCATGATGCATACTCTTAACCCATTGACTCTGGTCTTGTCTTACAATTTATTTCTTAGGTAGCAAGTACTTCAGTAATAGTACTCGACTAGTACTAGTACTGCTATAGTCAAGTCTCATAGAACCGTGGTATTTAGACAATTCACTTTTAGCAGTGCCGATACGTCATATTTAGACTATTTCAATATTAGTTTAATCCTGCATATCATAATACAAAAATAAACAATATATAGAGAGACAAAGATGAAATATACATACCCCCCGAATACACAGCAAGAAATGCAAATTGATAATAACATTTGCTATAAAAATATCTCAGAAAACATACGTAGACCTTTCTATTGCAACGTCACAGCCCGAGTTTTTGCCAAACAAGGTTGGAAAACTATGGGAAGCCATAAATGCAAGGCAAAAACAGATACAGTTATGTAACAATATTAAACACAAATATTCAAAAATAGTGTTAATTTTGACGTCTCCCCCTGTCCCCCCCAGTATTGACGCCCATGAGGCCACTTGACTTTATCGAAATCAGAAGAGGACTGCCGAAATCACGAGTATGCATTAGGTGACTGTTATTTTTTACACAAGGTGAATACGCAACGCAAGGCACGCATGCAGCGTCATGCGCACATGACGAAGAAACTGGCGACGTCAGGCTCAATGCATATTCATTACTTTGCAGTCGGTCGGGCGCCCTGACTTTTCATGGTACCAAGATGGCGGCTTCCAGTCCCGATGGACCTAAGAGGAATTAATAGTTTCGTAAGACCATCATAATTCCACAAAAATATGTAAGGAATACGGTAAAGTAGCCGATGTAGACGCAATGCGAAGCCATGGATTCAAACACGGCCTAATGCTGAGTCGGTATTAGTCTCAGTGACATCGCTAAAGCTCCCGCAGTGATTGATATACCTCCTAGTGTATTGAAGACTGTGATGTAATCGCCAGTCATATCATGGATCAAACCTACGGTAAAGCAGATAATATACACCACAGTTATAATTCGAGGTATGAGATTGGGAAAACACAGGACCATAGTTTTTGCGAACTAAAGGCACGTTTGAATACCCCTTGCAGAAGTAACCTAAATGAATCAAAGGCAATGGAATGTTCCCCGTTTTTAATTACCCTTGTAATGACGTCTCGCTCAAGCAGTCATTTTGGATTACGATAAAAACATTTGTGTGCCATCTACCGAATACAACTCCTTTCAGATACTCACCACACAGATAAGAACCTGTTAGAAAACCGATGCCTTGGCTTAGATACATGAAAGCAAAAGCTGTGATCTCTCTTCCATCCGGGACATCAGCTGACATAACATAAAACAATGGGAGTACAACACCCAGTCCAAACCCTGCGGCAGTAGATACAATAGCGGTTGTTGCATAGGACTGCGAGGCTGGCGAGATGAGAAATAAAGTTACACCAACTACGAAGGAAGCCCCTGCGTAAAGATCCGTAGCCCGGACTACTCCACGGTCTACAAGGGTACCGTGCAACAGCCGTCCAATAATGGTTCCCATACCAGTAAAAGCCGCCAGAAGTGAAGCTAATGTTTCTCCGAAGCCAAGAGAAATACCATGGGGAATGAGATACAAGTGCCAACCACTGAAGACTATTCCGCCCAACGTTACGATAAACTGAATCATGACGAAACGTGGCTCATCAACGAATAAACTAAAATCCATCTTCTCTTTAAAAGCATTCCACATTTTACGAATCTTGCTGTCTTCCAAGAGTTTATCTGTTGGCGAATTTGATCCTGAGTCCTGTATTGGTTTATACTGGTACTCCTGGGGTAGTGGCCTTATGAGTCCACCGAATACGCAGGTATGAGCTAAAATGGCACCCATGATCATCAATGCACCTCTCCAACCGTAGATCAGTAAAAGCTGTTCAACCACTGGAGGGAGACTCATCATTCCAATAGCGCCCCCAGTTAAGGTGATCCCGTTAACTGTGGCAAAATCATCTGGGAAGTACTCCAGCAGCGACACAGCGGAAACCATGTAAAATAGGGACTGTCCCAAACCTTAAGAAAAAAAAAGAAGAAAAAAAAGACGTTTAAAATTTATTAGGCACGATCGTATCAGACACGAAGCGCCAGCTCAGAGAGTAAAATTAGATTAAAGAATATTCGTTTATTTAAACCAAATTTCAAACTAAGATTCAATGTTCTCTTATCAAAAATATGTCAAAGTTTCACACCATTATGGACGCTCATGGAGGCCATTGGTGGTTGTATGGTTGTGAGAAGTGGTCCTAGGCCACTTTGCATGCCATGAAACATAAAATACATAAAGCCCAATGTATGGGACATCAAGTGCCTTCCCGACCCCCTACCATGTACTTACTTGATAATGTGAGCCACAGTCCGAGTTGTAGTACTGTCTGCGACGAAGCTGCTCCGATGTAACCAGCCGCAGCCAAAAACCCACCAACAATCATCAGAGCTCGCTCATCCCAAATTTTCAGCAACAAGGCAGAAAGTATACCTAAATTACACAGAGGAATACTTCTATACTATAATTATGATCGTTAGAGTTTACAGTAATCTTTTGAGTGAGAATGTCGTGAAAAACTCAATTTCCCCTCTTTTACAGACTTTAAACACTCACCTGCCACCATACTAATGTTGTTTGGAAGACTGCTAACAAGCCCCGCTGACGAAGTATTGATATCAAAATCCTCCACAAATACGGGTATAAATACACTCATGGACTTGTACAAGCCAAGACCAATGAAACAGACACCAAATCTTGAGAGTAAGATCATCCAACGCCACGGGCTCCTTGATGTTCTCATCTTGACGCCCGCAAAATGTCTACCACTTCTTGCTCTGTGTGACTGATGCTGGGCAAATGTTGCGAGTTTGTGTGAATGTAGCGTCAGTTATTTTATAGGAAGTGTCTATTTTGTAGACCTTTATGTAGGAACCATATGGAGGTCGGGCGCAACCGACATGGTTGTACTCTTTACTGTAGGCCCCTGATGTACATGTAGTGTTCATGCGTTTTGCACGTTACGTGTCTAGTTGAACTCTGTATGGTCATGGAGGAAGGACACGTTTTTTTCCACCTCACTAAATATGAAGGCCCTGTACGTATAGGCCCACATTAATAAGGGAATCAATGTGTGGTGAAAAGTTATAAACTAGTGGTTTAAACCCGCCGAGGCCTGGTTCTTGATAATATTATCACCGAAGTCGAGGTGATATTATCAAGATCCAGGCCTCGGCGGGTTTAAACACTAGTTTAAAACCGATTCAACACACTTTGATTCCCATTCATAAATACCTTTCTCCTAAAAATATCCCAAAACCCTGTAAAAGTTGAGAACAAATCTGACAGTTTAGCCTTAGCTAGCTCACCTCGACTCGGCGTTGAATTTCTATGCGTGTAGAAAAACCGCGTCGCGCAATTTTCGAACTTGCGCGCTTAAGTTTCAAGCTATCGCACGCAAGTTTCCAACTTGCGCGGCTTACCAAATTTGCGCGCTCCGCGCAAACTTGATAGCTCCCTCTTTGACAAAAAGTTGCCAGGCCATGTTTAAACACTTCTAGCCGGTGTTATCGTCCGTTTAAACACCCCCACGTGATGTCCTCTCGTCCAATCAGAATGGATAAACTGTCCCAGGTATTTATGAATATTCTATATTAGACAGATTTGAGAGACTTAAGCCCGGTTCATACTTCCTGCGAATGCGAATGCGAAGCGAATATTGACGTCACAAATTCGCAACGAATGATTCGCAGCAGTTGAGCTGTGCTCAACTCTTGCGAATTATTCGCAGCGAAAACAGAGTTGTGACGTCAATATTCGCTTCGCATTCGCATTCGCATGAAGTATGAACCGGGCTTAAGAGGGGTTTGCGTTAACACCATGTTAAAATCTCTTTTGAGTAACTGTTGGTTCTGATAAGAACCGATTTGAGAGACCAATAGAAGGGGTACAGTGTAAAAGATTTGCCCAATTGTGACCTGGGGGTTGTTGACTTCCAGCTTGAGGTATTTTTGATGACATAATGACCTGAAATAAATGGTCCTATTTTCCAAGAGGTGTAGGGACATTTTTAAAAATTGATGCTCGGACGTTTGGAAAATGACACTGGTGTAGGGGTGTTTTTTATTTGCAGGGAGAATAACTTGACGGGCCTTGGGACTCTCCATATCAAATTGAGCAGAGGATAACAGTTCAGGAGTCAATGGATACATTTCCCTTTACTCTTAAAAAAACTGTGAGACTTCTTAGTATTTTTGTTTTATTATTCTTGAACATTTAGCATTTTGCACTTTATGCTCTGGGAGTTCATTTAGTGTGTGCACCCGTATGGAACCCCTTCCCCGGCCGAGGTTTTTGACATCCCCCACCGAATGTCGTCGTCCATAGAACTTCACTGACTCGGATCGGGATCTCCGGTAGCCGATTGTTCAATTTGTTTTCCACTCGTGGTTTCGCAACAATGGAATTTGAACAAAACGTCAAACGCGCAGGTCCTCTGGTACTTCATTGTTGTCTGACACTGAGAACTATTATATACCTGGTGCGGATCCAGGGTAGGGGTGGGTCCAGGGTAGGGGTGGGGGTAGACGTGTAGATTATGTTCAATGTAGTCAATATTGTATATCAGCCTCTATCGCTACCATGGGAGGCGACGTATCGTATCCAGGCTAACATTATTAGAGTCACGCCCACCCTACTCGTAACCCATTGATTCCTGTCTTGTTTACAAATCCTTCCTACTACATCATGTCACTGTTCCCCTAGACTTGGTTCAAGTCGGGTCTCGTGCTAATCGAGTCAGTGGCCAAGTCTGCGCCAGATCTATCATTGACCATAGTTGACCATTGACAACTAAGTTAGCCCGAACTCTGTCTAGTCGACGATATTTGGACTACGCTGGTTACCGATAGCCGTTTTCATAGCACAGTGCAGAGTGGACCAATTATCAGAAAAAAAATTATATCGTACGTTGAGAGTGGCCGGCGATTTTTTGTTCATACCACACGCTGACTAGAGGGCCACAATAAAGCGTTCTGACTGGTCCGTTTTTGTACAGTTTGTGCATTTTAAATGAGGTCAACCAAGGAAACCGTTATTACTATACACATACAGTTGGTACACAACGCTAAATTGTATAGCGACGCAGCGCTATACGATCTTTGCTAAGGGGCCACAGTAAAAAGTTCTAACGAATGCATAGGTCACTGTATGTAGGTCACAATGGATATTAATAATTTAATTATTTCGCGCAAGAAGTATGCACATGTATGTGTGGATTGATGGCAGTGTATAACGTGTACACCTTACTAGGGTTCACCTTTGGTCGGCAATGGGTACGAGGTTACAAGGTCGTAGGTTTGTGAGAGAATCAGAGTGAAAAATTACATCATTTCCTGGAGCTAGGTTAGTATAATGTGGTCACGGGGGGATCTGAAGAATTTGTTGTATGTTTATGTTTAGTAACATTCAAATGACAGAGTATGGGGCAATATCTATTGACACATATGCCTATATAAATTTGGGGGAAGACTATGACTTGTGATTCGTAAAATTGTCCTTTCGACAGTGTTTTGCATTAAATTCTGTTCGTTTACACGACTCAAAAACAACTTTGACATCCACTTCGGAAGTGGACAATGTTACCTCCGTGATATAGTGAAAGCTTTTTTTATGATACAACCCATTGACTCTGGTCTTGTCTTACAATTTATTTCTTAGGTAGCAAGTACTTTAGTAATAGTACTCGACTCCGTACTAGTACTGCTATAGACAAGTCTCATGGTATCTAGGGAATTCACTTTTTGCAGTGCTGATACGTCATCTTTTGACTATTGCAATACATTTGTGTATTACCTTAATCCTGTATATCATAATACAAAATATACAATATAAAGAGTGACAAAAATGAAATCAGTCTACAGAACCTCCGAATACACAGCAAGAAATGCAAATTGACAATAACATTTGCGATCAAAAAAATACATAGGCCTTTCTATTGCAAGTTCACAGCCCGAGTTTTTACCAACCAAGTTTGGAAAACTATGGGAAGCCATAAATGCGAGGCAAAAAACAGATAGCCACAGTTTGTAACAATGTTAAACACGAATATTCAAAAATAGTGTTAAGTTTGACGTCTCCCCCTGTGCCCCCCCCCAGAATTGACGCCCATGAGAGGGCACCCGACTTTATGCAAAATCAGAAGAGGAACTGCCCAAATCATGAATATGCATTAGGTGACTGCTATTTTTACACAAGGTGCATACGCAACGTAAGGCACGCATGCAGCGTCATGCGCACACGACGAAGAAACTGGCGACGTCAGCTCAATGCGTATTCATTAATACTTTGCAGTCGGCCGGCCGGTCGCACTGACCGAGATGGCGGCTCGCAGTCCCGATGGACCTGACAGGAATTAATAGTTTCTTAAGATCCATCATGTATCATAATTCCACAAAAGTATGTAGAGAATAGGGTAAAATAGTCGTAAAATAGAGGTCTTTTACAACTGAACAATCGCTTCACACAACGTGACCCCATTTGACCTCGACTTCCGGTTCAAAACGGAAGTTGAAAAATTCAAAAATTCATATCTCAAGAACTAATTATACTGTAGTCAAAATGTTTACATCAGGATGTAGGTCCTTGAGCCTTCTCAAACTTTTGCACAGAGATAATATCAATTTGACCTTAACTTCCGGTCGAAATCAGACGTTAAAGCCCACGAGTGTGATTACCCGCGTTTTAACTGTGTACAGTGCAACCGTGTATAGTGCAAAAGCACTGTGGCGGGCCATTCCGCTCGACTGATCACGGGGGGGGGGGGCAAAGTCCATTTGGCATAGGCTATGCATAGAGCTAGGCTGTATGGGCTGTGTTAGTCTAATCCAAGTGTGAGCATTTTTGTCAGATAACAAAAGACACACTTCCAAAGATCACACAACCTTCAAACTAAATTCTGGTTTATTTTTTGACAACCTTCTAACTTCGCACATAGTTAGCTCTTCAATAGTAGTAGGCCATGGGCCGTGGCTTCGAAATCCTTCCAGAAAATGATTCTTGTTACGTCCGGAGCGGTATTACATGAAATATAGTCTAAGTTGTAGATAATATGTGTTTAAGTAAGAATCAAATTGTTCTTTTGCTCACAAGTGGCACATTAATGTGTAATTCACGGACAAAATGTCACATTTTCCAACATAAAGAAAAACATAAGAAAAACAGCGCCCTCACTTGACCAAAAATAATTAGGCTGTCTCCATTATAGAAACAGTTTACCCCCAAAAATTCACATTTTGATGTGGAAACCTTTATAATTGTAAAGAATATGTATGCTACAACATTTCTTAAAGTTTGTATAGGCATATGGCTATTGGAATAATATTTTTCAACTGTACTTGGTGTTTATGTTTGTGGTGGGAAATAGGGTATAGGCCAGTTTGTCCAATGTTAAATTGTTGAATTGTTGAAATACACTATTTCTAGGCAATAAACAATTCATGTATAACAAATAAAAGCAAGGGGTAGGCCAGCATGTATACATAACATGATTGAGGAGGGGGTCATTCTTGGCGAATAAATAAGCACACTATTTCATGTTAATTGTAATTAAAATGGAGATTCACTTTCTTAACAAACAAAGTATGTCTAACAGCCCTACAAAAAGTGACAAAACTCAGATATGTCCTTCTTTATATTTATTAACTGTCAATCTTTTCAACATGTTCAGACACCAAAGTTCAGAACAGACTACATGTACAAAGTTTTGTTACAAGCAGCACTTCACCTAATTACCTTCACACCAAAAAGCTTAAAATCTTGTTTGTTACATATGCATTAACATTGTTTGTTGATCATAACATTGCACATGAAACTTTCAATTAATGTGGTTCTGAAAAGAAACTTGGCTTTAAATTGATGGTCCTGTCACATGCACTGGCAACTAAAGAAAGAACTATTCTGCAGATACATACATGTACATTGTTTTGATCAAACAAACAGCTCCTAACATCATAAGATGAAAAGAATCTGACACTTACATTTGAAACTTGGTATTTTGTCTACCATTAAAATTGTGGACACTAAAATAAATGCTAAGTTTGTCATTCACACATTCACAAGTCTGAAAGATTTAGATTTTCAGAACTTGATCGCATTATAATCAAGAACATATAGAGAAGGATAGGATAATAAATGTTGGTGCTGTCCCATCCAGTGACGTTGTATCTGTTGACTGTTTGTAATTTGAAAAATGTATAGTATCAGTAAGTTGTACTCTTATGAATATCCATGATGTACATATTATGGTATTTTTTTTGGGGGGGGGATGTTGAATGATCTCATAATCAATATTCATTAGGGTGCGGTGCACTGACTTGATCATTGTATATTAGATTCCATACTGAAATGGTGTTCTGGAGGCCGGTGTCAGCCATGATTGAACTAAAATGAAATAAAACAACAATTTGTGTGAAAAATTGCATTAAATTGAATATATACAATACTGTGAGATATTACTTCATCAGACTATTTCGAATCACATTACAGGCCTACACCTTTCCAACTGATACTGAAAGTAACAACAAATGTACAATTTTGAATTTTTGTTTTCAAACTAAATCAACAGCCAACTCTTGACACTACTCAATTTGTTTTCTTCATGTATACAAATCCTACAGATCCCTCTATTTTCTTGCACATGTACACACATACAAATTTGTACATGTGACTAATGATGCACTATATGTAGTCCGCACATTCCTATTTACACATGTAACAGTCACGATTATTGAGTTTTCATTATGATAGATTTTTAAATATTACTCCAATGTCCAATGGATTTTTGGTATGTTTACTGTAAAATGTGTACCCAATTTGAATCAGAAAATATGATCAGCTTGACAAATGATGCACATCACTGGAAGTATGTGTGGTCTGCCTGAAGAAGATGGTCCATTTACATTTGATCTTAGTGCTCGCTTCTTACAGATAGGTTCAACATCGTCGTTGTCATCATCTGTGGAATCATCTGTAACAGTCAAACAAGAGAAAGATACAAACTAAATACAACTTTTTAAAAAGAGTTTTAAAAGGTTGCTCTGAGTTCATTAACTCACACCGTTTTACCAACTTGAATTGACAAACCTAGCCCGGTTATCTAAACTCGTTATAATTTATCACTTTTTTTTGTTACAAATGAAAAATTGGGCATGAGTTTGAACGATTTATGAAATTGAGATTTTGATTGTAAATGTAGATCCCTGTTGAATATGTCAGCTTGATGTATGTACCCAAAAGGCCAAATACATTCACGATTACATCAGGTTGATGCATTTTGCACAACAAACTGACAGGATAAGGCTATATACAAATTAACAAACCGTCAACTCAAGAACAACAATGTAAAAACTTAAAAGCACAACCACATTCCACAAAATGTCAGATTAACATTTCTAATTGTAGCCAAAATTTTAGTTGGAAATTGGGTTCATACTCAAAATATTATTTCAATGTTTGCTTACCATCTTTGGGGGGATTTTTAGCAAGCCTTTCTTCAGTCTTGTTGAGTTTAATCACATCTGTGAATCTCAGTGGTAGCACTCACGGTGATTTTGATAGCATAGCCGCCAATGCTCACGTCACGATCTTGAAAATCAGCTAAGATTTTGAGCTCTCTATACAGTATTTTGAAGTGACATCTCTAGCTAATGCACCATAGATACCTGGTAAAACACTCCACCTTAAAACACAGTCCTTGAATTTGGCAAAAGAGCTGTCAGAAAAAGATGAAATATTCGTGTTTGTCCGTGCACACACATGCACACAACATGTGAGTGTGGGAGCAGCCATGTTTGTGCAGTGTGTAACCATGATGTAACCAGACCACAGATCAGCAGCTGTGATTGGTCAATTAAGGTTTGACCTGGAAATACGGACCAATTAGATAAGCTCTTTTAAGAGCAGTGGGTAATTAATTTTTTTAGTTTTTCTTAAATTATGACAGTTTGTGCAAGAAGAACCAAAAAGAACAAGTCAATCTTGATTCAGTACATATTTATACTAACTGTTTCAGAGAAATTAACTTATACCATTGACCATGTGAACAAGCATGCATCTAAATTGGCCACGGCCCATGGTCTATAGAAGACACAGCGTTCTTGACGTCAAAATGACGTAATCAAGTGTTCAATTATATTTTAAAAAAATTAATAAATTTGAAAAACTAATAAGTTATGAACCGTGCATCGGATTTTTACAATCTATACATCATCGGAGAGGTCTTCGAAAAATAAACAAACGCTACACATAGTGTGACCTCATTTTTTCATCATGACGTCATCGGGTGTCAAGTTACAGTAATTTAAAGCTTAGTACTTAAAAAATCATATCTCCTGAACCGCATGTCATAAAGTTGTATTGTTTGTTTTGTCTTGTAGCTTACACCACTTGTGACATTTTGTTCATACGGAAGACCCAACTCTGACCTTTACTTCCGGTCAAAAATTCAAATAATCATATCTCCTGAACCATATGTCATAAAGTCGTAATGTTTGTGCTGTCTTTTAGCAAACAACACTTGTGACAATTTATTTAGACGCATGACCCCGTTTTCACCTTTCCTTCTGGTCCAAACAGGAAGTTCAAATATTATAAATCATATTTCCTGAACCACATGTCATAAAGTCTTAATCTTTGTGCTGCTTGCTAGGTTAAAACACATTGTGACATTTTATTTGAAGCATGACCCCAATTTGACCTTCCCTTTCGGTCAAAACAGGAAGTTCTAACTATACGAAACTCTAGTCTCTGTTCAAGCTTCTCTTTGTCAGTCTTTAAAACAGCCGTCCATGCAAACCTCGCTAACAATCAATTAACGTCAGGCTTTTAATCATGTGCTTTTTTATAGACTTTTGCTAAAGTGTGTAGCTTGTTAGGCACCCCACAAAACAGTAATAGCACCAAATTCAACTGAATGCAATAGCTCAGGCGTTTACACAACACTGACCCCATTATAATAGCCGAACACCTCAGTGTTTGTTCGTACAAACACTTAAGCTCTAGAAGACCCACATCGAAGACCCACCTGTCAAACACGGGGTCATTTACGCATTATATACTACTAGTATGTCTAGTATGAAAATGCAAGCCAACTCGCTTTGGCTTTGAATTAGAATGAGCACTGGTCCGTATATCGTTCAGCCTATTCAAGGTTTTGAATGGATGTTTGTTTTCAAATCACACAAAATGTTACACGCGAATCGTTTGGGCCGGTAGATTTGCTCGATGAGTCTTTCTCTACACTGTTTTCGAGACAAAACTCTGCAAGGCTCGAAACGTTTAATATGCAATTAAAGGAACATTACAGAATTGATAAGAAAACAACTTGTAAAATATACTTTTTGATCACAGATTTACATAAAACTTACACGGTCTAATGATGATGATAGTAGAAAACTTCCCTTGAAACATTTCTGTCTGAAATGCCATATTTGATGAGAAATGAATAAACTAATTTTGCGATTGGAGTTTATCGCTCAGTGAGCGTTTTATTCATTTGTTGAATCTATATGATTTCATGCAAATGTGTAATCGGTCTTTCCCTATTTTCTCGTGACCCAGATGGCCGATCGATCTCAAACTTCTACAGGTTTGTCAGTTTATGTATATAGTGGATTACAAAAAGTGCTTACATTGCCAGCAACTGTTTTATTAGCAAAACCAATTCTGCAATGTTCCTTTAATACGCCATTAACTATTTTGTGCGTCTAACACGGGTCAATTTGTTTGCATTAAGCAGTTTGCAACTAAGTTTCTCAAAGGGACGCGTCGGATTTGTATGTTTAATGAATTGTATATTTGCAGTGTTATCCTGACTCGGGATATTTGTCTAATTTTGAACATGTAGATCTCTAGAGGTTACAATAGATAATTTTGTTGATTGAATGTCTTGAAAAACACTATTTCCCCCTTGTGTAGACTTTAAACACTCACCTGCCAGTTATACTTATGTGGTACGGAAGCTGCTAACAAGCCCCGCTGACGAGTAATGGATATTAAAATCCTCCTCCAATACGGTATAACATAACACTCATCAGACTTGTACAAGCCAAAAGCAATGAAAGAACTCCACATCTTGAGAGTAAAGATCATCCAACGCCACGGTTCCTTGATGTTCCCATCTTGAGATTCCCGCAAAAATGTCTATCTCTTCTTGCTCTGTAGTGAACAATCGGGATCCCGCACAAAATAATTTAGCGCGATGTTGCGTTTGAAATGTTGCGAATCGTGTGTATTTATGTACCCGAGTATAACTCTCCATTGTGCTGTAGGCCACCCTGCCCTAGTTTGGCGCAAGGCGTCGCAGTTAGGCGCGGCTAAAAGAAAAAACATAAAAGGAAAACAAAACTCCACAGCCGTGTCACGGCTACCTGGGGCCTCCATGAAGTTGAGAGTTTTTTGAGTAATTAGCCCTATGTAACTCTCCATTATGCTGTAGGGTAGGCCCCTCGGCCCATGATTGTTATGAGTTTGTGTAGCTTAGTGTACCCCAATGGAGGGTCTGATTTAAGTTATTGTGCTTTGACTGAGCAAAAAACACATTTAAAAAACCCTAAAATGAACAACTTTTCTTTATACACACCATCAAGTTTTTGATTTAAAAATGTGTACCACCGCTACCTGCCAAACTGTAGAGTTGTATCTGTTGACTGTTTGTAATTTGAAAAATGTATAGTATCAGTAAGTTGTACTCTTATGAATATCCATGATGTACATATTATGGTATTTTTTTTGGGGGGGGGGATGTTGAATGATCTCATAATCAATATTCATTAGGGTGCGGTGCACTGACTTGATCATTGTATATTAGATTCCATACTGAAATGGTGTTCTGGAGGCCGGTGTCAGCCATGATTGAACTAAAATGAAATAAAACAACAATTTGTGTGAAAAATTGCATTAAATTGAATATATACAATACTGTGAGATATTACTTCATCAGACTATTTCGAATCACATTACAGGCCTACACCTTTCCAACTGATACTGAAAGTAACAACAAATGTACAATTTTGAATTTTTGTTTTCAAACTAAATCAACAGCCAACTCTTGACACTACTCAATTTGTTTTCTTCATGTATACAAATCCTACAGATCCCTCTATTTTCTTGCACATGTACACACATACAAATTTGTACATGTGACTAATGATGCACTATATGTAGTCCGCACATTCCTATTTACACATGTAACAGTCACGATTATTGAGTTTTCATTATGATAGATTTTTAAATATTACTCCAATGTCCAATGGATTTTTGGTATGTTTACTGTAAAATGTGTACCCAATTTGAATCAGAAAATATGATCAGCTTGACAAATGATGCACATCACTGGAAGTATGTGTGGTCTGCCTGAAGAAGATGGTCCATTTACATTTGATCTTAGTGCTCGCTTCTTACAGATAGGTTCAACATCGTCGTTGTCATCATCTGTGGAATCATCTGTAACAGTCAAACAAGAGAAAGATACAAACTAAATACAACTTTTTAAAAAGAGTTTTAAAAGGTTGCTCTGAGTTCATTAACTCACACCGTTTTACCAACTTGAATTGACAAACCTAGCCCGGTTATCTAAACTCGTTATAATTTATCACTTTTTTTTGTTACAAATGAAAAATTGGGCATGAGTTTGAACGATTTATGAAATTGAGATTTTGATTGTAAATGTAGATCCCTGTTGAATATGTCAGCTTGATGTATGTACCCAAAAGGCCAAATACATTCACGATTACATCAGGTTGATGCATTTTGCACAACAAACTGACAGGATAAGGCTATATACAAATTAACAAACCGTCAACTCAAGAACAACAATGTAAAAACTTAAAAGCACAACCACATTCCACAAAATGTCAGATTAACATTTCTAATTGTAGCCAAAATTTTAGTTGGAAATTGGGTTCATACTCAAAATATTATTTCAATGTTTGCTTACCATCTTTGGGGGGATTTTTAGCAAGCCTTTCTTCAGTCTTGTTGAGTTTAATCACATCTGTGAATCTCAGTGGTAGCACTCACGGTGATTTTGATAGCATAGCCGCCAATGCTCACGTCACGATCTTGAAAATCAGCTAAGATTTTGAGCTCTCTATACAGTATTTTGAAGTGACATCTCTAGCTAATGCACCATAGATACCTGGTAAAACACTCCACCTTAAAACACAGTCCTTGAATTTGGCAAAAGAGCTGTCAGAAAAAGATGAAATATTCGTGTTTGTCCGTGCACACACATGCACACAACATGTGAGTGTGGGAGCAGCCATGTTTGTGCAGTGTGTAACCATGATGTAACCAGACCACAGATCAGCAGCTGTGATTGGTCAATTAAGGTTTGACCTGGAAATACGGACCAATTAGATAAGCTCTTTTAAGAGCAGTGGGTAATTAATTTTTTTAGTTTTTCTTAAATTATGACAGTTTGTGCAAGAAGAACCAAAAAGAACAAGTCAATCTTGATTCAGTACATATTTATACTAACTGTTTCAGAGAAATTAACTTATACCATTGACCATGTGAACAAGCATGCATCTAAATTGGCCACGGCCCATGGTCTATAGAAGACACAGCGTTCTTGACGTCAAAATGACGTAATCAAGTGTTCAATTATATTTTAAAAAAATTAATAAATTTGAAAAACTAATAAGTTATGAACCGTGCATCGGATTTTTACAATCTATACATCATCGGAGAGGTCTTCGAAAAATAAACAAACGCTACACATAGTGTGACCTCATTTTTTCATCATGACGTCATCGGGTGTCAAGTTACAGTAATTTAAAGCTTAGTACTTAAAAAATCATATCTCCTGAACCGCATGTCATAAAGTTGTATTGTTTGTTTTGTCTTGTAGCTTACACCACTTGTGACATTTTGTTCATACGGAAGACCCAACTCTGACCTTTACTTCCGGTCAAAAATTCAAATAATCATATCTCCTGAACCATATGTCATAAAGTCGTAATGTTTGTGCTGTCTTTTAGCAAACAACACTTGTGACAATTTATTTAGACGCATGACCCCGTTTTCACCTTTCCTTCTGGTCCAAACAGGAAGTTCAAATATTATAAATCATATTTCCTGAACCACATGTCATAAAGTCTTAATCTTTGTGCTGCTTGCTAGGTTAAAACACATTGTGACATTTTATTTGAAGCATGACCCCAATTTGACCTTCCCTTTCGGTCAAAACAGGAAGTTCTAACTATACGAAACTCTAGTCTCTGTTCAAGCTTCTCTTTGTCAGTCTTTAAAACAGCCGTCCATGCAAACCTCGCTAACAATCAATTAACGTCAGGCTTTTAATCATGTGCTTTTTTATAGACTTTTGCTAAAGTGTGTAGCTTGTTAGGCACCCCACAAAACAGTAATAGCACCAAATTCAACTGAATGCAATAGCTCAGGCGTTTACACAACACTGACCCCATTATAATAGCCGAACACCTCAGTGTTTGTTCGTACAAACACTTAAGCTCTAGAAGACCCACATCGAAGACCCACCTGTCAAACACGGGGTCATTTACGCATTATATACTACTAGTATGTCTAGTATGAAAATGCAAGCCAACTCGCTTTGGCTTTGAATTAGAATGAGCACTGGTCCGTATATCGTTCAGCCTATTCAAGGTTTTGAATGGATGTTTGTTTTCAAATCACACAAAATGTTACACCCGAATCGTTTGGGCCGGTAGATTTGCTCGATGAGTCTTTCTCTACACTATTTTCGAGACAAAACTCTGCAAGGCTCGAAACGTTTAATATGCCATTAAAGGAACATTACAGAATTGATAAGAAAACAACTTGTAAAATATACTTTTTGATCACAGATTTACATAAAACTTACACGGTCTAATGATGATGATAGTAGAAAACTTCCCTTGAAACATTTCTGTCTGAAATGCCATATTTGATGAGAAATGAATAAACTAATTTTGCGATTGGAGTTTATCGCTCAGTGAGCGTTTTATTCATTTGTTGAATCTATATGATTTCATGCAAATGTGTAATCGGTCTTTCCCTATTTTCTCGTGACCCAGATGGCCGATCGATCTCAAACTTCTACAGGTTTGTCAGTTTATGTATATAGTGGATTACAAAAAGTGCTTACATTGCCAGCAACTGTTTTATTAGCAAAACCAATTCTGCAATGTTCCTTTAATACGCCATTAACTATTTTGTGCGTCTAACACGGGTCAATTTGTTTGCATTAAGCAGTTTGCAACTAAGTTTCTCAAAGTGACGCGTCGGATTTTTTTTGTTTAATGAATTGTATATTTGCAGTGTTATCCTGACTCGGGATGATTTGTCTAATTTTGAACATGTAGATCTCATAGAGTTTACAATATATAATTTTGTTGAGTGAGAATGTCTTGAAAAACACAATTTCCCCTCTTGTGTAGACTTTAAACACTCACCTGCCATTATACTTATGTTGTACGGAAGGCTGCTAACAAGCCCCGCTGACGAGGTACTGATATTAAAATCCTCCTCCAATACGGGTATAAATACACTCATAGACTTGTACAAGCCAAAAGCAATGAAAGAGACACCACATCTTGAGAGTAAGATCATCCAACGCCACGGGTTCCTTGATGTTCCCATCTTGATTCCCGCAAAAATGTCTATCACTTCTTGCTCTGTGTGAACAGCGGGATCCCGCACAAAATAATGTGTGAGCGCGATGTGTGCGTTTGAATGTTGCGAATGTGTGTATTTATGTAGCCCTATGTAGAACTCTTCCATTGTGCTGTAGGCCACCTAGGCCCTAGTTTTGCGCAAGGCGGTCGCAGTTAGCGCGGCGTAAAGAAAAACATAAAGGAAAACAAAACTCCACAGCCTTGGTCACGGCTACCTGGGCTCCATGAATGTTGCGAGTTTTTGTAGTTATGTAGCCCTATGTAGGACTCTTCCATTATGCTGTAGGGGTAGGCCCCCTCGGCCCATGATTGTTATGAGTTTGTGTAGCTATGTACCCCAATGTAGGGTCTGATTTAAGTTATTGTTCATTGAACTGAGCAAAAAACACATTTAAAAAACCCTATAATGAACAACTTTTCTTTATACACACCATCAAGTTTTGATTTAAAAGTTACCGGCTACCAGCCAAACTGTAGAGATGTATGTTAAACTTTTATGAACTTGTTTTCAAGTCTGCGATCTCGGTTAGGTACGTTTGTCTGCAAAAGCCTAGTCTTGATTGGCGACGTTCGTTTATTAATACGTTATTTAGTCGCTGATATCACAACACGAATTACTGGAGAAGAGATATCTGTATCAAACATCAGATTCTTAGACTTGCCCAGTCCCTCCAACCCAGTGGATGTTGCGCCCTCCATTGCACATCATTGTAATCAAGTGTAGCGTTAGATGTGGTCCCCTATCTTTATCCGATTCACGAGCCTCGAAGCATAAGCCACGCAAAATGCATTAAGACTTTCAGAGCAACTTTGGGTGCCGACCTTTCGTCAATTTGCGATTAAAGTTACGCATGCGTGATGTTTTTCATTTGAACGCGTCTAGCGATCGACTAGTCAAACTACATGTAGTTATTAGTCAGTGCATTCCGTTGAGCAGATGATAAGGTTAGCGTTTACGTAACGAAGACAATTCTTGACAGGTCATTTTCATTTTATTACATAATCTATTATTTTCTAATGAACTAAATGAACTATCTCACTGCAAAGATAAATATTTGCTATAGTAAACCATGATTAAGCAAACCCGTTATCGTAAAATTACTAATTATTGTGACGTAACTTTCGAATTTGACTTGACTAACAGAGCTCCAGGGCGGAGTTCGAATTCTCCCTCCAAACCACGCAGCGTCTGGCTGATAACATCAAGATCGACTATGGTAAAGTCTAGTCGACTCTTGTCACCCACCCGAACTTGATCATCAGCCAACACACTTACTTATACACTCTTACTTATACGTAAGAATATTAAGGACAGTACGGAAGCTTAAATTGCCATTACGTTACTGACTTACCGAGATAATTTATCTCAGAAACACGGAATATTTTGTTGGAAACATGGAATTCAATGATACCGTATCGTATCCCCGAAACTAGGAATTCAATGAGAAGGTATTTTGGAAACACGGAATTCAATAATAAGGTATCTTGGAAACACCGAATTCAATGATACGGTATCATTGAATTCCATGTTTCCAACAAAATATTCCGTATAACCTTATAACCTTATATAAAACCCCGCCCACCCTAACTATGACCAATATTGATTCCACTGCTATGTTTCCGCGAGAGAGTCCTACGCTAACCTCGTTACCATTTTTTTGTACGATATCACAGTGATATTGTTCACTCGACCTCATTTGTCTTATTATTAATTGGTTAAGGCGCTGAGACAACCGAACGAAAAACGGGCCAACGTCGATACCTGTGGGAACGAAGTTCTTCCTCGAGAAAATTAACAGAACCACGCCCACCCTACTCTTAACCCATTGACTCTGGTCTATTTTTACAATGTATTTCTTAAGTAGCAAGTACTTCAGTAATAGTACTCGACTCCGTACTAGATATGATATAGTCAAGTCTCATAGAACCGTGGTATTTAGAAAAATTCACCTTTTGCAGTGCCGATACGTCATATTTAGACTATTTCAATACTACTTTAATCCTGCATATCATATTACAAAAATATACACCATATATAGAGACAAAGATGAAACATACATACCCCCGAATACACAGCAAGAAATGCAAATTGATAATAACATTTGCGATGCAAATATCTCAGAAAAAATACATATAGACTTTTCTATTGCAACGTCACAGCCCGAGTTTTTACCAACCAAGATTGGAAAACTATGGGAAGCCATAAATGCCAGGCAAAAACAGATATCCATAGTTTGTAAACAATGTTAACACAAATACTCAAGAATAATGTTATTTTTGACGTCTCCCCTTGTGCCCCCAAGCATTAACGCCCATGAGGGAACCCGACTTGATGCGAAATCAGAAGAGGACTGCCCAAATCATGAATATGCATTAGGTGACTATTATTTTTACACAAGGTGCATACGCAAGGCAAGGCACGCATGCAGCGTCATGCGCACACGACGAAGAAACTGGCGACGTCAGCTCAATGCATATTCATTACTTAGCAGACGGCCGGGCGCCCTGACTTTTCATGATACCAAGATAACGGCTCCCAGTCTCTATGGACATGAGAGGAAATAATAGTTTCGTAATACCCATCATGTATCATAATTCCACAAATGTATGTAGGGAATAGGGTAAAATAGCCGATGTAGACGCAATGCGAAGCCATGGATTCCAACACGGCCTCGTATGACCTTAACTACCGGTCGTAGTCTGACTTTGTGTTTTTTCATTAAAAAAAAAATCAATTTTGGAACATTGAAACTCATAAAAAAAATTGAACCTCCATATCAGGACGACACCAACTTGATGATGTCATGATGACGCCATCAGGTTTCGAATAACAATAAATCAAAGTTTAATATTTAAAGAAATCATAACTCACGAACCACGTGTTGGATTTTTACAATATATACACATCATCGGACAGACAGGTCGTTAAAAGTTCAAAAAACGCTACACAGATCACGACCCCATTTGACCTTGACTTTCGGTTCAGACGGGAAGTTGAAAATGTTCAATTTTTGCATCAGGTTGTAGATCTGTGATCCTGCTCAAACTTTTGCACAGAGATAACATTTTTTTAAATATATATAAATCTGATCGAGACCGTCATAGCGTAAACGCACAATAGCGTAATTACACACGTACACATACATTTATATTGAACGTGTAGTTCAAGTTTACATCAGCTACATAATTTTACGAATACAATTAGCACCGCTGTTAAATTGCATGTTGCAAACCTAAAGATAATTCATCTAAGATTTGTTTTTCATTTGAACGCGTCTAGACGATCGATTAGTCAAACTAAATGTAGTTATTACTAGTCAATGCATTCCGTTGAGCAGATGTTAAGGTTAACGTTTACGCAAACGAAGCAAATTCTTGATAGGTCATTTTCATTTTCATAACCTACTATTTTATAATAAACTAAATGCACTATCTCACTGCAAAGATAGATAATTGTCATATAACACCAAGATTAAACAAACCCGTTATCGTTAAATTACTCATTGTTGTGACGTAACTTTCGAACTTCTAGTTCTAGTCCGGAGTCGAGTACTATTACTAAAGTACTTGCTACATAAGAAATACATTGTAAAAATAGACCAGAGTCAATGGGTTAAGAGTAGGGTGGGCGTGGTTCTGTTAATTTTCTCGAGGAAGAACTTCGTTCTCATAGTTATCGACGTTGGTCCATTTCTTCGCTCGGTTGTCCCAGTGCCTTAACCAATTAATAACAATTGGATTCGAACACGGCCTAATGCTGAGTCGGTATTAGTCTCAGTGACATCGCTAAAGCTCCCATGGTGATTGATATACCTCCTGGTGTATTGAAGACTGTGATGTAATCGCCAGTCATATCATGGATCCAACCTACGGTAAAGCAGATAATATACACCACAGTTATAAGTCGAGGTATGAGATTGGGAAAACACAGGACCATATTTTTTGCGAACTAAAGGCACGTTTGAATAACCCCTGCCGAAGTTACCTAAGTGAATCAGGCAAGCCTGGAATGTTGCCTCAAGCAGCCATTTTTTGATTACTTTGAAAAACACATCTTTGTGCCATGTCTACCGAATACAACTCCTTTTAATCATAAAAAATACTCACCACACAGAAAAGAACCTGTTAGAAAACCGATGCCTACGCATAGATACATAAAAGCAAAAGCTGTGATCTCTCTTCCATGCGGGACATCAGCTGACATAACATAACACAATGGGAGTACAACGCCCAGTCCAAACCCTACGGCAGTAGATACAATAGCGATTGCTGCATAGGACTGCGAGGCTGGCGAGATGAGAAATAAAGTTACACCAACTACGAAGGAAGCCCCTGCGTAAAGATCCGTAGCCCGGACTACTCCACGGTCTACAAGGGTACCGTGCAACAGCCGTCCAATAATAGTTCCCATACTAGTAAAAGCCGCCAGAAGTGAAGCTAATGTTTCTCCGAAGCCAAGAGAAATACCATGGGGAATGAGATACAAGTGCCAACCACTGAAGACTATTCCGCCCAACGTTACGATAAACTGAATCATGACGAAACGTGGCTCATCAACGAATAAACTAAAATCCATCTTCTCTTTAAAAGCATTCCACATTTTACGAATCTTGCTATCTTCCAAGAGTTTATCTGTTGACGAATTTGATCCTGAGTCCTGTATTGGTTTATACTAGTACTCCTGGGGTAGTGGCCTTATGAGTGCACCGAATACGCAGATATGAGCTAAAACTGCACCCATGATAATCAATGCACCTCTCCAACCGTAGATCAGTAAAAGCTGTTCAACCACTGGAGGGAGACTCATCATTCCAATAGCGCCCCCAGTTAAGGCGACCCCGTTAGCTGTGGCAAAATCATCTGGGAAGTACTCTAGCAGTGTCACAGAGGAAACCATGTGCATTAGGGACTGTCCCAAACCTTCAAAAATAAAGAAAAAGACGTTTAAAACTAATAGGCACGACGTATCAGACACGAAGCACCAGCTCAGAGAGTAATGAAGTATAATCGTTATTTTTAACCAAATCTCAAAATAAGATTCAATGATCTCTTATATACTAATGTCAAAGTTTCACACCATTATGGAGGTAGCCTCGATTGCAAGGCTGTGTTTGCTTACTATAAAGCTAAAAATGTGCATAACCACAGCCGCACGAATGCGATGCCCGAATGCAATGCAACTCCTGTTCAGGTCCCCCCGACTGTCTTTAAAAACAGCACACCACGCTCTCACCCAAGGAAGCACACAAACGCTCGTTTCCACAGTCCCCCCCCCCACACACACACACCGCTATTGTCCACACACCGCTATCGCCCACAATCTCACGGGCTAGGATTGTGGGCAATAGCAGTGTGTGGACAATAGCGGTGTGTGTGTGGGGCTGTGTACAGGCGCTGTGTGTGTGCATGGTAAGAGTGCGGTGTTCTATTTTTGTTAGAGTCAGTCGGGGGACTGGGGTTGTATGGCATTCGGGCGGCTGAGGTTTTAGTATTCTTGCTCTATGGTTTTAGCTAGAGTACTTGTCTACACAGCCTTGATATCAAGGCTATTATGGAGGCCATTGGTGGTTGTATGATTGTGAGAAGTGATCCCAGGCCACTCTGCATGCCATGAAACATAAAATACTTACACGCTCAATGTATGGGACATCAATTGCCTTCCCGACCCCCTACCATGTACTTACTTGATAATGTGAGCCACAGTCCGAGTTGTAGTACTGTCTGCGACGAAGCTGCTCCGATGTAACCAGCCGCAGCCAAAAACCCACCAACAATCATCATGGTTCGCCCATCCCAAATTTTCAGCAAAACGGCAGAAAGGATAACTAATAACACAGAGGAATACTTTTATATACATTACGTTCGTTAAATAATTAATTACGTTTTGTTTTACGAGGGTTTCAGTCTGTATCCGTAGATACACGTTAAGTGTTGCCTGATGTGCTACACACGCGGCGGGACGACGACGGACTGTTTATCCAATACAGCTGGTTAACGTCTGCACGATGTCCACAGAATACAAGTTGGTGTGTGTGGATCGGACTAGACTGACGTTTGTTTATGTCGGTTTTTTGATTTACACGTGAATTTGTGCTTAATTGATATGAAGACTAGATCCTCATGCCTCGCCATTGTTATAATTAATACATAAACTGAGCGCCAGTCTACTTTCAACAATGCGCAACAATGTCACGTAAACTTGACAGTTGAAACGGCTGAAAAAGCGTATACGCTGACCTTTGACCGCGTTTTTGTTTTCTTTCACATTTTTTGTTAATTACGTGATATTTTGATAATTTTTTTTTAACAACAAACATCTTAAAACTATTTCCAGTGGTTCCACATAACTAAATTAGGTAAACAGTAAGCCGGTATGTCCCTTTTTAACGAAGAGTGTGACCATACAGCTCAACAGTCAAGGGCAAAACCATACAGGTCTATCGCCTAGGCTTATTACAAGTTTTATAAAACCATCGAGGATAAAGGCACACTGATGTCACCGTGATTTGCGTTTATTTTTTTAATATCAACAAGTTGGTGGACAAAGTCCCGGTTATTTTTTTTCTCTGTAATATGTTACCCTGAACAAAAGAGCATGTCTAATATGAAAATCGTTACTGCTGTCTCGCATGAGTACGTGTGGCTTTGAATTGAAATGGGAACTAGTCTGTATCGGTCCGCCTTTCAAGTTTTTACATGACATTTTTAATATTTATGTACATTTGCAATTTAAACCTGACTCAGGATGAGTTGTCTAATTTTGAAAATGTAGATCTCATAGACTTTACAATATAATGTTATAATACTCTCTTGAGTGAGAATGTCGTAAAAAACACAATTCCCCACTTGTATAGACTTTAAACACTAACCTGCTGCTATACTAATGTTGAACGGAAGGCTGCTAACAAGCCCCGCTGACGAAGTATCGATATCAAAGTCCTCCACCAATACGGGTATAAATACACTCATAGACTTGTACATGCCAAGACTAATGAAACAGACACCAAATCTTGAGAGTAAGATCATCCAACGCCACGGGCTCCTAGATGTTCCCATCTTGACGCCCGCAAATGTCTACCACTTCTTGCTCTGTGTGACCGATGCTGGGCAAATGTTGCGAGTTAGTTTGAATGTAGCATATTCCACGGGAAGGGTCCCATTTGTAGACTTGTACCGTCCCAACTTGACAATCGTCCCAACTATAGTTGGGACCGGTCACAACGTGAGTGTTACAGTTGGGGCATCCTCGTCCCCATGGTTTACTTTATTTCCAACCATGTTTACAATAGTAAACCCTGGGAGGGAAACTCATTACTTGGACCCTGATTGGACAAAACCAAATGTTAACCTTTGTCAAAACCAGTCGGCAACCAATGTACAAACAGGTTATTAAACAGGTTATTAAATCTGACCACGAGACCATGACGAAGACGTGAATTTTGAAAAGCAGCCAGACTATTCTAATTTGCATACGTATCCAAAAATTTTGGATATGCAAATGATCCAATACCAGGGTGAGAGAGCGGTCAACCTCGTATTGCTCGACACACCCTGGGGACGAGGTTTGGGGCATCCTTACCATAGAACTTCTACCGATGCCTTGGCTTAGATACATGAAAGCAAAAGCTGTGATCTCTCTTCCATGCGGGACATCAGCTGACATAACAAAACACAATGGGAGTACAACGCCCAGTCCAAACCCTACGGCAGTAGACACAATAGCGATTGCTGCATAGGACTGCGAGGCTGGCGAGATGAGAAATAAAGTAAGGGTCTTTCTATTTTACGGAATGAAAAAACTTTTCCGGTAATTTTGCTGCCAGAAAAAAAATAGCGTTCCGTATTCCTGCAGCATAATTACCGGAAAAGTTTTTTCATTCCGTAAAATAAAAAGACCCTGAACATGAGTTTGTACATGTGTACACGGTTGTGGGTGAAATAACAATATGTACTTACATGTACTATATTATGTGTAGGTGTTTGGGCAAATGTGGTTGATTGTAATTACGCTAATTAGCATAATTAGTATTTACATTTACGGAAAGTCCGTAAAATTACGGGGAAAATACGGAATATTTCACTTTACGGAGTCCGTAAATTTACGGACATTTTTAACAGTGTATCCAAAAATGTTGGATATGCAAATGATCCAATACCAGGATGAGAGAGCGGTCAACCTCGTACTGCTCGACACACCCTGGGGACGAGGTTGGGGGCATCCTTACCATAGAACTTCTACAGTGCAATCTGTACTGTACAGGATTTACTGTACAGGATAGCCTCCGCGAAAGTGATAACTGTGATCGATCGAGGCTTTCGTACGTGGGGACTGTTACATGCGGGCGTGAAGCTCTCCCCTCAACTAACTGTTCATTATGTTGGTTGTGAGCCAAGTGTTGGCCTTAGAATAGTAGATGAGAGTGAATTTGTTGTTTTAAATACCGTTGTGGCCAACCTTTTCATTAAAGAAAACAACCTTAAGTAAAAAGGAGGTCACAGGAATAACATTTTCCACCTTATTTACCCTGAAAAGTTTTCCTTTTTTTTTTAGCAAAAAGAAAGACCTCTTGTACACAACACAGAAACAAAAATCCAACAATTTATTGATTCATAATATAAAAAATGTAATTTTTTCCGGGATTCTGCTATCACACACATACAGAGAGCTCCCCTGCTTGCTCCACTGGTACCCTGTACAATTTCCACTGAGACGCCCCAACTTTAACACTCAAGTTGGGACCAGTCCCAACTATAGTTTTTCATTATTGCTGTACCACACTAGAGCCAATGCATACACGCATAAGGTATGGGCGCTTTCCCTTCACTGTTGAACCCCTGTCTCAATTGCGGTCCGTATGCAGTGTTCATGCGTTTTGCACATGACCTGTAAGGGTCAGCTCTGTATGGTTGCACCCCACTAAACAAGGAGAAAACAGAGCGTCGACGTCCATAGATTTTCACTGAGTCGGATCGGGATCTCTGGTAGCCGATTGTTGAATTTGCTTTCCACTCGTGGATTTGCAACAATGGCGGTTAAAGGAACATTACAGAATTGGTTTTTGCTAACAAAACAGTTGCTGGCAGTGTAAGCGCTTTATATAATCCACCATATACATAAACTGACAAATCTGTTGAAGTTTGAGATCGATCGGCCATCTGGGTCACGAGAAAATAGTGCAAAACCGATTACAAATTTGCATGTGTTATACAATGCATGAATAAAACGCTCATGAGCGATAAACTCCAATCGGAAATTAGTTTGATTTATTTCTCATCAAATATGGCATTTCAGACAGAAATATTTCAAGGGATGTTTTCTACTATCATCATCATTAGACCGTGTAAGTTTTATGTAAATCTGTGATCAAAAGTATATTTTACAATTACCAATTCTGTAATGTGCCTTTAACAAAACGCGCCCTTCTGGTACTTCATGGTTGTCTGACTTGGTAGACTTGGTTCATTGTATCTATATGTAGATTATGTTCAATCATGGAGGAATAAAATTTTCCTCCATGGTTCAATGTAGTCAATAATTAATCAGCCTCGATCGCTATCATGGGCAGCGACGTATCGTATCCAAAATAAAATTGACAGAGTCACGCCCACCCTACTCGTAACCCATTGATTCCAGTCTTGTTTACAAATCCTTCCTACTTCATCATGTCACTGTTCCCCTAGACTTGGTTCAAGTCGGGTCTCGTGCTAATCGAGTCAATGGCCAATGTCTGCGCCAGATCTATCATTGACCATAGTTCGACTAAGTTAGCCCGACTTTGTCTAGTCGACGATATTTGGACTACGCTGGTTACCGATAGTCGTTTTCATAGCACAGTGCAGAGTAGACCAATATCAGAAAAATGATAACGTAGCCTACGTTGAGAGCGGCCGGCGATTTTTTTTCTTTATACCACACGCTTACTATAGGACCACACTAAAGCGTTTTGATTGGTCCATTTTTGCATAGTTTGTGCATTTTAAATAAGGTTAACTAAGGAAAGCGTTATTACTATACAAGTACTGGTGGTACACGGCGCTAAAGTGTATAGCGACGCGGCGCTCTACGATCTTTGCTAAGGGGCCACAGTAAAAAGTTTTATAACCCCCTAACAAATATTCTGCCTTTTGATTGGTTTAGAGCGCGTCACTTGATATGTTTTAGTTTTACTAGAAACCGCGCGCGAACTGCGCGCTACTATCACACGTCAAACGATGTACTATCACATGGCCGCCGATGTATGTACTATACCCAAAGCAACAACAGCTTCATGGTACCTAGACGTCTTTTTACGGGGTGTTATTAAAGGCACCTGGCAGTGGTATTTTGTAAAAATAAAGCTTTTGTCATTTATATATGTATTTTGATGAGTGGAATGTGAATAAACAGTTAACTAAGGTTTTTTTAAATTAGTTTTTATTTTAATTACAAATTTAAGGGTAGGCCCCCATTTACCTTGACACATGATGGCGCTGTTCGTAACATCAATCAAGGCACGATATTTGAAGAAAAATTGTATTCTGGCCCCGTACATTACGTCTGGGTACCTGTTTGGTATGATGCGTATGCGGACGTCACCCACATCACAGTATACATGTACTAGCTAGTGTGTAGCTGGCTTCAGCGCGGTCTCAATCGAAAACCGAAAAATTCACACATGGCACATCGCGCCGAAAACGACGTCGTAAGTCTGACTTTCGCGTCCCACAACCGCTTATACTTGGGATCTGCAGGAAACAAATGCAGACTGACCCCATCATTAGTTTTTTAGCTGCATACAGCAGCAATACACCTGGTCGGCATGGCCGGAAAATGCAAGAAAACCCCACTTTTTCGAAACGTACAAGATCACTACTGGGACCTACTTGCACGTGTGTTTACAACGTAAACGCAAGCAAATTCGAGGGGGGTCGATCTTCGATCGAGGCGAAGTCTGCCTTGATTGACGTCACAAAAGGGGATGGGCGGAGTCACCCCCGAACAGCTTTATCTATATTTTTATAGATGACTTTAAACTAGTATTGACTGCTTTTACTCGTGCTAAGGCTAAAACCAAAGATCGCACTCGGTGATCCCCGGCGCGATTCGCCTCGGGAAAATAGACCGCGCCGGGGATCACCTCGGGCGTCGTAGTTTTAACCATAGCACTCAAAGCAGTCAATATTTGTATACTAATGCATGCGTGTAGGTCACTGTATGTAGTTCACGATGAATAGTAATGTTTTAACTATTTCGTGCGAGAAGTATGCACATTGATCGATGCTAGTGTATAACGTGTACAACTCACTCGGGCTCATCTTTGGTTGGCAATGGGTACGAGCGAAAGTTAAAAGGTCGTAGGTGTGTGAGAGAATCAGAGTGAAAAAAGACATCATTTCCTGGAGCTAGGTTAAAGGATTATTACAGAATTGGTAAGAAACAAACTTGTAAAATATACTTTTTGATCACAGATTTACATAAAACTTACACGGTCTAATGATGATGATAGTAGAAAACATCCCTTGAAATACTTCTGTCTAAATATCGATATATTTGATGAGAAATTAATAAACTAATTTTGCGATTGGAGTTTATCGCTCAGTGAGCGTTTTATTCATTTGTTGAATCTATACGATTTCATGCAAATGTGTAATCGGTTTTTCACTATTTTCTCGTGATCCAGACGGCGGATCGATCTCAAACTTCTACAGGTTTGTCAGTTTATGTATATGGTGGATTACAGAAAGTGCTTACACTGCAAGCAACTGTTTTGTTAGCAAAAACCAATTCTGTAATGTTCCTTTAATATGTGGTCAACAGGGCTGGTCACTGGGGGATTTGAAGAATTTGTTGTGTGTTTATGTTTAGTAACATTCAAATGACAGAGTATGGGGCAATACCTATGACTTGACACATTGCCTATATAATTATTGAGGAAGACTATATAACTTGTGATTCGTAAAATTTTGTTCGTTTACACGGCTCAAAAACAACTTTGACATCCACCTCAGAAGTGGACAATGTTACCTCCGTGATATAATGACAGCTATTTCATGATGCATACTCTTAACCCATTGACTCTGGTCTTGTCTTACAATTTATTTCTTAGGTAGCAAGTACTTCAGTAATAGTACTCGACTAGTACTAGTACTGCTATAGACAAGTCTCATAGAACCGTGGTATTTAGACAATTCACTTTTAGCAGTGCCGATACGTCATATTTAGACTATTTCAATATTAGTTTAATCCTGCATATCATAATACAAAAATAAACAATATATAGAGAGACAAAGATGAAATATACATACCCCCGAATACACAGCAAGAAATGCAAATTGATAATAACATTTGCGATAAAAATATCTCAGAAAACATACATAGACCTTTCTATTGCAACGTCACAGCCCGAGTTTTTGCCAAACAAGGTTGGAAAACTATGGGAAGCCATAAATGCAAGGCAAAAACAGATACAGTTATGTAACAATATTAAACACAAATATTCAAAAATAGTGTTAATTTTGACGTCTCCCCCTGTCCCCCCCCCAGCATTGACGCCCATGAGGCCACTTGACTTTATCGAAATCAGAAGAGGACTGCCGAAATCATGAGTATGCATTAGGTGACTGTTATTTTTTACACAAGGTGAATACGCAACGCAAGGCACGCATGCAGCGTCATGCGCACATGACGAAGAAACTGGCGACGTCAGGCTCAATGCATATTCATTACTTTGCAGTCGGTCGGGCGCCCTGACTTTTCATGGTACCAAGATGGCGGCTTCCAGTCCCGATGGACCTAAGAGGAATTAATAGTTTCGTAAGACCATCATAATTCCACAAAAATATGTAAGGAATACGGTAAAGTAGCCGATGTAGACGCAATGCGAAGCCATGGATTCAAACACGGCCTAATGCTGAGTCGGTATTAGTCTCAGTGACATCGCTAAAGCTCCCGCACTGATTGATATACCTCCTAGTGTATTGAAGACTGTGATGTAATCGCCAGTCATATCATGGATCAAACCTACGGTAAAGCAGATAATATACACCACAGTTATAATTCGAGGTATGAGATTGGGAAAACACAGGACCATAGTTTTTGCGAACTAAAGGCACGTTTGAATACCCCTTGCAGAAGTAACCTAAATGAATCAAAGGCAATGGAATGTTCCCCGTTTTTAATTACCCTTGTAATGACGTCTCGCTCAAGCAGTCATTTTGGATTACGATAAAAACATTTGTGTGCCATCTACCGAATACAACTCCTTTCAGATACTCACCACACAGATAAGAACCTGTTAGAAAACCGATGCCTTGGCTTAGATACATGAAAGCAAAAGCTGTGATCTCTCTTCCATCCGGGACATCAGCTGACATAACATAAAACAATGGAAATACAACACCCAGTCCAAACCCTGCGGCAGTAGATACAATAGCGGTTGTTGCATAGGACTGCGAGGCTGGCGAGATGAGAAATAAAGTTACACCAACTACGAAGGAAGCCCCTGCGTAAAGATCCGTAGCCCGGACTACTCCACGGTCTACAAGGGTACCGTGCAGCAGCCGTCCAATAATGGTTCCCATACCAGTAAAAGCCGCCAGAAGTGAAGCTAATGTTTCTCCGAAGCCAAGAGAAATACCATGGGGAATGAGATACAAGTGCCAACCACTGAAGACTATTCCGCCCAACGTTACGATAAACTGAATCATGACGAAACGTGGCTCATCAACGAATAAACTAAAATCCATCTTCTCTTTAAAAGCATTCCACATTTTACGAATCTTGCTATCTTCCAAGAGTTTATCTGTTGGCGAATTTGATCCTGAGTCCTGTATTGGTTTATACTGGTACTCCTGGGGTAGTGGCCTTATGAGTGCACCGAATACGCAGGTATGAGCTAAAATGGCACCCATGATCATCAATGCACCTCTCCAACCGTAGATCAGTAAAAGCTGTTCAACCACTGGAGGGAGACTCATCATTCCAATAGCGCCCCCAGTTAAGGTGATCCCGTTAACTGTGGCAAAATCATCTGGGAAGTACTCCAGCAGCGACACAGCGGAAACCATGTAAAATAGGGACTGTCCCAAACCTTAAGAAAAAATAAGAAGAAAAAAAAGACGTTTAAAATTTATTAGGCACGATCGTATCAGACACGAAGCGCCAGCTCAGAGAGTAAAATTAGATTAAAGAATTCGTTTATTTAAACCAAATTTCAAACTAAGATTCAATGTTCTCTTATCAAAAATATGTCAAAGTTTCACACCATTATGGACGCTCATGGAGGCCATTGGTGGTTGTATGGTTGTGAGAAGTGGTCCTAGGCCACTTTGCATGCCATGAAACATAAAATACATAAAGCCCAATGTATGGGACATCAAGTGCCTTCCCGACCCCCTACCATGTACTTACTTGATAATGTGAGCCACAGTCCGAGTTGTAGTACTGTCTGCGACGAAGCTGCTCCGATGTAACCAGCCGCAGCCAAAAACCCACCAACAATCATCAGAGCTCGCTCATCCCAAATTTTCAGCAACAAGGCAGAAAGTATACCTAAATTACACAGAGGAATACTTCTATACTATAATTATGATCGTTAGAGTTTACAGTAATCTTTTGAGTGAGAATGTCGTGAAAAACTCAATTTCCCCTCTTTTACAGACTTTAAACACTCACCTGCCACCATACTAATGTTGCTTGGAAGACTGCTAACAAGCCCCGCTGACGAAGTATTGATATCAAAATCCTCCACAAATACGGGTATAAATACACTCATGGACTTGTACAAGCCAAGACCAATGAAACAGACACCAAATCTTGAGAGTAAGATCATCCAACGCCACGGGCTCCTTGATGTTCTCATCTTGACGCCCGCAAAATGTCTACCACTTCTTGCTCTGTGTGACTGATGCTGGGCAAATGTTGCGAGTTTGTGTGAATGTAGCGTCAGTTATTTTATAGGAAGTGTCTATTTTGTAGACCTTTATGTAGGAACCATATGGAGGTCGGGCTCAACCGACATGGTTGTACTCTTTACTGTAGGCCCCTGATGTACATGTAGTGTTCATGCGTTTTGCACGTTACGTGTCTAGTTGAACTCTGTATGGTCATGGAGGAAGGACACGTTTTTTTCCACCTCACTAAATATGAAGGCCCTGTACGTATAGGCCCACATTAATAAGGGAATCAATGTGTGGTGAAAAGTTATAAACTAGTGGTTTAAACCCGCCGAGGCCTGGTTCTTGATAATATTATCACCGAAGTCGAGGTGATTTTATCAAGATCCAGGCCTCGGCGGGTTTAAACACTAGTTTAAAACCGATTCAACACACTTTGATTCCCATTCATGAATACCTTTCTCCTAAAAATATCCCAAAACCCTGTAAAAGTTGAGAACAAATCTGACAGTTTAGCCTTAGCTAGCTCACCTCGACTCGGCGTTGAATTTCTATGCGTGTAGAAAAACCGCGTCGCGCAATTTTCGAACTTGCGCGCTTAAGTTTCAAGCTATCGCACGCAAGTTTCCAACTTGCGCGGCTTACCAAATTTGCGCGCTCCGCGCAAACTTGATAGCTCCCTCTTTGACAAAAAGTTGCCAGGCCATGTTTAAACACTTCTAGCCGGTGTTATCGTCCGTTTAAACACCCCCACGTGATGTCCTCTCGTCCAATCAGAATGGATAAACTGTCCCAGGTATTTATGAATATTCTATATTAGACAGATTTGAGAGACTTAAGCCCGGTTCATACTTCCTGCGAATGCGAATGCGAAGCGAATATTGACGTCACAAATTCGCAACGAATGATTCGCAGCAGTTGAGCTGTGCTCAACTCTTGCGAATTATTCGCAGCGAAAACAGAGTTGTGACGTCAATATTCGCTTCGCATTCGCATTCGCATGAAGTATGAACCGGGCTTAAGAGGGGTTTGCGTTAACACCATGTTAAAATCTCTTTTGAGTAACTGTTGGTTCTGATAAGAACCGATTTGAGAGACCAATAGAAGGGGTACAGTGTAAAAGATTTGCCCAATTGTGACCTGGGGGTTGTTGACTTCCAGCTTGAGGTATTTTTTGATGATATAATGACCTGAAATAAATGGTCCTATTTTCCAAGAGGTGTAGGGACATTTTTAAAAATTGATGCTCGGACGTTTGGAAAATGACACTGGTGTAGGGGTGTTTTTTATTTGCAGGGAGAATAACTTGACGGGCCTTGGGACTCTCCATATCAAATTGAGCAGAGGATAACAGTTCAGGAGTCAATGGATACATTTCCCTTTACTCTTAAAAAAACTGTGAGACTTCTTAGTATTTTTGTTTTATTATTCTTGAACATTTAGCATTTTGCACTTTATGCTCTGGGAGTTCATTTAGTGTGTGCACCCGTATGGAACCCCTTCCCCGGCCGAGGTTTTTGACATCCCCCACCGAATGTCGTCGTCCATAGAACTTCACTGACTCGGATCGGGATCTCCGGTAGCCGATTGTTCAATTTGTTTTCCACTCGTGGTTTCGCAACAATGGAATTTGAACAAAACGTCAAACGCGCAGGTCCTCTGGTACTTCATTGTTGTCTGACACTGAGAACTATTATATACCTGGTGCGGATCCAGGGTAGGGGTGGGTCCAGGGTAGGGGTGGGGGTAGACGTGTAGATTATGTTCAATGTAGTCAATATTGTATATCAGCCTCTATCGCTACCATGGGAGGCGACGTATCGTATCCAGGCTAACATTATTAGAGTCACGCCCACCCTACTCGTAACCCATTGATTCCTGTCTTGTTTACAAATCCTTCCTACTACACCATGTCACTGTTCCCCTAGACTTGGTTCAAGTCGGGTCTCGTGCTAATCGAGTCAGTGGCCAAGTCTGCGCCAGATCTATCATTGACCATAGTTGACCATTGACAACTAAGTTAGCCCGAACTCTGTCTAGTCGACGATATTTGGACTACGCTGGTTACCGATAGCCGTTTTCATAGCACAGTGCAGAGTGGACCAATTATCAGAAAAAAAATTATATCGTACGTTGAGAGTGGCCGGCGATTTTTTGTTCATACCACACGCTGACTAGAGGGCCACAATAAAGCGTTCTGACTGGTCCGTTTTTGTACAGTTTGTGCATTTTAAATGAGGTCAACCAAGGAAACCGTTATTACTATACACATACAGTTGGTACACAACGCTAAATTGTATAGCGACGCAGCGCTATACGATCTTTGCTAAGGGGCCACAGTAAAAAGTTCTAACGAATGCATAGGTCACTGTATGTAGGTCACAATGGATATTAATAATTTAATTATTTCGCGCAAGAAGTATGCACATGTATGTGTGGATTGATGGCAGTGTATAACGTGTACACCTTACTAGGGTTCACCTTTGGTCGGCAACGGGTACGAGGTTACAAGGTCGTAGGTTTGTGAGAGAATCAGAGTGAAAAATTACATCATTTCCTGGAGCTAGGTTAGTATAATGTGGTCACGGGGGGATCTGAAGAATTTGTTGTGTGTTTATGTTTAGTAACATTCAAATGACAGAGTATGGGGCAATATCTATTGACACATATGCCTATATAAATTTGGGGGAAGACTATGACTTGTGATTCGTAAAATTGTCCTTTCGACAGTGTTTTGCATTCAATTCTGTTCGTTTACACGACTCAAAAACAACTTTGACATCCACTTCGGAAGTGGACAATGTTACCTCCGTGATATAGTGAAAGCTTTTTTTATGATACAACCCATTGACTCTGGTCTTGTCTTACAATTGATTTCTTAGGTAGCAAGTAGTACTTTAGTAATAGTACTCGACTCCGTACTAGTACTGCTATAGACAAGTCTCATGGTATTTAGACAATTCACTTTTTGCAGTGCTCATACGTCATCTTTTGACTATTGCAATACATTTGTGTATTACCTTAATCCTGTATATCATAATACAAAATATACAATATAAAGAGTGACAAAAATGAAATCAGTCTACAGAACCTCCGAATACACAGCAAGAAATGCAAATTGACAATAACATTTGCGATCAAAAAAATACATAGGCCTTTCTATTGCAAGTTCACAGCCCGAGTTTTTACCAACCAAGTTTGGAAAACTATGGGAAGCCATAAATGCGAGGCAAAAACAGATAGCCACAGTTTGTAACAATGTTAAACACGAATATTCAAAAATAGTGTTAAGTTTGACGTCTCCCCCTGTGCCCCCCCCCCAGAATTGACGCCCATGAGAGGGCACCCGACTTTATGCAAAATCAGAAGAGGAACTGCCCAAATCATGAATATGCATTAGGTGACTGCTATTTTTACACAAGGTGCATACGCAACGTAAGGCACGCATGCAGCGTCATGCGCACACGACGAAGAAACTGGCGACGTCAGCTCAATGCGTATTCATTAATACTTTGCAGTCGGCCGGCCGGTCGCCCTGACCGAGATGGCGGCTCGCAGTCCCGATGGACCTGACAGGAATTAATAGTTTCGTAAGATCCATCATGTATCATAATTCCACAAAAGTATGTAGAGAATAGGGTAAAATAGTCGTAAAATAGAGGTCTTTTACAACTGAACAATCGCTTCACACAACGTGACCCCATTTGACCTCGACTTCCGGTTCAAAACGGAAGTTGAAAAATTCAAAAATTCATATCTCAAGAACTAATTATACTGTAGTCAAAATGTTTACATCAGGATGTAGGTCCTTGAGCCTTCTCAAACTTTTGCACAGAGATAATATCAATTTGACCTTAACTTCCGGTCGAAATCAGACGTTAAAGCCCACGAGTGTGATTACCCGCGTTTTAACTGTGTACAGTGCAACCGTGTATAGTGCAAAAGCACTGTGGCGGGCCATTCCGCTCGACTGATCACAGGGGGGGGGGGCAAAGTCCATTTGGCATAGGCTATGCATAGAGCTAGGCTGTATGGGCTGTGTTAGTCTAATCCAAGTGTGAGCATTTTTGTCAGATAACAAAAGACACACTTCCAAAGATCACACAACCTTCAAACTAAATTCTGGTTTATTTTTTGACAACCTTCAAACTTCGCACATAGTTAGCTCTTCAATTGTAGAAGACACAGCGTTCTTGACGTCAAAATGACGTAATCAAGTGTTCAATTATATTTAAAAAAATTAATAAATTTGAAAAACTAATAAGTTATGAACCGTGCATCGGATTTTTACAATCTATACATCATCGGAGAGGTCTTCGAAAAATAAACAAACGCTACACATAGTGTGACCTCATTTTTCCATCATGACGTCATCGGGTGTCAAGTTACAGTAATTTAAAGCTTAGTACTTAAAAATCATATCTCCTGAACCGCATGTCATAAAGTTGTATTGTTTGTTTTGTCTTGTAGCTTACACCACTTGTGACATTTTGTTCATACGGAAGACCCAACTCTGACCTTTACTTCCGGTCAAAAATTCAAATAATCATATCTCCTGAACCATATGTCATAAAGTCGTAATGTCTGTGCTGTCTTTTAGCAAACAACACTTGTGACAATTTATTTAGACGCATGACCCCATTTTCACCTTTCCTTCTGGTCCAAACAGGAAGTTCAAATATTAAAAATCATATTTCCTGAACCACATGTCATAAAGTCTTAATCTTTGTGCTGCTTGCTAGGTTAAAACACATTGTGACATTTTATTTGAAGCATGACCCCAATTTGACCTTCCCTTTCGGTCAAAACAGGAAGTTCTAACTATACGAAACTCTAGTCTCTGTTCAAGCTTCTCTTTGTCAGTCTTTAAAACAGCCGTCCATGCAAACCTCGCTAACAATCAATTAACGTCAGGCTTTTAATCATGTGCTTTTTTATAGACTTTTGCTAAAGTGTGTAGCTTGTTAAGCACCCCACAAAACAGTAATAGCACCAAATTTAACTGAATGCAATAGCTCAGGCGTTTACACAACACTGACCCCATTATAATAGCCGAACACCTCAGTGTTTGTTCGTACAAACACTTAAGCTCTAGAAGACCCACATCGAAGACCCACCTGTCAAACACGGGGTCATTTACGCATTATATACTACTAGTATGTCTAGTATGAAAATGCATGCCAACTCGCATTGGCTTTGAATTAGAATGAGCACTGGTCCGTATATCGTTCAGCCTATTCAAGGTTTTGAATGGATGTTTGTTTTCAAATCACACAAAATGTTACACCCGAATCGTTTGGGCCGGTAGATTTGCTCGATGAGTCTTTCTCTACACTATTTTCGAGACAAAACTCTGCAAGGCTCGAAACGTTTAATATGCCATTAAAGGAACATTACAGAATTGATAAGAAAACAACTTGTAAAATATACTTTTTGATCACAGATTTACATAAAACTTACACGGTCTAATGATGATGATAGTAGAAAACTTCCCTTGAAATATTTCTGTCTGAAATGCCATATTTGATGAGAAATGAATAAACTAATTTTGCGATTGGAGTTTATCGCTCAGTGAGCGTTTTATTCATTTGTTGAATCTATATGATTTCATGCAAATGTGTAATCGGTCTTTCACTATTTTCTCGTGACCCAGATGGACGATCGATCTCAAACTTCTACAGGTGTGTCAGTTTATGTATACAGTGGATTACATAAAGTGCTTACATTGCCAGCAACTGTTTTGTTAGCAAAACCAATTCTGCAATGTTCCTTTAATATGCCATTAACTATTTTGTGCGTCTAACACGGGTCAATTTGTTTGCATTAAGCAGTTTGCAACTAAGTTTCTCAAAGTGACGCGTCGGATTTTTTTGTTTAATGAATTGTATATTTGCAGTGTTATCCTGACTCGGGATGATTTGTCTAAGTTTGAACATGTAGATCTCATAGAGTTTACAATATATAATTTTGTTGAGTGAGAATGTCTTGAAAAACACAATTTCCCCTCTTGTGTAGACTTTAAACACTCACCTGTCATTATACTTATGTTGTACGGAAGGCTGCTAACAAGCCCCGCTGACGAAGTACTGATATTAAAATCCTCCTCCAATACGGGTATATATACACTCATAGACTTGTACAAGGCAAACGCAATGAAAAAGACACCACATCTTGAGAGTAAGATCATCCAACGCCACGGGCTCCTTGATGTTCCCATCTTGACGCCCGAAAAAATCGTCACCGTTTTCACGAAAAGCCACCTATCTTTTATTGACAAATTATTGACTGTTACAGGAAGGGGCCTTTATCTCAATAAATGAATTTTACGTTTTCACGAACAGCCATCGGCCCCGAAAACGCATTGCAATACGTTGTAACAGAAGAGCGTAAAATGTGGCAAAAGTTGCTTTTCACGTTTTCACGAACAGCCACAAACCTTCGCGCGCGCGTGATTACGTGACACGCGCGCCCATTTCCTATGTTTAATACGTTATCCGGTGAGGTGTTTAAGTAGGTCATCTCACTTTTTAGTTTTCACGAAGAGCCACGTATCTTTGACTAATTACTACGGCAATTAGCCAATATATCTACAGAAATGAGTCAGTCAATGTAGAGGTTAAACTTATACAGAATCATATGATAGGTTTTTAACTGCAAACCGTGGCTTTAGTATTGCAGATTTTGCAGTTTTAAGCCAAGCATAGCGTAAATTGTAAATCTCAAATAAGTGTTTGGACATAAGTGGCTCTTCGTGAAAACGGTGACAAAATGTCTACCACTTCTTGCTCTGTGTGAACAGCGGGATCCCGCACAAAATAATGTGTGAGCGCGATGTGTGCGTTTGAATGTTGCGAATGTGTGTATTTATGTAGCCCTATGTAGAACTCTTCCATTGTGCTGTAGGCCACCTAGGCCCTAGTTTTGCGCAAGGCGGTCGCAGTTTTCACTCCGAAAAAAAAAACGACGTTAGCGCGGCGTAAAGAAAAACATAAAGGAAAACAAAACTCCACAGCCTTGGTCACGGCTACCTGGGCTCCATGAATGTTGCGAGTTTTTGTAGTTATGTAGCCCTATGTAGGACTCTTCCATTATGCTGTAGGGGTAGGCCCCCTCGGCCCATGATTGTTATGAGTTTGTGTAGCTATGTACCCCAATGTAGGGTCTGATTTAAGTTATTGTTCATTGAACTGAGCAAAAAACACATTTAAAAAACCCTATAATGAACAACTTTTCTTTATACACACCATCAAGTTTTGATTTAAAAGTTACCGGCTACCAGCCAAACTGTAGAGATGTATGATTAAACTTTTATGAACTTGTTTTCAAGTCTGCGATCTCGGTTAGGTACGTTTGTCTGCAAAAGCCTAGTCTTGATTGGCGACGTTCGTTTATTAATACGTTATTTAGTCGCTGATATCACAACACGAATTATGGAGAAGAGATATCTGTATCAAACATCAGATTCTTAGACTTGCCCAGTCCCTCCAACCCAGTGGATGTTGCGCCCTCCATTGCACATCATTGTAATCAAGTGTAGCGTTAGACTGGTGCCCTATCTTTATCCGATTCACGAGCCTCGAAGCATAAGCCACGCAAAATGCATTAAGACTTTAAGAGCAACTTTGGGTGCCGACCTTTCGTCAATTTGCGATTAAAGTTACGCATGCGTGATGTTTTTCATTTGAACGCGTCTAGCGATCGACTAGTCAAACTACATGTAGTTATTAGTCAGTGCATTCCGTTGAGCAGATGATAAGGTTAGCGTTTACGTAACGAAGACAATTCTTGACAGGTCATTTTCATTTTATTACATAATCTATTATTTTCTAATGAACTAAATGAACTATCTCACTGCAAAGATAAATATTTGCTATAGTAAACCATGATTTAACAAACCCGTTATCGTAAAATTACTAATTATTGTGACGTAACTTTCGAATTTGACTTGACTAACAGAGCTCCAGGGCGGAGTTCGAATTCTCCCTCCAAACCACGCAGCGTCTGGCTGATAACATCAAGATCGACTATGGTAAAGTCTAGTCGACTCTTGTCACCCACCCAAACTTGATCATCAGCCAACACACTTACTTATACACTCTTACTTATACGTAAGAATATTAAGGACAGTACGGAAGCTTAAATTGCCATTACGTTACTGACTTACCGAGATAATTTATCTCAGAAACACGGAATATTTTGTTGGAAACATGGAATTCAATGATACCGTATCGTATCCCCGAAACTAGGAATTCAATGAGAAGGTATTTTGGAAACACGGAATTCAATAATAAGGTATCTTGGAAACACCGAATTCAATGATACGGTACCATTGAATTCCATGTTTCCAACAAAATATTCCGTATAACTTTATAACCTTTTATAAAACCCCGCCCACCCTAACTATGACCAATATTGATTCCACTGCTATGTTTCCGCGAGAGAGTCCTACGCAAACCTCGTTACCATTTTTTTGTACGATATCACAGTGATATTGTTCGCTCGACCTCATTTGTCTTATTATTAATTGGTTAAGGCGCTGAGACAACCGAACGAAAAACGGGCCAACGTCGATACCTGTGGGAACGAAGTTCTTCCTCGAGAAAATTAACAGAACCACGCCCACCCTACTCTTAACCCATTGACTCTGGTCTATTTTTACAATGTATTTCTTAAGTAGCAAGTACTTCAGTAATAGTACTCAACTCCGTACTAGATATGATATAGTCAAGTCTCATAGAACCGTGGTATTTAGAAAAATTCACCTTTCGCAGTGCCGATACGTCATATTTAGACTATTTCAATACTACTTTAATCCTGCATATCATAATACAAAAATATACACCATATATAGAGACAAAGATGAAACATACCTACCCCCGAATACACAGCAAGAAATGCAAATTGATAATAACATTTGCGATGAAAATATCTCAGAAAAAATACATAGACTTTTCTATTGCAACGTCACAGCCCGAGTTTTTACCAACCAAGATTGGAAAACTATGGGAAGCCATAAATGCCAGGCAAAAACAGATATCCATAGTTTGTAAACAATGTTAACACAAATACTCACAAATAATGTTAATTTTGACGTCTCCCCTTGTGCCCCCCAGCATTAACGCCCATGAGGGAACCCGACTTGATGCGAAATCAGAAGAGGACTGCCCAAATCATGAATATGCATTAGGTGACTATTATTTTTACACAAGGTGCATACGCAAGGCAAGGCACGCATGCAGCGTCATGCGCACACGACGAAGAAACTGGCGACGTCAGCTCAATGCATATTCATTACTTAGCAGACGGCCGGGCGCCCTGACTTTTCATGATACCAAGATAACGGCTCCCAGTCTCTATGGACATGAGAGGAAATAATAGTTTCGTAATACCCATCATGTATCATAATTCCACAAATGTATGTAGGGAATAGGGTAAAATAGCCGATGTAGACGCAATGCGAAGCCATGGATTCCAACACGGCCTCGTATGACCTTAACTACCGGTCGTAGTCTGACTTTGTGTTTTTTCATAAAAAAAAAAATCAATTTTGGAACATTGAAACTCATAAAAAAAATTGAACCTCCATATCAGGACGACACCAACTTGATGATGTCATGATGACGCCATCAGGTTTCGAATAACAATAAATCAAAGTTTAATATTTAAAGTGTTACTAGAGCGATTTTTGAGAAAGCAGAAACGATTGTAAAACTTGCAGATATGATATTAGACTACTGTTTAATGAGTTAGTTAAATTATTTGGGTTCACAGTTTGTCTGTAATATTGCATAAAAAGGGTCATTATTGGGGATTTGGCAAAACTTGAAAGCATTTTGCCGTTGAGGGCGTTTGATTGGTTAGAAAGACCATGACGTCACAAGGTGGGCAAGGTTGTTGATGGTGTTGCGCAATCACTGACTTAGTGCATGCAAACATGCATCAAAGGCTCGCAGAAGCACAGACATCATGCATGTGAAGTGTAAATAAGACTTTAAAATGCCGAAAACGTGTGCTTTTTGAGTCTGCACAAGGAACAGCGATAAAAACCCTAACCACAGCTTCCGAAATTGTCCGGCTCATTCAGTTATTTAGGAAGAATGGGTACTTTTTGTAAGCTGAAACGTGATCCAACTTCAGCGTTTCGAAGTCGATCGTGTGTAGTCGTACTGACTCACTACTGTGTAAGGTGACCTATGACACCCTGGATAGGCCTACTTCGTCCACACGCCCACACTTCTCACGGATAGTCCAAAGGGGTGCAGTTCAACGTTGAAGGCCACAAAAAATTGCCACAACGTCGTCAGGGAAAAAAGCCGAAAGACAGACAGCGAAAGGGCCAATCGGACGAACGAAAACGAGGAGCTAAATCCCACGGGTAAGTGTTTGGTAGGAAACAGTGGGAAACGGGGGACTGTGCGAGTCGCCAACAATCCGTGTCCGGATACCGGGCAAAACCATTGGGCTGTTTGAAGTGTAAATGATGTTCGCCGTCATGTCAATAAACAATCCCTCTGTAAAATAGAAGTGGCGAGCTTCCCTTTATCCTCATTGATCCTTTCTTTGCCTACACACAAGACATCAACGGAAAATATTTTTTTAATTAAAGTAAGGGGTGGGTGTTCAATCCACTCGAAACCTTTTCATCATGATGACAAATGATATTTGATTTTTGCTCAAAAGAAATCATCATACGTGGTAATCATAATGACTGAAATAATGGTGAGTGGATAGTGGTGAGTGGATTCCCCTTTCAAAAATAAATACCAACTGCCCCCCCCTACAAAAAAAAATTAAAATAAATTTAGAAGAATAAAAAGCAAATTGATTTTTGGGGTAAATTTTTAATTTGTTTTCAATGGAATATTGTGCTTCTTTTAGATGCTAATGGAAATCTTCAAGACTGGAGAAACAACTGATCCATCAAAAGGCGGACTATCAATGACTGGACCTTCACGTGGCGATGAACCCGCATTAACTGCACCAACGGATAGCTTATTGGAAAACATGAAACGGTTAATCTTTTTAGTCTGTATCAAAATTTAGGATTAAAAAAAATTTATCAACTTATGGGATTTAAAAATTGGTTTTGTACAAGGCTGAAAATGACAAGCTAAAGGAATATGCAAATTTTGAAACAGAGATTCTGTGGCACAATAAAAAATTGTATCTACTCTTTTATTAATCTTTCATTTGTTGATGTTCTAACAAATAGATGAAAATAAAACGTTGATCACAACACTTATCTACACGTGTAAAAAATGTACAAATACAAAATCCCATATTTATTAAATGAGGAATAGTAACAATTTGACTTGACTTGCCCTGTGGGCTACTGCAAAATGAAAGTTAATTTCAACCTCTGGACATTTATTTGAATACGTTTTGTAGCCAGTAGGGGGGTAACGTTACGATATGATCACAAAGTGATTATCCGATATGATACGATATGATCAAAATACGACATGATCAAAATGTGTGTAAAACAAACACTACCGTCATAATAAAGTTATCACAATGCTTTATCACAGCATTCCTTTATCATTTTTGTTGTCAATGTATCAATATACCCCTAATAGCATGTGTACTGTAAAATTTCACTCTGACGAGTTACATTGTGTATAAAGGCATACAGAACATCTCTAATTCCAGAAAACTGGAGAAAACACTTTTTATATATGCAAAATCTTTGCTTGCTCTGCAATGCTTGTTTTGATTTCATCAGAATTGCATGTCCATGTCTAAGGTGAAATTAAACAAAATATTTATAAAGAAATGCATGTTCATGAAAAGTGCAGTCACATGGTAGATCAAGAAAAAATGTAATCCAGTTCAGGATAGCTGAAGACTTTGTACAATCTGGGTTTGGATGCATCTGTCGGATTGTATTCATTACACAGGATGAGAGTGGAGCCCGGTTGAATCTTCCCAAATATCCCCAACACCATCTTTTTTACTTGACGATAGGCCACGTACATGTTGATATTTCTTAGAGATTAATGATAAATAAATATATGGAACAAATCAGCACCAAGTGAGAAGATTAAGTATAATTATACCGTTTGTAGCCATTTATTTTGCGGTCAATCCATAAAAGGTAAATTGTATCTACTTGTTCATTACACAAACAATATAATTCACAAATGGATGGACAGTTGTAGGTTCCCTCAAATCTGTGTAATGGATATTTTTCTGATCAGATTCTATGTTCAATTTAATCTTATGCTGTGCAGGTTTACAATCATATGAGTGTTTAAACTACATGATGTAGATGGAATGACAAAAAAAACAATGTTTTTTGTTCAAACTGGTAATAAAAGTTGAGAGTTTTAGCATACAATCACTTTTGTCTTGGAAACACTACTTACTGGTCAAATGTTCCCCATGCTGTAAACCCCATCTCCCATATTGAGCCTGATACTGCAAAGATGCTGTCTGCAAAACTGCTGGATGCACAGCACGCTTCAAACCTAGGTCTATCCCAAGTTGTTGGATGACGGACTGCCACAAGTACACCTGGATCAGGAGGGAGGGGGTGGGGGAGGAAAAATATAATTTAATGTTATCTTCCTATGTGCTGTGGGCAATAGTATGGGGTGGGGTGGTATTATTATTTTTTATTGGGGGGGGGGTTCCTTTATTCTCCAAAGGTTTGTTTTGTGTGTTTTTTGAGTGTGTGTGTGTGTGTGGGGGGGGGGGGGGGTGTATGACCATGATAATTCAAATATCTCTGAATAATTCATCCATACATAAAAGCCACCTAACTATTTCTCCCCCAGATTGTACACACCTTATATATCTAAAGTTAATGTTGACCTTACGATGGGGAATGCGTGCATACAGAACTTGATGTTTGTACTATAACTTAATTAAGGTCATCGGTTATTGAAACTTTATATCAATCACTTTACAGAACAGTACCATAAATTAAGCTGCCAAGAGATATTTGATATTTTCATTTCAGTTTCAAAGTTTTCAACAGGTCGAAATTAAAACTATTTGTTGCTCCATCTTGTTTATTTCACAATTTAAATTTCTTATTTATTAGGCAATGGAATTACACAATCTTGCATGAAAATAAATGCACAACTAAAGGCTCGTATCTGTTCTGTTTACTACTTGGCCAAGCACTACACACTATCGATGTAGTTTCATTGATGTACATGTACATCATGTAAATGTGTGTACTTACTGTACACCCACACAAACATAGTCTGTGTGTAATGCTGGTATAGCGGTACTACTAACTGTAGTCAATCGGCGAACTTCACCACGGCAAATGTTTTGATATCACACACGTTAGTTTAAGTTTCAATGGAATCAAGTCAAATCCTGACTAGGCTGTACATGTATTATGACCCCCTTATCGTTTATAAACAACTCACCAGTCTGTGTTTAAAAGACGATCGTTGTCCTGTTCGGCTTCGTCTTTGCCAGCTGCGTCTTTGTCAGCTGCCTTGGCCTGCCTACCGGGGCGCGCGGGTGGCTCCAGCCGGTAGGGGATTAGACTTGACTCAAGTCCCAATACCGTGCAAGGCCCTTCCTTGCATCATCGTCAGAAAACTATTGTTTTGCGCTCTGCATTCCAAAACCTGTTCCGAGCTACATTTTGTCGGTGAGGGTGCACTGGTAGTATATGTCTGTACTGTGGCTATATGCTGGCGCGTTACAAGTGTGTTGGGGACCTCGCACGAGAAAGGGACTTGAATCAAATCTAGTAGGGGATCTGCACCGCGGATTTCTTTGTCGTCTCTGACGAAATGAAATCGCTAAAATTACTGGCAGAATCACTACCACAGTATCGCTGCTACTGTCATAAATGACTACAATAATCTACTATAATCTTCCCAAGAACTGTCTCTTTCAACCATGGTGGAATTTGTCTGAAAAATCGCCGAACAAGCTTGAGTGCGGGAAAGTACATGACGCTGTTTAGTGTGACAACACAAGACCTACACCACTCTGTGACGTCATGCAGTTGTTCGCAAAAGCTGTGTGCCAGAGACTCTACGTGGGGGGTCTTTTCGCGATTCGGAGTGGCGAGTGCAACAAAATCGGTCTGTAAAAGTCGTTATTTAGGCAAGACTAAAAAGGCCAAATCGTTGGATTTTTTTTATGTGACATAATGAAGTATCATTCTACAGTTTTATTGGATAAGGGAACCGTAGCAAATATCGCTCTAGTAACACTTTAAAGAAATCATAACTCACGAACCACGTGTTGGATTTTTACAATATATACACATCATCGGACAGACAGGTCGTTAAAAGTTCAAAAAACGCTACACAGATCACGACCCCATTTGACCTTGACTTTCGGTTCAGACGGGAAGTTGAAAATGTTCAATTTTTGCATCAGGTTGTAGATCTGTGATCCTGCTCAAACTTTTGCACAGAGATAACATTTTTTTTAAATATATATAAATCTGATCGAGACCGTCATAGCGTAAACGCACAATAGCGTAATTACACACGTACACATACATTTATATTGAACGTGTAGTTCAAGTTTACATCAGCTACATAATTTTACGAATACAATTAGCACCGCTGTTAAATTGCATGTTGCAAACCTAAAGATAATTCATCTAAGATTTGTTTTTCATTTGAACGCGTCTAGACGATCGATTAGTCAAACTAAATGTAGTTATTACTAGTCAATGCATTCCGTTGAGCAGATGTTAAGGTTAACGTTTACGCAAACGAAGCAAATTCTTGATAGGTCATTTTCATTTTCATAACCTACTATTTTATAATAAACTAAATGCACTATCTCACTGCAAAGATAGATAATTGTCATATAACACCAAGATTAAACAAACCCGTTATCGTTAAATTACTCATTGTTGTGACGTAACTTTCGAACTTCTAGTTCTAGTCCGGAGTCGAGTACTATTACTAAAGTACTTGCTACATAAGAAATACATTGTAAAAATAGACCAGAGTCAATGGGTTAAGAGTAGGGTGGGCGTGGTTCTGTTAATTTTCTCGAGGAAGAACTTCGTTCTCATAGTTATCGACGTTGGTCCATTTCTTCGCTCGGTTGTCCCAGTGCCTTAACTAATTAATAACAATTGGATTCGAACACGGCCTAATGCTGAGTCGGTATTAGTCTCAGTGACATCGCTAAAGCTCCCATGGTGATTGATATACCTCCTAGTGTATTGAAGACTGTGATGTAATCGCCAGTCATATCATGGATCCAACCTACGGTAAAGCAGATAATATACACCACAGTTATAAGTCGAGGTATGAGATTGGGAAAACACAGGACCATATTTTTTGCGAACTAAAGGCACGTTTGAATAACCCCTGCCGAAGTTACCTAAGTGAATCAGGCAAGCCTGGAATGTTGCCTCAAGCAGCCATTTTTTGATTACTTTGAAAAACACATCTTTGTGCCATGTCTACCGAATACAACTCCTTTTAATCATAAAAAATACTCACCACACAGAAAAGAACCTGTTAGAAAACCGATGCCTACGCATAGATACATGAAAGCAAAAGCTGTGATCTCTCTTCCATGCGGACATCAGCTGACATAACATAACACAATGGGAGTACAACGCCCAGTCCAAACCCTACGGCAGTAGATACAATAGCGATTGCTGCATAGGACTGCGAGGCTGGCGAGATGAGAAATAAAGTTACACCAACTACGAAGGAAGCCCCTGCGTAAAGATCCGTAGCCCGGACTACTCCACGGTCTACAAGGGTACCGTGCAACAGCCGTCCAATAATAGTTCCCATACTAGTAAAAGCCGCCAGAAGTGAAGCTAATGTTTCTCCGAAGCCAAGAGAAATACCATGGGGAATGAGATACAAGTGCCAACCACTGAAGACTATTCCGCCCAACGTTACGATAAACTGAATCATGACAAAACGTGGCTCATCAACGAATAAACTAAAATCCATCTTCTCTTTAAAAGCATTCCACATTTTACGAATCTTGCTATCTTCCAAGAGTTTATCTGTTGACGAATTTGATCCTGAGTCCTGTACTGGTTTATACTGGTACTCCTGGGGTAGTGGCCTTATGAGTGCACCGAATACGCAGATATGAGCTAAAATGGCACCCATGATCATCAATGCACCTCTCCAACCGTAGATCAGTAAAAGCTGTTCAACCACTGGAGGGAGACTCATCATTCCAATAGCGCCCCCAGTTAAGGTGATCCCGTTAGCTGTGGCAAAATCATCTGGGAAGTACTCTAGCAGTGTCACAGCGGAAACCATGTGCATTGGGGACTGTCCCAAACCTTCAAAAATAAAGAAAAAGACGTTTAAAACTAATAGGCACGACGTATCAGACACGAAGCACCAGCTCAGAGAGTAATGAAGTATAATCGTTATGTTTAACCAAATCTCAAAATAAGATTCAATGATCTCTTATATACTAATGTCAAAGTTTCACACCATTATGGAGGTAGCCTTGATTGCAAGGCTGTGTTTGCTTACTATAAAGCTAAAAATGTGCATAACCACAGCCGCACGAATGCGATGCCCGAATGCAATGCAACTCCTGTTCAGGTCCCCCGACTGTCTTTAAACAGCACACCACGCTCTCACCCAAGGAAGCACACAAACGCTCGTTTCCACAGTCCCCCCCCCCCCACACACACCGCTATTGTCCACACACCGCTATCGCCCACAATCTCACGGGCTAGGATTGTGGGCAATAGCGGTGTGTGGACAATAGCGGTGTGTGTGTGGGGCTGTGTACAGGCGCTGTGTGTGTGCATGGTAAGAGTGCGGTGTTCTATTTTTGTTAGAGTCAGTCGGGGGACTGGGGTTGTATGGCATTCGGGCGGCTGAGGTTTTAGTATTCTTGCTCTATGGTTTTAGCTAGAGTACTTGTCTACACAGCCTTGATATCAAGGCTATTATGGAGGCCATTGGTGGTTGTATGATTGTGAGAAGTGATCCCAGGCCACTCTGCATGCCATGAAACATAAAATACCTACACGCTCAATGTATGGGACATCAATTGCCTTCCCGACCCCCTACCATGTACTTACTTGATAATGTGAGCCACAGTCCGAGTTGTAGTACTGTCTGCGACGAAGCTGCTCCGATGTAACCAGCCGCAGCCAAAAACCCACCAACAATCATCATGGTTCGCCCATCCCATATTTTCAGCAAAACGGCAGAAAGGATAACTAATAACACAGAGGAATACTTTTATATACATTACGTTCGTTAAATAATTAATTACGTTTTGTTTTACGAGGGTTTTAGTCTGTATCCGTAGATATTATCCCCTACCTTTTGTCACGTTAAGTGTTGCCTGATGTGCTACACACGCGGCGGGACGGCGACGGACTGTTTATCCAATACAGCTGGTTAACGTCTGCACGATGTCCACAGAATACAAGTTGGTGTGTGTGGATCGGACTAGACTGACGTTTGTTTATGTCGGTTTTTTGATTTACACGTGAATTTGTGCTTAATTGATATGAAGACTAGATCCTCATGCCTCGCCATTGTTATAATTAATACATAAACTGAGCGCCAGTCTACTTTCAACAATGCGCAACAATGTCACGTAAACTTGACAGTTGAAACGGCTGGAAAAGCGTATACGCTGACCTTTGACCGCGTTTTTGTTTTCTTTCACATTTTTTGTTAATTACGTGATATTTTGATAATTTTTTTTAACAACAAACATCTTAAAATTATTTCCAGTGGTTCCACATAACTAAATTAGAACACGATAAGAACTAAAAGGGTATTATAAGAAGTTCAGATTTAAACATTTTAACCTGGAAAAAATATTGTTTTAATTTTATTAAATGTTTTTTTCGGAAAAAAGTAAAACTTTCATATAAACTGCTGAACTAACTCAAGTTTGCGTTTTTATAAACATAATAATCTAAATCCAACCCGAACAAAATGAACAACACAAAATTTACAGAAAAAATATGTGCTTTATTTTTTAATTTCCCAAAACACGTTTTTTACCAGACAAAGTTCGAAATGCAAGAGTATTTGTACCACACAAAGAATAATAAACATTTTACCCTAATATTTGTAATTTTTATTAGACTTAGTTTTAATTAAGAATGTTTTAACGTTTAATCAGAAAAGAAAAATTTGTACAAGATGAATACCAGAATCATATAACAATTATCATGGTGTAATTCAAGCAATGGTTGATAAATAACTTCATGGAGTACTAAGGGAGGTTTTTCAAAACGTCATTGATATAAATGAGTAACAATTAAAAGTCCAGAAATCTTTATTAGAAGGTACGGGTACTAAAAATACTGTAAATGGCGCAAGGGTCATTTTGAAATCTGAGTCTTGGGATTGGTACGCCAATTGGCGTACCAATCACCCACTCCAATGTAAGGGTAATTTTGAAAACTAAGTCTTGGGAATGGTACGCCAATTGGCGTACCAATCACCCACTCCAATGTAAGGGTAATTTTGAAAACTAAGTCTTGGGAATGGTACGCCAATTGGCGTACCTTTCCTGCCTCTATTGACTTGGTGTTATGTGTGTTTGCTTGTTCCATGGGTTGTGTTGGGTACGCCAATTGGCGTACCTTTCCTGCCTGTATTGACTTGTTCCATGTGCTGTGTTGTGTTGTGTTTTGTACGCCCAAATGACTTCATGTTATGTTTTGAACGATGTCTCTTAGGTTATCTTTAACTACGTAACTGTCATAAATTCATCGTAACTTTTTAATAAATATTTACAACTGATTTATTTATTTCATGTTATGATTTGCTTGCTCTATGGCCTGTGTCGGGTAGGCCTACGCCAACAGGTCCAATACTGCATATTGTGTTGTTTGATAGATTACGCCAGGTGCATATACAAATAAAACATAAAATCTTATTAAAATTTATTATTTGCTCAAGTTGTAATCAAAAGTATGTTTTTTTAGCGTAAATATAGTTATTTTACTGTTTGTAAATGCCAAGTCTCGGAAACTTTGGTTTTCTCTGTGAAATAAACTTGTTGTGAGTAAGAACTTTACAAAATGTATTTTTGTACTGTTATTAACATTGTTTTGTATGTTAGCAAGTACCCAGCATGCACTAACTATGTATTTTATAGGTAAAGTAAGCATTTGGTGAGGAACTATCCTTACAAATGTTTCTTATCGTTATTTCGTGGATAAAATCCGTATGAAGTGATATCCATTTTGAAATAATCAAATATAATGAACTAAAATTAGAACTGTATTTTATGCCGAAAGAACGGAAATTGAGTTTTTCTATTAAAAATAAAAGTTTTTGGAACCATAATATGTTTTTCACGTGAAAAAAGAATATATTGTTTACTTCAGCTCAAATATCTCAGAGTTTTCAATAAAAAAAATGTATTTTACATGTGCTACGTGCGGTTTTATCTTAAAAAAAAAAAAAATGAGGGATTTCTTATAATACCCTTTTAGTTCTTATAGTGTTTTAGGTAAACAGTAAGCAGGTATGTCCCTTTTTAACGAAGAGTGTGACCATACAGCTCAACAGTCAAGGGCAAAACCATACAGGTCTATCGCCTAGGCTTATTACAAGTTATATAAAACCATTGAGGATAAAGGCACACTGATGTCACCGTGATTTGCGTTTATTTTTTTAATATCAACAAGTTGGTGGACAAAGTCCCGGTTATTTTTTTTCTCTGTAATATGTTACCCTGAACAAAAGAGCATGTCTAATATGAAAATCGTTACTGCTGTCTCGCATGAGTACGTGTGGCTTTGAATTGAAATGGGAACTAGTCTGTATCGGTCCGCCTTTCAAGTTTTTACATGACATTTTTAATATTTATGTACATTCGCAATTTAAACCTGACTCAGGATGAGTTGTCTAATTTTGAAAATGTAGATCTCATAGACTTTACAATATAATGTTATAATACTCTCTTGAGTGAGAATGTCGTAAAAAACACAATTCCCCACTTGTATTGACTTTAAACACTAACCTGCTGTTGTACTAATGTTGAACGGAAGGCTGCTAACAAGCCCCGCTGACGAAGTATCGATATCAAAGTCCTCCACCAATACGGGTATAAATACACTCATAGACTTGTACATGCCAAGACTAATGAAACAGACACCAAATCTTGAGAGTAAGATCATCCAACGCCACGGGCTCCTAGATGTTCCCATCTTGACGCCCGTAAATGTCTACCACTTCTTGCTCTGTGTGACCGATGCTGGGCAAATGTTGCGAGTTTGTGTGAATGTAGCATATTCCACGGGGAGGGTCCAATTTGTAGACCTGTTCCGTCCCAACTTGACAATCGTCCCAACTATAGTTGGGACCGGTCACAACTTGAGTGTTACAGTTGGGGCGTCTTAACCATAGAACTTCTACAGTACAATCTGTACTGTACAGGATTTACTGTATTACAGGATAGCCTCCGCGAAAATGATAACCGTGATCGATCGAGGCATTCGTACGTGGGGACTGTTACATGCGGGCGTGAAGCTCCCCCTCAACTAACTGTTCATTATGTTGGTTGTGAGCCAAGTTTTGGCCTTAGAATAGTAGATGCGAGTGAATTTCGTCATGTGGTTTTGTTGTTTTAAATACCGTTGTGGCCAACCTATTCATGAAAGAAAACAACCTAAAGTAAAAAGGAGGTCACAGGAATAACATTTTCCACCTTATTTACCCTGAAAAGTTTTCCTTTTTTTTTAGCAAAAAGAAAGACCTCTTGTACATAACACAGAAACAAAAATCCAACAATTTATTGATTCATAATATAAAAATGTAATTTTTTCCGGGATTCTGCTATCACACACATACAGAGAGCTCCCCTGCTTGCTCCACTGGTACCCTGTACAATTTCCACTGAGACGCCCCAACTTTAACACTCAAGTTGGGACCAGTCCCAACTATAGTTGGTGCGATTGTCATGTTGGGGCGGAACGGACCTATTTAGGAACCATGGAGGTAGAGAAATCTACCGCCATGGTAGGACTCTTTCATGATGAGGGCCCGTATGTAGTGTTCATGCGTTTTGCACATTACCTGTCAAGGTCAACTCTGTATGGTTGCACCCCACTAAATAAGGAGAAAACAGAGCGTCGACGGCCTCGTAGGCCCTGTACGTATAGGCCCACATTAGTATTCTATATTAGACAGATTTGAGAGACTAAGAGAGGTTTACGGTAACACCATGTTAAAATCTCTATTGAGTAACTGTTGGTTCTGATAAGAACCGATTTGAGAGACCAATAGAAGGGGTACAGTGTAAAAGATTTGCCCAATTGTGACCTGGGGGTTGTTGACTTCCAGCTTGAGGTATTTTTGATGATATAATGACCTGAAATAAATGGTCCTATTTTCCAAGAGGTGTAGGGACATTTTTAAAAATTGATGCTCGGACGTTTGGAAAATGACACTGGTGTAGGGGTGTTTTTTATTTGCAGGGAGAATAACTTGACGGGCCTTGGGACTCTCCATATCAAATTGAGCAGAGGATAACAGTTCAGGAGTCAATGGATACATTTCCCTTTACTCTTAAAAAAACTGTGAGACTTCTTAGTATTTTTGTTTTATTATTCTTGAACATTTAGCATTTTGCACTTTATGCTCTGGGAGTTCATTTAGTGTGTGCACCCGTATGGAACCCCTTCCCCGGCCGAGGTTTTTGACATCCCCCACCGAATGTCGTCGTCCATAGAACTTCACTGACTCGGATCGGGATCTCCGGTAGCCGATTGTTCAATTTGTTTTCCACTCGTGGTTTCGCAACAATGGAATTTGAACAAAACGTCAAACGCGCAGGTCCTCTGGTACTTCATTGTTGTCTGACACTGAGAACTATTATATACCTGGTGCGGATCCAGGGTAGGGGTGGGTCCAGGGTAGGGGTGGGGGTAGACGTGTAGATTATGTTCAATGTAGTCAATATTGTATATCAGCCTCTATCGCTACCATGGGAGGCGACGTATCGTATCCAGGATAACATTATTAGAGTCACGCCCACCCTACTCGTAACCCATTGATTCCTGTCTTGTTTACAAATAATTTCTACTTCATCATGTCACTGTTCCCCTAGACTTGGTTCAAGTCGGGTCTCGTGCTAATCGAGTCAATGGCCAAGTCTGCGCCAGAACTATCATTGACCATAGTTGACCATTGACAACTAAGTTAGCCCGAACTCTGTCTAGTCGACGATATTTGGACTACGCTGGTTACCGATAGCCGTTTTCATAGCACAGTGCAGAGTGGACCAATTATCAGAAAAAAAATTATATCGTACGTTGAGAGTGGCCGGCGATTTTTTGTTCATACCACACGCTGACTAGAGGGCCACAATAAAGCGTTCTGACTGGTCCGTTTTTGCACAGTTTGTGCATTTTAAATGAGGTCAACCAAGGAAACCGTTATTACTATACACATGCAGTTGGTACACAACGCTAAATTGTATAGCGACGCAGCGCTATACGATCTTTGCTAAGGGGCCACAGTAAAAAGTTCTAACGAATGCATAGGTCACTGTATGTAGGTCACAATGGATATTAATAATTTAATTATTTCGCGCAAGAAGTATGCACATGTATGTGTGGATTGATGGCAGTGTATAACGTGTACACCTTACTAGGGTTCACCTTTGGTCGGCAATGGGTACGAGGTTACAAGGTCGTAGGTTTGTGAGAGAATCAGAGTGAAAAATTACATCATTTCCTGGAGCTAGGTTAGTATAATGTGGTCACGGGGGGATCTGAAGAATTTGTTGTGTGTTTATGTTTAGTAACATTCAAATGACAGAGTATGGGGCAATATCTATTGACACATATGCCTATATAAATTTGGGGAAGACTATGACTTGTGATTCGTAAAATTGTCCTTTCGACAGTGTTTTGCATTAAATTCTGTTCGTTTACACAACTCAAAAACAACTTTGACATCCACTTCGGAAGTGGACAATGTTACCTCCGTGATATAGTGAAAGCTTTTTTTAATGATACAACCCATTGACTCTGGTCTTGTCTTACAATTTGTTTCTTAGGTAGCAAGTACTTTAGTAATAGTACTCGACTCCGTACTAGTACTGCTATAGACAAGTTTCATGGTATTTAGAGAATTCACTTTTTGCAGTGCTGATACGTCATCTTTTGACTATTGCAATACATTTGTGTATTACCTTAATCCTGTATATCATAATACAAAATATACAATATAAAGAGTGACAAAAATGAAATCAGTCTACAGAACCTCCGAATACACAGCAAGAAATGCAAATTGACAATAACATTTGCGATCAAAAAAATACATAGGCCTTTCTATTGCAACATCACAGCCCGAGTTTTTACCAACCAAGTTTGGAAAACTATGGGAAGCCATAAATGCGAGGCAAAAACAGTTTGTAACAATTTTAAACACAAATACTCAAAAATAGTGTTAAGTTTGACGTCTCCCCCTGTGCCCCCCCCCCCCAGAATTGACGCCCATGAGAGGGCACCCGACTTTATGCAAAATCAGAAGTGGAACTGCCCAAATCATGAATATGCATTAGGTGACTGTTATTTTTACACAAGGTGCATACGCAACGTAAGGCACGCATGCAGCGTCATGCGCACACGACGAAGAAACTGGCGACGTCAGCTCAATGCGTATTCATTAATACGTTGCAGTCGGCCGGCCGGTCGCCCTGACCGAGATGGCGGCTCGCAGTCCCGATGGACCTGACAGGAATTAATAGTTTCGTAAGATCCATCATGTATCATAATTCCACAAAAGTATGTAGAGAATAGGGTAAAATAGTCAAATAGAGGTCTTTTACAACTGAACAATCGCTTCACACAACGTGACCCATTTTGACCTCGACTTCCGGTTCAAAACGGAAGTTGAAAAATTCAAAAATTCATATCTCAAGAACTAATTATACTGTAGTCAAAATGTTTACATCAGGATGTAGGTCCTTGAGCCTTCTCAAACTTTTGCACAGAGATGATATCAATTTGACTTAACTTCCGGTCGAAATCAGACGTTAAAGCCCACGAGTGTGATTACCCGCGTTTTAACTGTGTACAGTGCAACCGTGTATAGTGCAAAAGCACTGTGGCGGGCCATTCCGCTCGACTGATCACAGGGGGGGGGGCAAAGTCCATTTGGCATAGGCTATGCATAGAGCTAGGCTGTATGGGCTGTGTTAGTCTAATCCAAGTGTGAGCATTTTTGTCAGATAACAAAAGACACACTTCCAAAGATCACACAACCTTCAAACTAAATTCTGGTTTATTTTTTGACAACCTTCTAACTTCGCACATAGTTAGCTCTTCAATAGTAGAAGACACAGCGTTCTTGACGTCAAAATGACGTAATCAAGTGTTCAATTATATTTTAAAAAAATTAATAAATTTGAAAAACTAATAAGTTATGAACCGTGCATCGGATTTTTACAATCTATACATCATCGGAGAGGTCTTCGAAAAATAAACAAACGCTACACATAGTGTGACCTCATTTTTTCATCATGACGTCATCGGGTGTCAAGTTACAGTAATTTAAAGCTTAGTACTTAAAAAATCATATCTCCTGAACCGCATGTCATAAAGTTGTATTGTTTGTTTTGTCTTGTAGCTTACACCACTTGTGACATTTTGTTCATACGGAAGACCCAACTCTGACCTTTACTTCCGGTCAAAAATTCAAATAATCATATCTCCTGAACCATATGTCATAAAGTCGTAATGTTTGTGCTGTCTTTTAGCAAACAACACTTGTGACAATTTATTTAGACGCATGACCCCGTTTTCACCTTTCCTTCTGGTCCAAACAGGAAGTTCAAATATTATAAATCATATTTCCTGAACCACATGTCATAAAGTCTTAATCTTTGTGCTGCTTGCTAGGTTAAAACACATTGTGACATTTTATTTGAAGCATGACCCCAATTTGACCTTCCCTTTCGGTCAAAACAGGAAGTTCTAACTATACGAAACTCTAGTCTCTGTTCAAGCTTCTCTTTGTCAGTCTTTAAAACAGCCGTCCATGCAAACCTCGCTAACAATCAATTAACGTCAGGCTTTTAATCATGTGCTTTTTTATAGACTTTTGCTAAAGTGTGTAGCTTGTTAGGCACCCCACAAAACAGTAATAGCACCAAATTCAACTGAATGCAATAGCTCAGGCGTTTACACAACACTGACCCCATTATAATAGCCGAACACCTCAGTGTTTGTTCGTACAAACACTTAAGCTCTAGAAGACCCACATCGAAGACCCACCTGTCAAACACGGGGTCATTTACGCATTATATACTACTAGTATGTCTAGTATGAAAATGCAGCCAACTCGCTTTGGCTTTGAATTAGAATGAGCACTGGTCCGTATATCGTTCAGCCTATTCAAGGTTTTGAATGGATGTTTGTTTTCAAATCACACAAAATGTTACACCCGAATCGTTTGGGCCTGTAGATTTGCTCGATGAGTCTTTCTCTACACTGTTTTCGAGACAAAACTCTGCAAGGCTCGAAACGTTTAATATGCCATTAAAGGAACATTACAGAATTGATAAGAAAACAACTTGTAAAATATACTTTTTGATCACAGATTTACATAAAACTTACACGGTCTAATGATGATGATAGTAGAAAACTTCCCTTGAAACATTTCTGTCTGAAATGCCATATTTGATGAGAAATGAATAAACTAATTTTGCGATTGGAGTTTATCGCTCAGTGAGCGTTTTATTCATTTGTTGAATCTATATGATTTCATGCAAATGTGTAATCGGTCTTTCCCTATTTTCTCGTGACCCAGATGGACGATCGATCTCAAACTTCTACAGGTGTGTCAGTTTATGTATATAGTGGATTACATAAAGTGCTTACATTGCCAGCAACTGTTTTGTTAGCAAAACCAATTCTGCAATGTTCCTTTAATATGCCATTAACTATTTTGTGCGTCTAACACGGGTAAATTTGTTTGCATTAAGCAGTTTGCAACTAAGTTTCTCAAAGTGACGCGTCGGATTTTTTTGTTTAATGAATTGTATATTTGCAGTGTTATCCTGACTCGGGATGATTTGTCTAATTTTGAACATGTAGATCTCATAGAGTTTACAATGTATAATTTTGTTGAGTGAGAATGTCTTGAAAAACACAATTTCCCCTCTTGTGTAGACTTTAAACACTCACCTGTCATTATACTTATGTTGTACGGAAGGCTGCTAACAAGCCCCGCTGACGAGGTACTGATATTAAAATCCTCCTCCAATACGGGTATATATACACTCATAGACTTGTACAAGGCAAACGCAATGAAAGAGACACCACATCTTGAGAGTAAGATCATCCAACGCCACGGGCTCCTTGATGTTCCCATCTTGACGCCCGCAAAAATCGTCACCGTTTTCACGAAGAGCCACCTATCTTTTATTGACAAATTATTGACTGTTACAGGAAGGGGCCTTTATCTCAATAAATGAATTTTACGTTTTCACGAACAGCCATCGGCCCCGAAAACGCATTGCAATACGTTGTAACAGAAGAGCGTAAAATGTGGCAAAGGTTGCTTTTCACGTTTTCACGAACAGCCACATACCTTCGCGCGCGCGTGATTACGTGACACACGCGCCCATTTCCTATGTTTAATACGTTATCCGGTGAGGTGTTTAAGTAGGTCATCTCACTTTTTAGTTTTCACGAAGAGCCACGTATCTTTGACTAATTACTACGGCAATTAGCCAATATATCTATAGTCTTGGTTAAGACCTTCTCTTGTTGATTTATCACAGTTTTCCCCACGAGAGGGCGCTACCATTCACGAACTGCTCTCACAACACGAACCGCTCCAAGAGAAGGTCTTGGGAAACTCTCATTCATCGCTACCGAATCCGGTAGCAAACCACTGCGCATGCGTCAGTTTGATGATGACGTAACTAGCAATGAATGTATTACGCATACGGTGCACGAGAAGCAACTCTGAGAGTACACACGCAGAATAGACTGGTCGGATATAGATTGAATGGTGCGAAGTGCCTGGCTAAAAGGTACACGATTGTGTGGAGCACAGCTCTATACTCCGACAGTGGTGTGGAGCCCCGGCGGCCGCGACCGGCGCGGTGTGTTACGTGTAAAAGGTGTATGAAGCTCAGCTGAGCACTCGTAGCGACGTAGCCGTGATCGATGGTGTTTGATTTGTAACCTATAAATAATCACTTGTAGAAAATATTTCTTTGCTGATTTCCCTTGTTCTGTGTTTTCAACACTTAGTGTACAGTCTAAAGTGGATAAGTGGATTAAATCTACCATGAAGGATTTAGCACGCCATCACAGTACACACAACTCTGATGCTAGCGAAGTAGCTAGCACTGATACATTTCTTCATGGAATGGACATTTGGCTTGGGAGAGCCAGCTGTTACAATACAGAAAGGACACAAAGAGCAAAAGGCTAAAAATAATACACTAAAGAAAAGAATGTAACACAAGTGTTATGATTTTGTTATTTATTAACTTTTGCAAAATAAATGTGATTAAAAGGAACAATTAGCAACACATCATTCTTCCTTCTTTAGTCTGAATTCAAAAGATTTGTTTTGCCCTTGAAAAATCAGAAAAGTGTTGATTAAATAGCCTGAAAATGTATAAAGTCAACAGCATGTGTACATCTAGGTTAGCCCTTACCCAATAAAATGCCCTTCTTTTTCCTAGGACCAAGTAAAATGCCTCAGTGAAAAATCTAAAATAATTTTTGTATATTCTTTGTGTAGGCCTACATGTTAACACAAAGTAGGCCTGTAACTTAAAAGGCAACTTTGTAGGGTTTTTGCTATTATGATTGAATCTGTCCAGGATATGTGTGGCCATTGCAACCTTCCAAGTGGCAACCTTTGTTGAGTCACTTTATAAATTTGAAGGTCATTGCACATGTCAAGGGTACTTGAATGATCCAGTCATTTTGATATACAATAGTACTTGGCTATGCATTCATTTGTTTAAGACGTGCATAAATAAACTCCTTGGCAATAGCACCTTGATAGAATGTAAGCCCCAGATTATAGAATTGCAAACCAAACAAAATGTGACCCTTTCCTGTAAATACTGACATTATTTTGTATTCTTGTAATTGTTTTCTCATCCAAACAAATACACGTAACTTGTGTTTTCATTGAATTTTGCAACATTGTTTCATCTTTGGGGTTTACTATCTACCTTTAAAACGCACGTTTTGCTCCCAATGCCACACAGTCAATGCTTTGCCCGGCAGTTCCACACCCCACCCCTGGTTTTAGAGTTACATGTACAGAGTACATACATACTGCACATGTATTTTGTTTTTTGATCACAAGTAAATTAATAACAACACATTCTGAAGGATCAACAAGTATGTACAAAATATGTGAAATAATTATTTACACTTGTTTATTCATCATTTTCTTTTCAATGTTCAATCATTTAAACATACTGTACAGTACTTACAAAAAAATTAGGTTCAAAAAAATGATGCTGAGCAGCGTTCTTTTGGTTCCATGGCAAAGGGCATTTTAAAACAGCAAAGGACCAGTCAAAATTCACCCAAAGAATTCCAAGCATCCATATTTAATACAGCATAGGGCCTAGTGAACTAAAGCCGTTGATTTTCAAGTACTGTACATTGTATTCTTAACTGAACCAATAGTTACAGGCTACATACTTTGTTGTTAACATCATAAAAAACACCTTAACAAAAACTTAGTTTTTGAACTATATGGCTATAAGTATGGTAGATCTTGAAGAGGAGACGATCAGACGATAAATGATTAAACTATCGAGTAGTATGCCTAATGGTTCATATCAGTCAGCATCAACTCAAAATGCACGGAACTCATCAAAAGTTTGATGTAAAATTGTAATGGAAACATTTTGAAATTAATATCATAAAAACGAAATGTTTCATTAAAACAGGACATGATTTCCTTAGATCTCAATGACCAGTATTCATTAAGTGTATTGCAACATACAAATAAAATTACCAAAACACCATGATGCCTGAAAAAGGCTTCATGCCTGAAGACTTTCTCAGATTTAAATCGTTTGGTGAAAAATTACCTTATTTCTTTAAAACTACACTACTTTCAGGGGTGTCATTTCTGAAAATGTATAATATCAACAGCTTTCCACTGCCATTAACCAAGTAAACATTAATAACATGTTTTGTGGGGAAAAAGTATCTCAACTTATTGTATGAAGGATATTGAACTTGATACAAATAATGTTTTAATATTCATTATGGATAATGACAATGTTTACATGTACAAAGATTGTTATTTGACCTCTCTCAATAATGCATTTTGATGACATAAACACAATAAATCTGTAGTGTTTACATCACCTACTTTACAAAACTCAACAGGTAATCATTCATTTACTGTACCTTGAATTTTACTTGGACTTGTGTTATTTCAGAAAGAATTTCAAGAACACTCCTTTTTGGAATGTCAAGTGAAAAGTGATGAAAATTTAATTAAATTCAAAAATTAGTTAGTGGCCTGAACAGAACCCGCATTTACGTCTCTCTGTACTCCCTCCTCGGTATTTGTGTGATACATATTAAAGTACTTGTGAAGTTCATGTGCAGCATTGAGCAAAACAGTGCATACAGTTGGCTGACCTGCTTCCGTGACTGGCAACGAATGATGACCCTTTCAGTTGACCTTTGTTTGTCCTTGACTTCTTTGAAAAGCCACTCCAAAATTTCATCCCATCTTTTTGAAGGTACTTTCTCCATACTTAATATTATTCCTTTCGGGACTTTCCTCAATCAATCCGTAATTGTGCATGGATAGGCTCTCCACAACTATCTGCCTAACAGTTTTTGTAGCTGTTGCAGTTATAGCAATAATTGGTGTTGACAGCTACAACGTAGAACGAATTTCTCCTAATTGACCATAGCATTTTCGGAATACTGCACTTTCTCCAGATGAGTGACCCCTGTACACAGATAGAAACAAAAGTAAAACAAAAATTACTAAAAGTTATAATAATTGCATCTGTAAATTTCTTGCACTCCAAAATTGCAAAGACTAAAGAGAACCAACTGATTTCTTTGCTGCGTTAGTGTACAGTTAGTTTTTTCTTGCATAAACTTGGGACCAAAGGGAATGGCAAGGAAGCCAAGTGGACTATAATGTGAAGACATATACGTGTAAATTAGACCCAGTAATTCTGGGGGGCTGTACTCCTTTTTTCGAAAGTCAACTCAACTCGTACCCTCAACATTGTACCAAAGTCAACTTGTACCCAAGTTAACTCGTACCCAGGTCAATTCGTACCCAAGTCAACTCGTACCCATGTTAACTCATGCCTAAGGGAACCTGTATCCAGGTTAACTCGTACCCAAGTCAACTTAACTCGTACCCAAGTCAACTTAACTCGTACCCAAGTCAACTTGGGTACGAGTTGACTTGGGTACGAGATAACCCAAATTCAGTAATAAATAACCTAATATTTATTATATCCACCAATGACCAACAATTCCTTCACATGCTTCACAAGGTGTCAACTATGATGACCGAGTTTTTTAATTTGATATTACTACAGTATAAGAAATACAATAAATAACATTCGTGATTCTTGAGAACATGATTGGCCGGAGGATACTTACCATTTGGATACAATGATTCTCATCAATTCATTGAACACAGCCGAACATCTCGATTTCACTGCTTTAATACTAGTTCCTTCCCTCTTGGCCCACAGAGTGTTTCGGGACTAGCAAAAATTACCTCTGAGTCTGAGGTGATGTCTGCGGCATTAAGGCCAATTTTCGTAACTCTATCTAACTGGTCAACTGCCGGTGCCTTCAGTAGAAGAACGACGAACACCAGAGCTTTGTCGTGAATTTCGCCAGTCCAAACGGTCAGCCATTTTCTACGCAAAATAGCTGTGCCTGTAGCATGCCCACGCGAAACACGTACATGTACACAAACAAAGATTATGCAACACACAGCACAACACTTCTGCACGGTTTTACAACGTAAATATGTACAGCCTTCCACGTGTTAATAGTATTATAGCATAAAACTGTTGACGTCTGGGTTCTAGACTGCTACTACATATGCAAAACAAAACGTCACATTTATTTCCATATTCAACAGGTTATGCTAAACACTATGCGCACGCATGACCTAACGAATGAGAGTTTCCCAAGACCTTCTCTTGGAACGGTTCGTGTTGTGAGAGCAGCTCGTGAATGGTAGCGCCCTCTCGTGGGGAAAACTGTGATAAATCAACAAGAGAAGGTCTTAACCAAGACTAATATATCTACAGAAATGAGTTAGTCAATGTAGAGGTTAAACTTATACAGAATCATATGATAGGTTTTTAACTGCAAACCGTGGCTTTAGTATTGCAGATTTTGCAGTTTTAAGCCAAGCATAGCGTAAATTGTAAATCTCAAATAAGTGTTTGGACATAAGTGGCTCTTCGTGAAAACGGTGACGAAATGTCTACCACTTCTTGCTCTGTGTGAACAGCGGGATCCCGCACAAAATAATGTGTGAGCGCGATGTGTGCGTTTGAATTTTGCGAATGTGTGTATTTATGTAGCCCTATGTAGAACTCTTCCATTGTGCTGTAGGCCACCTAGGCCCTAGCCTTGCGCAAGGCGGTCGCATTTTACTCCGAAAATTAGCACAGCGTAAAGAAAAACATAAAGGAAAACAAAACTCCACAGCCTTGGTCACGGCTACCTGGGCTCCATGAATGTTGCGACTTTTTGTAGTTATGTAGCCCTATGTAGGACTCTTCCATTATGCTGTAGGGGTAGGCTCTCTCGGCCCATGAATGTTGCGATGATGTAGGGGTAGGCCCCCTCGGTCCATGATTGTTATGAGTTTGTGTAGCTATGTACCCCTATGTAGGGTCTGATTTAAGTTATTGTTCATTGAACTGAGCAAAAAACACATTTTAAAAACCCTATAATGAACAACTTTTCTTTATACACACCATCAAGTTTTGATTTAAAAGTTACCGGCTACCAGCCAAACTGTAGAGATGTTTGTTAAACTTTTGTGAACTTGTTTTCAAGTCTGCGATCTCGGTTAGGTACGTTTGTCTGCAAAAGCCTAGTCTTGATAGGCGACGTTCGTTTATTAATACGTTATTTAGTCGCTGATATCACAACACGAATTACTGGAGAAGAGATATCTGTATCAAACATTCTTAGACTTGCCCAGTCCCTCCAACCCAGTGGATGTTGCGCCCTCCATTGCACATCATTGTAATCAAGTGTAGCGTTAGACTGGTCCCCTATCTTTATCCGATTCACGAGCCTCGAAGCATAAGCCACGCAAAATGCATTAAGACTTTAAGAGCAATTTTGGGTGCCGACCTTTCGTCAATTTGCGATTAAAGTTACGCATGCGTGATGTTTTTCATTTGAACGCGTCTAGCGATCGACTAGTCAAACTACATGTAGTTATTAGTCAGTGCATTCCGTTGAGCAGATGATAAGGTTAGCGTTTACGTAACGAAGAAAATTCTTAACTGGTCATTTTCATTTTATTACATAATCTCTTATTTTCTAATGAACTAAATGAACTATCTCACTGCAAAGATAAATATTTGCTACAGTAAACCATGATTAAACAAACCCGTTATCGTAAAATTACTAATTATTGTGACGTAACTTTCGAATTCGACTTGACTAACAGAGCTCCAGGGCGGACCACGCAGCGTCTGGCTGATAACATCAAGATCGACTATGGTAAAGTCTAGTCGACTCTTGTCACCCACCCGAACTTGATCATCAGCCAACACACTAGACTGGTACTCTGTACTTATACGTAAGAATATTAAGGACACTACGGAAGCTTAAATTGCCATTACGTTACTGACTTACCGAGATAATTTATCTCAGAAACACGGAATATTTTGTTGGAAACATGGAATTCAATGATACCGTATCGTATCCCCGAAACTAGGAATTCAATGAGAAGGTATTTCGGAAACACGGAATTCAATAATTTAAGGTATCTTGGAAACACCGAATTCAATGATACGGTATCATTGAATTCCATGTTTCCAACAAAATATTCCGTATAACCTTATAACCTTATATAAAACCACGCCCACCCTAATTATGACCAATATTGATTCCACTGCTATGTTTCCGCGAGAGAGTCCTACGCTAACCTCGTTACCATTTTTTTGGTACGATATCACAGTGATATTGTTCGCTCGACCTCATTTGTCTTATTATTAATTGGTTAAGGCGCTGAGACAACCGAACGAAAAACGGGCCAACGTCGATACCTGTGGGAACGAAGTTCTTCCTCGAGAAAATTAACAGAACCACGCCCACCCTACTCTTAACCCATTGACTCTGGTCTACTTTTACAATGTATTTCTTAAGTAGCAAGTACTTCAGTAATAGTACTCGACTCCGTACTAGATATGATATAGTCAAGTCTCATAGAACCGTGGTATTTAGAAAAATTCACCCTTTGCAGTGCCGATACGTCATATTTAGACTATTTCAATACTACTTTAATCCTGCATATCATAATACAAAAATATACACCATATATAGAGACAAAGATGAAATATACATACCCCCGAATGCACAGCAAGAAATGCAAATTGATAATAACATTTGCGATGAAAATATCTCAGAAAAAAATACATATAGACTTTTCTATTGCAACGTCACAGCCCGAGTTTTTACCAACCAAGATTGGAAAACTATGGGAAGCCATAAATGCCAGGCAAAAACAGACGTCTCCCCTTGTGCCCCCAGCATTAACGCCCACGAGGGAACCCGACTTGATGCGAAATCAGAAGAGGACTGCCCAAATCATGAGTATGCATTAGGTGACTATTATTTTTACACAAGGTGCATACGCAAGGCAAGGCACGCATGCAGCGTCATGCGCACACGACGAAGAAACTGGCGACGTCAGCTCAATGCATATTCATTACTTTGCAGACGGCCGGGCGCCCTGACTTTTCACGATACCAAGATAGCGGCTCCCAGTCTCTATGGACCTGAGAGGAATCAATAGTTTCGTAATACCAATCATGTATCATAATTCCACAAATGTATGTAGGGAATAGGGTAAAATAGCCGATGTAGACGCAATGCGAAGCCATGGATTCCAACACGGCCTCGTATGACCTGAACTACCGGTCGTAGTCTGACTTTGTGTTTTTTCATAAAAATAAAAAAATCAATTTTGGAACATTGAAACTCATAAAAAAAATTGAACCTCCATATCAGGACGACACCAACTTGATGATGTCATGATGACGCCATCAGGTTTCGAATAACAATAAATCAAAGTTTAATGTTTAAAGAAATCATAACTCACGAACCACGTGTTGGATTTTTACAATATACACATCATCGGACAGCCAGGTCGTTAAAAGTAAAAAAAAAAAAAAAAACGCTACACAGATCACGACCCCATTTGACCTTGACTTTCGGTTCAGACGGGAAGTTGAAAATGTTAAATTTTTGCATCAGGTTGTAGATCTGTGATCCTGCTCAAACTTTTGCACAGAGATAACATTTATATATATAATATATATATATATATAAATCTGATCGAGACCGTCATAGCGTAAACGCACAATAGCGTAATTACACACGTACACATACATTTATATTGAACGTGTAGTTCAAGTTTACATCAGCTACATAATTTTTTAAGAGTAGGGTGGGCGTGGTTCTGTTAATTTTCTCGAGGAAGAACTTCGTTCTCATAGTTATCGACGTTGGTCCATTTCTTCGCTCGGTTGTCCCAGTGCCTTAACCAATTAATAACAATTGGATTCGAACACGGCCTAATGCTGAGTCGGTATTAGTCTCAGTGACATCGCTAAAGCTCCCATGGTGATTGATAGACCTCCTAGTGTATTGAAGACTGTGATGTAATCCCCAGTTATATCATGGATCCAACCTACGGTAAAGCAGATAATATACACCACAGTTATAAGTCGAGGTATGAGATTGGGAAAAACACAGGACCATATTTTTTGCGAACTAAAGGCACGTTTGAATAACCCCTGCCGAAGTTACCTAAGTGAATTAGGCAAGCCTAGAATGTTGCCTCAAGCAGCCATTTTTTGATTACTTTGAAAAACACATCTTTGTGCCATGTCTACCGAATACAACTCCTTTTAATCATAAAAGATACTCACCACACAGAAAAGAACCTGTTAGAAAACCGATGCCTACGCATAGATACATGAAAGCAAAAGCTGTGATCTCTCTTCCATGCGGGACATCAGCTGACATAACAAAACACAATGGAAGTACAACGCCCAGTCCAAACCCTACGGCAGTAGATACAATAGCGATTGCTGCATAGGACTGCGAGGCTGGCGAGATGAGAAATAAAGTTACACCAACTACGAAGGAAGCCCCTGCGTAAAGATCCGTAGCCCGGACTACTCCACGGTCTACAAGGGTACCGTGCAACAGCCGTCCAATAATGGTTCCCATACCAGTAAAAGAGGCCAGAAGTGAAGCTAATGTTTCTCCGAAGCCAAGAGAAATACCATGGGGAATGAGATACAAGTGCCAACCACTGAAGACTATTCCGCCCAACGTTACGATTAACTGAATCATGACGAAACGTGGCTCATCAACGAATAAACTAAAATCCATCTTCTCTTTAAAAGCATTCCACATTTCACAAATCTTGCTATCTTCAAAGAGTTTATCTTTTGGCGAATTTGATCCTGAGTCTTGTATTGGTTTATACTGGTACTCCTGGGGTAGTGGCCTTATGAGTGCACCGAATACGCAGATATGAGCTAAAACTGCACCCATGATCATCAATGCACCTCTCCAACCGTAGATCAGTAAAAGCTGTTCAACCACTGGAGGGAGACTCATCATTCCAATAGCGCCCCAAGTTAAGGCGACCCCGTTAGCTGTGGCAAAATCATCTGGGAAGTACTCTAGCAGTGTCACAGCGGAAACCATGTGCATTGGGGACTGTCCCAAACCTTCAAAAATAAAGAAAAAGACGTTTAAAACTAACAGGCACGACGTATCAGACACGAAGCACCAGCTCAGAGAGTAAATATAGATTGAAGAATATTCGTTATTTTTAACCAAATCTCAAAATAAGATTCAATGATCTCTTATATACCAATGTCAAAGTTGCACACCATTATGGAAGCCATTGGTGGTTGTATGATTGTGAGAATTGATCCCAGGCCACTCTGCATGCCATGAAACATAAAATACTTACACGCTCAATGTATGGGACATCAATTGCCTTCCCGACCCTCTACCATGTACTTACTTGATAATGTGAGCCACAGTCCGAGTTGTAGTACTGTCTGCGACGAAGCTGCTCCGATGTAACCAGCCGCAGCCAAAAACCCACCAACAATCATCATGGTTCGCCCATCCCATATTTTCAGCAAAACGGCAGAAAGGATACCTAACACAGAGGAATACTTTTATATACATTATGTTCCTCAAATAAGTTTGAAATGGAAACAAAATATTTTGCTACAGCCTTGAGATTGTTTGCCGGGGTATTTATTTCTTCTAATGTTCGGACTATTTCAAATTTGAAGTTAACAAATGTTAAGAAAGAAAAGCTAAAAAAGGGGTCTTTATAAAACTCCAAAACAAATTATTGTTGTTGTTTTCCTGTGCATTTTTTTTCATTGGTCCTTTTCTCTTTCTGTTTATACATTTCTTCTCTTCGTTTATTTATATTTGAAGTTGGTTTCTTTAGCCTTCAATGTTCTGACGTGCTGCATCTCGGCATGTAAATTTGGCTGTGTAGAATAAATTCTCCTCAAAATATCTGCATTTATACAGGCAAGTATGCCTACGAATCAGAAAGCACATTTTGAATTTGACTGCAAACACTTGGAAAATGTTTGCTCATTGATCAAGTTGAATGGTTGACAAGCTCTTGCTGCTGGCTTTTACGAAGTTGAATGAGTCTTGTGGCCTAATGAAATTGGACGATCTTATTTGATCAGTGAATGTTAAACTGGTGAAATTGAATTACTCAATTTGACTGTTGAATGCTGATTCACGGAGCATTCGTTTTCACACGAAACTGATTGAGCCAGGTGTTAAAATGAATGGATTTTTGTTGAAACTGGCCGGGAAAAACTTATACCTTTAGCTGCCGTTTATGGTGCTATAACACTATTTGAGACGTTAGAAAATTAAAAATTAATAAATAAAATTCCGGGCACTATTGCGATTTCAAGATGGTGTCCAAAATAGCGACCAAAATAGAAATAATACAATGTATAAAAAAAAAATTAAAAAAATATTTTAGGTTATTAAAACCATCCAAGCCTATAGGCTTATATCAAGCTATAATTCCATAAACGATTAAGGCACACGGACGTCACCGTGATTTGCGTTTAATTTTAATAACAACAAGTTGTTGACTCAAGGTCCCGATCGTTTTTCCTCAGCATATGAACAAAAGAGTATGTCTAGTATGAAAATCTCTTCTGCGTATTGGCTTTGAATTAGAATGAGCACTGGTCCGTATATCGTTCAGCCTATTCAAGGTTTTGAATGGATTTTTTTTTTATCAAATCACACAAAATGTTACACCCGAATCGTTTGGGCCTGTAGATTTGCTCGATGAGACTTTCTCTACACTATTTTCGAGACAAAACTCTGCAAGGGTCGAAACGTTTAATATGCCATTAAAGGAACATTACAGAATTAATAGGAAAACAACTTGTAAAATATACTTTTTGATCACAGATTTACATAAAACTTACACGGTCTAATGATGATGATAGTAGAAAACTTCCCTGGAAATATTTCTGTCTGAAATGCCATATTTGATGAGAAATGAATAAACTAATTTTGCGATTGGAGTTTATCGCTCAGTGAGCGTTTTATTCATTTGTTGAATCTATATGATTTCATGCAAATGTGTAATCGGTCTTTCACTATTTTCTCGTGACCCAGATGGACGATCGATCTCAAACTTCTACAGGTGTGTCAGTTTATGTATATAGTGGATTACACAAAGTGCTTACATTGCCAGCAACTGTTTTATTAGCAAAACCATTTCTGCAATGTTCCTTTAATATGCCATTAACTATTTTGTGCGTCTAACACGGGTCAATTTGTTTGCATTAAGCAGTTTGCAACTAAGTTTCTCGAAGTGACGCGTCGGATTTTTTGTTTAATGTTTGTATATTTGCAGTGTTATCCTGACTCGGGATGATTTGTCTAATTTTGAACATGTAGATCTCATAGAGTTTACAATATATAATTTTGTTGAGTGAGAATGTCTTGAAAAACACAATTTCCCCTCTTGTATAGACTTTAAACACTCACCTGTCATTATACTTATGTTGTACGGAAGGCTGCTAACAAGCCCCGCTGACGAAGTACTGATATTAAAATCCTCCTCCAATACGGGTATAAATAAACTCATGGACTTGTACAAGCCAAAAGCAATGAAAGAGACACCACATCTTGAGAGTAAGATCATCCAACGCCACGGGCTCCTTGATGTTCCCATCTTGATGCCCGCAAAAATGTCTATCACTTCTTGCTCTGTGTGAACAGCGGGATCCCGCACAAAATAATGTGTGAGCGCGATGTGTGCGTTTGAATTTTGCGAATGCGTGTATTTATGTAGCCCTATGTAGAACTCTTCCATTGTGCTGTAGGCCACCTAGGCCCTAGCCTTGCGCAAGGCGGTCGCAGTTTACTCCGAAAATTGGCGCAGCGTAAAGAAAAACATAAAGGAAAACAAAACTCCACAGCCTTGGTCACGGCTACCTGGGCTCCATGAATGTTGCGAGTTTTTGTAGTTAAGTAGCCCTATGTAGGACTCTTCCATTATGCTGTAGGGGTAGGCTCTCTCGGACCATGAATATTGCGATGATGTAGGGGTAGGCCCCCCTCGGCCCATGATTGTTATGAGTTTGTGTAGCTATGTACCCCTATGTAGGGTCTGATTTAAGTTATTGTTCATTGAACTGAGCAAAAAACATACTTTAAAAACCCTATAATGAACAACTTTTCTTTATACACACCATCAAGTTTTGATTTAAAAGTTACCGGCTACCAGCCAAACTGTAGAGATGTATGTTAAACTTTTATGAACTTGTTTTCAAGTCTGCGATCTCGGTTAGGTACGTTTGTCTGCAAAAGCCTAGTCTTGATTGGCGACGTTCGTTTATTAATACGTTATTTAGTCGCTGATATCACAACACGAATTACTGGAGAAGAGATATCTGTATCAAACATCAGATTCTTAGACTTGCCCAGTCCCTCCAACCCAGTGGATGTTGCGCCCTCCATTGCACATCATTGTAATCAAGTGTAGCGTTAGACTGGTCCCATATCTTTATCCGATTCACGAGCCTCGAAGCATAAGCCACGCAAAATGCATTAAGACTTTAAGAGCAATTTTGGGTGCCGACCTTTCGTCTATTTGCGATTAAAGTTACGCATGCGTGATGTTTTTCATTTGAACGCGTCTAGCGATCGACTAGTCAAACTACATGTAGTTATTAGTCAGTGCATTCCGTTGAGTAGATGATAAGGTTAGCGTTTACGTAACGAAGACAATTCTTGACAGGTCATTTTCATTTTATTACATAATCTATTATTTTCTAATGAACTAAATGAACTATCTCACTGCAAAGATAAATATTTGCTATAGTAAACCATGATTAAGCAAACCCGTTATCGTAAAATTACTAATTATTGTGACGTAACTTTCGAATTTGACTTGACTAACAGAGCTCCAGGGCGGAGTTCGAATTCTCCCTCCAAACCACGCAGCGTCTGGCTGATAACATCAAGATCGACTATGGTAAAGTCTAGTCGACTCTTGTCACCCACCCGAACTTGATCATCAGCCAACACACTAGACTGGTACTCTGTACTTATACGTAAGAATATTAAGGACACTACGGAAGCTTAAATTGCCATTACGTTACTGACTTACCGAGATAATTTATCTCAGAAACACGGAATATTTTGTTGGAAACATGGAATTCAATGATACCGTATCGTATCCCCGAAACTAGGAATTCAATGAGAAGGTATTTCGGAAACACGGAATTCAATAATTTAAGGTATCTTGGAAACACCGAATTCAATGATACGGTATCATTGAATTCCATGTTTCCAACAAAATATTCCGTATAACCTTATATAAAACCCCGCCCACCCTAACTATGACCAATATTGATTCCACTGCTATGTTTCCGCGAGAGAGTCCTACGCTAACCTCGTTACCATTTTTTGGTACGATATCACAGTGATATTGTTCGCTCGACCTCATTTGTCTTATTATTAATTGGTTAAGGCGCTGAGACAACCGAACGAAAAACGGGCCAACGTCGATACCTGTGGGAACGAAGTTCTTCCTCGAGAAAATTAACAGAACCACGCCCACCCTACTCTTAACCCATTGACTCTGGTCTATTTTTACAATATATTTCTTAAGTAGCAAGTACTTCAGTAATAGCACTCGACTCCGTACTAGATATGATATAGTCAAGTCTCATAGAACCGTGGTATTTAGAAAAATTCACCTTTTGCAGTGCCGATACGTCATATTTAGACTATTTCAATACTACTTTAATCCTGCATATCATAATACAAAAATATACACCATATATAGAGACAAAGATGAAACATACATACCCCCGAATACACAGCAAGAAATGCAAATTGATAATAACATTTGCGATGCAAATATCTCAGAAAAAATGCATATAGACTTTTCTATTGCAACGTCACAGCCCGAGTTTTTACCAACTAAGATTGGAAAACTATGGGAAGCCATAAATGCCAGGCAAAAACAGACGTCTCCCCTTGTGCCCCCAGCATTAACGCCCACGAGGGAACCCGACTTGATGCGAAATCAGAAGAGGACTGCCCAAATCATGAGTATGCATTAGGTGACTATTATTTTTACACAAGGTGCATACGCAAGGCAAGGCACGCATGCAGCGTCATGCGCACACGACGAAGAAACTGGCGACGTCAGCTCAATGCATATTCATTACTTTGCAGACGGCCGGGCGCCCTGACTTTTCATGATACCAAGATAGCGGCTCCCAGTCTCTATGGACCTGAGAGGAATCAATAGTTTCGTAATACCCATCATGTATCATAATTCCACAAATGTATGTAGAGAATAGGGTAAAATAGCCGATGTAGACGCAATGCGAAGCCATGGATTCCAACACGGCCTCGTATGACCTGAACTACCGGTCGTAGTCTGACTTTGTGTTTTTTCATAAAATTAAAAAAATCTATTTTGGAACATTGAAACTCATAAAAAAAAATTGAACCTCCATATCAGGACGACACCAACTTGATGATGGCATGATGACGCCATCAGGTTTCGAATAACAATAAATCAAAGTTTAATGTTTAAAGAAATCATAACTCACGAACCACGTGTTGGATTTTTACAATATACACATCATCGGACAGCCAGGTCGTTAAAAGTTAAAAAAAAAAAAAAAAAACGCTACACAGATCACGACCCCATTTGACCTTGACTTTCGGTTCAGACGGGAAGTTGAAAATGTTAAATTTTTGCATCAGGTTGTAGATCTGTGATCCTGCTCAAACTTTTGCACAGAGATAACATTTATATATATATATATATATATATATATATAAATCTGATCGAGACCGTCATAGCGTAAACGCACAATAGCGTAATTACACACGTACACATACATTTATATTGAACGTGTAGTTCAAGTTTACATCAGCTACATAATTTTTAAGAGTAGGGTGGGCGTGGTTCTGTTAATTTTCTCGAGGAAGAACTTCGTTCTCATAGTTATCGACGTTGGTCCATTTCTTCGCTCGGTTGTCCCAGTGCCTTAACCAATTAATAACAATTGGATTCGAACACGGCCTAATGCTGAGTCGGTATTAGTCTCAGTGACATCGCTAAAGCTCCCATGGTGATTGATATACCTCCTAGTGTATTGAAGACTGTGATGTAATCCCCAGTCATATCATGGATACAACCTACGGTAAAGCAGATAATATACACCACAGTTATAAGTCGAGGTATGAGATTGGGAAAAACACAGGACCATATTTTTTGCGAACTAAAGGCACGTTTGAATAACCCCTGCCGAAGTTACCTAAGTGAATTAGGCAAGCCTAGAATGTTGCCTCAAGCAGCCATTTTTTGATTACTTTGAAAAACACATCTTTGTGCCAGGTCTACCGAATACAACTCCTTTTAATCATAAAAGATACTCACCACACAGAAAAGAACCTGTTAGAAAACCGATGCCTACGCATAGATACATGAAAGCAAAAGCTGTGATCTCTCTTCCATGCGGGACATCAGCTGACATAACAAAACACAATGGAAGTACAACGCCCAGTCCAAACCCTACGGCAGTAGATACAATAGCGATTGCTGCATAGGACTGCGAGGCTGGCGAGATGAGAAATAAAGTTACACCAACTACGAAGGAAGCCCCTGCGTAAAGATCCGTAGCCCGGACTACTCCACGGTCTACAAGGGTACCGTTCAACAGCCGTCCAATAATGGTTCCCATACCAGTAAAAGAGGCCAGAAGTGAAGCTAATGTTTCTCCGAAGCCAAGAGAAATACCATGGGGAATGAGATACAAGTGCCAACCACTGAAGACTATTCCGCCCAACGTTACGATTAACTGAATCATGACGAAACGTGGCTCATCAACGAATAAACTAAAATCCATCTTCTCTTTAAAAGCATTCCACATTTTACGAATCTTGCTATCTTCAAAGAGTTTATCTTTTGGCGAATTTGATCCTGAGTCTTGTATTGGTTTATACTGGTACTCCTGGGGTAGTGGCCTTATGAGTGCACCGAATACGCAGATATGAGCTAAAACTGCACCCATGATCATCAATGCACCTCTCCAACCGTAGATCAGTAAAAGCTGTTCAACCACTGGAGGGAGACTCATCATTCCAATAGCGCCCCAAGTTAAGGCGACCCCGTTAGCTGTGGCAAAATCATCTGGGAAGTACTCTAGCAGTGTCACAGCGGAAACCATGTGCATTGGGGACTGTCCCAAACCTTCAAAAATAAAGAAAAAGACGTTTAAAACTAATAGCCACGACGTATCAGACACGAAGCACCAGCTCAGAGAGTAAATATAGATTGAAGAATATTCGTTATTTTTAACCAAATCTCAAAATAAGATTCAATGATCTCTTATATACCAATGTCAAAGTTGCACACCATTATGGAAGCCATTGGTGGTTGTATGATTGTGAGAAGTGATCCCAGGCCACTCTGCATGCCATGAAACATAAAATACTTACACGCTCAATGTATGGGACATCAATTGCCTTCCCGACCCTCTACCATGTACTTACTTGATAATGTGAGCCACAGTCCGAGTTGTAGTATTGTCTGCGACGAAGCTGCTCCGATGTAACCAGCCGCAGCCAAAAACCCACCAACAATCATCATGGTTCGCCCATCCCATATTTTCAGCAAAACGGCAGAAAGGATACCTAACACAGAGGAATACTTTTATATACATTATGTTCCTCAAATAAGTTTGAAATAGAAACAAAATATTTTGCTACAGCCTTGAGATTGTTTGCCGGGGTATTTATTTCTTCTAATGTTCGGACTATGTCAAATTTGAAGTTAACAAATGTTAAGAAAGAAAAGCTAAAAAGGGGGTCTTTATAAAACTCCAAAACAAATTATTGTTGTTGTTTTCCTGTGCATTTTTTTTCATTGGTCCTTTTCTCTTTCTGTTTATACATTTCTTCTCTTCGTTTATTTATATTTGAAGTTGGTTTCTTTAGCCTTCAATGTTCTGACGTGCTGCATCTCGGCATGTAAGTTTGGCTGTGTAGAATAAATTCTCCTCAAAATATCTGCATTTATACAGGCAAGTATGCCTACGAATCAGAAAGCACATTTTGAATTTGACTGCAAACACTTGGAAAATGTTTGCTCATTGATCAAGTTGAATGGTTGACAAGCTCTTGCTGCTGGCTTTTACGAAGTTGAATGAGTCTTGTGGCCTAATGAAATTGGACGATCTTATTTGATCAGTGAATGTTAAACTGGTGAAATTGAATTACTCAATTTGACTGTTGAATGCTGATTCACGGAGCATTCGTTTTCACACGAAACTGAATGAGCCAGGTGTTAAAATGAATGGATTTTTGTTGAAACTGGCCGGGAAAAACTTATACCTTTAGCTGCCGTTTATGGTGCTATAACACTATTTGAGACGTTAGAAAATTAAACATTAATAAATAAAATTCCGGGCACTATTGCGATTTCAAGATGGTGTCCAAAATAGCGACCAAAATAGAAATAATACAATGTATAAAAAAAAATAAAAAAATATTTTAGGTTATTAAAACCATCCAAGCCTATAGGCTTATATCAAGCTATAATTCCATAAACGATTAAGGCACACGGACGTCACCGTGATTTGCGTTTAATTTTAATAACAACAAGTTGTTGACTCAAGGTCCCGATCGTTTTTTCTCAGCATATGAACAAAAGAGTATGTCTAGTATGAAAATCTCTTCTGCGTATTGGCTTTGAATTAGAATGAGCACTGGTCCGTATATCGTTCAGCCTATTCAAGGTTTTGAATGGACGTTTGTTTTCAAATCACACAAAATGTTACACCCGAATCGTTTGGGCCTGTAGATTTGCTCGATGAGTCTTTCTCTACACTATTTTCGAGACAAAACTCTGCAAGGCTCGAAACGTTTAATATGCCATTAAAGGAACATTACAGAATTAATAGGAAAACAACTTGTAAAATATACTTTTTGATCACAGATTTACATAAAACTTACACGGTCTAATGATGATGATAGTAGAAAACTTCCCTTGAAAAATTTTGTCTGAAATGCCATATTTGATGAGAAATGAATAAACTAATTTTGCGATTGGAGTTTATCGCTCAGTGAGCGTTTTATTCATTTGTTGAATCTATATGATTTCATGCAAATGTGTAATCGGTCTTTCACTATTTTCTCGTGACCCAGATGGACGATCGATCTCAAACTTCTACAGGTGTGTCAGTTTATGTATATAGTGGATTACACAAAGTGCTTACATTGCCAGCAACTGTTTTATTAGCAAAACCATTTCTGCAATGTTCCTTTAATATGCCATTAACTATTTTGTGCGTCTAACACGGGTCAATTTGTTTGCATTAAGCAGTTTGCAACTAAGTTTCTCAAAGTGACGCGTCGGATTTTTTGTTTAATGTTCGTATATTTGCAGTGTTATCCTGACTCGGGATGATTTGTCTAATTTTGAACATGTAGATCTCATAGAGTTTACAATATATAATTTTGTTGAGTGAGAATGTCTTGAAAAACACAATTTCCCCTCTTGTATAGACTTTAAACACTCACCTGTCATTATACTTATGTTGTACGGAAGGCTGCTAACAAGCCCCGCTGACGAAGTACTGATATTAAAATCCTCCTCCAATACGGGTATAAATACACTCATAGACTTGTACAAGCCAAAAGCAATGAAAGAGACACCACATCTTGAGAGTAAGATCATCCAACGCCACGGGCTCCTTGATGTTCCCATCTTGACGTCCGCAAAAATGTCTATCACTTCTTGCTCTGTGTGAACAGCGGGATCCCGCAAAAAATAATGTGTGAGCGCGATGTGTGCGTTTGAATTTTTCGAATGTGTGTATTTATGTAGCCCTATGTAGAACTCTTCCATTGTGCTGTAGGCCACCTAGGCCCTAGCCTTGCGCAAGGCGGTCGCAGTTTACTCCGAAAATTAGCGCAGCGTAAAGAAAAAAATAAAGGAAAACAAAACTCCACAGCCTTGGTCACGGCTACCTGGGCTCCATGAATGTTGCGAGTTTTTGTAGTTATGTAGCCCTATGTAGGACTCTACCAGCCAAACTGTAGAGATGTATGTTAAACTTTTATGAACTTGTTTTCAAGTCTGCGATCTCGGTTAGGTACGTTTGTCTGCAAAAGCCTAGTCTTGATTGGCGACGTTCGTTTATTAATACGTTATTTAGTCGCTGATATCACAACACGAATTACTGGAGAAGAGATATCTGTATCAAACATTAGATTCTTATACTTGCCTAGACTTGATTTCAAGTCTGAGATCACGGTTATTTCTCTGATGAATCAGCCACGCAAAACGCCACCACAGATTAGCTATCAAACGCCCTAACTCGCAATGTCAGACTTGACCCTCTTGTGTGTACGGGATATTCATTTATTCACAACTTAAATTTTCATAACAACACTGATACCAGAGAGATGACCAATCAGGAGGCCACAAAACCAATGTTGGCCGCGTCTATTGCAAGTAGGTTACAATCACATCAGCATTCTCTACAAAATCTCATTGGCCTCAACTTGGTTTTAATTTTGTATAGTGCTTGGTACGTATGATATTAATAATTTATAGCTAAAATAGTACAAGATCTTAAACTGTTGAAAAATAAACATAATAGAATACCTGATTCCTACTAGATGAAAAACTGTTAACCTATGGTTTGAATGGAATCGTCCAGTAATTTTTCTCTAACGTTTTTATTAATTTTGAATTTAGAAAAAAAGAAACGATTTGTGTTATTTAAATTTTTATTCTGAACTCAATTTGAATCACTGAGCAGAGGCAGTTCAGTTACAATGTGCATCAATGTTGTATTTCTGTACGATATCCCGTGATATAAACGGTTGAATTTGAATATGCATTTTATTGCAGCCTTCTGCGATTCTGACCAATCAGAGCGTTCCGTCCACTTTTGGACTAATTCGCCATAGGGTGTGTACAAACCGATGAACAAGATTCCCAAGTCTGTGATCGTAGGCTAATGACGGAGGTTAATCCACAAGAGGGCGCTATTTCAGGCAATAATGTATTGGCTATCGGGTAGACTAAAACTTAAAAGCCACGATCGCAGACTTGGAACCAAGTCTAAGACTTGCCCAGTCCCTCCAACCCAGTGGATGTTGCGCCCTCCATTGCACATCATTGTAATCAAGTGTAGCGTTAGACTTGTCCCCTATCTTTATCCGATTCACGAGCCTCGAAGCATAAGCCACGCAAAATGCATTAAGACTTTAAGAGCAATTTTGGGTGCCGACCTTTCGTCAATTTGCGATTACGTAACGAAGAAAATTCTTGACAAGTCATTTTCATTTTATTACATAATCTATTATTTTCTAATGAACTAAATGAACTATCTCACTGCAAAGATAAATATTTGCCATAGTAAACCATGATTAAGCAAACCCGTTATCGTAAAATTACTAACTATTGTGACGTAACTTTCGAATTCGACTTGACTAACAGAGCTCCAGGGCGGAGTTAGAATTCTCCCTCCAAACCACGCAGCGTCTGGCTGATAACATCAAGATCGACTATGGTAAAGTCTAGTCGACTCTTGTCACCCACCCGAACTTGATCATCAGCCAACACAATTAGACTGGTACTCTGTACTTATACGTAAGAATATTAAGGACACTACGTAAGCTTAAATTGCCATTACGTTACTGACTTACCGAGATAATTTATCTCTGGAACACGGAATATTTTGTTGGAAACATGGAATTCAATGATACCGTATCCCCGAAACTAGGAATTAATGATAAGGTATCTTGGAAACACCGAATTCAATGATACGGTATCATTGAATTCCATGTTTCCAACAAAATATTCCGTGTTTCTGAGATAAATTATCTCAGTAACTCAGCCAGTAACGTGATGGCAATTAAAGCTTCCGTAGGACAGGCACCGGTAAATTAACCAAAATGATGGTCACTGCTAGACTGGTCCTCTGTCCGACTGGTCACCTATCCGCAAGACCGCAATGGGATGCGATGTCAAAGGTGCGTTTGCGAGGATTCCTCCAAACGCTCGAAGCCGGTCTCTGGCGTAATTCACGAGCCACGAAGTGTGACGTCAGATGTTCGGGCTATACCAACACACGTCCAGTAACCCGCAAAGGTTATGAGGGCGCTGTTTCGGGTAATATTGTAAACGGTTTTGGCATGGTTTTGATCACAGCATTGGAACCAAAGGTCGTATGGACCTTTCTATTGTCACAGCCCGAGTTTTTGCCAACCGAGATCGGAAAACTATGGAAAGCCATATATGCAAAACAAAAACGGATAGCCACAGTTTTTAACAATGTTACACAAATATTCAAAAATGGTGTTGAATTTGTTGGAAACAAAGCAACCAATCATGAGAAGTTCTTTACTTTACTTAATTGAAAGGGTTCGCAGGAAATGTTGAATTTTGTTGAAACATCTGTTAACACGATTGAGTGTTTTGCTAACAATCGGCCTTCCATGCCAACCAGCGCAGTTTGTTTTTCAACAATGACAAGGCCTTTATAAATAGGCCTTGCAGGCACAGGGTGGGCAACTCGGGCTGCGCTGAACTGTGAAAAGTACGCACTTAACACCATTTCAGCGAAACAACGTTTTTGAAGCAACAATAGATCCCTGCAAAAATAAAGAAAAAGACGTTTAAAACTAATAGGCACGACGTATCAGACACGAAGCACCAGCTCAGAGAGTAATGAAGAATATTCGTTATTTTTAACCAAATCTCAAAATAAGATTCAATTATCTCTTATATACTAATGTCAAAGTTTCACACCATTATGGAGGTAGCCTTGATTGCAAGGCTGTGTTTGCTTACTATAAAGCTAAAAATGTGCATAACCACAGCCGCACGAATGCGATGCCCGAATGCAATATAACTCCTGTTCAGGTCCCCCCAACTGTCTTTAAACAGCACACCACGCTCTCACCCAAGGAAGCACACAAACGCTCGTTTCAACAGTCACCCCCCCCCCCCACACACACACCGCTATTGTCCACACACCGCTATCGCCCACAATCTCACGGGCTAGGATTGTGGGCAATAGCGGTGTGTGGACAATAGCGGTGTGTGTGTGGGGCTGTGTACAGGCGCTGTGTGTGTGCATGGTGAGAGTGCGGTGTCCTATTTTTGTTAGAGTCAGTCGGGGGACTGGGGTTGTATGGCATTCGGGCGGCTGAGGTTTTAGTATTCTTGCTCTATGGTTTTAGCTAGAGTACTTGTCTACACAGCCTTGATATCAAGGCTATTATGGAGGCCATTGGTGGTTGTATGATTGTTAGAAGTGGTCCCAGGCCACTCTGCATGCCATGAAACATAAAATACTTACACGCTCAATGTATGGGACATCAAGTGCCTTCCCGACCCTCTACCATGTACTTACTTGATAATGTGAGCCACAGTCTGAGTTGTAATACTGTCTGCGACGAAGCTGCTCCGATGTAACCAGCCGCAGCCAAAAACCCACCAACAATCATCATGGTTCGCCCATCCCAAATTTTCAGCAAAACGGCAGAAAGGATAACTAATAACACAGAGGAATACTTTTATATACATTACGTTCCTTAAATAATTAATTACGTTTTGTTTTACGAGGGTTTTAGTCTGTATCCGTAGATATTATCCCCTACCTTTTGTCACGTTAAGTGTTGCCTGATGTGCTACACACGAGGCGGGACGACGACGGACTGTTTATCCCATAGAGCTGGTTAATGTCTGCACGATGTCCACAGAATACAAGTTGGTGTGGATCGGACTAGACTGACGTGTGTTTATGTCGGTTTTTTTTATTTACACGTGAATTTGTGCTTAATGGGTATGAAGACTAGATCCTCATGCCTCGCCATTGTTATAATCAATACATAAACTGAGCGCCAGTCTACTTTCAACAATGCGCAACAATGTCAAGTAAACTTGACAGTTGAAACGGCTGGAAAAGCGTATACGCTGACCTTTGACCGAGTTTTTGTTTTCTTTCACATTTTTTGTTAATTACGTGATATTTTGATAATTTTGTTTTTTAACAACAAACATCTTAAAATTATTTCCAGTGGTTCCACATAACTAAATTAGGTAAACAGTAAGCCGGTATGTCCCTTTTTAACAAACAGTGTGACCATACAGCTCAACAGTCAAGGGCAAAACCATACAGGTCTATCGCCTAGGCTTATTACAAGTTATATAAAACCATCGAGGATAAAGGCACACGGATGTCACCGTGATTTGCGTTTATTTTTTAAATATCAACAAGTTGGTGGACAAAGTCCCGGTTATTTTTTTTCTCTGTAATATGTTACCCTGAACAAAAGAGCATGTCTAATATGAAAATCGTTACTGCTGTCTCGCATGAGTACGTGTGGCTTTGAATTGAAATGGGAACTAGTCTGTATCGGTCCGCCTTTCAAGTTTTTACATGACATTTTTAATATTTATGTACATTCGCAATTTAAACCTGACTCAGGATGAGTTGTCTAATTTTGAAAATGTAGATCTCATAGACTTTACAATATAATGTTATAATACTCTCTTGAGTGAGAATGTCGTAAAAAACACAATTCCCCACTTGTATAGACTTTAAACACTAACCTGCTGCTATACTAATGTTGAACGGAAGGCTGCTAACAAGCCCCGCTGACGAAGTATCGATATCAAAGTCCTCCACCAATACGGGTATAAATACACTCATAGACTTGTACATGCCAAGACTAATGAAACAGACACCAAATCTTGAGAGTAAGATCATCCAACGCCACGGGCTCCTAGATGTTCCCATCTTGACGCCCGCAAATGTCTACCACTTCTTGCTCTGTGTGACCGATGCTGGGCAAATGTTGCGAGTTAGTTTGAATGTAGCATATTCCACGGGAAGGGTCCCATTTGTAGACTTGTACCGTCCCAACTTGACAATCGTCCCAACTATAGTTGGGACCGGTCACAACGTGAGTGTTACAGTTGGGGCATCCTCGTCCCCATGGTTTACTTTATTTCCAACCATGTTTACAATAGTAAACCCTGGGAGGGAAACTCATTACTTGGACCCTGATTGGACAAAACCAAATGTTAACCTTTGTCAAAACAACCGGCCGGCAACCAATGTACAAACAGGTTATTAAATCTGACCACGAGACCATGACGAAGACGTGAATTTTGAAAAGCAGCCAGACTATTCTAATTTGCATACGTATCCAAAATTTTTGGATATGCAAATGATCCAATACCAGGGTGAGAGAGCGGTCAACCTCGTATTGCTCGACACACCCTGGGGACGAGGTTGGGGGCATCCTTACCATAGAACTTCTACAGTGCAATCTGTACTGTACAGGATCTACTGTACAGGATAGCCTCCGCGAAAGTGATAACTGTGATCGATCGAGGCATTCGTACGTGGGGACTGTTACATGCGGGCGTGAAGCTCTCCCCTCAACTAACTGTTCATTATGTTGGTTGTGAGCCAAGTTTTGGCCTTAGAATAGTAGATGAGAGTGAATTTGTTGTTTTAAATACCGTTGTGGCCAACCTTTTCCTTAAAGAAAACAACCTTAAGTAAAAAGGAGGTCACAGGAATAACATTTTCCACCTTATTTACCCTGAAAAGTTCCTTTTTTTTTTAGCAAAAAGAAAGACCTCTTGTACATAACACAGAAACAAAAATCCAACAATTTATTGATTCATAATATAAAAAATGTATTTTTTTCCGGGATTCTGCTATCACACACATACAGAGAGCTCCCCTGCTTGCTCCACTGGTACCCTGTACGATTTCCACTGAGACGCCCCAACTTTAACACTCAAGTTGGGACCAGTCCCAACTATAGTTTTTCATTATTGCTGTACCACACTAGAGCCAATGCATACACGCATAAGGTATGGGCGCTTTCCCTTCACTGTTGAACCCCTGTCTCAATTGCGGCCCGTATGCAGTGTTCATGCGTTTTGCACATGACCTGTAAGGGTCAGCTCTGTATGGTTGCACCCCACTAAATAAGGAGAAAGCAGAGCGTCGACGTCCATAGATTTTCACTGAGTCGGATCGGGATCTCTGGTAGCCGATTGTTGAATTTGCTTTCCACTCGTGGATTTGCAACAATGGCGGTTAAAGGAACATTACAGAATTGGTTTTTGCTAACAAAACAGTTGCTGGCAGTGTAAGCGCTTTATATAAACCACCATATACATAAACTGACAAACCTGTTGAAGTTTGAGATCGATCGGCCATCTGGGTCACGAGAAAATAGTGCAAAACCGATTACAAATTTGCATGTGTTATACAATGCATGAATAAAACGCTCATGAGCGATAAACTCCAATCGGAAATTAGTTTGATTTATTTCTCATCAAATATGGCATTTCAGACAGAAATATTTCAAGGGATGTTTTCTACTATCATCATCATTAGACCGTGTAAGTTTTATGTAAATCTGTGATCAAAAGTATATTTTACAATTACCAATTCTGTAATGTGCCTTTAACAAAACGCGCCCTTCTGGTACTTCATGGTTGTCTGACTTGGTAGACTTGGTTCATTGTATCTATATGTAGATTATGTTCAATCATGGAGGAATAAAATTTTCCTCCATGGTTCAATGTAGTCAATAATTAATCAGCCTCGATCGCTATCATGTCTTGTTTACAAATCCTTCCTACTTCATCATGTCACTGTTCCCCTAGACTTGGTTCAAGTCGGGTCTCGTGCTAATCGAGTCAATGGCCAATGTCTGCGCCAGATCTATCATTGACCATAGTTCGACTAAGTTAGCCCGACTTTGTCTAGTCGACGATATTTGGACTACGCTGGTTACCGATAGTCGTTTTCATAGCACAGTGCAGAGTAGACCAATATCAGAAAAATGATAACGTAGCCTACGTTGAGAGCGGCCGGCGATTTTTTTTCTTTATACCACACGCTTACTATAGGACCACACTAAAGCGTTTTGATTGGTCCATTTTTGCATAGTTTGTGCATTTTAAATAAGGTTAACTAAGGAAAGCGTTATTACTATACAAGTACTGGTGGTACACGGCGCTAAAGTGTATAGCGACGCGGCGCTCTACGATCTTTGCTAAGGGGCCACAGTAAAAAGTTTTATAACCCCCTATCAAATATTCTGCCTTTTGATTGGTTTAGAGCGCGTCACATGATATGTTTTAGTTTTACTAGAAACCGCGCGCGAACTGCGCGCTACTATCACACGTCAAACGCTGTACTATCACATGGCCGCCGATGTATGTACTATACCCAAAGCAACAACAGCTTCATGGTACCTAGACGTCTTTTTACGGGGTGTTATTAAAGGCACCTGGCAGTGGTATTTTGTAAAAATAAAGCTTTTGTCATTAATATATGTATTTTGATGAGTGGAATGTGAATAAACAGTTAACTAAGGTTTTTTTAAAATTAGTTTTTATTTTAATTACCAATTTAAGGGTAGGCCCCCATTTACCTTGACACATGATGGCGCTGTTCGTAACGTCAATCAAGGCACGATATTTGAAGAAAAAAATGTAGTCTGGCCCCGTACATTACGTCTGGGTACCTGTTTGGTATGATGCGTATGCGGACGTCACCCACATCACAGTATACATGTACTAGCTAGTGTGTAGCTGGCTTCAGCGCGGTCTCAATCGAAAACCGAAAAATTCACACATGGCACATCGCGCCGAAAACGACGTCGTAAGTCTGACTTTCGCGTCCCACAACCGCTTATACTTGGGATCTGCAGGAAACAAATGCAGACTGACCCCATCATTAGTTTTTTAGCTGCATACAGCAGCAATACACCTGGTCGGCATGGCCGGAAAATGCAAGAAAACCCCACTTTTTCGAAACGTACAAGATCACTACTGGGACCTACTTGCACGTGTGTTTACAACGTAAACGCAAGCAAATTCGAGGGGGGTCGATGTTCGATCGAGGCGAAGTCTGCCTTGATTGACGTCACAAAAGGGGATGGGCGGAGTCACCCCCGAACAGCTTTATCTATATTTTTATAGATGACTTTAAACTAATATTGACTGCTTTTACTCGTGCTAAGGCTAAAACCAAAGATCGCACTCGGTGATCCCCGGCGCGATTCGCCTCGGGAAAATAGACCGCGCCGGGGATCACCTCGGGCGTCGTAGTTTTAACCATAGCACTCGAAGCAGTCAATATTTGTGTACTAATGCATGCGTGTAGGTCACTGTATGTAGTTCACGATGAATAGTAATGTTTTAACTATTTCGTGCGAGAAGTATGCACATTGATCGATGCTAGTGTATAACGTGTACAACTCACTCGGGCTCATCTTTGGTTGGCAATGGGTACGAGCGAAAGTTAAAAGGTCGTAGGTGTGTGAGAGAATCAGAGTGAAAAAAGACATCATTTCCTGGAGCTAGGTTAAAGGATTATTACAGAATTGGTAAGAAACAAACTTGTAAAATATACTTTTTGATCACAGATTTACATAAAACTTACACGGTCTAATGATGATGATAGTAGAAAACATCCCTTGAAATACTTCTGTCTGAATAGCTATATTTGATGAGAAATTAATAAACTAATTTTGCGATTGGAGTTTATCGCTCAGTGAGCGTTTTATTCATTTGTTGAATCTATACGATTTCATGCAAATGTGTAATCGGTTTTTCACTATTTTCTCGTGATCCAGACGGCGGATCGATCTCAAACTTCTACAGGTTTGTCAGTTTATGTATATGGTGGATTACAGAAAGTGCTTACACTGCAAGCAACTGTTTTGTTAGCAAAAAACAATTCTGTAATGTTCCTTTAATATGTGGTCAACAGGGCTGGTCACTGGGGGATTTGAAGAATTTGTTGTGTGTTTATGTTTAGTAACATTCAAATGACAGAGTATGGGGCAATACCTACATTGCCTATATAATTATTGAGGAAGACTATATAACTTGTGATTCGTAAAATTTTGTTCGTTTACACGACTCAAAAACAACTTTGACATCCACCTCAAGTGGACAATGTTACCTCCGTGATATAATGACAGCTATTTCATGATGCATACTCTTAACCCATTTACTCTGGTCTTTTTTACAATTTATTTCTTAAGTAGCAAGTACTTCAGTAATAGTACTCGACTAGTACTAGTACTGCTATAGTCAAGTCTCATAGAACCGTGGTATTTAGACAATTCACTTTTAGCAGTGCCGATACGTCATATTTAGACTATTTCAATATTAGTTTAATCCTGCATATCATAATACAAAAATAAACAATATATAGAGAGACAAAGATGAAATATACATACCCCCCGAATACACAGCAAGAAATGCAAATTGATAATAACATTTGCGATAAAAATATCTCAGAAAACATACATAGACCTTTCTATTGTAACGTCACAGCCCGAGTTTTTGCCAAACAAGGTTGGAAAACTATGGGAAGCCATAAATGCAAGGCAAAACAGATACAGTTATGTAACAATATTAAACACAAATATTCAAAAATAGTGTTAATTTTGACGTCTCCCCCTGTCCCCCCCAGCATTGACGCCCATGAGGCCACTTGACTTTATCGAAATCAGAAGAGGACTGCCGAAATCATGAGTATGCATTAGGTGACTGTTATTTTTTACACAAGGTGAATACGCAACGCAAGGCACGCATGCAGCGTCATGCGCACACGACGAAGAAACTGGCGACGTCAGGCTCAATGCATAGTCATTACTTTGCGGTCGGCCGGGCGCCCTGACTTTTCATGATACCAAGATGGCGGCTTCCAGTCCCGATGGACCTAAGAGGAATTAATAGTTTCGTAAGACCATCATAATTCCACAAAAATATGTAAGGAATACGGTAAAGTAGCCGATGTAGACGCAATGCGAAGCCATGGATTCAAACACGGCCTAATGCTGAGTCGGTATTAGTCTCAGTGACATCGCTAAAGCTCCCACAGTGATTGATATACCTCCTAGTGTTGTGAAGACTGTGATGTAATCGCCAGTCATATCATGGATCCAACCTACTGTAAAGCAGATAATATACACCACAGTTATAATTCGAGGTATGAGATTGGGAAAACACAGGACCATAGTTTTTGCGAACTAAAGGCACGTTTGAATACCCCTTGCAGAAGTAACCTAAATGAATCAAAGGCAATGGAATGTTCCCCGTTTTTAATTACCCTTGTAATGACGTCTCGCTCAAGCAGTCATTTTGGATTACGATAAAAACATTTGTGTGCCATCTACCGAATACAACTCCTTTCAGATACTCACCACACAGATAAGAACCTGTTAGAAAACCGATGCCTTGGCTTAGATACATGAAAGCAAAAGCTGTGATCTCTCTTCCATCCGGGACATCAGCTGACATAACATAACACAATGGTAATACAACGCCCACTCCAAACCCTACGGCAGTAGATACAATAGCGATTGCTGCATAGGACTGCGAGGCTGGCGAGACGAGAAATAAAGTTACGAAGGAAGTCCCTGCGTAAAGATCCGTAGCCCGGACTACTCCACGGTCTACAAGGGTACCGTGCGATAGCCGTCCAATAATGGTTCCAATACCAGTAAAAGAGGCCAGAAATGAAGCTAATGTTTCTCCGAAGCCCAGAGAAAAACCAAGGGAGAAGAGGTACATGTGCCAACCACTGAAGGCTATTCCGCCCAACGTTACGATTAACTGAATCATGACGAAACGTGGCTCATCAACGAATAAACTAAAATCCATCTTCTCTTTAAAAGCATTCCACATTTTACGAATCTTGCTATCTTCCAACAGTTTATCTGTTGGCGAATTTGATCCTGAGTCCTGTAGTGGTTTATACTGGTACTCCTGGGGTAGTGGCCTTATGAGTGCACCGAATACGCAGATATGAGCTAAAACTGCACCCATGATCATCAATGCACCTCTCCAACCGTAGATCAGTAAAAGCTGTTCAACCACTGGAGGGAGACTCATCATTCCAATAGCGCCCCCAGTTAAAGCGACCCCGCAAAATCATCTGGGAAGTACTCTAGCAGTGTCACAGCGGAAACCATGTGCATTGGGGACTGTCCCAAACCTTCAAAAATAAAGAAAAAGACGTTTAAAACTAATAGCCACGACGTATCAGACACGAAGCGCCAGCTCAGAGAGTAAATATAGAATGAAGAATATTCGTTATTTTTAACCAAATCCCAAAATAAGATTCAACTAGAGCTTAAGTGTTTGTACGAACAAACACCGAGGTGTTCGTCTATTAATGGGTTGTGTCAACGCCTGAGCTATTGCATTTAGTTGAATTTGGTGCCATAACTGTTTTGTGGCGTGCCTAACAAGCTACACACTTTAGCGAAAGTCTAACAAAAGCACAAGATTAAAGGCCTGACGTTTGATTGTTAGCGAAGTTTCCATGGACGGCTGTTTTAGAGACTAACAAAGCTATTGCCAAAATCAGATTGCGGAACCTTGAACAGAGACTAGAGTACAAAGCATGTTTGGACTATGGACTTTGCGGTCAAAATAGCGAAAAGCTGCTCACAATGCAACTGATATAGATCACGCAATGTGTGTGTTTACGGTGCAAGTATTTCCCCGCGGTTTAACAGCGGGTCAATGCAAACCCGATTTCAACCGGAAGTGAAGGTCAAATGGGTAAAATGTCTGTGGCAAAGTTTGAAAACGCTTATGGACCTACAACATGATGTAACATTTGTGATTAGTTTGTGCGTAAAAATTACGGATAATTCTTAAAGTATGAAATTTGAAATTTTCAACTACCGGTTTGAACAGGAAGTCAAGGTCAAATGGTGTAATACTCTGTGTAGTAATTGCTACATTTTTCAAGACCTCTCCGATGATGTGTAGATTGAAATAATAGGTAAAGTACTTCTCGAGTTATGAATTTTTGAAGTATTTAACTTGCATTTACTGTATTTTGACACCTGATGACGTTATCATGACGTCACAACTACCTGATGGAGGTTGTATTACGTTCCTAACATGGTGTTAATTTGAAGTTGACCTGATATACAGAAGTTAATGTTTTTACCGGGAAAGTGTTTTTTTAAAGAATTACACAAAGGGAAACTTTGACCTTACGGTACGACCGGAAGTAAAGGTCATGTGAATTTTGCGTTAACTCTTCAAATGTTGCCCATGTCTTGGTCTACCATATGCCCAAATATAACTACTGTGGCTATAATATTCAGAGACATACAGGCATTGGCGTGACGTCACTTTTTGAACTTAAATTGCTTGTAATTTGACACCCGATGACGTCATCATGACGCCACAACTTCTGTATCATCTGCTAGTTGCAATCTACCTACATGTGAAGTTTCAAGTTGATATAGGCTTCGCAACTATGCGTTTTTTGTGGACAAAGCCCACCGAGAAGAAGAAAAACTTAAAAAAACAAAAACAAAAAACAAAAACCGAACAAAAACAAAGAGTTTTTCGCGCTGCTGCACGAACACCTCAATTATCTCTTATATACTAATGTCAAAGTTTTACACCATTATGGAGGCCATTGGTGGTTGTATGATTGTGAGAAGTGATCCCAGGCCACTCTGCATGCCATGAAACATAAAATACTTACACGCTCAATGTATGGGACATCAATTGCTTTCCCGACCCTCTACCATGTACTTACTTGATAATGTGAGCCACAGTCCGAGTTGTAGTACTGTCTGCGACGAAGCTGCTCCGATGGAACCAGCCGCAGCCAAAAACCCACCAACAATCATCATGGTTCGCCCATCCCATATTTTCAGCAAAACGGCAGAAAGGATACTTAACAGAGAGGAATACTTTTATATACATTATGTTCCTCAAATAAGTTTGAAATGGAAACAAAATATTTTGCTACAGCCTTGAGATTGTTTGCCGGGGTATTTATTTCTTCTAATGTTCGGACTATGTCAAATTTGAAGTTAACAGATGTTAAGAAAGAAAAGCTAAAAAAGGGGTCTTTATAAAACTCCAAAACAAATTATTGTTGTTGTTTTCCTGTGCATTTTTTTTCATTGGTCCTTTTCTCTTTCTGTTTATACATTTCTTCTCTTCGTTTATTTATATTTGAAGTTGGTTTCTTTAGCCTTCAATGTTCTGACGTGCTGCATCTCGGCATGTAAGTTTGGCTGTGTAGAATAAATTCTCCTCAAAATATCTGCATTTATACAGGCAAGTATGCCTACGAATCAGAAAGCACAATTTGAATTTGACTGCAAACACCTAATGAAATTGAACGATCTTATTAATTTTGATCAGTGAATGTTAAACTGGTGAAATTGAATTACTCAATTTGACTGTTGAATGCTGATTCACGGAGCATTCGTTTTCACACGAAACTGAATGAGCCAGGTGTGAAAAACTTATACCTTTAACTGCCGTTTATGGTGCTATAACACTATTTGAGATGTTACAAAATTAAAAATTAATAAATAAAATTCCGGGCACTTTTGCGATTTCAAGATGGTGTCCAAAATAGCGACCAAAATAGAAATAATACAATGTAAAAAAAAAAAAAAAAAAAATGTTTTTAGGTTATTAAAACCATCCAAGCCTATAGGCTTATATCAAGCTATAATTCCATAAACGATTAATGCACACGGACGTCACCGTGATTTGCGTTTAATTTTAAAAACAACAAGTTGTTGACTCAAGGTCCCAATCGTTGTCTAGTATGAAAATCTCTTCTGCGTATTGGCTTTGAATTAGAATGAGCACTGGTCCGTATATCGTTCAGCCTATTCAAGGTTTTGAATGGACGTTTGTTTTCAAATCACACAAAATGTTACACCCGAATCGTTTGGGCCTGTAGATTTGCTCGATGAGTCTTTCTCTACACTATTTTCGAGACAAAACTCTGCAAGGCTCGAAACGTTTAATACGCCATTAAAGGAACATTACAGAATTGATAAGAAAACAACTTGTAAAATATACTTTTTGATCACAGATTTACATAAAACTTACACGGTCTAATGATGATGATAGTAGAAAACTTCCCTTGAAATATTTCTGTCTGAAATGCCATATTTGATGAGAAATGAATAAACTAATTTTGCGATTGGAGTTTATCGCTCAGTGAGCGTTTTATTCATTTGTTGAATCTATATGATTTCATGCAAATGTGTAATCGGTCTTTCACTATTTTCTCGTGACCCAGATGGACGATCGATCTCAAACTTCTACATGTGTGTCAGTTTATGTATATAGTGGATCGCACAAAGTGCTTACATTGCCAGCAACTGTTTTATTAGCAAAACCAATTCTGCAACGTTCCTTTAATATGCCATTAACTATTTTGTGCGTCTAACCCTTCAATTTGTTTGCATTAAGCAGTTTGCAACTAAGTTTCTCAAAGTGACGCGTCGGATTTTTTTTTAATGTTTGTATATTTGCAGTGTTATCCTGACTCGGGATGATTTGTCTAATTTTGAACATGTAGATCTCATAGAGTTTACAATGTATAATTTTGTTGAGTGAGAATGTCTTGAAAAACACAATTTCCCCTCTTGTGTAGACTTTAAACACTCACCTGTCATTATACTTATGTTGTACGGAAGGCTGCTAACAAGCCCCGCTGAAGAAGTACTGATATTCAAATCCTCCTCCAATACGGGTATAAATACACTCATGGACTTGTACAAGCCAAAAGCAATGAAAGAGACACCACATCTTGAGAGTAAGATCATCCAACGCCACGGGCTCCTTGATGTTCCCATCTTGACGCCCGCAAAAATGTCTATCACTTTTTGCTCTGTGTGAACAGCGGGATCCCGCACAAAATAATGTGTGAGCGCGATGTGTGCCTTTGAAATTTGTGCTTCCATTGTGCTGTAGGTCACCTAGGCCCTAGCCTTGCGCAAGGCGGCCGCAATTTACTCCAAAAATTAGCGGGCATAAAGAAAAACATAAAGGAAAACAAAACTCCACAGCCTTGGTCACGGCTACCTGGGCTCCATGAATGCTGCGAGTTTTTGTAGTTATGTAGCCCTATGTAGGACTCTTCCATTATGCTGTAGGGGTAGGCTCTCTCGGACCATGAATATTGCGATGATGTAGGGGTAGGCCCCCTCGGCCCATGATTGTTATGAGTTTGTGTAGCTATGTACCCCTATGTAGGGTCTGATTTAAGTTATTGTTCATTGAACTGAGCAAAAAACATATTTTAAAAACCCTATAATGAACAACTTTTCTTTATACTCCCCCATCAAGTTTTAATTTAAAAGTTACCGGCTACCAGCCAAATTGTAGAGATGTATGTTAAACCTTAATGAACTTGTTTTTAAGTCTGCGATCTCGGTTAGGTACGTTTGTTTGCAAAAGCCTAAAATTTTTCTCTAACGTTTTTATTAATTTTGAATTTAGAAAAAAAGAAACGATTTGTGTTTTTTAAATTTTTATTCTGAACTCAATTTGAATCACTGAGCAGAGGCAGTTCAGTTACAATGTGCATCAATGTTGTATTTCTGTACTATATCCCGTGATATAAACGGTTGAATTTGAATATGCATTTTATTGCAGCCTTCTGCGATTCTGACCAATCAGAGCGTTCCGTCCACTTTTGGACTAATTCGCCATAGGGTGTTTACAAACCGATGAACAAGATTCCCAAGTCTGTGATCGTAGGCTAATGACGGAGGTTAATCCACAAGAGGGCGCTGATTCAGGCAATAATGTATTGGCTATCGGGTAGCAATTTTTTTTTCGTACCACACTGAGACAGGGTCACAGTGAAGGATCCGAAAGCGCCCTTACCTTATGCGTGTACGCATTGGCTCTAGTGTGGTACGGAACAAAATTGCTATCGGGTAGACTAAAAGCCACGATCGCAGACTTGGAACCAAGTCTAAGACTTGCCCAGTCCCTCCAACCCAGTGGATGTTGCGCCCTCCATTGCACATCATTGTAATCAAGTGTAGCGTTAGACTGGTCCCATATCTTTCACCGATTCACGAGCCTCGAAGCATAAGCCACGCAAAATGCATTAAGACTTTAAGAGCAATTTTGGGTGCCGACCTTTCGTCAATTTGCGATTAAAGTTACGCATGCGTGATGTTTTTCATTTGAACGCGTCTAGCGATCGACTAGTCAAACTACATGTAGTTATTAGTCAGTGCATTCCGTTGAGTAGATGATAAGGTTAGCGTTTACGTAACGAAGAAAATTCTTGACAGGTCATTTTCATTTTATTACATAATCTATTATTTTCTAATGAACTAAATGAACTATCTCACTGCAAAGATAAATATTTGCTATAGTAAACCATGATTAAACAAACCCGTTATCGTAAAATTACTAACTATTGTGACGTAACTTTCGAATTCGACTTGACTAACAGAGCTCCAGGGCGGAGTTAGAATTCTCCCTCCAAACCACGCAGCGTTCTGGCTGAATACTCTGTACTTATACGTAAGAATATATAAGGACACTACGGAAGCTTAAATTGCCATTACGTTACTGACTTACCAGATAATTTATCTCAGAAACACGGAATATTTTGTTGGAAACATGCAATTCAATGATACCGTATCCCCGAAACTAGGAATTCAATGATAAGGTGTCTTGGAAACACCGAATTCAATGATACGGTATCATTGAATTCCATGTTTCCAACAAAATATTCCGTGTTTCTGAGATAAATTATCTCAGTAACTCAGCCAGTAACGTGATGGCAATTAAAGCTTCCGTAGGACAGGCACCGGTAAATTAACCAAAATGATGGTCACTGCTAGACTGGTCCCCTGTCCGACTGGTCACCTATCCGCAAGACCGCAATGGGATGCGATGTCAAAGGTGCGTTTGCGAGGATTCCTCCAAACGCTCGAAGCCGGTCTCTGGCGTAATTCACGAGCCACGAAGTGTGACGTCAGATGTTCGGGCTATACCAACACACGTCCAGTAACCCGCAAAGGTTATGAGGGCGCTGTTTCGGGTAATATTGTAAACGGTTTTGGCATGGTTTTGATCACAGCATTGGAACCAAAGGTCGTATGGACCTTTCTATTGCAACGTCACAGCCCGAGTTTTTGCCAACCGAGATCGGAAAACTATGGAAAGCCATATATGCAAAACAAAAACGGATAGCCACAGTTTTTAACAATGTTACACAAATATTCAAAAATGGTGTTGAATTTGTTGGAAACAAAGCAACCAATCATGAGAAGTTCTTTACTTTACTTAGGAAATAAAAATTAGGTTCGCAGGAAATGTTGAATTTTGTTGAAACATCTGTTAACACGATTGAGTGTTTTGCTAACAATCGGCCTTCCATGCCAACCAGCGCAGTTTGTTTTTCAACAATGACAAGGCCTTTATAAATAGGCCTTGCAGGCACAGGGTGGGCAACTCGGGCTGCGCTGAACTGTGAAAAGTACGCACTTAACGCCATTTCAGCAAAACAACGTTTTTGAAGCAACAATAGATCCCTGCAGACAATGAATATTGCCAATAATGCTGAAAACATTTACTTACCGAAACTAATCCAATGTCGTACTTCACGTGGTCTCGAATACAATAGATAGAGCTCCAACCTCAATACAATGTGGTGCCTTACAGCGCCATACGAACTTCGCTTGGAACCAAGTATTAAGTTTATGACAAGTACATTATTTTTGCTTAGACAAGAATTGCCACATAAAAATATCGTCTGCGAAAATGTGCCTTCGGTACTATGGAGTTTCAGTCAAGCGTGCTGAGTAATTAACGTACATTTAAACCTCTGAGCTAGAAAGAAACACCAGACAATTTCGTTGTTTTTAAGCTTACCATCTAGCTCCCACATCCCACTTAGCTTATATAAAACCCCGCCCACCCTAACTATGACCAATATTGATTCCACTGCTATGTTTCCGCGAGAGAGTCCTACGCTAACCTCGTTACCATTTTTTTGTACGATATCACAGTGATATTGTTCGACCTCATTGGTCTTATTATTAATTGGTTAAGGCGCTGAGACAACTGAACGAAAAACGGGCCAACGTCGATACCTGTGGGAACGAAGTTCTTCCTCAAGAAAATTAACAGAACCACGCCCACCCTACTCTTAACCCATTGACTCTGGTCTATTTTTACAATGTATTTCTTAAGTAGCAAGTACTTCAGTAATAGTACTCGACTCCGTACTAGATATGATATAGTCAAGTCTCATAGAACCGTGGTGTTTAGAAAAATTCACCTTTTGCAGTGCCGATACGTCATATTTAGACTATTTCAATACTACTTTAATCCTGCATATCATAATACAAAAATATACACCATATATAGAGACAAAGATGAAATATACATACCCCCCGAATACACAGCAAGAAATGCAAATTGATAATAACATTTGCGATGAAAATATCTCAGAAAAAAAATACATATAGACTTTTCTATTGCAACGTCACAGCCCGAGTTTTTACCAACCAAGATTGGAAAACTATGGGAAGCCATAAATGCCAGGCAAAAACAGACGTCTCCCCTCGTGCCCCCCAGCATTAACGCCCATGAGGGAACCCGACTTGATGCGAAATCAGAAGAGGACTGCCCAAATCATGAGTATGCATTAGGTGACTATTATTTTTACACAAGGTGCATACGCAAGGCAAGGCACTCATGCAGCGTCATGCGCACACGACGAAGAAACTGGTGACGTCAGCTCAATGCATATTCATTACTTTGCAGACGGCCGGGCGCCCTGACTTTTCGTGATACCAAGATAGCGGCTCCCAGTCTCTATGGACCTGAGAGGAAATACTAGTTTCGTAATACCTATCATGTATCATAATTCCACAAAAGTATGTAGAGAATAGGGTAAAATAGTCGATGTAGACGCAATGCGAAACCATGGATTCCAACACGGCCTAATGCTGAGTCGGTAGTAGTCTCAGTGACATTGCTAAAGCTCCCATGGTGGTTGATATACCTCCTACTGTTGTGAAGACTGTGATGTAATCGCCAGTCATATCATGGATCCAACCTACGGTAAAGCAGATAATATACACCACAGTTATAATTCGAGGTATGAGATTGGGAAAAACAAAGGACCATAGTTTTTGCGAACTAAAGGCACGTTCTACTACCCCTTGCAGAAGTAAGTAACCTAAATGAATCAAAGGCAAGGGAATGTTCCCCGTTTTTAAATACCCTTGTAATGACGTCTCGCTCAAGCAGTCATTTGGGATTACGATAAAAACATCTTTGTGCCATCTACCGAATACAACTCCTTTGAGATATACTCACCACACAGATAAGAACCTGATAGTAAGCCGATGCCTTGGTTTAGATAAAAGAAACCAAAAGCTGTGATCTCTCTTCCATCCGGGACATCAGCTGATATAACAAAACACAATGGAAATACAACGCCCAGTCCAAACCCTACGGCAGTAGATACAATAGCGGTTGTTGCATAGGACTGCGAGGCTGGCGAGATGAGAAATAAAGTTACACCAACTACGAAGGAAGCCCCTGCGTAAAGATCCGTCGCCCGGACTACTCCACGGTCTACAAGGGTCCCGTGAAATAGCCGTCCAATAATGGTTCCCATACCAGTAAAAGCCGCCAGAAGTGAAGCTAATGTTTCTCCGAAGCCAAGAGAAATACCATGGGGAATGAGATACAAGTGCCAACCACTGAAGACTATTCCGCACAAAGTTACGATTAACTGAATCATGACGAAACGTGGCTCATCAACGAATAAACTAAAATCCATCTTCTCTTTAAAAGCATTCCACATTTTACGAATCTTGCTGTCTTCCAAGAGTTTATCTGTTGGCGAATTTGATCCTGAGTCCTGTAGTGGTTTATACTGGTACTCCTGGGGTAGTGGCCTTATGAGTGCACCGAATACGCAGATATGAGCTAAAAATGCACCCATGATCATCAATGCACCTCTCCAACCGTAGATCAGTAAAAGCTGTTCAACCACTGGAGGGAGAATTATCATGCCAATAGCGCCCCCAGTTAAGGTGATCCCGTTAGTTGTGGCAAAATCATCCGGAAAGTACTCTAGCAGTGACACAGCGACAACTATGTACATTGGGGACTGTCCCAAACCTTCAAAAATAAAGAAAAAGACGTTTAAAACTAATAGGCATGACGTATCAGACACGAAGCGCCAGTTTAGAGAGTAAATATATAATGAAGAATATTCGTTATTTAAACCAAATCTCAAAATAAGGTTCAATGTCAAAGTTTCACACCATTATGGACTCTCTGGGGGCCATTGGTGGGTGGTTGTATGATTGTGAGAAGGGCACTCTGCATGCCATGAAACATAAAATACATACAAGCTCAATGTATGGGACATCAAGTGCCTTCCCGACCCTCTACCATGTACTTACTTGATAATGTGAGCCACAGTCCGAGTTTTAGTACTGTCTGCGACGAAGCTGCTCCGATGTAACCAGCCGCAGCCAAAAACCCACCAACAATCATCATGGTTCGCCCATCCCAAACTTTCAGCAAAACGGCAGAAAGGATACCTAACACAGAGGAATACTTTTACATTCATTACGTTCCTCAAACAATACGTTTTGTTTTATGAGGGTTTTAGTCTGTAACCCTAGCTATTATCCCCTAACTATTGTCACATTAAGTGTTGCGTGCGCTACACACGCGGCGGGACGACGACGGACTGTTTATCCTGTACAGCTGGTCTACGTCTGCACGATGTCCATAGAATACAAGTTGGTGTGGATCGGACTAGCAGCGGCGGCGCTACGGGGGAGGGGGGGGGGGCACGGGGGGGGGGGGGGGCAAATGCCCCCAGTAATTTTGTTTGCCCCCCCCCCCCAGTTTGCCCCCCCCCCCCAGTTTTTTCCCCGATGGCGGAAATTGAGTTTAATCCCAAACGATTGCACCCAATTTGTTACAATGTTGTTTGCGCTGTAAATAATAAACTCAATTTCATCCATCATAATTAGCTGGCACCACCAAAAAAGCCCAATACACTTTCCATCTCCGGCAATGTTAATAAAATGTGGATTTATTTATCTATACAAGCTTGGAAACCTGCTATAAATAGAAATGCATTGTCTGCCCAAAACCGTAAGCAGCCATTGTACACGCAGTTCGCACAACACGTCACATACACACAGTGCAAAATCTTATTTCTGGAGTGAATTGTAGGCTTATACAGTACATTATAGACTTTTGTTTGCCCCCCTAAATTTAAGTTTGCCCCCCCCCAGATTAACAGGTCTGGTGCCGCCACTGCGGAGTAGACTGACTAGAACAACCATCTAAAAATTATTTCCAGTGATTCCACATCACTGAAGTAAACAGTAAGCTGGTATGTCCCTTAAACAATGACAAACAGTGAGACCATACAGCTCAAAAGTCAAGGGCATCCGAGTGGAAATGTATTAGTAAAACCATACAGGCCTAAAAACGCCTAGGCTTATTACAAGTTATATAAAACCATCGAGGATAAAGGCACACGGAGGTCAAGGTGATTTGCATTTATTGTTTTAATATCAACAAGTTACTTGAGAAAGTTCCGATTATTTTTGTCTCTGCATTATGTTACCCCGAACAAAAGAGTAGGTCTGGTATGAAAATCGTTACAGGTTACACAGGATAGTACATGAAGCAAACTAACCTCTGTGAACATCAAGACGCAGGTCACACAATGTTGCTGTCATGGCTTTGAATTGCAATGGGAACTAGTTCGTTTCGTTCCGCCTATTGATTTTGACAGTACAATCACCCACAAAATGTAATATAATACACAAATCATTGCAGGTCATTTCTGTTTGCAACAGCTACTTCTATTACCTCATCGCGCAGTAGGTTCCTTGTTTTCTCAAAGTGAAGGGAAATGCATTTATTTTCATGTTTGTACATTCGCATTGTAAACCTAACTCAGGATGAGTTGTCTTATTTTGAAAATGTAGATCTCATAGAGTTTCCAATAATTCGTCACCGACGCCACGAACTGACACACACGTCACGTAGATACCAATAAAAAGTAGCAATCGGGGATAACAGCGTTTAAAGTTCAGGGGCAGATCCAGGATTTTCCAAAGGGGGGGGGGCGTGAAAATTTAACAAGCAGCAATGGTGAATGCAATTTTTTTGTGGATCCTACGAGCGCGTAACGCGAAGCCCTTACGACATGGGCCGGTTCCGGGGCCCGCTTAAATGCTCCGAAACAGTTAGGATTCTAGGTGCTCTGTGGTGCGATCTATACAATATCTGACCACTTTTGTTTTAGCAAGATCATTATTAAAACTTTATTTTTTAGTTGGGAGTCAGTGATTTGAATCAGCCATCCTGAGTTATAAAAATCAAAAACGCAGGCTACAATACTTATTCAAGGGGAAAACTGTTGGGTGAGACAAACGATAGTGCAATTTTTAATATAATTAACCAAATAGGGTGTCTTTGTCTATAGGTTTTCACATACTTGAGGATTAGAATGTGACACTAAATATGTTACTGCTGATATAGTGATAAGAACAGGTTGTGCTTGTCTTCAGTGACAGCGCGATCGAGCAACAATAACATCAATGTACGGATATGTGAGGGTAGGCCAAGAGGCCTAGCCCCCTCCCCCAGCCCTGCATCGGTGTACTATATGCACTATTTATAACTAACAGTTTGAAAGAAGCACAACAGATATTAACCCTCTTTCTTGAATACGAAAAAAAAATCTGTGATTTTCTGAACAGAGTGAGACACGATTATACGATGCTATGATTATACGATGCTACATGTCTTCACTGGCCCCATATAGGGCCAATCCACTTCGTTCGTATCCTTGCCAATTGTGCCTAGCACCATTGCAATCCTATTTTTGTGCCCGATGTCATTAATCCGGGTTATAAAACTTACCGATCAAAATGCTACTGTATGCCTACTCTTGAAGAAAGCCCTATTGCTAAACTTTTTTTTTAAACATCACGGATTTGGGGGGAAAATGATTACCTTTCGAGTCGCGAGAGTGATTTTTTTGATCACGTATTAACAACTTTCGCGAGAACCATACTAGTTGGGTTCCCTGAACACATTTATTTCACAACATTTATACGATCTAATGGGGGCCAGACTGATTTACATAACGGGCTGAGCATAATCTCTTTTGCGCAGACGGGCTTAAGATACGCACCGCATTACACGTATTTCACAAAACCTTGACGGCGCGCTGATTGAATCAGTCTGGTCTCCATTAAATATCAGCAGTTGATCGTATACTGTTGTGGATTGTTGAGGGAACCTGACAATGGTTTTCGCGCAAGTTAATAATATGTGGTAAAAAATCACACTCGCAATTCGAAAAGCAAACAATTTTCCCAAAAGATCTGTGATGTTTTTAGAAAAAAACAATTACAAAAAAATAAAAAATTAATTAAAAAAATTAAGTACAGTAGCATTCGATCAGTAAGTTTCTTAACCCGGCTTAAAAATTAAATCGGGCACAAAAATAGGAATGCAATGGTGATAGAGCCAATGATACGAAGTGGATTGGCCCTATTCATGGGGATATGTCTTCCCCAATTTTTAAATCTTAATACTAGTTTCCGAAGATTGTAATGATCACATTGTATTCAGCGCACGCGTGCTGACCTACAGCCAGAAACTTCTTTGCTGAGGTGGTATGGTCGACTCACGCTGCGGGTGAATGATCTTCACGCCCCCGGACCCCGCGCCCCGCATTTGCAGGTGTTTCGCGCTTATGTTCAGTGTGTGAGAAAACACTATTAGTAGCTTTTTTGAAGAAAAAAATGATAATAGGTAGGGCCTATGTCATTAACTTTGTCTCTCCCTCATTTTTCCTCTTGATGTTTTCTTTATTCTCTCAAGCAAAAAAGGGGGGGGGGCGTGCGCCTCACGCCCCCCTGTATCCGCCCCTGAAGTTGAACGTTTTTTAAATCAAGCTTTCCTACAAAATTCCTGGGTATTTTCAACTAGTTTTCTTACAGTGGGGACTTACCGTTTGAGCTTCATAAAAACGGTGCTTTTTGCTGCTTTTCATCCTATATTAATCAGCAATAAAGATTTGTGTCAGTTCGTGGCGATGAAAATTTACGCAACCATTTTCCGTCGCCACGAACTGACACCTTTTAATGTCAATTCGTGTGTGTCGGTTCGTGAAAATCTAGGTCAGCGCGCGCTACACACCCAAGTTTCGTCACCGACGCCACGAACTGACACACTGTTACAAACCCACTTTTTTTTTTCCATTTTTTTTTTTGCATGTTTAGACAATGCTAACCAAGGCCTATAATGTCATGAAGTTTCAGCGCTTCAGGAGCTTTACTTTTTGAATTACGATGATGAGGCTAGGCAACTTTGCACCGAAACTGACAATTTTCGTCGCCACGAACTGACACAAAGGTTCAATTTACCATTGCAACACACGGCGCGCACAATTCACTTTTGAGTGAGAATGTCGTGAAAAACACAATTTTCCCTGTTGGACCTACTTTAAACACCCACCTGCCATTATACTTATGTTGTACGGCATGCTGCTTACAAGCCCCGCTGACGAAGTACTGATATTAAAATCCTCCACAAATACGGGTACAAATACACTCATAGACTTGTACAAGCCAAGACCAACGAAACATGACACCAAGTCTTGAGAGTAAGATCATCCAACGCCACGGGCTCCTTGATGTTCCCATCTTGACGCCCGCGAATGTCTACCACTTCTTGCTCTGGGTGACCAATGCTGGGCAAATGTTGCGAGTTTGTGTGAATGTAGCATAAATTATTTCAGGGGCGGATCCAATTTGAACCACGGAGGTGTAATTCAACCGCTATGGTAGGACTCTTCCATTGTGCTAGTGTAGGGCATACATGTAGTGTTCATGTGTTTTGCACGTTACGTATAGCCTTTCAAAACTACCAATGTTGCAGTAAGCGGGCGAGCCATGGTTATTATTAATTTTAAAGAGAGCATTCTAACGGTACACATGCGTTTCTTTTGGTTTTTCTAATGGTCATCACCTCTTTTTAAAATAGAGTGTATCCAAACTGCGATCGCAAATGACTGTGCTCATGCCCGTAACCCCCTCACCTGCCTCCATTGTTGCAAATTCACGAGTGAAAACCAAATTGAACAATCGGCTACTGGATCCTGACCCGAACCGAATTTATTTCAGGTCATTATATCATCAAAAATACCTCAACAACCCCCAGGTTACAATTGGCTGCTCAAAAATTTGCCACAAGTGTGTGGAGGCTTGGTTTTTCATCCCTCAAAATGCCAAAAGCTCAGAGCTTCAGGGGCTTCTCCCCCTGGACCCCAACATCGATGTTACAGAAATTTTTCCAGTAAACTTAGACGATTTATATGGATCTGATTTCCAAAAGAGTGTGTCTATTTCTCTGTTTTTTAGGCATATGCAGGCTTGATTTTTCACCCCACAAAAAGCCAAAAGCTCAGAGCTTCCGGGGGCTTCGCCCCCTGGACCCCCACCGGGGCTTCACCCCTGGACCCTTACCATTGATGTTCCAGTAAATTTTCCAGTACATTTAGAAGATTTATATGGATCTGATTTCCCATAAAAGTGTGCCTATTTCTCTGTTTTAAGCACATGGAGGCTTGATTTTTAACCCCACAGAACGCCAAAAGCTCAGAGCTTCAGGGGCTTCGCCCGCTGAACCCCCAACGGGGCTTCGCCCCTGGACCCCACCAGGGGCCGTAAGGCCGGCCCCTGGACCCCACCCATTTTTTGTCTTTCCTCTAATCACCGTTGTGCCCCCCGGTAAAAAAAAAACCTGGATCCGCCCCTGCCCCCCCCCCACTTTTAAATACCTTCCGGCGGGCCTGATAACACCCCTTCCTTTGATTCACAGCCCGATTTTTTGCCAACCAAGGTTGGACAACTATGGAAAGCCATAAATGCAAAGCAAAAACAGATAGCCACAGCTTGTAACAATGTTACACAAATATTCAAAAATACTGTTGAATTTGTTGGAAAAAAACCCAACTAACCATTTGGGATGTATTTGTGTCAAAATACAAATTTGCAAAAGTGATGAATTTTGTCACATTGTCTGTTAACACGAGTGAATGTTTTGCCAACATTCGGCTGTTCATGCCAACCAGCGCGGTTTGTTTAACAACAATGGAAAGGTTTATAATACCCGCCTGACCGGATGTTGCCGGATGTACCTTTGACCTTCACGCGGAGATTAGCAGTCAATTCCCACGCACTTGTAAACGTAAACATTATGCACACGCAGCTCCACACAGCAGACGATCGAAAGTGCAAGCTGACCAAGCAGCATCACCTCGGACCAATCATAACACAGATATGGAAAGCTTACGTCACTGCACGTCTATCCAATGAAATCATTGTATACATTGAAATCATTGGGCCTTCCCTGTCGAGTGAGGGCGCACAGCCGTGAAATGATAAAGCTGTGAGTGTTTGTGCATGCACTTTTACAGTGGATTCTCTATGAGCAGACGATCGAACGAGGACTCGACGAACGTCCGACTTGGGCCGCCGGTCAAGTCTAACGCTAGCCTGGACCCAGTGACCGATTCTTGCGATAGACACTGGCAGCTTCCACGATGGCTGCCATGAACAGAAATCAACCGAAGCTTCAGGGCTTTGTTTTTACTGAAAAACTCGGCTGTGGATCTTATGCAACGGTGTACAAAGCGTACAGAAAAGTGAGCATTCCCATAAATAGCGCAATAAATCTTCAGACAAACTATCATTATCAATGATTCAATCAGTACTGACTCGAGTCAAGTCAAGTGTAGACATTAATTTTTCATGAGGATTATTGTTATGCAAAACTGAAAAAGTAATACCTCCTGGTAAAACCATAGTGGTAGAAATAGCAGACAAGCCCCCCCCCCCCCTCCCGGCCCTACAACAACTACTGTACGTACTGTAATAATATTAATAGACAATAGTGTAATTACTCAAGTAATTACTCCATACCGTCTGACCGTGGTTTTAATGTTCACTGTGCTCTCTATGTTGTATTTTTGTAGTTATTTCCTTCCTCAGAATCTATGGTTTGATATTATTTAACTGGTATGGTCAACTCGGTCCCAAATCAACTCAAACTCGGTCCGGTGTCATGACAAAAACTGTCCGCTGACAAAAAGTGTCCGCTGAGCATGCGCAGTAGACCCCGGACACTATTTGGCATGTATTACGTGACAAATAGTGTCCGCCCAACAAATAGTGTCCGGGCGCGCGCCATGCTGCTGCACGTTTGCATGCACATGGACAGTATTTGGCAGATTACGGACAGTATTTGGCAGAGATTACGGTCAGTTTTGGGGCATTTTGAGGCTGTAGAGGGGAGTTGAAATATATCAAGCAGACGAACACTTAATCTCAAAAGTATGTCAAGTTTAGTATTTTACTTAAGTAAAAAGCGTGCAGGTTTAAAAAGTACGAATAATTGTGAAAGGGCTAGCCTAAATGTTACGAATTATTAATAATCAAATACAACCAAGAAAGCGTTCAAGTAAATACAAGTCAAGTTAAACAAAATTGACGAACACTTAAATCTCAAAAGTATGTCAAGATTAGTATTTGACTTAAGTAATTAAAAAGTGCAGGTTAAAAAGTACGAATGGTGACAGTGCTAAATGATAAATAATACAAATATTTATAATCAAATACAAGCAGGAAAGCGTTACAAAAATGTAAAACTAAAGGTTAAAAATGATCTTATCTGGATACGACGTCTTAACAGCTGAGAACCAAGGCACGCAATGATGATGCACGCTAACCGCGGACACTATTTAGCAAGCTTCCGTAAACAATGTGACGTCATAGACGCATGACCAATCAGAACACAATATGCTAATGAGCGGACACTTTTTGTCAGCGGACACTTTTTGTCATGACACCGGGTAGTGAACATTCAGAGCAATTATGGGAGCGGACGTGGACAATTTATCGGTAGCCAGGTAGCGGTAACAATCTGGCTGTTAATACAAAATTTTCCAATATGCAATGTTTGCCCTTACTTAATTTTTTCACTCAGACAGAGTCTGTGACTAGCCAGCAGGACCAATGAGCTTGCTGTTTAACTAGTCCACCAGCTTTTTCCCTTGTCCACATTTCATACTAAATAAAATGGAGCCTACCTAGAGGTATTTTTTTCAACTCTGACTCTGAACTGAACTGGTGTGTGTTGTGGCAGTAGCGGTAATATTAAGATCACCGGACTTACCACACCATGACTCAAGCTCTGGTGGTTCTGATCAGCAGAGTGTGGGTTCGAGTCCCGGCTATGGCACTTGTGGCCTTGAGCAAGATACTTGATCGTAATTGCTTTGTCCTTCGGATGGCACATAGGTCCTGTGTACTAGTATTGGTAATGTATTTAAAAGAACCCAGAACACTTATCAAGGAAGAGGGGGGTTTACCCCTGTGTTTCTGGTTCCTAGCAAGCACCCTTGTGTTTAAAGGTTTCCCTCAGACTTACAAGCTACAGTGATTATAAGTTTGCTGGAAGAGTAGAGGTTTACCCTGGTGTTTCTGGTTCCTAGCAAGCACCCTTGCTGACAGGTTTCCTCAGACTTCCAAGCTACAGTGATTACGCTCCCTGTTGCAGGCCTTGAACTTGGCTCTTGAAGGGGCACGGCAATTTTCCACTGGTAAGGGGCACTTCTATGAGGAAAATGTAAATTTGTATTGGAACTTTGCAGAGGGCACCACAGCAAAAGCACAGGGCACCACGGCAACTGCTGTGGGTGCCGTGGGTTATTTCGAGGCCTGCTGTTGCGGCATCTTTGGTTTCATTACCAGAACTTATTAATAAACCACTCGCTACTGGCTTTTTCTTCAGGGTCAGCAGCGTGAGGTGGTTGCTGTGAAGTGTGTACTGAAAAGCAGTCTCAGCAAGAAGTCAGTGGAGAATCTTCTCACCGAGATAGAGATCATGAAACGAATCCATCATGAGCACATCGTGGAACTCAAAGACTTTCAGGTAGGGATTGAATAACCTCCCTTAAACTCTGACTGTTGGTGTAGAAATATAGACAAGCCATTGACCCATCACAACCAGGAATGATCATCCAAAAGCCTTTGTCGATATCTTCGTTTTCTGTGTAGGGGAGGGGGTGGGTAGCGCCATGTTGTGTCTTAAAGAGGTTGGGCCACACTAGAGGTCACTCTTAAAAAAAAGTTTTACTTACATAGATACACCTATATCTACCAAGAAAAACACTGTGACAGAGTTATAGAATGAATGGTTATGCGTTTACAACGCAGTTTCCAAGCCTCTTTTCACCCCTGCCTTCAGGCAAAATTGAAACAACAGCAGTCGGTGCCAGAAAGCTGTCTCCAAAAATTCAAAAGAATAGTGACGTCGCAGTACGAACCCTCTGTCAAAGGCTGTTTGCTGTTACTCATTGAAGCATTGCTCAGTACAGACCATCCGGGAATTCAGTACGTATAGTGACGTCATGTTTTGTTTGCTGCCCTAATTTACGGGATTTTGATAAATTTAGGCGGCGGGCTAGTGAAAGGAGTAAAAACTCCCTGCAAATATCACTTCTTTTGTTAATGTAATGTTACAAAAGATGCAATAAATTATAGAAAGCAAAAAACTAAAAAACAATGTCAACTTCAATCACCATGGCCCATCCTCTTTAAACTTGGCATGATCCCTGGCTATCTGGGGCTTCTGCCTGACACTCCTTGAGTACAGTAAATAGGGAGACAGCCACCATTAGGTCTAGATAGTTCAGTCTGAGTAGGTAGAGCGCCGGCCTGTTCATGCGGAGGTTGCAGGTTGTACATTTTTCGTTGTTCACCCCATATTCATTTACAATGTGCAGTATTTTTGACCGCGTGAGGGCGTTCTCAAAAATATTTGTTATCACTTTCGGGGGTTTAACTTATCGTCTGCTCAGCTATCTGTGTACAGTTTAGCATCGGCGTTCTGTCACTTCTGTGCGCAAGAGACATTAGTCAGTGCTTCTAGAATCTAAGGTAATAACGGCTCCTTTAAAGGTTTTTTTTGTCCGTGATAGATATGACATCTGGTAGTAATGTGTTTCAGTCCTTAACTGTCTGGAGGAAGTATTTGAAGCAGTTTTTGTTTGCGGAGAACAGTTGTTTCTATGTATAAAGAGGAAAGGATGAGCCACGCTTAACTGCCAGTTCTGATATTTTTAAAGATTAGATGCAGGGCTCTTTATTTCTTTAAAGGAGCCGTTATTAATCCACCTTAGATTCTAGAAGCACTGACTAAACTCTCTCGCGCACAGAAGTGACAGAACGCCGATGTTAAAACTGTACACAGCTACCTGAGCAGACGAGAATCGCTTAAGTTATACCCCCGGAAGTGATACAATTATTTTTGAGAGCGCCCTCACACGGTCAAAAATACGGCACATTACTCTGTCAGATTCCATTGTGGATTGTTGCTTCAAGTCTGACGTTTAAAAATAAGGCCGCATCCGAATTAGCGGCTACAGCTACGGCTACGACTATTGCTAAGGACATCCTATACTTGAACACACGATGATGCATAAATCTAGCTGTAGCCACCAATTTGGACACGGCCTATCATTAAAAGACACTGGTAGCTCTGTTTGGGATAGCTGCATTGTGTGGTGTGGTGTGGTGTGGTATGCACTGGCTTGACGGACACTGAGTGATGACACTTGTGATCATCTTCATCACTGCTGTAGCTGGGCTGATCGGATTGATTGATTGATTGATTGTTGATTGATTGATTGATTGATTGATTGATTGATTGATTGATTGATTGATTGATTGATTGATTGATTGATTGATTGATTGATTGATTGATTGACCTCCATTTTTTATGAGATATCGCCTAACCCACAAGGCTGAATGGCCACTCTTCGTTTAGGGCTACACTTAACTGATTTGGGCTGTCGACCCAAATCAACTGTCACCAGGGGCACGTTGCCACCTATTCCTAGGGCTGAAACAAGGTTACCCCCTTCACAGTCTGTAAGGATGTAGGCATGGGTATCATCCATTCGAAGCCTGGCTGGTAGAGCAGAATGCACTACCTTCCCAACTTTTTACGAAGCAATTGTGGTTAAGTGCCCTGCTCAAGGACACAAGTGTCATGACCGGGATTCGAACCCACATTCTGCTGCTGACAACACCAGAGCTTGGGTCCGATGAACTAGACCGCTCGGCCACGACACGCCACAAGGCTTATCATTTGTACTATTCCTTGTTTATACTTAGTGGGATGACACCTACATTTATCTCATCATGGAGTACTGCAGTGGTGGTGACTTGTCTAGTTTCATCCGAACCAAACAAGCCTTGCCAGAGAGGATAGTCAGAGTGTTCCTCAGACAACTAGGTAAGTTCAGCCCCAGCTACCTGTCAAAAATTGTCGTTTGCACAACTTCATTGGAAAAATTATCAGTCTCATGTTTCAGCTGGATACAGTGTATACTTGTTGAGAAAACAGCACAAAAACTGTCCTGGTATTTTCACAAGAACATCAAATCCATCTACGTTTAGTGTGTGGTGACAGCGGGTACCAACCGCATCTCTGGCCGCCTTATTCGCTTATTCTTTCAAGGCCATGTCACACAGTGCAATGTTTACAGGCAATGTAGAGGCAGCAAACTACACTGCACACAAAAGCAACACTTGGGTCGCACGTAGAGATTATTGTTTTTCTGGTTTATTATAATACTTGGAGTTGTACATTCATGAGTTCACTGGCCCATGACTAAAATCACTGGCCTCAGGCCTGCGGTCCAGTGGAAGTTTCGAGACATTCTTAATTTGTTGTAAGTTGAAAGATACAGTGTGTTGATGCTTGTACATGTAAAAAGGTTGTGTTGGAATCGGCAGCTGCAGCTATGGCTGTTGCTATGACTGTTGCTGAGGGTGTTGCTAAGCATAGTGTTAGCCAGAGGGGTATCTGGGCGTCTTTTGGACACCCTGTTTTATCTGTCATTTACATGTAAATGTATTGTAACTAAGCTTGGGCGATATTGCTTTTTCTCAGCCACGATATATCGTCGAGAATATATCGCGATATTCGATATAATCGCAATTATTGTTTTTATGGCGTCAATCTACTACAAATCTCACGGTGGGAGTTGTGGCTATGATTGACCTATCATTTCTATCGTTATTCCAATCACCTATTCTTCTGGTTTTACTCTAAACCTATGGTATGAAAACCTGGGCCTATTACTTACACACATTTAATGTGTTAACTGCGCATGACAGACTGTTCTTTATGTGTGCATAGCTAATTAGATCACGCCACTCGCACGTCCGCAACACGCACGTGATAATGCACGTGATAACACCCGTCTGTGTGGGACCGCCAGACCGCTAAGGCTTTGATGTTGGTTTTTTCCGAAGACTAAACCCCGTCGGATCGGATCTGTTTGGGAATCTTGCGGTTGCGGTCTGTGACTTGCAACTCTTTGTTGCAGCAAATCATCTCGACAAGGAGATTTATTGTTGCAATATCGTCTCGACAAGGAGATTTATTGTTGCAAGATCGTCTCGGCTAGGAAATACATCGCGATACTTAAAGATATCGCGATTTACCGATATCACGATTAAAAAAAACGTGACCCGATATCGTAATCGTTTCAGAACTAGTATCGCGATATTCGATAATATCGTGGTATCGCCCAAGCTAAACTTAATTGTAACTGAACAATTTAGACACCCAGTTTTTGAATTTCCAGCAAATCGGGACACCCTTTTATCAAATCCTGGCTAAAACCTTGCTGCTAAGAGTGTTGCTGTTGGCGTCATATTCTTCAGCACATGTTCACATGACTATAGACCTTATGCATAGACCTCATCACTCCACTATCTTATTAGAGGTAAAAAGATATGCACATCTAAGTAGGCTTGGCGCACAGAATCGGCCACTAAGTAACCTTCCTTTGAACTCTAGTGGAGGGCGCCCTACTCAAATGATGCCATGTGCATAAGGTCTGTGAAGCCGCAGTCGCTAATTGGAACACAGCCTCAGTGAAATAAAGGTGACCGTATTCAGAACAGGGTGTCCAGATATACTTAGGCAGCCCTCTTTGAATGAAATTGAATTTTCCCTGTTGTGTTTTTGTACACAGCAAGTGCACTTTTATGTCTGCAATCGCAAAATATCACCCACATGGATTTGAAACCACAGAATCTTCTCCTGTCAAACACCTTCGATCCTGTTCTCCGATTAGCAGGTTAGTTATCAACAGAGCCTTTGCCTGACATTATAGAAAGGCTCTGGGTCTACCAATCGATGAATCCTATTGGTTGTAATGCGCTGGACAGATAGCTGGTGCACTGCTGGGGTGCGTTTTGGCGGTCGTGACCAATAACTGTTTGGGTTGAATTGGCCATTGGTTAATCACTGGCCAGTGACCAAAAGCCGCCAAAATGCACCCTTGTACATGTATGCCCCAACAATGCAAAGATTATTTAAGGTCAGAGGTTAAACACTTCTAAATTGGAGGCCAGTTGGTTAATGTCTGGAAGTTCTTCGGCTCAAAAGTCGATGATTAATAAGGCTTACTTTTATGAGGATGTACCTGAACATTCCAAGTTCAATTTATCAAACTATCAAAAGTACAAAATAAAGATCAAAGAATAAATGTCAGAAGCTTTTTTTTTGCTATCGAATTGTGATTAATTTATTCGTAACAAATGTAATGTTAATTGTCGTGATTTTGCTTTTGCAGATTTTGGTTTTGCATCTTACATGACGGAAGATGTATTCGCCGACTCTTTACGAGGTTCTCCACTGTACATGGCACCGGAAATTATCTGTGAGCGTAAATACCACGCTAAAGTGGACCTGTGGTCAGTAGGGGTCATCATGTTTGGTGAGCTTTTCTTAAAAGGGACAGTATATCTTTGTTAAAGGAACATTACAGAATTGGTTTTTGCTAACAAAACAGTTCCTGGCAGTGTAAGAACTATATTTAATTTATGTGTGCATCCGGGCTATTTTGAGTGAGATCCAACATTTTTTGTCAATTCAGAACTCGTCTGTAACATAAGTGTGTTTTTAGGAGTTTTTGCACTGACATGACGACATGCATCTCACTCGTGTAATGTTTTGTTTGACAGAATGCCTTTTCGGTCACGCTCCATTTGCTTCAAAGACCTTCACTGAATTAGCAGAGAAGATCAGAAGTTCAAGACCCATTCAGGTGAGTAATTTAGGGTAAATTGCAATGGGGTCCTTTCCAGTGTTTACATTCTGGAAACGTGTCGCTTACAATTACCAGTGTTGTAGTCGAGACCTGGGAGTCCGAGACCGAGACCGAGACCTGGGAGTCCGAGACCGAGACCGAGACCGAGACCGAGACCGAGACCGAGACCGAGACCTGGAGGTCCGAGACCGAGACCCTAAGGTCCGAGACCAAGACCGAGACCTTTTGGTCCGAGACCTCGAGACCACATGTGTAAATTACATCCATGTAATAAAATTGGACACATAATAAATGAAATGAAAGTCTTTTATTGATGTAAAACAAAATGAATATGTCTTTTGCTGTTATTAAAAATGTCCGTAAATTTACGTAGTCCGTAAAGTGAAAAATTCTGTATTTTCTTCGTAATTTTACGGACTTTCCGTAAATATAAATATTAGTTATGCTAATTAGCGTAATTACAATCAACCACATTTGGCCAAACACCTAAACATAACATAGTACATGTAAGTACATATTGTTATTTCACCCACAACCGTGTACACATGTACATTAAGGGTCTTTTTTATTTTACGGAATGAAAAAACTTTTCCGGTAATTTTGCTGCAGGAATACGGAACGCTATTTTTTTCTGGCAAAATTAGCGGAAAAGTTTTTTCATTCCGTAAAATAGAAAGAATATTTTAATACAGAATATTTCACTTTACGGAGTCCGTAAATTTACGGACATTTTAACAGTACTGTGAAATCTTTTGTGTACTTGTTTTACAACAATACTGTACTGGATATTACAATATTTATCAACAATCAAATATAATAAGTTTGTTCTGTCGGATTCAGGAATGTGCCAAAACAGTTGTTTTTTGTATAGGTACCTGTCCATTTACAGAATATCTTCATTGCACTTCAGAAACATCAACATGGACAGTATCTCTGCTGACAAACGTGCATTGTTCTTGATCATAATGTAAAAACTTTACATTTTTTTCCACTTTCATGAATATCATATACAAAAGTGAAACTAAGATATGGCTTAATCAGTGTTATAATTGACATTCAATTTGTAGTTTACTGAGAATCATGAGCAATGAAATCAATTTGAATAATGTTAATTTGTGTTATTTACTTGGCCTTGGCTGTATGGGCCCGACTTAAAATGCATAGTGAATACTGAACTTGTCCCCGATTATCCGTGATTCGATTTGTCGTTGAGCAGAAAATGCAAACTGCAGAATGTTTCTTGTTACCTGCTTTGGCGTCCATGATCTGTTTATGATTCTTACAACCAAATCTTAACACAGCAGAGTTACTGGACATCTTGTGATAATCATTTCAAAAAAAAAGGGAAAACTTTATTTTATTGTGCTACTCTAGCGAACTTGTACTGTAGTGTATGCACCTGTTTGCACCATGCACAATGCACCTGTTTACCTTTCACAACGAGTAGTGCGTGTTTTGGTCATAGCTAGAAACTCGCTCCCAATTTTTATCGAACTCATGATGGGTAAAGCCGATGGCACAAGCACACACATGGCACTATATGTACATGTACATGTACAGTACATAGCTCGATGCGTGCAAGCTCACACAACCACAAGCGAGGTTGTCTGTACAAACTGCAAGTTTTCTTAAACTATTTGCTATCTGTTTATCGTGATAAATGATCGTGAAGGAATATGAATACATCAAATAAATTTGCATATTTTGCTGGTCTCGAAGCGAGACCAGGCAAATATTCGAGACCGGAAGGGTCCGAGACCGAGACCAAGACCGAGACCACAGGGTATCGAGACCGAGACCGAGACCGAGACCAGCAAAAAGTGTCGTGGGTGAGCATTCAGGTGCACCAGACTAAAGTGTTGTCAGATTGGGGGGGGGGGGGGGTTCATGTCCAGGGCCCAGTTTCGTAGAGCTGCTTAAAGCACGAAAAGTAGCTAAGCACAGCAAAACTATGCGCACCAGAAGGAGGTTACCAGCCAAACTACCATGCCACATGTACAATTTGCGACTGGTATCCTGCTCATCTCTGCTTAGCAGAAAATTGTCAAGCATTTTTGTCTGCTTAAGCAGCTCTATGAAATTGGGCCTTGGTCACAACCCTTGTGTCTTTGAGTGAGACAGGTAACAATCAGATAGGACATAAAGCTAGAGGTTCCATGTGTTTTAATGGACGTAAAAGAACCTAGTACACTTACTGTTAAGAGAGTTTGGTTGTTTATTTGTTATTGTAAAGTGTTACTGGCACGGTTGACTGCAGACTGCACTGTATCAGCTTAATACAAGGTGCTATATAAATGGGTCTCATAGTTCAGACATAGCTCTGCGTACCTATTGTGAAAATAACAATTGCTTTGAGATGCCTGTCAGGTGTGATAAACATCTATATAAAAAGATTAACTATGCCAGCCTGCAATATGATTTCATGGTGTTAATATATCTACTCAGTACAGTCAGTTAACCTTCCTACTGTATGACCATTCAATATAATATACTGTGGTTTTGAATGATAGATGCACTATGCCCGCCTACAATATGATATCATGGTGTTAATACATCTACACAGTACAGTCAGTTAACCCTCCTACTGTATGACCATTCAATATCATCCACGTTGGTTTTAAATGATAGATGCACTATGCCAGCCTGCAATATGATATCATGGTGTTAATACATCTACACAGTACAGTCAGTTAACCCTCCTACTGTATGACCATTCAATATCATCCACGTTGGTTTTGAATGATAGATGAACTATGCCAGCCTACAATATGATATCATGGTGTTAATACATCTACACAGTACAGTCAGTTAACCCTCCTACTGTATGACCATTCAATATCATCCACGTTGGTTTTGAATGATAGATGCACTATGCCAGCCTGCAATATGATATCATGGTGTTAATACATCTACACAGTACAGTCAGTTAACCCTCCTACTGTATGACCATTCAATATCATCCACGTTGGTTTTAAGTGATAGATGCACTATGCCAGCCTGCAATATGATATCATGGTGTTAATACATCTACACAGTACAGTCAGTTAACCCTCCTACTGTATGACCATTCAATATCATCCACGTTGGTTTTAAGTGATAGATGCACTATGCCAGCCTGCAATATGATATCATGGTGTTAATACATCTACACAGTACAGTCAGTTAACCCTCCTACTGTATGACCATTCAATATCATCCACGTTGGTTTTAAGTGATAGATGCACTATGCCAGCCTGCAATATGATATCATGGTGTTAATACATCTACACAGTACAGTCAGTTAACCCTCCTACTGTATGACCATTCAATATCATCCACGTTGGTTTCGAATGATAGATGCACTATGCCAGCCTGCAATATGATATCATGGTGTTAATACATCTACACAGTACAGTCAAGTTAACCCTCCTACTGTATGACCATTCAATATCATCCACGTTGGTTTTGAATGATAGATGCACCATGCCAGCCTGCAATATGATATCATGGTGTTAATACATCTACACAGTACAGTCAGTTAACCCTCCTACTGTATGACCATTCAATATCATCCACGTTGGTTTTGAATGATAGATGCACTATGCCAGCCTGCAATATGATATCATGGTGTTAATACATCTACACAGTACAGTCAGTTAACCCTCCTACTGTATGACCATTCAATATCATCCACGTTGGTTTTAAGTGATAGATGCACTATGCCAGCCTGCAATATGATATCATGGTGTTAATACATCTACACAGTACAGTCAGTTAACCCTCCTACTGTATGACCATTCAATATCATCCACGTTGGTTTTGAATGATAGATGCACTATGCCAGCCAGCTTTTCGAAACGTCAAGACCACACCAGTTCTTCTCAGAACCAACACTTCTCCCAAAAGAGTTTTATACATGCTCGTACGCGCATGTTTACTTCTATAGTTTTCCTTGTCTTGTCTTGATCAGATTCCAGACTCGGTGAAGATATCTGACAGTTGTCGAGACCTCCTTGTCAGACTTCTTCAAAGAGACCCAGAGGAGAGAATCAACTTCACTGATTTCTTTGCTCATCCCTTCATTGATCTGGAACATATCCCTAGTGCAGAATCAATCAACAAAGCTGTAAGTTTATACTCTGGTGACCTGGTGACCATTATCAATAGATATATATCATTAGATGTAGAGGCATCAGGTTGGCTCAGCGGTTTTCTTTCCCTACCATTTCATCTCCGTCGACCCTGGTTCGAATCCCAGACAGGAAATCTTGCATGGCAATATACTGCGTCGCAGCACCTTGTAAACCGTTACACCGTGCTATGTAAAGGAATAGGTATAATACTTCAAAAAACGTAGCTCTACAATACCTTGCAGGAAAATACTGAATGTTGAAGCGCCTTGAGCGTCACTGAGTGACGGATATGATCGCTATAGGGGGCCTATAAGAAGCCACTATTATTATTATTATGTGGGTTGGGTTTTCAGTCCCTACCTGATTGAGTGGGTTTCCCCCCATTTGGGGGTTTTCTCCCACACCTAAAACTGAACAATTCTTCTCGTTTCCTATTCACCATCCTGTTATTGGCGCTTGCGCTTGGCACTTGACCGTTCCCATTGACCACGCCCAACATATTGAATTAGTTAGAAACCACAAGCTGTTCAGACCATTTGAGTTGTTCAGACCAATCAAAAAAAAAAAGAAGCTTTTTGCCTGTACTTTTTTTAAATAAAAGTAACTCTTTTTGTCTGACTTTCAGAAATCTGTAATCTTCAAAGCGATTGAGAAGGACACAGCAGGAGATTTCAAATCGGCGGTCCAACTTTATTGTGACTCTGTCCGGTTCTTCATACCGGCTATACACTGTGAGTATATCAACTTCCTATTTTAAATGCTTTGAAAGAAATATTGACTTGAGCAGGATTTGAACCTGTGACCTCTGATCAACGTGCTGGTGCTCTACCATAATGAGCTACCTAGCCCTAATGGTTGCGATCTCCCTATTTTGTCAAAATCATATTATTTTTTTTCAACCCAAAGTTATTAAAAAAAAATTACCCAGTCGGTTTCCCTTGTGGTTTATTACTTGAGGTTTGAAACAAAAAGTCGGTTATCCCTCTCCTGCTGTTTCTTTTAAGAAGATCAGGTTGCCTCGGTTTTTTTCCCCTGCCTTTCACCTCAGTGTGGACCCCAGTTCGAATATCCTGGACCAGAGTCTTGCATGTAGTTTGGGTTTTCAGTCCCTACCTGATTGCGTGGGTTTTCCCCCATTGTGGTTTTACTCCCACATCTAAAACTGAACAATTCTTCTCGTTTCCTATTCGTCCTGTTATTGCTGCTTGCGCTAATGACATGAATAAATTCATCAATGTAGGAAAAAGAGCTGAAATCATATTTGGAATACTTGTTCTTCATTACTACAGATGAAAAAGATCCAAAGAGGAAAGACTCCCTGAGATCCAAGGTTGGTGTCCTTCTCGTCTTTTATCGTCCAAACAATAATCAAACAAGAAAGTCTTCAAAAACTAAAGTCCAATGCTGTTTGGAATAGACCCTTCCCATGAAATATGTAAATTACATTCACGCATGCGTACAGACGCTGCTGGTTGGCAAACGGCATAGAGTTGTGCACAAGGCAGACGCACAAACGCGTGTGCGTCACGCCACCATCAGTCCCATGCAAAAAGGCGCGATGTTCACTCATTTTGCCAACCAGTAGGGAGAGTGCGCACGCGCGATGTTTAATTTGCATATTTCATGGGAAGGGTCTATTGCTCCTTGTCCTTTTGAGAGTTGTTCATGCCAGAAACACCTACAGTGTTTTGTAGTTACTGAGTAGTGATGGAAAAAAAAAAAAATCTTTGCCTCTAGAAATACAACCAGCGGAACATACGGTCCACCATTTTGTGGAGTCAAGAATTTGGTTCTACAAAATAGCGGACTGAGGTCTATCATGAAGTTACACCAAATCCACAATTTTCAAGGGATACTTACTTATGTTAAAGGAACATTACAGAATTGGTAAGAAAAAAACTTGTAAAATATACTTTTTGATCACAGATTTACATAAAACTTACACGGTCTAATGATGATGATACTTAGAAAACATCCCTTGAAATATTTCTGTCTGAAGTGCCATATTTGATGAGAAATGAATAAACTAATTTTCCGATTGGAGTTTATCGCTCAGTGAGCATTTTATTCATTTGTTGAATCTTCATGATTTCATGCAAAATGTGTAATTGGTTTTTCACTATTTTCTCGTGACCCAGATGGACGATCGATCTCAAACTTCTACAGGTTTGTCAGTTTATGTATATGGTGGATTACATAAAGTGTTTACACTGCCAGCAACTGTTTTGTTAGCAAAAACCAATTCTGTAATGTTCCTTTAATCATTGTATTCTACTATTGAAATAACTTTCCAACCATATGCATTTCAAAGCGAATGCTTACAGCCCAAAGCGCCCAATCCGAAGGCAATATGCCCCTTTCAGACCTCACTTAATGAGCCACGGTGATATTGACATCGAGTTCCCGTTCTCTCTGCACCTCTAGGTACAGGAGTATTTGACGAGAGCTGAGGAATTAAAAATTCTACTTAAGCCCCAACCAACTCCTTCAGCAACTCCATCGACCTCTCCAGAGGACCAACTCCAAACATTACCCGATGTCTTCCTGCTAGGTAATCATAACTTTCTCTCGCTCCATGTGGCAGAAGTAGACTGGTGCAAAATCAGACTTGGCCGAGGGGTTTAGTGTATCGAGCTCAAGTTCTGGTGGCTAAGTCTTCAGGGTGTGGGGTTCGAATCCCCCGGTCATGACACTTGTGTCCTTGAGCAAGACACTTAACTATAATTGCTTCTCATCACCCAGGGGTAAATGAGTACCTGTGAGGGCAAAATGGTTCTTGAGATTGATTTAGCTTAGTGCGCTACATACTTGGCAGCAAAGGCTGTACGCTCCCAAAGGAAGCTGAGATGGTTTTTAAGGAATGAAACAATGGCCCAGTGACCAGGGGTAATAATGTTCAAAGCGCAATGATCATTCTTTGGAATTGCGCTATATAAGGGTCAAATGTAAAAGGACAAATTGGCCAAATTTGGAGCATTCCACTGAGTGATTAAGAAACGGTAAAGTTGATATTTTTGTCACGATAATGCATCACTAATATTTGCATTTTTTTTAGTGACATAAGCCTGATTTGCAAACAACTTTTTCTTGAAGATAATGTTTGGAATAAATTTGATAATTTGGAACTGAACCAAAACAAATTTGACTAGAGCGGGATTTGAACCAAAACCTCTGGATTAACGTGCCGGTGCTCCTCCAACTGAGCTATCTAGACCTATGTTGGCGTTCTCCCTATAAATAAATTTGTTGTCTTAAAATTCTTTACATTCGGTCAGATTTTTGATATGTTTTTCATTTTGTTTATATATAGAACAATTGGCTGATGGTCACCATAACTTGCAACTCGCTCTAAACGTTGCACATGAGGCAGAATTACAGGTATGTGGATTGACAAATACCAACATTCTATCTTTGGCTACTGGAAGCAGCTGCAACGGACAGAGACAAGCTCACATTTTGCCTTCCCCTTCCGTTGCTATTTATGTTGACTCTCCATGCTTTTAGATGACTTTTTACATAGTCTTCCCCTATACTATTATATTTGTCATGCTGCAACCATTATATTAGTTTTAAAACCAAGAATCGTAGCTAATTATACAGTGTAGTCACATGTTATTACCTTAACTTCAAAGGTCAAAGAAGGTCATGAACAGGCAATTCAAAAACCCACACCTCCTAGGGTGTCATGGCCGAGCGGTTTATAGCATAAGATTCAAGTGCTGGTGGTTGAGTCATTGGGGTGTGGGTTCGAATCCCGGTCATGACACTTGTGTCCTTGAGCAAGATGCTTTACCATAATTGCTTCTCTTCACCCAGGGGTATAAATGGGTACCTGCGAGGGTAGAGGTTGATATTGTTCAGGAAAGCAGAGACTGTAAAGTGCTTTACCTACATCGTTGTATGGGTTAAACACAATCATATCCTTTATCTCCGATACAAATTTAACATCTATTAGATTGTTGCGGTACCCGCTGCTAAAATATAGGTTTGGAACTGTCTCTAGCTACCGGGCAATCTCGGTGGTCTAGTTGTTAAGACATCTGCTCTAGAATGGCAAAGGTCGTGGAATCGAATCCCTCCCGAGTAATATGCCCGTGAATTTTGTTCACAGAATTCAGGAAAGCAGTGACCATAAATGCTTTAACACACATCGGTGTATGGGTAAAACACAAATAGTATTCTCTATGATTGTATTTAAATTAATAATAATAACTATGTAATTGTGCCTGGCATGAAAAATGCACCCTCAAACACAACACACCATTGTATTATTTTTCAGGACGCAAAAGAAAATTACGAGTCGGCATTGAAACTCTACCAAGATACGTTAGAACAACTCATTCCAATACTTCAGAGTGAACAGAGAGGGCGCCGCAGGGAGGTGATGAACAACGAGGTGCAAAGATACATGGGAAGGGCTGAGACTATCAAGCAATTTTTGGAAGTAAGTCTCTTAGTCTTAGGCTGTGTCTTAGTTGTTGGCTAGGCTACAGCTACGGCTGGATGGTCAAGCTATCATGCGTTGAAGTATGGGTCATCCTTAGCAACACCCTTAGCAACAGAGTCGTAGCCGTAACAATAGCGGCCTATTTGGATACGGCCTAAGTTCTCTTGATTTAAAAAAAGAAAGTCCCTCACCCGTGGAAAAAATACGTTTTTTGTTGGTTAAGTTTTGGTATCCCCACTTACAGTTCTCCTGTGGTGTTTTTATGTGACCTTTAATTTTTGGGGGTTGAATGAAGAATATATTTACCAGAGAGGGACTTGAACCTGCGACCTCGGGATCAACGTGCCGGGGCTCTACCAACTGAGCTATCTAGCCATAATGTTGGCATTCTCCCTATTTTGTCAATCTTTTTTTGGGGTGCCAGTCAGAAGCCATACAACCTGTAACTGCCGTATAGCCAGGGATCACACCCAAGTTTGTGATACAACCTGGGAAGCGGCAGCAGAGGGATCACCTTGAAAGGGGATGCCCTCGTTATTTCTAATAGGCAATTAATAAAGCTAGTGTTTTTATGACTTGATCAGTTAATTTTTTTGGCAGGTATCACAAACAGATTTCTTTATTTACAGATCAAAAGAATACCATTCAAGCAAGAGTCCATTAATGAGGTACTTGCTGTTGAAGGACGTAAAACTGGTAAGTTTCATATCTGTTCTAGATTTCACTGTATATTTACGGTTATGGAACAAATCAATGGATCTTAATTACTTTTTTTTCAAACGTCAGATGAAACCTGGGCCAAATTTCATAGAGCTGCTTAAGCACATAAAATAAACTAAGCACAACAAAATTATGCTTACCAGAATAACGTTACCAGCCAAACGCCACTGCCACAAGTACAATTTATGACTGGTATCCTGCTCATTTCTGCTGAGCAGAAAATTGTTGAGCAATATTTTTCTGCTAAGGCAGCTCTATGAAATTGGGCCCTGTAACCGAGGGTGACGCTGCGTTGAGTGTGGAGAACATGTTCAAATCACAGACTTGTCAAGCGGACAGTTTTTTTTTGGAAGGGTTTTCATTTTTTCAGGGAGGCCGTATCTCTGTGATGTGACAGGCCCACTTGCCATAACTCGGAAACTAATAATATCATCTGCTATGTAGTGTTAGTTCAGGCTGACAGGTTGACCGTTGGTGTGGCGAACTGCAAGTAGCTAGACTTGGAGCTGCCACTCAAAAAAAGGAATGGTCTTATTAAATTTGATCAAACCTTCTTGTGTCCATGACAAAAAATTGTCCCGAAAGGGAATTAGCCTATCATTCTATCCAAAAGTCTGTTCGAAATTGTACTTTGGTAAAACAGCAACACGCCTGTAATAACAGCCATCACAAGCTATCACAAACCTACACCTGAATATCGAAAAGTCACCTTTAGGCAATCTTCGGAGATTCAGATTTGTCGACCTACTTGGATTGATTCATAATCAACGGGGGGTACTTCCGGTGAAATAATAGGCAGGATGCTTACTTCCATTACCATCTTTATAGCAAGTAGACTTTTGGATAAAAAAATTACCCTTTTTTTTTCTTCGCGGCATTTACCAAAGTATCACTTTACCTTTAACATTCGCGGCCATTATTTTACCAAAGTATCACTTTACCTTTTAACATATATAGGCAGCTCTATGTATTTTTGTCTGTATTATGTAATTTGGATTTTGATCCTGGCTCAGATGTTACCAAAACGAAATAAGAGAAGTCTCTTCCATTTATCTGACAAGTAACAAGTCAATGAACCTTAGTTTATGAGGTCAGATTGGGCCTAAGTCACTGCTGGTAAGCAAGCTCTCTAATGCGTAGTGATTCCTACAAATCCAGTTGTGCAAATCGGGGCCATAAACTGCAGGCACGTCGGACACACACTGCACTATTCTAAATCCATTAATGCCGGCAGAGATTGCGGGCAAATGTCATTTCCTGGTCGATGGATGTTTTGCGAACGTCTAGAAGTGTAAGGCTGATTCGGTTTTAAAGCACTTAATAAGGACAATCATGTTGGATAGTTTTTTTGTACTGCGGGGGTGTGTGTGTGTTTGTCTGAGATGCAGAGCTCTGCATGGGTATTGTGTTGCACGTGACTGCGCCACACAGCAGGCAAAAAAAGGCAGTAGCGGTAAGATAAAATGTCAGTAAAGATCAACAGGGACATTTATGAAGGGCATGAATTCCAATTAAGATTTGATAAAACAGATGCTTAAAGGAACATTACAGAATTGGTTTTTGCTAATAAAACAGTTGCTGGCAGTGTAAGCACTTTATGTAATCCACCATATACATAAACTGACAAACCTGTAGAAGTTTGAGATCGATCGGCCATCTGGGTCACGAGAAAATAGTGAAAAACCGATTACACATTTGCATGAAATCATATAGGTTCAACAAACGAATAAAACGCTCACTGAGCGATAAACTCCAATCGGAAAATAAGTTTATTCATTTCTCATCAAATATTTCAGACAGAAATATTTCAAGGGATGTTTTCTACTATCATCATCATTTGACCGTGTAAGTCTTATGTAAATCTGTGATCAAAAGTATATTTTACAATTATCAATTCTGTAATGTTCCTTTAAGATGGTTTGAGCACCAGTGGCTTAATCAGACATTAAGGGGGGGGGGGGGCAAAATAGGGCTATTAAGACGGGGCTATTTAATGTAAGGAACCATTTATTCGTGCATTTTTTCAATCTCTTTTTTTTTTGGGGGGGGGGGCCAAGAGTGGAGAAAGGGTTCTGTGGGATGGGGGTGCTTTTGATTAGGTCTGGTGTATCAATCCATAATAAGACAGCTCTCAGCAGATCTCACACCTCAGAAGTCCCAGCATTTAAGGTTCAAGGTTCAAGTTCAAGGTTCATTTATTTGTGAAGTGAAAGACAGAACATTTTACTCTTTGTTTGTCCAGCAGAAAGATGCTATTGTTAGCAACTTAAAGAGCCCACTTGTGTTTTGAGAGTTGAGAAAAGTCGAGGTGAAAAAATGTCATAATTTCTTGGATATTTTTGCTCACAACCTTGTGCTGGGTGAATTGTGTCTGCCGGACAACGGACTGGTGAAATGCATTATATGGACACTTTCACCAGCTTTTTGGGGTCAAGCATTTTGTTTAATTTTCACCAGAAGCTAGTTCACCCTCATCCAATTATGATGGCTTGTGTAAAGATCTGCCAGAACTACATGGTCTTGTCGATATTTCTTTACTGTGTATGGAACTGTTTTACTGTGTAGTCAAGAGTTTCTGATGCCCCCTTTACTGTGGTCATTTTGTGCATGATTCCGTGGGCCACAAGTCTAGAATTCAGTGGTTAGCAGTGACGTGAAATAAGGTCCAGGGCTCACAAAGTAGCTAAGCACAACAAAAGTATGCTTACCAGATTAAGGTTACCAGCCGAAATACCATGTCACATGCAGCATCTGTGACTGGTATCCTGCTTATGTTTTGCTTAGCAGAAAATTGTTTAGCAATATTTTCTGGTGACTGAAGCAGCTCTGTGAAATTGGGCCCGGGTGATCACCGTTGCTGTTGCTGTACCATTTCTCCTGGCAAAAATGTGTTGTCTGCGTATGTCGTCGTTTTATAAGGTATCAGTTTAAGCAATGGACTGTGACAGTTGGATATTGAGTACTTTACTGACACTCGTAAGGTTATTGTCTTCCACGCTACCCCCATTGGGAATACACCTACCCCGATGTGCACTTTTGTTCACCCAACGGAGATAGCGACGATCCCCAATCGGGAGACAACAACACCTTCTGCTGTAATTAACTTGGCATTAAGTTGCATTGTACATGAATGGACTTTTACAGCACGCGGCATTAAATCTTCAGTTAGGCATTGGTAATCACGAAAAGATGCTGCCTTTGGGGGTAGGGATACAGCAGTGGCTTGTGGAGGGGGGCCTTACGCTAAGCCCACTGGGCTTAGTCATTGGTGTGATTCGGTTGCACAATTCAATTGCAGTCACAGCAAACACACTTTGTTCCAGTCAGTTACTGAATACAAAATAATCACAACACATGTATTTTTTCTTTGTCAGTCACATACTTGAAAAGCACCAGCTTCGGGTTACAACTCTATAGTCTACTTGGTTTGGTTTCACCATATATGGTTTCACAAATCACCAGATCCGTTTAAGAAGTGTTGTCAGTATCGCCGTAGTGATTTGTATTGTGACACCACAGTTTGCTCAGCAATTAAGAATGATACATATCTTAATCTGATAAGTAGTTGTTGCATCTGATGAAGTAGTTGTTGCTACGAAATCTCATGCAGTTTTTTGTATGTAATTAGTTAGTCTTCAAGTGCTACCACTACCTTCCTTACACATCTTAAGATCAATCATACCTCTTGTGTAAAATGGACCCGAGGGGCAGAAGTGCTAAGATTCATCTTAAGATGAGTTGTCACTATAATCACCGTCTTGATTTGTATCGTGGCATCGTACTTCGCGTAGTAATTAAGATTGATACACATCTTGAGATTTAGGGGCGGGCTGGCAAAGTGGTTTCTTTCCTTCACCTTCCACCTCTAGGACCCAGGTTCAAATCTTGCCGGGGTTGGGTTTTCACTCCCTACCCGATTGCATAGGATTTCAATCCTACCTGCTTGGCCCTGGAATAATTAAGTCTTTGGGGTTTTCTTCCCACGTCTAAAATGAAAAAAATCCTTCCTTGTTTTCTCTCCATGGGGTTCTTGGCTAATGTAGTGATTAAGTTCGCTTTACTGAGAATCCTTGGCTTCACAACCAGAATAAATAAGATCAATCTTAGCTCTTTGTGAAACTAAACCCAGGCTATCTAAGAAGGAAGTTTTGGACTAGCCTATATCTCTCTTGACTAGTGATTGCATGCTGGGTTGGGGACCGATCAGACCCCCTTATTCCTCCTCGATAAACCCCTTGCATCTGACGTCACAAGACCCAAACGGCACCCTCTCTGAGGCCAATGAACACCTATCATGGGTTCATTGTTGTGCGTGCCGTGTACACATTTCAGTTGTGTGACCTCAGCGATGGCCGCCAATGCAAGGGTCTGCTGATTTAGGGCGAGTACATTCATTCCTTTTACTCATTCTCTAGTTTTTACAAACAGACCATTATACTCACACTCTTGAAAATTTCATCTCATTTTGGTGGTCACATTTCAGTGAACAAAAAAAGGGTTGCCCTTGTTTCGGCAGGGAATTTGTGCATGTTCATTCATGCTTATTAACCCCCCTACTCTCAGTGACTCCTGGCAACATTTTCCAGTGAGTTGACCAACCATTTGAAACCATTCGACTGCCAAGGTTGGGTACGGTGGCACAACTGTGCACAGAACTAACTGTGTTGGTATCATATTGCAGGCTGGCATAGTTTATCTATCATTCAAAACCACAGTGAATTGTATTGAATGGTCAGACAGCAAGAGGGTTAGGGCCTAATAGGGTTTGAATAAGAATGTGGTTGTTTTGAGTTGGGAAACGTTCTATTAATTTGCAATATTTCAGGTGGGAATAGATTCCTGGATGATTGGCACTGGTGTCAAGTCTATGAAAAGTAAACACAACATTTTATAGTATTCATTTTTTTCAAAGCAATATCAGGCCCAAAACCATATTCCATGCTTTCTTAAAAAACTGTATGGTTGATATTGTCAGTTTGTGTCAACTTGTAACTTCTATAAATAAACAGAAAATGTTATCCATTCGTTTTTTGCATTACTTTAAGTGATACAAATACCATCCATGATAACATTTCTTGAAAGACAACCAATCAATAGCTCAATAAAAACTTGATCTTATTTTTATCATCACTATAAATAATTCCTCGCCTGCACATTTTCTAAATCGCAGTGATTTTTTCTTTATTTAAACGGCCTGCCTGCAGCTGGTGACCCCAGAGTCTGGCTAAACCATTCACTGAAAGTGTAGGAACCCCGTCTAGACAAGAGTCATAAATTTTCCAATCCTCTTCTTAATTTACCATGAAAAATCAATTAATTTTTGTGTTGACGTGCAAAGAGGAACCCTGACAGATGCAAGGTCGGCACCTGTTTTAATGGGGGGGGGGGGGCGGAGGATAAGATGGAGAGGTTGAAGCTAATGTGATATATGATATGAGATGGGATGTGGTTAGCCGTAATGGTACTAGCTTTCATAGGTTGTATACAGGTTTAAAGGTATTGTACACTTTTGGTAACAGCTCAAAATCAGTGTCCAAATTTTGTGTGATTAAACATATGCATGAACAAACAAACCTGTGAAAGTTTGAGCTCAATTGGTCATCGAGGTCACGAGAAAATAGTGAAAAGAGATCTTATGTGTTTTCTGTTTTTTCAAATTATCGCGCGCGATGATTACTATTGTTTTACTCGTTTCTCAGAAACGAAAGCATTTTAGGCAGAAATATTTTAAGGAACCCTTTCTACCATTACTTACTTTAAATCATGTAAGTTATGTGTGAATCTGTGAACATTGTGTTTTTCGATCTTACCAATAGTGTACAGGGCCTTTAAGCTGATGTGTTATGATATGAGATGGGTTGTGGTTGGCCCTTTTGGTAGTAGCTTTCATAGTTTATAAACAGTGACGGTACATTGAAAGGTAAATATAGTAAATTCATCATTTCAAAATGGGTAAAAAAGAATTTTCTAAAATGCTTCTTGAATGTTCTTGATTGCACTAGAGAGCATCTCGTAAAAACTCTTCCCTGGGCCCTTAAGCGGACCCCTGACCCCGACCCCACACAATAAAGGGCATCGCGCTTCGCATTTACTATTGAAAGAGTTTTGTTATAAATCCTGTATCCTCATCTGAGATGGTGAGCTATGATTTGGATTTTCCTATACCAGCTTGTTTTCTTTATTGTCAGAATAATCCATACAGTAATAATTCAAATAAATTATATCGGTGTATTTGTACTTTGGGATTACTGAAAACGTTCAACTTGGACCTTTACGGCCCCCTATCTGTAAATCCTGGATCCGCCCTGCATTTAAACCATCTCTTTTAAAATGCATTGAATACTTTTGGTAAATACTCAAGAAACACATTATCATAAAAAAGTTACTTGGTAAGGAGCACCTGACAGCTGCTGATAGTATAAAACATTGTGAGAAATGACTCCCTCTAAAGTAATGTAGTTTTGAGAAAGAGGTAATTTCTCACTAAAATATTTGAATATGCGAAAGGCTTCAGGCATGAAGCCTGTCTCAGGCATTTGAAAGCACACAAATCTATGCAACAAGGGTGTTTTTTCTTTCATTATTTTCTTGCATCTTCGATTACCAATTGAGCCCAAACTTTCACAGGTGTGTTGTTTTATGCATATGTTGGGATACACCAATGAGGATACTAGTCTTTGACTTTTACCAAAAGCATATTCATGCCTTTAAAGAAAGGTATCTGGAAAGGGGTGGTTGCAACACTGGCGTTGATTTATAAACATCTTGAAATTATAAATGTTTTCTTTAACATCTTATCTCGGTCACCAAATCTGGGTCTAAGCCGCCCTTAAATCCAGGTCTTAGTCAGTGATCCCCAGGTCTTAGTCAATGATCCCCAGGTCTTTTTTTAGTCCGTCAGGATGCCCAGGTCTCGACTTCAGCACGTGCACAGATGGTGCTCCACTAGCAGTCCATGTTGGGTTTTCAGAGGGGTCATGTAATGTAGGCTAAAGTTTTCTGCAGCATTAACCGCACATTATTAAGTGTGGCTTCACTTTCATACAGTGCTGAGCATCGACAAATAATGGGATGAGTCCCCAATGCTTGTAGACGTCTTTAAAGGTAGTGTTGCAATTTGCTGTCAATTGTAAAATAGGATGTCTAAACTGCTTACTTGTAATATTATTTACATATACCTGCTTTAAAAGTATGATGTATCATTGTTTAGGGAATATTAATTCCTTCTCATACTGAAGTTTTGAAATAGTATGCACATGTTGGCTGTATGCGCATGACGTCACTGCGGTGGGGCGCCCTCACGTCAAAAGGAAGGGCAGCTCATTGGCCCGATGTGTGAGCCGCGCGTAGATAGATGTTCGTTTTCCATTTAGAGTTATGTAACAGAACTAGAGGGCGTACCAAACCAGGTGACACGGCCCGACAAGAGGCTTTTTTTTTTTGGCCAAAGAGAAAGAAATGGTGCTGACACAGATGGTGCTGGACATCTGTATGTAATTTACCAACAGGGATTCGTACCCATTGTGCCCCTGGTGGCCATGGTGCCCATGGTGCCCCTGGTGGCCATGGTGCCCATGGTGCCCATCATTGGTCTCTCATCAGTTTACTCAGCAAATATGTTCCAATGGACGTTCGTATGCAATGGACCCATAGAGGTGCACCCCACCAAATTAGGAGAAACAGAGCGTCGAGCACTCGAGCTCATTATTTTTTTTTCTATATCAGACAGATTTGAGAGCCCCAGAAAGTGTTTCAGTGTAAAAATGTTGCCCAATTGTGACCTGGGGGTTTTTGACTTCCAACTTGTGGTATTTTGGATGACATAGGCCCTGAAATAAATGGTACTATTTGCTGAGATGTGTAGGGACATTTTTCAAGATTGATGCTCTGCTCGGACGGTTTTAAAGCGCCTTGCCTTAAAACCAAAGGCGCTGGGATGTGCAAACGTATCAAGCACGCTCATTGACAAGCATGCTCTGTCCCATCATGCATCACACTCACACTGCAAGCACTGCACGCATGACGTACTTCCTGAACAAGAATCTGTGCACGCTGATTAGCCCATCCCAGCGGTCCTGGATAGGCCGCTGGGGCCGAGTGAAAGGATGGTGGTGACGACCAGTGCGCCCTCTGTGACTCTATGCCGAAAACACACCATCCAAACCAATCTTTGAAAAATCCATAAGAAATAAATTTGGTGGCTTATCAACATCGATTATTGGTTTACATTTTGCTCTCCATCATAGAGCTGGTTCTTATTTCTATTTGGCAAATGAAATAAGTAACCAATAAGTGGGGACAATTTTCTCGCACACCCAAAATTATGTTTGTATTTTGTGGTGACAAATGTTTCTCAGGTTAATTGGTATGCCGTATTAAGTTGGCATTTTTTGCACCTGATCGTTACATTCATGTGAATACCTTTAAGCTGATAAGCAAATAGGAGAAGTGTTTGTGTTAGAAACCAAATGACATTGGAGCTCAGAGCAAATGCCGCATTCTATAAAAAAGAGAGGGTCCTGTGTTTCTTTGTATCCTTCAATGGCTCCTGTGTGCAATGAAGCGCTCGGGCATAACCGATGACGTCATTGCTCGAAGGGCAACGATGTTGTTTAGGAACAGCACATGAGGCAGTTTTAGTTTTTTACCGTCTAGCTGTTAAGTAGCATCTTGAAAGTGATACAGTTTAACGACATGCTTTCAAGGAAAATAGCCAATCACGTAGGCCTTGCAATTAAGCTTAAAGTAAATTAGCCTACCGGGCCAGTAAACGGTGCGTTTTACTTGCCCCCAGGAAGTTATAGTAGACCAGGTTTTAAAGATGTATTGTCATAAATGCATCTTTTTATGTATTAATACTCACACTATAAAAATTAAATAAAAACATAAACAACTTTATTATTCACATCTGAAAATAAATAAATATAAGCAAGCAGGTGGCATAGTTTTTACCAGACAATACACGCCCGGCTAAGGGCGGTTAAGGGCGAGCCCTGTGTAACATGTTTTGTAATGTTCCGTCTGTGGTTGTTTTCGTGTCACGCAAGGTGAAGCAATACAACCTAACCCATTACTCTAGAGAGGTAACAGTTATTTATTCGAAACAAATATCTCTCTAAATGATTTTACTAAGCTATAATCATCTTTAACATTAGGTCTGGTAAGCGATATGTACAGCGAATCTCTGCGTAGGTTACCATTTACAAGTGAACCACTGATTAAGGATAACTTTAATGAATTGTTTAAGTAAATAGATGTTTAGAGATTGGTTCCAGGTCGAATTTCTTCTGCATACTTTTACAAACAATTCAAAAGATGTGTTTCTTAACGTGCCGAGCCTGCCATTCCCGGAGGTTGCACCATAATCTCTATTACGAAGGAACTTATTGTTTATCGCCTGGGCTTGCTGAAACTATTTGGACTGCTCCTCTTTGTAACGATGTAGTCATCTTGCAGATGTTCTGCTTTAAACGTGTCTTGTGTTGTGGTGGTGGTGGTGTTGATGGGAGGGGGAAATGTGGGGGGGGGGGGGGGTTATGTCATAGAGAGGACTCTCAGCTGGGCCGTGTATTCCCATAAGGTGATGAGCATTGCCAGAGCGGTTCTTCATCTGACTTGCCGCGATGAAGGCGAGTGAGATGAAGTGTTTAGCCCGAGTAGAATTGCCAATTTCAACTGGAGGAGCCTTCAGTTTCTCTCAAGATGACAGCGTTGCACGGGCCTTTACATCAGACAGCCATGAGGAAATATATAGGGAAGGGAAGACGTAGGGAATCGATCAGTCGACGATGATGTAGCTTGAGGGGGGGGGGGGGGTGGTGGTGCTGGCGGTGAATAACCTGTCATCATGGCCAATTCTTGTCTTATTAGAGCTTTTATTGACATGGGTTAGGGGTCATTGATGACAGTGAGTGTTCTAACCAGGACGAACAAACGGTGATTAGATTCAGATGTCGTGCTTTTTTGTTTGTTTTACATCTTTACAGTGTGTGCAGTACGAACGTGCTCTCTTGCGCAAACGTATTCTTTATTGTATTTACTTAAAACTTAAAACAACATTTACGGATTGGTCTTCGTGGAGAGGAAAGTAGGTCATCCAGGGTGAAGACTTTCCAGTGGCTGGGACTGATGTCTGTGACTGTTGTCCGTTTTGGAGTGGGGGTTGGCGAGGAACGGGAGTAACTAGACATTCGATATCTTTCATGAACATTTCAAGGAGCTATTCGCTGAAGATGTTTTTCTCCAAAGGAATGAACCATAAACCGCGAGAGGAAATCTATTTCTAATCCAAGCTGAAATGCATGCTCTTTCCACCTGGGGAAAAATCAGCAGTGAACCCTTTTTGTGGTATCCACATACCTCACGTGCGGACCGGGACTCTTTGCGGTGTACTACGCACTCCAAAAATAAAATTATTGAAGCTGTAAATAATGTCCGCTGCATTCTGGACAAGTGAAAATAGAAAAATGTCTGTCTATAATTGGATTACCACAAGCTGCAAAGTATAATAATAAACATGAGCATTACATGCTTCGCTAAAAATAATTCCCCATGTTCTCTAGTGCGACACGTGAGCGCAGTGAATCAAAAAAAGAAGAGACCAACCCGAAATAGTTATGGATAGCAGCTGGGTTGATACTCGGTCTGTTCATATTAAACTATATAAAGGTCTGTTATAACTCTGGCACGGATGGTCCCTATAGGATAACTTGGCTGTATACCAAGTGTTGGGATAATCCTCTCACGACTAGTGCCCCGTTGGGTATTGTGGCACTAATGATAGGTCTGGGTGTGTGCATACAGGTGCCAGACTAAGTACTGCGTTCGTTGTATCATTCTACCTCCATTAGCCTTTTGGAGGTACTATAGGAGTGCACTATTTGGTTTGGGTGTAAATATACCCCAACCTAATAGTGTCATAGTATTGTGTCCACCATATCTCAAAATGCCTTATGGTTGTATCAACTATATCATATTAAAAATCAACTCAACGTTTATTTCATACTTTTTCATCATGTACAAAATATTACATGATAAGAAACAATACGCATGGAAAAGGGTGGGAAGTAATACATTTGTATGTAGCCAGAATTAAAGAGCGTATGAGGCTGTCAGATCTTGGAGGTACCTCAATGGTCAGATTAAGTTAAGGTTGGTTGAAGACAGCCTAGACAGACAGATAGAGCACAAACAGAGAGACAAACCAATCATACACAAACGCAAAACGAACACACAAAAACTAAACAAAAACAACAACAACAGATGAAAACTATGCATGCAATAGGGCCTGAATTTTCTTCCTTGAAGGGGCAAGGTCATTTTCATTTCGCAAAGAGCACTTCCATTTGGAAAATGTTGGCTGTATGGCAATAGTTTGAAGGTCAGGGATTAAAGGAGACCTCCTTTAATGATGAATCAGCCCCCCCCCCCAAAAAAAGAATTTTTTACGAGAATGTTTAAATTCTCAAGTATGCTGGATGCTGGATGAGAAAATCTTGAAATTGATATCCGATGTAAAGTTAGAACCGTCCAGTCATCGCTGAAACAGAATTCCCGAATGGAATTATACCCTGTCTATCAAACAAGGGGAATGCGAATATCGGTGTCAAATTTATAGGCCTAACTGCTTCAAGGTAATGCTATCATTGAAGACACTGGCCCCTGTTTCAGAGAAATTCTCACCACTTGTGGCTTTTACGCGTTGCCCCAAAAAGCTAGGCAGCACTTTAATTTAGGCCTGTATACATCTAGATTTATTTATTCCACCCTTGTTTTATCCGAATCCTTCCCGAGGGTGAAGATGCCAGCGACGACCCACAAAAAACAGGCCAGAGTATGAGCTGCATCATGTCAAGCTTTGTTGAGTGGGCCCATCATTCAATTTACCCCGCCGCACTCTTTAGTTCAAGTCATAATTGACCCTAGAAACCAATCTCGGTTTCCACCATCAGGCCCCAGCCTGGATCGCACTGCCACTTTGTAGCCTCGCTCAGGAAAAAAACAACAACATAGTATCGTCTGCAAGAAAGCAATTTCCGATGTCGTTTTACAGCTACGGCTGCCCAGGTCTCGTTTTTTCCCTCTTCTCTTTTCCTCTCTTCCCCCCGCGCGCATTAATGGCGCAAATTTACGGCCTGGTCTCCATCTCACAAAAGGGCTCTTCAGCGCTTGAAGAGCGGCATGTACTTGGACAATTTACACACATAATGCATCAAATGCCCCTGTCGGTTTGCTGTGCTTGGGTTACCTTGGATGCTCAGGCCGTGGCTTGTTAATGGTGTACTCGTAGAGGGGTTCTTATCATAGCTAAGAGACCACTAGTGCTAGATGAGTTACATGGCTTTAGGCTTAAGGTTCCTGAGCTCGAACAATTATTCAGTATTTTGTCTTTGAAGCTCAATAGACCACCTGATGCTTCGAGTCATAACCAACGATATCGATGGCTTTGTTTGAGGGCAAAATACATATTTTGTTCTTTATTTCTCAATTGTTTTGTTCTGTTTCTAACTTAGTAGACCGTCAAAGTGGTCCTTGCCGCCGCAAGTGCCTTGCACTAACGCCTATAACAGCTGCAAATGATCGCAGCATTTCAAGGAAAGTCAGTTGCACCATTTGTAATGGGTGGGGTTTTTTTTAGTCGAGAAAATGTGGATCTGTGGGGTAGGTCTTATTATGAAATATCGTTCCTCCGACCTCTTTACGTTTGTGCGTCGGTGACTGCCGAGAAAAAACGAGAGCAAATGGTGAGGATTTTAAACTGTCAGACAGACCTTGTTGTATTAAAGCTCATACGTTCAAACGATGGATGGCCGACCATCGCTTCAAAATAATACAAAATGGATTTGTTTTCTTTAAAACGAATTAACACTTGGCGAAACGATTTCTCTGGGTATTTGGGAGTATACTTTCATTCAAGACAAGTATTTTTGTAATATATAGGAAGTACATTTTTTTCATGTCTGCAAAAAATGTATAATGTACCTTTAAAGGAACATTACAGATTTGTTTTTTTCTAACAAAACAGTAGCTGGCAGTGTAAGCACTTTATGTAATCCACCATATACATACACGGACAAACCTGTAGAAGTTTGAGATCGATCGGCCATCTGGGTCACGAGAAAATAGTGAAAAACCGATTACACATTTGCATGAAATCATATAGATTCAACAAATGAATAAAACGCTCACTGAGCAATAAACTCCAATCGGAAAATTGGTTTATTCATTTCTCATCAAATACGGCATTTCAGACATAAATATTTCAAGGGATGTTTTCTACTATCATCATCATTAGACCGTGTAAGTTTTATGTAAATCTGTGATCAAAAAGTTTTTTTCTTACCAATTCTGTAATGTTCCTTTAACCAACAACCAACTCTCATTCAGCTTGAAGAAACAACAATAAGACGAGAAACAAACATGTAAAAAACTTCAATGTAAAGATCATGTGCAGAATTTACAATTTTCCAATTTTACGTCATGAAATGGATGATGAAATATGGTTTGTAAGTTTGAAGACAGAAAATGCTTATCAATTAATGGTCATGCTCGCCCAAAACAGGCCCCGTCTCGCAAGACCCCCCGACGCACTCTTTAATCAAAAGAAAATACCATCCTAGTCTCCGGACGGTCTAAGTGATTGGAATAGAGAAGGTGATTCAACATCAGAAGCTTCATCACTGCCTATCTGTAATTCCCATCTTATCATGTGTAATTACACAGGGCTGTTTCAATATACAACCAAATTGAAAAATACCCCAATCTAATTAGCAGCCACAATCCGATATTATGATGCATTCTCCAGGTACACTGCCTGCGCGGATAATTCCCTCTTCGGGGCTAGTTTAGTGACGGATGTAACCTGTTTTCATTGGTCTGAGATATTGTATATATAGATTGTTCTGCTGTCAGAATAAGTCTTCCTTCCCACTGAATTGAAATTTTCCGCTATTTACCTGAGAAACATTTCTCGGGTGAAACGATGTATGCATCTTTTGGGAAATTAGGCTTTCAATCGAAATGTGTACTATTTGTAGCATTTCATAAAGCCCCTCAAACTGCAACGTGTTTGCTGTATGAAACGATTACATCAATGAAAACGTCATTGGTTTGTAAGTTTAAAGGTGTTCTGAAAACGTTATAACTAAAATTTAGTATTACTCTTTACTCAAAACTTATCTTGTACCATCCCTAGTAAGTTACGAACAGAGTTGTTTTTGCGGAAAATGAAAGAGATTCATACATACCTTACGCATTGCCGTCATCACGCCGCCATCTTGGAGGTAAAATGATGACGTGAGAATGGAAAACGCACGCTTATGTACGAAAGACGCACATAATCGGCCACTGAGTAACCTTCTTTTGACCTCTAGCCCCTTCTTTTGACCTCTAGCCGAGGGCGCCCTACTCAAATGACTTGAAGTGCATAGGTAACCTCAGCATATATTGGGGGGAAAAACATGTATTTGACAATCAGAGACGATTTGATAAAACATTTTACAGGCTGTTGTAATTTATCAAGTTCTTGTAACCTGTGACATCACAGATTTACAAAAGAGCCACAGAGCCTGGACTCCATGCAGGCAGGATTTGTACACAGCCCAATGGAAGAAAACATTACATCTTTTGATGGAGATTTTATTTTTATCAGCTTTTGATGTGAAGAAAAGAGGGCACATCTGAAAACTTGTTTAGCTGGTAATTTTTTTATAACTCTTGAATTTGTGTGGATATTATATGACACAAAATGAGTGGTGGTATAGTGGTGTTAGACATGATGTAACAATTCCCAAAATGTGACCGTTGTATGTAGTATCTTGCCTGCCAGAAAGGCAAAGCCGAAGGTCACTCTTTTTGTAAACAAAGGTTGGTTTATTAGGAACTAGAATATGGAAATGATTTTACTATTCCAACCACCAATGATATCTTTGATTGAGTTATATTACACAAGCCTGACTAAACCTACTTAATTCAGTCGTATTTTAAACCTACCATTCAAGGGTCAAGGGTCGCTCCTTGACATTTTGTGACGAAGCCATAGATAACCAGATTGACCAATCTTCAGCTCTAAAAAAAAAACACCCAAAAGAATTACTTTCCATATTAAATGGACAGCGATCAAAGAGACTATCCTTAAAACTAATAGAACTTCCCCAAGAGAGTTAATTCTGAAATGCTGGGGGAAACAAAATTACCTCTGGGAATTGTTAAACACACTCGGAATAATGGGTTAATCAAAATAAAATTGGTTTGTACGGCAGATATACCTAGCGGGCATTCTTAAACAGTTGTGCCTTCTCCGAGACGGCATGCCCGTCAATGATTGATTGTCATCCGCTGCTTATTTGTGGGTTTTTTAATTTGAGGGGGGATGAGAAACTCGAATAATTTAAACAGAAATGTGTGATGAAGGGTTGGTACATTAGTAATTGTGATGGGACGGTCAATGCAAATCTGCTGTCAGTGAATGGCATTTCTTTTACATGTTGAAATCCTTGCTTAGGGGAAAAAAAGAAGAAAAAAAAACATGTTTAGCCTCCTGCCTTTTTTTCGTCTTTTCAAAAATGGCCGCCCGACATTTTCAAGACAACCAGCCTGATTATTTTTCAAGATGGCTGCCAACTTTTTCGGTGTGTTTTTCGGTGTCCTAAAGTTTAAAAAAAATACGATCTTATTTATTTAAAAATTACATTTTTTCGTCAGAGATCGCTAGAATAAGAATTTGTCCCTTTTTCCGTAAAAAAAAAGAAACAGAAAAGAAAAAAAAGGAAGCGGGCAGGGACGCTAAACATGTTTTCATTTTTATTTTGCCTTATTAAAAATACCTTGCCATGATATTTAATCAAGGCCAGGTTTGAGCATAATTTTCATGAAAGTTAAGACACACCTCGTAAAGTATTTATTGAGTTATGCAAATTTGGGGCTTTAAATGTGTCTTTCGTTGGCACTACCTCAAATGATTTGTGCAGAAAGATTTTCAACACAGTGTCACCGATGTTTGGTCAGCTGTTTAGTGTTAGGTTAGATGTTCATTGTTTACTGATCACTTTGATTGGTCAGATCACGGTCAGATGACTGTAGCTCTGCATTGTGAGTGGTCAACAAGTTTCAGTTCTGTGCGGTTATTGGCCAGACCTCCATGCACTGTGACTATTCGACTCGCTCTTTAAACGCATTGATCGGTCACATCTTGAGCTTTTCCCTGTGATTGGTCAAAACGTTTTCAGCTCTGTACGGTGATTGGTTCAGTCGTGAGCTCTTCCCTATGATTGGCCAAAAGGTATTCTCCGTATACACCGGTTGGTTGCTCCATATACTGTTAGTAGAATATTTTGAATTAAATTTGTAGCTCTTACATTGTTAAGCTATTTAAATGTCAGGGCGTTCTCTTATCAGTTTCACTTCCCACATGCAAAGTGCTTTGATAGAAGGAAGGTTTCACAAATATTAAAAAGGATAGATAGATACTAGATAGTCTATTCTTCAGATCTTAATAACTGCGTAGGAGGGACGGAATAGATATCTAAGAAAGAATAGTCCAGAAACAAAACACAGGCCTGCCTATAGATAATTAGATGATCACCTTTTACAGTAGTTCCCAACACACGTTTTAGAACCCTGCAATAAAAAAAAAACTGCCTCTATAAAGGTTACATTTGAGTAGGGTTTCCAATTTAATTAGATTTCCAGATGGCCCAGTCAGAGTTGCGACACTGAGAGAGGAGTTGATATTTTAGGAGGTCTTGGTTCACCTTTTAGGGAAAGCACCCGAGAAGGGTATCCTATCCATTGGACAAATGTTGGAGGACTGTTCAATAAGATTGAAACCTTATCATGGCTTCAGGAGATTAGAGAGGTTTGGGTTTCACTGTTATGAGAACAGACATGTTTATTGAGCTGTTGCAAGTATGGCGGACATTAACCATTGCGATGGCCAAAGCATGTATTCTAAATGCACGATGTTTTATTCATGTTTTCTTATGCGTTGAAGGTGTAGCTGATCCGTGGTGTTTGCTCATCAATTTTTTAGTACTTATTATTAGTTTTAAATTTGGAGATCAACACTGTTAAATTTGCGTTACAAATTTGAATTTCTGCATAAATTAAAGATGTTGGATCTTACGGGTTTTTAAATTCGATAGGCTACACTGGCTTCAGAACAAGCACTTGATTTGAACGGTACATAATACTACATAATGGCCTAGATCGTTCAAGAGGATATCCTCTGCAGTGTTGCTGTCTGCAGAGCGATTGCTCTACAATCTGAGAAATCTCTGCAGAATAATATATATTATTTTTCTACAGAATGGGAAAGCTTTTATTTGATGATAAGTTAGTTATTTTATATAGATGTATGTTCTTTTTAAGGTTAAAATGATAAAAGAACACATTATCCATACAAAAAAAACCTGATATCTATTGTAGACACTATTTTCTTGTGAAGGAATTTTACCTTTAAGGGTTATATCTAGCGTGAAATGTGCAGTGCTACAACGCCGCTGCGGCGATGTACTACATGTACATCCATCTGATTTGGCATAATCCGCTAGGCCCGTCAATGCGGCTTTATTGGTTTTTTCAGGGGGGTTAAAGAGACAGGTGGATTGGACATGATGGCATGCTGACATCTCAGGGTGGTCCCTAGGGATACGGAGGGTCTTACTACTTAGAAATCCAGGCCACTAATTTGAAGACGATCGCCGTGTGCCGTGGCATCGACGCGACGGCGGGCGGCGTGGGTGATATACACGAGTTGGTTTTGAACTGATCACAGCGTTGCCGTATAGCAGTCGTCAGATTGCGGCAACAGCTTACCTCAAGATTGTTTTTTTTTTCCTATGACGAAGACATACAAGGGTGTGTTCGGGTTCGGTTTATTGCTGCCATTATGCGTGTGCGTCACTACCTGGGTTTTGTTATTTTATTGGACGGCGCAAGGTTGCTTGTTGGTCGAGCTGAAATCGATTGAGTTAGGGGAATAGTAAAACAGTGTTTTTGTTGTTTTGCGAATGTGTTGCTTTGCTGTAAGGGTACAAACAGCTTATTATAAATTGACGGGTAACAACAGCCTTGTTTTTTAAAGGAGGTCATATCCTGTTACTTGGAAATGTTATACTATGATCCCCTTAATTGCAATTTATATTATTTTTGGGGGATGAATAAAACTATAGAATATTAATTCCATCCTCTAGTTTTCAACATACACGCAGTACAAACAGTTGATGCTTTTTGACCAAATTCAGTTGTCAAATTTTAATGAGAGCAATATAAAACGACTTATGTTTCATTAGGCCTAGGGATTTTGTACATGTTGGTATTATCAATGTTACTTTGATTGCGGCGATTGAAATAAGCAAAAAGAAAATTTTATAGTTTTTGGGGGGCTCTTTGAATGCTCAACCTTTTATTCTCATCCTTAGGTATTTCTGACAGAGGTATTTCACGGGGAATGCGAAGGTTACATGAAAAATAAGAAAGAAATTAGACGAAAAAAATGACAGGATTACAAGAAAAGTCTGCATATATAAATGCAAATAATGTTGCGAACATCTTTTGGGGACGAGCGTGTGATAGACGTATTTACAGGTTTTTGACACCCGTTTACATTATACCCCCGCTCAGATTTGAGCTCTACTCTCCCAGTGCGGGTATCATCGGCTCTTTACCACACCTCTTGGGGTGATAATGATACCCTGTAACCATGGTAACTGTATACTTGCGTAACAAGAGACCCCCCCCCCACCACACACACACACACCCAATCAAAAGTCACTTTTAACAAGTCTGAAGAAGAGCAAAATATGCTGTCCAGTAAATCTATTTTAAACATGTGAATTACGGTTGCTTCATGGTCCGGTGGCAGGCCGTCTCGGTGGTCCGATCGGCCCGGTGTTTCATCACTTGGCCAACCTGTACTTTTTAAACCCTTTACGGTGCTGTAGAGAGATCCGACATCAGCATTATGCTGGCAACCTTGATATCCAGGGACCCCCAGTATTCCAGGGAGTGTATGAGAGCGGAGCGCTCAGGCATGATATCTATTAAAGTTACGCTGTGGCTGAGAAGCGACTACGGCTACGGCCGCGTTAAGCGATATACTGCCGTAGCCACTTCCAAGCCATTGATTCGGACACAAACTTACAGAGCCATGAGAACAAATCCTGGCGTGACTCAGACGAAGTGATTAATCGGTGAACAATTCAAGAAACTACACAATTGAGTAAAGCTTTTATATTTTGTTTTACCTCGGTGCAAACAGTGCATGCTTACTTTGTTTAAAGTAATAACAGCTATATAGGCCTATAACACAGAAAGTTTCTGCATACCATATTAGGAGATCAACTTTCATTTTGTTTATTTTACTGCATTATTTTTGCCTAATCCTACACGGGATCTGTTTATGCACAATGGCACAATCAATTTTCACTGCATGGGTGTTGTCACATAATAGATGCCACAGACAGAATCGAAATTTAACTTGTGTTGGTAGAATTATTATTATTATTTTTTAAACACCCTGTTGTGTAAGTTTTGATTCTTTTTTTGGGGGGGGGGGTGACAACACCAGTGTTGTAAATTTTAACACCCCAGTTTTTGTGCAGTGTTGACTAAAATGCTTTAAGAATTAAGCTGCTTTCGTTTACGGTATAAACTGTCAATGGTTTGACTTCTGTTAAAAAGATTCAATGATTACGTCCATTTATTTATATATTTAGATTCCCATTTGGATAATTACACGCATTCATTTTTTTCTTCTGCATTCCCCTTAATGAAATAAATTATAGTAGTTGTTTCTTAATTAGCAATACACCAACAAATAAATGTACAAAATTGAGAATGAAATACTGTGAGGTGACGGGGACACAGGTGGTGTTCCAGCAGTCCGCTCAGCTTCCCCATTTAGTTCTGCGTGACAATCATTTGGAATGTTGGGAAATAAATTCGATGAATTTGGCAGTACAATATGTTCCAATTATCGCCGGATCAAAATGCCACCATTTATCTCTAGATCTGCTTTGATATACCCGGAGGGGTCCGTATTGAGGGCTGGGAGTGCATCAATAGATCAGGGTCTGAGGTTTATAAAGCTGTCTTCGACTCGTAAATGATTGTATGTTGAGACTATAGCATCATGTGGTGGGTGAGGGGGGGGGTCATCGTGACCAATTTGTCTTTGAGCTGCAAGTTTGTTTTCTTTTTTTCCCAATAGAATGATGGCCATCATTATGTGATGACTAAACATGTACACAATCTCATTATTATCTATTGTTTTTCTTTTACAAAATAATTATGTCTCCAAATTCCGGGTCAATTCTGGGTCAAGATGACCCGGAGTCTGTGTCAAAATGACCCGGAGTCTGTGTCAAGATGACCCGGAGTCTGTGTCAGATGACCGGAGTCTTGTCAAGATGACCCGGAGTCTGTGTCAAGATGACCCGGAGTCTGTGTCAAGATGACGGGAGTCTGTGTCAAGATGACCGGGAGTCTGTGTCAAGATGACCGGAGTCTGTGTCAAGATGACCGGAGTCTGTGTCAAGATGACCGGGAGTCTGTGTCAAGATGACCGGGAGTCTGTGTCAAGATGACCGGAGTCTGTGTCAAGATGACCGGAGTCTGTGTCAAGATGACCCGGAGTCTGTGTCAAGATGACCCGGAGTCTGTGTCAAGATGACCCGGAGTCTGTGTCAAGATGACCGGAGTCGTGTCAAGATGACCCGGAGTCTGGTCAAGATGACCCGGAGTCTGTGTCAAGATGACCCGGAGTCTGTGTCAAGATGACCCGGAGTCTGTGTCAAGATGACCCGGAGTCTGTGTCAGATGACCGGAGTCTGTGTCAAGATGCGGGAGTCTGTGTCAAGATGACCGGTCTGTGTCAGATGACCCGGTCTGTGTCAAGATGACCGGGAGTCTGTGTCAGTGACCGGAGTCTGTGTCAAGATGACCCGGAGTCTGTGTCAACATGACGCAGAAATGGGTCAAATTGATGAAGAATCCCAGTTAAAATCCCATTTTTATACAAAGGTTTCCGGGTTATATACCGACTCAGAAATGGGTAAGACCACTTTGGACTCTTAATAAAGTTAATCCGGGTCAATTTGTGACCCCGGGAGTTTTTCGAGTGAATGGTGAAAACAAGTTTTCGTTAATGCTATTTTGACGTACTTTGGATTCGAAGGAATGTACTCTTCATAAAAAGCACGTTGTACAAACGCTTTAAGATATGTTTCTTGAAAACTAGAGGGCTTTACCCCCCCCTTCCAATATAATGATGTAGGGTCAACCGTCCTTTCGTTTCTTGAAAACCTTTGTGAATGATTGCAAAACTGCCGTAGTCGAAACCGTGTTAATGTATGTAATCTTCACCCAAATCAATGTTTTAAAATCCCTTTGAAGGTATTGTACAGGATTGGTGGAGCTGCCACAGTACATGTATAGTCGCAGGACAGCGTTCACGTTTTGTGTGATCAACCATGAAATAAAAAACCTGTGAAAATATGGGCTTACAATATAGTTGTGTGAGTCAGGGGAAAATAGTTAAACACAGTGTCCTTAAATTTTAGTTAGTTGTATAATGTGACAACCGAAATCAGCTGTTTTTTAAGGTTTTCAGATACAATGTTCTCGAATATAACTTCATTTCAGAGGGAAATATTTCACAGAAAATAATGGTTCTAGTATGAACTTAATAATCAGTAAGCTGTCAGACTAAAATTAAGCAGTGATGATTTGATACGTTCTAATTCCGTATACACCTTTAATGCTTTTCAGTGTTGAAACCATACGTCTGCAGGTGATGTTCAAAGCATTGTAGCTTTTCAGTCAAATGGTTTTGACCTTTTACAAGCTCCTGGGTACGTATATCGTGCTATAATTGGCGAGCCACGGCAAGAACAAAAGCATGAATTTTTTTTTGTCAGAGTAGAATTTTGTTTTACGGTCACGCTGCTTGAGTAAGAGCTTGTTGTGGGGATTTTGTACAAGGCCTTGGGTGGGTCAAGGCAAAGAAAGGGCGGCATTGTATATAATCAAGCTAATGGGATTGACAACTGTTTATTATATTATTAAGGATATTCGCAATAAACAGCTTGAGGCGTAACATCAGCACTTATCATTTTGTATTATATATTTCTGAGCTCACCTGGGAATTACATTTTATAGTGGTGCAGTGTTATCAAATGGTTGTAGGATGAACGAGTGCATCACAATGTTATAGAGGGAAACTATGTCACTGAATTTTGGTGAAGATTAACATTTATTCCCATCCGCATGCCTGGAATTTAATCTTGGAGAGGGCAAGGCCATTTTCATTTTGCAAAGGGCACTTCCATTGGAAAATCTTAAAGGTTATCGGAAACTTTTGAAGGGGCACCAAGGCCCCCTGTTATCTTTTTGACCCGTAGCTTAGCACCAGTTTCTCAGAAACCGAACGAAGATCTTGTCGAACCGAAATCCTATAACAGATATTAAAGTAAAATTGGGAAATGATTCAAATAATGTCCTCAGCTGATGCTGCATCCACTCTATACAGCCTGGAATTCAAAACGCGGCCGTCGACCAGCCGTACTCTTAGGAGTATCGTATAAATATTGGGTCGCCGTTTGTGTTTGGAGAAAAACGGGCATTCTGTATTAAGTCTCGTTCCATTTGTTTAATCGTGGTATCCCCCAATTGAAACAATCTTCTCACATGACCAACGGCATTCCTCGGCAGAGAGTCAACACAAAAAGGTAGACTCTAGTATTTTAAAGGTGTGGTGCACGGTGGGTCGTCTTAAAACATCGATTGAAGATATCGATCGAAATCTGAAAGCTCTATGTTGTGTACAATTTTGTAAATAAAATTATACCAGTACCAAATATTCTAAAATTTGTATAAACAAATTGCCCCCCATATACTTATTTTGATGAGTCAAAATAAGCATAATAGTCTTATTTTGACTTGGCATATCAAAATAAGTATATTATATATTGCCCTTTTCGAAAGCACGGACCGTTTCCAGGTTGGAATCTGGCTTCGGCTCTGTCCGCCCCTTCTCGTACATCAGAAAGCATCAGAGTAACTGACTATTAAGCCTGAGCCCAATCCAAAACCATGGTTTCGAAAAGGGCTTAGAGTGCTCGTGTTTTCTACGACACGTGACCACCAGGGCCCAATTTCATGGAGTTGCATGCTTAAGCAGAAAATATTGCTTAAAACAGTTGTCTGCCAAGCAGAAATGAGCAGGATACCAGTCACACATTGTACATGTGACATGGTAGTTTTGGCTGGTAAGTAGCCTTATTCTGGTAAGCATAATTTATGTGACACACACCTTTAAGTCTCGGTGTATTTATGATAGTGTGGTAAATTGAGTAGTAGAGTACGGAGTACAATGTGGAACCCCCTACGGCGATACCACCAACCTCTGACCAACTTGATTTGATTTCTCATACCTCGGTTGTTTTCTTACTTTATATGATGTACCATGGAACAAACCTGTTTGATTGCATTACAGTCATGGGTTATAGTGCGAGCTCCGGGGGTAAAATTTCCGTTTCAGGTTTGTTCCCCTTCACCTGCGTGGCCTTTTTTTCTCCTCTCTCTCTCGTGGTTTTCTTGTCCTGTCATTTAGTCTGCAAGGCAAGCCGAACTCAATCCTGTTTGTCGGCTGTGTGTCTTTTGTTTGTCTTCTTATACACTGTAAAAGTAAGATTTTGTATTTCTTGAGGGAATCATAAAATGCATCAACAAAATTATGAACTAGATTGTTTATTTTTAAAAGCATGACAAAAGAGATGACAACATTTTCAAAGAGCGCATATCTAATTTCAAAATTATTAGTTAGTTATGTTTTGCAAATAATTAAGATGAAAACCGTACTTGAACTGCTCTTGTGTTTTTAAAACATTGAGTGGGGATGTGTACAGTTTCTGGTGGAGAGCAACTTTAAAGTAAATGCAATTGATTTTTTATACACATCAGCTGTAAAAAATAAAATAAAAAATGTTCAACATACATTTAATAATTTCATTCTTACATTATGCTTTGTGCTCTTCAACTACATACTTGTTGTACTTGTGTACAATTTTTCGTAGTTTTAAAGTCACAGGCCCGATTATCCCAAATTTTTCTTTTTTTCTTTGAACGAATTTTGACACAGATGATGCTGTTTCAAAACGATAAATATAAACAAACTTTTGTATATGCCACGCACAATGCACAAAATACATTTACAATGCAAATTCTTTTGTACGTGGCCGATGGGCGTGAGGATCCCCGACAGAAATCCATGTTTAGTTTTTAATTAATTACTACTGTCTCGTGCAGTACCATTGATGAAAGCTTGTAACTTTCTCCAATATATAGCTATTTTTAATTTGATCTAAACTTTAGGTCAAATCTGCTACATAGATCTAGAATTAAAGGTATTGTACACTTTTGGTAACAGCTCAAAATCAGTGTCCTTATTTTGTGTGATTAAACATATGCATGAACAAACAAACCTGTGAAAGTTTTGAGCTCAATTGGTCATCGAGGTCACGAGAAAATAGTGAAAAGAGATCTTATGTGTTTTCTGTTTTTTTCAAATTATCGCGCGCGATAGTTACTATTGTTTTACTCGTTTCTCAGAAACGATAACATTTCAGGCAGAAATATTTTAAGGAACCCTTTCTACCATTACTTACTTTAAATCATGTAAGTTATGTGTGAATCTGTGAACATTGTGTTTTTCGATCTTACCAATAGTGTACAGGGCCTTTAAAACAACAAAAATGACATGATGCCAAGTGACCGTTACCATGTTTTTTTCCCCAAAATACTTATTTTCTGATAGAATAGGCCGGGTATTTACCGTTGAATGCTGTATGGCAGACCTTTAGATGTTTCCTGACAACAGGAAATAAAATATATATGTATTTGCATATTTGATTCAATAAGCTCTGTCAAAATTAACCTTTATATTTGGAAAACAAATATGTCAGAATGGATATATTTATCTTCCAAGAAACTGATTGCAGCATCACTTTAAGTTTGATCAATGTCATTGAATTCTCAGCTAAATTCACAGACTTTGACCCGTGTCCACACACAAAATGACCTTTTTGCATCGTGGTGCTATACCGAGGGCAGGTATGCTACTGCATACATATTAAATTTAAACTTCCCAGTATGTGCTTGCATAATTAATGGTGGTGGGGGGGGGGGTGGATTAAACAGTGCCTATCCCCACTGACCCATGACATTCTGAAGCACACACTGCACCTATCAAATTTTATATATTCATTTTTTTTTTTTTTTTAATGGATGGTACAGTGTTAGTTATCAGGAAATGCGTGGTGGTTGTACCACTGCTAACGAAGTGATTGATGAGCCCATTTTGTGAGCTCATTATTACTGGGTACACGACTGTCATAAATGATGTGCGGTTAATTTAACTGGAAGTATTTTTTTTTAACTTGATGGTATTTTATCTGAATATATTCCATGTGTGCAGGGTTTATTGCTGTATATTTGAATATGTTCCAGGCAGACTTGTTCTGTCATCAGACATTCACTCCATGAGTTTGTCACCCTAAAGTGACATTAATATATCACTTGCAGCCAATGCAGTACAGTACCTGTTAAAAAAATAAGTACATAAATAAATAAATACATAATATTCCTTCAGGTCCTAATATGTTGTAATTTTTATCTTAATTTTTAAATCAAGTCAACGCGGCTCTCTTTACTTTGCCAGTAAGACCATATTCTAACTATAATATCTCTGCTCAAAAATGCTAAAGGTCGTGGGTTCGAATCCCGCCCGAAGCGTCTGTGTGGTCCACCTCTCGCGCTTGACGTGGAAAGGGCAGAGAAATTACCGCACATTAATGAAGGGCAAACTATATATTCCCGAAGCATCAGTTAAATATTTTTCTAAAATACTGGATTACTACATTACAGCAGTAGTTAAACATTGGGTGATGTAATCCTGTCTATATCCGATTCGGGGTCTCTGAATGGTACCCTCTTTCTCCCAATTAGGAAAGCAATGTCCCTAATCAGGAAATCTATGTGATATTAACCAAACTACCCCCATTGGGCTATACTTCTACCCTGATTGGAACATTCTTCACTCGATGAGGATAGTAAAGTACTCAATCAGGAAACCTTTATGTAAGATAGCAACTAAACTGCCCCAATTGGGATAGACTTCTACCCTGATTGAAGCCTCCCAATGAGGATAGCAATGGCCCAATCATAAAAACCTTTACGTATGATAGCAACTAAACTACCCCAATTGGGAATACATCTACCCTGATCGGAACATTCTTCTCCCAATGAGCAATGTCCAATCAGGAAACATTTATGTGTAACAACCAAACTACCCCAATTGGGATACATTTCTACCCTGCTTGGAACCCTCTCTCCCCATTCGGAGTAACAGTGTCTCAAATCAGGAACCTCTCTTGTCAAAATATTTTTCTTCGTGAACAACCAAGCAGCACAAATTGACCAAATCAGTGCAGATTTGACTTCAGTTACCCTCCGTTTTGCAAAAATTATCTGAGACCGCCAGCCAAGGCCCTGAGGGATCTAACATAATCTGTGAGAAGAAGTTGACCATTCTTATTTATTCAAAATCCATTAACTTATAGGATCATCAATACCCCCCCCCCCGCAATGCTAAATGGTTAAGCAATGGTTGTCCACTGTCACCGAATGTCATTGGGGACCATGTTTTGAACAAGCTGTAGGCTGTTTTGCCCTGACCCATGCATTATTCAACGTGGGCTTCCTCCTTCCCGTAGGCGAGGAGAGTAGTGCCCTTGTAGTATGCAATCGCTTGCCTTGGATAGCCCCCTGATATCACATCTTTGATAGTTTTCACCGCTGTATATATAATAGTTCTCAGCTCGACGGCTCACTTTGTAACATGTAATGACTGATGTCGTTTGTATGTTAATTATTGTAACCGTCGTTTGTGCATGCACTTAGTGATGCACACCACTCACACCAACCCAGCTATTAAACGTGCAGTGGGTTCATGAAGTATATTTGACTAATGATTCAATCCGTGAAAAAAAAAAAATTAAAGCTGAAAGAGTAAACTTATTTCCATCCCCGGGTTTGGCAAACACCATCCGACCAAGCTGTGAAAATTTAATCAAAGTCGCTGGTCACAACACACAAAAAAAATAGTAATAATCAAACCATTTATGTTTTGTTAGGGAGTGTGTACGTGTTAAAATATCAAGGTTGTTTCGATTGCTTCTTATTTGGAGTGCAGAGATTGTAATTTGGAGATCTTCGAGTATGATATTTCAGATGACTGCTATTGTTTTTCAGATTCTTATCAATTTGTTGTTGTTGATAGTTGCAATTCAGGGCCCAATTTCAAAGAGCTGCTTAAGCAGGAAGTATTGCTAAACAATGTTCTGCTTAGCAGGAAATAAACAGGGTATACCAGTCACAAATGGTAAATGTGACATGGTGTTTAGGTTGGTAACCTTATTCTGGTATTAAGCATACTTTTATTGGGCTCGGCAACTTTGTTTGTGCTTAATCAGCTCTGTACCATTTGTGACTGATCCTGCTCTCTTTTGCTTAGCAGAAAAACTGTCAAGAATCATGTTCTGGTTAGTAGCTCTCTTGATGAATTTGTGTTCTTATCTTTAAAACTAGCTTATATGATTTTGGACTTAGTTTATAATGTCCTACTATTCTAAATACAGATAGTTAGAGTGTGGGTGTGTTTACACGTACTATGCAACATAAACAAACCAGTTTACTCTACATCTATTAACAAACAAGCCTACCACAGAAACTCGTATGCGGTGATCATCCAGACCTATTTTGGAAATGTCATTTTGTCGAAGAGCCTCCAGCCACTGCCTCCAGAAAAGTGTACCAATTCTGTTTCTCGATTTGGGTCATTCACAAAAGGAGATTGTCGATTGTCACCGTACACTAGTTTCTGACGCCGTTTAATCTATAGATATACTACAGATGTTGAGAAATTACAAAAGTGATGACAGGGTTGGTGTCGCTGCGTGGATAACGAACATTTCATACATCAATTGACAGGTTTAAAAAAAAATATTTTCCCCTCTGGGTTAAAATGGATTTCGTAAGAAGGACAAGTTATATCAATGGTGACATTTGGTTTGACTTTACATCGAGGGAAGCAACGACTTCCAGGCCTCGATTCTTTCTTTGAGTGTTGATCGGTGGAGGTTGGGAGCAGTATCGTTTAGTCTTGATCCGAATTAAAGCGATTTTGGCTCTACGGCTATGACGAATTGTCCGTCTCGGCGTGCAATCCAACCGTAGCCATAGCCGTTAATTCGGACCAGAGGCGGCGCTATCGGGGAAGGGGGGATGGCAACCTCGTCCCCATGGTTTACTTTATTGCCAACCATGTTTACAATAGTAAACCCTGGGAGGGAAACTCCTTACTCGGACCTTGATTGGACAACACCAAATGTTAACCTTTGTCAAAACAGCCGGCCGGCAACAAATGTACAAACAGGCTATTAGTATTAAATCTGGTACCTGAACACGAGACCATGACGAAGATGTGTATTTCGAAAAGCAGCCAGACTAATCTAATTTGCATGCGTATCCAAATTTTTTGGATATGCAAATGATCCAATACCAGGGCGAGAGAGCGGTCAACCTCGTACTGCTCGACACACCCTTGGGACGAGTTTGGGGGGATGGGGGCTGCAAATGCATCCCCCAATCTGCCCTAGTCCAACTCAATTTAACCCCCAGTGACCATTGCATCCATAATTGAATTATGTTCGCGTTGTCAAAAGTACATTCAAGTGAGTCAATGCTATCCCTATCATTAATTTTAATCAGCATCACCATAAATACAGCCCAGTTCGCTTTAATATTAATTCCCCTTTAAATCTACCCCCCCCCCCACCAGATTAACAGGTCTGGTGCTGCCGCTGATTCGGACCCGGCATCAATCCAAGTGTGGACCTGAGAGTTCAAGAAGTCAACACTGTCTTTATTCTGTGAATTAATTTACGTGAATCAAAAGGATTACACAAACAAAATGAACTATTTTCTTATAATGTGGTTATCGTATCAAATATCAGCTCATTTAACTACATGTAAGGGCAACTGTAAACATAAATATGAATAGTAAACGTGCGGGTACAACCATGTGTAAAATCTCTTTTGTGAGAGTGTTGGCTCTGAAAAGAGCCGGTTTGGTCTCGACGTTTCGAACAGTATACTCTGCTCGTCTTCAGGAGAATAACTACATGTACTTCCAATTGGAAACAGAAACGGTGTTGTATTAAGGACATTCATACACGATAAGAAACGATTGGCCACAAATTAAGGCTAATTCATCGTCTTGCTGGATGGGTTAGCCTACTCTCAGTAAAGCTGGTGAGAATTACAAGTAGTAAGCCTTTTTGAGATTATGGTGGACACTTTGAGAGTCAGGAGTGCACTGTTTGGTTTGGGGTATATACAGACAAATTTACCCAAACCTAATAGCAATGTGTGTCCACCAATACCTCAACACGGCCAATACGGATCAAGGTCGACAATAATTATCAAATCATACAACGTGCCTTTAACGAGTTATGCACAGGTATGATAATTTCAACCGTCGAGCAAAGATCTGACAGTGAAATGCGTCTATTTCTTCACAACAAATGTATTATATTCTTAATATCAAATCTAAGTGTAAATACATTCGAAACATGACATTAGACTCCTGCTCCTGAATAATAATAAAAAAACACACCATATGTATCATTCTCTTTTCCCGAAGTGGTAATCATTGGTCTCGTTATTATTCTGTTTACATCCACAAGCCAAGTCCCCCCTGGGATGTGGAAATGGCTATCATCCGAAGAGAGCTCTTCAGACCCACCTCGCGCTATAATTCGTTTCACTATAATTTGTCACTCGATTTTTCCTTTCTTCTCCAGACAATCATCAATGATTTTGTACAAATTATGGGTCGCAGTGGGACAAGTGTCTAGCGAGGATTTTGCCCGGGGCGGGAGGGAGGGAGGGAGGAGGGGGGGGGGGCTGGGGAGGGCTGGACTCTCTGACGGATAGAGACAGTCTGCTTCATCTTACAGGCAGAAGAAGAGAGAGACGTAGGAAGGAACTATAAATAAGTAGTAAGCTTGCGGGTACAACCATTGTGTACATCTCTGTTGTTGTGAGAGTGGTGGCTCTGAAAAGAGCCGGTGTGGTCTCGACGTTTCGAATAGTATACTCTGCTCGTCTCAGACTTGGCTGTCTCCAGACCTTAGAGAGAGAGAGATGTCTTGTAGATGTCTTGTAGATGTCTTGTTGTAGACGTCTTTGCATCAAAGACGTAGGCGACTGCATTGTAAACTTTGTACGATTGGGAATTGTCTGTGAATTCGTATCTTTTCTACATCACATCACACCGACTTATTAGTTTCATTTGATAACCATAATAACCAAAGTAAAAGCAGGCAGTACTTCATAGTTGTTTTTATTTTAAGATGGACACTTGGATTGTGACAACCATCTGGAAATGGTAAATGCTGCTGTACTTTTCTCTACTGGACGGTGGGACTCACGAGGGGACGCTTGTCTTTTTTTACAACACTAAACCAAGAATGGCATTCCATTTGTCCTGTTTCTATTTGCATCAATAAATGTTTGCAATACCTGCTATTTGATTTCAATTGGGCTATCATTATACCGAGTGAGCACAATGGTCACCTCCCCCCCACACTAAAATCCTCAAAAGAATTCCAAGTAGGCAATGAAGACAAAATAGGGGGTGCACCATGCCGTATCGAGCACCAAATACAATGGTCTGCGGTTAGGATGTACTGGAGAAGGCAATGGTTCGAATCCTACCTTAGGTTTTATGCGGGCAGACACCCCCCTTACATGGAATGCACTAACAAAACGTTGAGGTTAATTGAAGTGTTTTTACATACAAACCCACAGAGGAGCTAGAATCTTGAAAAATCAAGATTTTGCTAAAATATTAGTATTGATTATTTAACCCTGTCATCCTCTTTTATTACATCTCTGATATTAAACCTGTTACCAAAAAAGACGATTTGTAATGTGGCAACATTCTTTTCGGCAATGTTGAACCATTAATGAATGGCTTCTGCAAGTATACATTAAATCCTGGTGTAAAGAATCCATTGGGAAATCATTTAAAGCCTGCAGAAATAGCTTAAAATCTTCTCAACCTTTTTGTATTTGGGTTGTCCTATCGATCAGAACTGCAACGGCTTGGCTTTTATCTCTTCCTTCTATCCCCACCACTGCAGAGAGAGTGTCAGCCTCACAGCATTCTCCGCGTGGGAATAATGTCATATCCACTGAAGCAGAAATCGTCTGCTGGGCATCCAGGCCTGCGGGGAAGAGGGGGGGGGGGGGGTGAGAAGAAGAAGAAGAAAAAATCGCATCCAGGCCAGCACTTATTAATTATTCAATCGTTCCAGGGCCCGTGGAAAAATACCCAGGACCCTCTCTCTCTCTCGCCCTCTCTCCCCGGGCTCATGAGAGAAATTGGCCGCTGAGGCTTCCATTTGTCAACCCTGAGCTACCCAAAATAAATGCCGTAGTTTGAAAATTAATCAAGCGTAAGTCGAAGTCGGGGGAGACCTGTGAGAGTTAAAGTCTCTCTGCAAGGCAAAGATGCGGTTTAGGAAAGTCAAGTTTTGTAATGTTCTTTTTATTGTAAATATTTGTATTTGGTATTTGTATTGTTTTTGTTGCGGCTTTCCTCGCCGTAATTTCCTGATGGACTGCTGTTCAATCAACAGAAATAACACAAAATAGGGTCGTCTTAATTTTGAACATTTTTGTCATCAGAGAAATGACCTTTTGTCATCAGAGAAATGTTGTTATCCGTGGACTTGAATGCCTGCAGTCTTTTCTTTCGTTGGTATCCCTATGGTTGAAAGTCTGCTGAATAGTTCAACTACCATGTCACAGGTAGATTTTGTGACTGGTATCCTGCTCATCTCTGCTAAGCGGAAAATATATAAGCAATATGAAATTGGGCCCTGTGCCCAAGCTGCTTAAGCAGAACACCTATTGCTTAACAATTGTCTGCTAAGCAGAAATGAGCAGGATACCTAGTCACGTTTGTACATTTGACATGAGAGTTTGGCTGGTAACCTTATTCTTGTAAGCATAGTTTTGTTATGCTGAGCAACTTGTTGTACTGAAGCAGCTTTATGAAATTGGGCCCTGACTAAAGCAGTGAAAGTTTTACAGAGCGTGGTGGCGAGTGTGTGATTCCCAGGAATGAAGAGTGTATGACACTCTTGAGGGTACAAGACTCCAGTGCGTTATTGCCAATAGACACACGTTAATAAGTGACCAGGCTTCCCAATAAAACTACAGTGAGACAGATAACTGCTCAAGTCCACGGTCAATAATGGAAGATTGGATTTTTGTATCAGTGGTCTGGCAAATATAGGTATGTGAACATCGGCCAATGTGTGCATCAAGAAATGTGATAGGACAGACAGGGGGTACTCAGCCACAGTGTCTGTGATAGCGCCTGATGACAAAAGGATTCGAACTACCTCTAGCCACGGGGGCTAGCTCGGTGGTGTAGTGGTAAGACATCTGCTCTGGCAATGCGAAGGTCGTGGGTTCGAATCCCACCCGAGTGATTTCTTTTCACAGAGCTCGGGAAAGTACTGAGTATACAGTGCTTAAAATACTGCACCAAATTGGTTTCTTTATCCCCGATGCAAAAAATAACATCTATTAAAAAGTTTTTTCCCTACTGTTTTATGGACAGTCTACAGTTTCAATATATCATCCAATCCAGTGAGGCTTTCACATTTTTTAGATTTTTTTCTGAGTTTGAAAAACTCGACGACCTTGTTCACAAACCAATGCCGATGCAGCCCCCTGTGTGAGACGTGAAGAGTCGTATAAGTGCTTGTGCTATGGGCAACGGGTTGTTGTTTTAACGTTGATGATGCAGACTCGCTCGTACCCGTCACTGAAGATTGTTTTCTTAACACCTGTCGTGTCTGGGGGAGAAAAAATCCAATAATTGGTCAATTAATGTTTGAAAAAAAGGAGAATTTGTCTTTATGTAGTAGTTTTTAATAGTTTCCGTAAATCACTCTAATGGAGATATTGGAGTACCAATCTCCCCTCCCCCGGGCCTGCCATTTTGTTTAAATAAAAAAAGAAAAGAAGGGAACTTGGAAGGGGGTGCAGGGTCCACCTGACCCTGATTGAGCCTATTTCGTCCTTCTCCAAGGATGAATCCTGGTGTTCCACTAAATTTAGTCATGCCTCCCCCTTTTGGTTTAGTTACCCAGGTGACCTTATCAGCGCCAAATGACATTCAGTATTTTGAAGGAAAAAAACCTTCACTGCTGTTCATGATGTATGAATTTAAGGTAGAATATCAGCTTGGTATAATCAGCACGTGGAGTACACTCTAAAAACTCCCGGTCAGAGTTGACCCGGTTTCAGGTCCAGGGGCCTGACCCATTTCTGGTCAGTTTGACCTGGGTGTCAAGATGACCCAGAAGTGCGTTTAGCTAACACATAATCCGAGCTAAAAGCCCGTTATAACCAGTTTTGGGTTCAGCCTGACCCAGAAAAGGACAGTCAGACCCAGAAAAACAGTCAGACCCAGAAAAGGACAGTCAGACCCAGAAAAGGACAGGCTGACCCAGAAAAGGACAGTCAGACAGAAAGACAGCAACCAGAAAAGGACAGGCTGACAGAAAGACAGTCAGACCAGAAAAGGACAGGCTGACCAGAAAGGACAGTCAGACCAGAAAAGGACAGCTGCCCCAGAAAAGGACAGCTGACCAGAAAAGGACAGCGACCAGAAAAGGACAGTCAGACCCAGAAAAGGACAGGCTGACCCAGAAAAGGACAGGCTGACCCAGAAAAAGGTCAGCCTGACTTTGTACTAGCACCAATACGCACGAGAATACGTCTGTCTGAAATACTTTCAAAGTCAAGGAGACGTCGTTGACCCCAAAATATTATTGTGTATTGCAATTGACATTCTAAAAACAAACCTCCGTGTCAGAATTGACCCGGGTTCTGGGTCTCGCAGGGGGCTGACCCATTTCTGTATCAGTATGACCCGGAATCTGTGTCAGACTACCTTGAAACTGTGGCCCTTTTCGAATCCACGGCTTCGGCTCCGGATTGGGCTTCAGGTCCAGTTTTATTGTCTGAAACCCTGACCGCAAAGCATGGCGTAGTTAAAATAATTGAGGGAGCCTAGCTAGCCTGAGCCAATTTTGGAGCCGAAGCCGTGTATTCGAAAAGGGCCATAATGAAACTGACGCAGAGTCCAAGTCAGAATCCCCATTTATAAGCAGTTTCTGGGTCAGCCTGATCCAGAAACGGGTCGGCCCACATGGGAGTCGGAATCCGGGTCAGGACCAGGGAGTGTAGCAATCGAAATAAGCATAAGTTTAATCCCGGTCAAAAGATAAGTTGTTTTTGACTGTTGTTTGAAATAAAATGTGACCACCTTCTGATGAGATTTTGACAAGTCGATGTAATTGTGTCTTTAAGCTCCATATGAATGTTTACTCTTCCAAAAACTAACGATGTTTTATCCCTTTAAAGGGTGTGTACAACATTGGTAAGATTGAAAATATAAATGTTCACATATTTGCACAACTTACATGGTATAAAGATGGTCATGGTGGTAAACTTCCCTTGAAATAGTTTTGCTTAACATGCTTTAGTTTCTTAGGAAATGAGTAAAACAATTAGTCTTTATCGCTCGTGTCCAAAACCTGATGTTTGAAAATGTTTTTTTTTCACTGATTTCTCATGACTCCGAAGACCGATTGAGCTTAACATTTCACAGTTTGTTATTTCCTGTATATGTTGGGTCACATAAAGTGCGGATACTAGTCTTTGACTTTTACCAATGATGTACATGTGCTTTAATCCTGCCCATATGCCTCGTCCATCCTTTAACAGTTATTACTACAAATCTATTTATTTTGATTCTCAAGGCCACCATCACGCGACGACAGGTTCATTAATTTTCGTGTCTTGAAAAACCAGTGACATTTCTGATGTGGAAATATACAGTGGAATTGCTTCAGTAGGAATAGCAAAAATAAACTTATCGGTGTTAAAGGTTAAATGTACGGTTGGTAACCATTGAAGTAGAAATGGACTGCAGGGCGTTGGAAGTATTTATGAAATATATATGACGTGTTGTGACCGAGCGGATAAGAGCACCGGACTCAAGCTCTGGTGTTTCTGTTTATCAGAGTGTGGGTTCGAGTCCCGGTCGTGACACTGTCCTTAAGCAAGACACTTAACCATTATTGCTTCGTCCTTCGGATGGGATGTGAAGCCGTTGGTCCCGTGTGTTGTGCAATGCACATAAAAGAACCATGTGCACTTATCGTAAAGAGAGGGGTTCGCCCCGGTGTTCCTGGTTTGGTTGGCTGCATATTGCGCCACAGCACCTTGTAAACCATTACATGGTGCTATGTAAAGGCATATGTCTAGTACTTCTAAACGTTGCTCCACAATATCTTGCAGGAAAATACTGAAAATTGAAGCGCCTTGAGCGTCACTGAGTGACGGATATGATCGCTATATTATAAGAAGCCACTATTATTATTATTATGAAGAGGACCAACTATGGATCACTTCTGCTAATATTTGGTAAAGTGTGTATAGAAATGAAGGCGAGCGTGGATGATAGACCAAGTCTTGGTCAGTATTAATTAGTGTGCGTATGATATGATTGTATGCTCCCCACCTCAAACAAGACATTGAAACATATCATTTCTGTCTCGGCAGTAATTATATCCCTTCTGTTTGCTTTCTTCTCATTTGCAGCTTGCTCAATACAGTGATGTTGTGCCATTATTGCTGCCGACATTGGACTCATCTCTACATTGTTGGCGGTCATGTAAGTTGTTCTGCATTGGACGTTTTTTGTTTAAATTATCAACAGCCTCAAAATGAATGCAAACTGTTTAAAGATGCCGTACTGTAATAGCGTGCCAGGAGTGATCTTAAATGTGGCTCCTAAAGACTGCTACAGAGAAAAAGGATTTTGTGACGTCACTTTAATGAAGTGTACCAGCTGTTGAAACATGCCTGTGTGTTGTGAATCTGGAGGGTATAGGGGGACAGGACTCCGTGGGAGTACAGATTGGGACCAGTCTACACACGTTGCTCACAACCCTATGGGGAATCGTGACACATCACTGTAATAGCTACCTCCTCCCCCGGGTCCATCGGGGTTGTAGGGTGTCTAAACAGAGTGACCACGAGGTGGACGGAGCATCGAGGCATCCTCAATACCTTACTCATGTGTTACTTGATGTTGGTTAGTGCAATACTTTTCAAAGCAAACCAATAAATGCTTTACATTTTGGATGGATAATGAGTTTTCAGTGGGAGATGCTCAGCTTCCCCTCATCTCAAACTATGGTCGCACCTCACGAAACATCTCAGTGAAATTGGTGTGTCTCATACCTTGCTGTATGCCGACTACTGTCTCGGAGTTCATGGACCAGCGGACGACTTTTGCATGTGTTGTAATTTCACCCTGTGTATACACTCGGCGCGTAGCAGGTAGGCAACAGGTCTAGACCGTAGGCTCCTCACCGTATCGCAAGAACCACTCACTGGAAACTTAAGTAGGATCGTCTTCGTCGTTCCTCTTGTTTGCTCTCAAATTAAACTAAAAGCTCGGGACACCACCACGGGCACGTGTCCCGTTTGTATTCTGATCGATCCGATCGTAGAAACGTGTTTGATATTTGTGCCGAGTGAAGCCCGCGTTTGCTCTGTTAACGACTACAGTTTTGCTACGAGTTGATGACCAATTAGTTGCTTTTAGCAGAGCATCAGTGGCAGGGCCAGATGCAAAAGTTCTCGCTGCTATGAAATAATATCAAATGCTATTACTCGCTAAACGTCATGTAAAGAGTCTGACATGATGTGTCATTGACCTTTATCAGTATCACGGGGGAAGCCATCTTGTTTTACTGTCAGGTAATAAAACTGAGGCTGGATGGGTCAGTAGTCTGGCTCCGTCTAGTGATGTGCCAAATTGTACTTATGATTGTTAAAATGTACAGGGAACAAGACAAAGGTGGTGTAGGGTTTCAACAAGGGAGAGTTTGAAACCGAGCCTGAAGCGTTCTTATGACATTTGGTGGAAATTGAATTTCCAAACGGACTTGCTTATGCTTGGCAATAGAGGGCACTGTTCGTTTAGCTATAATGGAGGTCAAATGAACATTTTGAAGTTGAACATTGCCCAAAGTCAATGTTTATCATGTTGTTGATTTTACAACTGTACTACTTGTATGTGGCTATAAGAAAATTTAACCTGAAATGTGCTGCTTAATGTTTACTGAAATGATGTAAGAAATCAGTATTGTATTATGGCCGTAGCACCATGAGGTAAAGGACCGGTAACGTTTCATCATGGTAAACAAATAATTTCCTCTGATTTGTTGTTTTTGGAGTGAATTCGGTGGTAAACAAAACTTTATGCCAACAATAATTAAATATATGTTAATTTTTGTGATAAGGGAACTCATTTTGGACCGTGTATCTTAACTTTGTAAACGTGCTTCTAAGATAGTTTTCAAGTAGTTTCCCTTTTATTTTATTTTTATTTTTTACAATTGCCAATTTTCCCCACAAAAACGAATAAAATTTTTAAATCGGTAGAAAACACGAAAACAAGGTGTGATGGCCGTGTCATTTATACACCAGTTCGAGAGGGTCATGGACGTTAATCATGCTAGCTTGTTGAGAGCGTTTTTTAAAATTTATCACAATGTGATATTCCCAGCTGCTGTCCAATTTGCTTCACAAATTCCAGAAACTGCTACCTTAATGGTGTATTTGTTGGACCAAACTCATTCATGAATGGAATATATTATGCATCTCTGTTGCCATGGCGATACCTGGTGACATACTTTGGCCTTTTATTACTCGAAGAAACTGCCCGTACGAGAATCGATAACTAGGTTTCGGTTTGCAGTGGACCATGGAGATGATTGCACTATTCCTTATACAGGAATCTGTGTTGTCCTCGTTCCAACTGGTTTTGTCTTGTTCGGGTGACTAACGATAGTTCACACGGGGGGATGGATGGTCAGCCACGCTCAGGGCTTTTGTCCCGTACTTCCCTTCATCGGTGTACAACCAACTTGCCGGGCGTTTAGGTACACCAAGGCAGTACGTACAATGTATGCGTGACGACATCATTAGGGAATATTACCGTGGGTCGATGTGATTTGTAACCTCATAGCCAAGGCGTGATTGATGGCAAGAAACAAAAACTTTGTCCTGTCTTTTTCAGTAAGTTATATTTCACGTTTCCCAATAACTTGATAACCTAGTGTATTAAGGTACGGCCTTGGACCAAGATTAAGCGATACTTCAGACCGTAAACAGAAGTCCACAGTGACTCGCGTTACACCAGCCACAGTCAAATCAGACTGTTTTTTTTCATTTGTCTTATAATTGGAAAGTTGTCGCTATTAATACGAATGTGAACACAGTACAAAGTCACGAAGACACGATTTCTTATATAATGTAAAACGAGTAACGTGGAATTACCCAGCTGGTTGTAGACATAATTTTTTAGACGATAATGGTGGATTGAGTTGATAGAATGTTAGTTTTGCCCTACATCGATGTATGATAAACGTAGTGTATGCAGAGATTCCCAGGTCTTGCCAAGAATTGACAGACATCTTATAGATGGGTATCCAACCTTAACCCGTCACCTTCCGCATTGCACAGCAGATTACACAAAGACCACCTTTATCATTTGTCTTTAATTGGTTGGAGACGAGCGAACCATGAGGCCACGATTGTGATCACTGGAAAACAAACCATCTGTACGTGAAAGAAAGAGCTTCGGTTGCTACGGAAACATTTCTCCCCCCCCCCTGAAGAACTTAATGAAAATTCACAATATTTTATTACTCCGGTAATTGTCAGAGGTGATGTTGGTTATTAGTGGGTGTTTATATAGCGCGTTCATGTGTTAAGGTGTTATATTACAGACTCTCATGGTAAATACTCCACTTTGCTCGCATAGCTGACTGTCTTAATGGCTGCGGTATTGATTGCGATGGGTTAAATAGGTGTGCATGACTGCTAACTTATTGATTTCACAAAACCAGGTTCGCTCCAATCATGCTGCAATCAGGTGTACATTAAAGGAGCACACGCGCTGATGGAAAACAGAAAATGCCCGAGCAGAACATTAATTTTGTTTGAAAAGTATTAACAGGGTATAGGGTGTCGTGATCGAACGGTCTAGAGCGGTGGACTTGAGTTCTGGAAGTTCTGAGTGTGGGTTCGAATCCTGGCCTGCGTCAGTCATGACACGTGTGTCCTTGAGCAAGGTACTTTTATCATAATTGCTTCTCTCCACCCAGGAGTACAAATGGGTACCAGTGAGAGCTGGGGAGTAACCTGCAATGGACTGACATTCTGTCCAGGGGGAATAGCGATATTCTCAGTCGTCTGTTGCCAATGAAACCAGATATAAACACTGGCACGATGAGTCATATTTGCTAGGGACAGACTTTACTCTCTTTTTTTTAAACAGGGTACCAGTCACATACAGTGTACATTCCACGTTATTTCGACAGTGTTTTTTGTGTGTGTGGAGTTTCTTAGTTTTTTTGGGCTTGGCGACTTTATGCAAATTTAACATCAGCTAAGGAGGGAGTGGCAGGAGATGACAATATCCACATCGTCCCCTTCTGTGCAGGAACCCCACTCCCTCCCCCTCCTCCGGACTGAAATTTCGTTCCAACCTCTCCCCCATGCAAAACCTTCTATATTCACCAGATGGCAAGTTGTTTAATAATTAAAATTGACTGACTCGGGGGGAAAAAATAATGCATGACGTTATTTATTCATTAATGCAAGAGAGTGTAGAGACCGCACAGGGCTGATTGCCGTGGTTGCTGCCCATTCTGAGAAAAATGGCAATCAATGACAACGGCACTAATTGGCTTTGTTAAACATATGTAATTAATTAGTCCTATAGTTTCAGTTGGGTTTATTAAAATTGAAGAGGAGGTTAGAGCATGGGGGCTTGAAAGAGGTTTTGACCTGTCATAGACGGTGTGACTTATACACAAGAGCTCTCCGAAACCCGGACAGGAATTCTGCTCGGATCAATTGAGAAATGCTATTCCTCCCTGGAGGTGGTGCAGTACTGTGGTATGAACTTTCAGACTGTTTACCATGGATGAAAATTCTCATGTACAAATATTGACAGTGCATGAAACGACCCGGGCCGAATCCCACAGAGCTTGACTTTAACTCTACAGTTACAAACTCTCGCCCCCAATAAAACTCTTCACTCTGGTGCAATTTGAGAAACCTGTTGGAGACAGAACTGATTCCAACTCATTCATTTGTTTATTAGTGTTTATTCTTTTTTTCTTTGTACAGTGCCTTGATCTAGTATTGTCTACTTACACTACTACTTAAAATTATTAATAATAAACATTTTGGGGGTTTTGTTGAACATCTACAAAACCCGAACTGACTTGTTCCAAAAAAAGAAAGAAAAGATAATACACCGAATTTCCTTCCTGATTTTATCTGCATCACAATCTTCAAACATTCTGTTTATAATAATTTTATGTAAATTATAATTTAAATTAGAGTATCGAAATATTTATTTTTAAAGATAAACAAAATTAGCCTTGTGAATTGTTTCATGTTAAACCTCTTTTTAAAGTATTTGTAATCAATGGAATGTATAAGTTTATTTAATAAAGTGGATTAATAAAAAATTAAAAGCGCAAAATGCTTGTTACTTTAACTTTATTTGTCATGCATGTTCAGTCTCGTTGTGTAATCTATCGAAAACGGGGACAAATTGATATAATTACTCTCGAGATTTGTTGGGAGTCTTGACTTAGGCGACATCAAAATCCATACCAATTGGGGGAATACCCTGATTGGAACCTACTTCTCTCAATAAGGATAGCATTGTCCCCAATCAGGAAACCTTTATGTGGGATAACAACCAAACTATCCCAGTTGGGATATACTCTCCTGAGTGAAAACCTTCTCTCAATGAGGACATTAATTTTCCCAATCAGGAAACCTTTATGTGTGATAACAACCAAACTACCCCAATTGGGATATACTTCTTCCCTGATTGAAACCTACTTCTCCCAATGAGGATATTAACGTCCCCAGCCAGGAACCCTTAATATCTGAACAACTTAACTACCCCAATTGGGATATACTTCTACCATGATTGGAACCCTCCTATCCAGATAAGGATACCAGTGGTCCCAGTCGGGAAACTTTACGTTATGATAACGACCAAACTACCCTAATTGGGATATATTTAAACCGTGATTGTCCTCTCCAATGAGGATAACAATGCCCCCAATCAGGAGAGTATAGGATACCATACCGTCTGCAGTAGCATAACGGTTAAGTAACATCTGGTTGTTGTGGGGTGTTTTTTTTTTGGGGGGGGTGATGTTCGTGTTTATTACATCATTAGTTTTGAACAAGTAAATTCATCTCTACCTTCAGTGTTCAATAAAAAGCCAAAACAGCAAACCTGTTAAAAAAAATCATCAAGTTTTGTAGTTACATTTCAGTGAGAACAATGAACAACTGTTAATGGTTTTTTTTTTCTCAGGGATGTAGTGGGCGGTTGTTCATGCATAATGCGCGCAGTCGAAGTAAGCGATTGTTTACGAGGGGGTCTTCAAATGCTTGTTCATTGGCGTCTTTCATCCGGAAATGTGTGTCCCTGTAGGATTTGGTACTGGTTGAACTTGATATTCAGTTAGCTTTTCAGATCTACTTTGATTTGTTTCCCCGTAGAGTTACCAATCTTAGTTTGTGTTTGAAGAGCTGCTTTTTTTTCTTCTTCTTCTTCTTCAAGTGGAGCCACACGTAGCTGCATCATTTCCCGCCAATTCATGGAACTGTCGGAGTGAATTTGCAGTTCGTTTCGTTGTTTAGTGATGCGGCCAAGTCGTATCCACCTGAGTCCAAGCGCATCAGAGTCGTTATAAGACTAGATTAATGACCATTTTTTTTTTTTTTTTGGCTTTGTGTATACGTGATCTACGTGAGGGTCTCGATGATTATCTGATGTATATTATGCGGCAGGGAACGAGGTGGCGCATCCAGGGACCTCCACGGACGTCCCTGGGGACGACCCTGGTGACTGTACAAGGGCGAGTCGGCAATGGAGGGAAGGAGGCACGGGGATTGTTTTGTTTTTTGGCTGCCATTTTGTCGTCAGGGATGAATTCTGCTCCAAACGAGCATGAAGCCAGACGTTATGTGTCTCAATGACGTACATAAAAAAGGACAATTACACCATTACAAGCTGCATCATTTCAAAAACACCAGTTTAGGAACAATGGCAGGCATTGCCAGGTGACCCCTGACCTTTGTACTATGGAGGCTTCCTCCGTGGAGGGGTGGGCATTAATGCCTCATGCATCATTCCATTACGCCTGCTCCTTGTCTTGTTTCATATTGAACAATGAGTGCTGAGTTTCATTGTGGAGAACTGGCTGTTCCTTTTTTGGCCTGATGGGAATAGATTGAATTGATAGAGGTAGTAAAAAGGTTACACCGTAATAAACTGGATGATGTACAGGTAGAGTACAAACCATGGACAGAACAAAATGGGACGAGATGACCAAATGAAGAATAAATTTAGCATGTGAACACAAAAAATCCACATAGTTACTTTCTCCATCCAGGATTTAACCGAAAGATAAATAAACCACTCCCATTTGAGACTATTCGAATTGATCGTTGGCCATAAATAAATGCATGAAAGCAAACCGTCCTTCATTTCACATGAAATAATTCACTGTATTGTTTGCTAGTCGCAAAACAATGAGTCAGCCACGCGCAAGTTTTTTTTATTCCTGCTTTGTAGCCAGAACTGGGCTGAGTTGAAACGCTTTTTAAACCGTGTCCGCCAGTATTCGTGGAATATCTATAATTATTCTGCATCCACGTGAAGATGGCCAGCTTGAGGTGCCTCACTGCTCATGCGTGAAATAACTGCAAGGTCAAAAAGCCCACGCCTTACATTATACCCGAAGCAGGGGAAACGGGGCTTCGTCCAATACGGTTTCACCATCTAGCAGGGCACCAGTCGCAAACGACAATGTGACTGACTTGGAAATTTGGCTGGTTACCCTGTTTCTGCTGGGCCAGCATTTTGTGCAAAAACCAGCTTCAACGGATTGAGCCCAGGTTCTTTTTCCCTTGCAGCCTCGGTTTGGTGTCGTTGATTGGAACGGGGAATTAATGTGCGCGAGAGATATACAATGATAAAGGTTAAGATCACCTCGTTCTCAGGAATATTAACAGCGTGGGTGAGTTTAGTTTCCTGTTTGGAGCATGAAGGGTTTTTTCTTCTACATGTTCGAAGGGAATCGGGTAGAGGAATTCTCAGGATAATCCAACGCAAAAGGTCACAGACAACCTTGTCCCCCTGCCATCTGCGTTTACTTTCAATTCCAACCGTATACCACCAATCTATACACGTCCATGTTTACTCTCGAGAGGGTCCCCCTGATCGTCCCCCGTTGATTCATCTCGCCACTCATTTCCAATCCATCCCATCTTTATCAAGAAGTAATTTAACAACTACCGTCTTGTCTTACGTGTTTACAAGCACTGAGTAAATACCGGTCGTGCATTAAGCTAGTGCCCCTCCACGATGGGGGGGGGGGGGGGACCCAGCGCGCTAGTCCGAGGTCATACTCGCTGTATAAACACACCGCTGCGGATTGCCTGCCCCACAAGTGAAATGTTGGCGACAAAAGTTAAATATTGACAGGTTGAAGATTTCCGTAATTCATCTTCTTTCGCCAAGGAGAGAGAAGCCGCTGTTTTTTTTGTTTGTTTTTTAATACAGGGCCTAATTTCATAGAGCTGCTTAAAGCAGAAAATATATTGCTTAACGATTTGCCTGCTGAGCAGAAATGGGCAGGATACCAGTCACAAATTGTACATTGGTAGTTTGGCTGGTAACCTTATTCTGGTAAGCATAGTTTTGTTGTGCTGAGCTTCTTTTTGTGCTTAAAGGAACATTACAGAATTGGTAAGAAAAAAAACTTGTAAAATATACTTTTTGATCACAGATTTACATAAAACTTACACGGTCTAATGATGATGATAGTAGAAAACATCCCTTGAAATATTTTTGTCTGAAATGCCATATTTGATGAGAAATGAATAAATAATTTTCCGATTGGAGTTTATCGCTCAGTGAGCGTTTTATTCATTTGTTGAATCTATATGATTTCATGCAAATGTGTAATCGGTTTTTCACTATTTTCTCGTGACCCAGATGGCCGATCGATCACAAACTTCTACAGTTTTGTCAGTTTATGTATATGGTGGATTACATAAAGTGCCTACACTGCCAGCAACTGTTTTGTTAGCAAAAACCAATTCTGTAATGTTCCTTTAAGCAGCTCTATGAAATTGGGCCCTGGTTTGCCTGTGTTATTGTTTGTATTGCTCTTCCGTCACTGGTAGACAGTGGTCCCAAAATCTCCCCCAATTAGTCCGCCGCAGATTCAGCCTTTCAGAACTGGTGCCCGCTGCGAACGTCTTCAGGCAGGCGATACCGTTTCGGCCACACAGTCAAACCACTGTGAATAATAGTGTCCGACATTTTAAACCAGTTCATATAAATTCATATCATTCACATTAATTGCTGCATTTCTGTCAATACCGTCCAGCGGGAGTTTAAACTGCGAGCGGTTGTACCCCCCCCCCCCTTTTTAATGAAAGAACGGTGTGCGTAGGAATAATCCGAAGGTGTATGGAGCCCAAATAGCATATGGGTGGTTATGCAGAGCGTGGGCAGACGGTTAATTGCGAATTTCCTGCCGCGAGTCGAAATGGGTTTTATGCAAAAAAAAAATCTGAACGAGTGTATATTGCTGCCGTGCCGGCTTTGTTGTTGTCCAGAATTGAGAGTGCTATTTAACCACACTTGTGACGTCAGCTTATAAATATTCATTATCGTGGGATCGGGACCATAAAACACCAGTTTTTTAATCAGCTGATATCGGAACCTGACAGCGTGTGACGTTTAATTATTCATAACATTTCATGCTAATGGGATACCTACCCAATCCGACAAGCGCACATTTTGAAACTCTTATACGCTCAAGTCTTTTTATGTCGAGTGCAAACTTGATGTTTTGATGGGTACTTGGCAGGTCCGTAACGTGGCTCTTTTGAGTAGTGTTTCTTCCTAGTCCAAATATACTTTAAAATGCTAATAATTTTAAGAATTGTTTTGAATTGTGTAACTATTTATATTCTGTCTTGGGAAAAATTGAACGATGACAATTGATCGCAAGTGAAATTAATATTTGTGTTTAAAAATGAAAATTGATTGCCTCTCCATTTCTGTAAGTTAACACCAACCGTCGCACACTGTGGCTTTTAAACCCCAAAATGACAAACCGAGACCGACCCTCTATCAAGGGTAACCCCAGACACGTGCCGGAGACTGCTGGTCCGTGCCTCGGTCCCGGCTTCGTTCAAACCAACGCCGAGGAAAGATAATAAACCTCGGGTATGCTTTCTCCTCACTTTGCCCTTTTCCACCGCAAATTATTCCGTATAGTCTTGCCAATTAGAGTTGGAGGCAATGATTGATGGTATTGTAAATCACTGCAGCCACGCGGCGATGATAGGGTGGCCTGGACGGCTCGAATCTGCTCAGGTCTCGGTGATTGTCATGGCGGTGTACTCCGTCTACTAATTATTGAAAAAAAAAGCTCTCCCTCCACAAGATGAGTTTTTGTTTTCGTCTAGAAACTCAGTAGAACATTAGCCCTCGTAAATTTAATAGCATCGTGGAATTGGAATTTTTTTTTGGTCTCAATCAGTTGGGTATCTTTTTTTCTTCAATTTGATACTAGTATAGCCAGCGTTCCCAGAGTTTGCCCGAATAATTAATCGCCGTCTCCATTGCGCGTAAACATGTTTAGATATTTCATTTACTTAATCGAAGTGCTACAGATCTGTTTGTGCGCAGTGTTTGAACGGAGCGCTCGGCATTGGAGTGTGCAGGAGTAATATTTATGCCATCCTCTTGCTTTCAAGAAAATTAGAAACCTAACTTATCAAGTCGCTGCTCATCATGCAGGTTTACACAGATCTGCTTAGCGCACATAACTCGCTAAGCAAAGTGAATACAGTCTTGCTTCAGTGAGCAAGTTACCAGCCAAATGACAATATTGTATTGGCTGCTGTTGATGTTGGAGAAAAAAATCGCATTGTTTAAACGATTATGCTCGTATCTACTGTCAGGGGAAAAAAATAAATTAAGCCAGTCAGAAACCATGCATCATATCACATGGATTTTGGCTGGTAACCTTTTTTTGCTATAAGTAATATTTGTCTGTGCTTAGCATGTTTGTGTGCTTCATCAACATCATCATTAGCCACAGTATCATCCCACTGCTGGGTGAAGGCCTCTCCCAAACTCTGCCAAGTAGTTCTGGTCTGTGTACTTCTTTTCCAGTCTGTTGATCCCATGCGGCTGACTATCTCGTCTCTCCATCTTGCTCGGGGTCTGCCACGTTTGTCTTTTCAGGGATCGAGGTTGCCATTCTGCTGTGATTCTGCTCCATCTTTCGTCCTTTGTTCTGCAAAGGTGTCCAGCCCACCTCCATTCTATTTGCTTGTTGCTAATGCATCAGTGACTTTTGTTTGATCCCAGATCTAAGCATTCGCTGTCCCTCCTTGTGTATCCACGCATGATCCGTTCCATGCTTCCCTGGCCTGTTTGCATTCTCCTTTCCGTTTCCTTACTCCCAAAGACCATGTTTTGCGTCCATACGTCATAGATGGCCAGACACACTGGTTGGAAAGTTTATTTTAAGCAGTTTGGTGTTGACTTCTCTGTCAGAATATCTTTATGTTTGCTGAAGACTCGGTGCCCATCCTGTTTTTTTTATTCTCCTTCTGATGTATGGAGTCTGGTTTCCATCTGGCCAATTGTTCTTGTCCTATACAGGCCTATTTTGCTACGGTTCCAATACTTCGGTTCCAATTTTGATTTCCTTGTTGTCTGCGTGTACATTAAAAATGGCCTTTGTTTTTGACATTTCCATCTTCAGACCCACATTAAGGCCCACTAACAGATTGTCTAGTTGTGATACATGGAAATAAACAAACAAACAAACAAACAAACAAACAAACAAACAAACAAACACCCAACATCCCAACAAACAAACAAACACCCAACAAACAAACACCCAACATCCAATCAAACAAACAAACAAACAAACACCCAACATCCCAACAAACAAACACACACCCAACATCCCAACAAACAACAAACAAACAAACAAACAAACAAACACCCAACACCCCAACAGACAAACAAACAAACGAACAAACAAACAAGCACCTCCAACAAACCTTCTTGCTCTCCCTATCACGATCTGACAACATTTTCTTCCAGAGTGCTTCTGTTGTCCCTGAGATGGTTCCAAGATCATCTGCAAATTGTTGGTGATTTAGTCTGTGTGTGCTTAACCAACTCTTTATTAATTTCAGGCAAGTGTTTTCAGCCGGTATTGCATAGATCTGCTTTAGCTAATAATAGCGTCTGACAACGTTCTGTTTTCAACACAGGAAATTGGTTGCAAAATGGTACATCACTATGACATTGTATTTTGACTGTCGTAGCTTTCTTCTGGTAAGAATAATTGCTTTGCTATTAGTTATTTTGTTGTGTTCAAGCAGTGGAACTGGTGGTAGTTAGTTGTATGGGCTTTGGACGAGCCGGCCCCAGACTATGAGGTGTCACAAGATTGCCTCGTGGCGCCATTCTACAACCGAGACTTGTGAGTTGCCATAATGAATCCAACGAAGACTACCTTGCACAGGAAATCACAATCAATTTGTCATGCAACACGATTGGAGCCTTTCTGATCGCAAGGAATAGACAAACATAATTTACAACGTACTAAGTATAGACGTTAGCGAACGGGGAAAATTTGAATTTTAAATTAAAGAGCATCATAGGACTATCAAAGAAGGCCGCCATATTGAGACAGGTGTATTTGGCGGAGCCTTTAAAGGGCTGGTTTCCCGCGGGGTTTGATGCCTGGGCTATTAATCTCATTGTAGAAAGGGCATGTCATTTTCATTGGTACATGTTTAAAGGGGCAGAAAGGCTCAATACTTTTATTTCTGATGCACTTTGCGAAACTTTTGAGGTGCATCTGAATGGCAGCTTCACTTAAAACATCCTGTTTTCGCCTAAATGTCATGGCAGGCCTATATAAACGTCAAAGATATGATAATCTTTAAGCTCGCCGTGTGCCGTGTCTGAAACACGACTCCAATAGAACTGATTCATATTTACTCAAAAGACAAATACCAAAAAAATCCCCATTTCAATCCGCAATGAGGGAAAATGGATTAACAACACGGTTGGAGATGTGAGCAATAACTAGAGTGAAGTATTACCGCGCCGCGATATCAGTTTGCATTATAAGCCATAGTAATAGCATTACAGCTATCTTCATACGATAGCAAGAGAGAGAGAGAGTCCGGTGTACCACAGCGTGGCAGCGATGCGGGCAGTGTTGGCTCGCCGGTGCTTTGATTATTGTTTCCCTTCGCATTACTCCAAGCCCTTTTCTTTTTTCCCGAGGAAACTAAGCAATCAGTTTGAAGCCGTGTCGATGGTGGGATAACACGGCTCCCTGTCGTGGCTTGCCAGAGGATTGTCACAAGATATGTATCAACTTTTATGCCAAGTGGTTGTAATAGTAACGTGTCTTTTCTCTTTTCTTAATTTCTAAAACTGGCTGTAATAGTAATGTGTCTTTTCTCTTTTCTTAATTTCCAAAAAAGGTTGTAATAGTAACATGTCTTTCTCTTTTTTCCCAACTTAACAGTAACGTGTCTTTTCTCTTTCTTAATTTCCCAAAAGGCTGTAATAGTAAGTGTCTTTCTTTTTCTTAATTTCAAAAAGCTGTAATAGTAACGTGTCTTTTCTCTTTTCTTAATTTCAAAATGTTGTATAGTAAGTGTCTTTTCTCTTTTCTTAATTTCCAAAAAGGCTGTAATAGTAACGTGTCGTTTCTTTTTTCTTAATTTCGAAAAAATTGCTGTAATAGTATAGTGTCTTTTCTCTTTTCTTAATTTCGAAAAATTGTTGTAATAGTAATGTGTCTTTTCTCTTTTCTTAATTTCTAAAACTGGCTGTAATAGTAACGTGTCTTTTCTCTTTTCTTAATTTCGAAAAATGGATGTAACAGTAACGTGTTTTTCCTCTTTTCTTTATTTCCAAAATGGTTGTGATACTAACGTGTCTTTTCTCTTTTTTAATTTCCAAGAATGGCTGTAATAGTAACGTGACCTTTCTCTTTTCTGAATACAAATAACCCCCAATAATGATAATTATTTAAATAATCCAGAAGACAACCATAGAAGACTGATCGAAACGTTGATTTGTAAACCAATATTTTATTTCAGAACCACCACAACCCAATCATTGGGAGATAAGTAGGCTACACAGGCCTACTGGCGTTACTACAAACCTTTAAGAGGCAGACTACTTTAGTACGCTGTCCTCACCTGTTTAAAATAATTAGTGATTCATACCCTTGGTAATCAATTTAGCCGTGCATAAATCCACTTACTATTATCATGAACAGGTTTTCATGAATATTTTAAGTTGGCATAATAAGTTAGTGAAAACAAAAACGTGACAATTTCATGTTTTGCGGTGTCAGTCGAGCTAAAAAAAACGGGCTTCAACACACTTGGCAACTTCGAACTTCCCGAAGCCTAGCCTGTGATATTTTTTACTTCAGCTCATTTTAACAAGTTACCTGTACTTTCCTGATGTCAAAAAAAAGAGCGTGTAATTTCCACAAATTGATTTATTAAAAAATTTCGACTCGACCCACGTTTGGACAACTTCTTGAAATCCCGTGATTTAAAGGTATTATACAGGATTGGTAGAGCTAACAAAATAGTCACAGACAGTGCTCATGTTTTGTGTGATTCAAAAAAAGCATGAAAAAACAAACCTGTGTAAGTTTGAGCTCAATTGGTCATCGAGGTCACGAGAAAATAGTGAAAAGAGACCTTATGTGTTTTCTGTTTTTTTTTTCAAACATCTAGATTTTATCACGCGTGATAAAAACTATTGTTTTACTCATTTCTCAGAAACGATAGCATTTTAGGCAGAAATATTTTGAGGAACCCTTTTCTACCATTACTTACTTTAAATCATTTGTGTTTTTTCGATCTTGCCAATAGTGTACAGGGTCTTTAAGCTTGTAAGCGTGGTATTTCAGGGACGGGGGAAGCTCGTGACCGTGCATTTTGTTTCAGCCAGTCGGGTTTCCACCGAGATACAGAAATATCTCTTTTTTGGAGGAGGGACATTTTGCCACCCCCAGCCGATGACTCTGTTGAGTTTGGGGTTAAGTGCAGTGATACGACGACCCGCATGCTTGATCGATGTGCTCAGGACCCCCTCTCCATCATGATCTCTGTCCGCGTTATACGAATGGGGAATGCAGCACTCACCCACAACTGCTAGCGTAGAAGTTCACTTTTTTTCTCAAGGGGGGCTACGAGATGGCACTTGGCCGGGCAACACATCAAGTGCGAATGTGAAAAGAATTAATGATTGACCGTGGTGTGACAGGAGGATAAAACTGTGCTTGCGATGGGAGTAGAAGTTTATTAAACTTGACGGTTCCCTAAAAGAAAAACAGATGAGTTAAAAACAGTCTTGTGTCTATTCTTAAAGGTACATATATAATCAGAAAGACAGCCGTCAAATTATGATATCTCTTTCAATGATAACACGTGCAGTTCGGATACATGAAATAGACTGATGTGCAAGTCTCGCGCGTATTCACACATTGGGACCCGTTACTGTGCGCGAGTTTGTTGCCTCCACGCGTTAAAGCAATACGACCCACGTGTTCGAATAATGCGCGAGACTTGCACAGCCTATTGCAGATGGTACTTTTAGGCTTCCGTAGAAAGACCGAAACATACACATGGAAGATGTTTTTTCATCGTATATTAATCTATGTATTTTATTCACAATATGGAATATTAGATACAACACAAAGTATCACCAGTCATTATCATGTGGCCTTTTTTTTATTAAGAAAATGATCACATGGCCTGCATGTTTATTATTTTTTCAGTACACATTATTATAAATCATCACTGACAATCAAACGGTTTACACAGCGTGTTTATTTATGATGGTAGTTTCTACACTTATTGCAATGTGAACCAATGGTGCACCATGGGATGTGAGTGATGGGGGTGGGCGTGGCTGGAATGCCCGACTGCTGTTTTTTGTTTCCCCCTACGGGAGGAACAGACAATACACAACCATCACAAGTGTTGTTGTAAGTGGACCTGCCCTTCTTGGTGCACCAATGCCACCATGAGCAAGTTCGGGTGGGCGACTATAGAGTGACCAGACTTACCAGAAACCATAGAGCACAGGGAGATTGACTAGGGCCCAATTTCATGGCTCTGCTTACCGCGGAATTCTGCACTTACGGAGCCCTTGGAGCACATAATTCTATGATACGCAAGCGCAGAAATCCGCGGTAAGCAGAGCCATGAAATTGGGCCCTGATCGTCCGTGCACTGGATGGAGCATGGTCGATCTAGTCAATTCGAGAGCTACGTCACACACTGTCACTCTGTTTCTGGTTAGTCTAGTCACTCTAGTCACCCACTCGAACTTGCTCAATTCTGTTAAATTTTAAATTTCATTTTTTTTAAATTCATCATGTGTTTTTTTTAAAGTACAATATCCGTTAAATGACATGAGTATTGAGTAAGGTAAATATAGAGTTATAATGTGTAAATATACAACTTGACCACTCTCTAATCAGATTGCAACTGGCTAAAAAGCTGACCTCTGATTAGACAAAATATGTCACGTGGTTACTATGAAGGCAGTTGCTGGCCATGTTGCCACTCACCATAACAACATTTAAAACGCCCTTTTTTAAAGTGTACATTAATTTTTTTTAATTCAAAAACACGTATTTATAATTTGCCGTTTTCTTGAAAGGTTGACGGCCAAATCAGATGGAATTTTTCATAAGTTGATTGCATGAAAACTAAAGAGGCTTCAAAATGAATTTACTCTTCCAAAAAAACACACCGAGTAATGATATCTTCAAACTGACACTGTGTATGTTCATGGTTAACACCACTTATTACATATTAACTATCTTATATCTATATTTGCATATTTAAGTATTTACAATGTATTCCTATACTGGTACTAATCAACAAAATATAAATGACAACTCCCCTGAATTGGTTGATTTTAAAACATTTAGAATATAAAAATAGTCATGAAATCTCGAGGAAAATGCAATACACGCTAGTTCAGATATTATGCGTTGAACGATGCTTGGCAAACTTATTACTAAACCAAAGGTGGATGCGATAACGCAACGCCCGAGATGACGCCGACTACTAAAGCTCGACGTGTTATTTTGACATCTTATAATTTCAAATTTAAATGTAGGCTGACATAATAATAATAATAATAATAACTGTATGCAGGAATTGCGTAAGCTTTAATTTTTATCCCTGGTCCCCGATCATAAAATTTCTCTACTCCATCATGGCATTCTGGACTCAAGAATATTTACACCTGGGTGAAGGGAAGCAACTCATGGCTCAATGGCTTGCCCGAGGGGGTAAAAGGTTAATAGAAAGGTCATCAAAATGTCTACTAGACCAACTTTTCCACACTTTCATTTCGTTAAAATAGACGGGTCGGAATTGACCCGGTGTCCCGGTCTGAGGGGGCCTGGGGACGATTTCACAAAGAGATAAGACTATAGTCTTATCTGAAGTTAGGACTAGAAACCGGTCTTAACTTAAGACTAGTCCTATCTCTTATCATTGCCTATAGACGATGTGACCTGTGACATCACATGTTTACAAAATAGCCACAGAGCCTGGACTTCCTGCAGGCACGATTTGTACACAGCTCAATGGAAGAAGGCATAAAATATTATATTTTATGGAGATTGCACTGTCTAATTCTTATCAACTTTTGATATGATGAAAGGGGGCACATCTCAAAACTTGTCCAGCTTTTACTTTCATAACTCTTGGTTTTATGTGGAAATTATGACACAAAATGTCAACTTTCCCATAGGACCAGTGTAGTATCTTGCCTGCCAGAATACTCAAGAATGTACAAGGTCACACTTATTGTAAACAAAGTTCACATGGTCTATAGGACTAGTCCTAAGTTAGGAAGAGTTTTGTGAAATCGACCCCTGGACACGTTTCGGAGTCAGGCTGACCCCGGAACTGGTCAACAAATGGGTTTTCAACTCGAATTATACGTCAGTTTGACCCATTCATGAGTCAAACTGACCCATAAATGAGTCGGGCCCCACGGTACCCTGACCCTCAATTTTGACCCAGGAGCTGTTTTTTTTTAAGAGTGTTAAAAAGCTTTTGTTTTATTTCGCAAACAAAATGCATGTGATGAGTAGCTTCCCTGACTCGGTCCCTGGTCTCAAAGTTCGAGTAGGTCATGACGTCACTACGGTGGCTGACCCTAGGCAGACCCGGGTTAATGACGTCACGAATGAACGCAAAGTGCAGGGACTTTCAAATATTTAAAGAAGAATAACTGTTAAATAGCTATACTGAGATTCATAATATCAAATTATAAGAACAGTATAGTTGTAATACAAAAAAATGAAAACAATTGATTGGAAAACATGATTTCTGTTAAAATTGTTGGGAACAAAATCAAATAGCAGGTGAACTTTGACCTTCGACATTTCCGCTGTTCTAGACTAGAAAGCGTATGGTTGCCAGTGTTCGTTTAGCACCGGTGTTACCCGACCGGGTAACGTAGGAAGCTAATCGAACTCACACAAATTCAGTTCAATATCATTGATTAAGAGGCTAGAGGTAAACAATTTTAAAAAAAGCAAAAAAAGTCCGGATTCTTTTTGTAGAATGAGGATTGGCACCGGGTGTACAGGTAACCAAACACAAAATACCAATAGCATGATGACAATGGTGAACATATTTCATTAACAAACCCAATTCTTGTGGTTTAATGAACGGAATTATACAAAAATTAAAAAACAGTGATTCCAACTTTTTTTTAATATTAAAATGCCACCGAAACTTCAATTTCCCAACATTCAAAACGTCCAATCTCGGTTCTCAACTTGCTCACATCCTTTTCGTCATAATAATAGGCTTATAGCTTTGTACAGATTCATACAAATTGCAGTATAATATCAATTTGTCCTTATGAAAGAATTCGTTTGATTTCGGAATGCTATACGTTGTATATTCTATAGATTAAAAGCCCGAAGACTGTACAGTCAAAATTGAAAGTGCCAGCGGGACCGTGTGCACCCATTATCTACAGGGTGGCTTGAACATTTGTTGTGATGGGGAGTTTGGTAATATGCCGACTTCGTGGCTTGTGGGGGAAAGGCTTCTTGTTGTTGTTTTTTTCCTTGCCATTTTTATTCTGTCAGGTCAGTGAACATGCCAAGCGGCATCTCTCGGGCTGCTTTCAGCTCTTTCATAACACCTGAGTGATCCGACGCCGTCGGGACGCAATATCCGTGTCAGGCAGTGTGTGTATGTGGGGAGAGAGGCCACGGTTACCCCCGTCAGTTTCCACCCCGTTGGCGGGCAGCGATTGCCCCCACGATTATCGATGCAGCGTTCCCACGGTATTGTGTGATTTGGGGTTTCCTTCTTCTTCCTTTTTTTTTTTTTTTTTTTTTTTTAGGGAGGGGGGGGGGGTCAGGGGACAGGCATAAACTCTTTCTTTTCAAATCTTGATTCCTGGCACATCAAATAAAGCGCGCTCGCTAGAGCGGGATAAATGAGGAGACAGCGATGTAGGTTTTCGAGCATATGAGCAAGGAACGGGGTTTGTTGAACTGTTGGATTCTCCCGCCAACGGCAAGTTGGGCCGTCAAATCGCGGTGATTAACAGATTTCAGTAGCACCAGCAGGGGCAGCCAGCTATACGGTGGGATCACTCCGAATCCCGATCGCCCCCCCGTCATTCCCACCCGCGGGTTTTGGCTTTTCTTATCGGGGGGGCATTCAGTGATTACTTAGTCGTTGCCCGGAGCTCCGGTTTTTTAACGGACGTGTGGAGAGGACGGCTTGCGACAAAAATGTAAAGTGTGTTTATCACCTCGCTAATTTTCAGCTCTCAACAACTGGCGGTCTATACTCGGATTTCTGTGCATCCGTATTCGAGCGCAACCTTAATTCATACCTTAAGCAATAGTCACAGAACATGACACCCGTATTAATCCCTTTAATCGTCAGAAAATGTCCTAAGATTAACACATAATTATTCATTCTTAACATACAAGCACACACACACTCATACTCACACTAATACAATTCAATCTATGATACAATCTAGTTAAAGTTACTCATCTTAAAACGTTCGCAAATAGTTTCTCCCCTTTTCAAGCAATCTGCTTTTAACCTCTATAGGTGCTTCATCAGCTTTGCTTCCATCTCATCTCACCCTTTCTTCGCCTTTTCTTGTTATTTAAGCAGTATTTATTTATTTTGTTGATGGGTGGGGGGCTCGGGAATGTTGTTGAGGGGTGGGGAGTGGGGTGTTGTTTATGGGTAGGGAGGAGATATTGTTGAGGGTGGGGAGGGAATGTTGATGAGGGGTGGGGGAGGTGATGTTGATGAGGGGTTGGGGAGGGTAGGGTTATTGAGGGGTGAGGAGGTTATGTTGATGAGGGGTGGGGAGGTGATGTTGATGAGGGGTTTGGGGAGGTGATATTGATGAGGGGTGGGGAGGGGGTGTTGATGAGGGGTAGGGAGGGGGTGTTGATGAGGTTGGGGAGGTGATGTTGATGAGGGTTGGGGAGGGGTGTTGATGAGGGGTTGGGGAGGTGATGTTGGTGAGGGGTGGGGAGGGGGTGTTGATGAGGGGTAGGGAGGGGTGTTGATGAGGTTGGGGGAGGTGATGTTGATGAGGGTTGGGGAGGGGGTGTTGATGAGGGGTTGGGGGAGGTGATGTTGGTGAGGGGTGGGGAGGGGGTGTTGATGAGGGTAGGGAGGGGGTGTTGACGAGGTTGGGGGAGGTGATGTTAATGAGGGTTGGGGAGGGGGTGTTGATGAGGGGTTGGGGAGGTGATGTTGGTGAGGGGTGGGAGGGGGTGTTGATGAGGGGTAGGGGTGTTGAGGGGTGGGGAAGAGGATGTATAGAGGAGTGGGGAATTTGACACCACTACCCTGTTACACTTACAAGCTACCACAGACAGTCTCAGTCTAATGATTGGCATCACCAATCCTTCTTCCTGCTCTACACACGCAAAATTTGAGTTACGACTCGCTCTGGCTCTCAGTCTCACCTTGAGACAATCTCAATTAACCTTTTGTGAAATACTGAGTTTCTAAAAAATATTAACCATCTGTTTTTGAAGAATGCAATGCCAGTCCTATATGCTAATTTTACACTAGTGTGCAAAACGAACTCAAATTACTTGAGGAAACCTGCACATCGTCTTATTATATTTCTCCTCACTCTCAATTTCTCTGACTCCTCTAAAGCTGTTATCATCCAACATCCATTATGTTGTCCTTGCACACTATGTTGCCAAACCGAGGCTGGGAGGACACTAAAATGGATCCCTCTGCAGTGGTCATGTTTGTTTTCATCTAGTTCTTGATATATCTATACTGTGCAGTTGTATTCTTTAAGCTGATCGCTCTTTAGTCTTCTTCTTTTTTGATACTGTGGAAAAAAATGATCCTTGAACCTTGAACTGTATCCTAAGAATTGGCAAGTAGGGCAGCCAGTTCACTCAATGATTAAGACACATTGACAACCATCTTGAAAACGATCCATGCATTTCTTCTCAACTCCATTGTCATCACTCTCTCAACTATACACTTAAAGTAGAGTACAATCATTCCACTCGACTAGAGTTTAAAAAAAAACAGTTCATGGAATTAATCTTTGAAACATCCAACACTGTAAGTGTTTCTGTAATGTGATGGCAGTAGGCGTGTGACATTGACTGCGTTTTTCGCGGCTGTAACCGATAACTGTTTTCAGTCAATGGCCAGGGGCCAATTCAACCCAAACAGTTATTGCGTACACTCTGCCGCGAAAACAAAACCCTGGTAAACTTTCATTGTTTACATATAGCTCTGAGCATGCGCACATTTCTAAAAAAAAACACAATGAATCACGTGATAAGTCTGCTGTCACCTAGCGTCCATAAGTGTCTCATGATTCAATGCAAGCCTTTACATCATAGGTAATATTTTCATGATAACATATTCAACCATGAGATTCTCAAAGAAACATGTATTGTTGAAGTTTTTTCTGGGTGTTGTTTGTTAAACCAACTTGACTTCCAGTGAGCTCTCGATTACTAATTTTTTAAAATCACTTTGGTTTTGGTTGTTTTATGCTGTTTAGGTCTAGAATGTTTCTCTTTAATCTCCTTTCATCGCATTCTCTCCTCTTTTATTCCCAACGAATCTATTCAAACACTTCTCCTCATGCATTCATTAATGACGTCATAAGGGCTCGATTTCACAGAGCTGCTGCAGCAGAATTTATTATTAATTGTCCACTCAGTAAAACTAAGCAGTGAACCAGTCAAAGACTGCACTTGTCATGTGGTATTTTTGGCTGGTAACCTTTTAAGGTGTAAGCAAAATTGTTTGATGCATGCTTAGCTACTCTTTCTGCTTATAAACAGCTATATGAAGTCTGGCTCTGTATACCAAAACGGTCATTGATTTTGATAATATCAAACAGTGACCTAGCTAGTGTACCTTCAAGCCTCGCTTTCGTCACAATGAGCGGAGTGGGAAAACTCGATAAAGATGGCGGTGCCATCTTTAACGAGTTCCAAACATTGACAGAATAGTTATCATTGTCATTTCAAAGGGGACCAGACTAGTTTCCCCCACCCAGCCTCGGTTTGGTTATATACGTGAAGTAATGGACGATTTGAAACCAAGGTGGCTGCATGTACGTTTCCATTGTACAGCTTTTTCGTTATACTGTAAATCACTCGGGCAAACGGCAAGGTTCGTGTTAAGTTTATCATTTTGGTAGACGGTCAACTCCCCATCTCCCCCCATCCAATCCACCGAGGATCCGCCCCCTCTTCGCTATTTACATTTGATTGATATTGAGCTCTACACGCTTCTTCTTTAAACCTCAAGTAAAATGCAGGTTTAGTGGGAAATAATACAAAGGCAGAACAATGATCTATTGTTTATACTGGCTTATATTTCACACGACATGAAATAAATCTGATGCTAGATAATCTTCGCAGGATGATATGTGGCGATATGGAGGTTGGTTTGTGTTATAGCATCATCTAGAGACCAATGTGTGCAGTGCCTTAGGGAAAAAATTAATCATCCGGGGTCATGGTTTGCAGCGCACCGTCTATGCCAACAGAAATCCACCCTAGAAATTACTTTAAAAAGAAATAATAAATGTCGCCTTAAACGCAACTGTGAATTATGCATGACCTTGGCTCGCCGTTTCCCCCGCGTGTAAAAAAAAAATCCAAGTGCTGTCATGCAGCATCGATCGTTGTGTACATGTATTACTGCAGAGACCATGCCTTGCGCCAGGCATGTGTGCCCGAACCGACGACGCGATCGACGGTATACGTGCTATGACTCACTTTGCCCCCATCTGGGGCTTTCCTTGCAGCGAGTCGTTTTTTCTCAGAATGGAATTGTTAGCGCTTCGCTTGAAGCTGCGCCAATCATCGCGCACGGAGCTTTACTAGACGAGCAATAAGGTCATTTGTTGTATACAATAACAATAACGATGACGCAAATGTCTTTTTTTTTGGTTTGAGAACAAAAACATCACTTCCAATGACTGAAAATTCAACATTTTCAAATTGTAATATAAATTGTACGATTCACGTTATTGATTGTTACATTACAAAGTTCAACATGTCATTTTGTTCCTCCCAAATGTCGTCGTGTTTATATTGGCGCATTTCGACAAAAGTGTACTTCGGGGATGGATGTAGACTCTTGACAAAAAATGAAAACTAAAAATGACCGCCGGCGATCATAATATAAAGACCTCAAATGCCACGACTCGCGGCTACAATCGGTCTCTGGCGATTTCAAAACGGGTATGTAAACACAGCCGGCTGTAGTATACGGGGGAAAAAATCACCCCCCAAACAGCTCGGGCTATAAAGCCACAACAATCAAACCCTGCGCTAGATCTGAAACGGCACAACTCTCTTGTTATGTGCTAGCTGTACCAACAGAGAATTGGAGCATTTACAAATTGAACAATCTTTGTTGCATGTTTAGTCATACCATTGCAATGATCATAGTGCAAGGTTGTTGTATGCTAAACTTGGGCAATCTATAAATGTCAGGCCACTGTCGCATGAACGCGTTATTATTGATTTAGATAGATATATAAGAACGCATCGTGACACCGTTAGTCCGTGAGGACGTAACGTAATACGCCCGGATAAACTGGCGTTACCGTACAGCGTTGACTACAACTATTACAATATTGCTCTTAAAGGCACTGGACACTATTTGTTATTATTATTTTGTTCTAATGTTAGCATAAAAACTTACCTAGTAACAAGCAATGGAGAGTTGTTGATAGTATAAAACATTGTGAGAAACGGCTCCCTCTGAAGTAATGTAGTTTTCGAGAAAGAGGTAATTTCCCACTAAAATCATAAAATACTTCAGCGAAGCCTTTTATTATGCACCTGAACGCACACAAAGTAATGCAACAAGGGTACTTTTTCTTGCATTATTCTCTTGCAAATTCGACGACCAATTGAGCCCAAATTTTGACAGATTTGTTATTCTATGCATATGTTGGGATACACCAAGTGAGGATACTGGTTTTTGACAACTACCAAACGTGTCCAGTGCCTTTAACTGCATGATTTGTTGTATGTCATCGACTTATATTATTATATTTTTTGTAGGCCGTCGTCCACCATCGAAATTAAAAATGCCCTGGGAGCTCGTGTTCGTTTACCCAAACAAAATTAACAATAACATTTTATACGGCAGTTTGTACTGAGAGAGGGTGGGTACAACATGAACACTCTGATTGGGAAACCATGGAAACTATTTTCTGATTAAAAAACAACGACTACTTATTTCAACTCAGATTCTTCTCAAGGGCCATCATTATCTTTCCATAAATTGGTTGAGAGCTTTCTTTGTAGGCGTTCCGTGTGGTTGTATTTCCACCGTGCAAAGGTTCAGATTTCACAAAAGCAGATATTCCTTTGTAAAGTATATGCTATTTACAATTTCATCGTCCGATAATAATTCCGAGCTGAATACTTCCTTTTGTTCAGAGATATAATCAACCAACATCTCAGATGAAAAATTAAGGAACCTGTTAAATTGTTCCTCGAGAGTATTTCTAGCGAGAACGTTTATTTTTTGGGGGACAACACATTATGTCAGAAAACTCGACACCGAAACATCAGAATATTGAGCCAGAAGTTAAGATTTGAATCTGTGCATGCTGGTCACGCTTATTGGGGGGGCAGGTATTAAACGCAATGACAAAAATGCAGCGAGAATCTATTTCGGGAAAAAACGTGTGGTTTCATTGGGAAACAAAAACCGCCAACGAAACATTGAGAGCGAACTCAAACTGTGGTTCTTCTTCTCGGAACCATTTCTGTTGTCTCACTAGAAATTACCAACGTTGTCCTTAAGTAACAGAAGCATATAGTAATCTGTTTAACTGCAAGAGTATTTTCCCTTGAAATGGTGTTTTTATCAGTCTACAAAAATAACCGAACTACAGATCTGGTTTGACTTTACTCTTATTATTGAAAGCCGTATGCACATTTTTATAGTCACCTGTATATTTGTACACCTCTTCAAACAAAGTATGAAGACAATATCGATGTAGGTTGATTTGGTGGAAAATTCTTATAATTATGTGCAGAATATTTACTTGTAATTAGGATACGTTTGATTGTTGTAACCGATGACTGTCTCCGTTTTGGCATAATGGAATATCAGCCGAAATAGTACTTGGTTAATAGTAGTACCACCCTATATCCAAAACTCACTCAACGGGCTGTTCGTGCGCACAAAGTTGCTCAGCGGGGGAAAATTGCTTAGCAAAAACAGGCTACCAGCCAAAATTGTTTCGTGAATAAATGCTCTGGACTGGTGCCCTGCTCATTGATGATTTTGATGAGCCGATGATTTTCATTAGCAATATTTTCCTCTACTGCATGAGCAGCTATGCGAAATTTAAACCCAACACGCAGCAGCATAGCGCCGTGCTCTTTGTTGGTCAACATGTCCAAATGTTTGCAGAAACACATCTGGGGGGAAAAGGCTTCGCAAAAATTGGGATGTGAGGCTTGTATATTTGAAATTCGTGGTTAAAATTTTAAATTAAAAATGCAAAGATTATACCCGAGCGTATAGCTGTCGAGCCCTCACGTGCAAAGGTACACATCGATGAATACGCGTGTGGTTATAATCTGTGTTGCTGCTTTTGGTTCGAGACGCACCTTGCATAGTTCCCCGATATGTAATTATATATATATATATAATATTTATATATATATATATATTGCAACCTCTGCAGGTCGGTACATTGTTTTTCACACACATTGTTTATATCAAGAGGTTATGATGCATGAACGATTGGAACAAAAACATTGTTCAGGTCGTGATTTTTTTTTCCATCAATCATTCGTCATAGAGGAGTCAACTTGTCTTTTTTTTGTTCATCGAACGAAAAGGATGGACAAGCTCATGCAGATGATGCTGTAGAGTCCAACGGATGACACAAAAAGAGCACCGCGTGGGGAAGCGCCGTTGCCAGTGCCCCCTCTTCCCGACTGCCTGACGCTCCCCCCTTTTGTTCCCGTGGTCTTCTCCGTACTGGACTGCTCGTCCCCCGTGGGACTGTAGGGCTGCGAGGCTTCGGTATCCATACACAGTTTCGACCAGTGGCACCATTTCCCTTCCTCTCCCTCGCGACAGCCAGTGCACCCCCACAGACTCTGGGCATGGTGCAGGGTCAGGAGTGCATCCACACTGCGCTGGCAGTCCTTGCTGCAGCCTCCCGAGCACGCGCTGGTGGTGGTCTCCAGGCGGGCCATGCAGTCGCTGTCCTCCCGGCAGTGCCTGTGCGCCATGTCGCAGGGCATCTTCCCGGTCTCGAAGATCGTCGGGGTCGTGCTGGCCTGCTGTTGTGCCGTCACGGTGTGCTGGGTTGTACTTACGGTCTCGGCTAGAAAGTTCCTGAGCGTGGAGCAAATTCTGAGACGCTCCCGGTCTGCGACGCACTCTTCCTCCGAGTAGATAACCGTCTCGCCAAGATCGGAACAATCACAAGTGAAGTATGTAGTGAAATAATTCATGATGTCTCGAACCTTTCCATCGCATTCATCTGAGCACTGGTCGGTCGTCCCTTTACTGAGATCCTTGCAGCTCTTCTCCATCTCGTTCTTCAAGGGAATATACGTTTGCATTGAGCCGAGACTCAAGCTCCGCAAATCATTCAGACAACCGGATAGAACGACCGGCATCCACAGAGCAAGAATATGACCCGTCAAAATCAGCGTATACACCGGTATCTGCATTGTGTCTTCACGAGGTGTGTGCAAAAAAAGTCCGAATAAAAAAAAACAGTTGAATCCGTTGTAGAGAGTCTGAATCTATCCACTTTCTCTCATTTCAAAAATGAAGTTCGAACACGATGCACGTCGAAACAATACGTCTACGGTATTTTTTTTTTGTAATGCAGCACTAAATTTGTAGTGCTGTGTGACTCGACACTCTCCTGCTATCCATATCTGGTCGACTTCATTGCTTGTGCAATTGCAAGCCTGCTAGAGAGAGGCTTTACAGATTAATCACACCCACGTAGTACCGCAATCTAGCCGGTTATGACATGTGGAAGAGAAACGTGCCCACTGTACCGTCTCTCTCGCCCGCCTTGCCGCACGGCGACGTCCCCACGGCTAGAACACTCCCGGCCTCAACCTCCATTCCGTGCGTGCGTGCTCGGTGGACGCAGTTAATGATCCTTGCGTCTCTTTCGGTGTTCATCATTTCTACGGGTTTAATAGCACGGTGTGCTCTGGGTTGATGCCATGCGCAGTGATGCAACTTCGATTTGCTTTACCGCGCAGCGCGGTACAGTCAGCGTCAATGGTAATCGTGTTTATGTAGTCTTTATTCAAGGGTCGCAGATTGTTGGGGTTTTTGTAATACAAGCGGACTGTTGCATCGTGATACGCATTTAAACTGTGAAGATGTTCATGCAGTTCTGCTTCCATTAGCTTGTGCATTTAATGGTGACACTATTGGGCATTGGCTGTACATTAAAGGTATTGTACACTTTTGGCAACAGCTCAATATCAGTGTCCACATTTTGTGTGATTAAACATACGCATGAACAAACAAACCTGTGAAAGTTTGAGCTCATTTGGTCATCGAGGTCTTGTTTCGAATATAAGAAAATAGTGAAAAGAGACCTTATGTGTTTTCTGTTTTTTCAAATTGTCGCGCGCGATAATTACTATTGTTTTACTCGTTTTTAGGCAGAAATATTTCAAGGAACCCTTTCTACCATTACTTGCTTTAAATCATGTAAGTTATGTGTGAATCTGTGAACATTGTGTTTTTCGATCTTAACAATAGTGTACAGGGCCTTTAATGGTGACACTGATGGGTTATTGGCTGTATACGTTAAAGCACGCCACACTGTATCCATACAGTGAAAGTGTCCCTTTGTCTTTGTAAGTTGTCAATCATTAATGTTGGGCGTTCTACAGTGTTGGTGCCGGTAGCCCAATCTTGTTTCACGGGATACTCTGATAGTAGCGCTGTTATTTATTATACATAATTTTAATTACTATGCAAGTTCACTCAAAACAAGGCCTACAACAAGAAGCTACATTTAAGATGAAAATATCTAAGGGGAGCTGAAGGTAGGAACCGATAAAAACTGAGCCTTTTACTGAGTGATAAGAAGAGAATAGATGAAAAGGAAAGGGAAAGTCGTTACTCTAAGGGGCGTTTATTATTTTTATTTTTTATTTTATAATATACAGGATGGGATTAATGTGATCATTCCCTCTTGTGTCAATGTTGATGGTTGCTAAATAGAGGTAGTGAAAGTAAACACAGTTTCTAAGCGGTGAAGTACTTTCATTGTGTGTGGGATTTCCGGTATGTTTCATTATATAACCTTAATCCATTCCAGAAAAAAACGCTGTTTGCTAAGAATTCAGCTGCTTTTAATTTAGAAAAAAAGAAGATCCAAAACGTTTATCGACTTCAACCTTTGAGCCGCCGCATACCTGCCACCATCAATCATTGCTCGGTCGCCCTGGAATCGATCAGCGGCATAGACTATCCGCGTTCAGTCGATACGTGACTTGTGATCATCACTGAGAAACCGATTTTCGTAAACAAAGGGAGGATCAGAGGGTATTGTGGAGGGATTAAGTTGTTGTCACACCCTTCTTGTTTGGGGAGGGGAGGAGAGTGCTTTACCCCCGTACACCGTGGGTGTGCCTCCCACTGGGCACTGGGCTGTTTAAGGCCACTCAGCATGATGTTTAAACCAAGTGAGGAACATAACAATAATAAATAATTGTGATTCACCTTTTCAAAATCTTTTCAAAATTACAAATAGATTTTGCTATTTGCATAATGTAATTGTTTCTCAGCAGAAGCTGTCCTCTGCAATTGTGTTCATACAAGGACACATTTCCATGGTTACCCAATGAATCAATAGAAGGTAGGCCAACACTGAAACACACATTTTTCTTTTATTGACTTTTGATAGGCTGGGCCTAAAACAAATTTCTCCTCGATTGTAACTTGATACTTCTGCCTGTCCACCGGTGAAGGTGGTCTGCGTAATATTCTTAGAAGCCCTATTCGCACGAGAGCAATTTAGCAGGGGGTCCCTTGCTTTATTTTAGCATGGTTGTAACATTTCACCCCAGTGAAATCGCAATGGAATGAAGTGACAGACAACCAACACCCACTACCGAGGACCTTTGTCTTTGGTTCTCGTGCGAGAGGGCCTTTACTACTACCTGTCTACCAGTGAAGGTGTACTACGTAAAGAAATTTCACTACTACCTGTTTACCAGTGAAGGTGGACTTTGTAATGTTCTTTCACTACTACCTGTCTACCAGTGAAGGCATTCTACGTAAAGATCTTTCACTACTACCTGTCTACCAGTGAAGGTGGACTTTGTAATGTTCTTTCACTACTACCTGTCTACCAGTGAAGGCATTCTACGTAAAGATCTTTCACCACTACCTGTTTACCAGTGAAGGTGGACTTTGTAATGTTCTTTCACTATAACTACCTGTCTACCAGTGAAGGCATTCTACGTAAAGATCTTTCACTACTACCTGTTTACCAGTGAAGGTGGACTTTGTAATGTTCTCTCACTACTACCTGTTTACCAGTGAAGGTGTACTACGTAAAGATCTTTCACCACTACCTGTTTACCAGTGAAGGTGGACTTTGTAATGTTCTTTCACTATAACTACCTGTCTACCAGTGAAGGCATTCTACGTAAAGATCTTTCACTACTACCTGTCTACCAGTGAAGGTGGACTTTGTAATGTTCTTTCACTACTTCCTGTCTACCAGTGAAGGCATTCTACGTAAAGATCTTTCACTACTACCTGTTTACCAGTGAAGGTGGACTTTGTAATGTTCTTTCACTACTACCTGTCTACCAGTGAAGGCATTCTACGTAAAGATCTTTCACTACTACCTGTTTACCAGTGAAGGTGGACTTTGTAATGTTCTTTCACTATAACTACCTGTCTACCAGTGAAGGCATTCTACGTAAAGATCTTTCACCACTACCTGTTTACCAGTGAAGGTGGACTTTGTAATGTTCTTTCACTATAACTACCTGTCTACCAGTGAAGGCATTCTACGTAAAGATCTTTCACTACTACCTGTCTACCAGTGAAGGTGGACTTTGTAATGTTCTTTCACTACTTCCTGTCTACCAGTGAAGGCATTCTACGTAAAGATCTTTCACTACTACCTGTTTACCAGTGAAGGTGGACTTTGTAATGTTCTTTCACTATAACTACCTGTCTACCAGTGAAGGCATTCTACGTAAAGATCTTTCACTACTACCTGTCTACCAGTGAAGGTGGACTTCGTAAAGACCTTTCACTACTACCTGTCTACCAGTGAAGGCATTCTACGTAAAGACCTTTCACTACTACCTGTCTACCAGTGTAGGTATTCTACGTAAAGATCTTTCACTACTACCTGTTTACCAGTGAAGGTGTACTGCGTAAAGATCTATCACTACTACCTGTCTACCAGTGAAGGTGTACTTCGTAATGTTCTCTCACGACAACCTTTTCCAACCCTTGTCTCATTTCCTGGTTGCATTTTGTCAGCTGCAGAGTCTTATCATTGTCTGATGTGGCTTGTTGTTTCTAATAAGCTGAGCCTTCTTGGACGAGTTAATCTTGGGTCACATCTGTGGCTTTCCTCAAAAAATAGAAATAAACGTAAACAATTAATAGAAAAGCCAGCTTTTGGGGCAAGAATTCCGCATGACGTCACAATATTGAGATTCGGAATAATCGGTGGCAAGAATTAAATGCAAATTGCAATTTAAAACGTTGTGAAAAAAAGTTATTTCACCTGGTTTGCCACGGACGTCAAGAGTTGACTGTTAGACAGGGCGCCCTCAACATCCATCTTTCAGCTGCCTCATATCTTGGGTTAAAATAATTATAGAGGCATAACTCTCAGGAGGATCTTGACTCACGACCCCTTCGTTCTAGAGCAGTAATGCCTTACCGACAGAGCACCCAGCGTGACAAGAACCCAGGACCTGGAGTGGAAACTCACAGAGTAAACAGAGCGCATCCCACGCTGCATGGTGTTAGTAAAAACCCAAACAAAAATTAATAATAATCCCTGATGCAAAACAGTTTTGCTAAAAATGGGATTCACTCTTACAGTATTCCACACTTAAGCGCGTTTAAACAATATACAGTATCAATGTTTCCTTCTAAATTTCGTCAAACAATTGTCATTCAGAATTGCAATTCTGAATTTGTTTTGGTATAAAATAACCAGCGAATTTGTATTCTCTTTTTTTTTAGAGACGCAGTACCTTCTTCCTTATGTCATGCATCAGGGCCATCCACAAACTTTAGAAAAATAAATTTGTATAGAGAAATTTATGTGCATTAAGAATGAACGAAGGGTGGTGACGATGATCAGTTCAGTTCACAAAAATACCTTTAATGTTGTAAGGTTTGTAACGCTGAGGGCGCGCTTACTGAAAAAGGCAGATGCAACGCCATCGATCCAGTCACTATTTCGTACTTTTATTTACATTTTTCCATAGCATCATGTAACGGTTTACAATGTGCTATGTAATTACTCGGCACTAAAAGCAATTCCGCGTGACGGAGGAATCTAAATCATTTCCCACAATAAATCTATTTTAGTATTTCCTTTGACTTGATATATTATCACAAGAAGGAAGGACAACAAAACTTCTCTCTTTTTTAGGGGGTGGGGTGGAGGGGAAATGTTGTGTCAATCAATTCATCACACAGCAGGTTTCCTAAATGCTCTTACTCTACAGTCCTTGCACATAGCTCGTCAAAGGCACTAAAGCATACACGAGCCAACAAATCACTTGCATGCAGTGTTCGGCCTTCGTACAAAATACAACATTGCATCAATGTTTCATCGGGTGAGCTGACTAACAAAACACCCGTATGTAATGTGCAGTCTTCGTTAATAATTGCTGAAGTAATGACTCGAAAGAGCCAAGTTGTGTATTTTTTTTTTTGTAATTTACATTCTTCATTATCAGCATACGAATAACACAAAATTGTCCAAGTCTTTGCGTTGATCATTATATGTTTTTAGTCTCATTTTGGAGAACGAAATTTGCATGTTGTTTGATATAATTATAGGCGTATGGAAAGAAGACAGCTGTGTGATTCAATGGCTTGTTCAAAGGAGAGCCTACGGGTGCACCCCGCTTAATAATCTCCCATAGCATACAGTGCAAAATGCTAAATATTCAAAAATACACGAAAAATACTTCAGAAGTCTCACAGCTTTTAACAGTAAAGGAAAAAATTATTAATTGACTCTTGAACTTTTATTCTCTGCTCAATTTGATACGGGGAGTCCCTGGGCCCGTCGAGCTATTCTCCCTCAAAAAAACCACCCATAACACTGGTGTAATTTCCAAAACGTCTGAGCATCAATCTTGGAAAATGTCCCTACACCTCTCAGCAAATAGGACCATTTATTTCAGGGCCTATGTCATCCAAAATACCTCAAGTTGGAAGTCAACGATCCCCAGGTTACAATCGGTCATTTTTTTTTTTACACTGAAACACTTTCTGGGGGCTCTCAAATCTGTCTAATATAGAATATTTTGAGGGCCTACAAATTTGTTTAATGAGCTCGACGCTCTGTTTTCTCCTTATTTGGTGGGGTCCACCCCTACATTGCACTATCATTTTTTAAAGGAACATTACAGAATTGGTTTTTGCAGTGTAAGCACTTTATGTAATTCACCATACATAAACTGACAAATCTGTAGAAGTTTGAGATCGATCGGCCATCTGGGTCACGAGAAAATCTTTTGAAAAACCACATTTGCATGAAATCATATAGATTCAACAAATGAATAAAACGCTCACTGAGCGATAAACTCCAATCGGAAAATATTAGTTTATTCATTTCTCATCAAATATGGCATTTCAGACAACAATATTTCAAGGGATGTTGTCTACTATCATCATCATTAGATTGTGTAAGTTTTATGTAAATCTGTGATCAAAAAGTATATTTGACAAGTTTTTTTCTTACCAATTCTGTAATGTTCCTTTAAGTAATGGTAGTCAACTGTGAAGGGAGAAGATTATAGAATGATCTACGAAATTAATAAAAAGTTTTCTTTTAATTAACTAATGAGAAAGTAGAATTCGCTGTTGCAAACTGCTTACCAAACAAAAGGACCTTGGTATACATGCACCAATTAGTTAGTGGTCTGACGTTTCGACCCTAGCAGAGTCTTTCTCTTTAATTATTGACTAGTTTCAAACTTTGAGTTGAGGAATGTTCCGCTGCCGCAATGCAGTACGTCGCTTTGGATGGTTGGGGGCGCCCCAGTGACCGATAGTCAACAATGAACGCATCTTGATGGAGATGTCTTCAGCTTATTTAAAGTGCTCAATGATAACCTGATTTTGTGCAAATTCATGATGATATTAAAGTCGAATAATACGAAAGTGAAAGGCCGCCATGGCTAACCCTAACCTTAGCGTGTAAATGATGATTTTTGTTTTGTTTTAACATAGGGTTGTTGGTACATCTAAGGGTTGTCGGAACACAGGGCAGTCACCGTTAAGTAAATACCAGCACTGTGTTGAATCTTCAGACTTGCGTTAAATCGCGGTTAGGCAACCGTACGATAATTGTCGTGGGGAAATAATAAAAAAAAGAAAGCCAAATCGTCCGTACAATTAATTCAATGAAGACAGTTTGCAAATCCAGTCGAGTTGAACGTGATTGCTGTTGGTAGAGGGCGGTCAACCGTTCATGCATGAAGCATTAGAGGGTTTTTGTTGTTGTGATGTCTATTCTGTTCATATAGAAAGTTCACATGTACTTTTTTTTTGTGACTGGTGTACGGGAGAGATTGACCCTTTCAACTTCCGATCCGAATCTGACGATAATGATGATACACTTTAATTGGATTTATTTTATATTAAAGATATTGTACACTTTTGGTAACAGCTCAAAATCAGTGTCCACATTTTGTGTGATTAAACATATGCATGAACAAACAAACCTGTGAAAGTTTGAGCTCAATTGGTCATCGAGGTCACGAGAAAATAGTGAAAAGAGATCTTTTGTTTTTTCTGTTTTTTTTTCAAATTATCGCGCGCGATAATTACTATTGTTTTACTCATTTCTCAGAAACGATAGCATTTTAGGCAGAAATATTTTGAGGAACCCTTTCTACCATTACTTACTTTAAATCATGTAAGTTATGTGTGAATCTGTGAACATTGTGTTTTTCGATCTTACCAATAGTGTGCGGGCCTTTAAATGCGCCTATCCCAGTCAATGCTGTTCAAAGGCGAAACATGTCAGAGGCTCGGGCAGATAAACACCGATAGCAGTAGATAACTTTTAATCAAATGAAGTATTTCGATCAAGATCTTCATGTCAGTCCACTTGTTGATATTTTCCTCGTAGCAAGGCCTAGGTTATAGGAATACAATTGGTGCTCGATGTGGGGCACGGTGCACCCCATAATGTGTCTTCAGTATGTGCTTGGAATCTCAGGTTTTAAAGGGGGGAGGGTACTTCTGTACAAGAGGAAATAGTGTGTTAAAGTGGGAACATTGGGAGGGATACCCCATGGTGTACCCCATGGTGTACCCCATGGTGTACCCCATAATGTGTCTTCATTATGTGCTTGGAATCTCAGGTTTTAAAGGGGGGAGGGTACTTCTGTACAAGAGGAAATAGTGTGTTTAAGTATGGGAACATGGGGGGGGGATACCCTGTGCACCATATCAGGCATGGTATATATAGAAATATGTAAGTCTGGTGCAATCTTCATTGGCCAAGGACTTATAATGATCTTGCATAAGGTACACGACGTATTCGTTTGTCGCAAGATTGTTACATTATGAAAGGCGGGGAAGTCGTGAGGTAGGATGGATCATCCAAACGGGAATGGTCTATCACCATGACAACAGAAACTCTTTCTGCTGCATTTAAAACTGAAGTATGGGTTCCATGTTCTTGTCATGAAAGCTGGCAACGTTTGTGTGTAATTTGCAAAAAAACCCACATTTCATCGTTTTCAAAGCATTTCTTTTGAATTTAACATTTAATTCTGAGAAGACCTTAGTCTTTGAAGAACGTATGTGAAAGCCAAGTCCCATTATTATAAAACTTTTTTTGCGTAATAGTCGTTTTAAAAAATGCCAGTAAAAGTTAACCTAGTAACTGTGGCCCGAAGGCCTTCGTTTCCTATTCTACTGGCTATACAACCCTACAATTGGTGCTCGATATGGGGCAGAGGGTACCCCCCTCCTATTGTGTCTTCATTGTGTGCTTGGAATCTCATGAATTCTTTTGAGGATTTTAGGGGGGGGGTAGTTCTATACAAGAGGAAAGTAGTGTGTTATAGTATGGGAACATTGGGGGGGGGGACCCTCTACCCCATATCGGGCAGGCTATACAACCCTGGGGAGGTGACAGTAGAGGGGTCCCTGGCTGTACAGCTGTTTACAGGTTGAGTGGCTTCTGCTGACAGGCGCCCCCGGAAAAAAAGATATTGACAAAATAGAGACGCATTAGGGGTAGCTCAGTAGCGCTGGCACGTTAATCCGGAGGTCGCGTGTTCACATCCCGTTCTAGTCAATTTGTCTTTGTAAACCCTCAAAGAAAAGAAAAAAACTAGCTCAATTATAAGGGCTTCTGGGAGCCTTTGCGTGACGTGCGTTTTGGCCACATTTTTGTGCTCGATTCTGGGGCGTGGCGTACCCCCTTTTGTGTCTTCGTTGCGTGCTTGCTACCTCAGGGATTCTTGAGTGGATTTTAGTTGGGGACGGGGGGGGTACTTCTGCACGAAAGGAAAACAGTGTGGTAAAGTATGGGAACATTGGGGGGGGGGTAGTGTCTTCTGCCCCATAATGGGCATGGTAAACGTGGCTCATAGTGGCATTGCGTCATACTTATGATCACGAATGTATGGCCCTTTTCGAATTCACGGCTTCGGCTCCCAAATCGGCTCAGGCTAGCTAGGCTCCTTCAATTATATTAACTAACGTATTATTTGCGGTCAGGGCTTCAGACAAGAAAACTGGGCCTGAAGCCCAATCCGGAGCCGAAGCCGTGGATTCGAAAAGGGCCATAGTTTCTGTCACAACGTCACGATGAAACCTCCACACACTAGCTAACAACACGGACTTAGTCTGCCATCTTTGAGGCACTTGGCTCCCCGTGTACGGTGGACGGTGGTAATGTCATGCGGGAAATTCTAGTGCTGTGTGATTGAAAATGGTGAGTTATGTTGAGAGGCGCATTTTTGGTTTGCAGCATTCTTGAGAATGGTCTTTCATGTACATTTGTTAACCTTGACAAATTCAGGGTTGTGTCGTGCATATTACTTGTGAATGCACAACCATTAGCATTGCGCTTGCTATAAATAAAAAAATAGCATTTGTGTTTGGAGGTGGAGTGCAATGCTAGCTTTAAAGTTACTATGTCATAGGTAACCCTTCTGGTATAAGCTTGGAACCTTTATAAAAACAATGTTTTCACATGAAAACAATGTTCTCGATTTATAATTAAAGCCCTCATGGGGCAATAACTGGCATGAATTACTAATCCAAAGCGCAGCTTGGAACCCTCAAACTGTAATAACTTGAAAATGATATAAAATGATTCTAATTATTACACTTTGGCGTTGTGTTTTTGATTTCTACTCTGTGTGGACAGTAGGGCCTCCTTTGGGTCAAACGTGGGTTTTCTTTATGTGTGCTTCAATACACCTGCCCACTACTTCTGTAGCAATTAACATTAAAGGTACATGTTGCCTTGGATCGGTCGAGTTGGTCTAAAAAAAGCGTTTGTAACCGTTTGTTATAAAATGCATTATGGTTAGAAAGATGTTTTAAAAGTAGAATACAATGATCCACACAAATATGCCTCGAAATTGCGTGGTTTTCCTTGAACTTTGCGAACTCACATGGTCGGCCATTTTGTGGAGTCAAAAGTTTGACTCCATAAAATGGCCGACCATGTTAGTTCCCGATGTAAAAGGAAAACCACGCAATTTCGAGGCATATTTGTGTGGATTATTGTATTCTACTTTTAACACATCTTTCTAACCGTATGCATTTTATAACAAACGGTTCACAAACGCTTTTAATAGACCAACTTGGCCGATTCAAGGCAACGTGTACCTTTAACCTTAAAATTCTTCTTTACTTAGGATTGGAAGAATAAACTAGTTTATTGCTCCATGCATAAACAACGCTAATTCGCAAAAAACAAAATTGGGAAGAACAGTGCCTAGGCACACAGTCTCCTTTTTCTAACTCTCGTTCTTCTTTTCGTCCTACCCCCCCCCCGTCAACTCCCCTTTCTAGTATTGCATTATACATTGGATTTGTGTTCCACCACTTCGCCGACTGTACAATTCATTGCACTCTCTCCCTCCCGTTTCCCATATACATTAGCCCGTCCCTTCCTTCATGTTTCTATCTTACCTTTTCCGAAAAAGCACCCCTTCTATAAAGAACGGTACTTACGCCCCCCAAAAACACAAGCCTTGTCTTTACTCGTTGCCCACTCGACACAGGGAGGAGCTTCGGTCACATTTGAAGCTTTTTGAACATCTTGAGTACGTTCTGGTCCTCGAATTGTTTTGCTTTGCCTTTCCTTTAAAAGGACCCTCGTGGTCACACTATGGCCTCCCCTTATGGTCCCCCCTTAAATTTAAGCTTGCCCTAGCCCCTCTTTCCGGATTTGAAGGTTTGGTTCTGCCGCTGGACATGATCAGTGGGTAATAGGCTAACTGCTTAGCGAAACATTAACAAAATTGAGACGAACAATTATTTTATAATACGTGTACATGTATTACCACAAGTGGCGACCATTTTCAAAATGGCCGCTGAAATACATAAAAGGTATTAAAAAGTATTTAACAAATTGAATAATACATTAAAATGTTCGGAAATATTTAATATCCACAAAACATGTGCTAAATATGCCCAAAGTAGCCGCCATCTTGATTCTCAATGCTCAAAATGGCCGCCCTATGGTTGATAGGAAAAATGGGCATTCTGAAAGTTTAAAAGATTGTATACAAAAATGCATATGGACTCCTTAAGCTCACAGACTACAGTTTACATAATAATAATTAAAAAAATACGAATGAATAAATGCATAATTTTGATTGCCCTAACTGAACTTGGATGATATTATTGCATTAATAATTATAATAACTTTTTACGTATATAGGGTCGGATTCTACAAACATTGAAAAATAAATCTGCAAACAGCAGCTGATCCAGCAAGACTTGACCAACATTTCACGGTAAGTGCGCTTGTTTCAATTAGTGAATTAATTTGTTTTAATAAGTCATACTGTGCTACAGTTTAACATAAATCATAATTTATACTTTTGTACGGGACGTCTGCATTTCATGCATCGCTGTCGCCACCCAGTCTGGGTCCGTCTGTTACTCACACATCTGACCAGTTTAAATTTACATAATTACATTAATTTAAATATTTTGAACAGTTTTGTAACGAAAAATAAAAAAGAACTTTCATGAAACACTATGGTCCGTTTGAAAAAAAAATCTTGGTTTTTCTCTGTCTATGTTATTTTTGCAAATTATTCTTCGCTTAATCAAGCGTTTGCAGTGAAAAGGAAAAAAACCAGAACATTCACGTATGGTAATTGTCAAGACTCATTGTTGTAACATAAACATCTCCATGTGTTGGTTACCTAAAAGTGTTGCTGTTTCAGCACTTTGAACAATTCCGTTTGTTGTTGTCTGGTAGAGTTGTCACACTTTGCTGTTCATTATGATTGATTTCAACGATTTAAACACATTGAAATGATAAATACAATAGATCATTCCTTTGTTCAAAACTCTCTGCCTTACGACACCAGGGTCTAATTTCATAGAGCTCCGTAAGCAGAAAATACAGCATAAGAGCGTTTCTGCTAAGCAAAAATTGGCAGGATACCAGTCACAGATTGTACATCAGTAATGGCATTTTGGCTGGTAACCATATTCTGGTAAGCATGATAATCCTGGGTTACAGCCTCAGCTGTGGAAATCATCCTCATACCAGCAATAGTTCTCTCTTCAGCTGCTTCAAAACTTCTCTAAAAACTCACATTATGTAATTTGCTAACAAAGCCACAGTTAATTGAGGGCCTAGTTTTATATTAAAGTCTTGTTGTTCTTCTTCTTCTTCCTCTGTATCATCTCAATGTAAAGTTGTCGATGAATGAACTATTTGAAGTGTCGAACAAAAACTTCCTCTCTAGTGTGAAACGCGAGTAATGTCGAAGAAGGGTTAATCATGTCAACAAATAATTATTTGATAGCATTTTACAAATGAAATAATATAAACCGGTGATATTGCATTAGTAATAGTAAAAAAAACAATCATAATAATACAAACTGTTGGTTTACATGTTAAAATAATTAAATCTCTAACAATTATCTATAAAGACGAACTTCAACCAAATAAAAAAAGTGATGCAAAATAGGTGTACATGATAATTTACAGTTAGCAAACAAAATGACACACATATCTTGTACAATTAAAAGATTGCAATTTTGTGTGTACAGTCCGATCGCACACGGATTTGGTCCACATGTAATACTGGGCTTTAGTGTTTGATTACTGTCCAGTCGTCTGGTCAATAATCAAACACTATAATGCCGACCGGTCAACAATCACACACTAATGCACAGTCCGTGGGTGTCATCCCGTCACACGTTGTATAAAATGTTTTATAAAATCGACTGGTATTAATTGATGAAAATGTGTAATGCCTTGCCACTAGAGGCAATTTCATCACGGGCAACCAACTGACCTTCAGCACAAAGAACACCGTGACAGCGCAGAGGTCTTTTCCCTTAAAGGCACAGTACACGTTTGGTACTGACTCTGAAAATCAATGGCAATAAAAACTTACTTGGTAAGGAGTACACCAGCTTTGGGTGTACTTTTAACTTCAAAGTACTACGGTTATGGAAAATATATCACTTTTTATTCCCCAAAATTTGAATCTGAGAAGCGTTTCTGTCAGAGACGCTTCTCAGACTGTGTATTCCTATGGGGAATATTCTTCCTGCGTGGAAATATTCGCTCCGGTTTTTCGGTGATATCTTAAAAACGCGACCACCTTTTGAAGTGAAATTTTCACAGGTTAGTTTTATTGTATGTACCTACATTTATATAGGATTAACACAATCAGTAGGCTCCAATTACCAAACGTGTACTGTGCCTTTAATGTGTAATACATGTAACTCCAATTATGTGACAACTTATAGCGTGAATGCTTTTTGTTTGTGAAGATTGCCTAGACCTGGTTGCCAGTCAATTGCCTCGTGTGGCATGGCATTTAGACACAAATCTATACTAAACATAAGCATTCAAGTTCAAAGTAAAGCCGTGCCTGAACTGGCGGCTACAGCTACGGCTACGACTGTTGCTAAGGGTGTTGCTAAGGGCGTCCTATACTCTGACGTATAATGACGCGGCCATCCAGCCGTAGCCGCTAATTCAGACACGACAATCCAAGTTGTCTGAGTGTTTTCGTAATAGTTCCCTTGACTTCAATCCAGGCTTAAGTTCACCAGAAGCTCATCCCAGTTATCGTGCAGCTCATCCAGGGGTACCAGTTTACAGCTGGTGACACCACGTTCTCTCAGGTCGTCTTGGAGGGCGTCCTGCTCGTTGCGAGTCATGTAGCGATTCAGAATGTTGCACTGCTGGAGTGCTCTGCAGACCGTCGCCACCTCGACCCCCGGAAATAGGATCTGCACGAGTAAATGCGTCGGTATGAACGGGACTTCAGAGCGAAGGACGCAGGGGAACGACATTTCTCGGTAGTACACGCTAAGGGGAGGTTGCAGCTTACGGTTGGGAGGATGCTCCTTTGTTGTCACCCTGTAAATCTCGTGCAGTCTACCGCCCACCTTCTGGAGCCGGCGGAACCCGTCCTCGGTAGAGATTTGGAAATTCGGAGCAGAATTTGTGGGGTTCATGACTCTGAACTCGCTTCCGACAACCTCACTAAGTCGCCCATTGCAATAGGCAGTAAACTTGATTTTCAATTTCTCAGCCTCAGTCAGTGATCCAGTGGCGCTCTTGGTCATTTTGCCGGCCGGGTTTTTGAAGAAAGGTTCGAGGTGACGGACGAGAGCGCTGGCTTCAGGTAGTTTTGTCTGAGCCGTCTTTGTAATACCGTTAGGGCTGGTTACATTCTGCGGGGAGTCTCGTGTCTCGCAAAAAGTTGTGTTTTTGTCTCTGTCTGAGATAGCGGGGCAACAGCCGTTCATGACAGACTTAAGTGAGCGGGTTTGAGACTCGGTCACCCCAGATGCGCCTTCAATGCAGTTCTCTGTCTCCACGTGGTTGATCACGAGGGTGCCAGATGAACGGCACGAGCCCGACGACTGTTGCCGCACGGAGGAATTCTCGTCGTCCGTTCCCACCAGAGGGAGCGAGTTCAAGGCTAGTTCATCACGTCTCAAGGACGGCGACCTAGACCTGCGAAGGGTGTCACTAACCAATGTATCGATGCAAAAGGAGTTCTTGTTTGGTGTGAGAGGGGATAGGAGAGCCATTTGACTCTTGGGGTTGCGGCTCGGTTCCGGCGGTGACTGCCCTTGATCCGGCGACGATCTGGCCGCGGCTTGTTTCTTCCCAATGTATTTAGTAGTGGATGATTTTGAACCACCGCTTTCGAAAGTGTTTTCATCTTTTGGATATTTGTCTTGACCAATGCTGCTTGACCCTTGGGCAAGGTTATTTGAGTGTGTTTCTCTGTCAGACTTTTGGTGCAAGATGCCTTCAGCTTTTTGTATGAAGCTCGAGATGAAGCGATTCTTTGTCCCCAGATGTTGCTGCGGACGTGTTATGATTGAGTCTTTCTCAGAGGTGTTTCGTGTCGGGAATTCCGGGGTGAGCTTAGCGGAGAGAACCACGGATTCCTCCACGGACCTTATTTCCATGTGTTGATGTGTCATTTTAGAGGGGCAGTAATCCGGCCTGTGCTCAGAACAGGAACACATTCCAGGGAGAGGTGACTTAGTTGGCTCATGGTTCAATTCACTTTTAATCTTCGCCCAATTTATTTGTGTTTCACTGTGATCGTTTCTTTTCTTCAGGGTTAGATCGAGTGCTTTGTCGTGCGTGCCCGGCACGGAAACTGAGCCAGTCGTCCCATGTCTGTCGACGAAGTCGACACCTTCCATAGCCTTGCCAGGTCTGTCGGTGAAGTCGACACCTTCCACAGCTTTGGACCTCTTGGCCATCACTCCGGTCTCGCACGCAGGGTGCGACGAACGCTTTCGTGGGTTCTGTATTAGCGGCGGTGGGGACGTTATCGGACAAGGTAAACAGTGACTGTCCGACGAGTGAGCCTTGCTGGTGGGCGGGTAAGGTGCCTGGCAATGGAACATCGAGAGTCGATGTTCTTCTCGTACTACTACCTCGTCCTCTGTCGGCAGTTCAGATAAAAGCCTACCGTACACGAACTGTTTGTTCTTCTTGGACTGCATCTCTGTTGGTGAGGACGTGCATTCCACCCCACTGTCATGTGAATCCACGCTTCGTGTCTCCTTCCTCGTGTCTGTCGACGGCCGCATGCAGCTCCTCGCATTCGGTGAAACTTTCATGCTGTACGTTTGATGAGAGTTCGGAGCCTCTTTCTTGTTGCGATGCTGCCCCTGCACGTCAACAGCTAGGCTGCGTACATCGACAATCTTGGGCATTCCGTCATACTGATGCACGTCCAGAAAGGCTGCTCTTTGCGTGTGCTCGGGCGACTTCAGATACTGCCTGGGCGGGGCAACCACCTGCCTGGGATCCATCTTGCTCATTCCGGGGTTGGGATGGTGAGTCTGCAAAACATCTTGCTTGAGTGGATGCATGAGTGGATGCATGGCTGGGTACCGGTATAAGTCAGTCGGTGGTCTGCGCTGATCGGTGTACCATGTTGGGATCGTATTGGACCTAGCCGGAGAAGCAGGTAAAGTCCCTCTGTATAATGGACTCGGATGCTGGGGACCAGGATGGGGACCAGGATGGGGACCAGGATGGACAGGGGACCAGGATGGGGACCAGGATGGGACCAGGATGGGGACCAGGATGGGGACCAGGCAGGGTATTAGGATAATGTAGTACCCCATCTTGGTACTTGTACTTCTCTCGCAACATCTCAACTCTCGTGATCATTCCCCGGAGGCGTCGAATCTCCACGTCGAGGGAGTTAACAGCCGAAGGTGACACGGACGGCCGTGAAAAGGCACTGTGGCCATTCACTCCGTAGTGCCGATCGGGACAGCCGACTTTCGGTGCGGAATTGTTCGGGTACATGGGGTGTCCTGGTGAATTCCCCCCGACGTCTTGAAACGAACTGAAGTGATGTGAGGGCACATTCTGGTTGAGTGAATAGTTGGGAACGCTTTGTCTACGTTCTTGCAACGGTGGTGGCAAGCCGATTCCGGGCCAATGGTGTTGGCGGTTGTCGAGGACCACCGCATTGGCAGCCACGACACGCTTTTTCGCCTGTCTAACCGTTGTTTTTTGTAGCTCCGTCGACCAGTTCACGTTGGGGTCCGAGAAGGCGCTCGCAGACACCAAAGAAGGCTTCGGATAGTTGGGTGCCAGGGGGACCACTACCTTACTGGCTGCAAATTGTTGCAGTTTGTGCACTGCCGATGCCGAAGCCTGGTTATACTGGTGTGGTTTTCTGGCACGGAACACGATAGTCTGTAATGGTGATGCTGCTCGGTCGAAAGGGTGGGTCTCTGGCGAGGCCATTTGCGCAAATGAAGGAATATGTGAATCTCCACACGACTTTAAGCGCTCAACCTCCGCGCGTCTGTACGTATCCATCATATACAGACCCGTCTGGTACCCTTCCTTTACTGGCTTCGGGAGCTGCTCGTCTGTCCGTGTATTAGGCACCCACTCGCTTATATCATGCCTGCAATTATTATGCACCGGTGAGAGAGGTCTCCCCTGTCTGTCCTAATCTGGCGATATTACATTCAATGTTTAGTCTGTCCATCAAGTTCAGTATTGACTGATGGAGTGCAGGTTCGACGTTCACGTATCGCTTTATCAAGACAGAGTACACACAACGTCACGTCGTACAAATACGCTATCTGAGATAGGGGTATACGTTGATTCAGGTTGCCGTTTCACATCATGATGAAAGGGCGGTTGGCTGGAGTCCCACGGAGTTTTCAACCATTATCAGCCTGAGGGTTGAAACAGAAAGCATATAATTAGGTCCTAAAGATATTGTCAAATCATTATGGCTCATCGGTTGGGGTACCATAACATTGCTGGTCACCAATTCAGAAAGGACAAATTATTGTAATACCCGAAAGTTGATAGATTGCCCCTTGCGCGACGTGGAATGCACCTCCACGTCTACCATTCTTGCCATTTTGGGAGTCAATTACTTTGTGTACATTTTGACTGTCAAAATGGCGGACAGGATAGGCATCATGTAAGTGTGCTGCGCAATTGTGAAATGGGTTATGGATTTGTCAAAGAACGAGCCGGACTGCTTTCCCTTCCGGCTCGGTTTTGTTTGACATTAATCTGAATACAGGCTGCGCCATGATAAACGAGAAGCGTCAATCATTATTATTAATAATAATAAATAATAATAACTGTATTTATATAGCGCCTTTTGCCAAAGGATACAAGGCGCTCAGTATTTTTACCTGCCATGTTATGTGGAGCTACGTTTTGAAATATATAGACCTATGCATTTATAGCACAATGTAATGGTTTACAAGGTGCGGTTGCGCAATATGCTGCCAATCAATGTACTCATCCGTTTGAACTGTGTTCTTGTTTTAGGATAAAGGTCCATTGTTAATGACGTCATGGAAGTGTTTTGTCAGAAAAATAAACATTCCGGGGTTTGTAATCAAATCAAAACAAAACTAGCATTAGGTTCAGAATAAGTTTGTTTGATCTTGTTGACCCATATAGACCTTATGCATAAATGACGTCATTTGATTTAAGGGCGCCCTCGGCCAGAGGTCAAAAGTCGGAATCTCTGTCAAAACGACCCGGGAAATGTGTCAAACTGAGTCGAGTGTGCGTTAGTTACAATGTGCTGTCCATTTAAAGGAACATTACAGAATTGGTTTTTGCTAAAAAAAAAAAAACAGTTGCTGGCAGTGTAAGCACTTTATGTAAGCCACCATATACATAAACTGACAAACCTGTAGAAGTTTGAGATCGATCGGCCATCTGGGTCACGAGAAAATAGTGAAAAACCGATTACACATTAATGAAATCATATAGATTCAACAAATGAATAAAACGCTCACTGAGCGATAAACTCCAATCGGAAAATTAGTTTATTCATTTCTCATCAAATATGGCATTTCAGACAGAAATATTTCAAGGGATGTTTTCTACTATCATCATCATTAGACCGTGTAAGTTTTATGTAAATCTGTGATCAAAAGTATATTTTACAATTACCAATTCTGTAATGTTCCTTTAATGACGTCATTGAAGTGGTTTGTCAGAAAAATAAACATTCCGAGGTTTGTAATCAAATCAAAACAAAACTAGCATTAGGTTCAGAATAAGTTTGTTTGATCTTGTTGACCCATAGACCTTATGCATAAATGACGTCATTTGATTTAAGGGCGCCCTCGGCCAGAGGTCAAAAGACGGAATCTCTGTCAAAACGACCCGGGAAATGTGTCCAACTGAGTTGAGTGTGCGTTAGTTACAATGTACTGTCCATTTAAACAATCTTGTTTGTTAGGATGGCAGTATTGATTGGAGCATTAATTTTAGCCTTCAATCGGCACAAACAGGAATTACTTTACAATAACGATGTTGACAACTTGACAGTGGTTGTGGTCTTATTCAGGTCAGGGCCCAATTTAAGCAGAAAAGTGCAGGATACCAGTCACAAATTGTACTTGTGACAATATAGTTTGGCTGGTAACCTTATTCTGGTAAGCATCATTTTGTTGTGCTTAGCTACTTTTTGTGCTTCAGCAGCTCCATGAAATTGGGCCCAGGTTAGAATTGTTTACCTGCCTCGCAGTTGTCATGACTTGAATATTTCTTAACGCTGTCTTGTTAGTGATGCTAGTTTATGGCTACGATCATTTGTTTCATGTGTTCTTTTCACGACAGAAAATAAAACCTTAAAATTAAAACTACAGGGGTTCCATATATAAAGTTTTCCCTTCCAACCTCGATTTGCATAATACTTGGGCATGATTAATGTGATACGGAGGACACCGTTTTGTGCGACATGCCATCTCAGTCTGGTGATAAACATCCATAACGATGGCTGTTGTTGGTTCATTATTGAACAAGGCTTTTCAGTTTATAGCTGTAACACATTCAATTTTAATATCTGCTTCCTTTGAATTTCATCAAATGAATGGCCCTTAATCTTCTAAATGGCAAACAGAGTCATCAAAATGCTGTTCATAAGTGATAATTACGTTATGATCATTCAAATTCATTAGGCGTGGCGGTTTATGATCATTTTTTTTTTGTTACGGTTGAATAGCAGAATTAATGGCGGTTGCAAAAAAAAGGTGATAAGAAATTTGAATTATGAAATGGCAATCATGCCATGAATTATCGGTTTATGGTCAATTTTTGTTTTTGTTACGGTTGAATAGCAGAATTAATGGCAGTTGCAAAAAAAGGTGATAAAAAATTTGAATTATGAAATGGCAATCATGCCATGAATTGTCGCATTGATATTCGTTTTGTGATTCGCCTTGATGCGTGTACATTGTTATGTATAATGTATGCACGTGTTTGCTTTGTCAGGCTTGGGTTTGGACATGAACATGGCGGCCAGTGGTTGCCGCATTTAGACGACAAAGAGGCAAACTGTAGTGTTACCGTCGACAAGAGTAATTTGTTTTAATCTGGATGCTTCAGTTCATACAAGTAAAATTCATCTCTAGAAATATATCAAATTTGTAGATAGTATTCTTAGCCCTCTTGCTGTCTGACCATTCAATACCAGTCACTGTGGTTTTGAATGATAGATAAACTATGCCAGCCTGCAATATGATACCATGAGGGAATGCATGTACACAGTACACAGTTAGTTCTGCGCACAGTTGTGCCACCGTACACACCCCTTGGCAGTCGAATGGTTTCAAATGGTTGGTCAACTCACTGGAAAATGTTGCCAAGAGTCACTGACAGTAGGAAGGTTTATGGAGAGAATAATTCTTGCAAGAACCCCCTTTTAAAAAAAACCTCACACTTTGCTGTTATATATCGATTTCGTACACAAAGTAAACAAATCCTCGACAAAACTGTTTTTTCCGTAGTATGACCTCTTGGTTTGAAAAAGCTCTCACAGGTAGTTAGTTGTATCGTATATGGGTTTTGAGGCATTGCATGGTGAGGTATCAGTATATATTCGGTTTGCGGTAACACCATGTGTATAACTATCTACTTTGCTGTGTAGATTTTGTTCTTTAGAGAACTTGTCTTGCTATTTGTTCTACTACCGCGGAGTAGGTTTTTTTCGGAATTCGGGAGACTTCTCAGTTCTGAAAAGAACTGTCCTGCTTATTAACTACTACCTGGCCTGGACTACTACTTTAGCTTTGTGGATGGGGGGGGGGGGACTTCTCGTAATTAACTGCACTGCCGCGGAGTGAGTTCTTTTGGTCTCAACGTTTCGACTAGCTTGCTCTAGTCATCGTGTTGTGATTATTGTAAACTCTAAATCTCTAATGGTCACTAATGTTTGGAGTTCTTACCAATCGTTGATCCTACCTGACTGCTTCTAAACCATTACTGGACGCAGTACTTGGTTGCACCCCAGTGCACATATTATTACCCCCCTCCCCCTCCCCCTCAACAAAATAAATGTGATAATTGGCGATAGCATATTTGTTTCCCCTTTTCGAAAAAAAAAAACCGGTGGTTTTACAACACCCCTGCAGCTTTCACATGCATCAGCGGTCGTTTACAAAAGAGATTTTTACGACAGTGGTGAGTGCAGCTGTTAAGCATGGGCAGTAAGTTTATGGAGCGACAAAGGGACAAGGTGGGGGAACTCGGCTGGAAGTATGAGATGCACACACTGGATGCCATTTCAGCAAGCAACTCATTAGATACGATAGTAGATCAGTGCAGAAATGACGCATTGCTATCAATAAATGATATAACAAAACATTTGCTTGCCGAAATGGCGCCCTTGCGTATTTCATGTTCCAGACAATAGATTGAGCTCCATCTTGCCCCGTCGGCGCTCCATACACTTTGGTACTCGACTTTGAAAAATTGCATTGATAAAACCTCCGTGGTCATACTCTTTTATGTAATGGATCTTCGTCATTTTTTTTTATTGTGCAAACAATACTCATTTGAAAAATGTTTTTCCTGAGAAAAACAAAACTGAACTCAAAGCAGTGTTGCAAATGCAATGGCTGTATTCTGGATTGTGTTGTGTTCAGTTCGTGCAACGAATAACGAGCCAGCAGCGTCAAACGTGACGGTCTTTATCTTGATCCTGCGCACGGCACAGCTGATAGTAAACACGTATAGTAGTTAAAGGAACATTACAGAATTGGTAAGAAAAAAACTTGCAAAATGTACTTTGGATCACAGATTTACATAAAACTTACACGGTCTAATGATGATGATAGTAGCAAACATCCCTTGAAATATTTCTGTCTGAAATGCCATATTTGATGAGAAATGAATAAACTAATTTTCCGATAGGAGTTTATCGCTCAGCGAGCGTTTTATTCATTTGTTGAATCTATATGATTTCATGCAAATGTGTTAACGGTTTTTCACTATTTTCTCGTGACCCAGATGGCCAATCGATCTCAAACTTCTACAGGTTTGTCAGTTTATGTACATGGTGGATTACATAGAGTGCTTACACTGCCAGCAACTGTTTTGTTAGCAAAAACCAATTCTGTAATGTTCCTTTACTAGACGGGTTTGTGTGGTAGACTATACCGTAATGTAATTAATGGATCTCAATTCGGTGCGATTCGTTACGTTGATTATAAACACATTATCTTGTAGAGGCATAGTACTCACGGTTACTCATGGGTGGTGTGCCAAGTCAGCGAAAATGCCGTGAACGTTTTGTAAACGTTTTGTGAACGATTCAATGTCAAACAGTGCCCGGCATCGTGCTGTATATTATTTCATCGCTCTGCCCGAGGTGAGCTAGCTGTGTACCGTGAAGCTTTACGCGGATTACACAACTGTTGGCCTGAACAGCTGACGTCACACTTCGAGGGGTCGTGAATATTAGTACCAGATATCCAGCGATTGGAACCCATGCCATGCCCAATATAGGGGGGGAAGAGGGTACCCGAATCCCCATGGGGGCAGAAGGTACCCATCCCCCGTGTTCCCATACTGTAAACACACTTTTTGTTCCTCTTCTAAAGAAGGAACCGGCCCTTAAATCATCTAAAGGATCCTTAAGAGTCCAAGCATACAATGAAGACACACAATAGAGGGGGGATTGCCATGCCCCATACTATTAGCACCAAATTATTGGAATCGCCTTTGTGTAGGGAGAACAAAACGTAAGCCACCACTGGCTTACTTCGCATGAGTACAACAAGTTAAACCATAGAGCAATCCCCTATGGTTAAACCACTCCCGGCTACAGTAATGTCCCCAAGCTAGCTGACCGAGTCATTGCAAGGTCTATAAGCCGTGTCCCGAAAACATCGGGCCTACACGTCAACATTTTCATGAAGTGCCAACAACATGAACAATAAGAGAAACTATAAATATAAATATAAATATGAATAGTAAACTTGCGGGTACAACCATGGGTAAAATGTCTCTTTTGAAGGAGTGGTGGCTCTGAAAAGAGCCGGTTTGGTCTCGACGTTTCGAACAGTATACTCTGCTCGTTCTCCTGAAGACGAGCCGAGTATACTGTTCGAAACGTCGAGACCAAACCGGCTCTTTTCAGAGCCACCACTCCTTCAAAAGAGACATTTTACCCATGGTTGTACCCGCAAGTTTACTATTCATATTTATATTTATAGTTTCTCTTATTCTCCACACCATGCAAAGCTTCAAACACCATTTAACATGAACAATCGGTAGGAAAAATCCACTTTACTTTCTTATAGTCGATCCGCATCTAAACATATTACGAAGTTACAGAGCTCAAAATCATCCAGTTTCTTATTGATGGCGAGTTGGGTGAACGGCAAAAACGCCAAGAACCTGAAAGTACGCTCGCTGATGAAGTGCCAACAATCTCGTTTGCTAGATAACTGGCACCGTCGTAATCATTGAGCCGTCAGGGTCTGTTTGTTTCGATGATGACGAATCCTAAATGTTCCTTTCAAAGGGCCCGTTCATTTTCAAAAATTTTCATTTTGATCATCAGCTTGTTGAATTTGAGCAAAGTACAGGCATCAAGCTCTTGTCACAACTACCGCTTCATTCATTCAACAAATAACCAATTAACTGATTAGTTCATTAATCAATCACTAGGTTCACAATCGTGTTGTGTCTACTTTAATTGAAATGCAAAGCCCATTTCTGACTCTGCCGTTTTAATTTGGTTCTCATTTTGAACATTTCACATTGTTGCAAAACAAACAAAGATGTGTCCAATGTCCTAACGGATCCTACACATGTACCGATTCTGTCGTGCATCCGGCTCCATGCTTTTATCGAGGGCTTACGCATTGTCCTTACTCTCGCCATTTCCAAACCGGAGTGTATAGAAGAAGCCCCCCCCCCTCGAATGGAGGCACCCCCCCCTCGAATGGAGGCCCCCCCCCCCCGAGCGCGAGACACCCCCCCCCCCCCAACGCAATTTTGATTCCCTCACGATAACAAAAATGCACCTTGGAGCAACTCTAATTCGCGGGTGCGACTTGCGCTCTCAATTTACCACCTTTGGAAGAATGTATCTCTTCCATAATTGCTGACTATGTTATCGGTTAGGACTGTTATAATTGGTATAATATATTGGCTGTCACGCCGTTATTCATGTGCTAGGAGAGCAACAGTGTGATTACCCGCGTCACTTCACCGCCTGCTATAAAACACTGGGTAAAATTTCTACCCAACACTTGGTTCTCCTGTAATGGTATTATTTTCAACCTTTTTTGTTGGGTGAAATGGCACTTCTTTGTTTGCTTGTAATTAATTAATATGACGCAGCAAGAGTGTTGAATAGAATGTTAATTTGGCATCGGGGATTAAGAGTATTATTTCTTTGTGTTGCCCCTACGGGCGAAAAACAAAGAATAACAACAGCGTTGTTCCCTGAGAACCTCAGATGAGGTCGGTAGGGGGACGCCGCTGTTAATTTCAAGAACTTTAAATTTTTCTGGCAAAGAAATGGATCGAGCCGAAGACGAGGTTCATCGACAGCGACCTTCTTAGACTAAGCTCATTACTTACGGTGTGTAGTGTAAAATTACCGGTAAATATGAACTACGATTTGAATTAATCCCTTTTCTCTCTATACTTTTCGTTTCTGATATTTAAAAAATGTTTGTATTTAAGGGCCATGTCTTCAGTCATGTTTGGATTTTGTTATATTTCACCCATGATTAAGTATTAAGAACCAGACTACTGGTTCTGAAACAACACTACCCAGACTCCTTACCGTGGGCTGTGGGCTGTATCGATACCAACCTCGATCTCATTGGGATTTGGCCGCCATGGTTATAAGCATGTTGCAAATTCGAAGACAAATGCGAGGGGAGCGAGGGGATGCTATGAGATCGATCATCAAAGGGAACGAGGATGTTACAGTATCATCTTTGTGAAACCCGAAAAACTATCTGACCTACAATTACAGTCTTCTGTTGCAATGTACTATTCCTATACCTACATGGTATTACATGCATCTTCGCGGGCCTGTGGCTCTTGGTGAAAACGCAAAATGCAGTTATTGAGATAAAGGCCCCTTCCTGTATCAATAATCAATAATTTGTCATTCTAAGATACGTGGCTCTTCTTGAAAACGGTGACGACTTGATACTAAACAAGTTTTTGATTACTTCTGTGGCTTCTGTGGCTAAAACAAAAATGGTATACGTTTGTTTGTAATTTAACAACAAAGCACACATTTCATCCTCCAAAGACATTTCTTAGTAACAAAAACTGGAAACTCTGACAAGATCTTGAGACTTTGCAAAGCATTTCCAAAAGGCAAGTCCCCAAAAATGTCTCTTTTTGTGCATGCATAAACTCTCAAAGCAACCCTTGCTCATCAATGCAACTCACGAGCTTCTGGTAATCGTTGGAGCCAGTTTGTGTGAAGTGGGCGTGGCTTACGAACTCTTTGGGTACACCCCCACTAAATATGGAGAAAACAGAGCGTCGGCCTCATTAATGTTGTAGGCCCTCAATGTATTCGACATATTTGAGAGCCCAATTAAAGGGGTACAGTGGAACAGAATTGCCCAATTGTGACCTGGGGGGTTGTTGACTTCCAACTTGAGGCATTTTTGATAACATGGGCATTGAAATAGATGGTCCTATTTGCCGAGAGGTGTAGGGACATTTTTCAAGATTGATGCTCGGACGTTTGGAAAATGACACCTGTGTAGGGGTGTTTTTTATTTGGAGGGGGAGTAACTCGACGGGCCTTGGGACTCTCCATATCAAATTGAGCAGAGGATAACAGTTCAGGAGTCAATGGATAATTTCCCCCTTTACTGTAAAAAAAGCTGTCAGACTTTTAAGTATGTTTTTGTGTATTTTTGATTAGTTGTAATTTTGCTTTGTATGCTATGGGAGTTAATTTAGTGAGGTGCATCCGATACAATGAATCCATTAGAGATGACGTCACTTTTTGTTATCGCCCTCCATGCTGTATTACATGTGTACGTCACACTCACTAGTAACGCACCAACATGGAGCGCGAAACGCAGCGCTGGATGGCACTGCGCCACGCTGCACGTGCTCAACACCCCGGCGTGGCAGACCCACCCCCCCCCCCACCCTGCGTTGCTATGGAAATGTGACATCACTTTATGACGCTCCAATGATTTCAATTTATACAGTATTAATGTGGGTCAGTTATTGAAGGCTTTTATGGTCTGCGATGTTGAGAGCACTAATGGCTGGGAGTTAAATTCCATGTCAAATTATGGTGAGCGATCGAACTGCGCGTGCGTTGCATTAAATTTCGCACTGTACGGTTAGCGATTTTTTAATTTCCGGACAACACTAGAGCCAATGCATACACGCATAAGGTATGGGCGCTTTCCCGGATCCCTTCACTGTTGACCCCCTGTCTCAAGTGTGGTACGAAAACAAAAATTGCGTACGGTTATAATACATGGTGAATCTGAATCTCAAAATGGCGCATCGAATATCAATCGTGGGGTGAATATTCGTCAGGTTGAATTGGGTCAATCATTAATTTTGCATACAGACTACCTCAGCAATTATTAATTTGATCAACACCTTGTGTATCGTTGATGATGACGGATTTCGGTATCCGCACAAAAGTGCCACCGTGCACATTTCTGACGTCTTCGTGGCACCTAACCCGAGCCTGTACCGAATAGAGTAGGCTAAGCGTCTGGGTACGTTCAGATACAAGGGGGGGTAACAAGTCATGTAGACCTGTGTTATGATTTAGGTACCAGACTACGTTAAGACGCTCACAGAAATCACCAAGTATTAAGCACCCCCCCCCCAACCCCACCACCACCAAACACACGGTTTAGGGCCTTGTTACACGAGGCAATATTTAAAGCAAGCAACGAACTGCAACACGTGCAAAATACAGAAATAATTTCGGTGTCTATCTCACAACATTTTTACAACGAAAACACTGGTCACCTTTCTATTTGAATTTCTTAGTAAGATTACCCCCCCCCCCCCTCTCTTAATGTCTGTCTCTGGGGCTCATAATTTATACACACCAACGTGCTGTCACGTGATGGGATCACTTAAGGGAGTGGATGAGATAATAATAGTCGAGCTATTAATTCTCCATATCAATAATTTGCGATGTACTTACCGGTTTAATTCACAATTGAGTGCTTAAACAAAAAAAGGTTTTGCGTTTTTCATACGAGTTTATTTCGTTCGGCATCCGTTAAAGGAACATTACGGAATTGGTTTTTGCTAACAAAACAGTTGCTGGTAGTGTAAGCACTTTATGTAATCCACCATTTTACATAAACTGACAAACCTGTAGAAGTTTGAGACCGATCGGCCATCTGGGTCACGAGAAAATAGTGAAAAACCGATTACACATTTGCATTAGTTTATTCATTTCTCATCAAATATGGCATTTCAGACAGAAATATTTCAAGGGATGTTTTATACTATAATCATCATTAGACCGTGTAAGTTTTATGTAAATCATGTGATCAAAAAGCATGTTTTACAAGTTTTTTTTCTGACCAATTCTGTAATGTTCCTTTTATACTCGTGCTTGAGTGTCTGGTTGCTGCACTAACTACCAGCACTTTTGAGGGTAAAAAATGTTTGTCTGTGAAGTCGCGGCTGTAATCAGTTAAGCTCCAGCTGTCGTTGGGATTGAATGATGCGGGCGGTGCCGCGGTTTACGGTCGAATGATTTAAACAAACACAATAAAAGATGTTTTCCCCCCTTTTTCCTTCTTTTTTTTTGCGTCCCACTCTTAGTAATAATTGTCTGCTGCAGGAATGGTTAAGCTTTCAACATCGCCTTGCTTTTTGAGAATTATGGCTTGTTTTTTTATATTTTTTTAAATGGATGGATTGCTGTTTTTTTTATAGTTAGGATGATTTACGAATATGTTTACGCTTTAAAGGAACATTACAGAATTGGTTGTTGCTAACAGAACAGTTGCTGGCAGTGTAATCACTTTATGTTATCCACCATTTTTATACATAAAACGACAAACCTGTAGAAGTTTGAGATCGATCGGCCATCTGGGTCACGAGAAAATAGTGATAAAACGATTACACATTTGCATGAAATCATATAGATTCAACAAATGAATAAAACGCTCACTGAGCGGTAAACTCCAACCGGAAAATTAGTTTATTCATTTCTCATCAAATAATGGCATTTCAGACAGAAATATTTCGAGGGATGTTTTCTACTATCATCATCATTAGACCGTGTAAGTTTTATGCAAATCTGTGATCAAAAAGTATATTTTACAAGTTTTTTTCTTACCAATTCTGTAATGTTCCTTTAACTTCAATATAACCTCGTCTATTTTTTTTTTAAATAATGACGAGTTCAGTGCTATACGCCAGTGACGTATAGTAAGAGCGTGTTCGCCCCCCCCCCGCCCATGAAATATGGACCTTTGAGATTATAAGTTACTAGAATAAAATGTTACATTTTAATAAGATTTTAAGTAGTAATTTCAAGGATTTTAAAATTATCTTTCTGTTTTACACACAGACAAATGTTTTTTTTTTTTACCTCCACGTCAGATTAAACAGTAAACAGCATTATCAAGAGCGCTGAAAGGGGACTGATAATGATAAAAATGCTAATAAAGGAACTACGGTTTTAATTGGCCAAAATTGGCCGGTTTAAGTGTCCCTGATAAAAAAAAAGGGTGCACCGAAGTGCTCCCCTTTTGAAAAACCCTTTTCACACTTTTAAGCCAATTTCCAGGAAATCAAATCACAGGTGAAAAACCTTTTTCACAATTTTAAACCAATTTCCAGGAAATAAAATCACAGGTGAAAAACCTTGTTCACAATTTTAAGCCAATTTCCAGGAAATAAAATCACAGGTATTTCCGGGGAATTTGAACCCCACTGCCACCCCAATAGTATTCATTTCACACTTGATTCAATTTTTCCTGTTCACACCCAGTGCTTTCACCCCGGGGTTATCTGGCCTAACCCTAACCCCAAACCAGTGGCACCCATTTCCCGGGAGATTGCCAGGGTTAGCAAGTCTAGTGTGAAAAGGTCCACCAAATTTTGCATAAGAAATTTCCCAACAACTTTGTCCAGTGTGAAAGGGGATATAGACTGTGCAAATCTGGGTCCAATTTCATAGAGCTCAGCACAACAAAATTATGCTTACTAGAGAAAGATTACCAGCCAAATTACCATGTCACATGTACAATCTTTGACTGGTATCTTGCTTATTTTTGCTAAGCACAAAATTGTTAAGCAATATTTGCTGCTTAAGCAGCTCTATGAAACTGGCCCCTGGTGGACGTCAGGACGCGTTAAAGTGCGCCGGTTTGTTTCTTTCACGTGCTAAGCGATGTAATGAACCACTTAATTTAGTTGGAGGTGGTCAAACCACTGTTTCAACAACTACTGTTCCTTTTGCATGAGGTGTAGTGGGTTGCCTCAAAGTTTGCCTGTTTAATTTGTCTGGTGTTACAATGTGGCGAGGCCTCAAGGTTTCCTAAAGTGTTCCACTTATACCAGCGAGATTTACGCGGTCTCTTTTTCTACACCAATACATTTTGTATCTTTATAATTTTTGTCCATCCACTTGTCAAGACGACTATAGTAAGCAACTCATCATCACCCCTGGTTTGTCCGCCTATTGTTTGCATTCTAGTGACAAGTTGTAAACTATACTATTCTTAGATGACATCTGATTGATCGCTGGCGCTTTGATTCATTTGACTAATGGATCATGCTCACTACTGTATCTTTGTTTTCTTTTTTCTGAAGACCAAGTTTAGACCATTTAAAAAAAAAAACAGGAATTCAATTAGTATTGCATTTTTTTGGACGGAACCATTTCATTTAGGAAAGAGTGGTTATCGTTTATGCTTTGATGTAACCTTGTCGAAGTTAATCAAATACCTTATGATGGTTATGCACGGCCAGATTTGGTAATTGACAAAGACATGTATCCGCTCTTTGAGTGGCTCAAAATATACAAAAAATTTGTTAGTGGCCTGACGTTTCGACCCTAGCAGAGTCTTTCTCGAAGGCTATATGACAAGACAACACACATACATGCATACAAGGGTGACAAGAGCAGTCAAGTGGAAGTACATGAATAGAGAGAGTGGAGAGAGAAAAGCATAAAGGATTATTAATTTGGAAATGTTCAATTTAAAATTCTCCATTTGGGTTTACTGTCGGCATGCGAGTAAGTATATAACCAGAACTTAGTACCGGATTCGTCTGCCAATTCTGTACTGATTGCAGTAGTGCATTTGTAAGTTATTTTTCGTGAAATCATTCATTTGCAATTCAATCGCATTGAACCATGTCTCGGTTTCTATGCGAAGTATTCTGGAAGTGAGTAAATACTTGTTGAGTGGTCAACAGCCGCAGAAAGATCCAATTCCAAAAAATTTAAACGCAATACGCGCACGTGTACACGCGCTTGTTGCAATGTTTGTTTTTTAAATAGTTAGTCATATTTTATTCCTCCACGAGTTTTACTTACTTTCAAGGATGACAATGACCAATCCCTCAGAGAAAAATTTCAGTCTGAGAAACGTCGTAGAATGGAAACTAGCATAATATAAAATAAGAAATAACTTTTAAAAATCAGCGTGGTTAATATTAAAGGAACATTACAGAATTGGTTTTGCTAAACAAAACAGTTGCTGGCAGTGTAAGCACTTTATGTAATCCACCATATACATAAACTGACAAACCTGTAGAAGTTTGAGATCGATCGGCCTTCTGGGTCACGAGAAAATAGTGAAAAACCGATTACACATTTGCATGAAATCATATAGATTCAACAAATGAATAAAACGCTCAGTGAGCGATAAGCTCCAATCGGAAAATAAGTTTATTCATTTCTTATCAAATATGGCATTTCAGACAGAAATATTTCAAGGGATGTTTTCTACTATCATCATCATTAGACAGTGTAAGTTTTATGTAAATCTGTAATCAAAAGTATATTTTACAAGTTTGTTTCTTACCAATTCTGTAATGTTCCTTTAAGCAGTAATCGAAACGAACTTTATGTGAATGTTTACAAATCCACGAAACCCATGAGCGCCACCAAAATATACATTTCTAATCCGTTATTACAGGTTCACAGTTACGAATCCGTAACTACGGATTGTGAATCCGTAACTACGAATTGTGAATCCGTAACTACGGATTGAGAATCCGTAACTACGGATTGTGAATCCGTAACTACGGGTTGTGAATCCGTAACTACGGGTTGTGAATCCGTAACTACGGATTGTGAATCCGTAACTACGGATTTGTGAATCCGTAACTACAGATTGTGAATAAATCAGTAACTGCGGATTGTGAATGAATCCGTAACTACGGATTGTGAATGAATCCGTAACTACGGATTGTGAATGAATCCGTAACTACGGATTGTGAATGAATCCGTAACTACGGATTGTGAATTCGTAACAACGGGTTTCAAATATTTGTTCCTGTGTTGGCGCTAATTGGCTTTTTTAACAAAACAATGAAATGTTCACATTTTGTGCTCATTGAAAACAATAGAGGATGTTACAACCAACTAATAAAAACGAAAGGTTTTTCCTCCTCAGTTGTCAAGGATTCAGAAGATCATTGAAAGACTCCGAAGGACTTTTATTTCTTATTTATTTAATTGGTATGCCCGACTAGGTCTCCATTTGGGCCATGCATGAAACATGACTACATGTTATCAAATTACCGTCTACGTCGTGCATAAATTACACTATATGGTAGATTCACGTCAAGTGACTTATCTTAAATTAGCTTGAATTTCTGAAGTGAATGGAATCCGGTTCTTTTTTTTATACTAATGCATTGGAGCAAAGACTTCTTTTATCATACATTTTTTTGTTCGATGGGGATGATCGACCTGGAAATGCCCGACCTGGTTCTGTGCAAACCTTAAAAATGGTGAATTTAATCGCACGGACTTTTATCAGATGTAGTTCATGTTATGCAAAAAAATAGGGTGTCATTCCAGAATAAATTTATCGTACAGGTTTATCATTTTAAATTTTTTATAGATTTCTGTTCACATTCATGACGTTCATCAATATTTTGTAGTATATTTTCCCAGTAGCATCGTTATTTTTGCAGCTTACCCACATATTAAGGCAAAGAATGGACGGCTGCCAAATTAGACAAATCTATTGTTGTTTGTCGTCAAGGTTGGTTGACTTGCCAGGCTGCTGCGCAGTCTTATTGTAATGCTCCACATAACAAAATACAATTCGACTCATGAATAATTGTACACAGTGTACAAAACTAATTTAGCCACGTAATGGCTCTCCTGACCTACTTCGATAGCTATATAATGTGGTTGAAACAGAGTTATGAAGACTAAATATTGCAGTAACAACAAACAATGGATTAGTAGTATACGGATCTGTACTGTTTTTGCCGATTTTTTTTTTTAAACCAAATTTCAGCTCCTTTTTATTATAGATTGATTACTCATTTCACTGGTTTTCGACTCTAACGATTGTTGTGCCAGTTTCAGACATTTCTTGAAAATCACATTTGTTTTGCATCTATTTCCCAAATCTATTTCAGTAATATTGTGTTTGATCTTCTTTAATTGATACTGAAATTAGTGATTTGATACTGTGGACAATAAATGAACCCTTAACCTTAGACATTGAGCCGTGTACCTTGAACCTTAAACCTTGAACCTTAAACATTGAACCTTGAACCTTGAACATTGAACCTTGAACTTTAACCTTGAACTTGAACGAAAGTACCAAGTCTGCGAAGTTGTGTTCAGCAAGGCAAATCGACAATATTACTAATTCGAGAAAAAAATTGAAAGTATAAATATATAAATGAACAAAGAGAGAGAGATTTTATTCCCCAAACGACAGTTATTGATTCGTCGATGACTCTAGGGGTAGCCATATATACGTCAAAGTTGACTCAAATAAGTGCTCCTTTCAACCAAACGTCTCTTCTATTGTCCAGGCATAGAGCCGCTGCCATGACTGTCAAAGTTGACTCAATTGAATTACTTCAAGTGAACTCATGTGAAATATCCAAGCTCATTTTCTGCCGTTTATTTCATGACGAGATTTGTTGGCGTTTTTTTTTTTTTTTTTTTTTTTCTTCTAACCAATAACGCGGAATCGGTCTTAGAGCCAATAACAAAATGATTTAAGCCAAAGTTGACCTCTTTTCATACGGAGCTCTGGAGGTGCCATCCGACATGTTGAGATCTTGAGATGATTTTTTTTTATCTCGAATGACGTCATCATAAAGTAAGATGTCGACTTCCCAATATATTTTTCCCTTAAGATGTCGACATCATGAAGGACGATGTCGACTTCTAAATAAATTATCTCATCATGATGACATCCTAAAGTAAGATGTCGCCTTCCTCATATATTTTTCTCTTAAGATGTCGACATCATGAAAGTACGATGTCGACTTCCCGATCAATTTTCTCAGGATGATGACATCCTGAAACGTCGGATGTCGACTTTCCGAGATGATTCATCTTGGGAAGATGGCATCCTGAAAATGTCGAGAAACCCAAGATAACATTTCTTGAGACGACAACAGCCTACTCTCAGGATGACGTCACCCCAAAATAATTCATCTCGGGATGTCGTCATCTTACGTTTATGATGACATCACCGTCTGCAGGAAGTCATCTCAGGATCTCGACAAGCTGGATGACACTTCCGGGGCTCCGTACTTTCATTTATATCATCTGTAATTGGGTCTTTTACTTCCCGTAATTACACCGAGACCTGGACCCACTTTCATAAAGCTGCTAAGCAAAATATTCTGCTGAGCAAATTTCTTTGCTAAGCAAACATTGAGTAGGGTACCAGTCACAGCAATGTAAACTGTATGGTAGTTCGGCTGGTAACCTATTTATGCTAACAAGATTTGTTTTTTGTGCTTATGAATTAACAGTATAATCTAGAGCCCCAACATTTCAAATGAGCGTCGTTTAGTTGTCATTACAGTTTTTGAAATATGAAATTTGACAAAGATGGCAAACTATCTTCTGACAGCGACCAGAACTAAACTTGACTGCCAGTAGGATCAGAGACTACTGTATGTAAATCATTAAAGAACACACCAAACCATTTAAAAATAAGAAAAATATAAATTACAACAAGAGAGTAGATAATGATAAAATACCATATTTAAAATATTAATTTTAACTTTTCAGGATTGTGCGTAGCTGTAACTTTTAGTCCCCATTTCCGGGATCATTAGCTTTGATGGTTTATACTTTATTTACATTTTATTATTTTGTAAAAATGTGTTTCACTTTATTTAAACACTTCTAACGGGGAGCCTTCCGCGGGTGTATTTAACATTTTTTTCCCCAATTATACAGAGGTACAAATTAAAACAATGCGTTTTTTTTTTTTTTTTTTTCTACGTTGCACCTAAACACACTAACATCCTATTGGGTATGTTGCTTACTCGTATAATGCATGTGAACTTATTATGTATACTGCCTGTTATTTGATAGTTGGTTTGGCGACAACTGAGCCGAACGGTTTTACACTCTTATTCTTAATTCTTGATCCCGGAAATCACCACAACATTATTATATGAGCTTACCTTTCTTTTTTTTTGGTTTCGTGCAAAAATACCTCCAGGAGAAAGTGTCATCAAGTCCCTAAAAACCCCATGTCGACGATACTGTTGCGACGCGCATTTCCGGTTATGCACCAAAAAACACAAAAATGTGCTCGCTCCTCTCTAACTATTGCAGACAGCGTTTATGCCGGCTGCACGTGATGCAGATCATAATGTGCTCTCACTATCTATGTACCTTTGCACGCGCTCATTTTCCAACAACGTGTACTTGTGTCATGAACACAGGGCAGGCAGAACCAATGGGCATTGCCCACGCCGCAATGACAGAGTTAAACAGACGTCAATTTAAATAATTATCACTGAGTGCATCTCTCGCCGACTGGCAGCGCTCCAAATTGGCTGGGGATTATGTACATTACATCACCAATCATACAGGGATCTATCACAATAGCTTTCGATTTTTATGGCCATTAAGCAAAAAAAAAAACCCAAAAAACACTTCGATTATTATTTTTTACTCGGGATATCTTAGCCTTTTTTTTTAAAGTACGATAACCTTGTTGAAACTTTCACAATTTTGTGAGCCTGGTTCGAACCGTGCCACAAATGTAAGTTTTTTTATACTGCTAAATTAGAACATTAGAATAAGCATAATGAGCTCACGATTACTACAATAACTTGTACATGCAAATGCGTTCGCAGAAATAAATAGTGCTTTCGGTATGTTTATTTTTCAGTTTTCTTTTGTGTGCAGACTTTGATCACAAAATGCGTGAAATAAATTGTAGGTTTTAAATGTTTTTTGTCGACGCTGAACAACCAGCAATGTTTACATATTCAGACTCGCTTATTGTCAGAATTTCAACGAAACATCTTCCCAAGTGAGACATCAGGCAATATTATTTGACGGCAAAGCATTGTGTTGCCATGGCCGTGTCCTTGTGCCCATTTAATATTTTTTTCCAGACACACCAATTCCCCAACGCCGTAATGTCATTTTCTGAGAAGACAAAAGGTTGCATCGGGTCCCTCGAGAAGGAAGACTTGACTTGCGTACTTTTAGTGCCATGTCAATTATATGGTTTGTTTATAGCAGCTGAGAACATATTGCTTGTGGTTGCTGGGTCTGGTTGTGGTGAGGGTGGGTTGGTTGGGTGAGGTTGGTTCATCCGTCTGGTTCTGGGGTATCTATATTCAATTGTTTTTGTATTCGTTTGTATGTGTGTTCTTTGTACTTTTTTTTACCTAGTCTTAATTGCTTTCCTTAACTAGCTTCCTTGGACAGTTATATTGATTGATTGATTGTTCATTATATTTTTATTGGGGTGTTTACTGTTCACTTAATTTCTATTGTGTAATGTTTTGTATTTGTTTATTCGTCTGTGCTAAGTTTATATTTTATCTCATTTTTATATCATAGTGCATCGTTTGGTTAGTTTTTCTAGCTTATTTTTTAATTTATCGTTTGATTAGTTTTATTACTATATTATTTTTATGTAATTGTATTGTAAAAGTTTTTTTAATTATTATAATTACATTATTATATTATTAATTATTATTATTATTATTATTATTATTATTATTATTATTATTATTTGTTTCTCTTTTTTTACGGACATTGTAATGGCTGGTTCTTCAATAACCGAAACTGTTTTTTTTCTTCTCTCTCTCGAGGAAAGAAGATGTGCATGGCAACTACAGTTTAAAGTCACCATGTCGTCATGTTTCTTTTCTTTTGTGCTGCATCCTGTCTTTGGTCGGATTATGGAGTGGGGGTATTACAGGTTTTTAACTAGGGAGCAATGTTGTCTCGGATCTAAGAGCGATAATATTCAATCCATAACTAAGATTGATTTCTTCTGAAATGCCTTCACCTTTAGGATCCCGACCCACTTTCATAGAGCTGCTTAAGCATGAAAAGTAGCTAAGCACAATAAAAATTATGCTTACACAGAGGAAGGTTACCAGCCAAAGTACCATGTCACATGTACAGTCTGTGACTGGTATTCTGCTTATTTATTGCTACGCAGAATGGTTAAGCAATATCTGCTGCTTAAGCAGCTCTATGTAATTGGCCCCAGGTCTGCTAAGCCTAAAAGCGGCAAGAGGGAAGATCATCAACATACATATCTCTTCTTCTTCTTTTTTTAATCATGCAGCTACTCAAAATTAATAGTATTATTAAAAAAAAAAAAAACTAACATGACTGTGTTAGAATGCGATTGTCATTCACATGATAAATTTCAACATAGAGGTGATGTTCTCCATCAGTTTCACCTCCATTAAAGTCTGAATCTGCAGAAGTCATTACTTCATGCTGTTAAGCCACAGGGCAACGGAGTCTGTGTACACTAACGTGGCACCCATTAAAACATATTAAGACTCACCGGCTACCCAGAAGACTTGACTACAATTGGTGGCCATGACAAGACTAAACGTGTGCGTGATTGGCTATTAATCATTTTGGAAAGATACCACGTGGTTCCTTCTTTTATAACCTCCTGACCTCGTATGGGACCCATCTTATACTTTTATCACTTGCGTCTTTATTTTATTCTTCTGTCGTAATACCGTCTTGAAAAGGGATGAACCCTGCTTAATTGAGCACGTGACTTTACACGATGATTGTGTGTATGCACATGGGCTGGCCTTGTATTTGACCATTAAAGTCTTGCTGTGTGATTTGACAAGCTTAAAAACATAATCTTTGTAAAGAAATGAAATAGTCTGAATAATAGAAGCTCACGGATTACACATTTTGACTTTTTGACCTTTTGAAGACCTTGCCAATCACTCAACTTAAATTGCTTATTTCGATTGCCATAACTGGGAAGCCCGATATGAGCTGGCACGAATTCCTTGACAAAATACTCTGCTCGTTTTCGAGAGAAAAATAATTTAAGACCATCCACATACCCAAATTGTAAGCCAGTTTACTTCAATTTAAAGCAATTATAGGATTCCATGTCAACGTACTGAAAAAGTAAGATTGCTTAAGAGCATATGTCATTGATTAGCAGCAATGAATAATTGATATATTATTGATAACACTGATAAACAGCATTCTGATAATCATTGATTAATTGTTACATTGATTAACATCATTAATGATTACATGGATTAAGAGCATTCTGCAAAACATACACATTGAGTGACAGCATACAGCAGTGTAACATAATTGGATAAAAGCGTCGATTAATAATAATTAGTTGATGTACTTGCTTACATTGATTAGTATAATTGATGATTACTAATTCATTTTGATTGGAAACATGCAACAGTGCTGACTAACAATGATTACTAACCTTGATACAGAGAATTACATGTAGCCAAGGTCAAAACAACCGTTAGTAACTAAAGTAATTATATAGCAGGAATATGTTTCCACATTTAGTACATGAGCAAGGAATGTTTTTTTGACTATCCCACAGACAGACGTAACAGATCAATCAACAGCCAGACAAACCAACGCAGAGACGAAGACGGACAAACAGAGACGTTGGCAAAAGGAAATGCAAGAAGTCAACCCGATCAACAATCCGTAACAGTGGTAAGTAAATCAACCGATCAATAAATGAATCAATGGATAAGTCAAAAAGATGTGTGTCAAATCAATGTGTGTCAAATAACATCAAGTTTCTGGTAAGCCTATGAACGTCTGACGTCACACTTCGAGGCTCGTGAATAACGCAAGAGACCAGGGCCCAATTTCATGGCTCTGCTTACCGCCGAATTCTGCGCTTGCGGTGACCATTCTCCGCTTACTGTTCAAGCGCCGAATTTCTGCGCTAGCTGTGTAAGCGTAGAATGCCTAGTAACGTGGAGTACGCACGCGCACAAGCCGAAATTCCCCGCTAACCCGTGAAATACGCTTGACGTAAGCGCGGAATTCCCTGCTTCCGCAAACGCCGATTCTTTGCTTACGGTAAGCAGAGCCATGAAATTGGGCCCAGCTTTTCCGGATGTTGCCAGATGTACCTTTGACCTTGCGCTCATTGCACGCGTAGATTCACATTGATGTAAAAACATTATACACACGCTGCATGCAGACGATGCTTACGTCACTGCACGTTTATCCAATGAAATCATTATATCCAATGAAATCATTGGGCCTGTAGACCAGTGCCTGTCTTTACCCTTGCGGTAAGATCAGTCTAGTGTCTGATTTGCTGAGACCGCAGTTAAACTCGATGAGTTGTGGTGGTTCTGAGATGCGGAATCTGGAACAGCTTATTCCGTATTATTGAGCTAAGCCTACCTGCTAGCTAAACCTCTCCAGAAGTACTTAAGGCAGCATACAGCAATGTTAGAGAGTCCAGCAGTCTCCTGAAGACGATCAGAGTATACTGATCGAAACGCCGAGTTGTTTAACCACCGGTTCTTCTCAGAATCACCACAGCTTCGTATCTGCAAACCTCACTTGAGTGTACTCCCACAGTGCAAAGTTTCAAATTCTACTTAACAAGTTTCTGTTTCGATGTTTAGTGTTTAACTACTGTACGTTCAAGTACAACTTTATGATTATTCCAAAGCTGTACTATAGATAAACATTTAATAATTGCTGTATATCGCCATCTTTTTACATGATTGTGATGTCACACCCTCCATTACACCCCCACTTCATGACCATGGTATTGTGGCCGCACTGGCCGACTCGGATGAGCCACCATCATGACGTCATGAGCTGCTCAAACGACTGGGAGACCACCTGGGGCAAAATGCACCAATAGGGTGTGTCGAGTACGGTAGCTTCCTTGCCGAGTCGGCCCGGGTCATTCCATGACGTTTGGGTAGCACATGCGTGACTTAAACCGCATAGCGTTGGGGAAGATACAGTGATGTATAGCAGCGCAATGGAATTGACAGTACTTTTTGACCGCATGAGGGCTCTATCATCGGCAGCATTTCCTTGCATCACAATTACAGTTTTACCTTCGTCAGACTGCTTGTATGTTATTTTCCTGCATCAGTGTATATACTTGTTTCGCATGGCGTAAATTCGGTTCACACACGCCCTCATGTGGTCAAAACGTACTGCGAATCGATTGGTCTATAACAGTTCAGACAAAGTTTATAAAAAACACACAAATATGGAGCTTTAAATAGTCACATTAGGGCAACTTTCATTCAAAGTAATCATTGATTGCGTTAAGCCGAAATGGATCAATATTCTGACTGCACAGAATTCTGTGTTTCTGTAACGGCGTTCGCTGGCTCCCCGGTGCCAAAGACGGAGAGACAGGTGGGGCCGAGCGAAGTGATACCAGTTAGTTTAGGGGCACTTTACAACATTGTTCAATATTGAGCCCCTGGGGTTGTTGGTTTTCAACCTGGGGCATTTCGGGTACACTGGCCCTCAAACAATTGCCCTATTTTGCCCAGAAGCGTACGGCCATTTTTCCCAAGATGAAGCCTGGCCAGTTTACTCGTTCAGAGGTATGTTTTTTTTTATTTCAATAAGTTCTTGAGTAAATTTTAGTGTGGTGCACCCGACGTGGGTTGTAGCGATTCGTCTTGAGATATCACCCTCTATCGGCTATGGTTCGTGGATGATAAGGGGTGATAATCTTCGCTCGTCCCCAGCGCCTTGCCTTAAAACCAAAGGCGCTGGGATGGGCAAACGTATCGTTAACGTTAATGCTCAGTCCCATCTCAGTCCCATCATGCATCACACTCACACTGCAAGCACTGCACGCATGACGTACTTCCTGAACAAGAATCTGTGCAAGCTGATTAGCCCATCCCAGCGGTCCTGGATAGGCCGCTGGGGCCGAGCGAAGTGATAATCTGGCGTCGGATCCTGGAATTTAAACAACAAGAGGGCGCTGTTTTGACGGTGTGGTCAGAGTTGTGTATTGCTGTGTATTGAGTCCGTTTGGTCCAGAGGCGCATGGGACCGAGTGAATGTAATGGGCAAAGATCGTACAGCGCCAAGATAGACACTGATCTATTGATGCATCAATAGAGAATACGATCTTCGGTATTGAGGGAGTTGTGACATAAAGGGACCCATTTTCTTTGGTTGCTGGGCGCCATTTTCAGACCAAGTGTAGCACAACTATATAGAGTTCTATTGCATAACTATTGCATAACTCTATGAACAGGTCAAGTTGTCAAGAAAACATGGAGTTTAACTTTAAATTCGATTATATACCCCTTTATTACAGTTAGGCCGAGTCCAAATTGGCAGCGACAGCTACGGCTACGACTGTTCCTAAGGGTGTTGCTAAGGATGTCCTGTACTTCAACGCATGATGACACGGCGATCCAGCCGTAGCCGTAGCTGTAGCTGATGTACGTAGACACTACTCCCGCTTGTTGGAGTTCAAAGTCCATGAAATTATTTGGTTAGAATTAATGGTCTGGTTTAAATATTACTACATGCCTCATGTCAAGCAGTTCGGGTGACTCAATTCAGGCTAACAAATAAGGTTCACTTCGAAAGAAGATTACAATCAATACCCTATTTACAAACAAAGTGGTAAATTTGTTTTGTTTTGTTTTGTACAACACAGTAATCAGTGATTCAGTTCGATGATGATCAGGGAAGGGGGCGGTGCTTATAAAAAAATAAAATAAAAACGTAGCTTGCACTTCAAAAATGAAATTACACATACACATTTTAGTCGTAAACAAGAATGTTTTTTTCTCTGTTCAATATTTATTCTTTAATGCGAAAATCTACTTTTATTAAATATTTATTTCACAATTGAAAACCTCTGATAAATCCTTAGATTGGGCATTGTGATAGAAGCAAACCACAATATTATTCATTTTTGTTATCATTTTCTAATTTACAGCAGTGAATGTTTAATAATTATAAGAATCAGAATTCAAAATGCTCCCAATGGATAACCTCCCCTCACAGTAAGAGGAGCTCTTAGATCAAATTCAGTTCTGTGACGCATTCATTTTCTCATGAACTCGAGGAAAAAAATTATCACAAGTCTCCACCCCCATGCTCAAATGGTGTGTGCCATTTTATTTGATGCCCTTTCGAAGCGAAATTCCAAATATGACGTCATTGGTGTCAACAAGACAGGGGGTCTGTAGATTTCACACAGGAAATATTGTCGTTGGTCAAAAGTTCAAATTCAACGCCATTTTGATTGAATTTCATGAAAATGTATGTAATAATAATGAACAAAAAAAAAATCCCCGTGCACAACTGCAAAGACCCATATATTTGAAGTATTTGTTTTTATTTATTTATAATTATATCAATTCTGGTTGCGCAGCCAAGGGTTCTCAGAAAAGCGAACTTAATCACTATACCTAGCCAAATATCCCAGTGGAGAGAAGATTAGTAAAGAAGCTGAAGTTTCAGATGTGTGAGGAAAACCCCAGAGAAATTATTCCAGGGAAAACCACGCATTGAGGTAGGGACAGAAAACCCAATACACACATAGTGCACCCGCCGGGGTCGAGGTGGAAGGCGATATGACGTCATTGGATGGTTTTTGATCTAACACACTTTGGCACTGGAAGGGTATTTAAAGGCCCTGTAACACTATTGGTAAGATCGAAAACACAAACGTTCACAGATTACACATAACTTACACGATTTAAAGTAAGTAATGGTAGAAAGGGTTCCTTAAAATATTTCTGCCTAAAATGCTATCGTTTCTGAGAAATGAGTAAAACAATAGTTTTTATCACGCGCGATAATAAACTCGATGTTTGAAAAACAGAAAACACATAAAGGTCCCTTTTCACTATTTTCTCGTGACCTCGATGACCAATTGAGCTCAAATTTTCACAGGTTTGTTATTTCATGTATGTGGTTGATTACACAAAACATGAACACTGTCTGTGATTATTTTGTCAGCTCTACCAATCCTGTATAATACCTTTAACAGACAATGGCATCGTACACTATTTTAACCTGAGATTAGAGACTGGTAGTAGTTTTGTCCACTTTCATGGGGACTTTAACTATTGGAAAATGAGTGCATCACAAAACTGAATTTGACCTTAGATTTCCTCTTTAATAAGTGGATTATTTCGGAATATCAGGACCTCTTTTCACAAAGCAAGAATAAATAAAAACTGCTTAGTACACACCATCTTGCTTATCAGAAACTGATGAGCCAAAATACCATGTAGTGCACATAGAGCTGTGTGCCGAGAGTTGCAACAACTTGCGATTACTAAGCCATTTTCGGTCCAAAAACGCATATGTGTGTACACGGGGTGCCAGACTAGACTGCACTTTGGACTGTGCTGCATTTGACCCCGAAAATGGCGCCCAGAAACCACGTGACAAAAGAAAAGTGTTCCCTCCATGTCGCAGCTCTCTCAACACACAGCTCTGGGAATGTACATTGTGCACCTCCACCTTCGTGTTTCACAGATGGATTTGTCAGCACGTGCTATAAGAAATTTCGTCATAAAAAATCTTGCTGACAAAAAATTTTGTGAAGAATCAGGGACAAAATAGACGACTTGAAAGTTTTTTTTAGCAAGCCTCTGCAGACAGCAGAGACTACTATTGTGACCTCAGTACTATGGCAACATATTCAAGGGGTCATGGGTCAATCTTTGTAAGCACATGAAGTAGTTTTTGCTAAGCACCGACAGGTCTTGCTTAGCAGTTTACCTGCTTAAATACTACAGCACTGTTTTGTAAGTTTTCCCCGCTAACTTTGCAGGGCATATCAATCTGCTGGTACTTTATGCATATTTATAATTGTTAGCTCTATTGATCGGTATTTGACAGTGTCCGGACATTGTTCTTGGCCACTGGTAGTTTTCTTTAATTTATATATACAACCAATTAATTACATGAATACTATTGATTAGGTATGTTTGTTTTTCTGTGTGTACTTTTCACCACTGTCATATCGTCTTTTGATAAAGAATTCACTTTGGCAAAAATTTACAACAAATCTCTTTTTAGTTGTACAAACACGGAACAATAATAAAACTTGGGGACTACGACAATAACAAAACAACTCATTGCGAGTTCTAAAACAGTAGTTAAAGTAAAGTGAGAGAAAAAAAAATTGCCGTTACATAAGTTTAAACGAACTAAGTTAAAACGCTGTCAGTTATGTTTAGTCTAGTTAAACCGCCCACCCCTTTTCTATGTGCCGCCCTCTTGTGTTCAATTAGCGCTGTATCGTACTACGTCAGCTTCGATTTGGCTATAGCCATCGATTTTATAAGACTAACAAGCAAAGATTGTTAACAACATGTAATGCATTATACTGGTAAGTTGGGGGCGGGGGCGTTGGTGACATTGTTTGCATCACAGTGACGTCACTGAAATCTGATTTGATGAGGGCGGCATAGTTTGACTCTTCCAGCCTCGTTTTGGCATGTTTTGATTCCAAACAAGACTCAGTTTTTTTAAGTTTCCCCTAAAAATTATTCTGAAAATGCAGTGGAGACTCCCCGAAGGGCGATTTGCTAGCAAACATTTTAAATAATGATGTCTTAAAGAAATATTACGACTGATTTCAAACTATGTACATAAATACGGGAACGTATTTGAGAAAAAGAAAAAAGAGTCCGAAGGAAATGTGATGTTCAGCCGGCTAGTAGGTGTAGGGTTTAACTTAAAACGTATCCTCCGTTCAGTCTGTCTGTCTTTAAGGTCACTTTGAATTAAATTATCGCCAGTCCTTCAAAGATAAAAAAAAGAAACAGAAAAGGATTGATTCGTTAATTTGGGAAACATAAAAGTGTAAGTCTATTATTTGTGAAAGCGAAATCTGGATTTTAAGCCCTTCCTCCCGTACTTTCCGACAAATTTAACCCTCCTATAACTGTCAGTGACTCTTGGCAACATTTTCCAGTGAGCTGACCAACCATTTGAAACCATTCGACTGCCAAGGTTGTGTACGGTGGCACAGCTGTGCACAGAACTAACTGTGTGCTGTGTACATGCATTCCCTCATGGTATCATATTGCAGGCTGGCATAGTTTATCTATCATTCAAAACCACAGTGAATGGTATTGAATGGTCAGACAGCAAGAGGGTTAACAGCCCTCCTCAGTTTGCTTTGTTCAGCATGACCAGTCACTATTATTAGTATTATTTTATTTTCATATATTTCTGGTAATGGAACCAAGGATGCCTCATGGGTCAAATTAATCACTGCAAGTCTGAGGAAACCTGTAAACAAGGGTGCTTGCTATGTGAACAAGAAACACACAGATTAAACCCCTACTCTTCCACGACAAGTGTCCCGGGTTCTTTTAAGTGCACTACCAATCCTAGTACACATGATCTATGGCTTGATGTCCCATTGCTCCAGGACACAAATGTCGAGACCAGGACTCGAACTCACACACTCTGCTGATCAGAAACACCAGAGAGGTCTTAATAATTTGCCCAGTCACGTCATGCCCTCTTTTGTCATGCCATTGGGCCCGGGTGTGACCCCTGGCTACACGGCAGTTACAGGTTGAATGGCTTCTGACTGGTACCCCCGAACAAAGATACTGACAAAATGTGGAGACTGTCAGCGTTAGGGCTAGATTGCTCAGTTGGTTTGAGCGCTGGAACGTTAACCTGGAGGTCACAGGTTCAAGTCCCGCTCCAGTACAATTTTCTTTGTTCAACCCAAAATGATTTTTAAGTCGAGATCAAGGTGTTTTTTTTTTATTTCTGGGAAGATGAAAACAACCTGTTGTACTCACGGCGCGTTGTACGGGCGCGAACTGGGTCCTCCTAGGTGCAGCTGGTCGGTGATGGGGCCCTCGAGCTTGATGGGGTGGGTTGACCTGACCGCTTCCAACAGTAAATGTCCGCTTTCTCGATCCTGTGTTTTCATAAATCAACAAGTAGTCAATGGGAAGTAGTCGCGGGTGTTTCACAATACAGGTTTGTTGTACAAAAATAACTTAAGTGTAACGTAAGTTTTTGGTAATATATTATAAAGCACATCGTGTATTATTAATCAAGAATTTGTCAGGAAGCGTTAACTGACAAAAATCGGCAAACCAAATTATTTTTTCGAAAATGGCTGATTGTTGAAATGCGTAGTACACGTATCCGATAGATCATTATTGCAAGACAATCAAGTATCCTGTACAAGGCTGTGTTCCCTTGTTTAACTTAAACGCTATGACAGGTTAATTTGGTAAACTGGGCGTATGACTTTTTTTTATATAATACAAAATTAGGCTTGCTAATACTGATATAGCGCCCTCAGTTGGTCATAGCGATTAGGCTTTTTTTTTCTTTTCGAAACTTGCTTATGCACTCAAATGTACTAACCACAATTCACTGCGTGCATAAAATCTTTTTCATTTCTGCAAGCTTCGGTTCCTGCATAGAAAAGAAAAACAGAATACAAAAACATTGGAAGAATTAACAATAGATAAATAGATTTCTTCCAAAAACAATTACGCCTATTGACTCCTTGCGCTGACGCTCACATGCTGTCACTCTCTGCCCATGGTCCGCCATTGTTGAGATATGTACAAATGTGGAAAGCGCAGAGAAAGTGACTCAAATAATGGCACAACCAAGATTTATTGCGATGATGACGTCAGCTGAATGGCGTCCATATGATTAGTATTCAAAGTTAATATTCATAATTTATACTGTTTTTTGTTCTTATCACCCCCCAAAAAAATACAACCAGTATAGTTTAATTGTTCTATTACCACCCATGGTGTTGTTGTACTTGACGGACGAATCCGTAGTCACCTTATGAAGTGATTCGTGACTCCGCGTGGCTGATTGAAGAGAATACTTGTGTCATTTCAAAAACTTTACCTCCTTGCTTCAACTTTTACCTCCCTGCTTCAACGTTTGCCTCCCTGCCTCAACTTTGACCTCCTTGCCTCAACTTTGACCTCCCTGCCTCAACTTTGACCTCCACGTTTACCCCCAGCTTCAACTTTAACCCCCATTGTCTCAACGTTTACCTCCCAGCTTCAACGTTTACTTCCTTTGCTTCAGCGTTTGCCTCGCCAACTTAAACTTTTACCTCTCTGCTTCATCTGTTTACCTCCCTGCTTCAACGTTTACTTCTTTGCTTCATCGTTTGCCTCGCCAACTTAAACGTTTACCTCCCTGCTTCAACTTTTGTTTTCCCCCAGGCTACAGTCATGTTGATGGACTAAACAATCTTGAAGAAGCATTCTGTTGCATAGCAACATAGTTCGGGTTGTTCTGTAAATCATTTAACTGTTTTCTTCTTTCTGTGTTCATCGTTCGTTTGAACTATAACAGCTTGACCTGGTCAGTGGAAATGTCTACCCACTATAAACAATGTCATCGCTTCCGTTTCTCTTCTTTTTTTTCGTGATTAGATGCGAAGAAACTGTTTGGTAATTTGAAGTAGGTCAAATTTTCCCCATTGATGAATGCCAAACCATCCGTTGTGGGAGAAAACAAAATTCCCACGGGCTACGGTTTGTCTAAACAGTAGAAATATGGGATCGATCCCGGTCACATCGGCAATGATGATTAAAAAAAGTTGCTGCTGGACGACTACGCCCCCGTTGTTGAGCAGAGAACACAAAAAAAAAAATTCAATCAGTCATTCACTCCAAGGAATGAAGCTTCAAACCAAACACCCCTCAACCAATCAAATCCTCAATTCGATGTAGACAAGAAATTCTCGAACCTCCTTAACAATTATCTCCTGGGGGACAGCCAAAGATGTATTTAGTCAATGGATGTTTTTGTTGTTGTTGTTGTTGTTGTTGTTGTTGTTGTTGGATCGGAAAGCGGCATAGAAATATAGCAATTGACCCAGATAATGGAAACAAGGAAGATGACACACACACACGAAATGTATTGTATATTTATTCAGATATTCAAAGTGGGTTGTTTTGACATGCACTAACCTTCTCAACGAGTACTCTTTGCTATTTCAAGTATGCACACATTGATATACTAGCAATACAGTCCATGTTTAACTATGTGTCCTTGCGTGAAGAAGACATTGTAAGGTATCACATCTCACAGAGACGGAGCATCAAGTCAACCGACATGCGGAAGTTTTCGTGTTGTTTAATTGTGTTATTTAGTTAGTTATATTTTCTGCTTGTGAAAAGGGGTTTCTTGTGGTGAAGACCCACGACAGTTCGTTTTTACTCATAGTGACAAGCAAGTTTCCATTAAACTTGAACCCTATATACTGTGGTTAAGAGCTGTACACGGGGAGGTCTTGGCGACACCATTGGGCAGGACCCTCGTCTTGATTACAACATGGAATTGTAGAAGCCTTCCTCAGATACGATGTAATGTTATTAGATAAAGTACAGGAAAAGGGTAAAGAGAAGTGGCAGTAGGGTACAGGCAAGAATGCCAAACTGCATTAGCCTAGATTCCTTGACCATGGCCCTTTCAGTGGGTCTGATTTAGCAACAGTAAAGGATATGCAAAGGGGTGCAAATTTTGCATTTTGATGCTACACAACGTGGAGACTAACCCTATCAGGACTGGGGGCGGGGGGGGGGTAGGGGGTAGGGACTTTGTGCACCCACGGTATTTTTGCCCGTATCTTTTTAACGGGGTTCAACATGGCTGCCATAACCGGCGGCCATCTTGGATTTTGTGTTTTTAGCCTGTATTTAGACGTTCAAACTTTATCAGGTTTTTTCCTCTTCTGTGGAATATTTTTAGCATGATGATTTCCAACTTTTCAGGCCAATACATAGCATCGTCAAACAGGCATCATAAATGCACCCTGAGCACCAAAGGCTGGCAGCAATATCAATTTTTAAGAGGAGGAACTTTTAAACATTTACAAATTTTCCCCCAGTGAGATAAACACACCATATTAGCGCCCCCAACGGTGACCGCAGTAAAGAAATGTCAATGTTACGGTTACTATACGAAATATTTGATTTTTGACAAAAAAAATGTGCTAGAAACTACAACATTTCTTTGCTTTGGTCATTTTGTAGGTCTTGATGAATTGAAAATCTTTGGCAAGTTTCATTATATTGGTCAAGAATTTTGGGAAATTTTGAGGGGGTTCTATGTGACCCCCCCCCCCTTTCTCATCAGTAAAAAAAGAAAAAAAAAATAATAATAATACTAATTCTTAATAGAAAGCCCGGCCCTGATGGGGTTAGGCTTTGTGTATGGTGTAAAATGTCAGTGGTAAAATAATTACACTGTGTTTTCAATCTCAAGTTTTCAATCTACGGTTGGTTTGGTTTGCTTTCAGTATGGTGTGACCTTATGACTTACGAGCTTGAAAGGTCAAAACTTCCTGCACTGGGCAGACTTTCTGTATGACGTGACATATGACGTCAGCGCTCTTGAACGGCAAAACCTCCTGCCCCAGGCAGACTATGTTATACACAGTAGACCTTACGGCCAGAGACCTTTACTGTTTGGGTACGTCGAAGCTATAATATTGATAACAAGTTATTTATTTTCATATTTTCGACACTTCCCTTTCAAATCTGAATCTTGGGATGAAGGAATTTCACCAACTCTGAATAAAAAAACACACACATATTTTGTTGTTCCTCCTGTGGGAAATTAATCCGTTATACGCCAAGGGTCACGAACAGTGTGAAAAACTGAATCATACGAAAGCATTTCTTCCCGTTGTCGATAGGGCGACGGAGTTTTTCAATCGATCCTTTTAGACTGATGAGAGACTCAAGATTATTTTTATCAAAATATGCTTTTTTTGTTGTTGGGGTGTACACCTCCGTTAAAGTTATGGTGGGAAAAGGCAGAAGCACAAATCAAGTAGGTGCCACTAAACTGTAATCACAAACGCACAACGCTGTGATGGTTTACCCTGCTTATTTGTGTACACAGAACTTGACATTGGCTACAACACAATCGTCTCTATTATGTACATTGGGGGATTCAACAACGTAATTACATTGTGTGGCCCAGCTTGGTTTGAGACAACCCAAGTTCATCTTTCTTGGGTATTGTGTCATCCAGTGCTAATAAGTGCCGGACATCTCAAACAGGTTGATGTAGTTAAAACTTCACGTCCAATATTGGAACTTATCACAACTTGTGGTAGCTCCAAACCACACAGTTGAGAATCAAATGTTTGTATAAATCTATAGAAAATAATTGTCATCTCGTGGATACTTTATGAAGGCCATGTCACACTGGGCTTTGATTTTCAGGCAAACAAGGTCACTGTATGCGAAAGGAACACCTTGGCTGCACAAGGGACAAGCTTCTAGCTGTGATTTACAATCCCTAAGAAAATGAGAAACACTGAAATGTGAACGAATGTCCTTCTTAGAGATTGCCTAGAGCTGATTGCCTGTAAATTGCCTCGTGTGACATGCGCTCAGAAATTTATGGAATTATCAAATTAAGTATTTTTTATTAACATAGTTCAGAATAGACTCATATTGATGCTAGTTCGTGCTAGTTATGGGGTGACACTTTTGACGCTGTGTCGTGGTTGCGTTTGATACGCTCTGATTGAGAGGTCGCACTAAGCGTGTCTTGTATTGACTGTGAACCAGTTTTTAAACATAATCCAATCAGACATGACACATGGATTCTTGTGAATTTGCTACATAATGAACGAGCTAGTGGAGATGTTGGTGTACAAATGAGGAGCAAACAGGCTTTTCCACGCCTCGTTATTCTCACTGCCTCAAGATCTAGTGATTGGGGCATGCAGCGAGTTATCACCCAACCTCGTCCCCAGGGTGTGTAGAGCAGTACGAGGTTGAACGCTCTCTCACCCTGGTATTGGATCATTTGCATATCCAAAATTTTTGGATACGTATGTAAATTAGAATAGTCTGGCTGCTTTTCGAAATTCACACCTTCGTCATGGTCTCGTGGTCCGGTACCATATTTAATAGCCTGTTTTGACAAAGGTTAACATTTGGTTTTGTCCAATCAGGGTCCAAGTAAGGAGTTTCCCTCCCAGGCTTTACTATTGTAAACATGGTTGGAAATAAAGTAAACCAAGGGGACGAGGTTGGTTATCACCCGTCACAGCAATTGGTGATTGATATAAAGTGTACACCCCCCCCCCCTCTGTTGTGTCTTCATTATGTGCTTGGAATCTCAGGAATTCTTTAGACGATTTTCAGGGGGGGGGACTTCTGTTCAAGAGGAAAATTGTGTGTTAGCCCATCCAGTACACTGGACTCAAAGGGTCAGTCCAGTCCGAGTTGGTCCTGTGGTACCAATGTGAACATCAACTTTAACACTGAGAGAGTTTATGTACAACGAAAGAAAGATAGAGTGCTCCCCTTGTAGAACCCTTTGACAACAAACTCAAGTGTCCACAAAAAACTCAAGTGAAAAAAATACGACGAGTGAAAAGACTTACGACATGCATGGTAATCCGACGCTAGAACTTCACATAAGCCAGCTCTTTTTGTTTCTCGTCCGAACATTCGTTTAAATATGATGCCGTTCTCTTCATTTGTTCCTCCCCCGTCACCTGCAAAAATCAGAAAATAATTTTAAACAAAATATTGGCCAAAATATGGCAGCATTTATAAATCCAGTTCTAGATGAATACGGGAAAATCTGCACGGGCAAATCTTGCTTAGAGAAACAGGTTACCAGCCAAAATACCATGGCTGTTACGTTATTGCGACTGGTATCCTGCGAAATTTTTGCAAAGCGAATAGATTTCTGCTTAGCAGGTTTGTGAACTTGGGTCCAAATCCTCAAACCTCGTTCACCGCACACGTGAGTATTAAAAAGCACATTGAAGCTTCTCAAATGACGCACCTTGTGCTCGTCATAAGTCCAAACACACGCATTCAACCTTAAGGATCGGGTTTGAAGGGCCCTGCTATTGTTCTGCTATTGCCTGTTTTCCCTTTTCTAGAAAATTCCTCCTTTGGGTCCAAGTTGAACAAAGAAAAGCTTTGTGGGGTCCATTGTTCCATTGTGTAAAAGAGATTCCACAAGGGCCCTTTCGTAAGCCTACGCATTCCAACTGGGAACCACCCAACTGGGAACCTTCATCCAACTGGGAACCTTCACCCAGCTGGGAACCTTCACCCAACTGGGCACTCTATTGCCCTCTTCAGTAATATGGGTTCCCGGTTTGAATGTATACCTACACTCACGAACATTTTAATTTCTTTCCCTTCACATTTTGAGATTTACATCTCGGCTATGATTTGTCAATGCATCATTGGTTGGAGCATTTGGGTATCTTGTGTAATACGTAGTGAACCGACGAACCTGCTGTCGTTTCAAGGCTTGTTTTCCAGTCTTCAATGATTTATTTCCATTAGAAAACGTCAACTTCTCCAGATAGACCTACTTCCACAAGACATTTCCCGGCTAAATACAATTACCTCTCTTTAACATATTTTTATTGCAAATTTCAACGTGACCCCGAATTACGATATAAGAATCTGCAACTTCCGGCCCCGAATGACTTTGCACTTTGATGGGAAATAAACTTCGCATAAAATAACCAGAAGTCACATGTCGATCTTAAACGCCGCAGATGACGAGTTGTTGTTTGGGAGAGCAATTCATTTTTTCCGGGCACCTGCTTCTTAAGGCTTCGGTCCTACAAGCTTTCGTTTCTCGTCTAGATTGATATTTTTATAATTTTTATTGATATGTTTTAGTTTTCCTTTTCGCCCAAATCCCATAGAATTTGTACACTATTTTGTTTTGTATCGTAGCTGAACTTAACCTAGTTTATACTTGACAACATGACCATTGCGTCAGATACCCTTTTTATCTTGATTTTCTTATTTTGTGGCGAGCTGATTTTCAGGACGACTTGGACGAGTTGGAAATTTATATCGCATAATAATATGGCCCTAGTCGTGGCCGAGCGGTCAAGCGCACTGGACCCAAGCGCTGGTGTTTCTGATAGACATGAGTGTTCGAGTCCTGGTCTTGGCACTTGTGTCCTTAAAGGCCCTGTACACTAATTGGTAAGATCGAAAAACACAATGTTCACAGATTCACACATAACTTACATGATTTAAAGTAAGTAATGGTAAAAAGGGTTCCTTAAAATATTTCTGCCTAAAATGCTGTCGTTTCTGAGAAACGAGTAAAACAATAGTAATTATCGCGCGCGATAATTTAAAAAAACAGAAAACACATAAGATCTCTTTTCACTATTTTCTCGTGACCTCGATGACCAATTGAGCTCAAACTTTCACAGGTTTGTTTGTTCATGCATATGTTGAATCACACAAAATGTGGACACTGATTTTGAGCTGTTACCAAAAGTGTACAATACCTTTAAGCAAGACACTTAACCATTATTGCTGCGTCCTTCGGATGGGACGTAAAGTCGTAGGTCCCGTGTGTTGTGTAATGCACATAAAAGAACCCAGTGCACTTATCGCGTACAGAGAAGGGGTTTGCCCCGGTGTTTCTGGCAGTGGCTGCTGAATGCACCGCAGCACCTTGTAAACCATTAGAAGGTGTTACATAAATGGGTCTCCTGATTCAAAACATAGCTCTGCTTATCCTGTTGAGAACAAAAATAATGAGCGCTGTGATACGCCCCTATGAACTCACGTAATTTCCAATCCAGCCGAAAGGCCCAAGCTCATAATGTTACATCGCCCTCTATCGACGTGTGTAAAAATCTACATCAACAGGTAGACTCTTTCCGAGGACATTACATTATACCATCTTGTGGTATACAAAAAACTTAGTACGGAAAACATGTTTGTCCTTGTGACGTCACCATGTCTCATATTACGTTAATTCAAAGTTAATTTTGTATAAATTCACAACTCCCGATTAACGACATGTCATAGAGTCAAAATCTTTGTGCATTTGTTTTGTAGCTTACAGCACATGTGACGTATTTAGAAATGTGACCCCGTTTGACCCTCCCTTCCTCTCTAAATAGGAAGCTATAAACATTCAGAGAATAATAATATCTCCTGAACCACATGCCGTATAGCGTCCTAATCGCTGTGCCGTCTTAGCTGTAGACGCATTTGGCATTTTATTCGAACTCCGTTCTGGCCTTTCCTTCCGGTCCAAACAGTTCGAAGAGTTGTTTTAGGGTGTACGATATTAGATAGCACACGTGTTTTTTTTATACCTGGCTTGTAAACAACTCACTTAGTAAATAATTGCTGAAAATGCGAAACAAGCTCTCTTTGCCCAGAAAATGCTTTGAAGCATGTGCTGACAACGTACAACAAGTACATTTAAAAAAAACTGCACGCCTTATTGATGGGTTTTCGATCAAACTCAAGAATATAAACTCAATCCTGCCATTCGGCTTTATGAAGGCTTCAATTTGGAAGGCTGGTGTGTATTATTGACTGATGGTTATGGCTTATATACGAGTCCACTTTTTGAGAAAATAAAGTCTTCGGATTAATTTCGATGCACCTGCTGGATCAAAACTTCTGCAGTTTAAGCACTCGGTGACCACGTCTCTCAACTTGATTTCAGAATTTAAAAAACGTCTCTAAGGAACCCCAATGGAAATAAGTCTAAGTTATTGGCTTTTTGGGGGCTCTCCTTGGATAATTTTGTGCTGTATTTCTTACTTGTGTTCTGTTTTGGTTAATATTATTTCATTGTCTCTTCTCCTGTTGTTGTGTACATGTATGTTTTGTTGGCATGTTCTTGCTGTATTTTTATCCGAATAAATTCAATCAATCAATCAATCAACACTACTGACCACATTTCCCCGATACTTGATGCGTACGAGTACGCCCCCCTCCCCCTCCCCTCCCCCTCCCCGCATTTTGCATTGCGTATACGCACACTAATGCAATATATATAGCAGCACCTTAATAATAAAATAAGGGGAGAATGTGAATGCTGATTTTTATTTAGCCCTAGGGTGGGGTTCGGTCCATGCTGATTCCTATTTAGCCCAAGGGGGTGGGTTTCAATGCTCTGCCCCTTGCAGCCACTGTTTGATTACATTGATTTTAATGGGAGATTACGTTACGGTTTTCCATCGCGGCCGCAAAAAGTTTCTGCGCTCCACACCACCAGACCGGCTCCGGTATAATGCATGACATACATCTGATTTGTGTGTTCCTCAGGTTGTTTTCTCTTTATCTGGGGGTGGCAATGGAAAGAGGGGGGGGGGGGGGCGGTGGCAATGGAAAGAGAACTTAACAGATTGGTGTTTGTGATACTCCGTCTCACCAGCCCTTCCCTATATCCCTTTAGCCTGTGTCTGCCCACTGGGATACCACAATCGACTCTCGGGTGGTTGTATGCCTATTACGCGTAACGCAACGGCGTGACAAAAGGATTAAGTGCTTCTCTTACAATTTCGAGGAAATTTGATGCCCCACAAGGGGCTACTGGTAATAGCCACTGAAATGAAGATACTGAGAAAATTGTCTCATTACTCTGGAGCTCATGTGTTGATAAATGTCACTGTTTGCACACACACAAAAGAAGAGACGGAAGGACAGGGTGAACTCGGTCAGACCTGGGGGCAGTGCATGGTGTCGATGGTTAGAGGGAGTAATAATGTGCTATTGCCAAAAGTGCACTTTTCTCATAACGTTTTGTTTATACTAAGAAGGAATTTTGGTTCTGAGAAGATCCGTAGAATGACAAGTCTCGAAGTGTAGATCAATGGGGCCGTGCTTGTCTTCAACCCTGCGGGTCGCTAGCCCTGCTAAAGCTGCCACCCCCCCCCCCACAAAAAAAAGTCACAATTTGGTTCATAACTAATTAATTTTGTGATCAAATATTTCAATTTTGTGTATGGTCTGTCCTCATTTCAACGCAAACAAAGAAAATTCACCTGTACCGTGATATTGACATAACACACGAGGCAGGGCAAGAATCCAAGTAATATTGGAATTGAATGCTCTTCCAAATATCTTAGTTACCTCTCCTTTAAAGGAACATTACATATTTGGTAAGAAAAAACTTGTAAAATATAATACCTTTGATCACAGATTTACATAAAACTTACACGGTCTAATGATGATGACAGTAGAAAACATCCCTTGAAATATTTCTGAAATGCCATATTTGATGAGAAATAAATAAACTAATTTTCGGTGTTTATCGCTCAGTGAGCGTTTTATTCATTTGTTGAATCTATATGATTTCGTGCAAATGTGTAATCGGTTTTTCACTATTTTCTCGTGACCCAGATGGCCGATCGATCTCAAACTTCTACAGGTTTGTCAGTTTATGTATATGGTGGATTACATAAAGTGCTTACACTGCCAGCAACTGTTTTGTTAGCAACAACCAATTCTGTAATGTTCCTTTTTAAAAAAGGGTACTGAGGAGGCAATCACAGTTTCGTTTCGCGTCGACACATGTTGCTAATGCCGAAGAACGCCATCTTCGAAGCCAATCCCTTCGCCAACAATATGCAAATGATGACCGACTGAAACAATAGCCGCGAGGTACATTTTAGGGATTTACAGATCACAGATTAAGGCCGTAAACCCAATAAATGTGTGGAACTGTAAATTTGCCCTCGGCTGGAGTGCGGAGATAGATCATCGTGATTTTATAAATATTTTGTATCTGTGTATTTGATCTTGCAAAATATTCATATATTTAAATTTTGAATCAAGTTGTTGGCCATGATTCCATAGGTAGTCATGTTCTATTGCGTTTATGACAACCATGGTTGCAGCTGAAATTATACAATCTACTAGTTCTTCTCATTGCTAAAACACGGACAAAACGTCGTAGGTTTGGTCATCGTTTAGGCTTGCTTAGCACAGAAAAAAAAACACTTAGCAGAAATAGGTTACCGACAAAACAAATGCCGTATTATTCGCATCGAAGCGACTGGTGCACCGAGTTGTTGTTGTTGGGTTTTTTTCGCGCTATGTCGTTTTCTGCTGAAATTCGGCCAAGGAAGGAAACATTAAATTTTAATAATTGTTTGATGGATGTTATGACGTCACTTATTCCAACTGTTCTGACTTCTGCCCTACAAATGCCGGATTCCTGGAAGTTGCTCTGACGAACCTGACACAATCAAACAATCATGTAAATTACTCTTGAACTGTACGGTTGCTTCAGATTGGTTTGCCTTAATTGTTCAATTAGTGTTTGAGGAATTGCGGGTTTTCTTTGATCTCGAACTTTCACACATTACTAGTATTTTGTGAGCTTTGTTCAACACCCGCTGATCAAGAAATCGTGCCCCACGCCAACGCACCCATCCTCATGGGCCACAGAAGTCGCCCATCAGCCTGGTTCGGTGTATAATGATAAACTATCTCTGTCTGTATATCGGTCCCCAATGAATAGTTTATGAAGATGGAGAAGAGAGCAATCTTGCAAGGAATAGAATGAAGAAGAAGGAGAAAAAACGGCTGTGTGATTTATGAAAAACCGTGTATTTACGACATGTCATGAGTTTGCCGGTCTTATCCTCCGTTCTTCCGCAAAGGAAGAAAGTGGCGAACCAAACAAAAACAACAACAGCAAAAAGTGGGGGAAAAAACACCAAAGGCCTACATTCCACGATTGTGGTTACGACGAGACGTCTCAATTATTCATTGCTGGATTTAGATTTTTTTTTTTGTTAAGGAGGTTCGATTCGGATTTAGATTTTTTTGAATGTGACTTTTATTTTTTCGGGTTTTTTTGGTCATAAATCTTCCATCGTCTTGGTGTGCAACTGCCGTGAGCTGTTTGATTCGGGTTGCTTTTTTTTTTTTTTTTAAGTGTGATTTATATTTTTTCCTATTTTTTGTCATAAATCTTCCATCGTCTTAATGTGCAACTGCCGTGAGCTGTTTGTTACACATAAATGATAGTTGGAAGACATAACGTAGTTTGCCAGAGAGACGTTTTTCAACCTAGAACAACAAGTTGCCCACCTAGAGGTAATTTGTTGACTTGATAACTACACCAATAATTCTCTGTTGTGGAAATTTAGCACAATATGCCGACCGGATGTGCATTCGACATGTGTAAACCAAGATCATTACAATTTAAATCATGCTTCTAGGAGACTATAATATAGACATTTTATTTTCAGTGCTGTGTTGAGTTGTGGAATTTGTTATTTTTCGCGTGTCGTGGCCGTGCGGTCTAGTTCACCGGACCAAAGCTCTGGTGTCGTCAGCAGCAGAGTGGGGGTTCGAATCCCGGTCATGACACTTGTGCCCGCTTGAGCAGGGCACTTAACCAATATTTGCTTTGTAGCTTTGATATTAATGTTTTGACTATTGTACGTGTGCGTTCTTTTGGATGATGTGTTTGGCTCAGACTGAAGAGAGCTTGTAGCTTTGTTCGCCAATAAGGGTGTGTGTTTTTTTTGGGGGGGGGGTCAATATCTGGTAACAAAGTGGACATTTTCTTGGTAAGACAGTTAATCAATCAATCATTTGTACCACTTTCTCATTTCAATAAACACCATCCAACCAACCTGTGAACATGTAGGTGCTCATGTTGGAATGAAAACATGTTTTAACTGGGCTATCATCCATCGAGCTTATTTCGATTGCTGGAAGCGAAATAAGCAACGGTAATTTCGAAGATCTTCAAATGACTATTTCTTGATTTTGTAATAATTCAGAAGGAATCATTTTTCTAGTGGATTTGGTTTTGGTCTAACCAGTGTGCCCTCAGAACCAACTGATCTATGTTTCCAGTAACTACCAGTCTTGTTCGATTTTTGGATAGTTGGTTAGCCTGCGTTAAAGGCCATGTTACACAGGGCAATTATTTTTCAGGCAACTTGGAGGCAACCAACTGCTCTGTATGCACAAGGAACACTTCGACAGCACAAGAGACACTCTTCTAGCTGTAACTCACTATCGCCAGGAAAAATAATGGGAAAACTGAAATGTCAATCGATTTTCTATTGGAGATTGACCTGGGAATTGGTTGCCCGTAAATTGCTTTGTGTGTCACGGCCTTTAAATTAAAGTACGCCGGTATTAAATGTGTCATTCATAGCCGTCATGTTCATACCCATGTCCGTTTCGTGGCGCGCCGTGGCCGAGCGGTTTAAGAGCAAAGGACTCTGACAATTCTGACCAGCAGAGTGTGGGTTCGAGTCCCAGTCGTGGCACTTGTGTTCTTGAGCAAGGTACTTTACAATAATTGCTCTGTCCTTAAGTTGATACTTTTTTGGTAACTACTCAAGAAATACATTACTAAACAAATTTACTTGATCAGGAGCACCTGAGAGCTGCTGATAGTATAAAACATTGTGAGAAACGACTCCCTCTGAAGTAATATTGTTTTTTGAGAAAGAGGTAATTTTTGCAAAAATAATTTGAATCTGAGAAAGGCTTCATGCATAAAGCCTTTCGCAGGCATTTGAAGGCACACAATATGCAACAAGGGTGTTTTTTCTTTCATTATTTTTTCTTCTTTTTCATCTGAAAGCACACAACTTCGTGTGACAAGGGTGTTTTTTCTTCCATTATTATCTCGCAACTTCGATGACCAATTGAGCCCAAATTTGCACGCAGGCTCATTATTTTATGCATATGTTTGGGATACACCAAGTGAGGATACTAGTCTTTGACAAATCAAAAGTATATCCTGCCTTGATAAGCCGTAGGTCCCGTGTACTGTGGGAATGGTACACTGCAAAAACTGGGGTGTTAAATTTAACAACCCCGGTGCTAACAGAGGACCACACCAAGAATTTTCACCGGTGTTAAAATTGTGGGCGTTATTTTAACACATTTCTTTACACTCATGGTGTACTGACACATCCATATGGGTGTAAATAATAACACCCAAAGTGTTAAAATTACACCAAATTGGTGTAGTCCTCTAGTAACACCGAAAATTTTTTTTTTTTTTTTTTTTTTGCAGTGAAGTGCACGAAAAAGAACCCAAAACACTGATCGCCGAATGTAAGGAGTTCACCCCGGTGTTTCTGGTTCACAATGCCAGCATATTTTGTTTACAGGTTTCGAGCGAGCTGCGATGGTTAAGTTCGCGTATGAGGCATCAATAGTTTCATTTCCAGATAAATGTTATGATAACAATAATACTACTACAAACAACTCATTGCTTACCTGTTAATAGCGTTGTATCCGCAGGCTGGGGTCCCATCGTCAGTATCAGTACACTTAATACCAAACAAACCAACGTAAGCAAATATCCAGACATTTTTTTGCCAAGCTGAGAAAACTCTATAAAAAGTCACAAATAAAATAATATATATATATAAAAAAAAAAACTGCAGCGAAATTCCAGCGGACTTGAGGCCTTATTATACTCGTTCTGGTTGACAAGAGTACAGAGCGTCCAAGGAGATAATGTTTAAACAAACTGTCTTATGTACACGTCTCTTTTTGGTATCCAAGCTCTATGGATCTAGTGGTGGGCAAAAAAGGAGATCCTCTCACTTGGTTCATTTACTCACAGAATGAGACATTGATCTCGCGGACCGTCAGACTACAGGCAATAGAATCAACCATTTCCAATCACCAATGAAGAGGGGGGTACCTACTTGTTGCCATGGAGACAGTACCCTTCACAAAACAAAACACGAAAAGCTGCGTTTTTTTTCTCTCTCTTCTCTTCCCGGTTCGCGGATGGAGTTGTCTCTCACAAATGATTGACACTTCACGGCGGTCACGCCTGAATTGCGGTTTATTACACAAGAACAAGCTTGTCATTACTGAACATATAGTGCGTTGGAAAACAAATGCTGATTGAGCGGATAAACAAGGACTTATCTTTCTGAAGGGGGGAAAAAAACCACACACAGACCTTTTGTCACGGTCTCTGTCAATATCATGATGTTTGAAATGATTCAAACTAGTAAACAGGTACGGCTTGCTGTGTACCTTTTGTTGTCAGTATTAACCAAATGATGTTTGGGTGGGTTTTTTTTCCCTGCGGTATAGACCCATTGCACAACGCGCAGCGCACCTGCACGCGCGTCTTCTGTCTGCCATTTTGGGTGTCAAAACGTGCACTAAAGGATGGTACATGTGTTAACGCACCTCCGAACAATGCGCGTCTACCATTTTTGCCTTTTTGGGGGAGTCCATTCCTTTTGTGCACGTTTTGACACCTAAACTGGCGGGCAGGAGACGCGCGTGCAAGTGCGCTGCGCGTTGTGCAGTGGGTCTACAGTGGAGGTATTTATTTTAAACCTAACCCTTGTAATCTTGTAGGATAAAGTGCCAACTTGATACAGCTGGTAACCACGTAAGTTAATCAAGAGCTGCTTAAGCAGAAAATATTGCTTAACAATTTGCTGCTCTGCAAAAAAATGAGCAGGTTACCAGTCACAAATTGTACATGTGGCATGGTATTTTGCTGGTAACCTTAGTCTAGTAAGCATAATTTTGGTTGTACTTAGCTACTTGTTGTGCTTGAGCAGCTCGATGAAATAGGGCCCTGAATGTTGGGAGTAGGAGTTGATGTATTTTTCTCTCCATGCCATTGTGATTCATCGAAACATTTAGTGTCTTGGTTTTAATAGTTGATGCCTGGATTCCATAACTTCTTTGTTTTTTAGGATGGTCGATTTGTGTGAGAATTTTTTTAAGACTCGTGAAACATTCCCGCATGACTACAAGCTTTGGACTAATCCTAATCCTAATCCTCTTCCTAGTTTCGATATCGGGGATTAAGCTCTTGAGTTAATACCGAAAGGTTCGTGTCAGTCATTTTTTTTTTTTTTTTTCTTCAAAAAAAATATTCGTAATGCAACGCGAAGGTGACTGTCGACTTGATCAGCCCTCGAGGCAATGGTCGTTTACGGGGAGGTGAATAACACTCAAGGACCCGACGTGGAGGGCGTTTGCTGCCAACGAGATGACGGTGCGACAATGTGGGTTTTTGATTCTTTACAAATAAAGCAAGCGATTTTATCACATTTATAGAGTCTATTTATGCATTGTCAATTTTCAATGTGCGGCTCGTTTGGTAATGATCGACGTTTAGAGGATAATAATAGTGGATGTGGTTGCGATTTGTTGATGTCTGACATCTTTTTTCCATATCCACATTATTTTAAATTGAAATATTTCTCAAAAGGCTTTATACTATCAAAAGTTGCTGTACTTCTAACCAATAAGTTTTTCATTGCCATACATTTTTGAGTGATTACCAATCGTGTACCTTCCCTTTAAAGGAACATTACAGAATTGGTAAGAAAAAAACTTGTAAGATATACCTTTGATCACAGATTTACATAAAACTTACACGGTCTAATGATGATGATAGTAGAAAACATCCCTTGAAATATTTCTGTCTGAAATGCCATATTTGATGAGAAATGAATAAACTAATTTTCCGATTGGAGTTTATCGCTCAGTGAGCGTTTTATTCATTTGTTTAATCTATATGATTTCATGCAAATGTGTCATCGGTTTTTCACTATTCTCGTGACCCAGATGGCCGATCGATCTCAAACTTCTACAGGTTTGTCAGTTTATGTATATGGTGGATTACATAAAGGGCTTGCACTGCCAGTAACTGTTTTGTTTGCAAAAACCAATTATGTAATGTTTCTTTAAGAGAGACAGAAAAACAGTCATAATGAAAGGATATATGAAAATTAGTAAATACGTCTGTTTTAAATAATGGGCGTGCTTCACAAGACGCTATATTACCTCATGGTCATCCATTTATTCGCTTGTGAATGGACCCTAATGAATGCAATCAAAACAGTTTTAAGGAACCAAGTATCCAATCACGAGCCCGGTGCTGGTATATCCGGGTAGTAGACGAAATGGGATCAGTGGTGACGTCAGCACTCTAGATCATTTGCATCATTGTCAATATTCATAAAGCAGACGTCATTAGTCGTTAGACGTCAACGAAGTCGTCTTTAAGCAACGATGTTTTTTTTTTTTTTTATTCTTGCAAAACGGCATCGATTGATGACTTGGATACGGCGCGTTTATTGAGCACTGTGGGGACGAGGTTACACCAAGTTTGTTCGTTTGTTGTTTGTTTTACTTCTACACCGAATTAGAATTGTACCCGTGTCAGGTCGTCTTCACCAATCAGTGTGTAGTAACTTAACCATAATGGCTCAGAGAAATGTTGTGCTTAAAATCGTAAGATATGGACATTATTATGCAACAGCTAAAGTTATTCTGATTGGTTGAGAAACTTTTGTACAAACAATATCAACTTCCTCCCATCACTTCTCATCAAAACAAACGACCTTTTGAAATGTATGCTTAATTGCTAATCATGTCTTTGCTTGGTGTGTAACTCAAAACCCAGCGGATATTGTTCCTCTTGAATATTGGTTTTTGGTAGAATTTTCAGGAATAAGCTTTGAAAAATTGATATTGTATCGCAACTATAAAGCTTAACATCCAGAAGAAGAAGAAGAAAAAATGGTCGTCCCCTGATCATTTGAAATTAGGTTACTCGCTAATTAGCAAACATTACACTCGGTATAGCCATTCTCCGGGAAGTGATTTAGCGATCGAGTCAGGCGTGAATGAGCGGCTAGTCGGCTGGGGGCGTACGGCTCGGTAGGACGGGTGGTGATCGCAGTGTAGCGACACGTCGCGAGGGCAGCCCCCGGGACACCCCACGGTGGATTTATGAGCGATTGGAATTACCGAATTACCGACACGTAAAAGAGTATTCTAGTCAGGAATTCCCACATGAAATTCAGGCGGGGGGAACCAAAAAAATAAATAAGATTGAGCTTGCCATTCACGATCACTGGGCCATAAAAATAAATCCGCCATTTTCTCTTATCATTTTCCCGCCTCGTGGGATGCTATTGTTATTTCATCAACAAAAAATGTGTGCTTGATAGGTTTTTTTAGTCAAAGCGGGGGAAAGTTATTGCTTATTTTTGCGTGGTTTGTCCCCAACTTCCTGACCACGCTCCTTGCCCGATGTGACTAAAATAAGTCCGGCCGTTGTGTTTTTCACTCAGAAGGGTTTGACCGGATAACTGGACGGAAATGCCCCGGGGATTCTCACCGATCAACCCGCCTTGGTTTTGCTGGGTGCAGGCGGCAGCGATACAAAGGTTCTCGTATAGGATGCTCGTCAAAGCAACTTACAATCTTTGGGGTCGCAGTAATTCTTGGATCTCTCCGAAACACACGTAAAAATCACCGTCACCGAGCTCTTCTTAGAGATAATGTTTAAGATAATATGCCTCGAGAATTGTCAGTGTCGCTGTGATAATTTTGACACGAGTTAAAAAGATGAGACCATTTGTGGATTCTGTTTATGACAGTAATAATTTCTATTGCACGTTTTCCTTCGACGAAAACAATTGTAAATCAGGACGCGCGAAATATAGGCGCCTATTGAACCCGTAGCATATAACTGTAAAGAATGCAATAGACCAAGGGCTCGAATTGTTATCAATATACTTCAAATAATCTGAATTGCAATTGAATTATTGAAGGGGAAAGTCTGTCAGCTTAAAAAAAAAAAAAAGCTGCTTCAGTTTCAGGAAAAGTGACGAGCAGTATTGAAAGTTGAATCAGACTATTTGTGTAAAAACCATAGCTTAGGGTCACCGCCGTGTTCATAGTCCCGTGTCGAAATCGTGCGTTTTTCAAAATAACTGACGGAGCCCAAGCCGAAGCCTTAACCTAAACCTGAGCCATACCCTGACCCTTAGCCTAATTTGTTTTTGCAACTGGAGCAGATAAATAGAAACATAATTTTAACACAAAAATGACGATAGTGACATTTAATTCATTTCAAAGTGTTCCAGATTTATTCCGACTGTAGTATAGCCGCCATTTTTTTTCTTCCTAGAACATGTTATAGAAAGATGTCCTAGATTACATCAAACAAACAAATTCTGGCCACCCGTTATACCCCGAGGGGTGTTTCCTTTTGTCCTCTGTTCCTCCTGAAATCTTAATCATTATTATTTAATTCATTTGTGTTTTTCGATTGATGATAGAGTGCACCCAGATTGGCGCCAATGGGTCCTCCTCCATTCACCTGCTCTTCTTCCATGTATTTTTAAACGAAAGCCCGGTTGTATATGCGTCATGACTTTTTGCTGGCCATTGTTCGAACCGTCTGCTGAGGTAGAATAATTGAAAATGACTTCATAAATAACTTATTATCAACAGAGGTCATAGGGGGGTTCCTTTAAGGGGGAGGGGCTCAGTGTTGGACTGTATGAGCCAATTTAGGCTTGTTGCTTGAAGGAAACCACCACTGAAGGCCCCCCCCCCCCAATACAGTGAGTCACTTTTCCAATAGTCATTTAAAGGTATTGTACACTTTTTGTAACAGCTCAAAATCAGTGTCCACATTTTGTGTGATTAAACACTATGCATGAACAAACAAACCCGTGAAAGTTTGAGCTCAATTGGTCATCGAGGTCACGAGAAAATAGTGAAAAGAGATCTTATGTGTTTTCTGTTTTTTCAAATTATCGCGCGCGATAATTACTATTGTTTTACTCGTTTCTCAGAAACGATAGCATTTTAGGCAGAAATACTTTAAGGAACCCTTTCTACCATTACTTACTTTAAATCGTGTAAGTTATGTGTGAATCTGTGAACATTGTGTTTTTCGATCTTACCAATAGTGTACAGGGCCTTTAAACACAAAATGACGATATTGGCATTTAATTCTCTTCAAAGTGTTCCAGATTCATTCCGAATGTGGCATTATGCCATTTTCTTTCCAAGAACATGTTATAATAAGTTGTCCTAGATGACATAGTTGTCCATAATAAAATCATTTGTATGTACCGGCCTTGGAATTTAAAACAAAGTTTCAATTTTTAGTCCGATATGTGATTCACAATTTTCTTTTCGAGATCTTGTCTTCTTTGATGCCATGGTAACGCAATCGGGACGATTGTCCGATTTATACCAAAACCAAAAGATATTTTGATATCATCATTCAGAGACGGGAAAAAAGAATCACAATAGTTCCAACTCACATCACTTTAGAAACAAAATCATACGGAGTAACTGTTTTGCTATGGCAAAGAAAATGAAATCCCTCTACGTCATGAAATATGTATAATACCTTTGTAATTACAGTGTTGGATCTAAGAACATCCGGATATATTATCAGTCACTTTAAGGAAATGGTTTGCAAACAGGAAACACCACCCTCACTTCCATGTGTTTTGATAAAATTTGCTGCACATCGTGTTTTGTATTAGGGATAGGGAGGGGAAACCTCGTCCACAGGGTGTGTCGAGCAGTACGAGGTTGACCGCTCTCTCACCCTGGTATTGGATCATTTGCATATCCAAAATGTTTGGATACGTATGCAAATTAGAATAGTCTGGCTGCTTTTCGAAATTCACATCTTCGTCATGGTCTCGTGGTCCGGTACCAGATTTAACAGCCTGTTTGTACATTGGTTGCCGGCCGGCTGTTTTTGACATAACATTTGGGACTGGCACCCCCGAACAAAGATATTGACAAAATAGGGAGACCGCCAATATAGGGCTAGATAGCTCAGTTGGTAGAGCGCCGGTACGTTAATCCGGAGGTCGTTGGTTCAAATCCCGCTCTAGTCAATTTTTCTTTGTTCAACCCCCATACTAACATTTGGTTTTGTCCAATCAGGGTCCAAGTAAGGAGTTTCCCTCACAGGGTTTACTATTGTAAACATGGTTGGAAATGAAGTAAACCAAGGGGACGAGGTTGGGGGGAGATTTATTTTTATGTTTTCTAGTTTTCATCCATCACATCCAACAAGGAAATCCCATCCAAATTAGATAGTGGTCCCGTGGACAAAAAAAACGGTTGATAATTGGGCAGGGAGGTTTTGGACGTATGGACCTTTATCATGATACCACCATTTTGGTCATAATCCCTGTATCCCATAAGAGTAATAGAATGCAAATGTCCATGGTTCAAAAAGGAACCAGACTATTTCTCCTTCCAGCCTCGGTACGAGCTGATCATTTGGGGACATTTTTCTCGCACTTGGAAGTTTTTTTTTTCAGATGAAAACACCTCTCAGGACATTATAGTTAATGATATCAAGTTGATAAGAATTGAAGTTTAGAGATTAAAACTCGTTCATTAGTCTTGATCACTGTCAATCATTCGGCATACCTTTAAAAGACACTGGACACGTTTGGTAATTGTCAAAGACCAGTATTCTCACTTGGTGTATCTCAACATATGCACAAAATAACAAACCTGTGAAAATTTGGGCTCAATTGTGTTATCGAATTTGCAAGAGAATAATGAATGAAAAAACACCCTTGTTGCATTACTTTGTGTGCTTTCAGATGCATACTAAAAGGCTTCAGCTAGAAGTCTTTTATTATTTGAGTGAGAAATTACCTCTTTCTCAAAAACTACGTTACTGCAGAGGGAGCTGTTTCTCACAGTGTTTTATACTATCAACAGCTCTCCATTGCTCGTTACCAAGTAACTTTTTTATGCTAACAATTATTTTGAGTAATTACCATTAGTGTCCAGTAAGTGCCTTTAACGGCGAACCTCGTCTATTTTAAAAGAACGACACCGTACATATTTGTGTGTGTGTGTGTGATTTACACTGACAGCAGATGAAATAAAGAGAAAAAAAAACCCAAAGAATTGTTCTAATCCCGAAAGTGAAATGTGACGTCACCGACTCGTTCTGTGGGGTTGTTCACCCCGCTGGATAATCTCTCACGCGATTCTGTCCTTTTGACATAACTCAACTTTATTTGAATGTAAAACAGACGCAGTCATTTTGTAGTTTTTCATCGATTAAAGGAACATTACAGAATTGGTAAGAAAAAAAACTTGTAAAATATACTTTTTGATCACAGACTTTATAAATCTTACACGGTCTAATGATGATGATAGTAGGAAACATCCCTTGAAATATTTCTGTCTGAAATGCCATATTTGATGAGAAATGAATAAACTAATTTTCCGATTGGAGTTTATCGCTCAGTGAGCGATTTATTCATTTGTTGAATCTATATGATTTCATGCAAATGTGTCATCGGTTTGTCACTATTTTCTCCTGACCCAGATGGCCGATCGATCTCAAACTTCTACAGGTTTGTCAGTTTATGTATATGGTGGGTTACATAAAGTGCTTACACTGCCAGCAACTGTTTTGTTAGCAAAAAAAAAAACAATTTTGTAATGTTCCTTTAACATTTGATATAACCCAAGCGAGTCTGCATATTATACTCGAGGACAAATTTTTATTTAAATTCGGTAATCATAAATAAATTGGTTACCACATACATATTTGTCTCAGTAGAAATGGATTACCAGAGCCAATAATGACGTGTAGTTCTTTGCTAAGCGAATCAACTGTTAAGTAACTTTTTCTGTTTTACAGCTTCACACAATGACATGCTGTAATCATCCATCTCTTCAAATTGTGTTTTTTCCTCTTTTCTTTCTTCATCAACTTTTAAGCTCTCTCCCCCCCCCCTCTTCTTTTCTTGCCCCTCCCCTTTCTCGTCCTCTCTATCATACGGCACATACTTAGACTTATCACATCTTCATTAATGCATATTTCTTCAGGGAGTCCAAATCCACATGAGACGTTTAAAGAACCTTTCACAGTTGTAATATTCAAACCCCTTTGTAAAAAACAAAACAGCTTCGATGTATAGCATCACGGCCGCATGCCAGAGCGAAACCCCCCTCCACCCCCCCCCCCCACCACCACCACTAGACAGATTCTCAGCGATGCCTGCAGTAGATTTATTTTACATATAAAGATGCAATGTCTGTCAGTATAGCCCAGGATGTGTCCCTGTTTCGAAGACATGAACTTTGTACAAACATCGGCACGGTCTTTTATAGAAGGGGAGAGACCTGGTGGATATTAAGCCGCCACCGAGTGAGATGACACGGCCTCTCATACTGTCAATTTATTCATTGCTTTTACTGCCACCGCCGGTGACGCCTCTAGCGGCTATAGCTAGGCAAGCACGCTGTGTGAAGTGGGACAACACAGCCTGACACTACTGTGGGAGAGAGCCAAGCTCTCTTTTTTTCTCTCTCTCCACTGGGCTGAGTTTTTTAGTCCTGGATTTAAACACACTTTTTAATTGCGGTATACGAGACAAATTGAATGACTGGACAGCATTTATTAAAGACTGGATATCTTCAGATGTAAATTTAATGTGAGAATTGAGTTAAAGACACTGGACACCAGACCAGTCTTCTCACTTTGTGTATCTCAACATATGCACAAAATAACAAACCTGTGAAAATTTTGAACTCAATTGGTCGTCGAAGTTGCGAGATAATAATGGAAGAAAAAACACCCTTGTCACACGAAGTTGTGTGCTTTCAGATGCTTGGTTGCTTGGTATAGAGACCTCACGCGTGAGGTCTCAAAATCAATTCAAATAATTACTGAGAAATTACTTTACTGCGTTGTTACTTCAGAGGGAGCCGTTTCTCACAATGTTCAATACTATCAACAGCGTTCCATTGCTCGTTACCAAGTAAGTTTTTTATGCTAACAATTATGTTGAGTAATTACCAATAGTGTCCAGTGCCTTTTAAATACGTCTACCGTATACATTGGTACAGCATGTGGTGGTTCATCTCAACAGAGGGCATGTGTCCTTTCAGGCAAATCTCATTTCTCAGTTCACCTTATATCTTTGACAAAGTACACGGCAAATTTGCACTATACCGTGTACGTCTCGAGCATTATTTTGGAAACAGTGACGTGTGAATGAAACAAAATTGCGCATGAAGTCAACAAAACGGAGTCGAACAGTCTGAAAGAGGTTGGCAAAACGCCTGCCCGGCTGCTGGGAGGGGGGCAGGGAGCTGTCGCCAGTCTGAAGGCAAATTGCCTAAAAGGTACTTTCTCTTTTCTTTAATTTGTAGACGCCCTCAGGGTATACACTGTTGGTCAACTGTGTGCCTGTCAGAGGGATATCACAAAGAACAGGGATCCAAAGAAAGCTGTCAACACTTTAGTTGAAGCATGGTTTAAGACAACAACTAGAGAAACACAAACAAAAAAAGACAGACATTGTCATTGTTCGAATCCGAGAATACCCAGGTCGTGAATTTTGTTGTGCAATGATGACGTATAAACTTCACAACGTGTGCCCCAAATTGCAAAATATATTTACGAAAATTCTGTGTAGATATACAATGTGTGATATTCCTCTATAACCACGATATAACATTGACCTTCGCATATCGAACTTTACTGTCCAGGACTATTTACAGCAAATTCCTTCAGCAACATATTTTGGTCTCTTCCAAGACAAAAAATAATAACCTGAGCATGCATAATACTAATAGGATTGTTCAAGGCTCTTTTCCCGAGCCAGCCTGCATTGATGTACAACCGGGCTGGGAGCCAGACGTTAGATGAACACAGAGATAATACTTGACAAACCGTCATTGTAATAGGCTTAATCTAAAACGTAATACTGAGTATGGTACATCTTAAGCCTAGACTAGAGCTCGTCTAGTCTCATGCTAAGCACAAGTCATCCAGTAAGCTGCTTAATTGATCAAACAGGGGCACAAATCAGGGGTAGGTATTATGGAGGGGACTGGACTTAAAGTGGAGGTGTTGGACTTTCATCCCATCCTCACCCAAACTGAGGAAGAAGAAAAAAAGCTATGATCGGCCAGTCCCTTGGGCTTTCACCCCCTCTTTTGTCGCTTCTGTATTCAGTCAAATGTAACACAGGGTGGGGTTAGAAATTAACACTTCTCCCCACATCGGCAAGGGAACATTAAAGATGAATGTGAAATGGATAAAGGGTGTAGTTGGGAACCATTATTGCTCATCGAGCATCTGTAATACTCCCTTCTGATGTAAGTAAAATACTAAAATTTATAATGGCCTCACGTCTCGACCCTTAGCAGAGTCTTTCTCAAATGCTAAATGCATAAAAATTGAGCCGTGAAGAAGACTGATATTAAATTCGTGTTAAAGATGGCTACCGTGTGGAAGTGGCAAACAAAGACAAGTGTTAAAGGAACATTACAGAATTGGTAAGAAAAAAAACTTGTAAAATATACTTTTTGATCACAGATTTACATAAAACTTACACGGTCTAATGATGATGATAGTAGAAAACATCCCTTGAAATATTATTTCTGTCTGAAATGCCATTATTTTGATGAGAAATGAATAAACTAATTTTCCGATTGGAGTTTATCGCTCAGTGAGCGTTTTATTCATTTGTTGAATCTACATTATATGATTTCATGCAAATGTGTCATCGGTTTTCACCATTTTCTCGTGACCCAGATGGCCGATCGATCTCAAACTTCTACAGGTTTGTCAGTTTATGTATATGGTGGATTACATAAGTGCTTACACTGCCAGCAACTGTTTTGTTAGCAAAAACCAATTCTGTAATGTTCCTTTAAAGATTGGTGAAGGTCATGGAAATTATAAAGTTCAGACATGAGTCTCCTGGGGAAATGGGACTGAGATGAAACCCGCGGAAAAAAACAATGCCCCAGATCTTCGGAATCTGAGATGTACGTTTTGGGTTCTGCTGAGGTTGATGTGTTCAATTCGACCCGCTGAGCTTATAGTGTGTAGTATGCCTGTGCTGTTGTCAAATTGTTATGAATGATCATTGCGTCCATGCACTTAAGCCCAAAGCACCGAAGGCCGTTTGTAGCAATTCGTTTTACTATAAAACACTCAAAAGACAAATTAGGCATGTAACGGACACATTGGATGTTGTCAAGGCCAACATGCATGCAAGCATGACACATTTCTTTTGACTTTGAGTACGTAAAAATGTGTATACTGCCGTACGCTCTTATCAAACACACACACTTAATACGCTTGAGTGGCGATACGGGTACTTTGCTGAAATCATTAGCGTTTTGAAACGCCGAGGGGAAAATGAATATTTTGTTTTCCTCCAAAACCCCAGCATCATGAAATCAAGCTGTTGAATATTTAATAATGGGCGATAGCTTCTTATACTTAGAATATTATAATGACACCAAATTTCCACCCTCTGGGCCAGACCCTTCCCGGCTAGGACTCTGTATGTGTGTGTGTGTGTGCACGGTACGGTCACGGCCGAAGAGTTCAAATACAACGCGAATACTACCTCAGCAAAGGTGGTTGCAATTATTATAATAAAAAAAAACACAACCCCCCCCCCGAGAAAAGAGACTGAGGAAAGTTCTAATCGACATTACGGAATTGAATATGACACAAAATTCATCATGTTTTGAATTAATTATACAATTAGAAGCAGATTGTTATTTTTTTTAGTATTTATGGTAAGAGGAAATGACTTACTTTTTAGTTAATGGTGGCCATGATCATGATACGGAATCTCAAGATTAGCAGCAAATTGCTCTGTATATAATTCATCACTCTGCACGCATTTTGAACGTGTGGCTCCATTAAAACCCTCAAGCGGGGCACGTTGTCAGCACATGCTTTCATATTTTGAATTTCTCCTTTGTTTTAACCACATCGTACACACAATTTCATGGAGCTGCTTAAGCAGAAAATATTGCTTAAAGGTACACGTTGCCTTGAATCGGCCGAGTTGGTCTATAAAAAGAGTTTGTAAACCGTTTGTTATAAAATGCATATGGTTAGAAAGATGTTTTAAAAGTAGAATACAATGATCCACAACTAGCACAGTCGGCCATTTTATGGAGTCAAATTTTTGACTCCACAAAATGGCCGACCGTGTTAGTTCGCACAGTTAAAGAAAACCACGCAATTTCGAGGCATATTTGTGTGGATCATTGTATTCTACTTTTAAAACATCTTTCTAACCATATGCATTTTATAACAAACGGTTACAAACACTTTTTATAGACCAACTCGACCGATCCAAGGCAACGTGTACCTTTAATAGCAGGATACCAGTCGCAAATTGTACAGGTGACGTGGTAGTTTGGCTGGTAACCTTAATATTGCAGTAAGCATATTTTTTGTGCTTAGCTTGACTTTTTGAGCTTAAGCAGCTCTATGAAATTGAGCCCTGGTCAGCTTGTACGCCATAAGATCAAAAGCTTGACCATGCCGCACGTCATTATTAGAGGGCTGTCAATCAACATGGGACAGTGGTTTGGTTAGAAAGGGCAGGACAAAACTCTGCCAGCATCTATTGTGGTACGCACTGTACACTCCTTAAATTCCAGAGTATTGCCATGGGTTCGAATCCACTCTGTACGGGTGGGATTCGAACCCATGACCCCGCCTTCTAAAGCAGCTGTCTTAACCACTGGACCCACAAAGCATTGCCCTGTGACGTGAAGCCAGTTCCAATCCTGTAGCAGCAGTTATCGCAAATAATTGAATATAAATTGCATCAGGGATAAGGAATAATAATTTGCTCTCACCCTACACCGGATGTGTTATAAGCACTGCAGCTTATACTCAGTACGTTCCCATTATATCTTACATTTAAAAGCAATATCTCTGATAATAATTCTGCTATTTACAATCATTGCGCTCTTCAAAGACTGTTTTTTTTTCGCCCTCCAAACACTACCAGTTATTAATGTATTTGGTAAAATCACTCAACAGGCGTAAGCAATGCAAACACACAACTCGCAAAGTCACGTCGTGCATTATTATCTGGCGAGAAAAAAAAGCCTAAATTATAGATTAAAAGCTGCAGAGCGTAACTCGATCAGAATTGTTCAGGTCATTGGGGAAATTATATTTTTTCTTTTGTATGAGTCTTCTTAAGGTGAGTAATTAATTATTTATAATCATTAACTCTTAATGTATTTATTAATTGTAGTGAAATTCCACGAACAGCCGCAAAAAAACAATGTCTTAATTAGCAGCGCCTACTATCTGTTGCCTTTCCCCTTTGCGTTAAATTGTTATTAGAATGTCAACTGTGAACAGCCACAATAGATTCTAATTTAGCTGCAGGGGAGCCAAACAATTCCAAAGTGTTTTATAAATTTATCAAATGATATGGAAAACTGACTGGGGTAGGTTTTAAATGATTTGGGGGTTGCACAAAGAAACATTGACTACAGTGGGATTTGAACCAACGACCTCTGGATGAACTTGGAAAAGGGTAAAAAGACAGGTATGGGAAGTGCCGAACTGAAGCCCTCGGTATCACACACATGGATAGTTAAAATGTTATGCTCTACCAACTGAGCCCTTTTTGGCGGTCTCCGTATTTGGTCAATATCTTTGGGTGCCAACCAGAAGCCATTAAGGAATTTAGGTAATGCCCAGATCACACAGATAGGCCTATTATCATTTAATTGTTGTACATTATAAAATATTATAAAAACACATGCAGTCAAAATCTCTCTCTCTCTCTCTCTCTCTCTCTCTCTCTCTCTCTCTCTCTCCTCTCTCTCTCTCTCTCTCTCTCTCTCTCTCTCTCTCCTCTCTCTCTCTCTCTCTCTCTCTCTCTCTCTCTCTCTCTCTCTCTCTCTCTTCTCTCTCCTCTCTCTCTCTCTCTCTCTCTCTCCTCTCTCTCTCTCTCTCTCTCTCTCTCTCCTCTCTCTCTCTCTCTCTCTCTCTCTCTCTCTCTCTCCTCTTCAGCCCCCAAGTGGACACACCCCCAAAACTCCTTGCTAGCTTATATTATTACCAGTCATTCTATATCTATTTAGGGTTGATATTTAGTAAATGTTCGTCCAAAGGAAGGATGGGAACTGAATTGGCAGTTGCACAACTCCTACCACAGCAACTATCCGGCTAGAGGACACCATCACCATTGAAAGCAGGCGTAAAATCATTAAGGTCTTGTAAATATTATTAAGCATACATAAGAGATGTTAATTAAGCATACATAATTACGACTGGAGTGGAGCAAACCAGCATTTTTACCGCCAACAAAAGGCCACCAGTCTTCAACTTCTAAAGAAGTAGGGTAAGAAAATGACTGGTACCCATTGTCCCTATAGCATCTACAGACGTCTCTCTGTGTGCTTTGCAGCAAATGGAGACACTTGACACACATACAAAGTGTAAACGTAGAGAAGAAAAACCGCTCGTAGAAATGAGTGCAACAGTATTTTGGTCTGGCGAGCTGAAGTACCTGATTTGATACTGGAACTCCTGTTGGCCCTATATAGGGTTTTGTGTGTTTGGCCAGAATTTGTAAAAGGCGGTTATAAAACTGTGCAGTGTATTGATGAATAACAATAACCGTATTGTGTTTGATGAACATCATTTTTTTTTCTACAGGAGAAACTTAATCGATTCTGCAATTGAAATGCATCAACCTTGACTCATCGCTTTCAACCTCAATGTGAAACTGAAAAAACACATAAAACAGACATTATCCATTGACTGACACATGAACATTAAATTTCATATGTATTCACCACCTTTGGAATTCAAGCGAAAAAAAAACCAGATAGGCACTTATCACGTATGGTTTAGAAAAATATCTGTTGATCTTTGACTAATGGAGCGATGAGGATGAAATCCCCCAGGGGCGTTCCATACATTTGGGAGTTCGCCCTGGGGGCGTTCCATACATCAGGAGCACGATGCCGTGGAGTTAAGACGTTGGTCACATGGGCTGTGTACACTGACGGAGAGCCGGGGTTTCACAGATAACACGGTAGACCCCCATCCTGGCATGGGGGACAACAATACGGTCGGCCGATCGATTCTCTATCGTACATCAAATCTGGTGCAACCTTTGGACAAGTAAAATTCTACATAAAACTGATTCCAAAAACCGAAAACCACAAATTTGATGACGTTGAATGGAAATGTTGACGTATTTTCATATCTGCTCGATTACTAAAATATCAAGTAATATAACCACAAGGGAAACTGACTTGGTAAATTTTGAATAATTTGGGGTTGAACAAGCCCCCAAGAATATTAAAATAGTTGTTTTGACTAAGGAAATCGGGGGGAACCTGAGGAGTTTAAAGAAGTCTATTTTTTCTGAAGAAACACAATCATTTATGGTAGTAATTAATGCTTTAAAGGAACATTACAGAATTGGTAAGAACGAAACTTGTAAAATATACTTTTTGATCACAGATTTACATAAAACTTACTGATGATGATAGTAGAAAACATCCCTTGAAATATTTCTGTCTGAAATGCCATATTTGATGATAAATTAACTTAATTTTTCGATTGGAGTTTATCGCTCAGTGAGCGTTTTATTCATTTGTTGAATCTATACGATTTCATGCAAATGTGTAATCGGTTTTTTACTATTTTCTCGTGACCCAGATGGCCGATCGATCTCAAACTTCTACAGGTTTGTCAGTTTATGTATGGGGTGGATTACATAAAGTGCTCACACTGCCAGCAACTGTTTTGTTAGCAAAAACCAATTCTGTAATGTGCCTTTAATGAACAGCTACAATTATAACCAGCCTGTAAAAATAATATCAGCTTTCGTCAAACATGCTTTTTAAAATAATTGCTTTTACTTTTGCATAATTTATTGCATAAAAATAATGAAATTAGCATCACAGATGCACATATACGTGTGCCTTCAGTTGGAATGTCAACTTTAAAGAGGCAATGCCCTTTCTTTTCTTCCCGTTATTTTTCTTCCTCTTCTTCCTTTGCAAAGGGCATTTCCATTGGATGATCTTAAAGTTTAAGATCATCCAAGACTTAAACTCTGTGGGAATTTGTTGAAGGGGCACGAAGGCCGCCGTGGCCTCCGTGCTTTTTCCTGGGCCCAATTTCATAGAGCTGCTTAAGCACAAAAAGTAGCTAAGCGCAACAAAATTATGCTTACCAGAATAAGGTTACCGGCCAAACTACCATGTCGCATGCACAATTTGTGACTGGTATCCTGCTCATTTCTGCTTAGCGGACAATTGCCAAGCAATATTTTCTGCTTAAGCAGCTCCAGGAAATTGGGCCCAGTACACTGTTCGAATTTATGAAAATTATATTGAGAGTACGTTATTTTGAAAAACAAAACAACGTCCTTTTTTCGCAGATGTCTTTAATGATTCCATTCTGTGGCAGTGATCCATTAAGGTCAGGACAAATAAATATGACAGGCAGATGCGAATTATAGTCACGTAATGTAGTTGCCCTGCTACACTGGGGGATATACATGTATGAGCACGTGCAGAAATCACATTTAATTGTCATGATGGAAATTGATATCGGGAAGGGAAGAAAAATTATCGGGGACTCTTACTTATAAGAACTTGAAGTAGTGCAGTGTGTGATGGGTTAGACTGGGTATTGTGTCGTGATACAAGGCTTACATAAATGGGTAGACATAATATATTTCCAGCCATTATTCGGCAGGGTATCTTTGCTGGTTTTATTAATAGGCAGCTCTTGTGTGCTTTAGCTACCATGGCAGTGGACCTACTCGCTTGCCACTCGCGTCGCCTTCAAAATCACCACAGCCAAGGAATTAGATCGCGGAGTTAGCCCCTGACAATGGGCTTTCCAATGGTATAACACTTGTAACTGTTTCTTCTTTCCATCGACCATAATGACCGAAACAACCTGCTCACTGACAATGAATGAACACAAATGCACCCCGACTACATTAATTTCCACCCAGAACGCATTAAGTTCCACTTTAAATAACTTAATTTCCACCCTGAATACATTAATTTGCCTTCTGAAAAAAAGCAATCATAATGGTTTCAACCCACCCCCTCACTGCGCATGACCTGATTAATGCTCGATCAAAACCCAGTTCGACGTAGGTGGGGATTGTGAGGTGTTACTTGATTCTATCTGGCAAGTCGGCACTGCGCTATACGAGAAGATTCTACAATTTCCCCCTTATACGATTAATTTCTACTCATTTTCTGTACATTAATCATTTACGAACTGTGATTTGTTTTTTTTTGTACTTATTTAGGGGGGAGGGGGGGCGTTGGATTCCAGGAAATGTTGCGCAAGAGTGCCTCTAAGGAAATCAGGAGTGGAGTAAAGGTTTAGATCATTTGGGGGACAGTCTCGACGGTCAGTTTTTAGACATGCAACAGGTCACTCCTTTAATCATAAGGCAGTCTTTTTTGTGTTTTTCTTCCATGTAAATCGATGTAAACCGTACCGAGGCTGGGTTGCAAGAAGACTTGCCCAAGTCTTCTCTTTGAAAAAAAAAATTCCAGCAGAAATCAATTGTGGTTTTTTTTCCTCTACAGGTTAATAACTAGACGGACATGTAGTTTGCAAAAGCCGATTCTATTCTGCCTTGTTGCTTCTCTCAAAAAGCACCGTGCCACTTTTCCTGTGGATGCACATTTGACACCATTTAACCATGGAGGTAGAATTAACCATTTATAGAGCAAGACCATGCGTGAGATTACTCCAATATTAATAATTGAGTTGTACAACAATGGACTAATATCATAATTCCAACTATGTAGGCCAAAGTGCTTCGGGTTATGGAAAATTTAGCGAGTTTGCAAAAGTTAAGAATAACTCGAGGAAATTCGTCAACAATAACATCAATAATAGAGAATGGTAATAACTGAAATGCCCATTGTGAAGACGAACCACCCACTTCATGGTATTTCTTCGCAGCATTAGTTGATGGAAATTGCCAATTGTCTTTCCTTCAACCTTCTCTACTGTGTTAAACGACAGCTAACCCACTTTCCCACTTGAAATTAACCCAATAATACTGATCATTTGCTTTCGTAACCTCACTAATAAATGTTTTTTTTTAAATTTATTTTTTAAGTGACTGGGGTATAGGGGGAGGCACGACTCTCATAAATAATACAATTGCTTCCTAACAACTGTTGAGCAGACATTGTGTGCTCATCAAACAGTTTGAGCCGTGGTGTTCCTGTCGACGTTTCGATTGGCTGGTCGTCGTCTTTTTTCCATCACAACTTTCTGACGTTCAAGCGACCTTTTCTTCCATTAAATACTGCGCCGCAGATCGTAATGTTTAATATCCGTGGGAACCCTGTATACTCATAAATAACGAACAATGCATAATGAATAGTTTATCATTTTTCCACACTATTGGATTAGTTTGTACATTTTCAGCAGCGTCAGTTTGGGTTTTTGTTGAATGGAATTGTAATTTAAGGTCTGGTGTGATGCGAAAATAAATACAGGTTTTTGTAATCAACTGGGATGATTTAGTTTCATCTTTAAATGCACACTGGTAATATACCTTATACATTCACGTGATCACGCCGCCATCTTAGAGGTAAATGATGACGTAACGATGGAAAACGCACATCTAAGTACGCGCGGCGCACAGAATCGGCCGAAGAGTAACCTTCTCGGCCCAATTTCATAAAACATGTAAGCAGCCGTTTTGTGCTTACGGAGCGTCCCTTAGCAGAATTTCTATTTCATAAAGCTGTTTACCGTAAGCAAGGGTAAATGCTGGCTAACCTGCGTTTAGCACACAAGTTGCATAACAATGCAAATCCATGGTGAACGTGCATGCGCGCCAAGAAATTTTCTGCTAACCTGAGAAATCTTGGTGAAATACGCTTATGCTTACGCACATTTTTCTGCTACAGTAAGCACAAAAATTTGCTAACCGGTAAACAGCTTTATGAAATTGGGCCCTGTTGACCTCTATAGCCGAGGGCGTCCAACTCGAATGACGTCATTTGCATAATGTCTATAAAGTATAATTGTACCCAGTACCAATCCCCTGCTAAATACATTTGTCTGAAGAATTGTCAAAGTGGAGATAACAGCATCTGAATGTACCCTCAAAGCTAATAATAATACTTGCTTATTTCGATTGCCTCAAACGAAGTGCGAGTATTTATTTATATTATTTTTTTTCTTTTAAATCTTGTGACAAAAAACACACATTTTGATCAGGGGTCGTCCAGGGAAGTACAAAAGTAAACAAATTAATTTCAAAAAGAAATAAGTGAAAACACAAATAAAAAAAAACAATGTGATCAACAGATGTCTTTTCCACTACCCCCCCCCCCCGTTCATAAAATTAAAACAAACATTATTTGCGTCAGAATTAAAAGTAAAAACCAAAACCTCAAGAACATTTCTAACAGTTTAAACCGTTTTTCCTTGTTTTGATCAATAGGTGACCACCTGAAGATAGACGTTTCACACAGTGTTTGATGACGGCTACCAGACTAAAAAGGACGGGTATCACTTTGCGGCAATGTCCAAATTGGCGGCTACAGCTATACGGCTATGATTTCTGCGTCGTCATGCGTTGAAGTATAGGTCGTCCTTAAGCAGTCGTATATAGCCGTAGCTGTAGCCGCCAATTCGAACACAACCCAACTTTCCAGAGAGTTCCCTCAGAGTTAAGGTGTGCATGAGAGAGTAACAAATTAGGTCCCAGTTAAATATCACGCAACTTTGGTAGGAAAACACATTTTGCCCTCCCAGAGACAAAACATAAGTCGTCACGATGACGTTAATAATTCACGTGACCCATCTTTCCCCCATTGTTGTAAATTCCCAATGGAGAGGCAGTTACGTTAATGGCTATTAAGTAGTCCACTTTAAATGGATAGTTTCTGCATTAATAATACCAAATTACTTTTTGTCGGCCGCGTAGACGGCAATAGGAGGCCTCGATTCCGTAGTTCTTCAGAATTGCAAAAACATAATTAGCCTCGAACGTATATGTCAACGTGTTTTAAGTCCAAACAGGAGAGAGGTAGAAAACATCTTTTTAGATTCAGAAAATAGGTTAAATTTAACAATAGACTTCTGATAATCTTTTTAGATTCTCAAGGCCGACTAATTTTCACAAAAAATACACTCACGGGTATGTCTAAAATTAATCCAACGCCAATCATGATTTCAGTTCCCACCTGTTTTTCGTTGCCGTCTTTTCGTCTTCACGTTATTTTATTTCACTAGAGCTCATTTCGTTTGAGTCATTTGACTGGTATTTTATCGGGTCTAGTTTCAAAATTGTCAAACATTGATTCAAAACTTTGCGCTAAAACAAAACCCTGGATGCCTTGAAATTGTTCGTTTCTGGCGAAAATGTGTTCCCTGAGTTACTGAATTCTGGACAGGTTATTTTTGTGAGTGGCAAGTGGGGTTTCTTGAAAAAAAAATAAGCATCTTCGTACCAGGTTTTAGTGTTGTTTCAAATATTAATTTTAACAAATAATTTGTAATATGTAAACATTGCAATTTTTTATGACAAATTGCTGTGGGTATTTTTCAAGAATTTTGTATAAAGTAGAATCTAAAAGGAAGATTTGAAGCCATAGCAAATAGTTATAGTTTTCGTTCGAGTTGTTTTCTCGTTTTCAATATGTGCGAGACTTGCACAGGCTTTTCAAAACACAATGAACTCCATTGTTATTATTATTGTTTTAATATAACTATTATAAAAAGTATAATTTACCCCCAAGTACGTTTAGAAGCTTAAGAATTAATTGGAATCATTGCTTAATTGTAGGGAATGATCACGTTTTCGTCAAACAACGGGGTTAAACAAAAAACAAATATCGGATAAGAAATAAAAGTGTACTTTTTTTTGGTTAATAATAGCTTTCACAAAACAATAAAAACACTGACCGGGACAAACAATAAATTACTGTGATTTAGTACGAAAAAAAAACCGGAAACACATCTTCATTCGTCCAATTACAGAGATCCAAGAAAAACAATCAGCAGGCATCAGCCATTTTAGCACCGTAAATTTATATTTTATTTCCCGCCAAAAGTGTCGACTTCCTCTGAAATTGCCTTGAACTTTCCCTCCAAAACTTGCCCGAAAGCCGTCATAAAACGAGGACGGTAATTGACAAGAAAATTATACCTCAATATACAAATTAGATGATGAACTTGTGGTTCCCATATTGTTAATTGATTTTGTATATTGGGGGGGAGACCCACCCCCTTGGGATGGTAAGATGAACTAGCTAGCATTAGCTGATTGGGTTCTGTAGACTGAAGTGATTGATATCTGGGTGAGCTAATGGGGCCATAAAGACTGAGGAAATATTAATGAAATCTCATTTTTAGTAGTTCATTAAGGTAAGTGTTTACAGAACACGGGGTTTCCAGGAGCAGATTTATAAACACAAGACGGCACGTATGATTATGAGCAACTTGATGGAACTGATTGCTCGCCGCGTAGACACAAATCACGCTGTTTCTCTATACACGGTCAGGTTGTTCGCGAGAAATGAGACGATTTCACTGGCTCAGCAAGTTCACAATAATCCCAGTTAATGTTGTAACACTCTCCATGCTAAGCATGGTAGGATTATAATTCCAAGCATGGAGGAAGTATTAGCATTTATTTAATACAGAACCACTTTTTGGTGTTCCTGACAGAAAACTCAATTGGCCCCAAGTCAGAAGTAAAAAAAGGAGGTTAATATTCCTTTGATTTTTTTCAATAAAGTTTTCACGTAATTACAAGACAGACTCTATTTTCCCCAAAACATTCAGACAATTTTTCTTTGGTTTCATCAAAATGTCTCTAATTTGTTCCACTTTGGTCACGTGCATGTACCTTTCAGCAGGCCTACCTGCAATGTGTATTATTATTATTATTACTAAACTTTTAGCAGAATGATGTACAGAATCATTGTTCAAAGGACGCATTTGGCGTAGCCCTGACGGCCTTTCACTTTCGTATTACATTACAGTGACGGCGTACAGCACAGAGGAAGAGTCCTATATAGGGCTACTTTCGGCGTAGACCATAGCGCACAAATTATGTTAACATTGTCAATCAAATGCGGAAGTGGTCCATCTTAACTGAACAATAATTGCCGCTCGATAACAGATGATTATCGTGTCAATTTCAAATTTACTCAGACCTCGATTTTATAAGCAACGAAGACTTTGCAACTCTGAAGCCTTTTGGTGACTCAGACGCTCTGATGTTTTTGCTCAGGACTGTCAGATTGTTAAAGAGAAATACTAATTCATTTTTTGTGTTAATATTGGAGAGCGTGGAATAAAAGACCCTCAAGAATTAATTGCCTCGTTCTTTGTCAAATCTGTGAAGCCTCTGTTTTGTTTATAATCGAGTAGTTATACATCTTTGTTCAACTGACCTTCATTATAATTACTTGGATGTACATGTACATTTTTTTGCTTTTGCAATTATGGAAATAAATATTGAGTTGAATGGGGACTTTTGGGACGCTAGGTGGCAGCAGACTTACCATGTAAATATCCATTGTTCTCGGCAATGTGCGCATGCTTAGAACTACGTATACAATGGAATTTGACCTGATATATGTCTGCTGCCGTCTATAGCATTCAAAAGTTCACATTGAATTTATATGGCGGAAGTCAGCTGCGAAGGGATGAACTACTAATGAGCTAGTTATGAAATTAATCCATGCTTGCCTCTGCGTGCATTGTCTAACATTTGTGATGATCTCGCACAAGCTGCTGAGTGTTCCCCTTACACCGGATTGTAAGTTGTGATGGTTGGGCGGCTTTATGAAGGGTGAAAGTGAAAACACAATTTTAAAACGATTCAAAAAAAATCCGTCAAGGGCTCAATATTGAGACAGTTTCTGCAATGCTTGCCCTTCCACCCCAACCCTAAACCTACCCTAACGCTAACCCCAACCTTAACTCCAACCCTGAACCCAACCCTAACCCTAATCCTAACCCACAACCCCTACCCTAAACCTAGCCCTAACGCTTACCCCAACCCTGACTCCAACCATGACTCCAACCCTAACCCTAACCCACAACCCCAACCCTAAACCCAGCTATAACGCTAACCCCGACCCTAACCCTAACCTCGACTGTAACCCTCACCCTAACCCAAACTGGTCTCTGCCTAAATATCTTTCTGTGCAAACAATTGGCGCCCTCTATTTATCTAAATCGAGCATCAAACTGAATCATTTTGATGGCCAACTCTGTACTGTTTTTTAAATTCAAAGGCACACCCAGTGCGTAAGGGGGGGGGACTCGTCCAGACGGTCTGATCCTCTATCACCCTTTTTAAACCTGTGTGTATTAGTAGTCATTCAATTTGACAAAGATAGTGGCAATAAGAAAAATCTTTGTTCGGCCTTGTCCTCATCATCAGTTGTTGAAACTAAGTGGCGATATAATTATCTTCACCTTCTGTATAGGGCCTACGCAAACAAATCATGTTTGGAAATGAAATGAAATTTACTTGCTTTGCAATTTTTTTATATTTTTTTTTTATAGATTTCCTCAAATTCATCATTTATTTTAAAATCAATCTTCGGGTCAATATCTCTTGAAAAGTGTTGACGCGCTGTTACTTCAGCTCATAGTCTCAGAAAATCAAAAATTTCAGTTTAGCGCCCCCTGCTGTCCGTATAAAGTTATTATGTCTGTGCCTCCCCCCCCCCCCCGCACGTAACAGCGGCGGTGCCGTTGCCAGCTGCAGATGTTTGCTCACGTAGGCCTAATTTGCGAGATCGATTCAAATGAAACTCCAGTGCGAACGTAAATGAAAAAAAGTTTGTATGTAGTTTGTACATGACCTCTAGAGTTCATGGACCCTCATAATTCAGAGTCGTCTGCGGGTAATCAGAAATCACATCAAATCACTCTAGAATCACAGCGTACAGCCGGCCGGAGAATGGGTTGAAATTCCGAGCAGACCTCAGACATTTTGGGTAAGTTTGATCATAATGCAAGGGTTTAATTGAATCATAGCAAGGAATGAACGCCAAGAGACGACTTGTGCCCAATTTCCAGGACATTACACTTACAGTTATCAATAAAACACGTCCACCATTGGTACACTACACCATTAAACCAGTTCACTGCCAGTGCCACTCCATGCAGGCAGTGCATTTCTCTATCTAATGTAGTGACCACTAGGCCTACTTCTGTCAATCATTATTGAGTTATGTATGGCACACATAAATCTAGTCCGGAAAACGTCCATAGCATAGTGAGTGGCAGTTAAGTTGGTACGGAAATGTTACCCCTCTGGCCCTCTATCTAGTTCAACTAGATTCAAGATTTTCCACAGTATCAAAAAATTCAACTTAACAGTATAGATATCAAGAACAAGATTAAAACAAACATGACACTGTAGAGGGATCCATTTTAGAAGCAGAGCTTGTAGGCAATGGTCCCTGAAGACATGCATTTGCACTGAGACAGAGAATATAATGATGATCCAGTGATTTGTACCTGAGCTGCATGCAGCAGTGCTATATCCTACTTGTATTCCTACAAAGTTTGACAACTTCCTGAATGGGCTTTGGGACCGATGGGTTCATGACTTGATCAAGTTTATAACTTTATCTTATCTTTTTTGAGTCTGTTGTACTTTTGGTATTTTGCTTGATGTGAACTAAATTTTTCTGTACGCACTTTGAGGCATTGCATCAGATGGCTTGTAAATTTTGATATTATAGACGATGTAACCTGTGACATCACATGTCTACAAAATAGCCACAGAGCCTTTACTTCCGGCGGGCACATTTGTACACAGCTCAAAGGAAGAATACAACAAATCTTAAATGTTTTATGGCGATCGCACTGTCTGATTTTCCTCAACTTTTGGTATGAAGAAAGGGGGGACATCTCAAAAGCTGTACAGCTGTTGCTTTTGTAAATTTTGAATTTATGTGAAAATTACGACACAAAATATAAATTTTCCCATTGAGCTGTGTAGCATCTTGCCCGTCAGGAACAGCATTATAATGTACGAGGTCACCACTCTGTAAACAAATGTAACATGGTTTATTGTTATTGTTAGTAATGTCATTGATATTATTTTATCCCATACATTTTGTTATACTACATGTAGGTTCCCAGTCAGTGAGGCTTTTGACTCTCAAGACTGGTGAGCAGCATTCATACCCATTGATCTGTGTTCGAAATGTCTACATCTTCCCTGGTATACCTCAACTCCTGGCGAGAGCTTTCCTGTCTGAAGGTTGGTAGAGAGAACAGACAATTCTTTTTAATTTACCCCCGCCCCCCACCCCGCCACCACCACACTGCCCCGCTCCTACAGTCCTGATTTGATAAGTAGGATTTTGAAGCTCACTTGGTGGGAGACACTTTAGGCTCTGGTAAAACTGTGGAAAAATCTCTTTGAGTAGTGTGGGTGTTCTGAAAAGACTTCTCGATGCTAAGTGGGAAGTTAAGTGTTGAACTATAACATCAACAGCAGCAGCGTTCACCTGCTGCCTGACAAAAGCTTTTTTTTAAACCTCAACATTCTAACATGCTTGTCTTTTGGACAAAACCCATACTTTTGGAGAACCATCTAGTGTTTGTTGTACATTGCTACTTGTTTGTTCCTCCCCGCTTCTAACCCCTACCCAAATCTGGAAATTACAATTTTTCTGTCACTTACAACTACAGGGTTATCAATGGACAGAGAAAATGCCCGCTAGGAAAGTTCTGCAATGCTGGTTGGGGCTGGTTGCCAGGCAATCTGTAGCAATGGACCTCTCTTTTGGCCGGACCAACAGCAGAGGTGCAATAGATTAAAACCTTGATCGGAGCTGCACCTCTTGTCAATCTCATCAAAGTAGAGGTAAGTATTAGAGACTTTCTTGACACTAGGTGGCAGCAGACAAGAAAACGATTTATTAGAGTGCTAACCTGCATTGCATAATGAAGCTATTATGGGTGAGACCAAAGTATTGCAGTTATTTACCAAATTTCAAAGCTGTCAAAAAGTTTAACAGTTAATAGATTGAACAATTGCATCTTGGATAAAGAATGTTCTTCTGTTTTTACCTTTACAGTCAAAGGTGTGTCATAAGCACTGTATACTCAGTGCTTTCAGACTTCTGTAAAATAAATTCCAAATGCATCCTACTCGCGGGGGAATTTAACTCAAGACCCCCACATTCTAGAGCATGTATCTTTGACTATCCAGCAAATTTAATAAAGTTCTGCCACGCGGAACGTCCAAGTTTTCTTCACACATGTACACATGCACGCACACACAGTAAAAAATACATGCAGAGTACAGAGCTTGCTGAACAGCATGATTGGCAAACGGAAAAATTTGTTTCTCACCTAGTAGGAATTCAACAGCCAATAGAAACATTCGTTTCACGTTATGTAAGTTAGCCAGTCCACTGTGTCTAGTTTTCACCTCCTTGGATAGATTGCCCATGTACTGTGTGGTATGGCTATGCAGACTTACTGTGTAGGCATGGTGAACATGATTCTTTGACTCGCGTGTGGGTAATGGATTGTTTATTTTGACTGAAAGTCAGAACTTTGGTCTCTTTTTGCTCCATGGTTTATGACTGATAAAATTACTTCAGTGATCGTACGTAACCCTCCCTCTTCGGTACCGTAGATTAATGACGACCATCAAAGTTAAAGGAACACGTTGCTTTCGGGTTGGGCGCTGTTGGGCGCTTTTGGGCTATAAAAAGCGTTTGATGTATAATGAGCACAGTCGGAAAGATGTTTAAAAAGTAGAATATAATGGTCCACACAAACGTGCCTTAGAAATGCTTCGCTTTTGATAACTTTCGCGAAACAAAACGCTCCGCCATTTATGGGAGTCAAGATTTTGACTCCCATAAATGGCAGACAAATTCTATTAGTCTTATTTCCAGTCGCAGCTGTTGAACTATGACTGAGCAATTATTTTATTAAAAATGTTACGATTACCATCTGTTTATTGTATTCCAATAAATATCCAGTTAATAAATGAATGAAAAAAGAAAGAAAAAACATACGTTAAATAATTAAGTAGCAAGTCCCCACGTCTCGGTCCGTCCGGGCGTCCAGGGACGTACCAGCAGCAGCAAAGCCCCGCGGCCATACCACCCATAGACCTCCCCCTGCCTGCTGCAGTACAGTAGACGACGCGAAGACAGGGTTCTCGTACAATGTATGATTTTAGCGGGGCCAACCTAGTAACACCAATGCTTTGTGTGGTGTAAGAAGGTCTGGTACCCGTTACTGTTATTTTATCAACGATCGTATTGACGGCTTGAAAAACGTATACATTTCGCGGGACATGTTTTGGGGGTCAGAGGTCAATGTTTTGTTTTTTTAATTACCATTCACTAATTATAACACATTAAAGGTGTTTTATTGTAAGAACAACTCTTAATAAGTATAAGGAACACCTCCAAACAGTAAAATTTCATGAGATTTGAAGGCAACGTGTTCCTTTAAACTTTAAAGTTATGTGTTTAAATTAGCCACAAGCATTTTTTTCATAACAAATTCACTTGTCTCATGGAAATACTGATTCTGTTTTCCATGCTTGGACTGAAACTATCCAAATATCATTTACAATTTTCTTCTGACAAATCTGACCTATGTTAATAAGTTAAGTTATTCTCCTAACGAACACAATAACTGTCTAAACATAATAAAGTTTGGTCATCAATGCAGTTAACTTGACGTTGCAATTCATTTAAAATTGAAAAAGCGACGATCGAAAATCAGGATATGGTTTCAATCGGTTTGAAAAATTATATTAAAAACTGACGGACTAGTCCAAAACCTGGCGGACCAGTTAAAAATCAAGCCAACTGGTCCTGCTGGCTAGTTGAAAAAAAAAAATTTAAGGGCAAACCCTGAATACTCTTTGTATAGATAACTAAGTAGTAATGAAGTTGTCACTCACAGTTAATATCACATTTCTTTTATCTGTAATTGTCTTTTCTTTTGTAGTGTACACCATCAACGGAGAAGACTTTGTTCTGACACCAAATGACTATGTCTTGAAGGTAATTATGAGAAAGAATTAACCCAAATCCATCCAAGTCAAACTTTGGGGTTTTTGTTTGGTCAAATTAGTACTACAAAGCCAAACCTGTTTGTAAGTGTGACGTATTCCAACTGGAAATCATGCTCACTCCACACTGGATTCAACGATAGCCAGAAGCCTGTAGGAAATTTATGACCTACTTTTTCCTGAATGATCAGGGTTCTGCCAAGGATTTCTTTAGTGGTGGAAAAATATTTCCCTGGAAACCATTGCGAGATGGATCAGTTATACGGTAGATCATATAAACAGACACAAACCAAAGAAGTACTCAAAATTAATGGCTTCGGATACCATTTTTACTGGTAAATACCCAATTTTACATTTCGTTGAAAACCTTTGCAAGTGTCATTTAAAAATTTAGAAAATGTGTGGTGGTCGGAACAGAGAAAATTCTGCCGGTGGTGGCTGGGGAATCCCGAGTGCCGGGTGGGTTTTAGCACCGACCACTATGGGCAGAACCCTGAATGATTTATGTATGAAACCTTTAACTTGCAAAATATCAAGGTCCTCACAGAAATATTAGTTTATGTTATAAATGCCTTAAACTGTAGTGTAGCCATGGCTTGAGGGGTGAGTTGGGATTCATACAAAACACAGACACTGGTCAAGTACATTTCAAGCAGACTTAAGATTGCCTCCTGATTGGCTTGTTTGCCCTGACAGGCCAATAACTGTTTGCGTGGCCATAGTGGCTCTGAGAAGTGCTGGTTTGTACTCTGACCATTACATTTGGGTCTTCTTCTGGTGTATAACTGGTGTAAATAATCTTCTTCTCTTCTTGCATATTAGGAAACTGAGATGGGAGAGACAGTTTACCTGAGTGGATTTATCGGAATTGACGTCTCTAAAACCCTGGGCCTTCTTTGGATCCTCGGTGACATCTTCATTGGCAAATACTACTCTTGAGTTTGATCAAGTGAACAACCGTGTAGGTTTTGCTGATGCTGTCAAGGGTGTAGAAACCAAGGCTTAGTATTTGAATCCTTTGTTTATTATTAATGGAAGAAATATATATTTTTTTTTGGGGGGGGGGGAGCGAAAAATCTAGATGAATCAAGGCGACAAGTTTTTCTTGCCACTGCTCATACAAAAATTGCTTAAGCAATGCACACAGGCTTTAGCTTGGGTTGAAAAAAAATAATTGGTTGAAGATGCCACTGATGAGTGAATAGTGGTTGCTAAGTGCAATAGATGGAATGATACCTTCCGATTTAGGAGGGGGATACAAAGGTCACTTGGATATATCTATATATGTGATTTTTTAGTTTTTTATACTTGTAAATATGTGAAGTTGCCCCCCTTTGCTTATTTTGATTAAATAAGTTTACTTGGACATGCTCAAAATTAGGTTTCTCCAAATGCCCCCTCAAAATATTGTAAATATGTGAAGTTGGTTATTTTGAATGCTGCAATTCAAAAAAGTTTACGTGAAAATGCCAGAAAATATTGCCCACCAGCCACCTACTTTTTATTTTTGTATGGTTCAGTAGGAAACATAATTAACTTTTTGTTTGGCCCAACTGTGACCAACAAATTGTGATTTGAATTTTTTACAGTGTGTTTTTTGGAAAGGGAAAATTCAGGAGGGGAAATTATTGAATCATTCCAATGCCAATGGGGCCTAACAAAACATGTTTGTTTCCTGTGATCCCAAAATTTTTACTTCCATAAAAGAAAATAATAAAACACATACAAAAAGACAACCGGTCATTTAAAAACCTGCTGACCCAAAAATATTTATCAACAATTTGATTTGTTTTGTTTATTATTTTAAAAACAAATTTAATGCATTAAAATGTAAGTTTGTTCATATCCCATCCTGCAAAATAAGTAAATTGCAGACTTCAGGTCAATTTTTTCTTTCGATTCAAATGTAAAAAACCTGTCCCTCTCTTTTTTCTAGCATGTTACAGGAAACAACTTTTTTTAGGCCTGGTGTACTTTCCTGATTAACCCTATCATTAAAAGTAAAATTAGAATATTATCTTTGAATGTACTGAATATTTACGTAATAAATTAATACAAGTGTTTGTTTTGTGAGAAGTAGAAAACTTATGATTTAATTATTTCAATAATGTTTCTAAGCTTGTAGTCATATGGTGTAGCCATCTTGTTTTTGCTGATCAAAAGTATGTAACCAATATTTTTTTATAGACTTGGATTAATCCACGTCCCATTCTTGGTTCATTTTCTACAAGCTTATGGAAATTAACATTACAGTATGCTCAACCATATGATCCAAACTTGTTATTTTCTTTTAATATATTTTCATCTTTTGAATGTTGTCGAGTGTTAAAAATTGTTGCTTTTAAATTTTTGTCCAGTTCGTATTAAAAATGCTATGTTTTTTTAATAAAAAAATTGAGAATATGAATTAAATATACTTGTACCATGTGTTTTTTCTAATGTCTTTAATTTTAGAAGTGAATTTGACTGCTCAAAATGATTGGGTTTGGGGTTAGGGACTGTGTAGGGTTAAATTTATTTAAATAACACTTTAGTTTAAAAAAAGATATACAAATAAAACACTCTTATTTATTTCGTCAAAAACAGCAAACAATTTTATTTGAAACATGCATTTTTTCACATCATCAAAAACAGCAAACACAATTTTTTTCAGTAGTCAACTGGACATTTTCTACCAACAGAGGGCGCTATTTTATGTAAATTTTATGTAAATATTTACGCGTGTTCATATATATTACTATACAACATGTGGTTCTAATATTCATCAGGTCCATAAATTCGAAATAAGCACAGTCTAGCGGTGGCCAAGCGGTTAAGGCCATGGGAACGTGAAGGCACAAGGTACGCGGTTCGAGCCCCGATATGTGCATTTCTAACTCTGTTTGTTTCTATGATTGTATTACAGGTGAACGGCGCACGAGGAGAGACCCACAGGAGGCGAGGCCACGAGGAGGGGACGACACCGAGAGGACAGGCGGAGGGGGAGGCCACGTGGAGGGGACGACACCGAGAGGAGAGGTGGAGGAGGGTGGTGGTGCAGGGGAGAGGACAAAATTTTTATTTTTTTTTAATAAAAAAAAATTTTAAAAAGGGAAAATTTACGGTCTTTCCATTTTTTAAAATCGCTTGAAATGTACGCTCGTTAATTTTTTCATTTTTTTTGGTAGAAATTTTTTTTTTCAAAAAAACCAATTTTGGTCTTTTAATTTTTAAAATCGCTTGAAACGTACGCTCGTTAATTTTGGTGAAGAAAGTTGGAAAAAAAATCTTAATACCGCAAAAAACTCATGAAATTGTAACATTTTCCAAAATTTAAATCACCATAACGGCTCAAAACACTACAGAACACCTTCACACTGCTGATACCGATCTATTACTCTAAATAAAAATTATTCTCCAAAAGATTCAACTTTAAAGTACAAATTAACTCTAATTTAACAGCTTTAAGGAAATTATTGGTTTAACGCTGTTTCTGTACATAAGGTGCTACTTATTAACATAGTATAACAAGTTACGCATTTTGGTATACAAATCTACATTTTGGCGACTTCTTAACTTCAAATCCACAAAATATCTAAGACAAATAAAGAATTTTACATTGTTTCTAATAAAACAACTCATTTTCAACTTTAAATCTCTAAGAACTCTGAAAACGAATGCATATTCGCGTAAATTTTCCGATCAAAAATATAGGAAAATAGTCAGGCGCCTGTCACTGAAAGTAGGCTGTATTACCACTTAGAGACTGGGAACTAGACAATGACGGCTGCCGTTGACTCGTCGTAGAGATAACATTTCCATAGCATTTTAGATCCAATAATTAGAATCTTTGAGCATCTACAATTTCACCAATAGATTTGTATCTATTTAATTATCACAATATTATCAAAATCAAACTATGTAGCCAAGTTGAACAGTAAATTTCAACATGGCATACCCAAGACAAAGTGGGGGGGGGGGGTAAATACATAGCTTGAGGTGGCTATTTATTGTATCAAACCATTCATTTGTGCATTATTTTTGGCATACTCATTTGGGAACAGAGGGGAGAGGGGCTGTCTCTGGTTATGCCACTATTTTGAAACTATCAGAACTTTAAAAATTCCAACTAGTAAACTAACATTTCCAGGCCTAACACTTCTCCATACAACTACATTAAGTAGCAAATGACCCAAGAAAAGTTCTCTAAGATAATATGGGTGTTTAAAAAAAACCTGACGCATTTCAATCTAAAAGTCCACTGATTATTGGGTTCTACTCTATGCCTACCAGTCTTCCAGAGAAACAGTTCTGATTGAAATAATATTGTCAAAGTTGGAGGAATACCATTCAAAGTCCCCATAAATCATTCCTACTTATATCGATTGCCGCAATCCAAATAAGCCTGATGTGAAAGTTAATTTTCACACTAGAATTCAACCACCTGTTTTGATGACAAATTCAAAGATTGTTTGTTTGGTGAAATTTACTCAAAGTAAAACAGAAAGATGAGAAATAATTTACATGTACTCTGAGTCCCTCTCAAAAAGAAGCAATGGAGTTGTAAGGAATTTCTCTTAAAATGTCACGAGTAAAATAAATTTCTAATCATTAAAAGTTTGTTCAGAGAAGAACCGATCAGTATTCCAACAACTTGACAATAAGTGATCAATCAAGTTCTTCGTTTAAAGATGACTAAATAATACATTCACAGTCTCTGCTGAAGCTAAAAAAACTAACATGCATAGTAATGGGGTACATGCTTACTGAAGATGAACAAAACGACTGACGATTGTCTTACATAATCTGAAAACTGTACTTTCGTTAACATATTACTACAATACGATTGTCTCAACAGTCAATTTCTTCTGTAGAAGTGCTGTTGAAATAAGCCAAATGGTACAAAATCCAGACTACATGTAACTGAATGGCCTGTGTTTACAAATTTGCTGACATTTTTACAGTTGGGTGGGTTGGTGGGTTGTACAGCGTGTTTGTTTAAACTATAGGCACTACTCGTTCTAAAACCAATTGTATCACACTGTCATACCTGCAAGCCACTTCGTTAGCATCACATTCATGATTGTACAATACACTAGAACCTAATTAATTATCTTACATTATTATCATCGTGTGCAGGCAGAAGGATGTAAGGAAAGTTCTGCCAATAGCAGTGGTGTAACTAGAAGGGGCAAGGGGGGTCGAGATAATTAAGCTAAATAAACTCCTTCTAAAAAGCACTACGTGTCAACTGTCATGCTTGTAGCTACTTTGCTAGCATCACGTTGATTCATGATTGTACAATATACCCCTAGGACTACTTCTAACATAAAATATTTTTCCATTATCATTGTCAGATGCTGGCAGTAGGATAAAGGATATTGTGTCAAGCAAAAAACTTGTACAGAGCAAATATTGGGCAATGCTTTTTTTAAAACTGATTGGGGAGTTTGATTATTTCTCAAACATGTATTCATAGTCATTGTAGGAAAATTACATTCATTGAGTTAACAAGCTGAGTGGAGAGTTCAATCATTGAAGGAAAGTTACATTCAGCAAGAGAATGAAGAAGCATTGACTAAATTATTCATACAAATATATGTTTGGCTTCATTATCAAAAGTGTGATAATTGATTGCTTAGGGCTTTTCTGCTGAGAGGAATGTTGTACTGAGGTTTGCTAGCACAATGGCGTATCCTTCTGCCAGGCACAAGATGATATGTACATTACATCAACAGTCGCAACTTGCAATAACTGGACTGTAAGTAAAGGTCTGTTTACATAATATAAGACTTGCATCAAATTCCCTCTGCACTTTTTTTGCACAATTTGTTGGGATGATAAAGCTAACAAGTCTATGGGTCATGCCTTATGAGGCAATTTATAGACAATCTAAAGAAGAAAAAACATTTACATCTAAATTTACATCAACAAAGTTTTACAATGTTGAAAAAAGGACCTCTGTGATATCAAAAGTGTTTTGTTTGTGTGCACTGCATTTGGTTGCCTCCAAGTTGCCTGTACAAATTTTGACCAGGCTCTACAGTAAGTGTCATGATGATGAAGTCAAAGTGCGTGTAAACAGGCCTTTTTACAATTTATAAACAACACAACAAACCTACCTTAGTATCCTAGATTTGAATAATTTACAAAGTTGAGGTATAAGAAGCTTGAAGTAGAGAGATGATAAAGCGTCTGAAGTCATGATGAAGCTGCAAGTCAAGTGTTCTCATCACAGCCCTGGTGCATCTCTTGTGAAGAAACTGCTAATCCTCATCATCTTAATGAACCTGTAAACAGAAATCAAAGACAAAAGAGTTGTATGAATTATAAGAGCCACTGATGGATTGAACTACAGGCTGGTAGTAGTTAAAAGGAGTACATCTTGAGGCGGTTCAACAATGACATCAAAAAAATAAGATGAATGTTTGGGAAGTACAGGCTGGTAGCAGAAGGGGTTTCATTTTGGGGGTGGTTCAAGTTTGACAGAAAACTGGGGTGCATTTTTTGAATTATAGTACAGGCTGGTAGTACAACAAGGGGGTAAATCTTGAGGGCGGTTCAAGATTGATAGAAAGTGGGATACATGTTTGGAAAGTACAGGCTGGTAGCAGAAGGGGTTCAATATTAGGGGCGGTCCAATATTGATAATAAGTTGGGGTGCATGTTTGGGATTGAACTAGAGGCAGATAGTAGAAGGGGTTACATCTTGGGGCTGGTTCAAGATTGTCAGAAAAGTGTGTTTGATGTTTGGAATTGAAGTACAGTAGAAGGGGTTATATCTTTTGTGTGGTTAAAAATTAACAGAAAAGTGGGATGCATGTTTGGGATTGAAATACAGGCCTTCTGGTAGCAGAAGGGGTTCAATATTAGGGCGGTCCAATATTGATAATAAGGTGGGGTGCATGTTTGGGATTGAACTAGAGGCAGATAGTAGAAGGGGTTACATCTTGGGGCTGGTTCAAGATTGTCAGAAAAGTGGGTTTGATGTTTGGAATTGAAGTACAGTAGAAGGGGTTATATCTTTTGTGTGGTTAAAAATTACAGAAAAGTGGGATGCATGTTTGGGATTGGAATACAGGCCTTCTGGTAGCAGAAGGGGTTCAATATTAGGGGCGGTCCAATATTGATAATAAGGTGGGGTGCATGTTTGGGATTGAACTAGAGGCAGATAGTAGAAGGGGTTACATCTTGGGGCTGGTTCAAGATTGTCAGAAAAGTGGGTTTGATGTTTGGAATTGAAGTACAGTAGAAGGGGTTATATCTTTTGTGTGGTTAAAAATTAACAGAAAAGTGGGATGCATGTTTGGGATTGAAATACAGGCCTTCTGGTAGCAGAAGGGGTTCAATATTAGGGGCGGTCCAATATTGATAATAAGGTGGGGTGCATGTTTGGGATTGAACTAGAGGCAGATAGTAGAAGGGGTTACATCTTGGGGCTGGTTCAAGATTGTCAGAAAAGTGGGTTTGATGTTTGGAATTGAAGTACAGTAGAAGGGGTTATATCTTTTGTGTGGTTAAAAATTAACAGAAAAGTGGGATGCATGTTTGGGATTGAAATACAGGCCTTCTGGTAGCAGAAGGGGTTCAATATTAGGGGCGGTCCAATATTGATAATAAGGTGGGGTGCATGTTTGGGATTGAACTAGAGGCAGATAGTAGAAGGGGTTACATCTTGGGGCTGGTTCAAGATTGTCAGAAAAGTGGGTTTGATGTTTGGAATTGAAGTACAGTAGAAGGGGTTATATCTTTTGTGTGGTTAAAAATTAACAGAAAAGTGGGATGCATGTTTGGGATTGAAATACAGGCTAGTAGTAGAAGGGGTTATATTTTGTGGGCGGTTCAGATTTGACAGCAAAGTGGGATGCATTTTGGGGATTGAAGTACAGGCTGGTAGGAGAAGGGGGTTATATCGTGAGGGGGGTTCAAGATTGACAGAAAAGTGGATGCATGTCTGGAATTTAGGACAGGTGGTTAGGAGGCGGTATGACTTAACATGTTTGGGACAATGAGGGCAGAGTGGCTGGGTAAGACTTGAGATTTAGCACGGTACATACTGACAAAAAGAGGTTATCACAAGAAAAATAAGCAAAACAAGTTGTAACTCACCAGTATTTCCAGTAATTTCATGAGCTGGAGTGTTGAAACTGTCATCTTCTGAGGACTTCTTGAATGATGAATGGTTGGTGATGACTAAAACTGTATTATATCTAACCAGAAATGATGTTCGCAGTGAAGTTACTTCAAGGATTCCTGCAGATCATAGAGGTGAAAAAATACAACAGAAATTTGAGTGAAAAAGTGGTTTGTTATGGGATACCTCTTATTAACATGAGCATTTTAAAAACTAAGACTCCTAAAACGTTTCCGTGAACTGAGACACAGTACCCCATAGAAGGTAGGGCCTATTACTAGAAAATTGCCCATATTTTTACTTCCTAATGCTGTCTTCAGATTCACTCTCTTCATATATTCTTGCATATGGCATCAAGCTCACACAGCAGCTCCCTGGGTGAAAGGAAGACTTTCATTCTTGGCTGAGACTGAGGTTGTCATGGCTGTGTGTGGTGCATACACAAACTGACAAAAGTGCCACTTTCAATGCTCAAAGTCAGGGATGGCAAAAGGATCAGTCTGTAGGACAGTGATTGTGACTGTGTAGTGAGTGTCCATCGGCATTGCAATCACTCAGACTCAATTTTTAAAGTTAGCAATGTCAATCTGACAATTGTCATCAGATTTCAAATTTATATGATCAGTTCACAATGAATAGTAGGATTAAGGGAGTAACTATAGAATATATACTGTACAATGACTGTGACGCCGATCGACAGGTATAGCTGTGCCTGTATACATGGTATAGCTCGGCTCGGGAGTGTACCCAGCAATCTTTAGTTGACCTGAATTAAGCTTCACCACGCTAAGTTGGCTGGATCCCCCTGGGCCTGGGGCTAGAGTTAATGACTTTGCTATCGTTATCACATTGCGACTGTAGCCCTTCCGTGGTCGCCGTATAGAACGTAACATCATACGAAAGTCACAACAATGTACACAAACTCCGTCTCCAATATCGCATCAATAACAAACAAGTTTTAGTTTTATCTCACAAAACTAAAGCGCTAAAATTGTGCCCAAAGTCACTAAGGTACACACCAAGAATCTACACGCTGTTTCCAGACAAACGCATCAATAAACTGAAACAAACAAATCCTCAGTTACTTACCGATGTTTTGTGAAGAAAACATTTTGATTTTATAAAACGACCGTGAGCAGACGACATGTTTACAACAAAAACTGAACGATTGTTCTTACTGTAGTGTTAGTGTGTTACTGTGTGAACGGCATTGAATGAACATGCACGACGTCATGGTTTCGAAAAGGGCCTGATCATTGCTGCTTTTTATCCCAAGAGGGCGCTGTGTTCCTAGCAACCATTTTTATGCATGTTCATTTCTCAGGATTGGAGTACCGATAGCACTGTAAACATGTCGTCTGCTCACGGTGGATTTAAAGCAAAATTTGTTCATCACAAAACATCGGTAAGTAAGGATTTGTTTGTTTTAGTTTATCGATTTGTTCGTCTGGAAATAGCTTATAGACTATTGGTATGTATCTATTGTGCCGTGGGGCACTTAGCACTTTTGTTTTGTGAGATAAAAACTAAAACTTGTTAGTTTGTTCTGATGCAAAGTGGATTGTGTACATTGTGACTTTCGTATGAATTATGTTTCTTATACGGCGAGCATGGACGGGCTACAGTCGCAATGTGATAACGATAGCAAAGTCATTACGACATTATACTACAAGCCCCAGGCCCAGGGACCAAAGGGGTGGGGGGGGATCATGGCAACCCGTCGTGGTGAAGCTTAATTCTAGATTTATTGTGAACTGATTACATACATTTTAATCAGACTGAGTGATAATGATAACAATACAATATTGTCAGATTGACATTGTTGACTTGAGACTGAGTCTGAGTGATTGCAATGCCGATGGACACTCACTACACAGTCACAATCACTGTCCTACAGACTGATCCTTTTGCCATCCCTGACGCTAAACATTGAAAGCGTGTACTTTTGTCAGTTTGTGTACGCACCATGCACAGCCTACTCACTACAGTCACAATCACTGTCCTTCTACAATAGACTGATCCGTGATTGATTAGAACATCTCATCAATCACGGAAAAGTTGTTGAAGTCTTAGTTTTTAAAATGCTAATGTTTATAAGAGGTAATATCCCAAAACAAACCACTTTTTCACTCCAATTTCTGGATTTTGTTTTCCTCTCTAGGAATCCTTGAAGTAACTTCACAGTGAACATCATTTCTGGTTAGCGACAATACAGTTTTAGTCATCATCAACCATTCATCATTCAAGAAGTCCTCAGAAGATGACAGTTTCAACACTCCACCTCGTGAAATTACTGGAAATACTGGTGAGTTACAATTTGCTTAACGTATTTTTCTTGTGATAACTTTTTTTTGTCAGTAGGCTATGTACCGTGCTAAATCTCAGGTCTTACCCAGCCACTTTACCCACATTGTCCCAACATGTTAAGTCGAACGTACTCCTACCCACCTTTCCTAAATTCCAAATATGCACCCCGCTTTTCTGTCAATCTTGAACCCCCTCACAATATAACCCCTTCTCCTACCAGCCTGTACTTCAATCCAAAACATGCAGCCCTCTCTTCTGTCATTCTTGAACCACCCCAAAGATGTAACCCATTTTACTACCGGCCTGTACTTCCAAAACATGCAGCCCACTATTCTATCAATCTTGAACTGCCCCCAAGAAGTAACCCCTTCTGCTCCCAGCCTGTATTTCAATCCCAAACATGTACCCCACTTATCTGTCATTCTTGAACCGCCCTAAAGATGTAACCCCCTTCTTCTACCAGCCTGTACTTCAATTCCAAATATGCTCCCCACTTTTATGTCATGCTTGAACCGCCCCAAAATGTACCCTTTTTTTACTACCAGCCTGTACTTCAATCCCAAACATGCACCCCACTTTTATGTCAAGAATCGCCGGGCCCTTGATGTAACCCCTTTTGCTTCCATCTGCACTTCCCAAAAATTCATCTAATTTTTCTTTCAATCTTGAACCGCCCTCAAAATGCAGCACCTTCTACTACCTGCCTGTACTTCAATTTCAATATGCTCCCCACTTTTATGTCATGTTTGAACCGCCCCCAAGATGTACCCTTTTTTTACTACCAGCCTGTACTTCAATTTCAATATGCTCCCCAAGATGTTACCGCTTCTACTACCAGCCTGTACTTCAATCCCAAACATGCACCCCACTTTTATGTCAAGAATCGCCGGGCCCTTGATGTAACCCCTTTTGCTTCCATCTGCACTTCCCAAAAATTCATCTAATTTTTCTTTCAATCTTGAACCGCCCTCAAAATGCAGCACCTTCTACTACCAGCCTGTACTTCAATTTCAATATGCTCCCCACTTTTATGTCATGTTTGAACCGCCCCCAAGATGTACACTCTTTTACTACCAGCCTGTACTTCAATTTCAATATGCTCCACACTTTTATGTCATGTTTGAACCGCCCCCAAGATGTACCCTTTTTTTACTACCAGCCTGTACTTCAATTTCAATATGCTCCCCAAGATGTTACCGCTTCTGCTACGAGCCTGTACTTCAATTCCAAATATGCTCCCCACTTTTATGTCATGCTTGAACCGCCCCCAAAATGTACCCTTTTTTACTACCAGCCTGGGCCCAATTTCATAGAGCCGCTTAAGCATAAAAACTAGCTAAGCACAACAAAATTATGCTTAGCAATGTAAGATTACCATCCAAACTACCATTTCACACGTACAATTTCTTACTGGTATCCTGCTCATTTCTGCTAAGCAAAACATTGTTAAGCAACATTTTCTGCTTAAGCAGCTCTATGAAATTGGGTCCTGTACTTCAATTCCAATATGCTCCCCACTTTTATGTCATTCTTGAACCGCCCCCAAGATGTAACCCCTTCTACTACCAGCCTGGGGTACTTCAATTTCAAATTATTATGCTCCCCACTTTTATGTCATGCTTGAACCGCCCCCAAGATGTACACTCTTTTACTACCAGCCTGTTCTTCAATTCCAAATATGCTCCCCACTTTTATGTCATTCTTGAACCGCCCCCAAGATGTACCCTTTTTTACTACCAGCCTGGGCCCAATTTCATAGAGCTGCTTAAGCACAAAAACTAGCTAAGCACAACAAAATTATGCTTCGCAGAATAAGCTTCACCCAAACTACCATGTCACATGTACAATTTCTTACTGGTATCCTGCTCATTTCTGCTAAGTAAAACATTGTTAAGCAACATTTTCTGCTTAAGCAGCTCTATGAAATTGGGCCCTGTACAATTCAATTCCAATATGCTCCCCACTTTTATGTCATGCTTGAACCGCCCCCAAGATGTAACCCCTTCTACTATCAGCCTGGGGTACTTCAATTTCAAATTATTATGCTCCCCACTTTTATGTCAGCTTGAACCGCCCCCAAGATGTACCCTTTTTTACTACCAGCCTGGGCCCAATTTCATAAAGCTGCTTAAGAAAAAAATTAGCTAAGCACAACAAAATTATGCTGAGCAGAATAAGATTACCAGCCAACCTACCATGTCACATGTACATTTTCTTACTGGTATTCTGCTCTTTCTGCTAAGCAAAACATTGTCAGGCAATATTTTCTGCAGCTCTATGAAATTGGGCCCTGTACTTCAAGCCTGGGGTACTTCAATTTCAAATTATTATGCTCCCCACTTTTATGTCATGCTTGAACCGCCCCCAAGATGTACCCTCTTTTACTACCAGCCTGTTCTTCAGTTCCAAATATGCTCCCCACTTTTATGTCAATCTTGAACCGCCCCCAAGATGTAACCCCTTCTACTACCAGCCTCTACTTCAAGAATTGCCCCCATGATGTAACTAGTTCTGCACCAAGCCTGTACTTCCCAAACATTCATCTAATTTTCGGTCATTCTTGAACCATCCCCTAGATGTACTCCTTTTTTACTACCAGACTGTACTTTTATTCAAAACATGTACCCCACTTTTCTGTCAAATTTGAACCGCCCTCAAGATTTAACCCATTCTACTACCAGCCTGTAGTTTAATCCATGAGTGGCTCTTTTAATTCATACAACTTGTTTTTCTTTGATTTCTTTTTACAGGTTCATTAAGATGATGAGGAATAGCAGTTTCTAAACAAGAGATGCACCAGGGCTGTGATGAGAACACTTGACTTGCAGCTTCATCATGACTTCAGACACTTCATCATCTCTCTACTTCAAGCTTCTTATACGTCAACTTTGTAAATTTTTCAAATCTAGGATATTAAGGTAGGTTCGTTGGGTTGTTTATAAATTGTAAAAAGGCCTGTTTACATGCACTTTGACTTCATCATCATGACATTTAGAGCCTGGTCAAAAAATTTTTACAGGCAACTTGGACACAACCAGTGCACGCAAACAAAACACTTTTCATATCACAGAGGTCCTTTTTTTTCAACATTGTTAAACTGACCCCAAGATTTTTCTCCTTGAAAATTCAGATGTGAATGTATTTTCTTCCTAAAGATTTTCTCTAAATTGCCTTATGTGACAGGACCCTGTTTTATCACCCAAACAAATTGTGCAAAAAAAGTGCCAGAGGGAATTTGATGGAAGTCTTAAAGTATGTAAGCAGACTTTACTTTCAGTCAATTTATTGTGAGTTGCGACTGTTGATGTAATGTACATATCATCTTGTGCCTGGCAGAAGGATACGCCAATCTGCTAGCAAACTTCAGTACAACATTCCTCTTAGCAGAAAAGCCCTAAGCAATCAAATTATCACATTTTTCATGATGAAGCTAAACATATATTGTTGCGTTGCTGGAATTACTTAGTCATGCGTCTTCATTCTCTTGCTGAATGTAACTTTCCTTCAATGATTGAACTCTCCACTCAGCTTGTTAACTCAATGAATGTAATTTTCCTACAATGACTATGAATACATGTTTGAGAAATAATCAAACTCCCCAATCAGTTTTTTTAAAAAGCATGGCCCATTATTTGCTTTGTACAAGTTTTTTTGCCAGCATCTGACAATAATAATGGAAAGATGATATATGATTAGAAGTACATGTGTACATATCCTAGGGGGTATATTGTACAATCATGAATCAACGTGATGCTAGCAAAGTAGCTACAGGCATGACAGTTTGACACGTAGTGCTTTTTAGGAGGAGTTCATTTAGCTTAATTATCTCAACCCCCCTTGCCCCTTCTAGTTACACCACTGCTACTGGGCAAATTTTCCTTACATCCTTCTGCCTGCACAAGATGATAATACTGTAAGATAATTAATTATGTACTAGTGTATTGTACAATCATGAATGTGATGTTAACAAAGTGGCTTGCAGGTATGATCAGTGTGATACAATTGGTTTCAGAAGGAGTAGTGCCTGTAGTTTAAACAAACACGCTGTACAACCCACCGACCCAGCTCAACTGTAAAAACGTGAGCAAATTTGTAAACACAGACCGTTCAGTTAGTCAGGGATTTTGTACCATTCGTGCTTATTTCAACGTGCTTATCTTTAGTAAGCGTGTACCCGTACATGTAAATAATGTAAGATAATTAGGTACTAGTGTATTGTACAATCATGAATGTGATGTTAACGAAGTGGCTTGCAGGTATGACTGTGTGATACAATTGGTTTTAGAATGAGTAGTGCCTGTAGTTTAAACAAACATACTGTACAACCCACCAACCCAGCTTAACTATAAAAACGTGAGCAAATTTGTAAACACAGACCGTTCAGTTAGTCAGGGATTTTGTACCATTCGTGCTTATTTCAACGTGCTTATCTTCAGTAAGCGTGTACCCCATTGATATTACATAATGCATGTTATATTTTCTCTATTGTAGCTTCAGTAGAGACTGTGACTGTGTGTTATTTTAGTAATCTTTAAACTAAGAAATTGATTGATCACTATTGTCAATATGTTGGAACACTGATCGATTCTTCTCTGAACAAACTTTTATTGATCAGAAATTTATTTTGCTCATGACATACTAAGAGAAATTACTTAAAACTCCATTGCTTCTTTTTAAGAGAGACTCAGAGTACATGTTAATTATGTCTCATCTTTCGGTTTTACTTTGAGTAAATTTCACCGTCCAAAAAACAACCTTTGAATTGGCTGTCCAAATAGGTGGTTGAATTTAGTGTGAAAACACTTTCACATCAGGCTTATTTGGATTGCGGCAATCGACATAAGTAGGAATGATTTATTGGGATTACAAATGGTGTTCCTCCAACTTTGACATTATTTCAAACAGAACTGTTTCTCTGGAAGACTGGTAGGCATACAGTATAGAACCTAATAATCAGTGTACTTTCAGATTGAAATGGTCAGTTCTTTTAAACTACCTATACTATCTTTGAGAACTTTTCTTGGGGCATTTGCTACTTAATGTAGTTGTATGGAGAAGTGTTAGGCCTGGAAATGCTAGTTTACTAGTTAGAATTTTGAAAGGTCTTGTAGTTTAAAAATAGTGGCGTAACCAGAGGCAGCCCCTCTCCCCCTCCGTTCCCAAATAAGTATGCCAAAAATAATGCACAAATGAATGGTTTGATACAATAAATAGCCACCTCAAGCTATGTATTTACCACCCCCCCCCCCCCACCTTTGTCTGGGTATGCCATGTTGAAATTTACTGTTCAACTTGGCTACATAGTTTGATTTTGATAATATTGTGATAATTAAATAGATACAAATCTATTGGTGATATTTTAGGTGTTCAAAGATTCTAATTATTGGATCTAAAATGCTGAGGAAATGTTATCTCTACGACGAGTCAGACGGCAGCCGTCATTGTCTAGTTCCCAGTCTCTAAGTGGTTATACAGCCTACTCTCAGTGACGGGCGCCTGACTATTTTCCTATATTTTTGATCGGGGAAATTTACGCGAATATGCATTCGTTTTCAGAGTTCTTAGAGATTTAAAGTTGAAAATGAGTTGTTTTATTAGAAACAGATGTACAATGATTTATTTGTCTTAGATATTTTGTGGATTTGAAGTTAAGAAGTCGCCAAAATGTAGATTTGTATACCAAAATGCGTAACTTGTTATACTATGTTTCAGTAAGTTGCACCTTATGTACAGAAACAGCGTTAAACACAAATAAATTGCCTTTAAAAGCTGTTAAATTAGAGTTAAATTGTACTTTACAGTTGAATCTTTTGGAGAATAATTTTTATTTAGAGTAATAGATCGGTATCAGCAGTGTGAAGGTGTTCTGTAGTGTTTTGAGCCGTTATGGTGATTTAAATTTTGGAAAATGTTACAATTTCATGAGTTTTTTGCGGTATTAAGATTTTTTTCCAACTTTCTTCACCAAAATTAACGAGCGTACGTTTCAAGCGATTTTAAAAAATTAAAAGACCAAAAATTGTTTTTTTTTTTGAAAAAAATTTTTCTACCCCAAAAAAATGAAAAAATTAACGAGCGTACGTTTCAAACGATTTTAAAAAATGGAAAGACCGTAAATTTTCCCTTTTTTTAATTTTTTTATTAAAAAAAAATTAAAATTTTGTCTCCTCCCTCTCCCCTGCACCACCACCTCCTCCACCTCTCCTCTCGGTGTCGTCCCCTCCACGTGGCCTCCCCCTCCGCCTGTCCTCTCGGTGTCGTCCCCTCCTCGTGGCCTCGCCTCCTGTGGGTCTCCTCCTCGTGCGCCGTTCACCTGTAATACAATCATAGAAACAAACAGAGTTAGATAATGCACATATCAGGGCTCGAACCGCGTACCTTGCCTTCACGTTCCCGCGGCCTTATCCACTTGGCCACCGCTAGACTGTGCTTATTTCGAATTTATGGACCTGATGACTATTAGAACCACATGTTGTATAGTAATATATATGAACACGCGTAAATATTTACATAAAATTTACATAAAATAGCGCCCTCTGTTGGTAGAAAATGTCCAGTTGACTACTGAAAAAAATTGTGTTTGCTGTTTTTGATGATGTGAAAAAATGCATGTTTCAAATAAAATTGTTTGCTGTTTTTGACGAAATAAATAAGAGTGTTTTATTTGTATATCTTTTTTTAAACTAAAGTGTTATTTAAATAAATTTAACCCTACACAGTCCCTAACCCCAAACCCAATCATTTTGAGCAGTCAAAATCACTTCTAAAATTAAAGACACATTAGAAAAAACACATGGTACAAGTATTATTCAATTCATATTCTCAATTTTTTTATTAAAAAACATTAATATTTCAAAACAGGCATTTTCAATACAAACTGGACAAAAATTAAAAAGCAACAATTTTTAACACGCAACAAGATTCAAAAGAAGAAAATAAATTAAGAGAAAATAACAAAAGTTTGCATCATATGTTTGAGCATACTGTAATGTTAATTGCAATAAGCATGTAGAAAATAATCAAGAATGGGACCTGGATTGATCCAAGTCTATAAACAAATATTTGGCTACATAACATTGATTGTTTAGCAAAAAACAAGATGGCTACACCATGACCATAAGTTTAGAAACATTAATGAAGTAATTAAATCATAATTTTTCTACTTCTCACAAACAAAAACCTTGTATTAATTTATTACGTAAATATTCAGTACATTCAAAAATAATATTTAACATTTATTTTTAATGATAGGGTTTATCAGGAAAGTACACCAGGCCCCAAAAAGTTGTTTCCTGTAACATGCTGAAAAAAAAAGAGGGACATGTTTTTTACATTTGCACATCAAAAAAAAAAAAAAAAATGACCTGAAGCATGCAATTATTTTGTCATTTACTTATGCAGAATGGGATATGAAAAAACTTACATTTTGATGCATTAAGATTTTATCAATTTGTTTTCAAAAATATCAATAAACCAAAACAGGTTTTTAAATAGCCTGTTGTCTTTTTGTCTTTGTTTTATTATTTTCCTTCTATGGAAGTCGCCCATCATCAGGCAAATTAGTTGATGACAGGAAACAAACATGTTTTGTTAGGCCCCATTGGTGTTTGAATGACAATAGTTTCCCGTTCTCTCGTTTTTAATAAACACAATGTAAAGAATTCAAACAATTTGGTGGTCACAGTTGGGCCAAACAAAAAGTTAGTTATGTTTCCTGCTACACTAAAACATTAAAAAATAAAAAGTAGGTGGCTGGTGCGCAAAAATCTTCTTTTTCAGTCGGGCCAGACAAAAAGTTTGTAATGTTTCTTGATACACTGACAAAAAAGAGCCGTTAGGTGGACATCAAGTTTTTGTTTAGTTATGCCAAACAAATTTACCATGATACACTTTTTTTTAACTAGGTAGGTGGTCGACAAGTTTTTTCAGTGTTATTTTTTTTTCACCAAACAGAATGATTGTCATGAAATTATACTGAAAACAAAATGTGTGGGAAAGTGGGCGACATGTTTTTTGTTCACAGTAGGGCACACTAAAGACCTTTTTTCTTGTAACACGGGAAACAAATAAAAAATTAGATATATATTTATATATATATATATATTAAACAGTTGGGCCAACAAAGAGTTAGTCATGTTTTACTGAAAAAATACAGTAGGAAGTTTGGCAATACATGGTTTTTTTCACAGTTGGGACAAACAAAAAGTCTGTCTTGTTTGTTACCCTGGCAAAAAAGGGTTGTCAGGTGGACATGTTTTGATCCCTAACTCTAACCTTAACCCTAACCCTAAACCTAGCCGAACCCTTACCCTAAACTAGAGTTATGGTTAGGATTAGAGTTAGGGTTAGGATTATAGTTAGGATAAGAGTTAGGGTTAAGGTTAGTGTTAGGGTTAGGGATAAGAGTTACATTGTAGGGTTTAGGGTTTGGGTTTATAGGGTAAGGGTAAGGGTTAGAGATAGAGTTAGGGTTAACATTAGGCTATGTTTAGGGTTAGGCTTAAAGTAAAAGTTAGGGTTAGGATTAGAGGAACTGTAAAGGTAAGGGTATAGGTTAGGTTTAGTGTTAGGATTACTGTTTTGGTGAGGATTAGGATTAGGAACCGAGTAAGGGTTAGGATTAGAGTTTGGATAAGGGTAAGGGTTAGAGTTAGGGTTTTTCAATAACTGCTATTGCTAAACTGTCCCTACATAAAATATCAAAGAAAAGATAAATGATTTATGGCTGAAAATGGGGCTAGGGTTAGAATTGAAAACGAGGTTTGGGTTAGGGAGGAAAATTGGGTTATGGTTAAAGTTCGAAATGGGGTTAGGTTTTTGAGTTGAAAATGGGGTGAGGTTGAAAATGGGGTTTGGGTTAGGGTTGAAAATGGGGTTATGGTTAAAGTTCGAAATGGGGTTAGGTTTTTGAGTTGAAAATGGGGTTAGGGTTGAAAATGAAGTTTGGGTTAGGGTTGGAGATGGGGTTTAGGTTTAGGGTTGGAAATTACCAAGAAAAAATATCTATTTAAAAACATCATAACAGATGTTTCTCACAGAAGAAATTACAAAATTTAACTGATTGAAAAGATGAGGTAAACAAGGAATCTTTTTCTATAACACAACCGACTTGAGTAAGTATTGAAAATGGGGTTAGGGTTAGGATTGAAAATGGGTTTAGAGTAAGGATTGGAAATGAGGTTAGGGTAAGGGTTGAAAATGGGGTTAGGGTTGAAATAGTGTAAGGGTAAGGGTTGAAAATGGGGTTAGGGATGTAGTTTGAAGAAGGTTTAGGTTAAGGGCTGAAAATGGGGTTAGGGTTAAGGTTGAAAATGGGTTAAGAGTAGGGATTGGAAATGAGGTTAGGGTAAGGGTTGAAAATGAGGTTTCGGTTAGGGTTGAAAATGGGGTTATGGTTAAAGTTCGAAATGGGGTTAGGTTTTTGAGTTGAAAATGGGGTTAGGGCTAAGGTTGAAAATGGGTTTTGGGTTAGGGTCGGAGATGGGGTTAGGGTTGGAAATTTTCAAGAAAAAATATCTTTTGAAAAAAAAAAACAGTTGTTTCTCACAGAAGAAATTTCAAAATTTAACTGATTGAAAAGATGAGGTATACAAGGATTTATTTCTATTACACAACCGATTTGAGTAAGTTTTGAAAATAGGGTCAGGGTTAGGATTGAAAATGAGGTTAGGGTTGGGTTGAAATGGGGTTAGGGTAAGGGTTAAAAATGGGGTTAGGGTTGGAGTTGGAAGAAGGTTTAGGTTTAGGGCTGAAAATGGGGTTAAGGTTGAAAATGCGTTTAGAGTAAGGATTGGAAATGAGGTTAGGGTGAGGGTTGAAAATGGGGTTAGGGTTGGAGTTGGAAGAAAGTTTAGGTTTAGGGCTGAAAATGGGGTTAAGGTTGAAAATGCGTTTAGAGTAAGGATTGGAAATGAGGTTATGGTTAAAGTTCGAAATGGGGTTAGGTTTTTGAGTTGAGAATGGGGTTAGGTTTTTGAGTTCAGAATGGGGTTAGGGTTAAGGTTGAAAATGGGTTAAGAGTAAGGATTGGAAATGAGGTTAGGGTAAGGGTTGAAAATGGGATTAGGGTTGTTGGGTTAGGGTTGAAAATGGGGTTATGGTTAAAGTTCGAAATGGGGTTAGGTTTTTGAGTTGAAAATGGGGTTAGGGTTAAGGTTGAAAATGGGTTGAGGGTTAGGGTTAGAAATTACCAAGAAAAAATATATATTCAAAAACATCATAACAGTTGTTTCTCACAGAAGAAATTTCAAAATTTGACCGATTGAAAAGATGAGGTTTACAAGGAATTTTTTTATTACACCACCGATTTGATTAAGTCTTGAAAATGGGGTTAGGGTTAGGATTGAAAATGAGGTTTGGGTTAGGGTTAGGGTTGAAAATGGGGTTAGGGTAAGGGTTGAAAATGGGGCTAGGGTTGGAAGAAGGTTTAGGCTTAGGGTTAAAAATGGGGTTAGAGTAAGGATTGGAAATGGGGTTAGGGTAAGGGTTGAAAATGGGGTTTAGGGTTGAAAACGAGGTTTGGGTAAGGGATGAAAATTGGGTTATGGTTAAAGTTCAAAACGGGGTTAGGTTTTTGAGTTGAAAATGGGGTTAGGGTTGAAAATGAGGTTTGGGTTAGGGTTGAAAATGGGGTTATGGTTAAAGTTCGAAATGGGTTAGGTTTTTGAGTTGAAAATTATCAAGAAAAAATATCTATTTAAAAACATCATAACTATTGTTTCTCACAGCAGAAATTTCAAAATTTAACTGATTGAAAAGATGAGGTAAAGGAATTTTTTGTTTTTAATTACACAACCGATTTGAGTAAGTATTGAAAATGGGGTTAGGGTTAGGATTGAAATGAGGTTAGGTTTAGGGTTGAAATGGGGTAAGGGTTAGGATTGAAAATGGGGTTAGGGTTAGGATTGAAAATGAGGTTAGGGTAAGGGTTGAAAATGGGGTTAGGGTTGAAAATGAGGTTTGGGTTAGGGTTGAAATCGGGTTTATGGTTGAAAATGAGGTTTGGGTTAGGGTTGAAAATGGGGTTAGGATTGAAAATGAGGTTTCGGTTTAGGGTTGAAATGGGATGAAGGTAAGGGTTGAAAATGGGTTAGGGTTGGAGTTGGAAGAAGGTTTAGGTTTAGGGCTGAAAATGGGGTTGGGTTGGAGTTGGAAGAAGGTTTAGGTTTAGGGCTGAAAATGGGGTTAGGGTTAAGATTGAAAATGGGTTTAGAGTAAGGATTGAAAATGAGGTAAGGGTAAGGGTTGAAAATGGGGTTAGGATTAGAATTGAAAATGAGGTTAGGTTCAGGGTTGAAATGGGGTGAGGGTAAGGGTTGAAAATGGGTTTAGAGTAAGGATTGAAAATGAGGTAAGGGTAAGGGTTGAAAATGGGGTTAGGATTAGAATTGAAAATGAGGTTAGGTTCAGGGTTGAAATGGGGTGAGGGTAAGGGTTGAAAATGGGTTTAGAGTAAGGATTTGAAATGAGGTTAGGATAAGGGTTGAAAATGGGGTTAGGGTTGAAAATGAGGTTTGGGTTAGGGTTGAAAATGGGGTTATGGTTGAAAATGAGGTTTGGGTTAGGGTTAAAATGGGGTTAGGGTTGAAAATGAGGTTTAGGTTAGGGTTGAAAATGGGGTTAGGGTTGAAAATGAGGTTTGGTTAGGGTTGAAAATGGGGTTATGGTTAAAGTTCGAAATGGGGTTTGGTTTTTGAGTTGAAAATGGGGTTAGGGTCAAGGTTGAAAATGGGTTTAGGGTTGAAAATTATCAAGAAAAAATATCTATTTAAAACATCATAACAGTTGTTTCTCACAGAAGAAATTTCAAAATTTAACTGATTGAAAAGATTAGGTATACAAGGATTTTTGTTTTTAATTACACAACCGATTTGAGTAAGTATTGAAAATGGGGTTAGGGTTAGGATTGAAAATGAGGTTAGGGTTAGGATTGAAAATGAGGTTAGGGTAAGGGTTGAAAATGGGGTTAGGGTTGAATATGACGTTTGGGTTAGTGTTGAAAATGGGTTTATGGTTGAAAATGAGATTTGGGTTAGGGTTGAAAATGGGGTTAGGGTTGAAAATGAGAGTTTGGGTTAGAGTTAAAATGGGTAGGGTTGAAAATGAGGTTTGGGTTAGGGTTGAAATGCGGTTAGGGTTGAAAATGAGGTTTGGGTTAGGGTTGAAAATGGGGTTAGGGTTGAAAACGAGGTTTGGGTTAGAGTTGAAAATGGTGTTATGGTTAAAGTTCGAAATGGGGTTTGGTTTTTGAGTTAAAAATGGGGTTAGGGTCAAGGTTGAAAATGGGTTTGGGTTAGGGTTGAAAATTATCAAGAAAAAATATTTATTTAAAAACATCATAACAGTTGTTTCTCACAGAAGAAATTTCAAAATTTAACTGAATGAAAAGATGAGGTATACAAGGATTTTTTGTTTTTAATTACACAACCGATTTGAGTAAGTTTTGAAAATGGGTTAGGGTTAGGATTGAAAATGAGGTTAGGTTTAGGGTTGAAATGGGGTTAGGGTTAGGGTTGGAAATTATCAAGAAAAAAATATCTATTTAAAAACATCATAACAGTTGTTTCTCACAGAAGAAATTTCAAAATTTAACTGATTGAAAAGATGAGGTATACAAGGATTTTTTGTTTTTAATTACACAACCGATTTTAGTAAGTATTGAAAATGGCGTTAGGGGTTAGGATTGAAATGGGGTGAGGGTAAGGGTTGAAAATGGGGTTAGGGTTGGAGTTGGAAGAAGGTTTAGGTTGAGGGCTGAAAAATGGGGTTAGGGTTAAGGTTGAAAATGGGTTGGGGTAAGGATTGGAAATGAGGTAAGGGTAAGGGTTGACAATGGGGTTAGGGTTGAAAATGGGGTTAGGGTCGGAGATGGGGTTAGGGTTAAGGTTGGAAATTACCAAGAAAAAATATCTATTTAAAAACATAACAGTTGTTTCTCACAGAAGAAATTTCAACTCGGATTTGGGGTTAGTGTTGGAAATGGGGTTAGGGAGAGTGTTTGTGTTAAAAATTAGGTTAGGGTTAGGGTTGAAAATGGGGTTATGAAACAGATAATTTACACAAAGCAATTAGGCTAGGGTCGACACAAGAACTTTATTTCATTAATTTGTTGAATAAAAAAGGCATTTGGAGAAACCTACTTTTGAGCATGTTCAAGTAAACTTATTTTAAATGGTAGCAATCAAAATAGGCAATAGGGGGGCAACTTCACATACTTACAAGTATAAAACACTAAAAAATCACATAGATGTATCCAAGTGACCTTTGTATCCCCCTCCTAACTCGGAAGGTATCATTCCATCTATTGCACTTAGCAACCACTATTCACTCATCAGTGGCATCTTTAAACAATTATTTTTTTCAACCCAAGCTAAAGGCTGCGTGCATTGCTTACACAATTTTTGTATGAGCAGTGGCAAGAAAAATTTGTCTTCTTGATTCATCTAGATTTTTCACTCCCTCCAAAGAAAATTCTACCATTGATTATAAACAAAGGATTCTAATACTAAGCTTTGGTTTCTACACCCTTGACAGCATCAGCGAAACCTACACAGTTGTTCACTTGATCAAACTTGGAGTAGTATTTGCCAATGAAGATGTCACTGAGGATCCAAAGAGGGCCCAGGGGTTTAGAGACGTCAATTCCGATAAATTCACTCAGGCAAATTGTCTCTCTCATCTCAGTTTCCTAATATGCAAGAAGAAAAGAAGATTATTTACACCAGTTATATTGCGAAAGAAGACCCAAGAGTAATGGTCAGAGTAAAACCAGCACTTCACAGAGCCACTATGGCCACTTAAGCAGTTATTGGTCTGTCAGGGCAACGAGCAAACCACGAGGCAATCTTGAGCCTGCTTGAACTGTACCCGACCAGTGTCTGTGTTAAACTATTTTTGTGTGACTCCCAACTCATCCCTAAGAGCCATGGCTACACTGCAGTTTAAGGCATTTGTAAGAGAAACTAATAATTCTGTGAGGACCTTGATATTTTGCAAAACATATATTAAAGGCAAGTCCCAAAAGTTTGTTCATACATAAATCATTCAAGAAAAAGTAGGTCATGAATTTCCTACAGGCTTCTGTCGCTGGTTGAATCCAGTGTGGAGTGAGCATGATTTCCAGTTGGAATACGTCACACAATACAAACAAGTTTGGCTTTGTAGTACTAATTTGACCAAACAAAAACCCCAAAGTTGGACTTGATGGATTTGGGTTAATTCTTTCTCATAATTACCTTCAAGACATAGTCATTTGGTGTCAGAACAAAGTCTTCTCCATTGATGGTGCACACTACAAAAGAAAAGACAATTACAGAAAAAAAAGTGGTATTAACTATGAATGACAACTTCATTACTACTTAGTCAGGCCCGTAACCAGGCGTAGGCCCCACCCCCCCAAAAGAAAAAAAAAAAAATCCGCCCCCCCCACACACGGAAAAGAGAAAAGTCCGCATCATAACTATGCATCTTGGCCTACACATTCTCTCAGGCGCCCCCCCCCCCCAAAAAAAAAAAAAAAACAATCCAACTTCTGAGGGAGGCACATCACCTCTCAGACTACCCCTTTCTCCACTTTTTCTTTCACATTCACCCCCCCCCCAAAAAAAAAAATTATTTTTAAAATAAATCCTGGTTACGGGCCTGTACTTAGTTATCTGTTTAAAGAAAAGTATTTGCTGCAAATTACAGAGGGCAGTTTAAAGCCTGATTTGAACTGGCCTCTTGCCACAGGCCATACTCGGTGGTCTAATGGTAAAGATACATGCTCTAGAATGCTGGGTCTTGGGTTAAATTCCAACCCGAGTAGGATGCATTTGGAATTTATTTTACAGAAGTCTGAAAGCACTGAGTATACAGTGCTTATGACACACCTTTGACTGTAAAGGTAAAAACAGAAGAACATTCTCTATCCAAGGTGCAAGTGTTCAAATCAACTGTTAAACTTTATAACAACTTTGAATCTTGGTAAATAATTGAAATAGGCCTACTGTTACCCTCATAGCTTCATTATGCAATGCAGGTTAGCACTCTACTAAATCGCTTTCTTGTCTGCCGCCACCTAGTGTCAAAAAAGTATCAAATTCTTACCTCTACTTTGATGAGATTGACAAGAGATGCAGCTTCGATTACGGTTTTAATCTATTGCACCTCTGCTGTTGGCCCGGTCAAAAGAGAGGGCCGTTGTTACATATTGCCTGGCAACCAGCCCCAACCACAATTGTTGAACTTTCGTTGCGAGCATTTTCTCTGTCCATCGGTAACCCTGTAGTTGTAAGTAACAGAAAAATTGTGATTTCCAGATTTGGGTAGGGGTTAGAAGAGGGGAGGAACAAACAAGTAGCAATACACAACCCATACTAGATGGTTCTCCAAAAGTATGGGTTTCGTCCAAGATACAAGCATTGTTAGAGTCTACAAGTAAAAAAAAGCTTTTGTCAGGAAGCAGAAAAAACCGCTGCTGCTGTTGACATTATAGTTCAACACTTAACTTCTCACTTAACATCAAGAAGTTAGCAACTGGTTCTTTTCAGAACATCCACACTAATCAAAAGAGATTTTTCCAGTTTTACTAAGGCCAAGTAAAATAAGAAACATAATCCTCGTCCGAACTTTAAAAAAAACAAGAATGGTGTGTTAACAAACACAAATGCCCCGCTGAGATTACTTTCATTCTTGAGTTATCGCTCAGACATTTCTTTTGTTTTAGCCTTTAACCTGAACATTTGACGTAGGGGTCTAAAAACAATAGGCTTCTGGGGGATTCCAAGACCAATCCACACACCAAATTTGGAGTTGGTAGGCCAAGTCCTTCTTGAGTTATCGCTCGGAAAACATTTCTTTTGTTTTAGCCTTAACGACCTGAACATTTGACATATGGGGTCCAAAAGCAATAGGCTTCTGGGGGATCCTGAGACCAATCTATACATCAAGTTTGGAGTTGATATGCCAAGTCCTTCTTGAGTTATCGCTCGGAAAACATTTCTTTTGTTTAAACCATAATGACCTTGAAATTTGTTGTAGGGAGTCCAAAAACAATAGGCTTCTGGAGGATCCCAAGACCAATCCACACACCAAGTTTAAAGCTAATATGCCAAGTCCTTCTTGAGTTATCGCTCGGACAACATTTCTTTTGTTTAAACCATAATGACCTTGAAATTTGTTGTAGGGAGTCCAAAAACAATAGGCTTCTGGAGGATCCCAAGACCAATCCACACACCAAGTTTAAAGCTAATATGCCAAGTCCTTCTTGAGTTATCGCTCGGACAACATTTCTTTTGTTTAAACCATAATGACCTTGAAATTTGTTGTAGGGAGTCCAAAAACAACAGGCTTCTGGAGGATCCCAAGACCAATCCACACACCAAGTTTGAAGCTAATATGCCAAGTCCTTCTTGAGTTATCGCTCAGACAATGATTGCACACACATGGACACACGCACACACGCACGAACACACACACACACACACGGAAGGACAAGGCAAACACTATATATGCCCCTTCGGCTGGCTTCGCCGGCGGGGCATAAAAAAAGCCTCACTGACTGGGGAACCTACATGTAGTAATTACAAAATGTACGGGATAATTAAAATAATATTAATTTTAATTAGGGAATAACAGTGCGATGAGCCGGTCTTTACTGCGTGGTAATGACCTTCGGCTCGGTCCATTAATAGCGGCCAGCCACCAACCAAGGTCATTACCACGCAGTGAAGACCGGCTCATCGCACTGTTATTCCAATTAATAAATGCCTTATGACGAAAAAAACTGTAAAGATCGTCAGAATTTGTGATTTTCTTTCGCCGTTATTTTAAAAATGTTCTACTCATGTTCAAGGGCCAATCCTTTGGCTGTTCAACTTTTGTGTGGTACCTAATCATTCCACATAGCCTAATTAACTGTTTATACATATTTTCAAGAACCAGACCATGACTTTGCATTATGTTGGTTTTATGCGCGTACAAGCTACCCTGAATTGATACATTGTCTGCGCGTTCACGCCACGCGTGGAATGTTTCCGCACGCGGCACCAGCTGTCCTGCTCAAAAAATAACAAAATAAATATGCACAAAGACATCAGTTGATTTTAAACTGGTAGTTTACCGCGCAACAAGCGCATAGTGCATAGGATTTTACACAACAATGTGCTTGTTAAGGGGCCATTTATTCGCTAGTTTACTGAGCCGGTCTTTATATCACATGTTAATACACCCCCACGTGACCAGTCTTCGACCAATCAGAGCGCATAAACTCTCCAAGGTATTTATTAATAACAATTAACAATATATCAAAATTTATAAACCACCTGATGCAATGCCTCAAAGTGCTTACAGTAAAACTCAGTTGAAAACAAGCAAAATACCAAGAGTACAACAGACTTAAAAAAGATACGATAAAGAATAAATTTGATCAAGTCATGAACCCATCGGTTCCAAAGCCCATTCAGGAAGTTGTCAAACTTTGTAGGAATAGGATATGGCACTGCTGCATGCAGCGCAGGTACAAATCACTTGAGGGCCAGAGGGGTAAAATTTCCGTATCCAACTCGACTGCCTATTGATCATTCCTTATGAAATAAAATAGTGTATATTATTTACTCAATTGAGATACAGTATATTGTTTTTTTTTTGTGAAAAAGTGGCAGTCTAATAATTGTATGGACATTCTTCTAGAATTATGTGTGCCATAACTCAATAATGATTGACAGAAGTAGGCCTAGTGCTAGCCCCATGAATAGGGCCAATCCACTCCGTATCCTTGGCCCTAGCACCACTGCAAACCTATTCTTTCACCCTATGATATTTTTAACCTGCAAAGATCTAGATCGTGAAACTTACAGATTGAATGCCAATGTCCTTGCAGATAGCCGGACTGCTGAAATTTGTTTTAAACATCACACGTTTTTGGTAAAAATCAGATGATTTTCGAGAGTGAACTTTTAGAACTATCTCAACGATCTAAACAACTTGCTCATTGAGAAGTCGCACACACGTTCTCATAATTACGTTAAAAAGGTGCTTTTCAGCATTACTGTACGACGGGATCCAGCAACAATACAAATGTTTGGGTTTGAAAACTAGGTTTTGTCGGGCTCCCTCAACAACATTACAACAAGGATATAATAAATTGCTACAATTGAGTTGGTACCAGGGTCATTCCGTGCCAACTCACCTGAAATTCAGAAAAGTTTGGCAGGCTCCGTCTCAGATTTCGCTAATTTTTTTTTTAAACAATCCCCTGTGGGTGCCTTGAACACACACAAAATTTTAGAGTCCTACTCCTTGGCATTTCTGAGATACGACCCCCCAAAAATTAAGCCCCGCCCCTTCAAATTGATATTTTGTGTTTTTGAGCATTTTTAAAGGTCTATATCTACAAATGGAGAGAAGATATGTAGCTACAAATTAATTTACAGGGTATCTGGTATCCCATCACCTATAATCTACTGTCAAAAGTAGCACAGCTCATTTGCATATCAAGGGTTAGGTCTTTAAAAACTTACATTTTGGCATGCGCAATAACTTTTTGTCATTTTTGAGACCCCCTAGTGCCTATGTAAAATGTCCGATTGCTTTTATATTTCATTTGGGCATAAACTAGGTGCATATGTGTGACATATTATGAGGATAGACCAATCACACCTTTGATGGGTATTTGGCAGGGGTCTTAATATGCGTCCAACTTAAAAAATGCCAAAAAACACCGTTTTCAAGTGGTTTTTTGACAACGTGGGACATTACTGACAGATTTACCAATTTTTTCCTATAATACTTTGTACCCAGTCTACTTATGTAAAAAAAAAAAAAAAAATGGTTTTTTTACTCCTTCATGGTCAGATTTTTATTTAGGTACACCTAGTATTTTGCACTTGTAATGACTTTTTGTCATTTTTGAGACCCCCCTAGTTCCTATGTGAAATGTCCGATTGCTTTTATATTTCATTTGGTTATAAACTGGTTGCATATGTGTGAGCTGATATAAGGATAGACCAATCCAACCTTTGATGGATATTTGGCAGGGGTCTGAACATGTGTGCGACTGTAAAAATGCCCCAAATTGCCGTTTTCAAGTGATTGATTGACATTATGACAACGTGGGACATTACTGACAGATTTACCAATTTTTCCCAATAATACTTTATATCCAGTCTACTTATGTGAGAAGGAAAAAAATGGTTTCTTTACTCCTTCATGTAAAAAAAAATTGTGAATATGTTTAGACTAACGTTTTAGCTGTGTTATGCAATTTAGGCCATTATGCACTGTGGTGCTGTATTGTTACTCATTCAAAACTCCAAAACAACATCCACTGAGACTGAGAGTGTTGTTACTATTGTGAGTCAACATTGAAAAAGTTTGACTAGCAAACAAAATTAGAGTCAGCAGCCTTACAGTAGAGAAACACATTGGCATTCTAGTATCAGTTAACACTGTGAAATACAAAGATAAACAACTGACCACAAGCACAAGAGTCTATTGTCTGATTTATTGGTCCAGTCTTTGACCTTGTCACTGGTGGGTTAATCCCCCACGTCCCCTTAAATTTCCCCCTATCTATAGACCATGTAACATGTGGGTGACATTACAGGTTCACAAAAGAGCAACAGAGCCAGGCATGTGGTGTACAAGACCCACAACTTGTTCAGCAGTTATTTTTATAAGTCTTGAATTTCTGTAGTAGTATCTTGCCTGCAAGAAGACCCTGGAATATACAAGGTCACCACATAAAGTGGTTGTCCAAAACAAGCTGTAAGCGTTGTATGCAACCAGTTTTTGAAGGAAGGAAAAGTGAACACTGATGAAAGAAATACAGAATGATACATTTTTAGAAGTGACAACTTCAGCAAGTTCTTGCTCCATGATGATGGCGTAAACGTTTAGGAAAGATCAATCCCTGCATGCAGCATTGGTGCAGCTTTGAAGGAGGATTGCCATGAACAGGTATACTGCAGAAAAGTTGGTCTTCTTCAAACGACTGTCTTAACTGAAGAGAACACAAGACTTTTAAAGTGGAGATGTTCTGTGGACATAATCTCAGAATCTCAAGGAACAAACAGCACCACAGTGCATAATGGCCTAAATTACATAACACAGCAAAAACGTTAGTCTAAACATATTCACAATTTTTGTTTTACATGAAGGAGTAAAGAAACCATTTTTTTCCTTCTCACATAAGTAGACTGGATATAAAGTATTATTGGGAAAAATTGGTAAATCTGTCAGTAATGTCCCACGTTGTCATAATGTCAATCAATCACTTGAAAACGGCAATTTGGGGCATTTTTACAGTCACACACATGTTCAGACCCCTGCCAAATATCCATCAAAGGTTGGATTGGTCTATCCTTATATCAGCTCACACATATACAAACAGTTTATAACCAAATGAAATATAAAAGCAATCGGACATTTCACATAGGAACTAGGGGGGTCTCAAAAATGACAAAAAGTCATTACAAGTGCAAAATACTAGGTGTACCTAAATAAAAATCTGACCATGAAGGAGTACAAAAACCATTTTTTTTTTTTTTTTTACATAAGTAGACTGGGTACAAAGTATTATAGGAAAAAATTGGTAAATCTGTCAGTAATGTCCCACATTGTCAAAAAACCACTTGAAAACGGCGTTTTTTTGGCATTTTTTAAGTTGGACTCATATTAAGACCCCTGCCAAATACCCATCAAAGGTGTGATTGGTCTATCCTCATAATATGTCACACATATGCACCTAGTTTATGCCCAAATGAAATATAAAAGCAATCGGACATTTCACATAGGCACTAGGGGGTCTCAAAAATGACAAAAAGTCATTGTGCATGCCAAAATGTAGGTTTTTAAAGACCTAACCCTTGATATGCAAATGAGCTGTGCTACTTTTGACAGTAGATTATAGTTGATGGGATACCAGGTACCCTGTAAATTAATTTGTAGCTCCATATCTTCTCTCCATTTGTAGATATAGGCCTTTAAAAATGCTAAAAAACACAAAATATCAATTTGAAGGGGCGGGGCTTAATTTTGGGGGGGTCGTATCTCAGAAATGCCAAGGAGTAGGACTCTAAAATTGTGTGTGTGTTCAAGGCACCCATAGGGTAGTGTTTAAAAAAAAAATTAGCGAAATCTGAGACGGAGCCTGCCGACCCATCAGGTGAGTTGGCACGGAATGACCCACCAGACTGATTTACTCGCAGACGCCGTGAGTGCAAATAATCAAGCTCGTTGAGATTGTTCAAAAAGTTCACTCCCGAAAATCATTTGATTTTCACAAAAAATGTGTGTTGTTTTTCAAACAAATCCAGCAGTCCGGCTATCTACAAGTACATTGGCATTCGATCGGTAAGTTTCACGATCTGGATCTTTGCTGATTAAAAATATCCTAGGGCGAAAGAATAGGTTTGCAGTGGTGCTAGGGCCAAGGATACGGAGTGGATTGGCCCCATTTCATGGGGCTAGCCTGGCCCTACTTACTAGCCCCTAGTGCACGGTTACTCAACATTTACTTGCAGCCCAATTTGGGTTAAACTGTGGGATTTTATCAGTCAGGTGGATAAGGTGCCAAAGAAAAGAGAAAGTTACACTATTTACAGGTGCAGAAATAAGGAAACTACATTAGATAGAGGAATGCACTGTCTGCATGGAGTGGCACTGGCAGTATGGTGTAGTGTACTGTGTACTATCGGTAACTGTAATGTCCGGAAATTTGGCACAAGTCGTCTCTCTTGACGTTCATTCCTTGACCTTGCTCTAAGTCCTTCAATCAAACCCTTGCTTTATGATCAAACTTACCCGAAATGTCTGAGGTCTGCTTGGAATTTCAACCCATTCTCCGGGCGGCTGTACGCTGTGATCCTAGAGTGATTTGATGTGATTTCTGATTACCCGCAGACGATGACAGCCAAACAAACTGCAGCTAGTATTCAAGTGCACCGCTGTTTACGCGCCGGGGGGGGGGGGGGCACAGACATAATAACTTTAGACGGACAGCAGGGGGCGCTAAACTGAAATTTTTGATTTTCTTAGACTATGGGCTGAAGTAATAACGCGTCAACTCTTTTCAGGAGATACTGACCCGATGATTGATTTTAAAATAAATGAATTTTCTCTTAAATATAGAAATTTGCAGAAAGATAAAATTGCAACGCAAATATATTACATTTCATTTCCAAGCATGATTGTTTGCGAAGGCAAGAGTCCTCTCCCCAGCTTGACCATGTCCATGTCCAATCAGCCACACCGTACCTAATGACTCTCCCCAACCCTACCATCAAGCATCCTCCCAACCCCGGGCCCTGGTTCTCTACCCATCTTGATCGTGCTCATGTCCAGCCAGCCATATACCAGCGTTTTGACTAGTCCATACCTCTACCGTTAAATGCAACAATCTCATCCCATTCTTCAACTGACTGCCCATCAACTTCCCAGTCCGTCGTACAACTCCTCTGCCCAGCTTTATCATCCCATGCCTCACCACCCATCACCACAGCATGATGACTTCATCCCAACCAGCCCAGCCCACTGGCTGACTGAGGGCACAGCAACCTCCCAGCCCATCACCCCAAGCCCTTATCCTAACCAACCCAGCCCACGGCTGACTGACTGCCCGGCCCAGCAACTTCCCCTCATCACTTAAAAATTTTTCTCCAAGGCCCTTGCTCAACTCTCAGATCAGCCAAAAATCCAAGGGAAAACAGTTCTGAAATCTGTTTTAAGTCATGCCATTCTAATAACGGATCAAAACCTTTAGCTCATTAGCAGAGCAGTCAGAGAGAGTGCTTACTGAGCTGAAGATACCAGGTTCAAACCCTGTACCCATTTTTACAAGAATTTTTTAGAAAGTTCTTTTTGACTGGTGAAAAAAAGGGGCCTGCCAGGATTTGAACCCCCGAGCTGTGAGCTCCAAAATTCCGGGAGCTGTGAGCTAGCCCGCTGGGCCAAATCGCCGCTTAAAAAAACTTGCTCGGACGTTACAAAAAAAACTTAGGATGTATAGATCAAATTAAATAACAAATATTGATGACAGTGCCCGCTTAAGGGCCCCGGAAATGTTTTGATTCTAGATGCTCTGTGGTGCGATCTCAGGCAATCTGACCACTTTAACAAATTGTTTTAGCAAGATCATGAGCATCATTTTCGAGTTGGGAGTCATTGAATCAGTAATCCCGAGTTACAAAATGAAATTGCAGGTTACAATATTTATTGTAAAAAAAAAAACGAAAAAAGTGTAACGAAAAAAGTGTTGGGGAGACAAACGTCATGATAGTGCAATTTTCAATAAATTTACCAAAAAGGGTGTCTCTGTCAATTTGTTTTTATATGGATTAAAATGTAGCACAAAATAATGTTCAATCTCTGCTAAATAAAATGGTACAATCCAACTACATCGCGCTGTCGATGAAAGCAGATCCCGGCAGAGAGGTTCATGAGAAGAGCTATTTGTTTGGTCGTATGAAGCTTACAAAACTATTTTTAAATCCATAGAGAAATGCAAGTTATTTGCGGCCAGCGGCGGCACCAGACCTGTTAATCTAGGGGGGGGAGCAAGAGGGGGGAAAACTTAAACTTAGGGGGGGCAAACAAAAGTCTATAATGTACTGTATAAGCCTACAATTCACTCTAGAAATAAGATTTTGCACTGCGTGTACAATGGCTGCTTACGGTTTTGGGCAGACAATGCATTTCTATTTATAGCAAGTTTCCAAGCTTGTACATGAAAATAAATCCACATTTTATTAACATTGCCGGAGATGGAAAGTTTATTGGGCTTTTTTGATGGTGCCAGCTAATTATGATGGATGAAATCGAGTTTATTATTTACAGCGCAAACAACATTGTAACAAATTGGGTGCAATGGTTTGGGATTAAACTCAATTTCCGCCATCGGGGAAAAAACGGGGGGGGGGGGGTATTACGCGCGCGAGAGTTATGACTTTTGTTAAAACTGACATGAAACAATTTTCATGGATTTTCTGGGTCCAAAAATAATTTGTGTATCTGGCCTGGAATTCCTCATGACACAATGTCTGTCAGTGAAATAATAGTGGTACACAAACTAAATAAAGTGTACGAGGTACGGGTTATTAGTAGATATTGGACTGGATCCTCTGTGCTGTACAATACGAAAGTGCAAGGCCGCCAGGGCTAGGGTTATTAGTAGCTTTAAAAAAACACACCACACACACAAAAAGGGTATGTAATTAATTTTGTCTCTCCCTCATTTCTCCCCCTTTTTGGTGTGTCTCTCTCGGGGGCCCCCACGCCCCCTGGATCCATCCCTGGCGGTAGTCGACACCCTCCCGTCCGTCGGTCGCGGAGGATGGAGGGCTACGATACCGCAACTAGCCCAGTTGCGGCGATTTGTGCAGCAAGACAAGTACATTACTTGTTTTATTGAACCATAGTCACATTTCAAATCTAAACGATGAGAATTCTTTCATCAAAGAAACTGAGGGCTGGTGTCTTCAGATTTAGCCATGCACATTCTTGTCAGAGGGTGTTCAGTATAGTACTCTGATCAAAAGAATGGATTTGTATGTGGCAATTTGGCCCCGAGCGCCGCCAACGTTCTGAAACGTCAAACTGAATCTCCATTCACAGGCCGCCAACGTTCATTTACGTTCTACTACTCGAAATAATTTTGTATTTTTTTTTTTTTTTTTAAATCCTGTGGATTGAGAATTTTTAAAACAAGGCTGACACTCTAAGGGTTAATGTCTGTGCTAATCGGACACCAAAGGTGACTGGTCTGGGCAGTTGCTAGGCAACAGAAGTACTAAGGTTATGTAAGAGAAGTGGCCTCTGATTGCTTAAGCTGGCTTTAAATCATGGCAAGCCACATTATGTTACAACATGTAGCTTAAAAGCCTAAAATGTTTAACTGCACAATACCCCATGGTGTATGAAACAGCTATAACATGGGATAAAGCCACTGTTTATTGCAAAAATGTTCAACATTTTAATTTATCATTGTCCTTTGAATTTGATGACTGTGTAGGAGTCTGAAAATGTTCACTTGGAAAGATTGGGTGTACAAACAACTTTGACATCAGACATACAGTTTTTGAGCACCACGTCAAACTATAAACCCACTACAGTGTATGCATTCAAATGTACTGCGTGAAGAACATACCTTCTTGTCTCATTACACCATACAAAAAGGTGTGAAATTGATTTTGGGTATATTAACCTTCAGAAATAAGAGTTGTTTGAAACAAATATATGCACCCTTGAGATAGGGAGTGCAAACTTATTCGGTATACTCAAGATATGCACTTTTTGAGAAAATCACACTTTTAGTTTTCATTTTGCTATACATTTGTGTACAAGATAAAAGATTAACCCTTAGTTTTACAGGCTTGGTATGTCAATATGATGATAAAAAATACATTTTATAGATAGAGCTACCACTTGAGGTTAAATTTGGTGCAAAATAAAAAAAAATCCCCAATTTGGCCTTTTTTGATTTTTTTTACCTCAAAATTACCTCAAAATTCAAAATTGAGGGTGGCATCCACCCTAATCGTCTCCCCTTGCTATTAACAATAGATCTAGCATGGATGCCGGCCATTAACAAACTATTCCGTCCTAAGTGTAATTTTACACTTTAGCTGGCCTACTACTACTAGTATGAATTAACTGGTAGTAAGGTATGCATTTCATATCTGTGTTTTGATTGGTCCGCCCCGAAGTGACGTAGTTGTGTCAGCTACCACTGTCGATCATCTGCACGTGCGCATAATGCATGTACATGTATGTAATGTTGTTTTGTTCACTGTGTAATGTGTTACGTGTGCATAGTAATCTCCGTCCGTGTGAATGGGGCGTTACTCACGAGCCTCAAAGTGTGACGTCAGATGCTCGGGCTAGTTGCTCATTGGCTCATCTAACGCGCTGCGCGTACATAGCGAAGTACATAGCTGTGCGTTTCCATTATTGTGTTAAAGGAACATTACAGAACTGGTAAGAAATAAACTTGTAAAATATACTTTTTGATCACAGATTTACATAAAACTTACACGGTCTAATTATGATGATAGTAGAAAACATCCCTTGAAATATTTCTGTCTGAAATGCCATATGTGATGAGAAATGAATAAACTAATTTTCCGATTGGAGTTTATCGCTCAGTGAGCGTTTTATTCATTTGTTAATCTAAATGATTTCATGCAAATGTGTAATCGGTTTTTCACTATTTTCTCGTGACCCAGATGGCCGATCGATCTCAAACTTCCACAGGCTTGTCAGTTTATGCATATGGTGGATTACACAAAGTGCTTACACTGCCAGCAACTGTTTTGTTAGCAAAAACCAATTCTGTAATGTTCCTTTAACGTTTCACCTGTAAGACGCCGTGACGAGATATTACGAGGTTCTAAAACGATGCACACGCGTTGCTTCTAAAGTTTGACAACAAACATAAACTTGGATTGAAAGACAATAACTTCAAGGATACCAATCACATTAATTCTGAAGCAACTCTGCAAATCAGCAATGCATAATGTCCTTTTGACATTTTTAATATAACTTTTTTTTCCAGTCTTCTCTTTTCCCCTCATTGCAAATGCTTTCTTGTGGACGGGTTATTTACAATCAAGTGCATTTACATTAAGACACCACTACACAAATTTAAGGCATATTTCTTTAAGAACGAAATGCAATTGTGGCCCCTCAAAGCTTTTGAATCTACCCCACTAACCTCAATTTTGTAGAGATGCTAAGAAGGAAATAAGCGCTTACCAATTCTCCACATAGCCGTTGCTGAAACCACAACATTATGACACTTCACCTGTATCAGTTAATTTCTACTTAGCAAGATTGTCATAACTGCTTGGTAAAGTTCTATGCTTAACAGCTTTAGGAAATTGGATCAAGCTACAGTTCCATCTTGAAACTTATATTTACCCATCTGACCTTACTCTCACACTTTGAGATTTGCACATTTTGAGAAGGGGGGGGGGGTAAAAAATAATGGCTATTACAAACAAGAATGCTGCAGGTTTTGCACTATTGTTTTTTTTTTAAATAAAATGCAACGCCTAAACACAGAAACAACCTTTACAAATTTGTTTAGCAACAATTTATATGGTTCATAAATTGATGCACTTGTGTTATTGAAAAAAAACCAAATTGATATTTGATATATAAAAGAAGTTTTAACAACTTTTTGTTTAAATTTCTGTTAATCTGTAATTGAAAACAAATACCCACATCTGATTAATTAGTTTAATTGTTTTATCCTCCCACCGATGTGTTAAGAGCAGTGTATACTCTGTGCTCTCCAAGTCCTGTGTGAACTAAAAACCAAAGGCTGCTTGAGGAGGATTCGAACCCCATGAATCCGAGTGTCTAGAGCAGTTGTCTCAACAGGTAGACCATCGAGTATGGCCGCTGACGAGAAGGCAGTTTAAATCTTGTAATTATGTAGGTACCTGCTCTAGACTGCATAATGATTTGGGTTCACATCCCACCCAAGTAGCTTGTGGACTTTTTTTAGCACAGGGCTGGGAAACTACCAAATGCTGATCACACATCAGTGGGTTTAGAAAACAAATAATATCCTTTATCCCCTGTACAATAATTACATCACATTTGATTTCAGTAAATAATATATAATTTCTCTGAAATTAGATTTAGAAGAGCAGTGTTTGGTCTTGAATAATGTGCCTATTGTTTACTACTACACATACCTCATTGTAATGTATCAACTGCAACCACTCAACTGATATTTTTTTTATAAACTTCAATTATTTAATATAAAAAATTTGCTTAATTACACTTGTTGGTTGAATATTTACACTTTAATTAAATAACTTATTTTTTGTTGCATTTTTGTACACCATGATCCATGTTATAAACAATCAAAATTATATACAAATATATCTATATACTTCAATATATAACACTCAATGTTTTGTGAATGGTGAGAGTGGGAAAAAAAAACAGCAACATTTCTTGCAAAGTGTTCTTTGATCTTGAAAAAAAAACCGTGTTAAAAGCATTTTGTAGAGCATCTTTTATGACAATAAACACCACAACATATTTTTTGATTGAATTTAATTCCATTGTTACTCATTACCTGATAATAAAATGGGCAATTTTGAAATTTATTTACCAAACTGTGTTCCCAAAGGGGTATATCAAGGATTTTCAGAAAGGGGGGGGGGGGGTGCAACTTTTGAAGGCTAAATTTCAAGTTGAAAGTTTTCAGTTATCCTTCAGTTTTTTTTTCAGATAAGTTGATCTCGGCATAGAGTTCAGGCCTGCTTCAGGGCCTGGGGGAAATATTTTAACAATAGATGCTCTTTGGTGCAATCTGGGACCAACACGTTAGCCTTTTACATATCATTTTTTACAAATTTTAAAAATTAGTTTTTTATATATTTATTTGCCGTTTTTTTTTAAATCGATGTAAATAAGGAGGGGGGGGGGGGAGCGCCCATTGTGCCAACCCCTTTAATCCACCACTGTTCAAATCAGTCAAAAAACACATTCAGATCTGCAATGTGATTCCTGTGGTCAATTGGTGGTGATATGGGGCAGAGGGTACCCCCCCCCCTCATAATGTGTCTTCATTGTGTGCTTGGAATCTCAGGAATTCTTATGAGGATTTTAGTGGGGGGGGGAGTTCTATACAAGAGGAAAATAGTGTGCTATAGTATGGGAACATTGGGGGGGGGGGGGAGACCCTCTGGCCCATATCCGGCAGGCTATACCTGTGGTGGGTGTAATGTGGGTGACCGTGGTGGGTGAACATTGGGAGACCCCACTAACGCTTTGTTCCTCGACAAATGTTACCAACTCCTTTGAATTTAAAATCAACATGTTATCACACTGACTTGGTCTTCTCTGTGGAGAGTTGAACTGAACGGTTGATTTCATTAAACAACGCTTGTACGTTCCTATCGATGAACGTTTGCGTTAAACTAACCACCTCTTTTTCTGTGTACATACAAATTAGATGCATTAAAACACTTCAACTATTTCACGAGTATGAGTTGTGTACATAAAGACTCCACTGCAACCAAGAACCCCAAAAAGCAAAAAAAATAGAGTAAATACTAACATATAAACAATATTAAATTCCTAGTAAAACATACAATTCAAAAGTACGTGGCGCAATTCCAGTGACACTTTTGTTCCAACTACAGAATCTTTAGATAATTCTTGCAGTGGGAACAACTCATCAACAAAAAACAAGACACTATGTTAGCACTTTGGGAAAGGAAAACCATCATCATGTTTTAGAGAAATGAGATGCAACTAGCTTGGAATGTAGCAGACTGGTCCCCTGTCTTTATCCTGATAAAGACAGGCAGTGAAACATGATAACCATAGATAGTTCCCAGTAGACGCCATCTTTACGGGCAAATTGCATTTTGGCTTGCAGGTGCGTCAAATGCTCAACTTATTAACGCAGCCGCGTTGTTCACTGACTAATCCTGCAATGAGATTCGTGAAATGCGTGCGTGTTGCACGCCGTTCTCACACGAAACGCACGACTGTTTGTTCTAAACTGCCCGTAAAGATGGCCGATTTACGTCACACTGCAACCTATCTATTGGTGCGTTTTCGTGGTCGTAACCAATTCTGTTTTGGGTTGAAATGGCCATTGGTAAATTACTGGCCAGTGACTGAAACATTTTTGGGTTACAGCCGCCAAAACAAACCCCGACTGATAGCGATACTACACACATTGAGTGTAGTGCCGGCAGGCATACACATTCAAACCGGGGACGTACAACCCTGATTGGGTGAAGATCCCTACTTGGAAAGTCTGTACAAAACCAATGGGAGCTGCTGCCAAAAGGTTTCAGTACATACAAAAGAGGGACAATAGGAGGTCCGTGATTGGGTTTTAACGCTACATAGGAAGTGCGGACTTGAGAACAAAAGAGGTCCACATAATGTAGGAAACACTATGTGGACTAACACACGTCCACGCAGTGTTTTTGTTTTTTACAGTGTTGAGGAATGTCAGAACAAAGGAATGTCCACAGAGTGACTGTAACACAGAGCTGTGTGTGCTTACACACTCGTGTGTGTGTGTACCATACACACACACGGTATTGTGTCATGCAAGGTACATGTACTGTAGGTACATCTGCCACGTAACTGCCAGGTTCTAAAAGGCTGGTATCTGGCATTATTCATGAGCCTCAAAGTGTGACGTCAGATGATCAAATACAGCTACATAGTGCTTTGACCTCAGTGTGTACTAGTACACATACAATACATTAAACCAATTAAACCATAAACAAACAAACACTTACTATTAACCCTGTTTGTAATAACAAAAAATAAACTGAACAGTTTTAACTGAATTACCAATGTGGCACACACTTAATAAAAAAACAACTCAAAATTTGAATACATTATTTGGAAAATTACATAGAATCTCCAATATCTGCTTTGCTTGAATTCGATGGACTTGTTATTGGCTCGAAAGACAGGCCTTCTTTTTTACTTTGGGCCGGACAAATCTCAGACTCCAAATATTAGGATGGTGAAGTACCACAGACTGAGGATGGATTGTGGATGATTTAGAATGAGGCACATCCATAGAGCAATCCTGAAGGGTACAAACTCTATGCACATGACATCATTTGAGTGAAGCGCCCTTGACTAGAGGTCAGCAGAAGGTAGCTCATTGGCCGATCCTGTACGTTTCACCTCTAAGATGGCTGCCGGATCACATCACGCAGGTCTATAGACCTTTCTTTTGCAACGTCACAGCCCAAGTTTTTTTGCCAACGTTTCTCGTGACCAAACCACCTACATGCGCTGTTCATTTATGCACACTAAACTGAAACTGCATGATAACGCCTTGCATCAAGACTAACTCGGGCCAAATGATTCGGACAGATTTGAAAATTCAGTAACAAGTGAGTTATAACCAAAATAGCTGCATGAACTGTTATCAAAAAATTGTGCCTTGCCATTATCCAGTAAAAGTACTGTACATTTTGTAAATCTTTTGACTGATATTGATAAACCAAAGAAGAAGAAAAAAACACTCTAACTGCCATAAGCAAAAGTAAAAACCCATATATAATTTGTGTCTAGATGTGCTTTTTAACCACAAGGCAAGACTTAATAGCGATATTGCATGCCACACATCTAAAAAAAAAAACCTACATATTAGCAAATAAATAAGCAAACTCAATAGAGTTAATAACACCACCACACAAATTCTTCGTACAAACAAGTAAAGTAGTTCAGAGAAATTTGTCTATCAAAACCAATTATTTAATAATTAATGAAAATTTACTGATAGCTTTGAGTACTGATGAATACGTATGCTAGTACAAGAACACAGTCATAGAGAAAATACACATCATATAACCAAACTCATGGGTACTAGTATCCGAGATCAGGGCCTAGATTCATGGTTCTGCTTACCGTAAGCAAATAATCGGCGCCAAGCCTACTTCACAGGTTAGCAGAGAGTTTTGCCTGTGCGTATTCTCCGCTTACACAGCTAGCATAGAAATTCAGCGCTTGCCCAGTACGCGAAGAACGGTGATCGCAAGCGCAAGATTCGCCGATAAGCAGAGCCGTGAAATTGGGTCCAGATTGTTGAGCCGTGTTCGAAATGGCGGCAGCGGCTGCGGCTGTTGCTAAGGGCAGCCTATGCTTCAACACGCATTGAAGTGAAGATCCAGCCGTAGCCATAGCCATAGCAGTATCCGCCAATTCAGATGTTACAATTTGTTACTGATAGTAACAGACTTTGAAATAACGAGAAAACACAAATGAATGTAATTAAGAGCAACTTTGTGATTGCAGTGACATGATGGTCAACATGATGGTGATTGAAATCATCACATCATGTGGGTGTTCTTTTTGTGATTGTGCCCATTGTGCTGACCAGCAGTACAATCAGTCCCATCATGCATCACTACATCCTGAACAAGAACTTGTACAAGCCAATCAACCCACCCTAGCCGAGCAAAAGCCTAGAGCTGACCTTAGAACCAATCACTAAAGCTATAAATTTAGTTAATTTAATACAAAATATCACCCAAAAAAAGGAACGACTTTATAAACTGACATATACAGCTAGATAAAAACCACTCTGGCTCTCGGATAAATATTTGAGTACTTTATCTTAAGCGTAAAAAAAAAGAATAGCGCCCTCTGGTGTTATCCTGTCTATCCTAAATGGCCACACACATAAGGAGTTATACAGCAGATAATCTGCACAGTCTTCAGGCACAGAATGTGTTTGACGTTTGCACCGTCCACACCACATGACGATATACTTGCTTTGGTTGTTCATAGTTACTGTTGTCATGGTTACCTCTGCTTCATCGGTTACGGATCACAACGACGTGGTCGGAATCCCATCCTTTTGAATGAAGGAAAAAATTCAAATTGACACAGGGAAAATTAAATGAAGAGAAAGCGTCTACTTATAGGGTTGGATGTAATTGGAACCAGGGCCCAATTTCATAGAGCTGTTAATTAAGCACAAAAAGTAGCTACACTAAGTACAACAAAATTATTCTTACTAGACTAAAGGTTACCAGCCAAAATACCATGCCGCATGTACAATTTGTGACTGGTATCCTGCTCATTTTTGCTCAGCAGCAAATTGTTAAGCAATATTTTCCGAGCTGCTTAAGCAGAAATTGTTGCTTAACAACGGCCTGCTTAGCAGAAATGAGCAGGATACCAGTCACAATTGGTGCATTCAGGAATGGTATTTTGGCCTGTAACCATATTCTAGTAAGCATAATTTTTGCTGTGCTTAGCTTGTTTTTCTGCTTAAGCAGCTCTATGAAATTGGGCCCTGCTCTACAGGTACATGTACCTCCGTGGTATTTTATAGCCTGCCCGATATGGGGTAGAGGCCCCCCCCCCAATGTTCCCATATGTATCACACTATTTTCCTCTTGTATAGAACTCCCCCCCCCCTTAAAATCCTCAAAAGAATTCCTGAGATTCCAAGCACACAATGAAGACACAATGGGGGGGTACCCTCTGCCCCATATCGAGCACCAATTGTATAATTTGCTCAGAGTGTCTCTCTCATTCCTTCTGTACACACCTTCACTCGCAGCACACATGATGCCGCATCTTCTCACCAAATCTATTCTAATCTTTTTTCAAATCTATTCCAAATGCCAGAATTGTAGGATACTCAGCTAGCTTTTTTTCCTGGTACTGCTGCACTTTGGAACTCCCTACCTGTATCTTGCTTTCCACCATCTTACAATCTATTCCAGTTCAAAGAATGTGAACAGATTTTTTCTCTCCACCCAAATGTTTTATATTTTCCTCGTAGCCCTCACTTCAAGAGGCCTTCTAACAATGATTGTGTCGGGTGAATTTTGTAATTTTTTAAATGAAGTATAAAGAACAAACATTACAACAAATATATATTGAAGACAAGTGAATTATCTTACCACTTCAGTAGTATGAGAAGCTGCTAGCTCACTCTGTAATGCTTCCTCGGATAGTCTCCTAATTTCCTCCAATTCAATCCGCAACTGAGCTTCATCACCGTCAGAATCTGCACAAAGAAAAAACATTTTGAAAAGATTTACAGACTCTCTACACTGCCATGAATAAAGTACTAAATTAATGAGGTTGGGTTTCCCCTTGGTCTAGAGGATGAAGCCCCCTGAACCTCCTGGGTGTTACATTTCAGAGAATTTGCAGACGTTCAAAATCTCCATGAATAAAGATCTAGGATAGAGGGCCTGGGTCTCTCCTTTGTCTAGAGGATGAAGCCCCCTGAACCTCCTGGGTGTTACATTTCAGAGGATTTACAGACTCTCTACATCACCATGAATAAAGAGCTAGAGTAGAGGGCCTGGGTCTCTCCTTGGTCTAGAGGATGCAGCCCCCTGAACCTCCTGGGTGTTACATTAAAGAGGATTCACAGACTCTCTACATCACCATGAATAAAGAGCTAGTGTAGTGGGGCTGGGTCTCTCCTTGGTCTAGAAGATGAAGCCCCCTAAACCTCCTGGGTGTTACATTTCAGAGAATTTGCAGACTTTCAAAATCTCCATGAATAAAGATCTAGGATAGAGGGCCTGGGTCTCTCCTTTGTCTAGAGGATGAAGCCCCCTGAACCTCCTGGGTGTTACATTTCAGAGGATTTACAGACTCTCTACATCACCATGAATAAAGAGCTAGAGTAGAGGGCCTGGGTCTCTCCTTGGTCTAGAAGATGAAGCCCCCTAAACCTCCTGGGTGTTACATTAAAGAGGATTTACAGACTCTCTACATCACCATGAATAAAGAACTAGGGTTAGAGGGCCTGGGTCTCTCCTTGGTCTAGAGGATGAAGCCCCCTGAACCTCCTGGGTGTTACATTAAAGAGGATTTACAGACTCTCTACATCACCGTAAATAAAGAACTCATAATATTGCTTTAAAGGGGTTTCTTTATGTAAATTTGAACTACTATTATGCTTTTTGATAAAATATTTGACAAGGTTCTCTCTCGAGAATCTAGAAAAGATGTACCTGTTCTTGAGCCACTTTCATTACAGCTGTTCTGACGTGAGTAGTCCTCCTCATACGCCATATTAACTGAACCACCCTCCATGTTGACCCTCGATGAGGCGCCATGATCCTCATCCGACAGGTACCCCTCATTGGACCGACCCCCACTCTGCTCTTTTCCCCCTTCCGGTGTGAGTGATGAGGGGTTCGCCGAGTGAGGGGCCGACCGCTGATTCTCCGCGGTGGCGAGTGCCGGTGAGCTTGGCGTGTCCGATAGTGTCGGCGGCTGGCTGTAGATGTTGTGAGTAGAGGATGAGGAGGCGGGGTCTTTTACTGACGAGATGGAGGCAATGCTGTCTAATGATGGATCTGATCAAAACAACCAAATAAAACAACAACTGAACAAATGAAGACAGTAGGTACACTACCGTTATGTCTGCGAGGGTAGAGGTTGTTTTTGGAAAAAGCCTTCGGAGCGCCACGGCAGCTCGGGGCTGTATACTCCCCAGGGAGCTGCAAAAGACTACAGGAATGCTATTGGCCAAATGACCAGGGCACCAATGTAAAGCGCATTGATACGTTATTGTAAAATGCGCTGTATAAGAACTAGTTATTATTATTACGCAAAATCATGGATTTAATATAGACCTACTACTTTGGATTGACCAGGATTTCTCAAAAGGGAACTTCAACCTTGTGCCCTTCACGTAACAACTCTCACTCCTTGGCAATATTGGGTCACCGTGGTTTGATTTCATACATCAATCAGCACGATTCATCTAAAGCTCAGTTCATACTTTCGCGAAAGTGAACTTTGATGACGCAAACAATCAGTCTTCCGGTTGTGACGCAAGAAAATTTACTTCGCTTTCACAACGATCGGCACGAAATCTATGAGCAGTTCCAAACCATGCAGGTTTTAAAAAAGGAAAAACATGATCTCCCTTCACGTCTCGATCGGCAACTATGTCTAATCTAGAAAGCTCTTCTCGCACCTTTACTGAGTTTTCCGTTGACTCTTAACGTGTCTGCTTTATCCCACTCAATTGCACTTGTTGTAATGGAGGCACTGGCGCGGTAGTTTGGCAAGAAGTCCAGCTTGCTCGTATCTGGATCCAGATCGTTCTGGTGTAGGAAGTTTCGCAAGTAAGCGATCTCTTTCTAGAAGGGAAAGGGGAGAATACAAAAATCATAATGACAACGAATAATATCAAGTCATAAACCACAAGGATAACTGACTGGGTCAATTTTTTAAAATCAATTTTAGATTGCCATTTTTCTTTGTCACTCCAGCCATATTATTTTCTTGTGAGACCTCTGAAATGAGAGACTTCTGAAATGCTAGGGGGCAGCAGACTTGCAGGATAAAATCCTGAAAATGTGTCCACGCCGAGAATAATGTGTATCTGCTGCCACCTAGTGTCGTAAAGAGTCTTATTGTGTCAATGCACTTTAGTCTGTAAGCAGATGGTTTCTGCTAATGGGGCAGCCCTTAGCACAAACTGACAAATATGCTGTTTTCTAACTGCTACTTGCCGTAAGCGAAATGAAAGGCACACTAACTTGCCAGACATAAATAGGCAGAAACTGTTTTCTCAAAAAAACATTCTATAAAGAAATCGTCAAACATCTAGAGGATGTACGGAGAGACTTTGCACAAACTTTCAGAAACAAAAGATCCATCCATAAACACTACGCTTAGTGAAAAAGATCAGAGGATGAACAGTAATTTAAAAAAAAATTAAGTCGATATTTGTAACCATTTTAGGGAAGACGTTTTGTAATGAATATTCCACATGGACACATTCAATGATGTTAATTGCTACAAACCACATTTTATATAAAACTAACCAACCTTAAAGGAACATTACAGAATTGGTTTTTGCTTACAAAACAGTTGCTGGCAGTGTAAGCACTTTATGTAATCCACCATATACATATAAACTGACAAACCTATAGAAGTTTGAGATCGATCGGCCATCTGGGTCACGAGAAAATAGTGAAAAACCGATTACACATTTGCATGAAATCATATAGATTCAACAAATGAATAAAACGCTCACTGAGCGATAAACTCCAATCGAAAAATTAGTTTATTCATTTCTCATCAAATATGGCATTTCAGACAGAAATATTTCAATGGATGTTTTCTACTATCATCATCATTAGACCGTGTAAGTTTTATGTAAATCTGTGATCAAAAAGTATATTTAACAAATTTTTTTCTTACCAATTCTGTAATGTTCCTTTAACAATTGAAAGTACTCCTAAAACCAGTACTGCTACTTTTACAGTGCTGATAAAGAGAGCATTTCAAAGGTATAAATGTTTTTTTTGTTTTTTTTTACGGTAGCCATCCCTTTTAAAAAATGCGACTGCAAATGATTGCACAATACCCCTTGTATGTAATAGCATACAGGGAACGTGATAAAGCCCTTTACCAGCTGCTGATCACACTGAACCTGCAATGCATCAGCTTGGGCTTCAGCTTGACGTCTTGCATATTTCTCCATCTGTAACTCACAGGCTGTCTCCTCCCTTATTCTCTTCTTCTCTCCTATAAAAAAAAAAAAAAAAAAAAAAAAAAAATGTCTTTGTTTACTCCGAACGTCTGTAACGTTGATTTGAGCCGTTCAGTGCAAGTGTTGTGTGTATTTGAACGTTAAAGTGTGGATAAATATTTGTTCTCCTCGTTAAACTAATGTGGGAAACTAGGGTTAGAATGTGAAAAGCCTTTCATCTGTGACGTCACAGCCACAAGCTTTTGCCAACCTTGGTTTCCAAAATATGTGTGCGTCCTTCACTGCTAAAAAGAATGAAGTAGTTTATCATTCGTTTAAACATCTATTAAAATGTTGGGGTACCCGCTGCTAAAAATATGGGATTCAAACTGCCTCTAGCTGCCCGGCGGTCTAGAAGTAAGGCCATCTGCTCTAGAATGGCAAAGGTCGAGGGTTCACACCCCACCTGAGTAATATGCCTGTGTATTTTTCTTTTCACAGGACTCAGGAAAAGTACTGAGCATACAGTGCTTCACACACATCGGTGTATGGGGGGTAGAAACCAAATAATATAAGAACTTGAGTTCTGTCTACTTAACCATGGGGCCAATTTCATAGAGCTGCTTAGGCAGAAAATATTGCTTAACTCAGAGTTGCCAACATCTGCAGTTTGCAATCAGGAAGATTTTGTACAAAAATCAGGGAGATGTTGAGAACTACATTCAACACAATAGGGGGAAAGTTTCCATTTTCAGGGAGATTTTCAAATCTGTTCATCAGAGCATGGAAAGATTGGTTTATTTTCAGGGAACTTTCTGCAGAATCAGGGAGAGTTGGCAGCTCTGTTAACTGTTTTTGCTGCTAAGCAAAAATGAGCAGGTTACCAGTCACAGATTTTACATGTGGCATGGTATTTTGGCTGGTAACCTTATTCTAGTCAGCATAATTTTGTTGTGCTTAGCTACTTTTTGTGCTTAAAGCAGCTCTATGAAATTGGGCCCCGATTCCTATCTAATGATCCCTCATGGTTAGAGTTGGTTCTAGATCAGTCTGAAACATTTTCACTCACGTCGTAGAATTCCCCAAGATCTCCAGAGTCGTAGGATAATGAGTAACGAGAAGGCTCTGGTGAAGGGGTGGGTATTCTGTACATCGTTGACAAAGAATATAAGGTCTAATACGAACGTCAGTAAGACAACGCATGCATCAAATATCTAGAAATCAAACACAGAAATAACACCTTAGAATTCAAGAAGCTAATAAGAAAAAGAAATTTCCGTCTTGAAAATTGCTTGATGAGAAATGAATGTTAATTTTGGGTTGAACACAGAAAAATTTCCGAGAGCAGGATATGAACCTGCAACCTCCGGATTAAAGTGCCAGCGCTCTACCAGCTGAGCTATCTATAACCCTAATGTTGCCATTCTCCCTATTTTGTCAGTATCTTTGTTGCTATTTTGTCAGTAACTGCAGCATAGCCAGAGATAACACCCAAGTTTACAATGCAACCTGGGAAACAAATATCAAGTAATAAACCATCACTATTTAAAAGCAAAATTGTGTGGCTTGTTTTCTCTTCAATTGTGTAACATTTTGTATCACCGATACTTTTTCCTCTTTTTTTTTAAAAGTTGATTTCACGCCTGGTACGTACGAGTAAAAATAGCCATTCTAATCTGAAACTGATACTGCACATCGGACAAAAACAATCCACAACAAAGCCCCAATCAACAACAAAGGGGAACAGAGAAACCCAACCCTTAACTACCCTCTAGCATTTCATACTCCACTGATTCTTTGCAGAGATCAGAAAGCGCTTTTTTTAAAGTTCTCTATCAACGTTCGGACGCAGCTCGTGTGTCACGACAAAGATGAGTTTTTCAAGTTGATTTCTTGAAGGCACGGTTAAAAGGCTGATGTTTTAAAAGGAGCGCCGCCACTCTAGTCATGTCGTCATGTTCTTATACAACAGCTTCTAAATTCTATCACTTTCTCCACACACAAGTAAAGAGGATTCTTTGTTCAGAAACTGCTTTATAGTTGCCGCAGTCATTAAAGGCAGGATATACTTTTGGTAATTGTCAAAGACCAGTATCCTCACTTGGTGTACCCCAAACCTGTGACAATTTGGGCTCAATTGGTCATCACCACCGTTGATTCAAATTTTTCAGTGAGAAATTACCCCTTTCTAAAAAACTACATAACTGCAGAGGGAGTCGTTTTTGCACAATGTTTTATACTATCAGCAGCTCTCAGGTGCTCCTTACCAAGTAAATTGTTATGGTAATACCCACTGCCTTTAAAGGTCTTTATTGCAATGAATTTCATTATATTGGCTTTACAAATAATTGGAACTCCAGGTGAATTCATTATCTCTGTTCTTTATGAAGGTATAATGTTGTAAAGCGCCTCTGGGTTGGATCAGCTTGAGGCACTCAGCAAATCTAATTATTATTAAAATTGACTTTCTGAAAGTTGTTTATTATAGTCGCCAATAGATGGAACTAACAATTTCTTTCAAAAAAATTTGCAAAAAATAAATAGGAATGCATTTTTTTTTTTTTTTTTACCAACCTCAAATTTTCTTCGTCTGAAATGAGCACCAGTACTGAAAACTCTGACAACAACCTGATAATGAAATAAAAACACATAATTAATTAAAAAATATGCGGTCATTAAGTTGAATACATACATGAATATTAATGCTACCTATCAGGCAAATGAGGTCGTTAATTTGTGTATGTCTGTAAAAAAAGTAACACATAACAAGGTTTGGTTTTTGTGTGAGAAATATAGATGGCCAACATTTATAATCGCTTATGAATGTATTCAGTACATGACTTTTACTCTGACCTTTTTGGTTAATTGAGGAAGTGGGTCAAATCTTGTGAGACCGTTTGCAGCTGCTAGGGAAATTTTGATACAAGCCAAAAATTCATCAATTCTTTCATCTACATGTAAACACCACAAACCTGTTTCCCACTGTGTACCCTTGAGATAAAATTGATTTTAAAACACTAATTAATTACTGGCTCAGATATGTGTTAAGTTTTTAAAAATTGTACAATGAACAAAAAATGAAATTTGCAAAAAGAATTTATACGAACAAACATTTATAATTTTTTTCTACAGGTTTACAAGCACTTTGTAATGATAATAATAATTAATAATATTAACTAATTTTCATTGTCATATAGCGCTCTATCTACATGCGTCTCAAAGCGCTTATTACGATTTCTTTCGAAACAGGTTTCTTAAGTTTGGGAATTATGAGACCCATTCATGTAGCACCTCTTATAAGGGTTTTCAGCAGCCACTGCCAGAATCACCAGGGCAAACCCCCTTCTCTTAGTAATATGTGAGGCTGGGTTCTTTTACGTGCATTACACAACACACGGGACCTACAACTTTACATCCCAATCCGAAGGACTACCACAATTTGTGCGGTTGTTTGAAATTACATACTTTAACTCAAGACAATTTCATAACTTATGTCGATTGTGTACAAACGTGGTTAGCATTGCCATGATATGCACTAGGCCCTCTATTTATTTGCCTTAACGTTTGCCTTTTGTTTGTAGAGAAACTGAGAGTATTGGGACTAAGCGTTTTTCAGTTAGCACATCAACTTGCTGACCAGTAAACAGCTTTATTTATTAACAAAGCTTGCTTAGTTTTGTGTACATGTACATGTAGGTTAAGTTATTTTTTTTTTTGAAACTCAACTCACTCTTGTAATAGCAATAACATTTTGTTTATGTACATAACTTTTTAAGTTGTTGTACGGTACTAGGTTATGGTAGGTTTATTGGGTATTTGATTAAATACATTTAAACCAAGGCCATTTTTTGTCAAATATCCAGCCTGTGTTGTATTGAGCACTGATTAACTCCAACAATAGACACAACTGGTGAGAACAAAAATGAGAAAAGTCCTGGTTTTTGGTGGAACCCGTGGGAATGTTTGAGGTATTCTTCATGTGTGGTGAGGCAAGGATTGTCACATGCACCTTTCCTGTTGTTCAGGACTGCTGCCTGCCCAGACAAACCCAGAAACATGTGTCGCAGCAGGTTTCAGAGCGATAAAGAACTCCTAGGTTGTGACTCCACCAAAATACAATCATGAATTTTCACTTTTGTGCCACACAAAAGAAACTAGTTGTATTCGCTGCCAAAAAAAGGGTGAGGGAAATTTTTTGGAATTGGTACAAGGAATTGAAAAAGCAATAATGAAACGGCTGTCTACTTTTATTTACCTGTACATGTACTTAACTTTATTCAATAGTATATATTTTTTTAAAGTGCATGGTTAATTCACAAGAAGATATGTATTTTATTTGTGTATTCAATAGTATTCCTATTAGTCATAGGTTTTGTGAGTTGTACGTTTGGCTATAAAGACATTGTCATTTTGATTGCATTGCCCAAAGGTTATTATTGCATATTTATTGCATTGCCCAAAGGTTATTATTTTGCATTTTTATTGCATTGTCTCTAGGTATGAAAGTTAGCCACAGATATATTGTATTTTAAGTGTTATCTTTTTATATACGGATTTTTAATTTTTTTTGGTGGAAACTGTCTACATTTTGCCTTCAGCTCGGACAACTAATCGAATTAAATCTAATCGAATCAACTCGAATTGAATCAAATCTAATCAGCATAATACAAGGTTTTTTATTCATCCGTTTGTGAAAATGTAAATGTTTCATGTCTCAGTGCTGGCTGGGTAATAGCAATTATTGGATTTAATATTTGGTAAAACTTGAATGACCAACCTCGAGTACAAAGATTGCAAGAATACTCAAGCTGCATGCTGACAAGGTGGCTACGATTTTGTCTCTGTCTTCAGTTGTAACTGCAGGATAAAAAAAAGAGATTAAAAAAAATAATTAATCACTCATTAATCCAAGCTAGCACTAAATCTTCCAGAGTAATCCTTCATCATTAATCTTTCTGTTAATGAAACCAAGGGACCCTCAAGAGCACCTAGCACTGTGACCTGTAGGCCTAAGGATACCTGTGCAGAGAAAATGTCAGTTTTAGAAGAGCAAAGAAAACCAAGGGGGAAGAATCATTGCCGACAAAAAGGTCAGAAAACTAGAATCTAAATTTTACGAGGTATGTTAAAATATGGCATTTCCACCTTTAGCTTGGAGTTATAGATTTCAAGGAGCTTCTGGGAACAGTGTCCTCAGCACTAGAGAAGTAGATCAGAGAGCAGGATTTCTTTATTCCCAAAGAAAATAATAATTACTTTTATCCCCAGGTTGACAAAAAAAAACCAAAAAACAAACAAAAAACCTGACATTTCCCATCCCTGAAGATTCCACATGGGGAAAACCCACGCCATTAATGCAGGTAGGGACTGAAAACCTAATCCACAATCAAGCATGTCACAGAGGTGAAACAAAGGGCAGAAACCACTGAGCCAATCAGGGGTCCAATTTCATAGAGCTGCTTAAGCAGAAAATATTGCTTAAAAATGTTCTGCTGAGCAAAAAAAAGGCAGGATACCAGTCACAGATTGTACATGTGAAATCGCATTTTAGCTGGCAACCTTATTCTGGTAAGCATAATTTTATTGTGATTAGCTGCTCTTAGTGCTTAAAGGTATTGTACACTTTTGGTAACAGCTCAAAATCAGTGTCCACATTTTGTGTGATTCAACATATGCATGAACAAACAAACCTGTGAAAGTTTGAGCTCAATTGGTCATCAAGGTCACGAGAAAATAGTGAAAAGAGATCTTATGTGTTTTCTGTTTTTTCAAATTATCGCGCGCGATAATTACTATTGTTTTACTCGTTTCTCAGAAACGATAGCATTTTAGGCAGAAATATTTTAAGGAACCCTTTCTACCATTACTTACTTTAAATCATGTAAGTTATGTGTGAATCTGTGAACATTTTGTTTTTCGATCTTACCAATAGTGTACAGGGCCTTTAAGCAGCTCTATGAAATTGGGCCCTGATTTTACATGTGCAGGGTTTGCCCTTCTTTTGTTTTCAGTGACTACCCAGTGGTTTCAGTCAGCTTGTCATGTCATTGGTTTCACTGGTCCATATAGTTTGATGGTTTCCATTTATCATTGTCTTGGTTTACTACAATCAGTGGTGTATAAAAGTACCATTTTTTCCTGCGCATAAGACGAGGAGCCTTATCCGACTTTCAAAGGTATACACTAAAAACAAACACTGCGTCTTATCTAGCGATGCACCTTATCTGGTATCGCTTGAGTTCATTGTGATGATAACTGGCGAGCCTCTGTGTGGGCAGTCAGGTTGCTTCTTATACGCTTAGCGTCTTATACATCGAGCAGCTTATACGCCAAGCGCCTTATACGCTGAACGCCTTATATGCCGAGCACCTTATACGTTGAACGGCTTTTACGCCAAGAGTCTTGTATGCCAAGCACCTTATACGACGAACGCCTTATACGCAGGAGAATACGGTAGACTGGTAGATGTGGGAAACAATCAACCAGCCAGCTGGACAAGATTTTGAAAACTCCTCGGGAGTTACTCGACCAATTTGAAGGGAAAACACTATAGAGACTTCGTCAAAACATAAATGAAACATATATTCATGGCGCATTGTATTATAACTCAGAACTGGACTTTCACTTTTGTATTAAGGGCAAGGTCGATAGATTTACTGGTAGAAGAAAATCAGAACGACCATGACATCGTGTTTCTTTTTAGGGGTACCAGGTACAATACCATAGCAATGGAGATAATTCTGTTTGTCCTCCAACTGTCCAGGTACCAGGGACAATACATACACATGTACTATAGCAATGGAGATAATTATTTTTGTCCTCTGGGTACCGGGTACCAGGTACCACAATACCCTAGCAATGGAGATAATTCTGTTTGTCCTCTGGGTACCAGGTACCAGGTACAATGGCCTAGCAATGGCAGATAATTCTGTATGTCCTTCGAGTACCAGGGACAATACCTTAGTAATTCCAGACCAGGTTCTTAACAGTATGATACATCAATAGGGTTTTGGGATCTATAACAAATCCCTTACAAATCTTGTTTTGAATAAATACAACAAAGTACTAAACAAATTAACTAAGTTATGACATTTACATATATGTAGATCATAATTTATCATTTTGCAAATAAATGCGGAATGATTCTTTTTTTTTAGTGCCAACCAATTACATTTGTTTCAGTTTGGAAAATAGAAGTGAAAAACTGAGTTGTTGGGCAACATTTGTTTGTACTTGACAATATCGATTAAAATAAATTAGCTTTCAGATAAAAATTTGTCATTTATTGTAATCATTATTTATTAGTGCATTGTTTAAAACTCAATGCCCATGTGGGAATACCGAGTCTCTACCTTTTAAAACAGGTAGCGATCAAGATTTATTTCTCGGCTTGAGCGATAATCCGCGAAAAAAACAAAATACTGTTAAATTCTGAAGATCGTCTCTTAAATGTCAAGGGATGGCATCCACTCAGAGCTATGAGGCAAAACGCCCCCCCCCCCGAACAAGTTATAAAGACGCAGCGCAGAGAAACCCAAAACAAGCGACCATTATCCTCAGGGTGATGAGAGGACCTTTGCTGTTCATTGTCTCGTCTTCTTGCCCGTACCAAGGATGATCTTAATGGAATTTTTTATTATCCAAGACATACATGGTACAAGGACGGATTTAATTGTCCCCAAAGACACCTTAGGATGTTGATTTAGAAGATGCTCGCCTCATCCGGAGGTGCATGGGAGCACGTATTAAGATTATCCCAATGCTAGCGTACGTATCATGTCGACGTGGAAACAACAATCATAACCTCTGACCTCTGTCGCCCCATGGTCTTGCGACATCTTTAAAGCATTTCCAAAAAGTAATTCCGACAAAAAAAACACTTTGCAAAAATGAAAGTCAAATCAAAGAATTCCGGGTCTGACAGCAGAAAGTCGATATCTGGCCTGCTTTTCTTTAAAATTAGTTGATTGGTTTTTCTCCAAAACATATTGGTTGTGGAGTTTTTTTTTTCTTTTTAATAATGGCAACTGATTAATTAGAAATAACAGTCTTGGAGTTTACTTGCAGCAACAGCCTTCATGACATTTCATGGATGTTTATTTTGTAACTGTAAGGTTAAGGGCATTCGCATCTAAAGGTACTGGTATGTAAATTACTCATCGCTAACAAAAACAGTAATATTTCTTTTAAATTATACCAAACATGTCTTCACTGACATATTTAAAGATAGGGTCATAAGTAGGTAAATACTCCAAAAATTAATAACCATAAAAACCTACTTGGTGTGAAGCACTGCAGCTGTTGATAGTATAAACTATTTTGAGAAAGGATTCCCTTTAAAGTAATATGGTTTGGGACAATTTGTCACCCAAAAACATTTGAATCTGAGATTGGGAGGGTTGGTACCTGTTGTCACCTCGCTAGACGTGGATGGATTTGACGTTCCTGTAAAAAAAAAACATGACAATTGTTTTTGCTGTTTTCTCAGCAAGTAGACACTGTATTTAGCTCAACGTTTAACATTTGATTTTCATTGTATCTTTCCTTATCATTTTGCCCATAAAAAAAGGCATTACTCTACAAAAAATCACCTGGGACCCTGCCTTTAAAGAACCCAAAATAAAAATGCAGACTACTGTATTTCACCTTTAAAGGACCCCAAATGACTGTTTTTCCTGGAAATACTTTTATAAACTATAAAATGTCAATTAATGAGTCACCTTGCATGTTTTTTGATACAGTTACAGTAGCTTGACGCGATGCCTCCAGCCAAAACCCAAAAATTAACAGGGCAATTCCACGCAAGTGCGACACGAGGGTCAAAATTTCAAAATGCTTTTTTCTCAAACATCTTTTGCAAAATTGATGGAGTATATTTTGAAGTTTCTAGAAATGAAAAAAAAAATGATCCAGACCAAATATTTTGAAAGTTACAGCACTCTGAAGTAGATGCTACGTTAAATGGCACCAATCATAGGTAAGAACACAAAACTTATTTCTTTTGGTATTTTTCATTAATCTAATGGCACTCATTTTATTTTGTTTGGTAAAAATAACAACTCTAAGTGTCTATCTTTAGGAAAATAACTTTAATTAATATGAAACTAATGTTAAATACCTAGTATGTGCCGTCAAACGAACGCTTTTGTTAGGCTAAGTGTAATGTCAGTCACAAAAAATGAAGATTTTTCTCATAAAAGTATACATGGTAGCAATTAAAATCTGCCCTTCATTATTTTCTTAGTATGGGGTCAGGGTAGAGCAATAATGTTATCAAACAGGTAAATAATTGTTGTTTAAAGATTTTTGTTAATTGAACAAAAGTGTAATGTCAGTCACGTTTAATGTCAGTCACGACAATGTAATGTCAGTCACGTTGTTACACAAGTCAATGGAAAAGATTTTGAACACTGGATGGACTAATAACTTGTCTTTTACTTACAATGCAACTAAAATGAAGCTATATAATCCTGAAACAATGCTCTTGGATCTGTTCATTTGTATTTTTAGTCCAATTCATCCATCTTTTACAGGTAAGTGAATAACGGATTTGTAAGGTGAAATGTACTCCATACATGCATAAGGCGTATTATTCATTGTGAACATTTGTCGTTGATCGAAGTAAAAGTAATACGATTGTTTTCTTTTTAAATAGGGTCAAAATTATTACAAGAGTCTCACACTACACAAGTTTTACAAGAGAGTAAGGAGGATACTACATGTACAAGACAGCAGCAGAGATGGGCTGCTGAGTGCAGGAAAACAAAGGAAGCGTAGGTCAACAAAAAGACAAAAAGAGGAGTTCAAGCTATAATATAAGACTGGTTAGAAGAAACTCTGAACAGAGAGATGTAATCAAAATAGAGAGAGGGTATCCAAATGTCATAATCTTAAGAAGCAGAGAGCAGCACAATCAGCTGATCTATCTCCTTCAAATTTGAGGATGTTTTAATATCTCCTACATACACTAGATCGACTTGATGGATAAAGAGTGCTGTTTTGATGGGAAGGACAAGACTGTTTTGTGGAATATTGTGCGTGAATTTGTGCAAAGTAAATGCAACCTGATCTGCTACTCCACCAAGGTGGAGATTACAAAGTGATTTAACAACACAGGTCTAAAAATACCCACCCCACCCACAGCAATTGCTGTGGTGCCCTGTGCTTTTGCGTTGGTGCCCTTCTCCAAAGTTTCAGTACAAATTTACATTTTACTCGCAGAGTGACCCTTACCTGAGGAAAATTGCAGTGCCCCTTCAAGAGCAATGTTCAAGGCCTGGTAACAATGTGGTAGCCAATACCTTGGAACCTGACCACCATCTGACAATAGTGTTAGATTTTGTGTACTTTCATATGGTATCTATTTTGATCTAAATACATTTTATAGATTGGCTCGTGAACTACACAATTTTCTTAGCAATAGTTAAGTACTGTAGATACCACATGGTGTATTGCAAATTGAAAAAAAAAAAAAAAAATAGAATCTTACAGAAAATTGCTTACTGGCTAGGATGGAAGAGTCCATGTAAATGTTTTGATTGCAATCTAGTAGGCATGTGTTTTTGGCAGTCATGTTAAATATATCCCAATGCTTGAAAATGTTGAAATAGCAGTTTAACTTTCCAGTCTTTTCTTCTCTCAATTTGTGCATGCATGTGAAAAGCTACATACAACAAAAACTGTTGTTATAATGACAGGGTTTATTTTACTAAAAAAGGGAGCACCCATCTCTTCCTATATGTATCCATTTTTTCAATAAAAGCTTCATCCTCAATTCCCAAATGACAGCTTAAGTTTTTGCTTTTTAATAATATTTTGTATGTATTTTATAATACATTTTATCACATTTAATGCATGTTTCAACCTTTAAACATCTGAAAATTGAAGTTGTTCCCTTAATACATCATTAAACAGTTCATTGGTACATCTCTTGTTTACAGAAATTGTTTTGTTTTTGTGTTTTTTTTTTTTGTAACTGTCATTACAGCAGATGTTACGAATGCGTAATGTCAGTCACGGTAATGTCAGTCACGATGGTTAATTAGCATAATTGTCAAAAAAATTCAAGAAGAGTTTTTCCCATCTAACTACAAGTGTTGGTTACCCTATTAGATATAATGTTCATATGGATTTAGATCTGTAGCACTTTTAACTTGAAGAGAAATTTTTAAAACATACACAACACTTTTTGGTTGCGTCGCTTTTTGTAATGTCAGTCACGGCAGTTAACGACCCCCCTAGTCGGAAAAGCTGAATATGAAATTTCAAAATTTCAATTCTGTATTGTGTATTCAGGTCCTAGTATCCCCCATGCCAAACATGGTTTAGATGGCTGGCATTGTTTAGACATGAGAGCTGATTAGATATTCAAAATTAGTAAAAAATGTAATGTCAGTCACGCTGGAATTGCCCAACATCTTTATGGACATATCCAGTGTTCATGCACCGTTACACAAACTGCACTGAGGTAAACACAAATTACCACCAGTAATTTTATTTTGGGTTTTCAGAGAAATTTGAATTTGTCTATTGCGCATGACTGCATTGCAACAACAAAAAATATGCAGCGTTTTAATTGTAAAATAATAACAAACTGCAAAGCACACAAAACTTTTTCAATTTAAAAAACAAACAAACAAAAAAAGACCAGAATCAGCTTGGAAGTTATTTGAGTTAGTCGATGTCTGAGCAAAAATTCAAATGTTGATAACATTTGCTTACAGGCTTGATACAAGACATGCAATTAACACTGGAAACTCAAGAAGAGCCAAGAAATGCAGACATTGGGAGGGGGCCTTACCATTTTGTACCATATCATACGACAGAAGTAATTCACCAGCAACAATGAAGCAGTTGCCAGTCACTAAAATAAACACAGTCACATGCAGAGGAATGCTATTGATGAACTGGTCCAGGTGCTGGTGGAATCTGCAAAGTAAAAATATAAAAAAAAACACGATAACTTACTTTTTGGGGGAGCTTCAAGAACAACAACAAAAATACAATATAATTGTTTAGGGGAATTGATTTTATAGACGTGGCCATTACAGGACCATGCAGATCAACCATAACAAACTTCGGCTATTTTCAATTGAACGCATATTTCGCCAATTAGCTCAACCATGACTTGCTTATTATGTATTGCATACCACATTTTATGTGAGGCTATCAAAAATCTATTCAACCTGTGACATCACATGTTGGCCAAAGAGCCGCAGAGCCTGGTTTTCCTGCAGGCACAATTTGTACACATGTCCATGAAAGACAACATCAAATCTTACAATATATCTAGCGCTGTCTGATTTTTTATTAACTTTTGATTTGAAGAAAGGGGGTCACATCTCAAAACGTGTTCAGCTGTTGTACAATCTTGCCTGCCAGGAAGGCCATGGAATGTATAAGGTTACTGTTTTTCTAAACAAAGGGTCTATCATGTCTATTGGCATACACATACATCAGTTGCATAACGGGGGGTGGGGGGTTGGAGAGAGGGGTGGTTGCACCACTGTGTATGACGGACGTAACCACAGGGATCTTGTAAGCAAGGTTATTTTATCTCTGAAGTAAACAGTTTTGATGTTTTCTATTCCAAAACAACATGTCAATAAACACATTTCTTTTCAGAATAAAAATAAATCTGTAAAAAACATTTTTAGAACCTGACCGATGTGGAGAGGACCCATATTGACATGGAAACATAAAATGAATGTCATTGAATTCAGAGCAAGTTTCCTGATCACTCAAATCACCATGGCGATCATTTCCTACTTGAGTTATTGATGCAACTCACGGTTATCCATTCACTTTATTAAAAGTGGTAAAAATGACAAGTGTGTTGATGCTAGACCAATACATCGTCAGGGCAACCGTAAACAATTATTTATTCAAGCCGCTGTCACTTCCCGTTTGTTTTTTTTTAAATGGGTGAAATTTGCTGCAATATACATTTACATGTGTGTGTATCTTGCTAGATCATTAAAAATGTACGGGATCTCAATGCAATAGAAAAAAAATTTATGGCCGACTTGACCAAACATTTTAAATTTAAATATCTAATAGCTATTTTTTTTTTATATATTCCAGAAAGTTATAAGCTTTCATTTAAATTATTGCACGAACAAATCTGCCAATGATTTAAAATGGTAGTAAATTAAAAAAGCTAAAAATAACTTAATGTCTGGTTCCTAACCTCATCCCACATCCATACGTCGAATGTACAATTTTGCACGTTGTATGTATTCTGGATTTTTTTTTTTTTCGTTTGTGCAGCAGCACAGTCTGTTGAAATTTGTTCAGAGAAAAAAACCTTCAAAAGAAAAAAAAAAATGAGAAAATCAGGCCATGCAACTTTTTAAGAAAACGATTTTTCTATAAAGACTGTGGTTTCCTGTTTCACCACCAGTCTGTTCCAGGCACCTATATGTACCCCATTCTTAGCACATATTCATTGGATCCATTCATCTGGAACCTTCATGAATTTTGCAGACTGTACATGGATTGTCCCCTTCATTGCACCTGATGGAAGTATTTCTTGCTATGAAAGCTCATGCAGGTTTTTTGTATTTTAGTTAATCTTTTAAGTGCTACCACTACCAGATTATATTATTTTCGTTGGCTTTTGCTTAAAGGCCCTGTACACAATTGGTAAGATCGAAAAAAACACAAATGTTCACAGATTCACACATAACTTACATGATTTAAAGTAAGTAATGGTAGAAAGGGTTCCTTAAAATATTTCTGCCTAAAAGGCTATCGTTTCTGAGAAATGAGTAAAACAATAGTTTTTATCACGCGTGATAAAAACTTGATGTTTGAAAAAACAGAAAACACATAAGGTCTCTTTTCACTAATTTCTCGTGACCTCGATGACCAATTGAGCTCAAACTTTCACAGGTTTGTTTTGTTCATGCATATCTTGAATCACACAAAACATGAACACTGTCTGCGACTATTTTGTCAGCTCTACCAATCCTGTATAATACCTTTAAATGGTTGTTGCTTTTTAAATAACAGACTACATTTTAGTTATAACCCTGTAGTTCCAATAGAATGGCCAGCCTGCACATGACGTCATTGACCACCATCTTTGATGAAAAACAATGGAAGCGTGCACGCGGGTACGCGCTGCGCACAACTCTCAGCCAACGGTAGCCTTTCACGCGTGCACGTTTCATCAACGATGGTGGCCAATGCAAGGAGTCTATAGAACCTTCTCACTGAAGTCACATAATGTATCTAGCAATGCAGGAGGTGTGCCATGCTGAGGTACTACATGTACGTACATGTAGGATACATACATGTACATGTACGTGCGCATTGTGCCATTCAGCATTGTGTTTCAGGGCTAGAATTATTTTGGGGAAAACCCACAAGACCGCAGGGCTTGTAGCTCAAAATATTTACTGGACCGGAATTTTGAGTACAAGACCAGAATTGAAGTGACAAGAAAAAATGCCTACACAGGGGTTGACCTGTTTGAATTTTTTTTAAAGCACTAAGAGAAGATTTATCTCATTTGTATATTATGGGTAAGTAGTCTTCGATAGTCAACAGAATTGTGTTTATCAGACTGAAAGTCAACATTTGAACACAAACACAAGACCGCCGGACTTGTCCGGACATGAGTTTACTGGCCCGATGCTAAAATCACTGGCCTCGGGCCAGCGGTCCAGTGTAAACTTCGAGCCCTGTGTTTGGCAGGCTTATGTTCGTGCAGTTCTAGTGACGTGACGTGCACGATGTACGAGTGTTAGTACTCCGGCATAGCAAGCGAAAAAATGATGACACCATATAAGAATGTAACCAAAATGAGGCTGGAAGGGAAAAAACAGTCAGACTCCTCTTTGGAGCAGTGAAAATCAGTATCTAATATTACTAATTGCATGCAGGGTACACAACAAAGACAGTGGGCAGCGTCAAAGTCTGTCCATTCATACTGCCTGATCGGTCAACGATTACTGAAACTAAATTAAGAAATAATTTATATGTCTGATGATTATACTATTCATATTATGCACACCTATTTGCAAACACGCTACATTAAGTGTTTAATGGTTCAGATAGGACTTACTTCCCCTGTTCAAGTCATGGACAAATAACTATAGGATTTTATTCCGAAAGCTTCGTTTGCAAGACTTCAGTATGGTTTTCCTTTACCAATTTAAAGTACTGAAGTAACAAACAATGTACGCCTGCCTGAAATTTATTCCTTTTTTTTCAAAGTTTAAAGTGTATTTTGCGAGACGAATGTTAATTTATTGATGAATACATGTAGTGTGCATCCCAGTCGTTAAGCTGTTTACTCAATTTAAATGGAAATTGCCAATGAATGGCAATAAAAACACGAGTGCATACAGTGTACATTTCAAAGCTAACTGGACAATATCATTTTACAAGATGATTTTTCAAAATGATTTGAATAAATCGGATGAATGTTGTCTTTCCAACAACCATTGGCGTACCTCTCAGTCACTTTAAGATGCTTCTTCTAAAACAAGAGAAATAAAACACTTCGGGCGTGACTGACTTGCTTGTGACTACGCTTATAAAACAATGAACATTGTAAAAGCCACCAACAATGTAGTTTTATGACTCTCCTTTGTCTCAGTCTGCCCCCCAAAAAACACTGGAGACTTGGTACCATATGGTTCATTCGTTCAGCTTGAAAACACTAAACAACTCCATGAACAATGTTTTGTTTCCAGAAAAAAACCTAATAATTATGCAGGTGCACATTATATCTAGGCTATGAGTTTTACAACATACTAAAACAGTTCAACATAATAAATCTACCCAGTTCACCATGTACATCATGGTTCACATCAAAGGAAGGTCAAGGAAATGAAAAAATAATTTATGACCATTTTGTATTAATAAAAATACCGTACGTGGAAATTTGATAGGCAAACGATATTCCATACTACACTGGAAAATGGAACAAAAATGTAAACTGTTATTCATTATTAATGATTTGAACAAGACAGTCTATCCAGATATTACAACAAAACAAGTAGTTGAACATCAAAGGGAAAAAAAAGTAATAAAGTACCAAAACACATGTAATTAAACAAATTGAATTTAAAATAAGAACAAGAAAAAACCCACTACATTATAACCCAATATTATTTCAATGCTAAATAGTTCATCAACAATTGACATAATTTATATGCAGTCATTCAAAAAAGCCCAATTTGTGCATTAAAACACAATTATTGAGAAACCATTCTGTGAGATCGAAAGGTTACATTTAATGAAATCCATTAGTCACTAATTGTTCTTAGTTCAGCAATCAAGTTTCAGTTCATCAGAAATGCAAATATCTTTTTTATAAACAGGCCTGGACTAATGGATAAATGATTAACAAACATTGGGTTTAATTATCCAGACTGCTCATGAATATTCAATATTGGAACACCTGCTGGCCTCCTTGGAGGATTCCGATTGGTTCACAGGGAATGATATGCGATAAAGCTCTGGAAACTGTTAATATTTAATGCAGTGCAAATATTCTGATAAGAATTCTATTTATATCGCCAGTGGGATTTCTGTAAATGAATGAAAAGTAATATCGGATCACTTCTTAATAAAGATCTAAAGACCAATATTATAACAATCCTTTTATTGTGTTGTTTATCACCGTATCTTAGCAACATATATTAACCATTGCCCAAATTGGCATGCATTACTAATGTCAAAAAAGTCCCAATCATTCCCACCACCAAAAACGATAACTTTCCTCTTTTTGGAAGAGTCTACTTGGCTGCAAAATAAAAATAAAAAAAACCATCAGCTTGCACTACATGTACATACACCATGGAGGTAAAGCTAACCCCTGTGATACACTAACAGAGTACACTCTTTCAAACTAAACAAATTTCCTGCGAAATTACCCGGAAAAAATTTGATTGACCTTTTCTCACTTGCTTTGCTACATTGTATGAAACCATGGCAATCGGCAAACTCCTTAAAAATTGCAATTTCTTGGGGAAATCCACATGTACATGCACCCCTGCTGCTTGGCAGTAAGGTTGAAGCCTCATACCTAATCAAGAGGGACCATTTTTCTCAAGGAAAAAGAGTTTTGTGGGTTTTAAAATTTTCCTGGAAATGGACTCGCCAGTAAGATAAACAAAAATTGCTGTTTCTAAAAGAACACAAAGGGACTGAACTTAGAGTAAGAACCAAACATTGTTTGGTCATAATAAAACCATGCACCAATGCAATCAACAACGTCATCTAGGATCATTGGATCATTCAAGTGGCTGAACAGAGCCACCATAAAAACCTTATAGTTCCGCTAGTGTCTATAAAAGTCAACCTTTCACTGAACACAAGAAGAAAAAAAAACAAGCCTGATTTTATCAACAAGTTGCCACCATGTAGTGCCCTGAAGCAATGCTCACGAGATGATTTTAAAAAAAATTATAAAAACATACAAAGGTAAAATAAATTTGTCTGCAGCAGTTACTTGAATCCTTTTTATAGCCTACATGTACGTGTAATGTAAAGTGAATATTTTTTATGAATCTTGGATTCAACTTTCATTGCTCACCAAACACATTTTGCTCTCTGTGTTGCATGGATGCGCAACTGGGCAAAGTAATTCAAACACAATAATTGGTACGGTGCCTAATCACCATAGAAGTGAAATAACCAAACATGGGATGAGAGAAAAATCAAATGGTCCTCATTGGGATTTGAACCCAAGACCCCTGACATTCCAGGCAGATGCTCTACCAACTGAGCTATGAGACACAGCGGTATACTCCCTCGGGTTTTCCCTAAGAACCAAATTTTTCTCTCGGTGTTGCATGGATGCGCAACTGGGCAAAGTATTTCAAACACAATAATTGGTATGACGCCTAATTCACCATAGAAGTGAAATAACCAAACATGGGATGAGAGAAAAATCAAATGGTCCTCATTGGGATTTGAACCAAAGACCCCCGACACTCCGGGCAGGTGCTCTACCAACTGAGCTATGAGGCACAGCGGTATACTCCCTCGGGTCTTCCCTAAGAACTCTACCATGGGAAGGAAACCAAACTGCACACTGTAACCAGGGCCCAATGTTTGAATACAGGCAGGGCTCGATTTTCGCCACGGCACCACAGCCAGTGCTGTGGAATTGCTGTGGGTGACCTTAAACATGTTAAAAACCTTCAATACAAATTCACATTTTCCTCATTGGTGGCCCTTCATTTTGGGGAAATTGCCGTGCCCTTTTTTACACGACCCAGTTTCCATATATGTCATGAATACCCTACTGCCATTCAATAATTCATATCACTAGAATTAAAAAATGAGCAAGACAACCAGCCGAGCTATTTTTCAAGATGGTTGCCAGCTTTTTTTTTTGGTGTGTTTTTTCTGTGCTGAAGTCTAAAAATACAATCTTACTTATTAAAAAAAAAAAAAAAAAAATTGCCAGAGATTGTTAAGAATTATCCTTTCAAGAAAAAAGAAAAGAAAAAAAAAGGAGGCAGCCCCTAAAAGGGAAGCGGACAGGGACACCAAACATGTATTTGTTTTTATTTGGCCTAACTTCCATTATCAATGAGAGAGGGGAAGAAATGTTTAATATCCGTATCATAACAATATCGTCATGATAAATCATGTGCAGGGATGTTCAACATGGAAACCATGGACTGAGTCCTATTTCTTAATGAACTTGATAAAAAAGGAAACAAATTGCATCTTTCAAGATGAAATATTTTAATCATCAAAGGGGAAAATTTGATTTAGCTTTTGATTTGGTAGCTCTCTGATTGGAAAGTCTGCCGCAGCCAATCCTCCTGAGAATTATCTGAAATTATTGTCACATGGCCTTTTTGGAAATCACCACTTGGGCTTAGGCTCTGGCTTGGGGTATGTCAGATTTGAAAACTATGTTCTTTAAACAACGGACAAAGCCTAAGCCAATTCGAAAAGGTTCATTGTCAGAAAGCGAATCATGAAGACCCAAGTTAATCAGAACAAAATCCCAGACAAAACCTAACCTATATTCGTTGCTTTCACTAAAATGTGACCGATGGCATGTAACTTGATTTTTTTTTTCAATTTATAATAAAACCACAAGGGGAAACTGACTGGGTGAATTTTAAATAATTTGAGGTTGAACAAAGAAAAAATTGATAGAGCAGGACATGCGACCTCCGGATTAACGTGCTGGCGCTCTACCAACTGAGCTACCTAGCCCTATTGTTGGCAGTCTCCCTATTTTGTCAATTCCTTTGTTCAGGGGTGCCAGTCACAAGCCCACTAACAGTCTGACTGGCACCCCCAAATAAAGATATTGACAAAACAAGGAGACCGCCAACATAAAGGTTAGATAGCTCAGTTGGTAGAGTGCCTGCTTGTTCATGCGGAGGTTGCAGACTCAAGTCCTGCTTGAGTCAAAATTTCTTTGTTCAACCTCAAATTATCCCGGTCAGTTTCCCTTGTGGTTCATCACTTGATTAAATTTCCACAGGTTAGAAAGATCATTGTTTGATGGTGTTGTTTGTTGTACAGGATGAGTTTGCTCTTCCAAAAACCCGCTCTAGTAAATTTTTCTTTGTTCAACCCAAATTTTTTTCTTCAAATTTACCCAGTCAGTTTTCCTTGTGGTCCGTCACTTGATAACATCTCTACAGCTTAGTTTGATGGTGTGTTGTACAGGATGAGTTTACTCTTCCAAAACCCAATGATGCAGTCTCTGAAATAGCGCGACAATCGACATTATATGCACAAAACACACTGATTAAGGCAAACTCAACAACTGCTGTACTGATCGTCCCCAAAACAATGAAACAAATTGACTTTTCCCTCTTACCTTTTCCTGCTCGGTTCTTGGCGAGGAATTTTCCCCATTTTTTCCCCCATCAATCTACTCCTGGCAAACACTCCTACTGAAATCCACACCCATTGTGTCAACACGCCAATGTGTGAATATCAACCCAGGTGCTCGTGATCAGCGACGGTGTCTAAATTATAATAACTACAGGAAGCTCCCACTCTTGAATTGATGAAGTTGTCTTCGGTTTTGATCTGTTAAATATTAGTCACCCATCTCGCCTACATGATCGGCGCATTATGTACAACGTGCGGACAAAAATGTTCACAGACTGGTTTCAATGAAAGGCACACGAGTCTGGTCTCTGCATGTGATGAGCATGGAGATCGGTGTAAAGAGCAGGTACATGTACGTATACCTAGCCAGTGACCACTGACTGCCTCACCGTGATCAACAACGCAGCCCCTACCATCAGCAAGCTCTAGGATCAATTTCATAAATGCTATTTTAAAAAGCGATAAGGACACCAGGCACATGTGCCATTGAAAACGTATATATAGTTAGTCTGGTAACCCGTCTCAGCTGAACAAGACCTTTTTTGTGCTTAGCAATTTTTGTTGTGCTTAATTAAAGGCAGGGATGGAATTAAGCGGGTATCATTGCTCAAAACGTTTACTGGACCATTTTCTTTTTATGAGACCAGAATCAAAATGAGAAATATCTTTCCAAACAGTTTAATAATAATATGTCAACTACTACATGTATTTAGATTTGAACAAGCACTCAAAACATATTCATCTCATTTGTCTTTTGGATAAATATTCACTACTCAACAGAAAAGAAAGATATTTATCAGACTCAAAAAGTCAACATTTCAATATCATTATTTCTGTCGTGTTTTTTCAAGAATATACACAGTGAAGTATTAAATTTAATTGAAAAGCACATTATTTCTGGACTTTTCCAGTTGGTGAGTTTACTGGCCCGACACTAAATTTACTGGCCTTGGGCATGCGGTCCAGCGTAAATTTCGAGCCCAGAAAAGCTAAAACGAAAAGACTTGACCCAGTACAAGTGAGGAATAAAGACTTGAAGGTTTGCATGTTGGAAAGAAATTGTTTTGATTTGTAAACCTTTTTTTGCACTGACACCATGTAGTTGTTTGATCTCTCTTTTGAGTATGTGTGGTTCCTACATGTAAGACACCGGTGGACGACTAAGAAAGCTACAGTAGCTACACATATACTGATATGATTTCTGCTTAGCAGAAACAAGGTAACCAGCCAAAATAACATACAAAGTAACAACTATTCGTGACCGGTTCTCTGCTAATTAATTCAGGTCAGAGGATACATTTGGTGAGCGTTTTTTTTCAGCGAAGCAGCTTATTGAAGTCTCAGACAGTCAGGTGTTCAGTTTACAATGGCTACTTGGCATCTTGTTTTGCAAAAACGTGTTCTACTTAACACGGCACGTCATGTAAATCATCGTCAATGTTGTTTTTCTCCTATGGGTTTTAAATTTCCATTGGCAATCTCCCTGTAGGAGATGATGCCCACGGATCTCTACTGAGCAGTCATTGAGGGGATGGAATTCAAAGGAGGCAAGCCAAAGTATGCTCAGAGTTTGGCCAACCTTGTTGACGATAAGTGGTGGTGAAATCTAGGGTTGTCTAGCTGCCCTGAGCAACAAGAACTCCACAGAGGTCCGATTGGCTCACTGAAAAAAGACTTTCTGCTAAGATCTAGAGGAGGGTGGTGTACTGTTTTGTCTTACAATGTACATGTACTTTCTGTTTGCAGCGTGAAGTAAGGTACAGGCTTGGAATTTCATCTTGGATTGGGCAAGGCCATTTTCATTTTGTAAAAGGCACTTCCATTGGAAATTCTTTAAGTCTTTGGTAAACGGGGCATCAAGGCCAAGACCAAGGTAGGCCATGGCCTCCGTGGCCTCTGTGTAATTCCAGGCCTGAAGATATGCCACAAATTCTGGAAGATTATTAGCAAGGCAGATCTATTTAAATCCAGACTTACAAATTTCTCTTGCTTTGTGAGAAACAAGCCAAACAAAAGCAAGAATCTTGCATGTTTGGATGTTTGAAATTTGATGACTGTACTAGATTTATTTTACATAATGCATACAGTATTCTAAGCCTGAGCCAATGTGACTAACAACATTGGGCTCAGTGCTACAAGGTCATTATTTGCAATTTCATATTTGTAACGACAAAAGGGCCTTAAATCTAACTACAGCTGTGAACCAGCAATAAATAATAAAACATAAAAGTCAACAAATAACTATTTCCTAATCGCGCTCATATTCATCTTTGACAAACAAATACTTTGGGGAGAATATTATCACCAATAAATACTGACTGAACCCAAGTTATGTATTCTGTCTTCACAGCAAGTAAGGGTTGAAGTACAATACATGTACTTTTTAAAACTCCAAGGTTCAAACGCAGTGTACATATTTATCTTGAAAGCTATAACAGTCTGAAATGAATGCATTCGTTTGCAAAATAAATAAAGAGAGACAAACACTTTTTTTTCCTTGGAGAGCTAGAAAGCTTTTTGAATACAATATCTCAAGATGATTGAGCTCAGTGATGACCACCCATACATGTAAATGTATGTGTTATTTCTTAGTCAGACATTTAATTAAATATTCCCCAAAATGATTAACGGCAACAGAGTAGTCAAGCAACTATTGAAAGCCACTGAGTGCTGCAAGCAACGTACTTGTGGCAAATTAACTCTGGCATGAGAAATTTTACTGATGTGTACATATATGTAGTTCGTTAAATGGTTTTGATACATGTGTGTATGTCAACAATCGCAAACGCTGCCTTAATCTTCCCTAGGAAACACATGCTTGTAACATCTAAACGTAAACACAAAGCAGCAAGGACAGGGGCAAGAGTCACTGCTGACAAAAACAAATCTGAAACTAGGATCCAGATCTTAAGGAGGTACGTTGAAATGACATGTCCACCTTTTGGTAAACCCCTGGAGTTATAGATCCCAAGGAGCTTCTCGGAACAGTATCCTCAGTGCTATAAGAAGTAATCAAAGAGGACCACTTATTTTACTTAAAGGAAAACACAGCTGAAATGTTCTCATCCATGCATCCATCCATGCATGCATTTTAGCATGAAAAGACACTAGAATCGTTTTTCACACAGGTGTGAGTGGAGTGATGGGAAAACTATGGCGCTTAACTGCTTCCCATATCCAACGACGTCAAGGCTATATTTTTTCCCGTCTGCGAGCGCGTAGATGATAACAACTTCAAGCCAGCTTGACCCACAGCTTAAAATAGCGGAATACGAGTGTGATGGACCGTGCAATATGGGTTAATATTTTCACACTGTTGTTGCCATGGATGGACAGAACAGAATCGCGGATTCAAGTGTGATTAAAGATCATACATTTGTTATTCTAATAGTTACCAAGTTTTGTACTTAAACTTGGTAACTAGCCTATATGATTTTTATGGTAGTTTACTAAACTGGTTACTACAAATCACATACAGTGTGTTAATGTAGGACTCCTCATTTTGATTGTTTTAGAGGCTGCTATTTTTTGTGAAAAATATGTTGACCTTTCTAACATTGTAAAACAATTGGTGATAGTTTTTCAGACGTCTTTTCATTGTTCATGATAATTTGATTACGGTTGGATGTTTTGTTCACATACAATAATTTGACTACTTTTTTTCCCTTAATTAATTTTAATTGTTGCTTTTATCTTCATTCAAAAAATACAATTTTTATTCCTACATGTAAATGTAACATGTTTTAGGCCAATATCATCCTTTCCTGATGTTGGGGGCTCGTCTAGTATTGGTTTGGTCAATATAGTACATGTAGCTAAATAAATACAAACAAATTAATCTCTTTAACAAAACACGATACCTGTAGTGTTTGTTTCAATTTTTTCAATACTTAGTTCTCTTTGTAAACCTTTTTTAATTTTTTTTTTATTTGTTGTTTTATTTTCATTTTTAATTGTTTTAATTGATTGATTATTTTTTATTTATCTATTTATTTATTTGGGGGTAGTGGCCTTGATTTCAATTGACAATTGTAGGGGTTATCAATGCATACATAATGAAGACATGTTCCACTAATCATTGTACTAAGACCTTTATCCATGCTACAAAGAGCTTATCAGCATGATCGGGTATTCGCACAAAGTACGCATTATATTCGCACAAAGAACGCATTATCCTTAATCCTTGTGAAACAAATCACGTCTTGAATGACTTCCTGTATCAATCTTCAATGCAACAACGTCATTACAAAACCACTGAATGAATTACTTCCTGCATGTGAAGGATTGGTTCGCGGCAGGAAAAAAAAAGGACAATCTACTCGTACTACTGGTTTTTATTCATGGAATTAGCATGAACAGCGATGTGTTCACAACAGGAAGTTGTTGCAAGTGCTCCCAAGGTTCAGATGAAACTGGCCTGGAATTTCAGAGAAATGACGGTCAACTAATGTCTGGTGCCCTTTGTTTAGCTACTTGTACTGTGAAATACACACTGAGCATAGAGCAAGACCTGGGCCCAATTTCATAGAGCTGCTTAAGCACAAACAGTAGCTAAGCACAACAATGTTATGCTTACCAGAATAAGGTTACCAGCCAAACTACAATCACATGTACAATTTGTAACTGGTATCCTGCTCATTTCTGCTCAGCAGGCAACTGTTAAGCAATTCTTTCTGCTTTAAAGCAGCTGTATGAAATTGGGCCCTGATGTTTACTTACAATTCACATAACAAGTACCAAAAAGTGGCCTGACTAAATTTCCCTTGCAGCCTCCTTTCGGTAGTATTAGGCTGTGTCCACCACGCCATCAATACAGAGTCTTTTAAAAATTTAATATAGAGGGGGAAAAACCATAATTTACAGTTTGCAAACCTTCATCATGCCACGGCTAGAGATCTTGTAACTCTAGCCATGAAGCTTTTAAGCTGCAATTTCTCAAAAGGTACCTGACCATTTTGTCCTTCCAACCTCAGTTTGGTTACACTGATTTGAACAGGGAAAAACAAGATGGCTGCATCACGATAAAAGTTCAGATTTCACCAGCACACTGCTCATGATTTTGGCTCGTGAGCTGTTTTAGCCAAGACAGATTTCTCTGTACTGGGCAAATAAACTCATTGTGTGTCTTTAGGATCTATTCACATAATGTACACAAAAGTAACCACTATTCAAATTTGTCTAAATAGGTACAAATTAGGAATATTATCGCTCAGTGATACAAAAAGCTTTTAGTGCTTTTAGCATGTCTGGGACTGTATGCTTCTTGTAGGACAAAATCGTTAATCTTTTGTTACATCTAAAAGGGTGAAAATATATGTTAATACTCTTCAAGGTTACTTGGTGTCAGGCTGTAATGTTGACATGGTTGAGAGCAAAACTCAGTCAGAGACTGTCAGGTTTGCTACATGCTGGGTAGTGCATGCAGGGCTTGAATTAACCACTAGAACAGTGGCCAGAGTCCAGTCATTTTAGCACTGGACAAGTACATTGTTACCCCCACAGCCAAACAAGGCTAAGCCTAGCATTTTTCCAATCTCATTTTTTGGAGATTTATCAATGTTCTGTATACTTGAACTTCTCAATAAAAAAAACCTACTCCTAAAATATCAGCTAACATGTAAAATAACATAAACATTTAAGGGCCCGTAAAAACAGTCTGGTCCAGAGAGAGTACTTGGAATAAAACATGTTTTTAAGAACTGCCTTGAGTACCTTATCTGTAGACATAAAGACTCTTGTATTATTACATGTATTACCTGCCTGTGGTCTAGTGGAGATTTGTGTTAAAATTCAAGCCCTGATGTGTGTGCAATGTTGACTATCAACACTGTACTACATGAATTCATACCCATCCACAACATGTAGTCGTATACTTAGTGTACGGAACAAGACGACATGTTTACACATGTATGTACTGGTTTTGGAGGCAATGGCCTCTATGCCCCTGGTCAACGTCTTGGTGCCCTTTTGAAATGTTCCAGTTAATCCAGTACAAACTTTTATTTGCCTCCAGAAGTACCCTTTACCACAAAGGAAAACTGCCTTACCCATTACAAGAATGAGTTATCAGGGAAGGCCATATGAAAGCAAAATAGGACCACCGTATAAAAAAAGGGGAAAAAACCCGCATTTTGTCAACTTGGACAGAAAACAACCCCTCGATGTTCCACGCCCCTCCCATTGAAAAAAACATGAGGCAAACACTCTTGATTCAATGAATCAATGAACTTGTTGCAAACATCTGGTTGGAAACATGTAGCTGGTTGCACACCATATGGTCATACATTAGGCCTAAACATACATTAGGCCTAAACATCATCGCCAATTTGCATAAATCAGGGGGCCTTAAATCACTGTACTGTAAATTCAAAATGACTGTGTACAAACATAGAGCTGCCTCTAGCAAGTGCTATAGCTACCGGGCAATCTCTGTGGTCTAGTTTTTTAAGACAAATGCCCTTGAATGGCAAAGGTTGTGGGTTCGAATCCCACCCGAGTAATATGCCTAGGGATTTTTTCTTTTCACAGGACCAGGAAAGTTTGTTTTTTCTTCAAATAATTTTGTCAATGATGTTTAGAGTGTTATGAATGGATTCATTACACACTGAAGATCAAATCCATGTTCTTAGAATGTGTGTCATGTTTTTTGAAAGTGGTAAAAATTGGGCAAATCTGGTGACTAGTCTGACCAAAATAGTCGAAATTGTAATTTCGCCACTTTTTTGCACTGCATGACTTGTAACCCTCCGGTCTCCGACCGTCGGGAGGATGGAGGGTTACGATTATCGCAACTAGGTCAGGATGGAGGAACGAAACATACTGACTAAGGCAAGGTTTTAGCCAGGATTTGGTAAAAGGGTGTCCAAATTTGATATAAATTTAAAAACTGGGTGTCCAAATTGTTCACTCACAAATTTTCACAATACATATACGGGACTTACGGGTGTCCAAATTTCAGGGCGTCCAAAAGACACACAGACACCCCTCTGGCTAACACTATGGACTGCAGGCATTCCCTTCTTTAGTCTTATTCTAATCAATATTAGTCATTGTTATCTTAACTATTCTTATCTTATCCAATCTATTCTTAGTTCAACCATGGACATGTGTGGAGGTAGAATGGAGCAATTAATAGAACTTCATGGTTTAACTTACAACTCAATCTTTCACACTTAGTTTTAAAGGCCCTCTGGTTTCAGAAAATTTATGCAGAAGTTGCACAAAGCATGGAGGTACCTCCATGCACAAAGAAAGAGCTTTATAACACAGACATATTGGAAAAAGGACATTAACTGCATTGTTGATGTACCATTTAATAATTTATCATTTGTACTTAGTGTACATTTTTTGTAGGTACTAGGTTTGTATTTTGTTCACTTATTTAACAGTACGGGTGCGTAGACTTTTTACGGGACATTCTTACCAGCCCTTCAATAGTCGGATTTCTTACTATGATCGGAAGTTATTGTCCTCTCATAGTGGTAAAATCTGACAATGCTGAGACAATAATTATTTGGCAAGCTCTTCGGCAAAAGCGATCCAGTTTCGCGCGGTGTGAATAGCGTCATTGTGTTCAGCGTGAAAAGGCCCCCTAGACCGATCTTGGCAGGTAGTTTTTTCTGGTTGGGATAATAATTTTTTTTTTGTACTTTCTTGTTTCCAATTGAAACACCCATAGAAAATACGAACATTTTATTTACGTTTTCAAAAGGTAGAATTAGTATTTTATTTTTCAAATTTCAGGTACATTTTACTTATTTGATTTATAACAATTACCAGTAACGTCAGCTGCATAACAACAGGATTGAATGCCTAAAACTAGTCATGTCTGACTATTGCAAGAAATCCCATCACAGCAAAAAATCCTGTAAAATGTCTATGCACCCGTACTGTTTAACAATTTACGAACGAGTATGACAATCAAAAATTATCACAAACAATACTTAAATAAATATCTTCCCAAATATTTACCCAAAGTAGAACCATTATAGGGCAATGTTAGAACAGTGTAACAAATGGAATTCCGCTACCGTGTGATGACAAACAATGACAGTGTACTTACGATTTGGCATGGTGTTTTGTTGTGGTTTTTCCTTCCATGTTCATCGACACCGGTATTTCGGTTTTGAAACTGCTTAGAGTCCGGAGCGGCGACAGCTTCTCGGGCGACCTGACAACAAATTAAGAAAGTTCATTTTTAGCCAAGTCAATGTCCACACAATTAAAGACGTCGGTATTCCATTTGCGAAACTTCCTGTAAACATGCTAATGACATTAATAATCCGTTCGTAGACGGTAAGTTATGCACCAAATAAGTACCTGTCCGCTGCCATTTTGAACTTTTCTCGACTTGCGCATGCGCTCAAGGTCACCACTTGTTCGTGGTAATAAGGGTGGTTCTATTTTATTCAAGGGGCGTCGAATACCACAACGTATCCCCGTTTGTACTCCATAGACTCATTCGCATGGGCGTCTGTATTAGGACTCTATGGTTTATCACGGGAAGGGGCGGGGGAGAGGGATTGATTTGCACGACTTATACTGGATAAAAAGTATTTTTTGCTTTCTATTGCCCTTTTGTTTTCTTCTTGCAGTGTCCGGATTTCCCCTCCCAGTGCATTTGTGTACGCATTATGAACAATATCAATCAGTCAATTATTTCTATTAGTAATGTTTTACCTAATTTGTGTTGATTAGGAATACATTTGAAATTAACTCCTCCTTGGCTAGTCTAAGGTCAGGGGGCCTAAAAAAAACCAATATCAATCATTCAGTTATTTATATAAATAATTTTTTACCTAATTTGTGTTGATTAGGAATACATTTGAAATTAACTCCTCCTTGGCTAGGATAGTCTAAAGTCAGGGGGCCCCCCAAAACCCCGTAGGTTGGCCTAGTCTTAATAAAGTTTGTATTACTCACCGGTAGAGGGCCTCGGATGGACTGGGCAAGTCTACAACTATCCTGCTGGCTTTTTTTCATACTACACGCTGGCTATTGTGTACACGCATAAGATATTGGCGCCTCCCCGGATCCTGGGTCCTCAGGCTGGTGCTATGTTCGTTCTATAAAGAATCTCTTCCCTCCACACGGTGTATGACATGAAATTCATTTAACAAATCCCATTTTACGGATGCCTAATGTATCAGGTGCGGATCCAAAGGGGTGGATTCTGATCCCCCCCCCCCCCGCCCTCGATTTTGTTTTACAGTTTTTTATTTGTTTTATATTTTTCATCTTTTTTTGTTTTAAACTTCAGGAGCCAGTCAGGGAAACTGAAAACACTTTTGCTGTGCACTCACCTCCTGATATATAACGATTTTGCTACATTGTATTACATTACAAGTTTCAACAGAGTATTTACTGTGACTCCTAATTCATGATTTAGTTGAAATGTCATTAATTTTCAGTCCATTTGTGTCCTGTTTATTTTTAGTCTCAAAAGTGCAGATGAGAAAATAACTTATTCTCTATCTACAGCAGTCTTCATCATCCTTGGCAATAAATTGGAGGAAATGTCCAAATTATAAAAAATTATTTGAAGAGTTGCTTTTTTAAAAATGTTAAATTTTTATACCCCCTTTATCAGGGAATTTATTTATATAATTTTTTTTAACAACTTGGAAGTTTTTGAAGCTTATTTATTTTCTAATTTAGTTTCAGGTTTATATGTATGAATACTTTTTGTAGTTTATAAGTGAAATCTTAAAATTTCTATCAACAGACCTGGCACATAATTAACATCTCTTGTGAAACCTTTCCTTGACTTAGTCTTAAAGGGAAGGTACACGATTGGTAATCACTCTGAAAATGTATGCCAATAAAAACCTACTATTGGTTAGAAGTACAGCAACTTTCGATAGTATAAAGCATTTTGAGAAATATTTCAATTCAAAATAATGTGGATATGGAAAAAGATGTCAGTTTTTATCTCCCAAAAATTTGAATCTGAGAAATGTTTCTGTCAATATAAGTTCATGGAAGATTCAGATAAGAGTTGTACATGTTTCTCTATTTATGGTGGCGTGTTTTTTTTTTGCAACTGAACATTTAATCCAGATTGATCAGAAGAGTAATTAAAATTTTGTGTAATATGAAAATAAACAAATAAAACAACAAATAAATATCTGAAAAGAATGCAATATTCAACGCTGTTTCCTTTTAAATAATATTCAATTTTTATTACAAACACTATGTGCAAAATCTTTTGAGTGAATATTTACAAACACAAGTTATAAAAAACTAGGAACTAGCATCATTTTTGTTGATCACACTTTTTAGAAAAATGATGACAAGTCTCAACCTTGATTCAAAGAACAGTTTTGATCAAACTAGGTATTGTAGTACAAAGATGAGGTTTATGGTTGGTAAGCACAAAATCATAAGCCTATAAACATGCAAGCCACAACTCGAGAATGTCGCATCTAAACACCTACAAATGAAAAAAGCAGAATGTCCAAGTTTAGTATTGAAGCACTGGTGTTCAATACCTTGTTGAAGCACTGCTGTTCAATACCTTGATACAACGTGGTTTATTTCTGGCGGACGTTCGATTTAAGACCCAATGCATAGGCCGCCATTGCCGAGGACAAGCAATGAAAGTGTGCACGCACAACTCTCGGCCAATGCTAGGTCTACCTTTGACCTCGGTGAGGGCGCTGTTTGAGATGGTGATGTCATATGCCAGTATCGCCCAACTCACAAGGCCGGATGGCCACTTTAAGGTGAGGGCTGTCGACCCCAATCAACTGTCGCCAGGGGCACGGTGCAACCTTCTCCTGGGGCTGAAATGGGGTTACCCCCCGTCACAGTCCGTACAGAGATGTAGCCATGGGTATCATCCACAGGGAGCCTGGCAGGTAGAGCAGAACGCACTACCTTCCCAACTTCTTACAGAGCAATTATGGTTTAAGGGCCTTGCTCAAGGGCACAAGTGTCATGACCGGGATTCGAACCCACACTCTGTGACGGCACGAACACCATGTGATTCTCAGGTCTTGTCACTCTTACCTGTTGGACTGTTACCACTCAAGCGTTTCATATCCAGAGATGAAGACCTCTTGGCCATGTTATGATTGAACGATTCAGAGGAGGATTGGGAGCCTGAAGCATAAAGCTGCCGACCTCCCTTTCCTAAGAGAGAAAAACACGTCAAAGCCAAGAGTTATTCATCAAACCACTTCTAAAATTGCTCACTTTTGAATTTTGCCAAAATAAAAACTCTCTTCTTGTGGTGTCTAGACTAATGAGAGTTCTTGGGGTTCGCTTGCCAAGGTAAATATAGAGTTGGTAACCATCGATTTGGGAAACTTTTTTATTATTAGATTCAGTCTCATACATGCAGGGTTCTGCCCACAGTGGTCGGTGCCGGAAAACCCGCCCGGCACTCAGGATTCCCTAACCACCACTGGCAGAGTTTTCTCTGTTTCCGACCACCACACATTTTCCAAATTTGTAAATTACACTTGCAATTTCCTTTCAAAGGTTTTCAATGAAATGTAAATTTGGGTATTTACCAGTAAAAATGGTATCCAAAGCCATTAATTTTGAGTACTTCTTTGATTTCAATCTATTTATCGTGATCTACCATGTAACATATCCATCTCGGAGATGGTCTCCAGGGAAACATTTTTCCACCACTAAAGAAATCCTGGGCAGAACCCTGTACATGTATTAACAACTATAAAGTTTATACCGGTACTGTCGATGACTAGAAAATAGCTTTTGAATACACACCCCTTCTATCCCACGACTACAAATGACAACCTAAAGAAATCCACTCTTTTTTAGGCAGCAGCAATTGTCAAGCGAGAATTATGGCTGTATCCTAATTGGTGGCTGCGGCTATTGATAAGAGCGCTGCTATCGAATGTCCCATACTGCAACGCATGATCACAAGGCAATTCAGCCGTAGCCGTAGCTGTAACCATCGAGTTGGAGATGGCCTTAGATTGCGAACAAAAGCCCTGACAAACCACAGCCCGTCTTTCATTGCTGTCGCTAAACAGGGAACCAGTTAATTTGCCGAGTTTTTCCACAGGTTGATCGTATGGTGCGTACTGAACACTAGGGTATGGGGTATGAATTTTCTTTTCCCAAAACCATTGATGTATTTAAAACCATTCAATTAAGTCGATGATCTACTGTATGTTATTAGTAGCAGCAAAACTGTTTCACACATATGCAAGAAGAGTTTGACAAAAAATTTCCTTGGAAGGAAGTCGGAATGTTTTGGACTTACTCGTTGGGTGGTTGAAGGACACTCTGGATCTTAAGGGCACCTTATCTTTGGCCGATGACACCATGGGTGAGTTCATCAACGCAAACAGTCCCCCGGTGGTCAACGGTGTGGTCACCCGTAGCTTCTTTGAGCCAGATGGGGGCGAGTCCTGCAGGAACACCTCGTCTGCCGAGACGAAGCTTTCCTCTCCGGAAGGGAAAACGGACGTGGAGCTTCTTGTCGACAACTCCGACGACCTGTGCGATGTGGCGAGAGGATTTCCACTGTCCGACACCTCCTCGTGTGTTTTCTTGGATGCGGATTTACGAGGGGGCGAGACAAGTTTCGGAAAGTCCACATCGTCATCATCCGAGTCGTCCAAGTATGTGTCCAAGAAGGTGAACGACTCCAGTTCTTGCGGGACAGATTGAGCATCTTCCTGAGCCGATTTTGAGTTCTCTTCCCGTGAATGACTCCGAGTTTGCATCTTGCTGGTATCTGCGGAGTCCAAATCCGTGATGAGTGTTAAGAGATTCTTGTTTGCTTTACACACTGATCCAAGTTTAGTCTGTTTACTGCATTTTCGCTTTTGATCCTCGGCCGTTTCAGATTTTGGCTTCTTTGCTGAGTTGAGTGCTTTTAACTTTTGGGACCTGGGCGTTACTCTTCCGAACTTTGGCGACTGTGATGGAGAAGGGGTGGTTATCAACTGTTTGCGTTTAACGGAAGGTGGCGTTATTTTTTCGATAAGAGCTAAGTTGGATCTTTCCGGCGACTCATACCTAGGTTTCTTTCGTCGCTGCCATTTGTGGATGGAACTCGGAGTTATCGACTTTGTCTGTTTGCGAGGCGACGGCGTGTGAACGATGACTTGGGACTTCGGTGAGGGACTTCTATCAGTCACTTTACGTTTTCTACTCATGGCGATTTTCAGAAAGTTACTTTGGGTCAGCAAACTCTCATCTCCTTGTGATGGCTTGATCTTTGGATTGTCATTTCCTGTTGGCGGTGAATTGGGATGAGCAACTGGATCAAGGGTTTGATCAGGTGATCTTAGAAGGCGCAAGCTTCTTCTACTTGGAGTCAAGATATCGATGTCTTTCTGTAGGGATTTTTCAGGTGTCTCTAACAACGAGTCTTTTGCCTCAACAGTTGGCACTATCTTGGCAGTTACAGTGACCTTTGACATTGGAGAAAAACTGACATCGTTTGATTTGTCATTGGGTAACGAGTGCACAGGGACAACCGACTTTCCTTCAGTAAGATTCACAACTTGGGCCTTATTCTTGATTGGGACACCGTCTGTACTTGAAGGCCCAGTAGATTGTTTTGGCAGACTGGAGCTGCTCTTTGCAGGTGAGTTGAAGTTAATACGTCTCGGTGTTCTGATGGGTGTTTTAAACATTCCTTTTCCTTTAATCAGCTTTTCTGAGCTGCTTCCTGCGTCAGATTTTGTAAGCGATTCTTCGGGCGGTGCTACACCAACTTGAGAACGTGTATTCCCACTTGGGGACTCCAGACTGTCTTGGGAGTGCACGTTCTTAATTGGGGATTCAAACCCAATCGGACGTCCTGTGATGCCCTTCAAAGTCCCTGGACTGAAGATCGCACTCAGGAATGACTTCCTGCTCGCGATCTTCGTTGATTTGTTGGAAGATGGCGCTGGTGATTTGTTTGAAGATGGCGCTGGTGATGTCTTGCCGGCGATTCTTGAGGCAAGTTCACGGGCCTGTTTTATATCGGTAGAGCTGCTTAGAGAATAGAAGCTACGTCGATGGCCAGGATGTTTGGGCTTGATGCGTGGACTACGACGTACATCGGATGCTGCAATATCAACAATAAAAAGTTCCCCTTACATATTAGATTCAGATGACATTCAGGAGAAGGGAACTGAGTGGTAAGAGTACGAGTCAAAGTTAAAGTTATTAGACACCAGGGCTCAATAACAGGGCGTTGCTCATCAAGGAATTCTGCACTTACAGCCCAAGCATGTCTCACGAGGCGGAATGCTGTGGTTAAACGGTGCCATTACCTCGAGCCCAGCTGTTTGCAATGTGATCAAACTGGTCTTGAGCACACAACTGCTGTCTTTTTTTTTTAACTTTGAAACTTCATAAAAAACAGTAAAGTTTTCTCACAACAATTTCTTTTTAAATGTACAGAAATGGCAACTTCAGAAAAAAAAATTTAAAAAAATAAATAAAAAATCAAGTGGCCCGACACTTGTATCTATCATGCCATTTGGGTAAATTTGAGATTTTTTAAGAAAGAAACAACCTTTTTTTCAGTATCAAGAAAAGTTGTTGTGGGTGTTATAAAAAAAATGTTGACTGCTTTTACTCACTCTATTGTTAAAACTACGACTCACTTGGTGATCCCCTCGACTTCGCCTAGAAAAAAATAAAATGCTCTGGGGATCACCTTGGTAGTCCTAGTTTTAACCATAGCACTTGAAGCAGTTAATATTTGTATGCTATACACTGACCTTGTAAAGATTTCAACGGCGATTCTTGTACGACTCTTGATGAAGGGGTCGGAGGCACAACCACCACTCCACCAGCTGTGGATACTTTCCTGATTGAAAGAAAAGGCGGTAAACTAGAGTAAGAGGCGTATCAACTTGTAATTCAGCATGTTAGTTTATTGGAATGTGTGGCAATCTCCATCCCAAGAGTAAATACTGTAGGAAAGCTGTTCAACGACCACTCAAAAATTGAAAGAAAAAAAAAAAAAAATACAACTTTGGGATAATTTTTCTGGGAGCAGAGTCAGCTGGTTCAACCTCTATGAAATACACTTACCTTGCACGTTCTTGCTTCTTAAGCATCGCCTGCAGGACTTGTTTCTTGCCTGGCGTTTCCTTGACAACCCGCGTCTTCAACACCAACGGTGCGTCTGACTTCCTTGGGGTGCGTCTACGAGGGCTTCTCCTAAAATAAACAGACACAATAAAGTGTATTTCTAAGGTAATACTACCACATTAGCAACACTGTTTAAAAGGTATAGATATTATTCAAATTGTCTCTCAAATGTAATAAGGTGATCCCTCTGCTGCCGCTTCCCAGGCTGTAAACTTGGGTGTGATCCCTGGCTATACGGCAGTTACAGGTTGACTGGCTTCTGACTGGCACCCCCCAAAATAAAGATACTAACAACGAAATGCTAGATAGCTCAATTGGTAGAGCGCCGATACATTAATCCTGAGGTCTCATGTTCAAGTCTCGCCTCAGTCCATTTTCTTTGTTCCAATCAAAATTATCAAATAATTTGTCTGACCAAACTAGAATTCCAAGGTTCTGGACGACCTCATACCTTGTGTTATGGATGTTCTGCATCACCGCGACACTCTGTCGTCTTGGCAGTTTACTGCCCCCCTTTTGGGGGCTTTGCTTAGCCCCTCCCATGAACAGATTGCGACGAACAGTTTTGGCATTGGATGCCTCATCTGTAATAGAAATCAGACATGTATGCTTGTTATTGTGAAAAATAAACAAAACTTCCTAGCACACAAAACATTAAACAGGGTTTTTAGTTTTAGTAAAAAAAAGGACAAAAAGAAGAAAATAAGATCTGAGAAGTTGCATGCCAGAGAAAAATGAACAAACAAAATATACCTACTTTAAAAGATTTTAAAATTCCATTGGAGATCGAGAATAATATTTGTGTTTTACTTCTATTCTACAAACTTTTATAGCAAAGAGAAAGAATTTTTGGTCAAATATAAATTAATTTTGGCAACTTACCATCTTTAACAACCTTTTGTTTCGGCTGCTCCTTCAAAACAAAAATTACAAAATATTGCTTATTTTTATTGTGAAAATAACTGTTAAAAAAAAAAAAAAAAAAAATGAATTATCAAAAGAAGTATTTTTATTTCAAATAATTATTACAGAGTTTTAAAATTAAATGCTCTAGATCTACCTTTTTCTTGGCAGCATTCCTTGATGGGATAGGGATAACTCTTTTTGTTCCCATGTCAGCGAGGCTAGGGTGACGAACGAGAGACCTGGTTCTGTTAACAAGAAACATCATTATTAAGGATATATCTTGGTTTCAGTCAGGTGGATCTAGACTGAGGCGAGTCGAAGCTAAGTAGAGATTAAGATGAGATGTTGATCAACTAAAACTTGTACCTAGAGACAGATGGTCCAGCAAAATGACCCATGAGATGAAGATTGATTTGTAAGATTGAGGAGGGAGGGTCTTTCAAACACACACCCGAAAAACATAACAGACTCAATTGACATCAGCATGCCCAACCGAAGTGGCCTAAAAATACATCGCACATTCAAACTTGCAGGCGACAAGGCCTTCTCAGTAGCTGGACCCAGATGCTGGAACTCGCTACCTCTCAATATTCGTACTTGCAACTCTATTCATCAATTTAAATGTAAACTCAAGTCATGCCTATTTTCATCTTAAGGTTCAGCTGTTCAATTACTTGTGTTTCCTCTTTGGAATCATTGCCCTCAGTACATTGTAAGCATTAGAAAAATATGCTTTATAAATGCTTGTATTATTATTATTATCATTATTATTATTATAGAGGGTTTGATACAGCCACCTCATGGCTTAGAGAACGGTGGGTCTCGATTAAGAAGAATAGTCACTCAGGCGACATAACAATGAAGAAGATCAACTACACCTTGCACCTTATACTAGAGACTGGTGGTTTAGCAAACGACCACTGAGATGAGGATGATTTGTAAGACGGAGGAGGGAGGGTCTAAAAGGTTTGATAGAGCAACCTCCTGGCTTAGAAGAGGGTGGGTCTAGATCAACAAAAAATAGACCCTCAGGTGACATAACAATGAAGATCAACTACATGTACACCTCGTACCTTATGCTAGAGACAGATGGTTCGGCAAACGACCCATGAGATGAGGATGACTTGTAAGATGGAGGAGGGAGGGTCTGGACTGATGAAACAGGTTCCTCATTGCTTGGAGAGAGGAGGATGGACGGCATCGGCTGCATCAGGTCATCATAGATGGCTCGTAAGACATGGGGCAAGGAATCCGCATAGCTATTTAAGAAGAAAAAATAAATAAAAATACAAAATTAATGAGCATAATATCAAGACCCTCATTAGGGCCATTTGGAATAATAATTTTTTTATTATTAAACGTAAATATTAGCTTTCACAAACCGGTTACCAACCAAAAATGACATGTGGTATAAATGAAAATAATTGTCAATAGCCGCACATTTTGACCTTAGCAGAGTCTTTCTCAAAGGCTAAACAGAAAGACTCTACTGACAGGAATTACACAGAGGCCACGGAGGCCATGGCCTCTGTTGCCCCTGGTCTTGGCCTTGGCGCCCCATCAAAAGTTTCCCATAGACTTTTAAAAATTTCCAATGAGGGTGCCCTCTCAAAGATGAAATTCCAGGCCTGTGCTAAGATTGACATGTGAGGCCATTAACACAATTATGCATTTAGAAATATTCTATCATAATAATACAGTTATTGGCATATCTTGAAACTTACTTTTGTACAAGCGTCTCAGAGAGGAAGGTAGATAAGCGATGTGGATCAGCAAGAAAGGGAACCGTCCGCAGAAATCTTACAATCTGAAAACATGGAAATTATGAATTAGGTTGAATTACTCATTCTAGTCTCAATTTGAATGCTTTGTTGGGGTCATACCTCCACCATGAAGAAGGAAATTTGTAAAAGGCCAAATAAAAATTAAAAACATGTTTAGCATCCTGCTTTTTGAAAAAGGAAGGAGGAGGGCCTATTTTTTTCTTCTAAAAGGCTGCCCGACACATTTTTCAAGACAACTGGCCAGGCTATTTTTCAAGATGGTTGCCAGCTTTTTGCTTTTTTTTTTCGGTGTGCTTAAGTCTAAAAATCAATCTTATTTATAAAAAAAATAAAAAATAAAATTGTCAGAGATCGTTAAGATTCATCCTATAATAATAATAAGAAAAAATTAAATAAAAAATGGAGGTGGCCTCTATTAAATAAAGTATAACTGTTCTGTAAATGTAAACATTCCCCTACTTGATCTACTGAAGCTTGGACATTCTCCGGCAGCTTTGGCCCTTCATCCTCATCGCTGTCCTCTCCAACTCTCCCTTCTTCCTCCTCCATCCCGGCTCCGTCGTCGGTCCCAGAGATCTTCTTCTTCCCTGGCGTCACCTCTGTGGGGGAGATAGCCTCCATTTCCAGCCGCAGCAGGACCTGCAGCTCAGTCTCCTGCACCCTGAGGAGCTTACTGGGCTCATCGGTGAGGGATTGGTATTTATCTCGCAGCTGGTTGCTGGAGACTAGCAAGGTCTTGGTCAGGATGTCCCTGGCTTTCATCTAGGGAGATGAAAAAAGTAACACGTTGCAATTGGTTGCCACTTGTTGCATAGTCGGCCCCCAAAAATACCTCTAAATCATTCATTCCTAGATTGCTGTAGATACCAAGATCTTGGCCCAATTTCATAGAGCTGCTTAAGCAGAAAATATTGCTTAACAATTTTCTGCCAGCAGGATACCAGCCACAAATTGTACATGTGACATGGTAGTTTGGCCGGTAACCTTATTTTGGTAAGCATAAATTTTTGTTTTGCTTAGCTACTTTTTGTGCTTAAGCAGCTCAAGTCCCGCTCTAGTCAATTTTTCTTCGTTCAACCCAAAATTATTTCAAAATTTACGCAGTCAGTTTCCCTTGTGGTTTAATTACTTGAAAACAAAACTCACCACTGCGTCACTTTCTGTGGAATTGGAGTGATCACTTTTCAGGTAGGAGAGGACAATACTTGTCATGAATTGAACAAAATGCATTCCACAAGAAGCCTGAAAAGAAAACAAATGTTGAGTAAAATAAAAATATTACCAAATTTAAAAGTTTAAACCGGATACAAAGGTGCGTGGAATATGTGACAATTACAGGATAACCAGGTACGTCTCTTAGACATAATGGTAGCCAGAGGGGTGTCTGTGTGTCCCTCGCACACCCCGTTTTAAATTTGGGCACCCTGTTTTATCTGTCATTTACATGTAAATGTATTGTAAGTGAACAACTTGGACACCCAGTTCTTAAATTTCCAGCAAATTTGGACACCCGTTTACCAAATCCTGGCTAAAACCTTGCTAGAAGATGCCTCTGCACTTGTCGCCAATATTTTTGCACATCATAAAAAGAACATGACAAAGACACCTTTTTATTTTACAGATCATCAAAATTGTTTTAAACACCCTCTTTAAGCTATCAACCTCATCTTAGAGACTTGGAAAATTCTGAGGACCATTCCTGACACTCATGCAACGAGTGTGACTCATCATTTTGGAAATATGGACTCACCTCATTCAGAGTTTTTTGATAGTTGGTTTGGAGGCAATCAACAACGTCTTCCTCTGAATTCAACTTTGGGCATTCTAGAAAAAAACAAAACAGGAACACAAGAAATAGCGTTTTAATGCTTCCCAAATGGCAACAATTGGGGAATATTCATTAGGACATGATATGGATTTGATTAGTAAAAGAAAAACAAGTACATTTTCTCAATTAAAAATACAGTATAAAAAAAAATCTTACCAAAGTTTGATGTTTTGGTTTTATCTCTGCCTGGTACCCTGTTCTCTTTCTCTCCTTTCTTCTGTGGGCTTGGCTCCTTGGTAGTCTGGATACGGATACTGTTAGACATGATCTTCTCGGTGCGGAAACCGACGTTGATCATACTCTTCTTACGTTTCAGACGAGGGCTCTGCCTTGCAGGACAGGCATCTTGAAACACACAAAACAAAGACATTAAGCAGGGCTTGATTTAGCACCAACCCTCAACACCAACCCTCCCAATTTCTTCTATATCCGCTTACCAGAAAAGGTTGGCCGGCAAAAATAACATTAAATGTGGTTAAAATAACCAGAATAGTTTCTTACCAACAGCTGGTTGCCTAGCCTGTGTTTCTGTCTTCGTGTCTGTTTGTTCAGTACTCTTCATGGCAGTGTTCTGATTACTGATAGTGCCAGGCTTTCCGCTGTATACTTCTTCAAGGTTTTGTAGGAGTTGGTTGACTGAGGCAGACTGAGTGGGCTCAGAGAGTTTGTCATAATGTGGAATACTAAGAAGAACAACAAAAAAAACAGTTTTCAGATCATCAAATGGCAACAAATTCAGTCATAGGCTGCATGCTGGAATTTGGGGTAAAACCCACAAGACTGTGTGCTCAATGAATGTCTACATCACAATAAATTTGCGTTGAAAAAACTCACCTGAGAAGTTTATCAATCAACCTGGTTGACGCTCCACCTGATGAGTAGGAGAACCATGGTTCTAGGAGATGAGGCCGGAATGAGACCGTCTCACAAGGCATAGGAGATGGAGAGACTGAGTCAAGTCTATTTTTGCTGCCTACATGCGGAAGTATTTAGGTAGAAAAAAAATTACAAATTAGTTTGCAACTATTTGATTTTTAGCATTTATACCTTACCCAAACACTGATGTGTGTTAAGGACTGTATACCCACTTCTTTACCGAGTCATGTGAAAAAAAATCCACAGGCAAATTACTTGGGTGGTATTCAAGTGATTGAAGGATGAAAGAAAGATTACACTAATTAGCCCCAGAAAATGAGATTAAGACTAATCTACCTTTAGGATGTTTTTGACATTTTGTGCTGTGATGTTTCCTGACACACTCCTTAGTGATTTCAGCAATCTTCTTCTTAACATCATCTTCTGTTTCACTTCTCTTCCTTGTGTTGCTCTTCCCATGGCTATCATCCTCCTCAAGAAGCATCTCTTGGTTGCTGGAAGAGACTTGTCTAGGTACTGACAATGCTTTCAAGATGCGCAGGGAGGCAGTGGTGGATGTAAGGGGCTCTAATACTGCACAGACTGGTGTACAAGTCTCTGGATCTGGCATATCTACCAACTACAAATTAAAATAGAGCAACCACATTTTAAGTTAATTTATAATTTGTGTACTTCTTAACATTCAAAATGTTAATGAAATAAGAAAAATACTTACTAATCAAAATGACAACAACCGAAGTACAATATTCATAACAATAATAATGCATTATTTTCACAATTTACTTTAAATGGATTAAAATATTAATGAGGAAAAAGATTGTCAACCTCACGCCATCTTACTTACCAAGACTTTCTTCTGACGACTGAGGCTACCCATAGCATCCTTGAACCAACTTGAAAGTCTGACTTCACTGTGACCTTTGACCTCTCCATCCAGTTTGTAATCCTCTTCTTTCGTTGATGGATTCATCGAGAGGCCAGTGCATGTATACACAGCGGTGGGTTGATATTGATTGATAGGAACAGCGCCCAGGGCTAGTTGAGCTCGGATGGTCACTCTGTCCACTTGTGTACATTTGCGGATGTTGTGGCCATCGCTTGAAGTTGAGGCTGATTTCCAGCGAGTGGAATCATTGATGTGGAAGGATTGACTCCATTTTGGAGTTGAGATGGACAGCTGGGTTGAGGAATTTCTCGTTGGGCTGGATTTGGTGGACTTTGAAGGAGACGGGGTCATCAAAGATCTTCTGGTTAGTGAGTGTAACTCTAACTGACATAAATCTGTAACGTGTCCATCTGCAAAATGATTTTGAAATTTTTTACATCATTGTTAAAGTAATCAAAAGACTTTTAATACACAGATTGCCTTGGTCTTGGAATTGGTATGTGTCCTTCTGCAGAAGGACACATACCCCCCCCCAAAAAAAATCACTCATTATGTAATGAGTGATTTATTTCTACATTTCTTTATGATTGTTAAATTTATCTAAACTTTTTACACAGTTGCCTTGGTCTTGGCATCTTTTTTTGATACACTAGCTCTTAGACAAGCTTATTTTTGCAGAGGTTCCCTTACAAAGTTACAATCATGTTTAAAAAGGGACTTTCCCTCTTCAGGAGTGACACACTGCAAAATGAAGGCAAGTAACGACATTTGAGTTTTTCGGTGTGCGATTTTATTTATTTCAAAATTTATATTTTACGTCAGAGAGCATTAAAATTTATCCTTAAAAAAAAGAGGCGGCTGCCTCTAAAAAGGAAGACGGCCATGAGGGCAGGGATGCTAAACATTTTTTTTTTTTGCCTTACTCCTTGAAAAATTAATACAGATGAACACAAATTTGAACAAAGATCTTGAAAGCCAAAAAGGTGGAAAATCTTTCTAATCACCAAACAAAACATCATCTATGTCTGATTTTTAAAGTATTTTTTAGTGTTGAATCTTTTTTCAAAACTACCTTTGGTTGCACACAGTCTTAGTGGTGTGTTGGGTTGCCGAACTGGACTTCTTGGCTCCACATAATGGTCCATAATAGATGAAAATGGAAGGAAGGCACAACTTGCGATCTTCTCCTGCTTGTTGTGAACACATTCCTTCCGAGTAGAATCCTCATCTTGCTTTTTTCTGGACCCCATCTTCATAGATGTTGATGATGGGTTAACAGTAGTCGGAAGGATTTGCTCCGATGGTGGTGTGGACATTTTGGAAGTTCCGGTGAAGTTTTGCGCCGATGATGAGAAGACAGATTGAAGACTTGTTGTGAGGTCGTTGGTTTGGTTGATGATTGCATGAACTGGGATAATACAACCTCCAAGATCCTGTAGGGCTGAAGAGATGACTGAAAGCCCATCTTGGTCTCTCTGAATCAATAAGAAAACAAAAGTGGAAGATATTTGTTTAAACAGAAATATCAATCACTCTTTAAATTAATTCTGCCCCAGTATACATTCTTAAAGACTTGATATATCGTTGGTTTAAGAGCAAGTTCATACAAATCCTCACATTTTCAAAACTACAATTTTTTTTACAACTGCCCAATATTGATGAATGTTTCTATTTGTTTTTTTCTAATCTCTTTTTATTTTGAAGCTTTTGGTAAATTTTGAATGTGAAATTTTGAACGTAATCTGACCGCAATTCCTCTATTTGCTGTGATGGTTGAATTTAAATAAACCATTTCAAATATCAAAATCACACAATAACTCAAAAAGTTTATGTGGAACTTGAAAGGTGTTTGGGAAAAAACAAACAACTGATATGTCAGAAATTCTGTTCACATTCATAAGTGCTTTATTTGGCTTGGTAAATCTATTTTGTTTTAACAAAGTTCAATTTAATTTGGATTGTGACTGTTAAATAACATTTTACAAGTAAATAGTTACATTTAGAAATAAAAAATACACAAATTAATAATGTTAATTTATTAAAAAAAGTATTCACCTTTATATTGGCTGACATCCAAGGACTACTGTCAATCCAAAACAATGCAATATTTTGATCTTGGAATGTTTGATACGACCTTCCACTACTTGGAACGACCATCTCAAGAAATTCAGATTTGCTTGGCAACGGATCATCCGGTCCGAAATCACAGAACTCCTCCAACTCCAAACGACTGACTGGACAAGGCATAAAGAGAAACACGCACTTCGAAAAAGTTGTACAACTTTTGTGAAGTTGTTTATTTGAGATTGGTCCATGGTGGGAGGATTTTCTTCTTGTTCTTGAAGTCGGTGGAGATACAACAATTCTTTTGACGGGAGAGGACACGTCCGGCCCGTCCCACTGAAAGTCATGAATGACGTCATCAAGAGCCTGCCGAACTGAAGTGGCAGTCAACACTTGCGGTGTTTTTGGAGCACCTCGTTTCCCTCGAACCGACGATGAAAGTGCTTCTAAATCTCCAGCGAGTTGCTCCTCAAAGTCTTGGAAGTTTTTTAAGTTGAGCTCTTTCAGATAATCTCGCTTGCACGGAGGGTAGTCGTAGGAATGAAACATTTTCAGGCCCCATCTCAAGTTCTGGATCGCCTGTTCGCCGTCGTCACGCAGGTGGGAAAAATATGACAGCAGTTTCAGCACACACAAACGAACTCCCTGAGAAAATGTCGTGACATCTACCGGCTTTTCCGTGGGTGTAATTCGTCTACGGGTATCTACCAGAAGAGCAACTTTGAAATTTTTGTCCTTTAACGACATTGTGGATGTTTTTAAAAATATTTAAAAGGACAAAACTGTGTTGTTGATGTGTTAAATATCGGCGGCCATTTTCAAACTGAAGTCCCACGCTGCTTTGCAAAAGTACGGAGGCCCAAGTTAGACGTTTGAAAAACACATACAAAAACTCGTTGGCGAATGGGCTTGACGACTGTTTAACGCCACTAAAGAGATATAGCGCCCTCTACTTAATTATTTCGCAACAAAATGGCGGCGCCCACCTACAGCATGCGAATCGTGAGTTAAAAACCTTTTTCTCTCAGTATTTTTAAAGCTAAGATGATAGATTATTGATTTCACAACTTGTCACTACTGAGCATTATTATCAAAATTCATATTTGTGACTTGAAACCCAGTTAAATTGTGTCATTCATTAGCAAAAAACATTGACTTTGCTACTCGATCCCACCTCTAGTCAGTACGGGTGCATAGACATTTTACAGGATTTTTTTGTGTGATGGGATTTCTTGCAATAGTCAGGCATGACTAGTTTTAGGCATTCAATCCTGTTGTCATGCAGCTGACGTGCCGTGTGCAAAACATGGAGCGATCTCCAAAAATACCTAAGTTACTGGTAATTGTTATAAATCAAATAAGTAAAATGTACCTGAAATTTGAAAAATAAAATACTAATTTTACCTTTTGAAAACGTAAATAAAATGTTCGTATTTTCTATGGGTGTTTCAATTGAAAACAAGAAAGTAAAAAAAAAAAATTATTATCCCAACCAGAAAAAACTACCTGCCTAGATCGGCCCAGGGGGCCTTTTCACGCTGAACACAATGACGCTATTCACACCATGCGAAACTGGATCGCTTATGCCGAAAAGCTTGCCAAATAATTATTGTCTCAGCATTGTCAGATTTTACCACTATGAGAGGACAATAACTTCCGATCATAGTAAGAAATCCGACTATTGAAGGGCTGGTAAGAATGTCCCGTAAAAGTCTACGCACCCGTACTGCTAGTCTAGGCTCTATTTCTTCCATGATCCCATGCCCACATTCACCATGTTCACTGATCGACACCGACTTAGTGACTACTGAGTCGATCTGTACACACTACTTTGACTTTAGTTTTAGTTTTACAGTAGGTTTTTGTGTGAATACATTGGCGTTTTATAAGGCTGTGGACGGTGCCTTGTGGTTGTGGGTGGTTTACCTGTTGAAGATGTACACAAAATGCAAAATTTTGTGTTCATCAGCTCTGCATCTTTCATTCACTATACAAACAAGAATTAGTCTCCAGTTGATGTAATAAATATAATATAAATATCAAACATAAAAATATTCAAATGGCAGAATGGGGGGTAATTTTTGTATTATACAATTTGTGTACTTAACATCGGGAAACTTGAACAAATCCGGCCTCAGATGCACTCTTTTAATTTAAAATCTTGTTGATTAAAAAAAATTGATTGTCTTTTTATTATCAGATTTGTTTTTCTACCCGACAGCATTGCTGATTAACTGACAGCAACCATGATGTTGGCAAGGTTGTGTCGGCTTGCTGGCCCCGAGTCGTGCACAAGCAAGCTATGGAGAAATCATCACATGAAATCAAGAAAATGCAGATGGAAGTCTACTACCCATGGGATAAAGGATAAAGCACCTCTAAGTGCATCCCATCCAGTTAGTTTCAATCCAATCTTAACGTTACGTAGACAAATATCTTTTGCAGCGTCCCTATGGCAAGGTGTTCATGACATCAACAGAAAGCCAGTCAAACGCCATCGCCAACAAATAAATGTGTCCTCCGTCCTTGAAAGTGTCTTTGAGGGAAAGTTTAAGACCGACCAACAGAGCAGTGACAACAAGGATGTAAATAGGTACCCAACCTCAAGCCCAAGGAGAAGGTTCCTCTCTGACTCCGTCGAGTATAAGTCATCAAGTCTTGAGATCTTTAAAGTTCAAGAACAGAGATGTGACGATGAGGATCTTAAGAAGATCAAAGACTTCGTCGAAGATACTTCAAGAAAAATCTCATCTTATTCATCTTCGGAATTAATGGACATTCTCAGCAGTTTAAGTCGAGCCCCGTCAAGCAAGATTGCCACCGATTTTTTCAGTGTGGCTTTATTAGATTTATCCAGCTATGCATGTGGGCATTTGAGTGATTGTACTCAAGAAGAATTTGTCGCTATCTTAGTTGCTTTGTATAAAATGCACGCAGAACTGTCTCAGCAAGAGTTAACAGCCATTGAGCAAGAATGCAATAAGAGGCTCTCATCGTGGGACATTAAGACAATACTTTTTGTCTCTGATTGGTGGATCAGCACACGAGGAAAGCCAACGACGTTTCATAAAGAAGCACTGAACACTCTGAGCACCAAAGTAGAGCATCTGACATTACAGAACATCATTCAGGTTTTCTATTTGATAGGCGAATGGCAACACGTCCCTTCTGAGGAGTTCTTTCAGAATCTGGCTGATTCTGTGGAGCGACATATCGATAGTTTGTCCTGGAACGAGATTGGGGTCATCTGCAATGCATTCTTGAAGTCTAGATCCCGTATTCTGTCCCGAACACTCCAGCAGGCCATCAGCCCCAGAGTCTCGCAGGATCTCCATAACAACGCCCTGGACCACTACAACCTCATCTCTACCATTCGTTCTTTTCTCGATCGTACTTCCACGACTGGAACCTCTTCGAAGATATCGCTCGCAGCGTCACCCCTCACATCCAAGACATGGCATTCCTCGCCCCACCCCACATAGCAGCAGCTTTTGCTAAAGTGCGTCATTTCAACCAGCCCCTCATGGATGCCATCGCAGACCAGGCTTTCCAGTCAGCGGACTACATCCGTTTCAAGGACATCTGGTTGCTACTCTGGGCATTTTGCCGGCTCAACTATCAACCTGTGAATTCCAAGCAATTCTTTCAGGGTCTCATTTATCAGATGCTGGGCAAGCCAGAGCAATTGTCTCAGCCGTTTCTGTTCTTGAAGAGTCTGGTATCATTGACATTTATTGAGCAATATCCGACAGCTCTGATCGACCAAGCCTTCAGCCCAGAGTGTCTACACAACTGCAAAGGTAATTTTTTACTCAAAACAGAACTGGCAACAATCACCCTCTTGAGCAAAGACACAGATGAGAAAGCTATTTTTATTTGACAAGTGTTTGAAATCAAAATCAAATGATTGACAATATGTTACTTTATGCAGTATTTCACATATATCATCAGAGTTACAAAGTGTAGCAGATTTTCAATTGATCCTGTCTCACAGTTTTGATTAATAATCAATTAATCATCAGTTTAATACCAAATTCTGTATGACAGGTGTATCATTGATTGTTGGTTTTATAATTGTTATAATATACTTTTTTTGTTTTTCCACCAGAAAAATGTCCCCAAGAAGTGCACAAGCTTCTGTATGCCTTAGATTGCTCAGTTGCCATTGAGCGCCCGGAGTACAGTGGAAATCGCTTACCTCAGGTAAACAAATAATAATTTATCGTAAAAAAAAAAAAATTATGATTTTCTGGCAACTCTGGTAAAGGATTTGTTTATATTTGACCCTCAGGAATTTATCGATAGATTCTGGCAGAGTCCACATGGCTCCACAAAGGAGGTTTACAAGAAGATAGCAGGTCTGGCCGGAGTGATGGAAGGATTGCAAGGTGTTCTGGGAGGACCGGAGTACCTTAAAGCCCATCCAATATTGCCTCATATTAGGACACCCCTTGGTAAGTTGAATGGAACATTCCATTTATACATTACAGTTTTTTGCTTTTGTTGAGCTTGTTGGTCACTTATTCTTGGAATTCTCTGGAGCCATTTTTCACAACTTTTAGCCAATTTTAACCTTTGAAAGTTACCTTTTGTCACATATTTTGGCTTCCACAATATTAGTAATTGCAAACCAGTAAACTGTGTGCTTGTGAGAGAACACTTTTGGCATTTGTTAGTTTCTAAGTTTTTTTAAATTTGCTTTGCAGATATTGAAGTGAACCTAGATAGCTCTTCTAAACCAATGCGAATGGGTTCAGCTTCATCAGTAATTGCAAGTCTACAATCTAGAACTGAGATGCCCAAAGACAACATTCAGAGGTAAGCTGTTTAATCTTACTAGACTCCTTCAGTTTGAACTACGGTAATGTTGAAACAAGGAAGGTAGTGGTAGCACTTAAAAACTAACTAATTACATAAAAAACTGCGTGAGCTTTCATTGCAACAACTACTTCATCAGATGCATGAAGGGGGCAAGCCAATATCTGATGAAGTAGTTGTTGCTACGAAAGCTCATGCAGTTTTGTATGTAATTAGTTGGTCTTTAAGTGCTACCACTACCTTCCTTGTTTTATCTATCAGACTAACACAGCTATTTAGTATGGTAATATTGAAGCACTGTATAGTACAGGGCAAATCAAACAAGGATGCTCAAATCATTTCACCACTCATTGGATTCAAACATTTAAACTACATATTTGGGATTGGTTGTGTGTTATTTCTAGGTTGGCGGTTCTCTTTTCCCCCAAAGCTCATTATCGTCTTCGTTCAAGAGATCTACTCGGTGTTCACGTCATGAAGAGACGACAGCTGAGGAAAATAGGCTACAGAGTTGTGGAGGTGAGTTGGGAAGTTAATCTCTTATTGAGTCTCCTCCAACCTTTCTCGATCGATCGACTTTAATCGGATCAACTTCAATCAGATGCCTGAAAGCATGGAATGTAACGGTGGAATGTTTACACGCATAAAAAATCTAGCTGAACTCAACATTAACTTTTGCTTGTACTGGTTTTCCTTCAGCCTTTGATATTTCCCACAGTCGTATGTCCAGTGCTCTCGACGAACAAGGAAAAATTGATTGAATTTGTAATTTAGTTGACTTTTATTGAAGTGACCTATTCTGCAAATTACAAAACAGTTGTTTTTAACAGCACAACAAAGAGCTAGTTTCCCATCGTGTTGTTCTTTTGTCTTGATAGATACCATTCTACGAGTGGATTCCGTTAATGAAGGCCCCTGAAGTGGAACGACAGGATTACCTGAAAGATCAACTCTTCATCTGATGTGAGAGATAAGCACAACACATTTATTTCCTAGTGACCTCTTGACTGCCATTTTGGGACTCAAGTTGCTAGCAATGATACGTGGGCCCAATTTCATAGAGCTTCTTAAGCAGATAGTTTTGCTCACAAATTTTGTGCTTAGCAAAAATTAGCAGGATACCAGTCAAAAATGGTGCATGTAACATGGTATTTTGGCTGGTAACCTTATTCTGGTTAGCATATTTTTGTTGTGCTTGGCTACTTTTTGTGCTTAAGCAGCTCTATGAAATTGGGCCCTGGTTAGCCTGTGAATGCGCACTGCACAAAAAATGGTGCAACCAAGATTTATTGTAGTGACGTCAGGTGAACTTGTACAAAATTAAGCAAATATTAAGCGATGTATTTCAGAGGCAATGTGGATTACCAACGTGAATGGTAAATTTGGCGGAAATTTGTTTCTGCTAAGCAAGATTTGTCTAAAATCAGACTCTATGCTAAGCAGATTTCTGTGCCATTCATGAGAATGGGCAGGGAGCAAATTTATGTTCTGCAGCACACGTCGGCCATGGAGTCAACAGTTAAGGGATAGGGAAGAACAGCCTATCCCTTAACTGTTGACTCCATAGCTGACGTGTGCTGCAGAAGAAAAAAAAATCGAGGGCAGGGATTGGGCACTACACATTTTTTCAATCTTTTTATTTTAATCAAAACTTATAACAACTTAGTAAATGAATATTTATACAAAGTGTAATAAACATGGGCAGAGAGCAAATGCCTGGATGGATTGTAGGATGCAATTAAATGCCGTCATCTAAATCGATATCTTAAAAAAAAAAAAAATCAATTTTAATCAACAATTTTACCAAAAAAATAAACAATGAATACACAGATATGAAGATATGACTTTGGTTGTAGGATTACTAAGACACCTATTTGGTAATGTATACATGTGTAACTCAACTCACGCCTCTTCAAGCACCACAATAAATATATGTCACAAAATTTAAGTGTATGAATATTTCAATAATTATAATAACTAGTAAAATATGGACGGAAATAGTGAGGGGTGGAAGTTGAACAACTATTAACCTCAAACAACTTTCTTTTTTTTACAGAGGTAAAATTTGAATGGTAATGTTTTGCTTTTATATACATATACAAATTCTACATTACTCCTTCCCATTGATGTATTTAGTTTAGTGCTGGGTATAGTGAGACAGTTTTTATTTACAAGTGATAATATTGATTCATCATAATAATTACTCAGTAATTTCTTGTCATCTTCAAAATTCAGTGTAACATTTGTTTCCCATGTCAAATTCAAGCGCAAGAAATATGTTCTCTGAGGTACTGAAATAATCGCTTAAGGTTTGACTTAAATACATCAATGTAGATTTATTGCAATAAAGCCAACAAAATATCACCATATGACATCTATTGTTAACTGTCTTTTTAATCTATATATCCGGGTCCCAATTTCATAGAGCTGCTTAAGCCGATATTTCTGAACAATTTTCTGCTAAGCAAAAATAAACAGGAACCCAGTCACAGATGGTTCATGTGACATGGTGTATTGGCTGGTAACCTAATTCTTAAAGCATAATTTTGTTGTGCTTAGAACCTGGGCCCAATTTCATAGAGCTGCTTAAGCAGAAATGAGCAGGATACCAGTCACAAATTGTACATGTGACATGGTAGTTTGGCCGGTAACCTTATTCTGGTAAGAATAATTTTGTCGTGCTTAGCTTCTTTTCGTGCTTAAGCAGCTCTATGAAATTGGGCCCTGAATTCAACAGACTTTAAGCATGGAGGTCTTGGAGATCTTGGAGGTCAAATCGTAGTGAAATAATGGAGACGCTTAGCTTCATGTGAGTGGTATACAAGGTGGGCCAATAAGCTGCCATCGTTTTAATCCCTGAAGAGATTGTGACCTAGTCTAGTGACATCATCATTCATAAAGTCTGTTATATGAAGGGGCAAGGCGTACCTTGAAAATAACCAACTCTTGACTTTGAGTTTTGTGCACTCTGGGCTGAAATTGTAGATTTATAGAAGGTATGGTTCAGGGGGGGGGGGTGGGGGGGGGGAGGGACCGTGTGCTGTGATTAAATTGTGCATAAGAGACACCTCATTGTTGGGTACCCAAGGGCAATGTAGCTGCAGGGCCTCTTGGCTCTGGTGGGTGACCAGTCTGGATGGTCCAGTGGTTGACGTCTTTCTCAGCGCGGTGTGAATCCAAGTCTGTGTAGGCCACAATCTCATATTCACGGCCAAAGGGTGTCCTGACAAACGAGCAAAGGACAAACGCATTTCTAAATATTTGTACTGACTTGGACACATGTTATGTTGAAATCTTTACCACCAAGAGATTTTTGAAAGTTTCTTTTTTTAAATGAACAATGGGAAAAGGGTTGATTTATTTGCTGCATCGATTCTAACAAATCTCCCATTCTAACTCTAAGAACTTTTGAAAATTTGTGTTTAAAATAATTAATTTGATCTGAAATAAACAATAAACAGCTTGTTGTTATTTTTGTTTCAGTATTTGATTATTGTTTTTAGTGATTTTCTTCTGTCAGTGCAATAATGTAATATTTTAATTTTTTAATAGCGCACTTGGAGCCTGTTGGTTTTGTGTGTACATTCGGATTTATACTTTAAATGAGATGCGATATTGGACACTCAAACTCGCGTGTAGCGTAAATACTACTTTAGGAGTTATGTTGTTGCGCTGACAGGATGACTTGTTAGTCCACTACAGAGAGCGTATGAGCATATTAAACCCTTACAAATGTCAAAAAAATAGTTAATGGCCCGACGTTTTCAACCCTAGCAGAGTCTTTCTGGAAGGCTAAATGACAACGCAACACACATAAACAAGTTCATTTGTTTATGTGTGTTGTCATTATGGCCTACAAGAAAGTCTGCTAGGGTCAAAAAGTCGGGCCATTTAGTATTTTTTTGCATTTATACCATAGGTCCTTTCGTTTGGTAGGCAGTTTGAAAGTTCTATATTCTCCTTAAAAATGTCTTGACCTACCTTACTGTAGCATCACTTATAACACACAAGTCTTGGTTGGTCTTGCAGTGGTTGAAGATGATTTTCTGGTTAGCCTATAGAGACAGAGAGGAGATGAAAGAAACTCATGATAGATGTTTCTAATCTTACCCCTAGCTACATAGGGAGACTGCCAACAATTAGGGCTAAATGGGAGGTTGCAGGTTCAAATCCTGCTATAGTAAATTTTTCTTTCGTTCAAACCAAAATTAATTTGGCTAAAATATCGTTGAGCTCAATGTGTTTTGGTTTCTTTGCAACTAAAAGAATTTGGGGACTTTTAGATAAATGTTTTGCGGGATTTGCATTGTTGGGTTTGAGTGAGGTGTAATAATAATAATAATTTAATTTAATTTATATTGCGCCAATTCTAGGCAAGGCTGTTCAAAGGTGCATGACAACGTGCAATAGAAAAATAAGTAAAACCACTGAAGATTTCATTACACAATAGAACATTAAAAATACAGCGATATGACTTAGTTGTGGTGTGCATAGAGGTGTACTCACAGGTACAGGAAGTCCTTCTGTCTCCATTCTAAGCTGAGGGTCAAAGTGAAGGATTCTCCATTGAATCAAATACGTGGAGCATTCTTCGAATGTGACAAGCTGCTTACGGGTCTTCTTGGCGGATTGCTGGAAGGTGGCAATGTCACTCCTCAACTTCAACTGTAATGGAAAGGTATACATGATATAGCACTAGTAACAACATACAACATTCATCTCATGACTTTCTGGTAGAAAACAGCTGTTTCAATTTTTTAGCGCTTAGCAAAATTGTGTGAAATTTTAACGTCTGATTTCAAATGGACAGAAATCATGCATGGAAGGTAATGAACAAACTAGTTGACGGTTTGATAAGCATAAATTACAAAATAGTCTCCAGAAGAAATTATGCTTCTAAAAAGGAGTCACTCACTGAATAAGAAAGTGCCAACCTTTAAAAATTAATCAGGTGCTATTTTCATGAGGGATTGCTGGAGGTTTAAAAGAAAAAAGTCGCCGTCCGGCCATACTTACATTTCCAGCTATTCCGGGCAGTGTGCAGAGACAGAAGTGTTGACCATAACGGAGTGGTGTGCCCTCCGCAATTCCAGCTTCAACACTGTCAAGTAAAACAATAATAAATAATGGCCCTTAAATCATTGTGTACAATCTTTGTTTCATTCTCTAATTCTCATTTTAACCATAAAAATAACAAGCTTGATATTTCATTCCTGTCAGGGCAAGGCAGTTTTCCATAGTGAAGGTCACCTCTATGAAGGAAATTAAACATTCTACTGGAACATTTCAAGGGGCACCAAGGCAATGACCAGGGACCCTTCATAGAGCTGCTTTAAACAGAAAATATTGCTTAACAATTGCCTGCTAAGCAGAAATGAGCAGGATACTAGTCACAAATTGTACATGTAATATGGTAGTTTGGCTGGTAACCTTATTCTGGTAAGCATAATTTTTTTATGCTTAGCTACTTTTTGTGCTTAAGCAGCTCTATGAAATTGGGCCCTGGCCTGTGAACAACCATACAGTGGTTAAGATGAAGGTCCTAAGCATGCAATATAGTGCAGTAAAATTTGCCCCTCAGCCTTCCTTCGGCCCTTCCAATATATTTGGTTCGGCCTGCCCCTCACATCAATCACACACCTTGGCAGGGTGTGTATCAGTCCAGCCCAGGTATTGTTAGTTTCTTTTGTTCACTTGGTGTGTGGAGGCCTATTCAAAAAACCATGTGCTCTCATTCTGCTGGGTGCTGTGCTTGAGTAAGGTTGTACTAGTAAATTTGGTGGAGGGCTGTGTAGAATTTGCCTGGGTGTGGCTGGAGAGAGCACCATTTGCTATGACCAAGTGAGTTGCAAGCTTTGGGTATGATACAGACTTATGACAGTGCCACCATAATCTGTTTCATACCTTTTGACCATCACCGAGCCCCTTTTTGGTCTTTATTTACTGTTGCTATTTCTGGCCTAAACCCTCTAAAACTTGCATTAATGCAGCCTTTAGGTACCCTAAAATCATTTATAAATGTAGAGTACTGTTAGGGATTGGTCCAACCCATTTATTTGTAGCTATATGTAAACTCTAACCTCTCCTAATTATTACATTAAAAAATAATAATGCAGACAATATTTTCACTATCAGTGGTGAAATGTTTTCATCTTTCATCAATTGCTTTTAATCACAAGCACCTAATAAAAGTACACCTAGCAAATTCTTTGTCAAAGGCAAAATAGACAAAATAAATACACACACAAAAACACATTACATTTAATAAAAATATCACAAATCTTTTCTGCTTGATTTTCATGACCTGATGATACTAATTCAAAATATCTTGTGTTGATTTTCACATTTTTTGCAGCTCTTGTCATTACCACTTTCTCCAGTAGCTCTCTGTTTAATTTGACTATGATTTGGTGTGTTTTTTTTTGGTCTGTCTTATTGATTGGTTTTGCTTTGTCCTGTGATCAGGTCTATTTAGTGTATTTTTTTGTTTTAATAATAATATATCATTAGGCAAGTTCCTGGACCTTGCCTTCATGCAGTTTGCCAGTTACCTTATAAAATATTGCTTATCTGTTAGCGCTTACTTTTATGAATTGCATAGGGATACATAAATGTACAATTGAATAAAAATCATTCAGACATTCATTCAGATTTCCGAATGAATTGCCATAAAAAAACCTAAAAGATGCCTGGGGTTTATGCATAACTCAGCTAGATTGTTTGTTTGTTTGTTTTTTGTTTTTATTTCCAATCATACAACCAATTAATAAATAAAATACACAAAGTGGTAGAATATAAAAGTTATACAAATGTATGAGTGGGGGGTGGCATTATGAGGGAAGGACAATACCTTCTCAGGGTTCTGCCCGGGATTTCTTTAGTGGTGGAAAAATGTTTCCCTGGAAACCATTGCGAGATGGATAAGTTACACGGTAGATCATATAATTAGACTCAAATTAAAGACGTACTCAAAATTCATGGCTTCCGATACAATTTTTTTACTGGTAAACACCAAACTTGACATTTCGTTGAAAACCTTTGAAAGGAAATTGCAAGTGTCATTTAAAAATTTAGAAAATGTGTGGGGGTCGGATGGAAGCAGAGAAAATTCTGCCAGTGGTGGGTAGGGGAATCCTGAGTGCCGGCGGGTTCCTCCGGCACCGACAACTGTGGGCAGAATCCTGCCCTCTGTAGTGGAGCACCCAAGACTGTTGTAAAATTACAAATAAATAGAAAATAGCAGATGAGGAATATAAAAAAATAGTATCAGATTTAAGACTCACGGTAGGATAACGAATGTGTTCCTTGCACACGGTGTTAGAATTCTACTTCCAGTAATGCTACAGGTGCCTTCAAACTGTACAGAGCTGTTCATCTTCATCTCTGACATATTAACGGCCAGCGTGTTGGCTTGGCGCGGCTCAACACCGGGCTGGGTCTTGATCTGGTTGGCATCGGCCTCGTTGCGAAGCATGACACGGTCGCCAAAGTGTAGGAAGCCATCTATGGTTACTGACAAGTCAGTCTGGAAAAGATGGAGGTTAAGCAAAAATAAAATCAAGTTTTTTTTTTTAAAGTTGGTGGTTAAACCAGCATGTACTTGAATATTTGCCAACACTGTGAGTCATGAGTAAAATTTTGTAGACACTGTTTTTGTAAAACCTGCTTTGACTGTGAAGAAACTTCATAAATAAATTCTAAAGTGAAAAGTGACTTTATAAAATGTGTGACTTTAAAAAATGTGAGATTTAAAGGAACATTACAGAATTGGTAAGAAAAAAACTTGTAAAATATACTTCTGATCACAGATTTACATAAAACTTACTTGGTCTAATGATGATGATAGTAGAAAACATCCCTTGAAATATTTCTGTCTGAAATGCATAATTGATGAGAAATGAATAAACTAATTTTCCGATTGGAGTTTATCGCTCAGTGAGCGATTTTATTCGTTTGTTGAAATATATGATTTCATGCAAATGTGTAATCGGTTTTTCATTATTTTCTGTGACCCAGATGGCAGATCGATCTCAAACTTCTACAGGTTTGTCAGTTCATGTTATTATATGGTGGATTACATAAAGTGCTTACACTGCCAGCAACTGTTTTGTTAGAAAAACCAATCTGTAAATGTTCCTTTAAGAACTTTAGTTTGTTTAAATTGTTGTGTGAATTCAGATCATTATTAAAGAGATTGTGTAAGGTGCCAAATGGTCAATATTATTAGTTCAAAGAAATCGGGGGGGGGGGTTGTACCTGTTTTAAAATCATTTCTCTGAGTTTTGATGATTGCTGGATTGCCAACTCTCCTCTATCTCGTCTCTCCAGAAAATCCTTGAGCGTGTCCTGCAGAGACAAACATCGGAACAATGAAAATGGTCACGCTATGCATGGATGGTCAACAGCCATCCCAACCCTGGAGTGAAGGTGCATCTCCAACCTTCCCGAGTTTATTAACATTCAACATCCATGGATTTTGTTTGACAACATTGTCAGTATATAACACTTTGCAAGTAAATTTTTATCTAACAATTTGAACAAAAAAGAAATAAAACATCCATTTAAAATAAAACATTTTGTTTAAATAAAATGAAATTCCTTATTTTGAAGAAATTAATGTTTTATTCTAGTATATAAATTTTGTATTAATAATATTGATGTAATTTAGTTTAGATAAAATTTATATAAAACAATTTGATTTTTTTTTTCTTTTAATAAATAAAACATCCATCTAAAACAAACACTTAGTTTAAATTAAATAAAATACAAAATCACTTATTTTTCAGAAATGAATGTTTTATTCTAGCTAGTATTTATTTTTTAACTAATAATATTGGAGTGAAAATACCCCTTTTTCACTTGTGGTTTGATCTGGTGTTCAGCCTCCTCTACAATGGGAGCTGGGACTAGTCCAGGTCAGTTACTTGTGAAGATTGACATTCATTTGAACTAGGGTTCTTTTAATCAAACTTATGTTAGTGCACATTGAATTCATCACCTGTAGGACTGCATTCCCTTAGTAAAACCCACTGAGCCGAGTTCCTATTGTTCAGTTACATCATTCACATGCAGCATGGTCCAGTTATTAACAAAGTCCTCTTTATTCGGTAGCATTTCTTTAGTTCTTAGTTTTACAGTTCTGGGCAGAGAAAGCTAGGTAGGGTGAGTTGGCTTTTTGGGTGTGGCCATGCCAGGCAACTTCATGACATGTGTGTGGAGGGCTGTAGGCTTGGCACATTGGTTGCTTGCGCCAAAACAGAGTATTAACTTTAAGTTACTTTGAATGCTTTGGTAAGTTCTTCTCAAGTAATTCTTTCATTGCCTAAAATTCTAGTGTCTGTACAGCCACATATATACTAGTCTATAGGTTTGCCTCTGTAAATTATCATACATTTTCGGCTACCATTTAATCATTGTTTGTTTGTTTTAATAATAATAAGGGCCTAGGTCTCCACCTGTAATTTAGGTATTTTTTGTAGTTTATTGTGAAAATGGATTAAATTGACATTATTGAATTCGACAATGATTAATAAGTACTGTCAAGTCAAAATTGACAGTCAGTGGTTAAATTTTTCGTATCTTTTTACTTAGCTTGCACTCTCAAGCTAACGAGGCTGTGAATTATTTGACAGTCAGTGGTTGAAATTCGTTTATTTACTGCAGTTTTTACCGCTTTCTTTCAGACTTACCTCCTCCAGACAAATGTCTTCATTCCAGTTGCCAACTCTCACGGACGGATTGTACGTTCTGGTACTCATTTTTGTTTTATTGTTCAGCTAAAAAATACGAAAATTTAGACATGTAAAATCACCCTTGTAATTAGCTAGTTCGACAGCAGCAACTTGCGCAGTGAATCGTCTGCTAAACACGATTCCTTGGCAACTTTGTAAATAATGGCTTGTGCGCATGCACAGAAAGTCACTGCTCAATGTGTGAAATCTTGTTCATCTCTTGATAATTCTCGTTACAGTGATACTTTTCTAGCACCAGTCTACCTGTCTGAGAAGAATACGGTGGCCTTAAGAGACCATGAATTAAAAAATAATAATTTGAAGTATTTAACTGTATCTATGGTCCTTTCTCTATGATTCAATTAAGTTTTTAAAAAAAATTCAGCTCAATGCATTTTTTTTTTAAATACCTTCTGACTTCTGCTTGAAATATAATATTTAATCCATAAAACCTTTACCAACATTAGACTCGCATAAACAGCGCCCTCTGTTTTGAAATAAAATGAAAACACTCTTGGCTCAACCATTAAAATTTGAAAGGGGTTTTGCAAACTAAAATTTAGTTTAATAAACATTAAAAAAATACAATGTTATTGAAAATAGTACACACAAAATTCAATATTAATATATGAGAAGAAATTGATTTATTAGTTTTTATATAAAGGAGTAATTTTATTGACTTTTTAATGTATGAAATATTCAAACATCCCTACTGTAGAATGGTTCACCCCAACAAGGATTTTAACGGCATGAGTTAAAAGATTGGTAGCCACACACACAAATACACAAGGCCATAGTCACAGGTGCATTATCAAGCAACGTATCCAACCTTATTTTTATGAATGACTGACTCGTCGACGATGTAAACTGGTCAACTTTGAATTCTTTACAAATACTGCCAACAAACGATCAACAATCATTAACTTCTATTCCAGAGTCCAGGTAAAAACAACTGGTGAGTGCTCGTTACTTATTAAGCTTTTACAAAATGTGCAAAAATGACAACAAACACCAAAAGCGAAATTGATAAAAAAAATAAAGTCTCGATGCGGTTTTTATCACGGTCAGTCAACGGCGGGGGGGTGTCACCGTTTTTTGTAGGCATGCGTCACCAATAAATTCCCGTACAAATTCCAATGGATGACTGACCCGAGATTGTTCATTGTTTACTAACAAAACAATTCACTTTAGAATAAGTTATAAGTCGGTGGTTCGCTGTTGCTTTTTGTGATCTTCTGAGTGATTGAGATATGTGAGCTGGAGTCTTTAGTTTCCATTTTTATTTTAAGTGATTTTTAAATATTTATTTGATATTGCTATTATTTATTAATTTTTATTACAAAAGTATTATTTATTGATTTAATAATTGTGCAGGATTATTTTAGTGAAATTCATTGTTGTGTCCGATGTATTTATATCGTACTTCAATAGTGTAGACTGGAAATACAAAGTTATCGAAACATGTTTCTTTTTAAAAATGAAATTGTCAATGAATAAGCCTATGGAAACAAGCATAAGTCACGAAGTGGCCCTGTTTTTTTTAAAGACCTTGCCGAACTTTGCAACTCAATACTCAATTTTGAAATAATCTGAATCACTTGACATTTTTTTGCGAAGTTTGTACCCAAGCCCCAAGCAAACGTTCTTGTGAATCCGCTTTGTGTGCTGTAATACAAAACAAGTGCTAGTCATTTTTGTTAAAATATTTGGAGAGCATTAATTGTTTATAACCAAAGTGAATCAAAATTGCAATGAATGATTCACTCTGTAATTAATTGATTTGATCATCGCACTGAATTGCTGTTGAATTCGTTTATATATACAACCACAGTATGGGAAATTTATTATCATCGATCAGTCCACCGAAGTATGTGTTTGATTTCTAGTTGTGTTTAGAAACTATTAAGTCAACCTGATTCACTTATTAATTTTACTCTGGTTATTAATCATACACAACAATTGGACCTTGTTCTTTTTAATCTTCACTATGACCATGAATGACATTATTTCACATTGTGTACTGCAGAGTGGGTACTTTATCAGACAGTCTTCCTGCCTTGCAGTTTGATACTGTGCAACTAACTTCCCGCATGAGCTTTCATGAACGTTGGAGAAACTCCATCGATGTGATGCCGATAAGTGAGGAAAACGCCGCCAGGTCGCTGCGCCTCCTCAGGGAATTCCGAGATGCAGCCGGCAACAACGTTCAACAGCAGGAGGACGTCCAGCAAAGCATTGACGTCCTCAATGCTTACCTCAGCAGTATTCTTCCAGCGGCGACGTCGGTCGCGACAACGGGGAGTAAGGCCGTCCAGCACAGCAACAGCGACGAACGCAACAAAGAGGAGATTAAAGTGTATTCCTTCCAGTCGCCGCCAGCACCCCAGAGTACCCTCGACTTTGGGCTGAAATTGCAGCATGGCGCGGCGACTGCCGTAACGCTGCAGCGGAATCAAACACTTGAGCCGATTGCGGCGAGTCCGGTACTCAACCATAAAGCCCTAGGGAACATACGCATTGCAGCAGTGAACACTGGGTCCTTCGTGCACCAAGACGGACGTCTTAAAATTGGAGATGAGATCATTGAAATCAACGGTCACCTGATGGAGAGATGCTCCGTGGAGCGAGCAAGGTAAGAAAATTATATCCAGAATAAAATTGTAAGAAACTGCAAGCTATGGTGGTTGAAAACAGGTATGAATGAATAAAACTTTTGCATTATTTGTAATCTGAAAGCTTTATTTTAATCAACTTGTTACATGGAGATTGACCAGGGCCTCATTTCATGGCGATGCTTTAATACCAATGAATTCTGCCCTTACGGCACTCTGTGCGTGGCTCGAATTTGTAGGAAAAATCCACAAGACCGCAGGGCTTGTAGCTCAAAATGGTTACTGGACGAGAATTATTTTTACAATCTGAGCAACATTTAAACTAGCTAGGGGAAAAAAAAGCATCAACAAAAAACCTACAAGCAGTTTAACATTTGAACTGTTTTAACTTGAACAAGCACTGAAAGAAGATTGATCTCATTTTCTATGGGCCATTTCGTCATAGGTTTCTGCATACATTGTAGTACAGGAAGATGGTGATTTGAAAATATGTCTAAAGGCAAACAGAATATCCAAAAGACACCCAGCAGGTTTTCATCTTAACATTGGTCCACTTTGCCAAATTCTAGTTAAAACACAAAGAACAAGTACAACTGTTCTCCAACAAGTGGTCCGGCTGGTTAGTTCATTGTTGAAAAGTATTATATATATTCAATATGAAATATGGACCAGTGAAATGCCAAGCTCAGAACCAATCCTGCAGGGTAGTCATTGATCATGAAGTTAAGGGCAGACCTAGCCTCAATAGCAAGGATGTATTGCGCTATCCTTTTGTCCGTTAGTCTGCGCACGGAGTCTGTAATTTTTCGGGCACTATCCCAGTATTGCCTGAATAGTCCACGCACTGAGTCTGTAGGACACTACAAAACACATGCGCACTGAGTCTACGCATTGAGTCAGACTCCATGCACGCGATCGGTGTCCTGCGTGTTTGTCGACGGTGCGTGGGCGGACTCCGTGTGTGCGTTGATTTATAAAGACAGCGTTGCAATCAAGGCTCAGGTAAACCCATAGAGCAAGGGGGTATTAAACCCTGCTCAGACAACTGAACACCTCACTGGTTTGAGTAGACCATGCTTCAAAGAGGTGATTTCGAAATGGTTCGGTACCCAACATACATGTAACTGATGTACATGTATGTACAAAAGTTTTTTTTCTTTTCTTCCTCGGGAAATTTAAGTCATTGTTTCCCCAGGAAAGACCAGGCTCCAGTGATAGTTTCTCTTTTAATTACTAGAGTAACTCTCGGGGGGCTGTCCCGAGCTCTGTGGGGACCCAGCTTTATGTAAGTGGGATGTTGTAAATTAGAAAGGGTTTTTTCCACTTCCCTTTTTTTTGATCCTTACTGTTTGAGCGGTGAAAGATCGTGACGGTGAAGGAACGTTGGTTGGTTCTGTATTCTGTATTCATGCCGGTCAAATCTTTGTACATGTTAGCTTTCCTTGCTATGCAAAATATTAAATATTCCATGATTATGCAGTAAATTTCAGAATAATTGGTGTTTTTTTTTAAGTGCAGTGTGCACTGTATATACCTTTGAGACAGTTTTCTATGAACTTATCGTACAATCAAGCTGTGAAACTTTTTGTTTTGAACTTTCCTAGTTCACCTTTCCTAATGGTTTATATTTCTGAGTTTTAAAAATTATTTTTCATGTGTGCTTGTTTCAATTTGGCAAATCGCAAAGAACAAATTGTTTTAAAAGGGCACAAGTTTTGTCATAGGACAGTACTGTGTTTTTAATAATATTTCAGATTAATGAGAAATAGTTGTTAAATCACTAACAATTATGTAGGGCCTATCAATCATTGAAACCTATAAAAATTTGGAAGACTGAACAAACAAATGTGAGTTCAGAGCTTGAGTTTGGGGGAAAGTCCACGAGAATGCAGTTGCAGGGCTTGTACATGTGGCTCAGACATTTTACTGGGGACGCGATCTTTTTTTCAAGACCAGAATAAAAATGGGTAAAGACAGAATCAAATGACCAAACAAAAGTTAACAGTTTTACGAACAAGCACCAAGAGAAGACTTATCTCATTTGTTTTATGGGTCAAACTAAACTTTGATACTCTTTAGAATTGAATATATTTATTGGACTCTATATTTCAACATAATTCTTTTGAAAAAAGTATATTGAATTGTTAAAAATAAGACTGCCAGACTTGTCCTGTTGTGAGTTTACTGGACCGACGCTAAAATTACTGGCATCAGGCTTGTGGCCTGGCAGTATAAACCAAGCTTTATGTAAGTGTACAGTACCTCACTTGTATTAGCAATCTTGTTCGCTCAATCTACAATCAAAGTTGTTTCTGACTTGTTACTTTTTAAACTAAACATTTTCTACATTCCTGTAGACTTACATGTGTACACTTGGCACAAATATCTATCCTGCCCCCCCCCCCTCCGTCCTCGTCTAAAACGGGTCCACTCGCCCCCTCTGTCTTAATATCAATTATACCCCCCTTTAAAGAATCTGTAAGAGGGTAAAAGCAAATTGTGATTAAATCAAATTTCTTTGCGCACGAATTCCTTAAGGGCTTGTTTTTAAAAACATCATCAGCTGCTACATCATTGGAAACATTGTAGAAACTAAGACTTTTTAGTCTGCTCTGTGGGAACATTCAAAGCTGGAATTTCAAAATATTGATGAGTGCCAGTGAAATACAGGAAGCAATTGGCTGTGGATGTTTATAAGCATCCAGGCGGTGCTTCACGGTTGTAAAAACCTTGGCATTCTAGTACTGTACGTACATGATACACACATGAATGTCCGGTCCCAGTCCCATACATGCAGCAATGGGTATAAACCATCAAACCTGACCCATGGATGACCCAGTTTAATCTTTATGCTGTTGCTATGGAAACCTCTCCATTGGCGGTTGTGGTAGAGGTCAGCGTAGAGGTCTTGGCCAAGGTTGGTTTGGTCTGAAAGCCTTCAGTACATTCCAGAGTATTGTTTGTCGGGATAATCCAACAAAACAATAATATTTACTTCAATGGCAGGCCCTGCCGTGTGTAGGTCTAGTAGGCTAATAGTAATTATAGTTTTGTACACATTTTTGTGTGTGAGTGTTTTTGTTTTTGTTTCTAAAATTTGACCAAGGTGTTAGTGGTGATTTGGAGGAGAAATGGGGGAAATGTTAATGGTCTGCGCTTAATAAATTACACCAACGTTTGTGTTTGGTTTTGGATTTGTTCAATTCATATGTGCTTGGAATATGTATTTTGATTTACATGTAGCCAAAAAATTGATAAAAAATTTTAGGGTTGGATCACAAGTGACATATTTTCTTGTTTAAAGTTGGAAACAAATGAGCACACACAAAGAATTTACACTACATGAAAGCCAGACAATCAATCAAGTCATATTTTGGCTCTGGTTTTGGTTTTTACAAAATGTCAACATCCATGGCCTCATTTGTCCTCTCGAAAATAACCATCAACATCATAAATACGTAAATTTTTTAATCAAACCGACTTTTATTTTCGGAAATTATGGCCTTGTCCGTTCAAGATTGTAAGTCCAGGCTGGTGGCTCTACTGCCAGGGACCTCTCTACTTACAGTCTGATCAGGAAAAGCAAATAAACACAGGCAAGCCCGAAATCCCCGCCCATCCGGCTGTCAGTAGATTCAAGGGTGTGGGAAAGCACGCCTCTGGGAATAGGTCGTTTCAAACAATTGGCTAACGATAGACCTTCATCATCGATTCTGTCAATTTGTTATTACACCTTGTTACATGTACAGCTTTTGTTACACATTAATAGTTCTGTGGAAAAAAATCCACAGGCTTCTTATAGGAATTCTTTTTTCGCTGGAATCGGAAGCCGGAATTCACTGGATATACAGTGCTTTTAAAAAATCATACTTTTGGGTAAAATCAAAATGATATTCTTTATTCCCAATGCACGTCTTGAGCTTATTCAAATATTTTTGAGACCGCTTTGGTCCCACGTACACGAACGCACGAAGGAAACAAACTCGCACACTTTTACGGACTGGTCCCAATGTTCAAATAGACTCGCAAAGTCCACACATTTTTTTATTTATTACATGTACATCTATTGGCCCAATGACCAGGGCACTAGTGTAAAGTGCATTGATAGGCTACTTTATTGTAAAATGCCTAATATAAGAATTAGTAATTTCTTCTTCTTCTTCTACTTCTTATTAGGGCCTATTATTAGATTTTAAAAATGGTATCAGTTAAAACCTTTAAAGTGCACACCCATAACGTTTGAATGACTTCCATATACACTTCCTTGGAACAAAAAAGGTAACATGCTGGCCATTTTTTTTGTTCAGTGTCAAACAATTATGCATTCTGACAGTGGAGATGGCAAGTTTTTTTTCCCCTTATAGTTCGAAGGCTGCGAAATTGTTTAGAGTGAAAACTTGAGACAAGATACGTATCTTAATTATTAATATCCTAAGACGGCAATTCTCCTCCTTGCATGCCGTATGGTGTAGAGAAGTTAAGAAACCACATGTTAAGCAGACTGTTTGTTTTTTATCATAAAAAAACCTTCGAGCAACTCCCGGGGACCATGTTTTTGTGAAACTAGAGAAACGTCAGTGAGGCAAATTAGGAGAGTAATTGGTTTACTGTGATGTAACCAATTTTTGAAGGTGTTTTTTTCCAAATGGACTCCTTGAACCCTCTTCACTAACAACCGCTGAGACATTGAGATAACAAACGTACTGGTGAATCATTCAAAATAAACCTAACTCTCGGTACTCTGTACATTTGACTGCCTAACTGACTGGCTTGACCCAAACTTGCCCCCAAAACCTTCAAAGGTCTTCAGGCCTTGCGCTTAAAGGAACATTACAGAATTGGTTTTTGCTAACAAAACAGTTGCTGGCAGTGTAAGCACTTTATATAATCCACCATATACATAAACTGACAAACCTGTAGAGGTTGGAGATCGATCGGCCATCTGGGTCACGAGAAAATAGTGAAAAACCGGTTACACATTTGCATGAAATCATTTAGGTTCAACAAATGAATAAAACGCTCACTGAGCGATAAACTCAAATCGGAAAATTAGTTTATTCATTTCTCATTAAATATGGCATTTCAGACAGAAATATTTCAGGGGTTGTTTTCTACTATCATCATTATTAGACCGTGTAAGTTTTACGTAAATCTGTGATCAAAAGTGTATTTTACAAGTTTTTTTCTTACCAATTCTGTAATGTTCCTTTAAGCTTTTTGCGAAGTAGCCCACGCCGGGCCAGTAAACTGTGCGTTTTACTTGCCCCCAGGAAGTTTTAGTAGCCCAGATTTTTAAACAGGAATTGCCATATAAATGTAATGTTCTGATGTTTTATGATTAATGATAAAATGAAGTTATATTCACACACTCAATAACGATTTATTTTATACATTCATTATTTACATTTGAAAAGGAAGAAGTGAGCATTTTAAACAAGTAGGTTGCACAGTTTTATAGTAGCCCACAGGGCAAGTTGAGAAGTGGTGTTTACTAGCCCGTAGCATTTTTTACTAGACAATGTACGCCGGGCTAGTGTTAAGGGCGAGTTCTGGTCTTCCTATCTTCACAATTAACTACACACTAAAAGCAGGGCTTGAATGGGGAGGGGGAAATCCACAAGACCGCAGAGTCTTGCAGCTCAGAATGTTTACTGCACTAAACATTTTATATTACAAGACTAGAATCAAAAGGAGGAAATACTGGAATCAAAATGTAAACACAGTTTTATCATATAAACTGTTTCACTTGAACAAACACAGTAAGAGAAGATTTATCTCTTCTGTTGAATGAGTGACACTCTGCAGAATTGAAATATATTTATGAGACTCAAACTCAACATTCGGGCATCTTCTTTTTTTACAACGATGTTGAATTGAAAAACACAATCTTCCCATCGGACTTGTCCCTTCTTGAGTTTACTGGCCCAATGCTAAAATTACTGGCCTCAGGCCAGCGGTCCAGTGTAAATAATATCGAGCCCTGAAAAGGTCTGGAATTTGCCTTTTTTTGAAGGGGGAGAATTTTCTTGAAGAAAACAGAATGAAATTTCCATCGTGATCAGTCTAATGCAATGAGGAGAATTTTGAATGGGGTTGGACGGAAGGACCTCAAGAAGGCACCACGCCTCTTTGTTCGAGATGAAAAATGGAAATTGTGACATCATGCATGCACTGGTATCAATGGTATGAGTATCAATGTATGAAACATCCCAACCTTGGTTACCATGGATACCATTGATGAATTGATGATGTAAGCACCATGACTTCATATAATGGACACACCCATTACTCAGAATCGGTTTGCTCGCATTCAATTAAGACATTTTACGCGTAACCTAATTCTCAATCTATTTATCGCTTGATGGCCTTTTTCTTTTTGGAAGAGGACCTTCCATTGTTGCCAACGTTCTGAAACGTCAAACTGAGAATCCATCCACAGGCCGCCAACGTTCCCATACGTTCTACTACTCGACCCCCAAAAAATATATAATTGCCCTCTGGATAAAGAAATGGCCAAAACACGACCGCACGGAACGTTCTGAAACGTCTGAATCTCCATCCACTGGTAAGGGTTAAGCTACGTCCTTCTGCCCGACAACTGATGATTTGATGAAGACACTGAGAGGGTATTCCTTTATTTAAATCACTCCCAAATCACAACTGTCTTCTCAGTTAAAATGCTAGAAAATGGTCGCTGTTTTGCACACTGCGCACATGTGGGATTGAGATCAAGTCATGGTACAGAGTTTAAAAAACAAAACTCCAGTTGTGATACTTTCAACAGTCAAATACTTAGTATCACTGATAATTCAAACCGATTATAAAGTATGGATGATCTGATTATTGTTATGTAATAGTAATAGCTGACCCAACAATAATAATGCTATCATCGACTCCTTGCTCTATAATTGTACCAGCACATTTCCTGTTTCCGATCTTCACACAAACAGCGCAGCTGTGGTCCTTAACATACTGTTAGCCAGAGGAGTGTCTGGGCGTCTTTTGAACACCCCGTTTTAAATTCGAACACCCTGGGACTTAGGACTAGTCCTACATGTACAATATGTAGGCAATGCTAAGAGATAGGACTAGTCTTAAGTTACATGTAAGACCAGTTACTGGTCCTACATGTAACTTCAGATAAGACTAGTCTTATCTCTTTGTGAAATCGGCCCGCGGTGTATTTGTCATTTACATGTAATTGTAAGTGAACAATTTAGACGTCCAGTTTTGTACATTTCCAGCAAATTTTGACACCCTTTACCAAATCCTGGCTAGAACCTTGGTCCTTAGAGTAGCTTACATGATGGTACCGGAGTCTTGGACTAGGGCATTTACCCTCACAATAATATTTTGTGTTCACTAAAACCAAGTCACATTCCATCATAGATTTTTGAAAGCAGTTTGGTTTGAATGGGTATTCCTATTTTTTTTCCCAGTCATCATTTCTTCATGCTTTTGGAATGCCATTTTTGTTGCAATCTTTCCAATACAATTAATGAATAAAGGAATGTACAATGAACTTTTAGTTCAGTTTATTACAATTTTGTTGTTATTTATTGGTTTATATTTTTGGACATTGAATATCAATTGAAAGGTTAAAAAATTGTATTTCCTTGTGGGAAAATACTGGATTTGACAGATAAAGGGTCTTTTGTGATCACCTTTTTAAAAAGGTTTAAAAATAGTTCAGTCGTCAGACGGTGTTGTCGCCCAGTTGGTGTTGTAAACTTCCCCCTTGCAAGCACTGAAGGGCCAATATCTGGGTATAACTTTTCTATTTCCTTAAAAATTTCATAATAGTTAATTCATAATATGGGTATTACCCCATCTGCGTTTGATCTTTAAAAACCTCTGCCTTGGATTTTTACAATGGGGCAATATATCTTGTTTCCCCCTTTCTTTCCAATGTTTAGTAATGCATTGCCACCTCCATTGTAATGTTCCTTTTCTGGTGACTGGAGTGGGTGTAAAGTGGTTGTGATCTCGTTGGCTTCATTGTACTTGGCTGTCGTTGAATTGAATGATGTGTTGTTGTATCAACGTTTACTCAACTCACAATGTTGTTGGTGGTTCGTTTGAACACCTTATTTCATGAAGTACAATGTAGGTGTCCTGCAGTTCACAACTTCTGGTGTTTGAAATTGTACATTATGTACAGAATCGGTGAGTATAAGAGCTCTTATATAGCACATTTCAACGTACATGTATCAATGCGCTTTACATTAGTACCCTGGTCATTGGGCAAATAACATTCCTGTAATCTTTCTCAGCTCCCTGAGGAGTATACAGCCCCGGGCTGCCGTGGTGCTTAAATATCAACCTCCACCCTCGCAGGTACTCATTTATACCCCTGGGTGAAGAGAAGCCATTATAGTAAAGCATCTTGCTCAAGGACACACAAGTGTCATGGCCGGGATTCGAACCCACACCCCGATGACTCAACCACCAGAACTTGAATCCAATGCTCTAAACTGCTCGGCCATGACACCCTAAGTAGGTTCGTACGAGTATTGACATCTGTGGTGGGCAAATACAATGTATGTATGCTTATGGACAAATTTTCATTGTACTGTTATTTTTTCATTATGCTAAGTATTCATTCGCACTTGTCAACACTGTCAACTCGCCTCTGATAATCTGTATTGTTACCGTAGCAACAGTGAAATTCTGCATCTGTCCATGGGACATGTAGAGTAAGAGTGCATTTATTCAGGCCTGACCTTCATAAAATGAAACATCTGCCACAAAGGCAAAGAGACAATCAATCAGTGTTTCATTAATTTTTTCCGCTTCAAGGAATGATTTGTTTTCAATTGAAAAGGAATAGTTGGCATAATTTGCACCAATTATGGTCGCCTGAGTGTTAGTACAATGTTGCAACTTGTCTTCAATTACTGTGACCTCACATTTGTACAAACTACAACCAAAGTACAACGCTTAAATTTGTGTAAATTCATTTTAAAAAACAATTGTTTATACAAGTAGATTGTAACACATCAGATATTGTGACACTTTCTGACAAAAAGAAACGCACCAAACATGTTAAACTGTACTAAAAAAATTTTAAGTAATAAACCACAACGGAAACTGACTGGGTAAATTTGAAATAATTTGGGGTTGGACAAGGACAAATTGACTAGAGCGGGATTTGAACCAAAGACCTCCGGAAGCGTGCCGGCGCTCTACCAACTTAGCTATCTAGCCCTATGTTCTGTCTATGAGTAAGTGCAAAGATCATACAATAGTTATACTTCATTTGAAAAATATGATTTCATTTTGAGGAGCAAATATCTTATATTATGTCAAACGGAAATGTTCCTCAGGGTAAATTTAATACACCCAACCTGATCGTACCCGCCCAACATCCTGTCTGTCGTGACTGTCTTAAGGACTGGATAAAAGCCTGAATCCCTGGTCCATTGTTTCACTTCAATCGTAAATGTTTTCAGCAGCTCTCTCTCTCTCCCTCTCTCTCTCTCTCTCTCTCTCTCTCTCTCTCTCTCTCTCTCTCTTCATATGAAATGCATTCCATGAACTGCTGATGGACCTTGTGCTGTAACGATTTAAATATGCCATAGTGACATGAGTACAAGTTGTACTCTGCAGAAGTCTAGTCATGGTTGTGTTTTAGTCTAATGTTTAATGCAAAGCATAATTGTGCGTGACAAGTATAGCTGTCTTTTGAAAAAAACCACTGCCCTGGTGTTCTACCATACAGGCATTGTTAATCTTGGGGTAGCAGTGACTGAAAATCCTGGGCTGTGGTAGTATAGATTTTAAAAACTAAACGGGGTGCAAAATCAAAATCCCTTTTTTTTACCAACAACAAAAAAGGTTGAGGTATTTATTTGCTAAGGAAATATATGCAGGGAACCGATCACATTATGTAACAAGACGATCTAGCTGGTGGCCTGTTTTCATGGTTTAAGCAGGATTTTGCTCTGCTTTTAAAACAACATTGCGTGGCGTGCTGGAATTTTACAGAGGCCATGGCCTCTGTTGCCCCTGGTCTTGGCCTTGGTGAACCTCCAAAACTTTCCCATCAAGACGGTTTAAAGGTTTTAAAGATTTTCCAATGGAAGTGCCCGTCGCAAAAATCAAAATGGCCGTGCTCTCTCAAAGCTAGAATTCCAGGCCTGTGGTTATATGCTGGATGCAGTTGTTTATGTGAATTTCCAGCATCAATGCGGAGACACTAACCATGTTGATTTGCATGCCCAGCAAATACCAATCACACATACGTGATCATTCTCTATGATGTGATGCAGTGAAATAGGAGAAGTCCGTCACAAACACGTAGAGGTCAATCCGAAAGACCCAATTCTACTTAATTGCTTCATCGGCATCCATCTTGACACCCTACATGCCCTAAGGGGAGATGGTTTGAGCCTGGAATCCATCACCCCTGTTAGTAGAGGTGTAAATTGAGCTTCTGGACCTCTAGCCCTTTTTATGGATTGACAGATTGAAAAGTGTGAAGACTGCCAGCTTGACTGCCAGTGTACTCACAGCTCCCGAGAAATTGCCTGTGGGTCGCCAATTTATTACTAACGATCGAAACTTTAGGACTTTAGTGAAACTCGTCCTTAGGATGAGATTAAAGTGTCTTATAAATGGAAGGTAAACAGTTTGAATGTGAACCCTTTGCAGATGACAGTAGAATTGACATGCTAGCAAAATGTGTGTGTTCTCGAAAAGCTTCAATTCTCTAAAAGCTTTAATCCAGTTTTATCTACTTTGAAGAAATAAATTTACAAACCACAAATCTTTTTTATTTAAAAAAGCTAAATTTAGCAGAATACCAGTCAAAACAATGTACTGGAAGGGTGCATACTTGTAGCAGTGTAGCAGTGTGGCTGGTGACCCTCTTGTGCTATCATTAGTACCATGGTGTCTATGTTCCAAACAAATTTGTGTATTTTTAAAGTTAAAGTGCTATGGATTTATAAGAAATTGGCTTGATTGCATCACGCTGCAGATCTTCATTTGTTAGAGCCTTTCTCAGGCATCTGAAATCACACGATTCATGCAACAAAGGTTGTTTTTTCTTTCATTGTTTTAAACGACCAATTGAGCCAAAGCTTTCACAAGTTTTTTATTTTGTGTTGGGATACGCCAAATGAGGATACTGGTCTATTTTTTGACAATTAGGGCCTACCAAAAGAAACCCCTACATGTACCTTTAAAAAAAAAACTTTAAAGGCGGTCAAATTTGTATCGAGCCTTAAAGGAACATTACAGAATTGGTAAGAAAAAAACTTGTAAAATATACTTTTTGATCACAGATTTACATAAAACTTACACGGTCTAATGATGATGATAGTAGAAAACGTCCCTTGAAATATTTCTCTCTGAAATGCCATAGGCCTATTTGATGAGAAATAAATAATAACCTAATTTTCCGATTGGAGTTTATCGCTTAGTGAGCGTTTTATTTGTGTGTTGAATCTAATGATTTCATGCAAGTGTGTAATCGGTTTTTCACTATTTTCTCGTGACCCAGATGGTCGATTGATCTCAAACTTCTACAGGTTTGTCAGTTTATGCATATGGTGGATTACATAATGTGCTTAGTACTGCCAGCAACTGTTTTGTTAGCAAAAACCAATTCTGTAACGTTCCTTTAAGACATCAACTTTCAAATGAGGTGGAACAGACCAAAAGTAGGTCACAGGACGTCGATCTAGGATAGAGGAAATTTGAAACTCATTTGCCAGTACATGTATTCCTGAGCGTGATCCATCGCTCCCTAACCTCAGAGTTTTCCTTGCGGTAGACCTGGTAGACGGCGTCTTTGCAAACTTGTTTTTCTTCCAATGAAAACAATGTGTGAAATTACGCATTTACCTATTTTACTTCTGACCTACATGTAGCCTCTTCTCTCTTGAGTAATTTTTTTCCTTCAGACTTTAAAGAAAAAATATATGACAGTATGCCTGCTGCAGGATAACCTGTTGTTGAACAATGTTTATACTCGTATAATACAAATAATTTTTTCAAATTAACATTGAAACAAAATTAAGACAAAGATGCTTATTTTTAGAAACCTCATTTGCCAATCACGCCCGACTTTGTGCATTCATCACATGATGGGCAATTTTTTTAATTTTTTTTTTTTACAAGTAAAAGTCTTATTCTCAGGTTTTCTGTGTTACTTTGTTGAATTGATTTTACTTTCATAGAGCAAGCTAGTCGAAACGTTGAGACCAAAAGAACTCACTCCGCGGCAGTGAAGTTAATTACGAGAAGTCCCCCCGATCCACAAAGCTAAAGTAGTAGCCCAGGCTGATTTCCTACCTCCCGCCCAGGTAGTAGTTAATAAGCAGGACAGTTCTTTTCAGAACTGAGAAGTCTCCCGAATTCCGAAAAAATCTACTCCGCGGTAGTAGAATAAATAGCAAGACAAGTTCTCTAAAGAACAAATCTACACAGCAAGTAGATATTTTTTACACATGGTGTTACCGCAAACCGAATATATACTGATACCTCACCATGCAATGCCTCAAAACCCATATACTTTCATATTGTTTGTCACGTAGTATTACATTCCCAACAGCATATTTAATTTTCAGGGCCATTAATTGTTTAACTAAAAATAATTGACAAAACAAAATCCCACCCTCGTAAAACTCCATATGGTTGGGACTACACTGGTCCCGGGAAGTTCGAAGACGCGCGAGACTTAAAGGTATTGTACACTTTTGGTAACAGCTCAAAATCAGTGTCCACATTTGGTGTGATTAAACATATGCATGAACAAACAAACCTGTGAAAGTTTGAACTCAATTGGTCATCAAGGTCACGAGAAAATAGTGAAAAGAGATCTTATGTGTTTTCTGTTTTTTCAAATTATCGCTCGCGATAATGACTATTGTTTTACTCGTTTCTCAGAAACGATAGCATTTTAGGCAGAAATATTTTAAGGAACCCTTTCTACCATTACTTACTTTAAATCATGTAAGTTATGTGTGAATCTGTGAACATTGTGTTCTTACCAATAGTGTACAGGGCCTTTAAACAGTCTATTATGGATAACTATCCTACAATACATTGTAGATCTTGGCTTTTCACTGAACATGTTTTGTATTGATTTTTGTTGTTTTATTTGCTTTTGATTTTCATGATTTAAGGTTTGGTTGGGCCCTCTCCTGCTAGCAAAAACCATTGGCTGTATTTTGTATCACAGACTGACATCCAACAAAGTCATAACAAATGTTTTAATTTCCCCTTTCACAGATTCCTGTTTGACAGTGCTCTGAGGTCAGGCAAACTCTGCGTAGCAATCTTACGGAAGACTAAGAGGAAAGCGCCCCCGCCCCCGGCAGCGGGTACCTGCCCATCTCAAGGTGTCCCTCAGTCTGCTCCCGCCGCAGTCCAGAGGGAGGCTTCTCCCGAGCCCGATGTAATGAGCCAGTTGTCTGGCAGACAACACTTAAGTGGTTATCCACAAGGAAAGCCGAGTAATGGTCACATTTCCCAGGACGCCGGCAGACCAACTAACAAGGGGCTGGTTGACGGTGCACTATTAACTCCCAGCTCTGTTTCCCAGGAGAAAGATATGAAAGCCAACAGAGTGAAGACACTTCCCGCTGGAAGTTCGTTATCAGCGGCGGGAAGCAGCCAGCCGGAAACCATGGGAAGTCTGGTCAGTGGTGACAGGGCCCACAGCATGAAGAGACCGGCACCCCGGCAGCCTCCAGCAGTGGCAGCAGCAGCAACAGTGGCCCATACGCCCCTAGTGGACTCCGGCAGGACAGATGAGCTGATACTGCCGTCTAAGACGGTGAAGGAGTCGGAGACCTCACCGCCTGTCACGGTGTCCAGGAGTGACTCAGTGCTGTCCAAGATGCTCCCAGAGGTCAAGAGAAATGTAAGTTGCAGGACTCTCTCTTGTGTAATAGCTGTCTGACAATAAAGACTAATACATGATACAGGAGATCTTGTTTGAAGTTGGAAGCGGGATTTATTGATGGTTGCCTCTTGTGTAATAGAAGTCAGACAAAAGACTGAAAACATGATAAAGGAGATCTTGTTTGAAGTTGGAAGCAGGTTTTACCGCTGGTTGCCTCTTGTGCTATTTTCAGTCCGACAAAAGACTAGATACATTGAGTATAGGAGATCTTGTTTGAAGTTGGAAGTGGGGTTTATTGGTCATGTTGGTAGTTGACTTCATTCAGCCCATACAACAGAACGTTGTATTTTCCTTACTTCAACATGATGAATTTACTGTACCTTGATAAAGTGACAATAGACATGATCAACTCATCTTACACCAAAGACCAAAATTAATAAATTGTGGGTGTACTGTACGGCAAAAGTATCAAGGCAATCATTGTCTCACTTCATGATCTTACTGTTCAGCCATTTGAAGAAAAAGAAAGACAAATTCTGATAAATACTAAAGTGTTTGTACTTTTTGGTTCCTTACTTCCTTCCACTCCAGTTTACCGTTAACTTATAAAGTTAACAATCCAAATTAAAGTCAGAAAAAGTAGGTGAATAAAAAGAACGGTTGATCTGAAGTGGACAGGCTTTTTCAGGCATTTAAAAGCACACAATTCTATGCAACAAGGCTGTGTTTTCTTTCATTATTTTCTTGCAACTTCGATGACAAATTGAGCCCAAATTTTCACAGGTTTATTATTTTATGAATATGTTGGGATACAAGTACAACAAGTGAGGATACTGGTTTTTGAAAATTACCTAAAGTGTATCCTGCCTTTATGAGGTATAAAAATACAGTTGCTAAATCCGTACTTTTTCCTGGGGTGTTACTGACAGTAACTTACTGTAGTGTAAACATTATTTAAATGAAAACAAGTTAAAAGTACAATTGCTTGTTTCAAGTCATCAAGTGTACAAATGTTTGATTTGAATATGTGTCATTTTTTCTCATTCTAAGGTTTATAAACTCATTTTTGGACCCCCACTCCGTAATTTCAAAAGTGCTTTGGCGATGGATTTCCCCCACCCTTAGAAAAAAATCCTGGTGAGAGCGCTGGCCAGTGGGACCAGTCAGCTTGTCATTTCACTAGTCAGTCAGCTTTTTTCACTTGTCAACGTCTCATATAAATAGGAATGCTTTTCAACACTGAACTAACCAGCGGGAAGACTTAGACAGATTGGTGTTTTAACTACATGTAGTACTGGCCAATGAACCACTGTTAACCCTTAGAGTGCCAGCCTTGTTTTATAAATTCTCAATCCACAGGCCGGCCATTTAAAAAAAAAAAAAAAAATTATTTCGAGTAGTAGAACGTAAATGAACGTTGGCGGCCTGTAAATGGAGATTCAGTTTGACGTTTCAGAACGTTGGCGGCGCTCGAAGGGTTCCGTGCCGGTCGTGTTTTGGCCGTTCTTTATCCAGAGGGCATTTATATATTTTTTGGGGTCGACTAGTAGAACGTATGGGAACGTTGGCGGCCTGTGGATGGATACTTTGTTTGACGTTTCAGAACGTTGGCGGCACTCGAAGGGTTCCGTGCCGGTCGTGTTTTGGCCGTTCTTTATCCAGAGGGCATTTATATATTTTTTGGGGTCGACTAGTAGAACGTATGGGAACGTTGGCGGCCTGTGGATGGATACTTTGTTTGACGTTTCAGAACGTTGGCGGCACTGGAAGAGTTAAGTTAGAACACTGAGTTAGTTTGAAGGAAATATTTTGTATTTTGTACGTGACCACTTTATGACTGTTCACTCAATACCTTGTTCTGTTGGGTCTTCCTGAACACCAACTCACACCTCTCTAAATCACCTCCTCAGGATGTGTTATCCCATTCCATACTTCCCTCATTGTATCCTTATCTCATAAATTCCTCCACTCTAAAATAAAACTTTTTGGGGGTTTTTGTTTCGGAGGCTGTCAAGTATCAATTTCACGCCTCTGCATCTGATGCTGCAAATTATGCAAGTAGTCATAAAACATCTGCAAGCTACGCCTTTATATTTGGGTGATTTGCATTGGGTGTTAGGCTGAGGGTGACGCTTAGCAACGAGTCCAAGCTTCTGAGTTGAGTCTTCACAGATGAAGACCCAAGGCCCAATTTCATAGAGCTGCTTTTAAAGCACAAAAAGTAGCTTTAGCACAATAAAATTATGCTTACCAGAGTAAGGTTACCGGCCAAACTGCCATGTCACGTGTACAATTTGTGACTGGTATCCTGCTCATCTCTGCTTAGCAGAAAGAAAACAGTGGGTTTTTCTTGCCAGCCAAACATTCATATAAATAGAGCTTGGCTGGTACCGTTCTTCAAGCTACAACATTTGGTGCACGATATGTGGCATGGTGACCCACCCCCCCCATTCCTATTGTGTTTTGTGAACTTCAGGAATTCTCTAGCTCTAGATTTTAGGAGGAGGGGGGGGGGGGTACTTCTATGAAGGAGGAAAAGAGTGTGTTAAAGTATTTGAACAATTGAGGTGGGGGGGACACACCCTCTGCCACATGTGGGGCATGGTAGAAACTACAAAGAAATACGTACACCTTTTTGTAACCTCATTGTAACCTGCTTTTTCTGTCCCCCTTTTCAGAAGCGAGAAGTCGTCAAAATCCACTTGGTGAAGAACAAGGGCACGCTTGGGATCCAGATAGCAGGTGGCAAGGGATCCAGGAAGGGAGATATCGGGATCTTTGTGGCTGGTATAGATGAGGGTAGCCCAGCAGAACGGTAAGAAGTACTGTCAGGCATCCTGTATTAATTTAAAGGCAGTGGACACTATTGGTAATTACTCAAAATAATTGTTAGCATAAAAAACTTACTTGGTAATGAGCAATGGAGAGCTGTTGATAGAATCAAACATTGTGAGAAACGGCTCCCTCTGAAGTAACGTAGTTTTTGAGAAAGAAGTAATTTCTCAGTAAAATATTTGAATTGATTTTGAGACCTCACACGTGGGGTCTCGAAATTGAAATCAAGCATCTGAAAGCACACAACTTCGTGTGATAACATGGACAAGGGTGTTTATTCTTCCATTATTATCTCGCAACTTCGACGACCAATTGAGTTCAAATTTTCACAGGTTTTTTATTTTGTGCATATGTTGAGATACACCAAGTGAGACAATTACCAAAGGTGTCCAGTGTCTTTAAGACACTTCTGAAAGCCCTCTTGTTGCAGGAGGCTTACCATCAATGACTTATTTATTTCTTCTGTGCCTCAGCGCCTTTGAGCAAACCTTTGATTTAGGCACTTTATAAATTTTGTTTGATTGATTGATTGATAGTCCTTGCTCTATAATAATTATATATAGCGCTCATATCCGTCACTCAGTGACGCTCAAGGTGCTTCAACATTCAGTATTTTCCTGCAAGGTATTGTGGAGCTATGTTTTGAAGTATTTGACCTATACGTAGCACCATGTAATGGTTTACAAGGTGCTGTGGCGCAATATGCTGCCAATCAAAGGGGCGAACCCCTTCTCTTTTCGATAATGACAAACCTCATCAGGACAAATAAGATGGTTGCACAGTGGACGAACATTCACCACTTGCCTTGTCAGGTGCCCTGTATACCGTAGAACATTTCTAGCACCAGTACGTAACTGGGTCCCGACTCTTTGTACCCCCAGCCTCAGTTTAGTCAATTGCACTTTCTATAAAGACAAAACAAGATGGTCGCACAGTGTCCAATTGTGAATCATTCAAGACATATACATGTACAGTAGCATGTATACGGGTACAACTTCTAAAAAACATGTTGTGCATGCAATGAGTCTAGGACTGAATAAAAATGTCAAGGCCTTGATTGACTCAGCACTTAGTTAACCAGCAGTCTAAACTCACAAGGTTGGAATAATTATCTAAGCTGCATTGTAGCTTGCTAAGCAAGAAATCTTAAAGGTAGGGTCATGGGTTGGTTTTTAGTCAACGTAATTTATAGGCATAATCATAAAGAAAGATACAATTAAATTCACGTGTGAAAGTTTCAGCTGAATACGGTGTCTGCTTGCTGAGAAAACGGCAAAACACTGTCACTGTATTTTCACAAGAACGTTGAATCCATCCACGTTCAACGAGGTGACAGTGGGTACCAACCACATCTCTGGCTGCACCATTCGTGAACGGACACGGTACCTCAGAAATCTGAGAAATGATTCGTGCGCATGAATCGTTTCTCAGATTCAAATGTTTTGGTGTGAATTTTTTTAAATCATTCGAAAGGAATCCTTTCTCAAAATAAATTGATACTATCAACAGCTGCAGTCCTTTTTTACCAAGAAAGTTTATATGATCATTAATTGTTGGCGTATTTACCAATCTATGACCTTACCTTTAAGTTAGGTGAATGCAAACTATTCTAGCGCAAGAGAGTCAGTAGTCCATGCCTCCCATGGTAACCCATGACATTGCTGTTTAAAACAGCCCAATATTCTGAGAGTTTAGGGTTGCAAGTACACACAGTTGATCTCAAGCTCAACTTTCCGAAATACCAGTAAACAAAAAACAGACACTTGTTTGTTGAATGTCTCTTTTGATTGCCCACTTCCACGATTGAAGGGTAGATGGTTTTTTTATAAGAACCAACCTGTTGACCCATTTCACGAGACAAAAGGAAATCAATTATTCGTTAAATGTGTTTTTCCTCATGTGGTTACAGTTCCAATCGGTTTAGGAAAACAATGCAATATGAGTCAATCTTCAAAATGAAATCAGCACTTTTTTAAACCAGCACTCCCCTGTTTCTGTACTTAAAGGGAGAAAATAGACCCAACACTTTCCTGCAGAATCATGGTAAGCAGGGCTCAATTTCATAGAGCTGCCTTAGCAGAAAATATTGCTTAGCAACGTTGTGTGTTTAGCAACTCTTTTGGTCAGATAAGTTGTTACAATACCCCCACGTGCATGTCGCAATGCGCATGATCGGAGCGCAAAGGATTCTGGGTGAAATCCGAGCCAGAGCAACACGGCAACCATCACGGTGCACTGATTTCGAAGCAATGCCGTACAAAACTCTAAAAACCCTGGCATCGCTATTTGTAAAGTAACAGCCATAGAGTTATATAGAAGAACTAGAGGGCGCACTAGCCAAGTTACGTGACTCGTCGCGCGGGTGGTGCGGCCATGTTTTAAGTACCACTACCATTACTTTACTGTACGCAAAACAACAACATGAACACCGAGCGCGTGATGCGTGCATTTTCCATAGGCACATCGTATACTTGTATCAATTTTGCCCTCATAAAGGCGCTCGTGTCTCCTTGCGGTCCCGGCGCGTTTGTGCACGCAGTATTGCCAGTGCGCCCTCTAGTTCTTATATATAACTCTATGAGTACAGCATTGTGTCCATCTTGGCAGCTTGATTCATTTTGTAGCCATACTCGGTTTCCCAAGATGCATTGCGGTATGTTTTTTTAAGACGGCGCTCGTGCACTTTGGCTATAGCTTTAGTATTCCTTAAAAGTAACCGCAAACAAGTTTGTGAATCTCTCCCTCTTCCCCGGTGACCCTAGTCTCCATGACCTAATCCCATATCTTTTGTCGGGTTGGTCAACAGGGATGGCCGTCTGCAAAAGGGTGATGAGATACTGATGATTAACGGTCACAGCCTGATCTCAGTGATTCACAAGGACGTAGTGGACATCCTTCGTAACTCAGGAAGTATCGTTCAACTGGTCATCGCAAGAAAGGTATACACATTGCCTGATATAATTTCCCTGGTGGACGGTTTTGAAATTAAATGTTGGCCATTGTTAAGATTAAGAAGTGTGTACAAAGGGGAATTATCATTGCTGTGGTTTTTTCTTTGGGGGGGGTGTTGAGGGGGTGGAATTTATGACTGTTACAGTAGAAAGGTAAAATGGCTTTTATCATGCTGTGATCAACCAGGTCATGTTTCCTATTTGCAATATCAATAATGAATATGAATTCTTATCATACCAAATTGGGATCAGACTATGTTGCTCTTCCGGCCTCGGTTTGGTAAAGCACTGTTTACTCTGCACTTTCCCGTGTTCTGTGAAAAAAACCAGTAATATTCTTTATCCCCGATGGAAATTTATCATCTATCGAATTGTTGCGGTACCCACTGCTAAAACATAGGATTCGAACTGCCTCTAGCTACCGTGCAATCTCGGTGGTCTAGTTGGTGAGACATCTGCTCTAGAATGGCAAAGGTCGTGGTTTTGAAACTCCACCCGAGTGCATGTATGTTGTAACCCCTAACTTCTTGGAAGAGTATTTCTACGTACTTTAACATGTCGGTGAAAGTTACAAAAGGATTTCTACTAAGTTTCTCTGAATTCCTGACAGGATGTCCAAATCAGGCCAAGACAACCTTCGAGGAAACTGTCATTCTAGTCTCACACCAAATTAATCTTTCGGTCAGGTGTCATTTTTCTCTCAGAAAATTTGGAGCGGGAAGTAGCGATATCTTCAAATATTTAAAAACCATGGCTGCTTTATGTGACATGGAGTAACCCCCCCCCCCCCGCCACCCCCATGTTTGTGGAAACACCTAGGCCCAATTTCACGGCTCTGCTTACCATAAGCAAAGAATGGGCTTCGGAAGCAGGGAATTCAGCGTTCGTTTGAGCGTATTTCAGTAGCAGGGAGTTTTGCTGCGCACGTGCATATTCAAGTCACGGCATCTTCGCTTACACAGCTTGGGCAGAAATCTGGCGCTTGCCCTGTAAGCAAAGAATGGTGACCGCAAGCGCAGAATTTGGCGGTAAGCAGAGCCATGAAATTGTGCCCTGACAACTAAACGTTGTCAGAACTTTGACAATAGCAATTTTGTATGAATGAACTGCACGTGATCTTAAAGGAACATTACAGAATTGGTAAGAACAAAACTTGTAAAAAAAACTTTTGATCACAGATTTACCTAAAACTTACACGGTTTAATGATGATGATAGTAGAAAACATCCCTTGAAATATTTCTGTCTGAAATGCCATATTTGATGAGAAATGAATAAACTAATTTTTCGATTGGAGTTTATCGCTCAGTGAGCATTTTAATTTGTTGAACCTGTATGATTTCATGCAAATGTGTAATCGGTTTTTCACTATTTTCTCATGACCCAGATGGCCGATCGATCTCAAACTTCTACAGGTTTGTCAGTTTATGTATATGGTGGATTACATACATGTGTTGTAAAGTGCTTACACTGCCAGCAACTGTTTTGTTAGCAAAAACCAATTCTGTAATGTTCCTTTAAAGGGAATTATTTGGAACTTAACGGTTGCTTTCTTATTTAATTGATTTGTATTATACATTGTCTAGCAACAAAAATCACGTCCTACGATCTTCAGATTACTTCCAGCTTTATGAGTACACTGTCAAATCATATTAGGAAAATCATAAAGGAGTAATTTTTCAGTTAAAGGTGAGGGGAGAATTGGCCTGGAGTTAAAAAGTATAAAGGAAAGCCTAGAGGGTTTTGTAAAGATACTGGAAACCGAAGCCATATGTTAGTCTGGTCAACAGCGGAACACCAATCATAGTGGTGGGTACCGGGTAATTATCGCTACCGCCAACTTGAGTCTTTAGAGAGTCACGGCTGCTTCCATGGGACTGGGTTACCATGGAATTCTGCGCCTCTGATCTGTGCCTGTTGTTTTAAATTTCTTGACTCTTTGACTTTGAAAACTCTCTTAAGTCAACAGTTCTGAAAAAGAGCTTATTCTTTTGGAAATAATATAACCTTTCAGAATCAATTTGTCTTATCATAATTATGTTGACATATAACGGGAAGCTTTTTTAATCAATTTTGGGTTGAACAAAGACAAATTTACTTTTTTTTATTTTATTATAAGACGAATTCACAAAAGAAGATTAGTGTTGTTTCAACTTTGGTATTTCAACAACACAGCATTATGAATTGAGCACAGCTGTTTTTGAGTTTAACAGTACCACCAAGTACCAGTTGGTTTGATGCATTTACAAGATTAGCCTTTGACTTCTAAATCCTGGTAACCACCAGGTATGCTGGGGGGGGGGGGGGGGTCACTGACCTATGCGGAGATATTGCAGGTGGATAAGACGGTTGGTTTTGTGGATTTGGGAGAAATGCATGGACAGGATGTTCCTATTCTTTCATTATTTTTTGACGCGAGTCGAGGGAGTTCGATGTCAACCACATAGCTTCCTCACTGGAATACATGCAGTTTTTGCGAAAGTTTTTTGTAAAGTCACTGTTTTTGGGGGGGGGGGGGTGGGGGTGGTTTGTTTTGATGTTGTTGTTTTGGGGGGTTATTGATTCAAAAGACACTTTCCTGAGTATTTATCATGTCAAACAAGGAATTTGGCAGAGTGTGTAAAATCTAACTAAAAGATTTGTTAATGTTCTGTCATGATCTGGTGTTTACCAAAGTAAAGAATGTTGATCAAAGCGTAGACACAATCTGGTAGGTAGCTCCATGTCCTATGGCAACGATTGATTGAAACATAACAAAATTGCTAATAGCGGTCGTATCAAAATATGAACACTGCCCTCTATTATTTGACAAGTTGCACAGAGAGCAAGGCCACTTTTCATTTGGCAAAGGGCACTTTCATTCGGAAAACCTTAAAGTCTGTGGGCAACTTTTGAAGTGGCACCAAGGCCAAGACAAAAAGGGAACAGAGGCCACGGCCTCCGCTTGATTCCAGACCGGGGCATATCGCCTTGAATATTCCAGCCCAATCCAGGGTTGATTTGCAGAGAAAGCCCGCCCCTACTAGATAGAAATCTAAGAGATTGTGAAGGCATGTAAACTCAACCTGTGTACCTGTGGTTATACTCCTGCTGCCTGACCAATCACCAACTATGAGTCACTTCTAGGGTAGAGGGGTAGTGTGCTTAACCTGTGTATTGTCTGTCTCTGTTTCCTGTACGTTCTCCACGTTTACTTCAACCAGAATTACTTTAAAGGTATTATACACTTTTGGTAACAGTTCAAAATCAGTGTCCACATTTTGTGTGATTAAACATATGCACGAACAAACAAACCTGTGAAAGTTTGAGCTCAATTGGTCATCGAGGTCACGAGAAAATAGTGAAAAGAGATCTTATGTGTTTTCTGTTTTTTTAAATTATCGCGCGCGATAACTACTATTGTTTTACTGTTTCTCAGAAACGATAGCATTTTAGGCAGAAATATTTTAAGGAACCTTTTCTACCATTACTTACTTTAAATCATGTAAGTTATGTGTGAATCTGTGAACGTTTTGTTTTTCGATCTTACCAATAGTGTACAGGGCCTTTAAAGGGAGGGGTGACCCTCTCTAAAGCCGTTTCATTTCATTTCATTTCATGTAATTTTATATCATTTATTCTGGTTGTGAATCCAAGGACTCTCAAAAAGCGAACTTAATCAATATAGTAGCCAAGAACCCCGTGGAGAGAAGACAAATGAAGGAAGTTTCAGTTTTAGGTGTGGGAGGAAAAAACCCCAGAGAAATATTCCAGGGGAAACCCACGCAATCGGGCAGGGACTGAAAAACCCAATCCCCGTAGTGCCCCGGTGTGATTTGAACCGGGGTCCCCCAGAGGTGGAAGGGGCAGGCAAGAATACCACTACGCCACTCTGACTGCCCTAACGGCCATGTTAATATTTCTTTTAAAATTTATCTAAAAAGCTATTCCATTTTAATACTAGGTACATGAAGGTGCACATTTTTTCAAGAGAACTTGAAACATTTATAAAAGTCTGTTTGTCTATCTTGTTCAGATATCTAATTTTAAAACAATCCTGGGCCGAATTTCATAGAACCGCCTAAGCAGCAAACAGTACTTTAAAATGTTCTGCTAAGCAAAAGAAAACAGGGATACAGTCGCATATTGTGCATGTGACATGCTATTTTGGCTGGTAACCTTATTCTGGTAAGCATAATTCCATTTGTACTCGGCTACTTTTTGTGCTTAAGCAGCTCTATGAAATTGGGCCTGGAGATTCATCACGGAGATTCATCTTAAGATGAGTTGACAATATCGCCGTAGTGATTTGTACTGTGACATCACACGTTGCTTAGCAAGTAAGATTGATATGCATCTTGAGATCAATCTTGTGCTGATTTCAAACAAACCGGATAAAGGATAATTCATCATTCTTCTGTGGATGGTTACATTAATGCAAACCATCTTGGTCTGAAAGAATATAAAAGTGTATTAAGAACTAATTCAACCAATGAATCACAAGGGAAACTGACTAAGTGAGTGTTAAATGATTTGGGTTGAACATGGAAAAGTTGACTAGAGCGGGACTTGGACCTGCGCCCTCCGGATGAACGTGCCGGTGCTCTACCAACTGAGCTATCTAGCCCCGATGTTGGCGGTCTCCCTATTTTGTCAATGTCTTTGTTTGCAGGTGCCAGTTCCTTGTTCAACCCAACATTCATTCTTAAAGACTTTCTTGGAATGGTGCTCTTGTTGTAGAGGAAGAAATTAATAAAAAATAGTTAGGAACGCTCATTTCTTTTATTCCTTGAGAGGGCAGGGAAATTAGAATAAAGTGATTTCATTGGGAAAGTCCCTCATGACAGTTGGAATAAACTTTAACTTTCAGTCATTGTTCTCAAAATCGCAAACACTGTAGTTCCTTTAAAGGCAGGATATACTTTTGGTAATTTTCAAAGACCAGGGGTCGATTTCACAAAGCACTAAGATTCCTCTTACATGTCTTAAGATTAGTTATCAGTACTACCATAGTGATTTGTATTGTGACATCACTCTTTGCTAAGCAACTGCGATGGAGTTGCAGTTACGATCAGTCTGAACTCTTTGTGAAATCGAGCCCTGTATCCTCACTTGGTGTATCCCAACATATGCATAAAATAACACACCTGTGAAAATTTGGGCTCAATTGGTTATCAAAGTTACAAGAAAATAATGAAATAAAAAACACCCTTGTTGCATAGAATTGTGTGCTTTCAAATGCCTGAGAAAGGCTTCATGCTTGAAGCCTTTTTTCAGATTAAAATATTTCAGTGAGAAGTTACCTCTTTCTCAAAACTTACATTACTTCAGAGGGAGTCGCTTCTCACAATGTTTTATACAATCAGCAGCTCTCACGTGTGAGTTTTTATGGTAATGTATTTCTTGAGTAATTACCAAAAGTATCCACTGCCTTTAAATGAAAAAAACAAGACATTTCCAACCCACTCCTAAAAAAAATATACCTCTTCTTTAAGATGTTGAAAGCATTTCCCTTTCGCGAAAACCATAAATAATCAAGAAAAGTGATGACTTAATTCAGTAGGAAGGTTTACCTTGTGCTTATCAAATCAAATAATGATATAAATAACAGATCCAACATGCAGCTACATTTTGACCTTTTGACTTTTAAATCTTGTGGAAATTCCCACGATAGACAAACAAGAAATGTTGCCCTTCTAACATGTCTAAGTTGAAATCTTAAAGAGAAGGTGTAGAGAGTTATGCAAGCTAACTTTTAGAATTAGCCGCACATTTGTAAAATGTGTTCATGCATGAACCGCCGCTGGTTTAAAATCAGTCATCTTTAGAGATCATTTTGAATTATTGCGAAAGGAATAAAAATTAGTGTAGGGATTGGGTGAATAATTTCTCTATAGAGGTTTGACAGTCACGTGATGTTATCACGTGACTGTGTGTTTGAGACGCCATATTGCCGGTCAATGACCAGCAGCAAGACCACAGTTCATGACCGTAACCATGACCGGCAAGATGGCTGCCGTTGCGGTAGGCGGGGCCAGTGACGTCAGCTGAAAAACCTCTATAGTTTATTTTTTTCAGATTGTTCTTTCATACAAATCCTTGGCTTTAACACTGAATAATCCTTCTGGAATATTTCTTTTGACAAAAAGATGTAAAAAAAATAATCAAGGATACAAAAGAGGATTGAGAGATGTTATAACTTAAATGGAAAAGCACTAATCGTAGAGGTGGGAATGAATCAATGGATTGGGTTTGCAGAAGTTTGACAGGTTTTGGCTGGCACCTCGCTCTGTCTTCCCTCGCAGTGTACATCGGGGAATATTCCAAATGTGTATGGAAAATCTGATAATATTGATTTAGTTTCTATTGGAAACAATTGGCTTTAGGCTAAATCAGTGGGAGGGGGGGGGTGCACTGCCAAGAGTTTGCACAATCATTGATATTAAAGGAGGTAGACACGTTTAAATTTCAGGCTAAGAAACAAATGTTGAAGGCTATAGACCTTTTCTTTTGCAACGTCACAGCCCAAGTTTTTGCCAATCAAGGTTGGAAAACTATGCAAAGCAAAAACGGATAGCCACAGTTTGTTACAATGTTACACGAATATTCATAAAAACTGTTGAATTTGTTGGATACAAAGCAACCAATCATGGGATGTGTTCTTTTTAATTGAAAGTTGGCAGAAATGTTGAGTTTGGTCACGACATCTGTTAACATGATTTAATGATTTTGCTAACATTCGGCCGAAAGGTCTATTATAGTAAATAATATCATTACTCACATATCAACGAAATATTAACAATCAAATTGATTTTCACTTTTTAAGGTTATCTTGATTTCTCAAATTAGACGGATGTTACTAGTTTGACAAAATGCAAACTCTGTGTCGTGTACCTTGTGAACAATGCATGTATCCGCTTTTACTTTTATGCGTTGTGAGAAATGCTCTATCTGGGGCAGCCATTGAGGGCGCTCTGGTATTGTTAATTACGCAGGGCTGTAGCAAATACATTCTGAATGTTTAAAAATCACGATGCTCTTTTACAATTCTTAAATCTTCTAGCATGGAGGTAGCCATGTTTCTAGTCACAAATTTGTAAAATAAAATAAAAAATTCTAGAGCCTTTAATAGGAAACTTGTAAGTTTACTTTTGATGCATTTTAGTTGTTTTGTCTGCATAATATATTTACAATTTGCTTGTACATGTAGTTTCAGTATAAATGTTTGTTGGTTATGTATTTTCTGCGATGCATAAGGTGCTAAAATTGTATGTATTAGTATGTATTGTTGTCGTTTCTCTAAAATTTACAGTGTACCCCTGTTATAATGTGACTGTGTGTTTGAGACGCCATATTGCCGGTCAATGACCAGCGGCAAGATCACAGTTCATTACCGTAACCATGACCGGCAAGATGGCCAGTGACGTCAGCTGAAAAACCTCTATATAAGGGTAAACTGATGTAAGGATATTTTGTTTAACTTGTTGTAATATTTTGTTCTCTTGTTAGAGGAAGCATCGGCATCGTTTACGCCACCATCACCAAACTCTCAGCCAGACGGCCTCCAGTACATCAGACTCGGAGAGCATATCCAGCCAGCACTCCACCCCCGGCAGCTCCCCACGGGCGTCAGCGAGGTCGAACCACGGCAAGGAGAACACCAGCCCTCTGTACGGTGGGAAGGTCCTCCTCCCCAGGGATGCTGACAATGGTGGTCAACCCCACAGGTGAGTCTCGATCAGTGAACGTCCATTTTATCTTCGCTCTACATCAGGGCCCGATTTCATAGAGCTGCTTCAGCACAAAAAGTAGCTAAGCACAACAAAAATATGCTCACCAGGATAAGGTTACCAGCCAAACTACCATGTCACATGTACAACTTGTGACTGGTATCCTGCTCATTTGTGCTTAGCAGACAATTGTCAAGCAATGTTTTCTGCTTAAGCAGCTCTATGAACATGGGCCCAGGTAGGGCTTCTTTTTTGGGAAAACACAACATATAAAAAAATATTATTTGGTTTTACCCTTTCACCGATGTTTGTAAAGCACTGCATACCGAGTTCTGTGATAAAAAATCCACAGGCATTATTGCTCGGGTGGGATTCGAACCCACCACCTATGCCATCCTGCAGCAGATGTCTTGCCAACTAGACCACCGAGATTGCCCGGTAGCTAGAGGCAGTTCGAGTTCTATATTTAAGCAGTGGGTACTGCAACAATTTATGTTAAAATTTGCACCAGGGATTAAGAATATTATTTGGTTTCATCGGTTAAAGGGTAAAAACCAAATAATTTTCTTTATCCCCGGTGCAAATTTAACATCTATTATATTAAAAAATTATGCATATTGAGAAACTTGTAATCATATTTACCTGATGATTTGATCGTATTAGGGATTTTTTTATATTATTTTATGTTGGTCATGGGAAGAAAACATTCCAGGCACCAGAGATTCCGGATCACATGATTCCCAAATACGCACCCGTTACAAATTAATGGTTTTCGCGTCTGTAGATCATTTAACTGAGAGATGAAAATAGAAATTGTGGTTTACTAGCGGTCATACCAAACGAGGTCGTGTCAACTCTTGCTGGAGGAAAGTTTTTCCACCTGTAGATTTACGATCCAGTAACTTGGCAAAGGAGCCACATATTCTGGTTTAGAATCGTATTTTTTTATCTGAAGTGTGCAGCAAGCCTGTGATTTGTCTAGTGGTTAATTTTGTGTGATTTCAAAGATCCGCCTCTATACGTGAAAACATATTTTCAAGGAAAATGAGAGACGAAAGTCTGGCTTTCACCAAACCTCATATTTTACATTTGTGGCGATATGTTCATTCTGTAAATCTTCTTAAATATATCAAAGTGGAAGTTCAGGCTCATCTATTGACCCAATTCACCTGACATCTTCATCAAAATAATTTTTGTTGCGGCATTTTGGGAGTCGATGTGCCCGTGTGTTATACAGTGTGGTGGGCACTGTTCACATGTTCATGAGTTGACTCCCATAATGGTGGGCATGGCAGCAGTAGCCGCATGTGACATTGGTGCAAGAGTTCATTCATTACCAGAGGAGACTTCTACGTATGTACCTACATGTATTTTTAGGATTTTCATTTGACTTTGTGCTAATCAAACCCCTGGTTTATGGTTCTGACAATCTCCGCTGATCATCTTAAGATGAATCTTAGCACTGTGGTCCTACAAACTTTCAATGGATTAACATCTCACATAGACTCGATGGTTGACATCAGATCGGATTTTCATTCTGTTTTGGCTCCATCGTCATTTTTGTAGTAGTCTCAGTCCTCCTTTGCAACGCTTGAGGCATTTTGTGCACTCTATAAATTCTGCAGCGCACCTTAATGACAAAAGTTTGGCACTCTAAGAACCATTATCTTGATGCAGCCATCTTTGGTCAGGTATCCCGTCTCCATTAATACAAACATAGTAACGCCTCTAAGGTGTGAAAAGGACCCAGACTATTTTCCCCTCCGGCCTCACTTTGTTGACATTTATTTGAATCATGGAAAAGTACCGAAGATGCAAAAGGCTCATCGTTGCACTTTCTTAAGAGTGTTTCTTGCCAAGAGAGGTTAGACTACCAACTTGGCAAAGTTCCTGGTAACTTTTTGATGTTTGACCTCGTCCTGTTCTCCAGAGTAAAGGGTTGGCTCATAATGTGTTCAGATTACAACAATTTTACCGGGATATTTTTTGTCGTGGAATAAAACTTCAGTATTTCTTGAAGGTAGAGCACTGGGCCCAATTTTATACAGCTGCTTGAGCACAAAAAGTAGCTGAGCACAACGAAATTATGCTTACCAAAATAAGGTTACCAGCCAAATTGCCATCTCTCGTGTACTATCTGTGGCTGTACCCTGCTTGTTTTTGCTAAGCAGAAATTGTTTAAGCAGTATTTTCTGCTGAAGCAGCTTTTTGGAAATTGGGCCCTGATCTGTATGTGACATACTGATAGGAAAAAAAAAACGAAAACTGCATCATCAGGGAGATGGTGGAAAGTAAATTATTTGGGGGAGGACTGAATTTGGCTGACATTGTTTGGGTTCTTGTAATGTATGTTCTGGCATTTACAAGCATGCATATGAACACCAGTTCATGTTCATGTACACCAAAGAACCTGCGTGATGTACTGTACTTATACTTCATGTTCATGTAACACTCAGATTTACGTTGATTCGTACCATATGCCTTCGCTTGGTGCATCGTCCTGACTTCTCCAACCAATTGCTACATTGTATTACCCCTAGGTAACCAGACTCTCTCGTCAAACAGTAAATTAAATCAAGAATAGCAACCGCTGTTGATCACTCTTACAGGAAATGCCCAAACAATGACTTGATGAGTGATTTCCAAGTCTGCACAATTTCATAAATCTAGTCCTTCGGCAATTAAAATCTGCTCCTCATTACCAGAGTCAACTTTACTTAAGATGAAATTTCTTTAAATTAACCGATCCGTTTTGGATGGAGCTAGGAAAAGAGTTTGGTTACATCTGGCGTCGGTGAGAAGCCTTCGATTGGGATGAGTCAGCAAGTTCATTGCATGAAAATAATCAGTTGTAAAATGTCCAAAAAGAACCGTGGTGTTTGGGTTTACTCTGCTAGGTACGGGGAGGAAGGTTTAAGCCAAAACTGGAAAATTAGGTGTTAATAAAAGTGGTTTCTTATATAGCGCTCATATCTGTCACTCAGTGACACTCAAGGCGCTTCAACATTCAGTATTTTCTTGCATAGTAGAAGTATTAGACCTATTCCTTTGCATAGCACCATGTATTGGTTTACAAGGTGCTGTGGCGCAATATGCAGCCAATCAAGCCAGGAACACCGGGGCGAACCCCTTCTCTTTTTGATAAGTGCACTGGGTTCTTTTCCGTGCATTACACATCACACGGGACCTACAGCTTTACGTCCCATCCGAAGGACGCAGCAATAATGGTTAAGTGTCTTGCTTAAGGACACCAAGTGTCACGACCGGGACTCGAACCCACACTCTGCTGAACAGAAACACCAGAGCTTGAGTCCAAAACTGGGAAATTGGGTGTCCAGTTTTCCTTGAACACTATAAACTGAAACAACACTAACAGGGTCTCCTTACAATACTTTTTATGTATATTTATGCACATGAATCTGGGCGATTTACATGACGGAGCACGCCCTCTACAGTTTGACTCTGGAGAGAGGCCATTTTCCCTAAAAGCAGTCGACTAAAAACAATTGCACCACAGCTCGGCAGCTGGAGATCTTTATAATGTCTGACATTCTGTAGAAAACATTCACCAGCCACACACAAAAATGCCGTAAACGCAGACAAATACTATAACCTTGCTGCTTTGCAAACCACAACCTAACTTAAAGGCCCTGTACACTATTGGTAAGATCGAAAAACACAATGTTCACAGATTCACACATGACTTACATGATTTAAAGTAAGTAATGGTAGAAAGGGTTCCTTAAAATATTTCTGCCTAAAATGCTATCGTTTCTGAGAAACGAGTAAAACAATAGTAATTATCGCGTGCGATAATTTGAAAAAAACAGAAAACACATAAGATCTCTTTTCACTATTTTCTCGTGACCTCGATGACCAATTGAGCTCAAATTTTCACAGGTTTGTTTGTTCATGCATATGTTGAATCACACAAAATGTGGACACTGATTTTGAGCAGTTACCAAAAGTGTACAATACCTTTAAAAACGATCAAGACGACTAAGAACCTTTTCCCAAGATGCACTGCAAAAATGACCTTTTTTCTGGTCAAACTGTTAATGACGTTACATTGAAACAGTTGTTCAGGTACATTGTACTTGCTGCTGGAAATGGTATAAATTTTTAACAGTCTTGTTTTTTCCCTCCCAAATGGCACAGAATTTATACCTGAAGATGATTGTCGCAGATTTTTACTCGGCTTCATGTCCGATACAAGAAACCTGACTAATCAACAGATAAACTTTGACATTTGTAGCTGGTAGAAGAAGACGTTATTTTTGAAAATGATGACATTTCTCAAAAAGGTTCTATTTTTGAGGATTCAGAGTTTATCCACAACCTTGACACCTTGGCCATGTTTGCTTTGAATCATTCGACACACTGTGAACTTCCACAGCACTCAGAAGTTGTACACTAATCATACACTGTTCAGTTTGTTCTCCGAAGCACTCCTTAATAAACCCAAGTTGACAGCTGATTAGAGTTTTCACACCTTCCATCTGGATGCAGTTGGTACAGCTGTAGAGAGGACTAAGGGGTTCCTCAGAAATACCCAGAGGGGTATTTGCTTTATGGCGATGACAGATCTTAGTACAGGGGACCCCCTTGAACTTGACTTGAACCCCTCTCTACCTAACCCCCTACGCCTCCCCCCCCACCCCCCCCCCCTCCATATAAACAGGAAACCAAAATGGTCAACCGTCATCATGCACATGTATGACCAATTGTCAAACTCGTACCAGTCTTCTGGCCAGAACAATTGATGTTTACAGTTTGCAGACAATTTTGGTTTGTAATATATTTCACAGTTGACACTCATGTACAGTAAGAAAGGTTGTCTGCACACTCTGGCGTTGTTTGCTGATAGAGCTTGCAAAGACAATTTGGGCTGACCCTGTAGGCAAAGACTGGTGATCATATTCTCATCTCAAAATGCCTTGGTGAGCAGCTACTGGGCCCAACTTCATTAAGGTGTTAAGCACAGATTATTACTTAAGCAAGTTATATGCTGAGCAAAAATAAGCAGAGAACCAGTCGTTAGCAATGTAGATTTTTTAGCAATTGTAGCTATTTGACAGGGAACCAATTTCTACTTGCACTACTTATCCATGCTAAGCCAGTTTTTGAATGCCTTCTGAGGGCCCCTCAGTGTTTCGGGGCTGAATTCCATAGAGCTGCTTAAGCAGAAAATATAGCTTAACAATTTCTGCTAAGCAACATTAAGCAGGATACCGGTCACAAATGCTAAATGTAAAATGGTATTCTAGACGGTAACCTTTTTCGGTAAGCATAATTTTGTTGTGCTTAGCTAGTTTCTGTGCTTAAGCAGCTTTATTAAAATGGGCCCTGAGCTTGCCCTGTGATGTGAGGACAACTCATTCTCAAAATTGAAGAAAAATGTAGTCTGATCGACTGTGACAAGTCTGTCCTGAACACTGTGAGTGAGTAAATCCCTAGACTTTGTGGTTCATGAACAGAATATCGGAGTGAAATACCCTGGAGTCAGTAACTGTCATCTAGAATTAACTGTAGGTTGGGATTTGTTTGGATACATCTGTTTGTTTCAACTCAGACACGAGTTATCTTTAATGGGAAATATTATAAGCTCGGACAGCGTGTAAATGTAGATTTATTTTGACAAACAGATTTTGTGAGAAAATTGTTCGGAATTATTAAGAAGGTTCTTTAGCAGGAACATAGATTTAGATTTAGATTTAGGAAGTCATAAACAGATGAAATGTTAAGGAGTTGATGACATAAAGGCACTTTCTTACGTGCAATCATGAAGCGTTCGCAAGCAAGAAACTCATGACTAATTGAGGTCTTTGATGAGTGCCACATGATCAATAGTTGCTTAGCAATTAGCCATTGTTTCTCATAATTTTCTGCTTAGCTGGAATTGAATGCGGCAATAAAGTTGTTCTTATTAATTTGTATCCATTAAATAACAAGCTTAAATTCCTTAATAATAATAATACAGGTTCTTATATAGGCCCTAGCGCTTTTAACAAGATCAAAGCACTAAGGTTGGAAATGATGAGCGTTGTATTGGCATTGAAACGACTGGCAGTCAAATTTTGACAATCATGCAATCATAACGCAAAACGCTGCTGGTACGTTTATGCTGAGGTCACGTGCACGTTTTTACGCACCAAGAGCAGCTGTCATCCAATGATCTGCCTCTAGTTTGCATGAGTGAGGGCGCTGTTTGAGAGTGTTGTCATATACAAGAGGTCTACATGTATGCAAATTGAGCTTACGATTGATGGCATTTCAGAGGCGTATAAAGTTGATGTAGGTTCTCACCGACACCTTGCATTGTAATGTACGTACATCTTGCCATTTTGGAATCATATTATGAAAGTAGTCAAGCTTGCTTGATATTGGTCACTGTTGGTTTGTACAATTGAAGATGCACGATTTATAGCAATAATTTGACCACACCAGGCAGAAGTACACTTAGATGTAGTAGTTGACGTCGTCAGGCAAGGCTCTGATTGCTCTCTCAACTCATTCAGGAATTAAGGTCAAACGCATTTACTGTTTCCCAGCCCCCTTGTCGGTACAATAACTAATTAACAATTCTCATTAATCATCAGGTATTGATGATTTTGCTCTAACTTTAGCTTTTCACTGTTGATTATCTCAGCGGGAACTCATACATAAAAATGTCCAACTCCCGCACAAAGTAACTTCTTCCAAGATAGCCTCCATATTAAATATCCAGGTTATCGATATATCCTATGGGAAATTAAATAGCACAGTTTGCCTTGAGTTAGAAATCGCCGCCCTTCCTTGATTGTCCAACATCATCAAACATCAGCTGAAAACAGTGTTTATAAACCCGGAGGTCTTACCGTTTATAAAGTCCGGGGAAAACAGGGGGGGGGAGGAGGTGGCTTCCGGCCAACCTTCTTAAAAGGAAGTTGCCTTTAAGCTCTGGGGAACAAAGTTTTCTTTAATCCACAGAAATTGAGAGCTGTATGTCTTAAAATCCTCAAAGAGTTTCTCAACATGTTTTACATTATCAACAGCTGCAGTGCTTCATACCAAGACGGCTTTTATGGTCGTTAATTTTTTTGGAGTAATTACCAAAGGTATACCTTCCCTTTAAGAACGGGGAAATTACTTGATTCTTTGTTGTTGTTGTTGTTGTTTTACGTGTTCAAACATGCAAAGTCTTTAAGGAGTTTCATACCAACGCTGTGTAATTATTATTTTTTAATCATATTTATTTTAATTGTGAGGGAGATGTTGGTGGTGATGCATTTGTAGCAATTTCACTAACGGCAGGACATTTTTGTTTTCTGGGGGAATGCGGTTTTGTCGTCTAGTTTTAAGAATCCAGGTTCTTTGAGAGATGAGTGTGTCTGACTCACTCCTCCTAGTGAATTACTCTATTTTCTTCAAGAGAAGAAGAAAAAAAAGGGGGGGGGCTAGCATCATGATGAAGTTATTTTCAGAGTATCATTTATCAATCCATATTCAATCCCCGTGCGAGTATGAAGCGCGTTGGGTGTAGCTATTTGGCACAATTTTCTGCAATGGTGGATAATTTCTTGTAACTCGAAGCTCCTTTCACAGGAACCGTACATTTCCTAGAATGTCTGCGCACATAAATTTTGCAGTCTCTGTAGATTTGGTGGTGCCGTTGGTGACGCATCAAGATTCAACATACATGTACATGCATGACTCTCACGTTACACATACATGTACAGTAGAGTAATTTTTCCCCCCTTTTTTTTCTTTCGGCGGGACTTCATTTGGTTCGCCCGGCTTGGTCCAGGGGGGTTGATCAGAACCGAGCAGCTTATCTTTATCTGCCAAAATCGTTTCCAACTAGGAGCATTCTCAGTCAGGTGTTTATGATATTTTGAGGAAGGAAGTTGTAAAAGTGAACAACTTGGTGCAAAATATGTCAATGTAGTAATATGCTGTGAGGGGAGTGGGGTAGCTATGTGGTTGAGAGGCAAATGGTATTTTTGTAACCCACCGGAAGTCACCAAGGGATTGTCCTCTGGCTATAGAGGTGCTTCTAGGAAGAAAACAACCAGGGTGTAGCTGGGATTTCATTCGTTGGGGCCGATGGGACATCCATTGTGGATGTAACTTGACCTGTTGCTGTGAATGTTTTTAATTTAACTGAAATGGTTGTGGTTTGGGGAAATACCCAAGGCTGTTCCTTTGTGGTTGTCTGCCTTTTTGTCAAATTAAAAAAAAAATGCGAAACTGGCTTTTTTTTTTTGCTACCCGTGTATCTTTCCATCCATAAATTGGGCAAACATTTCACACCGGTTGGACTTACTGTACATGGGTAAAACCAGGATCCGCCCTTAACTTTGTCAGTGACTGGCCAGCAGGACCAGTTAGCACGTCATTTCACTTGTCCGCAAGTTTTTTTTTCACCAGTCCATATTTCATTTACAAGTAGCAACAAGAACAAAATCTACACGGCAAAGTAGAAGGCGCTACCGCAGACCGAATATACATTGATACCTCACCATGCCATGCCTCAAAAACCATATAGCATAGGGACGTTTGTAGATGCCGAACTAGCTTACCGAACCACTTGGAGAGTATTTTGATTGTCCCGTAGTCTTTTTAACTAGCATTTGGCCAGCGGACCACTGAAAACTGTGTCTGCATTCAGTAAAAAGCCTGTGTGCTTATCTTGATTGGTTCACCTTTTTTACATGAGTCCAGCTCCGCTCACAAGAAGTATCTTTTAACACCTGACTACAGTAAGTCGTAAGATCAGTACCTGTTGACTCACAACTTCACAAACCAACCCTAAAAAAAGATTTCTAATGAAGTCATATATCTGCAGTGTACTTTGTGCCAAGTTAGTAAGAAAAGAAAAAAATCAGGTATCATTATCCATTTGCATTCCAATTGAAAAATAGCCTTCACGGTTGATTCTTTTATTTTCAGTTGTTTCAAATTTTAAGAGATGTAAGGAATGTACTTTTTATTACCTGGATTATGAATCTAAGACAAATATAATACGTGCTCAAATAAACCTGTTTTCTATTCCATGGCAGTCATTCTAGGAGAAAGAAAAAAACCATTACTAATAGTAGCAGAAACTTCTGAGTTTGTATGAAAGCATATAAAGGTTTGATTTTGGGTTGAACAAAGATAAATTGACTGAGCAGGATTTGAACCTGTAACCTCCGGATTAATGTGCCGGTGCTCTACCAACTGAGCTTAGGCTACAGCTTTAATGTTGCTTTCGTCAACATTTGTCTTCAACCCCCCAACAAATGTAGTAAGTTTACCTGGAGGCTTATTACTTGATATTTTGAAATACAAAAGTTGCCTTCCTTGAGGTTATCCCTCTGCTGCCACTTTCCAGGTTGGGAATTATGCAACAGACACAAAAATTGTATCTTCCTTTTTTTAAACATTCGATCACCTGAGTTCAGAGGTTAGAGATCACCAAGAGCAGAATAGAAACTCTCTTGAAAATACCTCCTGCAAATTATTCTTCAGGGGTAAAGCTTTAACAAAAAAAGACAGGGCAGGAAAAATTGGTTCAACGGAAATGACACTTACATGTAAGCCACGAAATGGAAATCAGCATCACGTATGGAATAGAGTTTTTGATAAAAATCTTTTTTTCTTAATAAAGTACAGGCGGACAGCGTAACATTTATGACTAACGAGCCTGTTAGGAGTTCTGATGCTATCTGACAGAGATACTGCCCCTGCGATTTATTTTAAAATGACACCCTCCTCCATAAGAGATCAATCAGGACAGGGTGAAAGATCAAAGAGTCACGCTCTGTCTGACGGTAAAATAAAAAACTAATTAGCGCTAATTTAAAGATGGAGATTTCCTGACTGGATGTCTGGAAGGAATTTGGGGTGGGGTTTCGGTAAAAAGCATGTACATGTAGAAGTGAAGAACTTGTACAAGTTGGTGTGAGGGTTCATTTGTTTTCACTTGAACATTTCCACCCGATTTGATCTCAAATGTCCACATGTCGGTTGTATGGTGCTTATTAAGGTCATAGGTTAGGATGGGAGTTAAGTCTTATCGAGTCCACGCACAGAATAAACACAGTTCAGCCAAAAAAAACGAACGCATTGCTTAGCGGTAATCATCAAAAAGGTCTCCAGCTTGTGCACGAATTTCTCCAGTTGAGGGCAGCCTAGCAAAGGTTCCAAACTATGAGGATTCAATATGCTTTTAGAAACGATCTAATGCTGCCAACAATGAAGCGCCTCTTTAAGATCAAATTACAACGCCCCTCCCCCCCCCCCCCCATCCAGGAGGAAATTATACTCTCATGGCCAACCCTGACAACGTCCCCAAATTTTCAGGGATACTTGTTTTTATTGACCGTAATCCGTCCTGAGTCACTCCGTTGCATTGAATCATGGCTGCCGCCACGCTCCGTACCGATATCAAATTCAACCATGCTTCCTCTTTAGGTAGTCATGTGACTCCCATCGTTAGGGGTGGGGTCGTGGCGGGGGGGGGAGGGTGGCCAGGAGGGGGGTGTAAGTGTTACCACTCCCTCATGTCAACCTGAATAATGGGATCACAGTTCTGTAAGTTAAATTTAAGTGGATATTTGTATGTGTGATAAATGCTGCATACCTGCGGTTAATACTCAGTAAGGGGGGGGGGGCTTGCTAGTGCTGTGGTTTTCTTGGAAATGTTCCAATAAAAAACAAATATTTGTACTTAAACATGTTAAAGGTAGAGTATACTTGTGGTAATTGTCAAAACCCAGTATCCTCACTTGGTGTATCCCAACATATGCATAAAATACTAAACCGGTGAAAATTTTGGCTCAATTGGTCATCGAAGTTGCAAGAAAAATAATGAAAGAAAAACGCCCTTGGTGCACTCTAAGTGGTTCGACTGGCTAGTTCAGTGTTGAAAAGCATCCCTATTCAATATTAAATGTATGGCCTAGTGGAAAAGCGGATGAACTACTGAATAAGCAGATGGACTAGTGAAATAACAAGCTACATGTAACTGGTCCTGCTGCCAGTCACTAAAGAAGTTAAGGGCAAACCCTGTTGTCTTAAATTTAAATTTGATTAAACCGAATTCTGTGTAATTTTTGATTAAATTTTGCAAAAAATAGCGAGCCCTTTGCAAAGAAGTAAACCCTCCAGAATCTCATTTCCTCTTATAATAGTCTCAATCTCAAGACTTCCCCCAACCAGCAGGATGGAGGATAATTCTTGTTTATATCATGGAAAGCATGGGAAGGGACAACAAGGAAGGGATGTCCTTTAAAACGTATTAGCGGCTGGTGGTGGGAGACTAAGTCTCTGTATTAACTTTGACCTTGGAGCAGATGGTGGTACAGGGTGGTTGCTTGATTAAGTTGTTAGAAAATCCAACGGCTAGTATTTTTTTTATCGCTAATGGGCATTTTGCGCCAGGAAGGATGAGATTTTACTGAGTTTGTTTTTTTGCATGATGGTAAGTTTGGTTATAATTTGTTGGGTGTGGTTCGCTTGTGGGAACTGGGGAAGTTTTTTACCCACACAGAGCTGTTTAAGCAGAAAACATTTCTGCTAAGCAAACATAAGCAGGATACCAGTCTCCACATGTGACATGGTATTTTGGTTGGTAACCCTATTCTTCTGGTAAGCATAATTTTTGTTGTGCTGAGCTTCTTTTTCTGCTTAAGTATAAACTTGAGCACAGATCATTAGATTCTGTCTTGATGGCTGGGTGCAGGTTCGAATCCTTATGGAGGTCTGTTGTGAGTTGGTCCTTGAGAGGCACAGCTTAAAGGAACATTACAGAATTGGTTTTTGCTAACAAAACAGTTGCTGGCAGTGTAAGCACTTTATGTAATCCACCATATACATAAACTGACAAACCTGTAGAAGTTTGAGATCGATCGGCCATCTGGGTCACGAGAAAATAGTGAAAAACCGATTACACATTTGCATGAAATCATATAGGTTCAACACATGAATAAAACGCTCACTGAGCGATAAACTCCAATCGGAAAATTAGTTTCTTCATTTCTCATCAAATATGGCATTTCAGACAGAAATATTTCAAGGGATGTTTTCTACTATCATCATCATTAGACCGTGTAAGTTTTATGTAAATCTGTGACCAAAAGTATGTTTTACAATTACCAATTCTGTAATGTTCCTTTAATGTCCGAGTGTTTCCCAACTAAGAGTACAGTGACAGTGGGTACTACAGAGAAGCAGCGCACAGCTTTAAATTTGTTCCTCCTTTCTCTAGTCTTGACCTTGGTGAACCAACGACAGAACCAATGAACAGTGTCCTCTCCCAGAAAAGAAAGTTCCAAACCTGAAATTTACTCAGACAAAAAATAAAAATGAGAATGACAACAGCACCATTGGTGCTGTTGGAATTTAAAGTGTGGTTGTCGTTTCAATGTTTGCTTGGTGTATATAGAGTTAGTCCGTGGTGCTGCTTAGTGAAGTGTGTACCGGACTACTTGACATGGACTTACAGGCATCCTGTTTTTGAGTTTATACTGAGATTAACAGTACGAGGATCAATTCTTTTAGGAGAAATTTACATGCGGTAAACTCTACTAAGGTTTGCAGTGTTCTCCCTTAACAGTGGTCCGCTGGCCAAATAGCTAGTTAAAACACCTGAGGACCAGTCGACTCCAAGTGGTCCGGCTGGCTAGTTCAGTGTTGAAAAGCTCCCTATTTCTTAAAATGTGGACTAGTGAACATGGTGAAAAACCTGATGGACTATGAAATGACAAGCTATTAAACTGGTCTCCTGGCCAGTCACTAAAAAAGTTAGTGGTTTAAATTTGAGGTGATGTATGTACAAAATATAGCACTGGATTTACAGGGAAGAGTTATATTTTAGCTGGAAAAAAAAGTGAAGAAAGTGAGCAGATACATGTAGATGGAGTAGTTTTGTCTTCTCTTTATACTGACATCGGTTAAGTTTTAGCATTTGAGAAAGACTCCACTTTAGGGTCAAAATGTTTAGCCATTTAACAGTTTTTGCAAAATATAGTTTGCTATTGTCTTGTTGTAGGTGGCTCCAGTTTTAGAAAGCTGTTATATTCATGAATCAATTAGCAAATGTAACTTCGGTATGAACATTAATTATTTTCATTAAGGTTACTTGTCATTTATGTAAGACAGTTATAGGAATGATCCTGTGAATTGCAGGGCAGCTTGTCCACTGTTAAGTGATTTTGAGGGCAATTACTGCGTCCTTTGTAAATACGTAATGAGGCTTTACAGTTATTTTAATGAATTCTGTTATTCAAGCGGAACAAAAGAGGACAAGCACCCCCTCAATCCCAAACCAGCTGACCAGAGTACACCGGCATTTTAACCGCAGAGATGCACAATGACAATAGCTGGGCATTGGCTGAGATTTGTTTGCACTGGGGATAAGAGAGCCCCCACTGCTGAAAGCTGTTCAGTTGCATTTACACTCGGTTGGCATTTGAGTGGAAACACCTCACTGTTGGGGTTTGTCAGCTATTGTCGCCGGTCGCCGAGTGAGTAGTGGGTACGATGTACTAACAAGCAGAAAATAAACCCTAATCTGGGATGGGTGCCAAACTGCCAACACATGCAGACATCGTGGGGGATTGTTACGTACTTCTAAGCGTAGGTCCCATTTATAGATTTATTTGAGAAAAAACGGAGAAGTTTTTTTAAATGCTAGCAGGATATATGCAATCAAAAGGTGGGACAGTTTGGGTTTGGAGTGGAACTTGACTGCACCATGTTTCCCCGAAGTCTCTTTCCGAAAAGGTAAGCTAAATATTCCAATGAGCAACGTTTATGACAGGTTCAGGTTTAGGAAGCCATCTGGGCCCAATTTCATGGCTCTGCTTACCGTGAAGAATCGGCGCTTACGAAAGCAGGGAATTCCGTGCTTACGTCAAGCGTATTTTACAGGCAAGCAGGGAATTTCTGCTTGTGCGCGTGCCTAGTCCACCTACCTAGTCATTTTTTGCTTACACAGCTAGTGCAGAAATTCAGTGGCTGCCCCGTGAGCAAAGAATGGTGATGGCAAGCGCAGAATTCGGCGGTTAGCAGAGCCATGAAATTGGGCCCAGGTAGCTCTTTTTGCGGTTCCATCCAAGTGATAAAGTAGCTTAATGGATTCAGATTTTTACAGTTAAAGGGACTGTATATGGCCCAATTTCATAGAACTGCTTCAGCACAAAAAGTAGCTTAGCACAGCAACATTATGCTTACCAGATTTAAGGTTCCCAGCCAAAATACCATGTAACATTTTACAATATATGACTGGTATCCTGCACATTTTTGCGTGGCAGAAAACTGTTGAGCAATATTCTCTGCTTAAGCAGCTCTATGAAATTGGGCCAAGATGTGTCCGTTTTTTTTTTTTAATAATGCGTACTCAAATTGTTAGAAAATTTGGTGAGAATCGTCACCATTGGTAGTCACACTTTCCACATAACAACTTTAAAACAGTTACTTCTGGGAAGGAAATGTTTTGATGGGGCACTTTCAGTCAGTATTTCCTCCCAGACAAATACTACTCTGGAGCTGAAATGTTTCTGTGGTTAGTAAAGTGCAGAGAGTGTTGGTGACAAATATAAAAAATGAGGCTTTCAGTAGTGCTGTACCATTCTTTTTTGGGGCAATCGTTATCGTGTACGATACATGTACAAGGTTTGTGTTTACAGTCGGAAGTGTTTACATACAAAAGTACCTTGGTACAGTAACACTTTGTTAAGCTGGCTGTCATTCACCTCTTTTTCATGTTTGATATCAGTCAGGTTTACTTAACATTTTTATCGTGTATTTTGGTATTTTCATTGACGGGGTGACCTTTAGCATGAGCCCAGACTCAGATTAGTAATTTCCATGCTGTATTCGCCTTGGGTATACAAGCTTACATGATTATGGATAACGGTTGGGAGTTCTTCATGTGCGTGTCAAACATGTACGATTGTAAGAGTGGGAACTGTTGCTTCACCTTTTGTAGTACAGTACATGTATAGACCATGTACATGTATATAGATTGCTATATACTTTCACATACTTGTACTGTGGCTTTTTTTATGGAAAGGTGTTAAAGATGTTCACAAAGCCATTGCTTCTGTTACCGCACCAGTCTCGATCTGGATACCCCTACAAAGTATATTGATCCGATAGAAGCTGAAGGTTCTCCTTGACAAAATATTTGCCTCGGCTTTTCAAAAGTTAATTTCAGGTATGCATTGCATGCCAAGATCGTTGCTCCCAAATTATTAAACGAGTATTCTAAGTCTCACTGGATGAAAATTGAATATCGATATCGATACTACATGGATATCGATGTGCAGATGAAGTACTCTTGGATAAAAACGCTGTCGTGCAACTTTCATGAGCATGAAATGCCAAGTATACTTTTAGTGTTTGAAACCGTTTGATTGTTTTAATCCCATATAAAACTAACCCGCGGTAGCATTGAGATATCGCCAAAAATCTGGAGTGGTTATTTGTCCACACAGGAAGAAATATCCATAATTGGAAAAACACATTCTGAGAAATGTTTCATGCATGAAATGTTTCTCAGGTTGAGAAACGTTTCATGCATGAAATGTTTCTCAGATTGAAATGTTTTTGAATCCCTCTCTCTAAAACCACATTCCTTTGAAGGGAATAGTTTCTCAGAATGTTCTACATTATCAACAGCTGCAGTCCTTTTTTGCCAAGTAAGTTTTTATGCTCATTAAATTTGGGGAGTAATTACCAAAGGTGCACTCTCCCTTTAAAACATTAATGTAGGAAAACAGAATTAGAGCACACTGGTAACTCAGAACCTAAACACCCAGGTGATTGGATTTTCCAGTTAAGTGAAATGAGTATTTCAGGGAAACTTGAAGAACTTGGAATCAATCCAAGGAAACCTACGATGTATGAAATTACTTTAAAGTTTAAAGAACAAGTGTTTTTTCCCAGATTTCATTAACAGTCGCCCGAGCTCAAGCTAAGATTTCAAGATATTGTAAAAAAAAAAGCCCCCCCCTTCATCGATGAAGAAATAACCTAGATGCAACCCCGCCTTCTTCAAAATAATCTTCTCGGCATGGAGCTTCATTCTTTTATTATATTTGTTTGTTAAGTAATCAGGATTCATGGAGTTAGCCACCATTTCCGATCAGAAAAGGTTAAATTGTCTTTCAGATGAGAATCACGCGGTAAATAAAATATCCGCTGTCTTTTAGATGCAGGGAAATAAGTCTGGAGGCAGTCAACAATCCCCCCCTGAGTGGGTGTTGGTTATTAGACCTAGACGGGACTAGGTACGGACTCCGAATATTAGCCGTAAATGAAGGGGTGTTTCTCTCTCTCTCTCTCTCATGCAGTGTATGTTTGTTTCCATGTTAACCCCAACCCCAACCCCCACCAGGAACACGGGGGCTGTAAATAACAAGACCCAGACTGGGGGGTATTAAGGGACCAGCCAAAATGTCTTGCAACGAGCAGCATACTGTATTGTTTATACGTATTGTTTATGAACGGTCCCCCGCTTCAAATCAAGCTTCTGAATAAAGAGGTCTATGAAATCAGGAACCAAACTCTCATAACCCTAAGATTCGTCTTAAACACACAAGTAACTGAATAGTCAATCTTGTGAAATCACTTTTTCAATCATTAAAACCCGTAGCCCAGTACTAATGCCTACAACTTTTTGGAAACGGGCAAATGCCAGTATAAGATCAGCCCATTTCTTCTAAATCCTACGTTGTTTCCAGCACAAGAAGTAAACGCAGTCATGTGATTAGGGCAGAGGATGCAAATAACCTGTTTTCCCCTCCAAAATACGAATCAAGTAAAGGTACAGTAAATTGAGATCGTTAACTAAGTGTTCCTGTTAGAAGCAAGCTATTTCCACATGTCCAAGTCCATCAGAAAAGTCTTGTATCACAACTTCACAAAAAAAAGGAAAAAATTATTGATCGGTCAAGCAGTGCAAGGTAGAGCGCTCAAGACATAAACACCTGCGAAACACATCTCAAGTTTATCCCCCGCAAAGTCAAACTTGTGTCATTTTTGTTTGATGGCGGCGACAACACCTTCCTGTTAAGACATTGGGTGTATTCCTCAGAGTGTCCAGCTAGTACGACCTCTCCTCTCCTCAATCCCCAACCTCCCTTTGTTCCAGCCTGCCAGCACCAAGACATAACACCTGCGAAACTATCTCAAGTTGATCTCTACAAAGTCAGTTGTGTCATTTTTTTTTGATGGCTGCGGACAACACCTTCCTGTTAGGACCATAGGGGATTTTCTCAGAGTGTCCAGGTAGGACGGCCTCTCCTCAATCCCCCCACTCCCTTCGTCTCAGTCTCCAGCACCAAGACATAACACCTGCGAAACATATCTCAAGTTGATCTCCGCAAAGTCAGTTGTGTCATTTTTTTTTTATGGCGGCGACAACACCTTCCTGTTAGGACCATAGGGGATTTTCTCAGAGTGTCCAGGTAGGACGGCCTCTCCTCAATCCCCCCACTCCCTTCGTCTCAGTCTCCAGCACCAAGACATAACACTGCGTAAACATACTCAAGTTGACTCGCAAAGTCAGTTGTGTCATTTTTTTTAAGGCGGCGACAACACCTTCTGTTAGGACATGGATTTCTCAGAGGTCAGGTAGGACGGCCTCTCCTCAATCCCCCATCCCTTCGTCTCCGTCTCAGCACGAGGCAATCTCATCAAGCTGGGATGGTTGTCGTAAAGAAAACTTCACCTATTGACAGGTCTGACACTGAATGAAGCACCGTTTCCCCTTGAAACTGATCGACCAGAAAATCCTTCAAGAGCTGAACTCTAGAGTCTGGAACCTCTCCACTCGGGCAGGAAATTTGGAATCAATTTAGAGAGTTTCCTGCAGAGATCTGATTTTGATTTACTTCAAACCTGCCCCGTTATTTTATACATGTGTTCTCTCGCCTAGTTATAAAATCATTTTTTAACTCCCCGACTACAAGTGTGTAATGTGAGCTGCTTGTACACCCTAACCTCCGTCTTCTACTTGTCAAAAGGGTATCCTATATCTGAATGTTTTTTCTTGAACAGTAGGCACGCCTACTGGAACACTGTCACTCATGTCCCCTCCAGACTTCACATTTTTTTTACATTTTTAGTAATTTTTGTTCTGTGTCATGGTTGTAGGACCCAGCAGTCTGATGGCCTCAACAAAATGCACCACTAGGGTCCTCTTAAGTTACCATGAATAGACCCCAAAAATTAATATAGATTACTCTTTGTAATACTTCCTCCTTATTAACTGAAAGCCGTACCCGAATCGGAGGCTGCTGTTGCGGCTACGACTGTTGTTAAAGGGTGTTGCTATGGACGTCCTATACTTCACCGCATGATGAAGCGGCAATCCAGCCCAAGCCGTAGCCCAATCCCGACACGGCTTTCAGATTCGCTAAACACTTAAATAGTTCTTGCTTAGTGGGACCAGGTCATTGTCCAAACACCATGTGTTTAACTGGTAAATACTGCTGGCTTTCTCGATTAGCATTTGCTCAGTATACCAGTTTTTGTAGTAATAGTTTTTGCGTTACAATTTCAAGTTGACTGGTTTTTTTAAAGGCTAGTAATGTTAAAGTCTCTCTTGTTGTTCCAGATGGAAAAGTTGGACAAATAGTTAATATTCAAAATTATTATCAGCTACAAGTAGTCGTGATCACTTCAAAAGAAAACCAAGAGTACTGTCTTGAAACATGGCTGCAGATTTTGAGGGGGAAAACATCTTTGTTGCCGCATGTATACAGATATCCGACATTACCTCGGCAATGAAAAAGACATATGACTTCTGTCTGAAATCAATGGGAGACTATTGAATGCTAGATGGCAGCAGGTGTACCAGGTAAAATTCCATTGCTTACGTAGTTCTAAGCGTGCGCACATTGCCAAGAACAATGGATTTACCTGCTAAGTCTGCTGCCACCTGGCATCCGAAAAGTACCCCATTGCAAACCATAGCTGAGACAATAGACAGGAAAAATAATGATAAATATGTACATACATGGCCTCTAATTAGAATCAGAAATATTGCAGTTTTTAATAAAGTATTTTTAGATTTGTGAATCATTTCTTTTTAGTCACTGCTGGTTATCCCAAAATAGCGAGGACTGAAATGCTTGGCGTATTGTCCTCGTTGACATCGTACAACTAGGTAACTTGAGAGTTGGTGGAATGCCAACTTGTTTAGCCAATCCTAGCTGGATGGTTAATTAGTGCCTGTGGCCGAGGAGGATATGCAGTGTGCTGAGTGGGTCAGAGAAATTAAGTACATACAATGGGATGGGGGGGTTCTTAGTCATTGATGATGATTTGAGGAAATGGTATAGCGAGTCTATCGGTACGAGGGTAAATATTTTTGTTGTTCTACAGCTCGTATTTTTGCTTGTAGTTTGGTCAGAGGTCTGTTTCAATTTGAAAACAATTGTCATCACTTGTATTGAAGCTTAGCATGGTGTTGAAGAGGAGGAACTTTGTGTTAAATGTCTTCTTGGAAGATGGGGGTGACTCTGGTTATGAGAAACATCTCAATGTTTGCAGCTTTGCCCTCTGCCATGTTGTAATGTATAAAACCCCTCCCATGCACGAACAGTCCAAAGGGGATTCGAGCCGGGTTCCACAGAGATGAGAGGCAGGGAACCAACCGCTATGCCATTCTCACCACCTGAATGTGTGCAGATTTGATCCAGGTTCCACAGAGGCCATGGCCTCTGTGGAACCTGGTCTTGGCCTTGGTGCCCTTCAAAACTTTCCCATAGTCTTTAAGATGTTCCAATGGAAGTGCCCTTTACAAATTGAAAATGGCTTTGCCCTCTCCAAGAAAAAAATTTCATGCCTGAAAAAAATCACGTAATTAAACGTCCTAAAAGTAAGAAATACAGCAAAAACAAGTCATAATGCAATGCATGTGAGAAATGCACATTACAAAATCACATTACAATCATAAGCACACTTAGAGTCGAAACAACGGTTACAAAACAAATGGACATTGAACAGCCAGATAAATGCTCACTAGCCAATCCCCTGAACTGATAGCTTTGAGTTTCAGTACCCAACCTTCCCTAAGTTTGCAATCCGGGCATGCCAATCACGTCAAAGTCCAAACACTCATGCATTTAACTACACCAGATTACATGATTCTGATGGATGTGGAACAGCGTTATTAAGCGTTTTAACGGCAAGCTTTTTCAAACTTCCTAAACGGGACGTTGATGAAGATTGAAAATTGTCTCCTCGTCCTGAATCTATCTCCAATAATTTATTTTATTTGAAGGAGCAGGAAGTGTTAACACCCTTGTATTGCATCCTTAATCTCCCCTTGGAGAGGATGTTCCTGATTCCATAGGGATGTGATGGGATACTGTCAGTGCCAGCTTTTATCATCTCAGATTCTCCTTTCTTTCTATCGATAAATTAAACCGATGGATAAAGGATCAGTAATACTGTACTTTCAATGCCATCAAGCAGGCTGTGATTTCTCAGGTTTTTTTTCCCTGGTTTCGGGATTTTCTTTAAAATCTCCTGGAGCGTTTTAAAATTTTCTTGGATGAAGTAAAACAGTCACCAAAAAGGAGAAAGAACTAGTCCACATTGTGTCCCAAGCCTGTAGTCTTTCTCTTGATGAACTAAACCAATGGATAAAACAGCAGTAATACTGTACTTTCAATGCCATCAGGCGGGTGCATGATTTCTCAGGGTTTTTGTCCTGGTTTTGGGATTTTCTTTAAAATCTCCTGGAGCATTTTCAATTTTCTTGGAAGAAGGGAAGCAGTCACCAAATGGAGAAAGAACTAGTCCACATTGTGTCCAAAACTGTAGTTGTGTATTTCTGGTTTCGCGATCTTCTTAAAATCTCCTGTCAGAGCGTTTTCAATTTTCTTGGAAGAAGGAAAGCAATCACCAAAAGGAGAAAGAACTAGTCCACATTGTGTCCAAACCTGTAGTTTTGTATTTCTAGTGATGCACAGTCTGTAAACCTCCTAAATTGCAGTGTTTGTTGACTCGAGTCGATGAGTTGGACTCGAGTTGCCAATTTTTGTGACTTACGACTTGACTTGACTTAGACAAGAACTTGACTTGACTTGACTTAGACAAGAACTTGACTTGACTTGACTTGACTTGGACAAAAACTTGACTTAACTTGAGAAAAAATGACTTGGTTACAACACTGCTGAATTGTAACATCTGGGAGGTACAAAAAATACTCAACCAATGTAGTAACAAAAAGTTAAACAGTTGTCCCAACATTCTATAACTACCTTAACAACCATAAGTTTTTACAAATTTCAGGAAAGTTCCTCAAACTTGTTCGTCAAAAACTCAAATGTTGCTGCATACAGTAGTTATTATCCTCGAAGAATCAATAAGCTTTCAAAACGAAAACTTTAAACTTCCAAATTCATCTATCAAAAACATGTCCGCTTAACGGTGAATAAACTTTCGCAGATGAGTAGTGATACTGTGATCAGTTACATGTTGATAAGTCCCACATTAAAATTGTACTTGTTTCTTAAAATAACTCCCTTATCTTGAGTGAAAGAGTTTTCCCGAATTTAAAAGAAATTGGTCGGTTGTTAAGTGTGAATAATGATGCATCCTGGTTGCCTTGTCAGTTGAATCTATGTAACTTAAAAAAAAAAAAACCTTAATGCGATGTCATCATGCTCTCAGAATTAGTAGTTTAAACGGTTTATTTATAAAAGATAAATGCAGTCAAGTAATTTCCTCGTTGTATACATTTTGATTTTTTTGCGCTGACAGGAAAACGGGCTTAGAGACGCAGCAAGAGACGGGCGTGAAGAGGCTGGCTGTTCCTGATGGCTCATCGCCTCATAAGGTTTGTCACTTCTTCAATTCTATCTTTGTTTTTGAAGACCGAGGTTCATTTCTCAACTCTGCAAGTTGAAAACACCAGATAACAATTATGTCCGAATGGTCTGGTTGGCTAGTTTATGTCTTTTCGCCCTAGCAATATGTAAGCCTATTCATAAAGCGCCCAATTCAGGATCTGCAGTTGAACAACAGAACCTTCACATATTGACCCCCCAAAAGTCACAAAAAATATATTTCTACCCAAGAAATGACAACGGAGTTGACAGAGACCCATTGTATTCCCAAACTCTTTCTCTTTTTCGACCAATGCATTTTTCCTTTTTCAATCTTTCAGGGGTGAGGTAGGGGACAGTAAAAGCCAGTTTTTACAACTGAATTGTTTTCAGTGTTTGTTCACTAGAGAAAAGTTGAGAGCAACAAGACGAGCATGTACCGCACACCAACTCGGTACAGAGTGCCTGTCGACAGCATTAATATTCTTGTTGTGGACTGAGTTTGATTTTGGACGACGTCCCTGGTTGTAAGTTGACGTGTTGCTTTATCACGGGTGAGTTTTTAGCATCACCAACTGGGCAGAGAGGAAGACCCAGCTGTTGATTGTGCATTGAGTCACTACTGCAATGTGGATTATTGTTCTGGATTAGTTAGTGTTTGGAGTCAAGTTGCTGGACTCGTGTTGCCTTGAAGTTACGCCGCAGCTGGGCAGCAGGAGGGGGGATCGAGGGGATTGATTTAACTTGACTGGATATTAGTTTATCCCCACACAATCTTTTCTGCAACTTTCCGAAGGATTAGGATTTGGTCTGTGTGGATGTGTGCGGGGTTGAGCCACTAAATGGATCGACAAGTTTGTTATAGAGGTACTGTCATGAACGACATAACATTTTTGAGGTTTTTGTTGTCTATCAAGTTTGGTTTGGTTTGGTTTGTTTCCATATATCACAACTAGGCAATCTGTCAATACATGAATTATATACAAATGGTGACAAATGGAGGGCACCAGGAAAAAGCCAATGCGTATACAGGCCCTGGTCCCTTTCGTTAATAAGTAAATTAATAACAATTTAAGAATGACAATGATAATTATTGAACAAAAAGATGTATATAACAAACAATGGTTAAAAAAGACCATTTTTTTTTACATACATAAATTAAATTAATAGATGCATTTGTACAGAGTGGAATGAATGTGTATTTGTGTTTACCCATAAACCGATGTGTGTTAAGCACTGTAAACTCGGTCTTGTGAAAATACTCTACAGACATTTTCGAAGAACTCGGGAAAGTACTGAGTATACAGTGCTTAACACACACTAGTGTGTGAGTAATACACAAATCAAATTCTTTATCTCCGATGCAAACTTAACATCTCTTAAAAATACTAAATAGCTTGTTTTGTTTTGAAAGGCCCCTGCCTTCCTCTCCCTGCAACTTGTTTCCTCTTCTTCTCTGTTTCTCTTTTTAGCCTTCACCTTCAGTGGCCTTCTAGCCTTGTGTTGGGCAATTTCCATATTTAAGATCAATATTGAAAAGTCTTTAGGTTTTTCTTTCAATGTTCTTATTGGATTTGAATTTGAAGCCAACTGAGCCATTGTGTGCGGGTAGACTTTTGGTCTTACATAAAACGTTTGGAAGGAATCAACGACGCATGTAGCTAGCCAGACTAAATCAGGACAGAGTTTAGAGACAGCTGTTCGAGGTGTTCAACACAAATCGCCAGTTTCAAGAAAAATACTGTAGTAGTACCTACGACAAGCAGAACTTGTAGATCGCGATAGTTGGATTGATCAGGGCTTGCTATGGCCGAGTGCTCTACTCCAGTGCACCGGACGACTCTGGAGTTCTGGTGGCTAAGTCATCAGGGTACGGGTTTGCATCTCGGTCATGACACGTGTGTCCTTGAGCAAGACACTTTAAAAACTATAATTGCTGCTCTTCACCCTGGGGTAAATGGGTACCTGCGGGGGCAGAGATGGTGCATGTGATTGATTTAGATTAGTGCGCTACGCACTTGGCAGCACGGGCTGTATACTCCCAAGGGAGCTGAGATGGTTTAAGGAATGAAATAGACGGCCCGGTGATGGGAGTAATAGACGGCCCCGTGATGATGGGGGTAATAATGTTTGATTGCCATCTTCATCAAAAATTGGCCGATACGGGCACTATTTAAATGTCCGCTATTATAATTGATCTTCATAAGGTTAGTTCCAGATCAATTCATACGAGAACTCATCCCCCGCACATTGTGTAGAGACGACACAATGTAGCAGCACCTTTAACATGACCCCTTTTCCCCTCAACCACTGTTTAGAAGGAAATATTGTTCACAGTGAAGTAAGTATCGGTTTGAACCAAACATCTGCCCCCGCAAAAAAAAAAGGGGGGGTCTTGGACGTGTATCTCTTAAAACTTTTACAATGTTCGCAGGTCTGGAATTACATGGAGGCCACGGAGGCCATGGCCTTCGCTGCCCTAGTCTTGGCCTTGGTGCCCCTTCAAAACTTTCCCATAGACTTTAAGATTTTGCAATGGAAGTGCCCTTTACAAAATGAAAATGGCCTTTCCCTCTCCAAGATGAAATTCCAGGCCTGTGTTCGACCTCCATTTTGAAAAAAACAACATGCGGATCCATTTCTGGCAATTACTCCATGTGTCATTAAGGTTGAGTTAGATTACTCAAAGATCTGTTAGCCCTTCGTTCATCTTCACTATCATCAGCTACCCGAAAAACTTCGCTCTTCTTCCACCGCTCATTTCCAGCTTTCCCCGGGACCCCGCACCATGACACGCTATGGCGATCGTGCCTTTTCGGGCATAGCCCCAACACTTTGGAACAAGCTACCCACCCCCATTCAAGTAGCACCTTCATTGGATATTTTCAAATCATTACTTAAAAACCCACCTCTTTTGTCAGTCTGAATATAGTCTGGTTTTAGCGCTTAGAAACATACGTATTAAAGACACTGGGGTCGATTTCACAAAACTCTTCCTAACTTAGGACTAGTCCTAGACAATGCTAAGAGATAGGACTTACTGATCCTAACTTAAGACTAGTCCTAACTCTTAGCATTGCCTAGGACTAGTCCTAAGTTAGGAAGAGTTTTGTGAAATCGACCCCTGGACACCTTTGGTAATTGTCAAAGACCAGTCTTCTCACTTGGTGTGTCTCAACATATGCACAAAAATAACAAACCTGTGAAAATTTGAACTCAATTGGTCGTCGAAGTTGCGAGATAATAATGGAAGAAAAAACACCCTTGTCACACGAAGTTGTGTGCTTTCAGATGCTTGATTTCAAGACCTCACGCGTGAGGTCTCAAAATCAATTCTAATATTTTACTGAGAAATTACATCTTTCTCAAAAACTATGTTACTTCAGGGGGAGCCGTTTCTCACAAAGTTTTATACTATCAACAGCTCTCCATTGCTCGTTACCAAGTAAGTTTTGATGCTAACAATTATTTTGAGTAATTACATGTACCAATAGTGTCCAGTGCTCTATAAATGTTGTAATTATTATTATTGTGTAGACTGATTCTAATCATTACCAACATATGTCATCCTAAAGATATACAGTGGGCTTTCTCTATACATCTCGGGGGGAAATGTCATCTTTAACTGTACAAGGAAGCGGGTCTGCAGTTATCACCAACCTCTCTCATGTTGGAGGAAGCTCTGATGTGCATGTGTGGGTACGAGTCATAACATACTTTAAGAAAAAAAAAAGTTTGTTTTTTCTGACGAAGGGGTCAGTTGTTTTCTAAACTGGAATAAGAGTGCAATGTCTTGAGGGTATAACAGCGATGGTCTTGTTGTTGAGTAACTCTAATTATCTTGCTCCCTACTTCCCTACTTCTAACCCCCCCCCCCTCTCCCACCCAGCTTGAGGGCTCCCCTTGGCCCCCAGTTGCGTGCCACTCTGCGTCGAGCCCCAGTTTCCCTCTAATTGGTCATATCCCTGAGAGGAAGGACTCGCTTGTTAGGCGCAGAGCGTAGCAGGTCCCCATGCCCTCTCTGGCTCTGCGGGGCCAGTGAGTGAAATTTCCTCTCGGCTCGGAGTTTTGTCACCTTGAGAACACGATGATGGGCAGATGTCCCGCCTCCTTAAATCCCAGAAGAATTGAAATAGCTAAGGCCCAAGGGATGTGTTATTGTTCGGTAGGCTAGCATCTGTCCATCACAATAGAGTGGGAGGGAAAGTTGAGTTGGTATTAAAGTAAAGTTTTCAACTTGTGAAATCATTGTGAGCAGGGCCCAGTTTCAAATTATGCTTACCAGAATAAGTTTACCAGCCAAAAATACCATGTCCCATGTACCATTTATAACTGGTATCCTGCTCATTTGTGCTTTGCAGAACATTGTTAAGCGATATTTTCTGATTAAGCAGCTCTATCAAATTGGGCCAGGTGTTGAAATCATTCAAATGGCCTATAAAACAACAGTAATGTAATAAGTGTAACTTTTTACCAGACGGCAGCCATCTTGTTTTTCTTCCTTTTATTTAAACATAGACCTTTCTATTGCAACGTCACAGCCCAAGTCTTCGCCAACCAAGGTTGGAAAAACTAAGGGAAGCCATAAATGCAAAGCAAAAAACAGATAGCTACAGTTTGTAACAATGTGACACAAATATTTGAAAATAGTGTAGAGTTTGTTGGACACAAAGCAACCAATCACGATGAACAAGTAAGCAAGCACAAATTGATTAGAGATCATTTTTCTGATGCGAATTTTAAGTAGGGTGCCCTCGGCTAAAAGTGAAAAGAAGGTTGCGCATTGGTCCATTCTGTGCGCCGTGCGGACATGATATGCATTTTTCCATTGTTTAAAGGAACATTACAGAATTGGTAAGAAAAAAACTTGTAAAATATACTTTTTGATCACAGATTTACATGAAACTTACACGGTCTAATGATGATGATAGTAGAAAACGTCCCTTGAAATATTTCTGTCTGAAATGCCATATTTGATGAGAAATGAATAAACTAGTTTTCCGTTATATTCATTTGTTGAATCTATATGATTTCATGCAAATGTGTGATCGGTTTTTCACTATTTTCTCGTGACCCAGGTGGCCGATCGATCTCAAACTTCTACAGGTTTGTCAGTTTATGTATATGGTGGTAAGTGCTTACACTGCCAGCATCTTTTTTGTTAGCCAAAACCAATTCTGTAATGTTCCTTTAATTATTGTGTTACCCTTAAGATGGGGGTGATGACGTCAATGCATAACAAGTTCCACTTTAACGCTAGATTTGTGAAGCTCACACTGCATGACAACTATATTCATCCGAAAGTAATGCTTCCCAGCAGGTTTGAGGTTATTATAGATTTGTCATTAGCAATCAGAACGAATGAGGGATAATTTGAGAACTTCAGTCCCAATTTACACCTTGAAACCTACAGTCATACGTTCACCTTGGCCTGTGGTTGATTTGAAAGAAAAACAAAATTGTTTTTTGACTTTGCGGTGAATTTTTAGTTAATGGTGACAAGGATGTCCACCTATAGTATGACCTACACTAGGTCAATGTGTGTTGGTCAATAACTGCTTTGATGGACATGCAAATAATGTGTTAAGACACATCCACAAACCGCAGTAGTTAATTGTAATTTTTGTTTTTAAATGAATTCTAGGAAACCATGTCAAGAAGTTATCAACAGGCAAGCAACGCCTTCGTTGATTTCCTCTTCTTCCTTTTACCTTCCTTAGTGCCAAAAAAGAAACTAAAAATTGTCATACTAAACTTTGTGAGCCGGACTTTACAATTCACATGGGTGCGTAAATGGTCTGGTGCTTAGAATGTGGTTGTTTATTTAGTGAGGATTGAATTAGTTCCTATAGGGAACCCTGACTTCAGTTTATTTTAATACAGTGCCTTTTCCCATTTTCAAAGCCAGAAGCGGAGAGTGTCCAGTTTTTAGAAAGCCCTAATCTTTAACGTAGACACAGTTTGAATCCTGTCTCGCAGTTTTGCAAAAAGGATTAGGGTCTGAGATGGGTCATGTCAGCACCTGGAGAGAGAATTTCAGTTAATTGCTAGAAAGTGGAAATCCTTCACGAAACACCTGTTTCCTGGACTCCCTTCAATCATCATATTCATCTAGCAAGTGATCTGGGACCACATTCATAAAGCTGTCACGCAGAAACAATTTCTTGCCTTTTTTTTACTTTTCTTTTTTTCAAAGCAAAATAAAAATCTTGATTTGTTATCAGTTATATATATTTCCACTTACAGGCAAATTATACCTTTGGTTTTTTGGAACCGTTCGGTTGTGTTAATCCTATATAAATGTAGATATATATACATTAAAACTAACCTGTGAAAATTTCATTTCAAAAGGTGGTAGCGTTTTTGAGATATCGCCGAAAATCTGGAGCAGTTATGTTAACGAAGAAAGAATAATCCGCAATTGGAATACACAATCTGAGAAACGTTTGAAACGTATCTCCCGATTGAAATTTGTTTGAACCCCTTTTTCTCTAAAACTCCATTCCTTCAAAGGGACTCGTTTCTCAAAATGTATACACAATCCACAGCTGCAGTACCAAATAAGTTTTTATGGTCGTTAATTTTGGAGAGGAATCACCAATGGTACATGTAACCATGCCTTTAAATCACTCTTATTTCTTGATCTTTTTGAAATAAAAAGTAATTTTTTTTTCTCTGGGGGGTTCTCAATGGAGCTGAAACCCTCCTACCTCCACCTCACTACTCCCCAAGCCCCTCCCATTGGTGTGCTATTTCGTCTGCTGTCGGCCGAGTAAAGATATATCTGCTTTTCTCTGTCATTCATGTCCAGTGTAGAGGAATCTTATCATTGCCTGACAGCTGAAAAATAGTTCATGATGAACAAGAGCGCTAAGGCAAGAGTGTGCTGACACATAACCTTATCACATTCGGCATAAAGCCTGATTCAAAGTCGACTTAATTACTCAGTCACGCACATCCACGACTTTACTGAAACATAAATTACCGCGGGCCACTCAAGGATTTTTTCTTACGGACTAATATCTATAATTTGCTAAATCATCAGTGGTATGGTTGAAACAATGTCAAATTGAAATGATTTACAGTTGAGAAAAATGATTGCAAGGTTGTACCTCGATCGTCTAACAAGAAGTGGAACAATTGTAGTCCTCGTGCTTCACCATGATTACCTCTATGAGGGAAATGTAGGCTTGGTGGCCATGAGACTCTCTGATTCAACAGGCCTGCTGTTTTTTAGGTACAGTAGAAGAACTCAGTTCTTGGTTTGGCCAGATTTCTGTTTCAGTGATTAGCCATCGGACCAATCAGCTGTGACCTATTTTATAGAACAGCAAATATTGCTTAAGAGTTTTCCGCTGAGCAAAATTAAGTAGGATACCAGTCACAGATTGTACATGTGGAGTGGTATTTTGGCTGGTTACCTTACTCTAGAGTAAGCATAATTTTCTTGTGCTTAGCTACTTGTGCTTTAGCAGCTGTATGAAATCGGGCCCTTTTCATTTTACTAGTTCACAAGCATTTTCATCTGTCTTTTAATAAAGTTTTTCTTGGTGTCAATATTGCCATTTGCATTAGATTTGATGCCATACGAATGATCTGTACAAACAGTGATTTGCATGCAGCTTTGGGTAGAGTTGGAGAAGTCAGCTAGACCACTTAGAATATTGTCGGGTGTTTTAAAGTGGCCAGTGTTAAGAGCCAGTGTTAATGTCTTGCATTAAGGACCTCTCACCTATGAGTTGTTGACGCTGCTTGCCAACTCCCTGGGGGAAATGTTTTACCTATCACGCTTCTGTTTATTTCAATAGATTAATACAGATCGGAATGTAAGTTTTGCCTCTTTAATCATCTGTTTCTAATAATCTGAAAAAAAGTGTTTCCACTAAGGTGACAAATTGTTTATACAGCCCTGACACTTCCAACGTTTGTTGAACTCACTAACCAGAACCCCAGAGCGATAGGGAAACGAGAGTAGCGTTTCTCGTCGAAAGGAAAATATCCTGTGTTTTGAGGGCAGACCTGACAGAGCGGAAACTTAATCAGACGCGAACCGTAAAAAAGAAACGGAGCCACGGGCCGAAAGTTCAACAGATCTTCTTCTAAATTAAAACAAAGTGTGGTATGAGATCAGCCAGCATCACCAGCTGTGACTCCGTTTCTTTTTGGAGTTCGGAGAATGTGAACTAGTTTCGCTGTGATTCGTCCATCTGGCGTCCAATGATATTAGCAGGATATGATCGTGGTAGAAGTCATAATTGGCTCAATTTGACGGATTTTCTACAAGGAGCTTATAGGGAAAGTACCAAGCTTACACTGGTACCCCAAACAGATGTCAATGCTGTTTGCTTTTTTGAGGGAGAAAGACTGTTAAATAAAAGTATCAACAGATGTGTTATTCTTGTTTGAGCTGAATTGGTTTTAAGAGGCTTATTGTGTTAGAATGGTTCATGTAGAACTGGTAGTGACAGGTCTGATTCGAACGTCATATACATTGTGTACTTGTACATTGTACTGTAAATAAACTTACACTGGCTCCCAACATAGCTTCAGCAAATAGATACCTTTTCAAAGCATTTCTTTTTTTTGTATGACTATTACTTTTTAATGGAATTTATGTGATATGTGATACACAAAGTCATTGAAAGAAATGTATGCATAATTTGAGATAATAATAACAATAACGTATCAATGCGCTTTTACATTAGTGCCCTGGTCATTGGGCCAATAGCATTCCTGTAATCTTTCTCAGCTCCCTGGGGAATATACAGCCTTTGGCTGCCGAGGCGCACCAAAGGCTTTTTCATACACAATATTAACCTCTACCCTCGCAGGTACCCATTTATACCCTCAAGGACACAAGTGTCCTTATGATAAAGTATATTTAAAACCACAGTCAGTATTTAAATACAAACAGAAGGACAGAAGGACATTTTCTTTCTTATTAACAATTTTGTATGATTTGTTATTTGTCAACAGGTGGAGAATGACAACCTTAAAGTCTCCTCCACCCCTTCTGGTCGGATGTCCCCCACCCTGTCTGTCGTACAACAGATCTCTCTCATCAAGGGGGCGTACGGGAAAGGTCTTGGGTTTAGTATCGTCGGCGGTGAGGACTCGGCCAAGGGTAAGATGGGCATCTTCGTCAAGACCATCTTCCCGAGTGGGGCTGCAGCTGGTGATAACAGACTTAAAGAGGGTAAGAGCTGTCATTCCTACTCACAGTTTTGATATTCGTGTTAAGGATCAATTCATAATATAGAGCGCCCTCAAGAGTTTGCATAGAAGGGCAATGTGATAATAGACTTTAAGAGGGTAAGAGCTGTCATTCCTTCTCACAGTTTTTGATATTCGTATGACGGATCAATCCATATATAGAGCGCCCTCAAGAGTTTGCATAGAAGAGCAATGTGATAATAGACTTAAAGAGGGTAAGAGCTGTCATTCCTTCTCACAGTTTTTGTTATTCGTATGCCGGATCGATCAATCCATAATATAGAGCCCCCTCAAGAGTTTGCATAGAGGGACCAATCCATTCGTATGAAGGACCAATCCATAATGTAGAGCGCCCTCAAGAGTTTGCACAGAAGAGCAATATCTCACAGTGCGTAACGGGATAAAAGAGTTTTTGTGAGAAAAACATCTGTTCGGTAGCTCTATGAACGTTGTGCATTAAACTAAAAAATGACATTAAACTAAAAAACATGATTGTTTATAAAAATTTACTGCTGAAAGTATGTAAACAGATTTGACAGAGCACTGAAAAAATATGTCTCTATTTGAATTTGAGTTTGTTTGTCAGGAAGGGAGTCATTTGTCATGCAAGATTTCCATTCAGAGACTTCATTTTTTTAAACCATTATTCGTAATCTTTAATGTCACAGTGCTGTCCGTGTTTTGTCAAACCAAAAGTTGACAGTTCGTTAACAACTGCTAATTTTTGTTTTTGTAAACATGTTTCTATGTGTAATTGTTTGCAAACAGGTGATGAGATATTGGCTGTAAATGCTGACTCACTGGAGGGAATGACACACAAACAAGCAATCAACAAATTCAAGGTACGTGTGGTCTTGAATCTTTCCTCTCCGTGGTCTTCAGTTGTATCGTTTTTTAAGTTGACATATTCGGCAATGGCCGCTATCCTCATTGTTATGTCTTTACAGTGGTGTGCAGGTTCAGTAGATGTCTGGGCTAGTCATAATGGGTGAACTAGTTTTGCATGGACATAATTGCTTTGTCCTTCGGATGAAACATTAAGCTGTAGGTTCCGTTTACTAGGATTAGTAGTGCCCTTAAAGAACCCAGATCACTTATCGTGGAAGAGTAGGGATTAACCCCGGTGTTTCTGGTTCCTAGCAAGCGCCCTTGTTTACTACTTTCCTCGGGCTTCGAGCTACAGTGATTATAAAGTTTGCGGGAAGAGTAGGGGGTTAACCCCAGTGTTTCTGGTTCGCATTGCAAGGCACATTTGTTTACAGGTTTCCTCAGGCTTGCGAGCTACAGTGATAAAGTTCACTTATGAGGCATCCTTGTTTTCATTACCAAAAATATATGGTAATAATCATACTAATAGCTACAGTTATAGGTACACTTTTTTACAAGTATCCCAAGTGTACACAAGTATCTTAGGTCTCTCAGAAGGAATTCAAAAATGGTGGCCGGTGAAAATATTGTCCGACTTGTGACAAGGTGAGCTTAACTATCTGGCTGGCTGGTGAAAGCATACTTAGTATGCAAACCCTTACAATCTGAGGACAATGTACAAACAACCATAGAAACTAAAATCATTCCAATTTAAGCTCTCTCTCTTTACTTATAATCACTTATATTTATCATAACACTGTAACTATTCATCATCTCAGCTGCATCATGTCAAACTTTTTATTCCATATTTTTTCTCAAGCATACTGTTCTGAATCATATTTTCTTTAATATCTTACTCTACTTCCTTCCTCTTTTTTTGTCTCGTTCCTCTGTCTGTCTCCATCCATCTCATCCACCCTACATCTTTCGTCGGGGAATCCCTTGTCAAAGTTTTCACTGTCTCTTCCTTTCGGTTACACAAACATTGAACCTCTCAACATCCAAAATAAAGAAATCACGGACCTGCAGTGTTATCGCACCACCATGTTTGGTCGCCACGGCAACACAACACAGGAAACGAACCCAAGTGATGTCGAGGAAATACCTTGTTTGGGGGCAGCCAGAGACTTCTGGGTGGATTTTTCAGACGGAGTTTCTAAACCCCCTCCCTCTCCCCCCCCCCCCCCACCAAACGTGACTAATGCCTTGTTATTAGAGGCACCCAGATAGGGCAGTATCTCTTAGCGGAGATCTCATGGAAGGCAGTCCTTGAGTTTATTTTGGGTCAAACTGCATCTGTCCAACTGAAGGGTCTCGTACAAACAGTTCATATCTTATGAAATGACTAACCTGATAAGAGACATCGTTCTTCATGTTGATGTAAATTCGGCATATGTATGTTGTAGTTAAAGGAGTGAAGCTGCAAACTGTGGTCATATTGGACATCTGTGGCCATATTGGACACCTGTGGCCATATTGGACACCTGTGGCCATATTGGACACCTGTGGCCATATTGGACACCTGTGGCCATATTGGACATCTTTGGCTAATGGCTAACAGTTGTAATGTTGAAGTATTGGCAGAGGTAGTGATCTAGCCAAAGACAGACTCAGCCACAGCCTCTGTCCGGATTAAGATTCTTTGGCTTTAGACGATGTGACCTGTGACATCACATGTTTACAAAAGAGCCACAGAGCCTGGACTTTGGGCGGGCACATTTGTACACAGCTCAATGGGAGAATACAACAAATCTTATGTTTTATGGAGATCGCACTGTCTGATTTTCCTGAACTTTTGATATAAAGTATAAAGAAAGAGGGGACATCTCAAAAGCTGTACAGCTGTTGCTTTTGTAAATTTTGAATTTATGTGAAAATTATGACACAAAATATAAATTTTCCCAATGAGCCTGTGTAGCATCTTGCCCGTCAGGAATAGCATTATAATGTACGAGGCCACCACTCTGTAAACAAATATAACATGGTCTATAATACAGTGTTGGCTAACAGCTATAATACGCATAGGGGATCTAGCCTATAGCGTAAGCCACAGTCATTGCTTGACACACTGTTTATACATGATCTTGTAGTAAAATTTGCCCCTCAGCCTTCCTTCTGCCCCTCCAATATATTTGGTTTGGCCCGCCCCTCACATCAATCATACACCTTGGCAGGGTGTGTATCAGTCCAGCCCAGGTATTGTTAGTTTCTTTTGTTCACTTGGTGTGTGGAGGCCTATTCAAAAAACCATGTGCTCTCATTCTGCTGGGTGCTGTGCTTGAGTAAGGTTGTACTGGTCGATTTGGTGGAGGGCTGTGTAGAATTTGCCTGGGCGTGGCTGGAGAGAGCACCATTTGCTATGACCAAGTGAGTTGCAAGCTTTGGGTATGATACAGACTTATGGCAGTTCCACCATAATCTGTTTCATACCTTTTGACTGTCACCGATCCCCATTTTTTGGTCTTTATTTTGTTGTTGCTCTTTCTGGCCAAAATCCTCTAAAACTTGCACTGATGCAGCCTCAAGCTACCCAAAAATCATGTATAACCGTAGAGTACTTTTGGGGATTGGTCCAACCCATTTATTTGTAGCTATATATAAACTAGCAGTAGTGCTAAATAAATTAAGTAGAAGTAAGTGCATATAACTCCAGCTCTTGTTCTGTGATTTATTCCAATATCTCGCTGTGACCCAGTCTACCCTACATTCTAATCATATTAGGCTGTACCAAAGAGTTATGGTTCGAATCTTACCATGGCAGATCAAGGCACTCTAGTCCAAACACTCCAGAAACTTTTCCTTTTGCCAGGATTTTGGAAGAGTAGAAGTGTGTATTTTCATTTCGATAGAAAGCACAGATTCCTTCAGGCTTCTGAGCTGCAATAATTAGCTTTGCTCTTCTGTTGAAACATTTCATTACCAAGAAAGTCAACTTCTCAGCTGATTTCCTGCCCCCACCTTTTTTTCAGGGCCATAGAAGCTATAAAAAAAGCTATGCAATGTTTAGAGTGCAAAGGCAGTTTCCTCGTTTCTAGCAGTAGACCTTACGCGCGCGACGTCATTTGAGTGTGGCGCCCTCGGCTAGAGGTCAAAAGAAGGTAGCTCATTTTCCCGATCCTGTGCACTGCGTGTACGTAGCTGTGCGTTGTCCATTGGTTCATCATCATTTTAAGTCTAAGATGGCGGTGCGATTACGTCAATCTATAAGTTGCATGTGTAATAATAAAAAGGTTTATTTTGGCCAAACTTATGGTAGAATACAAACAAGTTCACTGTCTGTTTTGATTCTATGGTGAAGGCCGACAGATACTTGCCTAATATGCTCACCTTTTCGTGCCGTCCGTATTTCACCATCGTAACAAAGTTACAATCACCATTGTGACATCACCAGTGAGACAAGTTTTTATTTGACCCTCTTGTGCGAGTGTGTTTGATTCTTACCAACATTTTCTTTGGTCATAATAATAATAATTTGTTCTTCAATAGCGCATTTACAATAACGTATCAATGCGCGTTACATTAGTGCCCTGGTCATTGGGCCATTAGCATTCCTGTAACTTTCTCAGCTCCCTGGCGAGTATACAGCCCCGAGCTACCGTGGTGCTCCGAAGGCTTTTCCAAACACCATATCAACCTCTACCCTCGCAGGTACCCATTTATACCCTCAAGAACACAAGTGTCATGACCGGGATTCAAACCCACACCTAATGACTCAAACACCAGAACTTGAATCTGATGCTCTAAACCGCTCGGCCAAGACACCCCATTGTCCATCGGCCGTGACGTATGACAGACTGTTTACCCTGCCGCACACAATTAGTCTGTTTCCTGGAGATATTTTGGTTTGATCCTTAAGTTAGGTCGATGGATTATTCACTTAATAACCTGGAATATAATGACCTTATTCGTGCTGTGTTATGCGTTTTGCTGGACAACTTAAGAAGTATGCAAAAAACAAACACAGGGAATTGTGAATAATATTTGGAGAAGAAAAACCAGTTCTGCGTTAGTATTTTATTATTGTGTCTGTGCTTTAGAATCTGTAGAAGATGTTTTTATTGTTTGTCGTCTTTAACATTTTATCTTTTTAATAATTTACTGGAGTGGGACTTAAACTTGTGACCTTGGATTAACATGCTGGCGCTTTGCCAACAATTTTTTTAGCCCTATGTTTGCGGTCTCCCTATTTTGTCAGTATCTTTGTTTGGGGGTGACAGTTTGATGCCAATCAACCTGTAACTGCCGTATAGCCAGGGATCACACCCAAAATATGGAACAACCTGGGAAGTGGCAGCCAAGGGATCACCTTAAGGGGATGCGACTTTTTATTTCAAACATCAAGTAATAGACCACATACAGCCGTTCAAGAATATTATCAGAAATACATATAATGAAATTTAATTGTTAACTTTCTATATATGGGCTTTTTTGTCAGTGTGTTACAAACTTGTGATTTAATAGTTTTAAAGAATTGGGACCATTTTCATTGAGCTGATTAGCACAAAAATTTGCTCACTGCAGAATGATCTTGCTCAGCTGAAATTGGTTACCAGCCCAAATGCCTGTAGTTTATGTTTCTTTCACTTATTGTATATTTTATTGTTCTCTTTATGCGCTTAGAGGCTTCTGCATTAAGGCGCTTTACAAATGTCTTAATTATTAATTATTATTATTAGTTTATATAATTATGACTGGTGCCCCTGTAGTCCTTTGCTTAGCAAAATTTGGCCAAGTTATTTTTCTCTCCAACAGATTTATGGAATTGAACGTAATCTGTTGCATACCTTATTTAACTATCTGAAATATACTTTTGATCTACTTGCAGCAAATAAAGAAAGGCGTAGTCACGCTAACCGTCCGAAGCCGCCTAGTTGGAAAAGTTCCCACGCCAGTAGACAGTCCCGTGGCCCCGCCCAGAAGGTACGCATATCTCCACGAAGCATGCCCTCGTTGTTGTCTTCTGCTGATTCTTCCCCCGTACTATGAAAGATCTTATCCCTCTTCCTGACATTCCCCCTTCCATGCCTCAGTCTTACAATAAATTAAAATGAGTTATTCATCGGACTATTTTCGTTTCATCGTTTTTCACCGCCACCCCGAGCTAAATTACCCACTTACGATATGATCAAGCCGGTGACTTCAAGATCCAATGGACAAGTACTACATGTATATAGACCAAAGGGAACAAAAAGATAAGGACATAGTCTGAAAATGAAGTAGACAAACAGGCAGACAGAGTAACGAAGAGTCAGCCGCAAAATCTACAAGATTTTTTAGTAAATTACATTTTTCAAAACCTGTGTCACTTTGTTTCGGGTTACAGTGTGTAAAGAGAGCAATGTCATAAACGTCAAGGAGGAACTTAAAATCCTCATCCCTAGCATTTTACAGCTCGGCCTTCTAAACACAAAATGATGTAATAATAGAAAAATATTCAGCCAATTAATAGAACAATGTTCCTAAACAAGGCTAGATAAAATCTTGCCTATATATTTTATTAGCCCGTTGCATTCAATATGATCCAATAAATAGAGCAAGGTCCCAAGAGTCTTTAACTTCTCTAAAATAGAACATCAAATTGCTTCAGTTTCATTCTCGAGACCTAAAGGTGACCCATCCTACTACCCTAGTTAACTGAATAACAATTAAAGTGCCACAATTAAAGTGCTAAAGTTAAAGTGCTAAAAGATCAGTTCTTGATTTGTTGAATAACAATTAAAGTTTTGCAAAATTTAAGTGCTCAAAAATTTTAAGTGCTAAAATTTAAGTGCTAAAATTTAAAGTGCTAAAATTTAAAGTGCTAAATTTAAAGTGCAAAAATTTAAAGTGCTAATGTTATTTCTTCTTCTGCATCCTCAGGAAGAGATCGAGAGCCGAGAATGGTTTTAAGGATGCCGAGAGGCAGTACTCGCCTGGGTTTATAGAGACACCTTCCCCTGTCATCAGAGAGGACACCAGTGATGTCAGACGAACCAAAGAGATCGTCCTCCAGAAAGGTAAGCAAGGCTTGAAAGACGTGACCCTCTTGTGTCCAAACCTTTTGCTGTTATTTGTTGTCATAGAGACTGTAAATCCTCTTTTAAACCTAACACTCGATGCATGGAAGGGTTTTTAACCTCTACACCAAGGCCCAATTCCAGAAAGCTGTTCAGCACAAAAGTTTGCTAAGCACAGAAAAGTCTTGCTTAGCAGATATGGATCCCTTGCTATAATACAGTGTAATGTACATTGCTTGCTTCTTGTTCCTACAATTTTTGTGCTTAGCTAATACAATTGTTAAGTATATTTGTATGCTGAAGAGCTATGTGAATTTGGGCCCAGGCGGGGAACCACTACCTATTTGCTGGTTTTTGTTGTTGACCCCCTGAGTTCTTGATCATTGTTCAATTTCAAACTAATTGATGATGGTTTATTTGTTATTACAGAGCAAGGCATAAGCCTAGGCATAGGTGTGGTATGTCTACCAGAGCCGGGTACCAGCAATGAAAGACGGGTGTATGTACAACACCTGGAGCATACGTCACCAGCCAAGAAAGATGGGAGATTATGGTATGTTAGGTTTCATTGCTCCTTTCCTCTGAAGAGCACAACACTTACCAATGGCCTAAAGAATTGCCTGTGCCAACTTGTTATTTTCCAACTCTTAACACAAAGCAAAATAAAGCAGGATACAGTCTCTTTCAGTGCTTTTAGGGTCCTCCACTGTCCATATTTTTATTTTATTTATTTATTTATTTATGTCATCTTTAATGAGGGTAAGCTCCGATCAGCGCCCAGCACTGCTTTCGATGGAGGCCCTCAGTACAAATACTGAATTAATACCACTATCAAAATTGTTTAAAGAGAAAGACAACATGGTCTCAAGCTAAAAAAAACAAAAAAATTACAAAGAATTGGAGATTAAAAAACACATATAAAAGAGAACCCATCCAGTTGCTCCTTCTTATTTGCAAGCCGTATGTCAGTTGTTTCCGTTTGTCATTATTTAATCCGACCCCTTGGAACAATTCCCAAGGACATCCTGTTGACCTGGCCCTCTTTCTTTTGGATGAGAATAATTATTTTGTTGTGTCTTTAGTAGTCAACATTTTAAATTTGTTTTAACAAACCTCAGTGGTATTAGGGGCTTTGTGTTAATACTCGTTTGCATTGGGACTGAAGGAATGAGTCGTTTCAGGTTTTTACAGGAAAACACAATTTTATTTCTGTACTCAAATGTAAAGGTTGGCATTTGTTGAGGTTATGTTGGAGCAATTCACAATGTAAGAAAAAATATTTGAATACTAAGGTATTGATAGTACATTTTAGAAGACACTATTCATATTTGATATTCTTCAAATCAGGCATTGTACTTAATACTAGCTCCAGCAGTGGCTGTACCTTTTCTTCAACAATGTCATTGCAGCCAACATCTGTTATGTTTCAATTATTTGATAAAAATGGAAGCATTTTTCAAGCAATGATTTCAAATGAAGTCATGAACCACAGGCAACCAACTGAAAACTTTGGTACCAGGGAATTAATTGATACTACTATTGAAGTAGTGGGTACCAGGGAATGACTTGTACCAGTGAAGTGCTGGGTAATGGGGTGCCGGGTAATGGGGACTGACTTTATACCAGTGACTTGTTGGGTAATGGGATTGACTTGATACCAGTGACGTGTTGGGTACCAGGGAATGACTTGATACAAGTGACTTGTTGGGTAATGGGAATGACTTGATACCAGTGACGTGTTGGGTACCAGGGAATGACTTGATACAAGTGAAGTGTTGGACACCTGGGAATAACTTGATACCAGGGCTGGGTCTAGGGTGGGAAGGTATTTTTAGCAACAGGAAACCTTGTCTGGTACTTTTCTCCCAAAGCGTAGTTGTTATCAATAATCACATCAGTCGTTAGGTTAGCTCACATGCATTGGCGAGATAGCCGCAAGAATCTACACACAGTTGGCAGAACTTCAAACCTGGGCCAAATTTTACAGCAGAAAATATTCCTTCATGTTGTGGGCGCATATTGTCAGGGAAACAGTCTTGAGCAGTATACATTACATAGTGTTTTAATTGGTACTCACCGTTTCAGTGTATGCTATTTCTGCCAATTTAGGCTGAGCAAGTACATTTTTTAAGTAATATACTTGTGTTGTAGTGGGGGTTTTTGATCACATTTTTCGAGTTGGACAGCTTAGTTTCATCTTTCATCTACATGCAAGAAATGGGCAATCTAGATGCCCTCTTTTCCCAAATTTACAGCAAATTTGGACACCATATTTCCAACACCCGACTACCAGTAACACCCTGGCACAGATGGTTTACCAGAAACGCTGACGAACTCGAGACGGTATTTGTCGAAATATTACTCGCAAAATATGACAAGGTTTATGAAACCGAAACTTGTGGGTAGCAGGAGAAGACAAAAAAAAGTGAAAACAGAACTAGAAGGTTAGGGCTAATGTGTTTATGACATGTCGCGTTTGAGAGATTGGGGGGGGGGGTGAAGGAAAGAACTAATCTGTGGTTCAACCACACTAGTGATTGTTTTTAGGGGAAAAGGTCAAACCACTAATGCACTTATTGGACAAGATTGAACAGGTGCCTGCTCATTGGCACAGTTAACGTGTCGCTCCCCCCTTGCTAACCCCCTTTTCTAACCCCTCTTCCACTCCCTCCTTCCCCTTGCCTTCTGGGCAAATCTTTTAAGCTCTAAATATGAGCCGGAGTTTTTGTGGTTCACATAAAAGCTTCATCTCTGTCCAACAAGTTTTAGATTTGCTACTAATGGCTGGTTTCAGAGGTCACAGTCACAATAAATTGTTTTCTTGTCAGTTCCCTAAATTGAAAACCGGTTTTGGAAAGTAAGTTGATAATTGTGAAAACCCAACGACAATCTAGTAAAAATTACGTTTGGTTCAAGTTGTACACTTTTCTAATTGTCAATTTGCATGTTGTTTATTTGTGTCGACAAATTGGCTGAAAGAATTCAAATGTATTTAATTGTCCTTTGAATTGATGTAATAATTGCTTCAGAATAAAGAGTAGTGTTTTGTTTTTACTCTTACACCAATGTGTTATAAGCACTGTATACTCAGCGCTTGCGGATTCTAGCAGGGGTTTAAAAAATCGCATGCTTACTTGAATGGTAACGAGACTTTTATAAAATTAATTTCTTTATTCATATTTACTTCCAATATCTGAGAACAGTTGCAAAGGTTTTTAATTATGTTTACAAATTAAAATACAGTTGTTCAAATGACACGTTTAATATTTTACCACCTGTGGTCCCAGCTGTTGGATTATCGAAGTGATAATGTGAATAATGTTTTTTTTTTTTTTTTTCTTCCTATTTTTTACAGCCGTGGTTCCCACTTGCTGGAGGTGAACGGGGAGAATTTAAAGAATGTTAGTCTACAGAAAGCATACAGGGTGTTTGGCGGTCTACAGCCGGGTCCCGTCAGGCTCAAAGTGTCTCGATACCTCAATGAAAAGGTAGAACAATAATGCGGATCGTCGTGGATTAGCGGTTTTAGTGCATGGTGTCCAAATTTTGGTCGTGCAAATTTGGACATGTTACTGTGTTAAACCTGATTTATCCCTCATTCTGGTACAGATTTATACTACCCTCACTTGAGGTCAATATAATTTATTATAAACCTGTCATCCTTCCAGTGTATGTTGTTACAATTCCCTCACATGAGGTCAGTATACTTTGTCATGTACCTGTCCTCCTGCTAGTCTAGTATGTTGTTATAATGCCCTCACATGAGGTCAGTATACTTTTTTATATACCTAAGTTCCTTCCGGTCTAATATGTTGTAATAATGCCCTCACATGAGGTCAGTATACTTTGTCATGTACCTGTCCTCCTGCTAGTCTAGAATGTTGTTATAATGCCCTTACATGAGGTCAATATACTTTGTTATATACCTGTGTTCCTTCCGGTCTAATATGTTGTAATAATGCCCTCACATGAGGTCAGTATACTTTGTCATGTACCTGTCCTCCTGCTAGTCTAGAATGTTGTTATAATGCCCTTACATGAGGTCAATATACTTTGTTATATACCTGTGTTCCTTCCGGTCTAATATGTTGTAATAATGCCCTCACATGAGGTCAGTATACTTTGTCATGTACCTGTCCTCCTGCTAGTCTAGAATGTTGTTATAATGCCCTTACATGAGGTCAATATACTTTGTTATATACCTGTGTTCCTTCCAGTCTAATATGTTGTAATAATGCCCTCCCATGAGGTCAGTATACTTTGTTTTATACCTGTCCTCCTTCCGGTCTAGTATGTTGCTATACTGCCCTCAAATGAGGTCAGTATACTTTGTTATAGACCTTTCCTCCTTCCGTTCTAATGTATCGTAATAACGCCCTCACATAAGGTCAATATACTTCATGAAACCTTTTCTCCAAACTAGTACTTTATTATCATGCCCATATAATGAGACAACTGTACGGAATAAACTTTATAATAATGCCCCTCACAGATGGTCAATATACTTTCAAACATCTGTGATCACAAAATTTGACTTGTTAATTGTTAAACTGTTCATTAATTCGTCTGTCTTCGTTTTAGGAGTGCGAAGCTGAAATGGAAAAAGCGATGGAGCTTGTGGCATTGTCCGGACAGCCAGAGGATATTAGTGGTGGTGATCTTAGTGATGACCTAAGACCCAGACAAGACACGCCCATGGGTGAGTTTCCTCATATCGTATCAGTCTTTCTTCGCTGAGAAACTGAGACTGCATCCAAGAAAACCACTCATAACTAATGCAAAGTCAGACTCTGCGATGCGTCCACTGAAGAAAAAACAACAAATTTTGAAAATGTGACTGTAACATTGTGATTTGTTTGTGTTTATTTTTTGCCTCACAACTATGTATGACAAAGCACTGAGTAACCCGGTGCATTCAAGGGCCCATTTTCATAAAGCTGCTTAAGCAGAAAATATTGCCTAACCATTTTCTGCTTAGCAGAAATGAGCAGGATACCAGTCACAAATTCTATTTGTGACATGGTAGTTTGGCTGGCAATCTTAATTTTGTTGTGCTTAGTTACTTTTTGTGCTTAAGCAGCTCTGTGAAATTGGGCCGTGGTCCTGGGGTGGAACTTAATCAATTGATTTGTAAGAGCTCTAGCAACTGTAAAATTGTAATGTGCTTCCATAATTTGATTCTGTTGACACAGAGATGGAGCATGAGCCAATGGATGAAGAACGCCCTCAACCACCAGTGCGAACCAAGGTATGAATATTCATGAGCCTTAGTGTCTGAAATATCTGTTTACCATTAGCCAAATGTGCTTGAAAAGTATAACATTGTGACAAATTTAGGCAAATTTAGGACTTGTATTAACAGCAGACTCGGTGTTTGTGAATACGCTATTGCCATAATATTACTAATCTTTAATGTTTAATAAAACATAAAACTAACAGCCTTGGAAATTTTGTGGCAGCACCTTAGAGATACCGTTTTAAAGTAGTGTCGCCTCTAAAAAAATATCCAGTAGTGTATAAATCCATAATCGACCAGCACCATTGTTGATGTAATGCAGAATTTCTCTACATCATTTCCAGAGTGTATTTACAAACACTTTAAAGTCTGAAATTGGAAGTGAGCAATGCTAGCCAAGTTTACACACCACAGCTTGTCTTGATCGTTACTCCATCGTTCACCCAAACTTTGGCAATCAGGGGGGTAAAAAAGTTGTAATCAACCTGTCAAAGAAACATTAACTCTTCACCTTTACTTAAAATCAGTTTAGTACGTTTTCAATCATTCCTGGTCGGTGTACATGAGAGAGCCACAGCTTAATAGGGGTTAATCATTATCGCCACGATCGGTAGGAATTTATAAAAATGACTGTCACGTAATTGCCCGCGGCACCCGACTCCAGTCATGTCTACCCTTCCCTTTTGATCACATGATTGTATCGCGTACGTATCCAACAGTTCCTTCCTTCCCCAAACTCCCCCCTGAGTTCATCTGATGTGGGTTTATTACATCCGATACCAAACCTCCTCAGGGTCCCGGCTTTTTTTTTTTCTCGGGTCGTTTATGTTCTCCGGGAAGTGGGGGGCTTAGAGAAGGTGCTCATGCAGTCCTCACCGATGACAGAAATAGTTTCTGTTTGGGAATTGAGGCAAACTTGCGGCAAAAGTTGAGTTTAGGGTTCGGTGTTAATGTACAAGTTGATTGGGTTACCTAGACTGGGTACAGACTCGGCAGTGCTCGACCCACGTTGACAAAACCGTTTTAGATCAATTTTTTTTAAGAATGAGTGAACCATCAACTTCTTAAGGACGGTAAATTGCTTAGCACGTAAATATCTATCTTCAAAACTGGTAGCCAGTCCAGGAATGTAGTCACAATGTGTAAGTGTGCTCTGAATGTTGTGTTTCGAAAAATAGTTCGATCTAACATTTTGCTTAAGTTTCTTTAATGAGATTAAAATTTGAAAAATTTAAAATGATGCAGACAGAGGAAACCAACATTGTGTTCAAACACACATTTAAATAATCTCTGCAATCTTTTGAGATCATGTCGCTCTGAAAAGTAAACCTTGCATTAAATGTTTCAATGTGTCACTCCTGGAAAATGTTGCCAGAGTCATGACAGTAGGAGTTAATTGAGGATTTATAATTTGTGAATTTAAAATGGAACAGAACAAGAAAGGAAACCAACATGTGTGTTCAAACACACCATTTATAATCTGCAATCTGTTCTGGGGTATGTTGCTCTGAAAAACGGGAAAAAAAGTTGACTTGACCCCTAAGCCATCCTGTGCATCAACTCCCCCTAATTCTTTCAACGTGTGAACGTTGTAACTTTCACCCGAGCAAAACCCTCGATTCTTACACCTCGCTTCAGAAATCTCTAATCTTTCCGTTTTGGGAGGGAACACCGATGGAGTCTGATGATTAAAAAAAAATTGCTTCCTGAAGAAAATGAAATCCAGATCCTTGGGAAAATATAGTGAACAACTTTCAGAGGAAATAATGCATATTATTTGTCTGTCCTTTAAAATACAACCCATGTTAAAGGGGAATTCATACTCAATGGTTTGAGGACCTCTCAAGGTTTTTTGCCAGGATTTGGTAAAAAGGGTGTCAAAATTTGCTAGAAATGTTAAAACTGGTTGTCCGAATTTGTTCACTTACAATACATTCATGTTTAAATAAAAAAGAAAACCGGGTATCCAAATTTAAAACGGGGTGTCCAAAAGACACCCGGACACCCCTCTGGCATACACTATGGGCCCACTGGTGGAACTGTAGACTGCTATTTAGGTTATTTTTGTTTTGGGGTTTTTCTTTCGCCCTGTTTTTGTTGTTTGGGGGGTGGGAGTCTAGGGGGTTAGACACAGGAGTCTTTTGTGCGTCATGTTTATTCAATTTTTGTGCTTTTGATGACATGTGCTTGGTTTTGCAGGGGTTTTGGGGTCATGTTCAATCAAATTATGATGTCATTTAAAAGTGACATACACATCCCATTTTGACTGATTATTGATGTAACGCCCATAGTCTTAATGCACTGACAAATGCCATGTATCTCCTACTTTAGATTGTAAAATGTTAAATGTGAGCGTGTGACTGAGCTCAGAATCTCCGGTGTGTAGTTGTATTTTTTCTTACTAACACGGTTTTCCCATCTCATCTTTCTCTCTATTCTTTCATCATTTGCTTTGTGATCATACTAACAGAGAATCAAACGTGTCCGTTGGGCCTCAAGGGTAGGTCTATAATGTTTCCCCTTCTGAAGTCTGTTACATACACCAGGTGTACTCGTCCTAAAAAAACAAAGGACTGATGTGCAAAGTTGCTGTGCAGAAGGGGGGGGGGGGTTGTCAGTATAAAATATAACATGGTTTGAGGGTGAACAGTCGATATTAGCTCCCCGAGTTATTGGAAGTTGACTGATCAACCAAAATAAACCATGTTATATTTGTTTTACTACACCTCATACATATTCAGTCACCGGTACAATATAGCGTCTGGCACGTGATGTTGAATGGACCAGTGAGAGTTCGACTCTCGGTCATGAATATGTATGAGGTATAGTAATATCCTTCACAACTGAACCTTGAACATGCACATGTTTTGGGGTGTGTGTGCGTGTGCTCACTTGGCATTGGTTAAACATACATGGCGTACTTCGTGTATGTAATAGACTTCTTGTGCCACTCCTATCAAAAATCAATTGATATAACTGTATTTAGTGGTGGTTACTTTTTGCTTCATAATGAGTTGCTTCGACTCAATTCTTGTTCCCCCACCATCCCTTGCCACTATCTGCTTACAATTTTGTCAGTATTGTTGTCTTTGCCCAATATTCGTCTGTTGTTCCCTTTACTTTATTCTAACAACTTAACCCCCCCCCCCCAACTTCGCAGTCATGACTGATAATGTCTCAGTTTCATTCAAATAATGCAAGATAAAAATATTCGCAGACACAGGCGTTCTTATCTTAAACTGTTGTCTCGGTGGTCGGATAGAGCTAAATAAAAGTTTAAAATTCTCGTTGGATAAGAAAACAGAACTTTCTGATTATTGAAGCAAGATTTGTTATTCATGTTATAAAAAGATGTTATTGGCAAGAGAACTCCTTTAATGTCTCAACAATATTCAACGATATTCACATCAGATAGACTGTTTTTGTACCAATTCCTTGTATGTAAGACTAGCCCATTGACTTTGGAATCATCTTAGTATTGGTATCACTTTAAGTGTCACTGACCTTTCCCCCTCTGTAGTCTTTCTCTCAAGCTGTTTGTAGTATGCATCCTTACCTCTTGCTAGTTTGACCCCCGTTCTTATCAAATCGGTTGTTATTGCCCCGTGACTGACAATGCTTCAAATTGCAACAATCTGTTTTTATTCCCAGCTCTCTCATCCCGTTTGTCTCCTTAAAGACACTGGACACTTTTGGTAATTGTCAAAGACCAGTCTTCTCACTTGGTGTATCTCAACATAAGGATAAAATAACAAACCTGTAAAAACTTGAGCTCAATTGGTCGTCAAAGTTGCGAGATAACTATGAAAGAAAAAACACCCTTGTCACACGAAGTTGTGTGCTTTCAGATGGTTGATTTCGAGACCTCAAATTCTAATTCTGAGGTCTCGAAATCAACTTCATGGAAAATTACTACTTTCTCAAAAACTATGTCACTTCAGAGGGAGCCGTTTCTCACAATGTTTTATACTGTCAACCTCTCCCCATTACTCGTTACCAAGTAAGTGTCCACTGCCTTTAACCTTTTTTTGCTCATCTTTAAACGACGGGGGCGTACCCGGTTCGACGTCACTATGCCAGTCTCTTCTCCCCCTGGGTAGCACTGGCCCCCCATGCCCCTGGGTGTTTGTCTTGCAGTTTAACCTCCCTCGTGACTTTAACCACCGTATTGTTGTTGGAATTGCTCATTTCCTTACGTTACCAGTCGACGATGGAGTGTAATTGTTCGATCTGAATGTCGTTCTGATATTGTTGATAAGAGTGGATTTTTTTTTTTTTTTTTACAATGCAATTTAGCTTTGGGTGATCCCGCATTCAAAGAAAGGGTATGAATTTGCAGATTCTATTTTTTTGTTTTTTCTCTGGAAGATTTATGGTTTGAGTGAAGTGCGCCGTTGATAATTCACATCCTGATTTCTATCTAAGGAGCATGGGTAGCTGATGGGCAGCTAAGATAGCTCCCTAGCAAGCAGGGAAAGGTTTTAAAAAAGACTGCAAATGTCCTTAAGTTCACCAAAATGGAAACTGACTTTCATCATCTGTACTTTTATGGCGGAAGAAAAGTCGTCTGTGTTTTTGTCCCAAAACTTGATTGAATTATCTCATGGATCGTTAAAGGCAAACAAAATCTTTAAAAGCTTCCCAAGTGTGCTTGTAATTTTTATGTTATTTTGTACTTCTCCTTATTTATTTCTCCTTAATTTTTGTTTATACTGGTAAAAGTACTGCTTTTAATTTCTGTATTTCCCTGTAAATGTTTGTGAGCAGATTATTGGATCAGTAATTTTAGTTACCTTTTTTTAAGTGACACTATTTTTTATTTTTATTTTTTTTGTGATGACAGAATGAAGAATTTGCCATCGATGGTTCAGTGCCGATTACGTCGGATCCAGTTGAACCGGTTGTCCGCAGCACTGCTGTTTCTTCCACCCATCTTGCCCCACCCATCAACATGAACCTTCCACGGAACAATAACATCATCTCGCCAACGGTCAGCGAACTTGCCATGGCAACCGTCAAAACAATGAACTTATCCGGGGAGACGTTTGAGCTCGAGCGGGAAGCAAAACGTGAGAAGTTTTCATCGTTATCGACGTCTTCCTCGTCATCAATGGACGGTCAGTCGTATAAATCCGGCTCGGAGAGCGAGTTGAACAGCAGTATGGAAAGAGAGACTGATGGGTCCATGGAGATGGTTTCCACACGAGCTGCAGGTCGACCAGGTCGGCGACCTGACCTCTCCAGGCGGAAAGGTCGGGCAGGGTCGGATCTAGCCAATGAGTACGAAGCATACCTCCATTCGTGCCAGGACAGTGACATCAGTGAAGAGAAAGATGACAAGTCAGATGACGACAGCGATAAAAGTTGCTTCCAGAGTTTAGCTCCTGGTAAACAGGTCGATGTGTTACAGATACTCCGTAGCCCAGGGGAGAGGCTCGGCATGGGGTTGAATATTCAGCATACTAAGGGGCCTAACAGCACTATCCAGGGGGTCTCTGTGAAGAACGTCATCCCTGGTGGAGCTGCGGAACGAGCTGCGGGTGGACACCGTGGCCTCTGCATCGGCGATGTCATCCTGGGTGTAGATGGAAACATTCTTCAGGTTATGACTTACGCCGAAACGGTCAAGCTGCTCTCCGAGCTACCCCTGAATATTGAGGTTGTCGTTGCCAGGGCTACTCCAGATTCTCCCCGGCGTGAGCAGACCACAGCCCCGGAAGACAAGATGGAGAATGATAACGGGAACTCGCTGCAGCCGAGCCCGAGTCTACGCTCTGAGAGTGAGTGTTGGGGTTTGATCGAGCAGAGTGAGCCCAGCCCGTCTTGATCAAAGCAGCAAGACTGGTGAACACAACAGACGCTGAGAAGAGGAATGGTATAACATTGGACTATAGGACACAAGAGCTATGGAAAACCATTGAGACATACAACAAAGATTCCCTTTCAGCGCAAAATTCAAACGATTCCTCAGTGGAGGGTGAGTCTGGACATATAGACAATCACAACAACGTTGAGTCTAAGGTATTGACGAGATCCGTGGAGCAGGAGAACACTCAAGAAGCTTTCGATGAGAGACCGAAACAGATGTGTCTCGCCAATCAAAATCATTCCATGTATCCTGATGAGTCGTCGGAAGACGACGACAATGAAGATGAGGAAGATATCGGGGATCTATTGATGCTGGACACCGAGTTTCACTGATGAGGACGAAGAGGAGCCCAGTGTCTTGGTGCATCGATACTCCATGCCACTTCCAAAATTCAAGATAGAGGACCCAAAAGACGAAGGAGCCAAGTTAGACCATCCAAATGATGAAGATAAGAGCCTGGATTTAGAAGAGCAAGAAGCCATGGATACAAGTGACCCTCCCATCACTGATATCGATGATCTTATTTTTCAGGGGAGGAAGAGGAGGAGGAGGAGATGAAAGATGAAACAGCTGGAGATGATGGGAGGATATCACCCGTCCAAGATTCAATCCAGATGGCTGTTGCATCTGACCTTTTGACACCTCCGGGGAAAGATGAGATGGACATCTCACGGAAAGTTCTTGGGCATCCAAGAGTGGCCGAGATTGCTGAGGATGAGGTTGTTTTAAGGAATGATACACCTGTGTTCAGCCCTCCTCCTCCTCCTCCAATGGTAGATTCCATTTCTCATGATGATGTAATAATCGGCCATATGAAATGCTTGACAGCGATGTGGAAGATGGTGCACCTCCTCCGTTACCGTCCAGTGGTCCCCCTAAAGAATTCATCTTAGAGTTTGCCCAAGATGCTGATGTGGATCTAACAAGGAGGAGAGCGACGCAGAGATGAGTCCGAGGGAGAATGATCAGCTGCGATCAAACCTGACAAGGTCCATGTTTTTACCAAAGAGGGCGGGCCATCGAACCTTCCTCTGTTCGGACAACGGGGACGGGTCTGCCGCTGCTGCAAAACCCAAGACGCTTTCATCCCTTCCTGCTGCTAAAGGAAGTACAGGAGTACAACCCTCGAGAGACTCCGACAGCCTGAAGATGACCTCCTTGAAGTTGAATCAACGATCTGCATCCCCATTCCGCCCACTCACATTGCCTTTAAAGTCACCGAGTCCCTCTCACAATAACCCCGGATAAATATAAGATCCCATCGCACCAGCCAGTCAGCAAGACGTCACTACTGAAGGAGAGGATACCCAAGCTGTTAAGGACACTTCTGATGATGCCAGCGACTTGAGTTTTGCAGTCGAAGACATCTTCGCGTCTGTCATGGACAACACGGATGATTCGCTGATGGAAAACAGCATGGAAATAATCTTGGAAGACCCTGAAAATGGATCTAGGCATACCGAGTTCCTCCAAGAGCCAGCATCAAGTTCCCCACGGAGGGAGCCTTCCTTGTTGATGAGACCGCCCACGGGATTCGGGGACGACTCCAGCTCTTGTTCCTCCCCCGAGAAGGAGCACCAGCCACTCCTTACAGAGTTACCAGACAGCGTACTACCAGTGAGTCGTCGTCTTCGCTCAACTTGAGTGATGCGTCGGAGCAGGGTTCCGACGAGGACTTCCATGTAGTGACTCCGCTACCTGGGAATGAGCCGCTGACACCGTTCCAAAGTCGCCTCAAAGAGCCGGAGAGACTTTCCAACCTGAACACGACCAACAGTAATTCCAACAACACCTCACAACTCCGGTTGTTCCAGAGGGGTCATTCGTAGATGACAGCGGCGTCAAGGGCAAGAAGGTCATCAAGGTCAACTTTGATTTTAACTTTGACCAAGATTCTAGCGACGATGAAATCGTACCTAGTCACGTCCGTAAGAATCGGCACAAAGCTGGAAACTCGGAGCAAAAGACCTCTGCAAAAACTGACCCCGCCAAATCAATCCTGGAGAGTTCCCCTCTACCTGAAGTGAAAACTAAAGAAACAAAAAGCCATTCAGAATTTGTCCCTGGTGAGTCACCTGTGAAGTTCAAACAGAAGTACCTGTCTCTGCTCGTCCACACAAATTAGACAAGTCAGACTCTTCAAGTAGTGAGACAGGCACTCCGCTCTCCCCAAGGTTACCACCGGATGGTCATGAGTCACCTGAACAGATATCAAAGTGTCCAAGTGCTGGAAGCTCACCTGCTCCCTCGCCCACACTAAAGCTTAGTGTCGACCAGCCATTAGACAAATCTGCTGAGGTAACAGTCGTTTCAGCTCTAGAATCCTTAAACTCTGAAGATAAGATGGAAACAACTACTAAAAGACCAAACCGTATCAAGCTGGAGTCAGGTGATATGACTAAACCTGTCTGTGATTTGATATTACCACGTTCGAAGCCTAGCATTTCTCCCAAACCTCTTAAATCAGATGAAGATGAGCCGACAACTCCAAGTAGCGTACAAGAGCGGGCATCCATATTCGGCCCAGTCCTTAAACGTCGAACCCCACTGCATCACCCAAATCTCCAGTGGCACTGATAGAAGAGGACCAGAGTGATAATGGAGTTAAACTGGCGACAACTCCAACTGCTATCGAGAAAGAGAGCCCAACCTTATCATCATCTACTCAAGACTTCAACTCACCAGAGCAAAAGAATGTTTCCGTTACAGACGAAAAGTCAAGCGATATGCTTCCAAAACATGACAACAGTATCTGTGAGGATAGCACAGATGATGATGAAGTAGCTCCTCCTCCACTTCCAGGTAGCCCGCCTCCTCCTCCATCAAGTCCACTTCCAAATGCTTCTAAACCATCGGTGAGAGCCATGTTTGACAGGACGTTATCACCAGTACTGGCAAGCAACCCCATCTCAATGACATCGCCGGGTCGACCATCGGATGCTGCCTCTCAGCCGAAGAGTTCCACTCCGAAAGGAGCAGATGTTTCTCTAAGATCGTCTCCTGACCGCGTGGAGGAGTTGATCACACCAAAACACACCGAGGAAGTGGAGACAAGGCCTGAAGTCAACACACTGCCACCAAGTCCAGTGAAAACTGAGGTGAAGAAGTCTCCTCTGATTAAAGGAATGCACCCAGTCCCGAAACCAAGACCTGCTAAGGTGAAGCTTTCAGCTGGAGATCTTGGTCTAGAGAACGATACCATCAATAAGCCTGCTTCAGAAGACATAGAGGGGTCTTCAAAACCCAGTATAGGTTTAAGCTCAGATGTGGTTAACTCAGAGACAACGGCTGAAAAGACACAGCCTGTAAAAGAAGCCAACGTTCGACCCCTCTCTGAGAAATCCGTTCCTATGCCCCTCCTTCCCAAACCAAAATCTCTCCTGTCTCCTGAATCCAGTAAAAACTCTGCTGTTCCTCCACTTAGAATGAGCTCCTTTCCAAAGAAACCATCAATTCTTGACAGTGTGGGCCCCAAACCCGTCGGAACCTCAAAACTAAAAGGCCTTTCCGTCCCGAAGAAGCTGTCTGCCTCAACAACTGCGACGAGCTCTACTCACAGTAGCTTGCCGAAGATCGGGTCGTCCCCGATCAGCCCCAAATCAATGCCTGTTCTACTTTCAACAAAGACGAACCCAGCAGGAGCTGCGGGGACAGCTCGCACAAGGTTGAAATTCCCATGGGACAAAGAGAGTCCCACTAAAGAACTAAACAGTCCAGAGCCAAAAGAGAGTAACTTTCACCCGCAAATGAATCCTCTCAAGCCTGCGTCAAATCTTGACGGTAAACAAACAAACGTTAAAAAGCCGTCGGCACCGAAACCTCTCCCAAGGCTTAGCCCGCAGAAATATGAAAGCAAACAAAGTCCCCCGGTGAATGAGAAGCAGACTGTGATGAAAGAGACGTCCTCAGACAACCCAACTCTTAAAATAGCGATGCTGGGTGCGACTGCAGCACTCAGAAGTCCAATCCTAGGAGAAACTTTAAAACAAGATAACTCATCCAATAATCCGAGCCAACTGTGATCAAATCTGCACGGAACTTGGATCAAACCGCGCCTCCTAAACTGCCGGTCTCCGCTCCTGTGGAGAAGGACGTTCCGGCTCTTCCAGCCAGCGCACCCCCGCCCCTTCCAGCTGCCTCACCTCCCAGGATGTCCACCCCGTCGGGGAGCCCCGCCCGTCTGACGGATCAAACTGACGATGAAGATGAGCTACCGCCACCTCTTCCATCAATCCCACCTCCACCCTCTGTTGGGGATTCACTGGACACAAGTATTGATGGGAAAGACGATCCGATGAGGGAGTACTGGAGATAAAGGTAAGGTCCAAACTTTTATAACAGTTTTTAAAATGAAAGAATCGCATTTACTTTTGATTTTGTTGATATATTCAAACTAACTCCTTAAAATAAGCTTTAAGACTTTTAAGAATTGTCTGTAACATTCAGTGAAGAAGAGTTCAGCATGCAAGTTAATTGTGGTTTTTTTTTAAGGGTGCTTTCTCTGGCATGACTTTATCTTATTTTGTTACTTAATGATTTGGTTCATTGACTTTATAATACCTTCCTTTATGTCCTTTGACAAACTTGTCAAGGCATTTTGGAATAAAGTTTCATTTTATGATATAAACTCAACAAGATGATACAGATTAAAGAAGTTACAAAATCTTCATGCAAACTTATTGACAGATGAATCTCTCTGTTTGGACTGTAGAGGGGGCAAGTCAGAAACTATTCAAGTATCATTTTCTCTTCTTCCTTCCAAGGAAAGAGATTATTAGACTTCTTCTTTTACAAACAAAATTATTTATTTTGTTTATTAATTTACAGTTTGGGGTTATTTAGAACCAGTTGTCACAGAAAATGTGTCTTTAAAGGCACATTACAGAATTGGTAATTTGTAAAATATACTTTTGATCACTGATTTACATAAAACTTACACGGTCTAATGATGATGATAGTAAAAACATCCCTAGAAATACTTCTGGCTGAAATGCCATATTTGATGAGAATAAATCAAACTAATTTCCGATTGGAGTTTATCGCTCATGAGCGTTTTATTCATGCATTGTATAACACATGCAAATTTGTAAACGGTTTTGCACTATTTTCTCGTGACCCAGATGGCCGATCGATCTCAAACTTCTACAGGTTTGTCAGTTTATGTATATGGTGGATGACATAAAGTGCTTACACTGCCAGCAACTGTTTTGTTAGCAAAAACCAATTCTGTAATGTTCCTTTAAAAGTGTCTAAACAAAATTGATGTATTTTTTTACATTATGTAAATGTACATATATATTGTCTTCACTATTCTAATTTATTATTAGAAAATAAGAAAATTATTATTAAATACAAATGTTAAGGTTTCTTTTTCTTCTTCTTCAACTTCTTGTGAAATATTATCAAACTATCCAACCATGAAGAATGGATAGCAGATTTGTCAGCTAGCTCCAGCACCATTTCCTATTTTTCATTTTTTCATTAGTGCTACAAATTTGATATCAAATTAATTAACTGGAAAACGCCGCACAAGCCCAACGCTGAACCCTACCTTTAAGGCAAAGCTACCTTTTGAAAAAAACCGGAGCGCAGAATTAATTTTTCCTTCACCGCAGGTCGGGCGTGCTGAGATGTATTTTTATTGATAATTATTCGAGATGGATATCTTAAAACCAGCCGGGAATTCAATCACACTTAAGGGAATGTGTTTTTTATCAACAGAAAAAAAAAGGGGGAAAATTTTTTCCTGGCTCGGTGAAATACATACACCATGTGAATAATTTCTGTTTATTAGATGTCTGAATCCATACACATTGTTATGATGACTATTTTGAGTGACGAAGCTATTTGGGGTGAGGATAGTAAATTTTTGCAAAAACAGTTAATCTTTTCAGATATATTTTGCAATCAGAATCTTTCATGTGTAAAGACTTAAGAGGAAACCTGGGCCCAATTTCATAGAGCTGCTTAAGCAGAAAAAATACTGCTTAACAATGTTTTGCTTAGCAGAAATGAGCAGTGTACCAGTCACAAATTGTACATGTGACATGGTAGTTTGGCTGGTAACCTTATTGTGCTAAGCATAATTTTGTTGTGCTTAGCTAGTTTTTTTTGCTGAAGCAGCTCTGTGAAATTGGGCCCTGGTTGTCTTTTTGGAATCACTGTGCGATAGTGTTGATATGTTTGTTTTGGGTGAAATTTATATTTGTAGGACACAGGCTCGTGATTTGTCAGTACTTATCGTGTGTGGTTTTTTGAGGCATTGCATGGTGAGGTATCAATGTAGATATTCGGTTTGTTGTAACACCATGTGTACATATCTACTTAGCTGTGTAGATTTTTTGTTCTTTAGAGAAACTTGTCTTGCTATCTACTGCCTTGGAGTAGATTTTCGGAATTCGGGAGCACTTATCCTGGTGTCGGGATTGTTTTGTAGATGTCATTTTGTCTTCGAAATATCTTTGAAAGACTTGAACTGGCCATCAAAGAAAGAATAGCCTATTTGATTGTAAAACCCTCCTACTTTGACTTTTGTATCGTGAAGGTAACACAGGGTCTTGATTTCACAAGTCACTAAGACTCGTCTTAAGATGAGGTGTCACTGTTACCATAGTGATTCGTATTATGACATCACACTTTGCCAAGCAATTAGGATTGATGCACATCTTAAGATTAGCCTTAGCTCCAAGTCGAGCCCAGGGGGCCATAAGGGGGCCATAAGGGGGCCAACGTCCAATTTTCATGCTCTTTCATGTTTGTGCAGTCACACCCCATGAAGACGGTTCTGGTCAGAGATTGAATTATATGAGCTACATATTGGTAGACTCTGGAGTCTTAAATTCTCTTTGCATCACCATTTGTTTTACTAGAAGTAGACATTCTATCACAACAATATACAATCATGTAAGGATTTTACTGTCATCCTGAACAATTATTGAATAAGAATGAGCAGTTCTGTCTGATTTCACAAGAGTGTATCACATTTTAAAGTAGCTCTTTAGACCTGCTGTAAAATAACAAACACTTTGAGATTGCCAGAGATAAACCACTAACTAGAAGTTATGTATAATTCTTATAATGCTTTATCATATTAGACCAAAGTGGCATGGCTAGTCCATTGTGCATTTGTCTGATTGACTTTCTGCTAAATCCATATTCAGTGACAGAGTTGAAATTCCCTTCTTCCTGTGGACATTTATTTTGACTGTGATTTGGAATTCTTTACTCATGGATTTTTGTCTTCTTAATAGAATCCACTTTCTTACAAGTGCACTTTTTCTCACAAGTGAACTTTGAATTTGCATTTTTCATTCAATCAATGATTTTCCACTTGGTTTTTCTTGCCGGCCATGTTGATTATAATTGAATTATTCCATGACTTATGACAGTTTCCATTTGACAGAATTTATATCCCTTCAGTTGTTTTGTTGTTTTTTTTGTGTTTTTTTTATACATAAGAAGACAGTAAAATGCAATCCTCTTCTCTTGAATACAAATAACCTTCAAAGAGCAGCTATCTTGTTTCACAAGATGGAATTTGAAGGACAAATCTACGTCCACTCTCCTGATTTGTTTCCGAGTAGAACTGTCTGCAAGAAATCTGGGGAATGTTGTCAACACAGAGTTAATGCCCATTGGCTTGAGAATATCTGTGCCGCTCAGCGTTTATATGGAAGTACAGTTATTTTTTCAAAGGATGAAACAGAAACAGAGAGCTTACAGTATCTTAACAAACACACAAAGCGATTTTCTCTGTGCCAACACGTAGAAATCTAATGCATTTACATTGTTTAGTTTCAATACAGATATATGCCATAAATTTATGAATTGATATTGGAAGCAGTATAATATACATTTCGACCCGATGAATTGAACAAGGACTAATTTGTGGTAGGATAAAGTTTCATATTGAAATTGAAAAGAGCTCACGACTGCCCCCTGTTTGTCAAAGCCAGCATAAAAGAAAAAAAATCTCCACACTGTGGCCTTTAAAGAATAACTTCATGCGTGAGGAAACATCATTTAGTTTCCAGTTGGCCGACCTGATTAAACCTATTGATGCCCGTTCCAGTGGGGAGGGTAGGTACGGAGAGAGACTCTGGAGTTCGGACCTGTCCTCTCTACAGACGCCACACGGTGAGAGCAGGAAGCAAACAAACCTTATTTGTCACACCTAGATTGCCCCGGACTTACAATAGTCAGCGCTGAGGAGCCATTCCGTCCAAACATTTAGTAAATTTCACTGGACTTAGAAGCAGAGAGGCGTACTTCGGGATCGGTGAAATTTTCCTGGGGGGAAGATGTTGTTCTGGATGTCGGAGTTGAGAATCTAGCGGCTGGAGGGGGGTCTGGAATCCCGGCCAGTACTACTTGGGATTATAGATCCGTCGACACTCATAGGTGAAGTACGTGCTGCATCCTTCAAGCGTGGGTTGTTTCTGTGTTGGCAGAATTTCTAAGCCTGGCTTGGTGAGTCTTGTGAAACCGTGGAGGTAGAATTGGTGAAACTAGCTCGATGTTAGCCGAGCAAGAACCTGTGTGTGTTTATTTGGGATTGTCGGTATTGTATTTTAGCCAAGTAGGGTGGGACATTGTGTTTGCTGTATTGAAACACTTCAGTTGATTCTCTCTCAGCAAATACAAAAAGACTAAATCTACTTCAATATAACCATTATTATAAATACCTTGAATGTTTGGTGTAATCTGACATGGTTCATTGATTGAAATTGTCGGTTGGAAGCAATGAAGCACAACATCTGTACATTTCAGATAGGTGTGAAAGTAAATGGAAGAAGACTCTCACTGTGCTAGTTCATATATACACCAGTTAAATTTAGTTAATAGCCTTAGTAAAAAATAAAACCAAATCAAATCAAATTGATAACTTCTTAATGGATGACTAAAAGATGCATTGGTCTGGCGTAAGTTTTTTTATTTTCACATAAATTTAAAGTCAAGTTTTGGGAGAAGTATTTTGCTCCATTTTTGAGTGTTCACTGTAGAATAAATTAACGTCTAAATGCATTTTGAATCATTTTGGTTTGTAAATCAACATTGCGAAAACAAAACTGTCCATAGGCAAGATGCCTCAATAAGATTCTTCATTTTGGACCAACAGTTTCTTTACAAACCTTTACAAAACTGCCACCTTTTAAAAATATAAAATTTGAGAAAATGTGAAGGATACATGGAGGAACTCAACCCATGGTTGATCCATGCTTGACAGATTGGATGGACAGATTGGATGGTGTCATCATTTGTCACCACGATATCTAAAGGACATCCGTTATCAAGTTTCCATGACGATCACACCCAGGTTGTCATTGCCATGGTCATTTCTCACTTGTCTTAAAATAGAATCAGAAATATTGATAATTATTTGGAGGCATAATCCAAAATTCTGTGTTTTTGAAGGTGTGTTATAAGAATAGTTGTACTTAAAGTTATATTAATCTATGTTAGAATAGGAGAAAAGAGAGCTATAATATCAACAATTTTACATGAAATAATTTAGAGTTGAACAAAGAAAACTTTACTAGAGCAAAACTTGATCATATGATTAACGTGCCGGTGCTCTACCAACTGAGCTATCTAGCCCTATGTTGGCTGTCTCCCTACTTTGTCAATATCTTTGTTCGGGGGTGCCAGTCAGAAGCCATTGACCCTGTAACTGCCGTTAGAGCCAGGAAAATAATAAAATCTTTTACATATTGTTTCGAAAATACATAGAAAGGAATAAATACCTGACTTTTTTTCAAACGTGTTTTGGGGTGAGGGTTTACATCTTTGGACACATAAACATTTTGCTATGTATTGATTTTCTTTTGCTTTAAAAACAAAATAATGTTTCAGAAGTGAAACTTCTGATATATATAATTCAACCAGAGATACTTTTCAAAGTTGTTCTTTTAATTATTGATTTTTTGCAAGTGTTGCTTTTACCACAGAGCAGGGGCTGCTGCTATTATTATGCACACTTCACTGACAGAAAGTAGGTGTAGCCTTTTTTTTGGGGGGGGGAGGGAAGAAGATGAAAGGATTTCAAGTTACTGTCGTCTTTCAAGTGACATCTTGTAAGATCCCAAGCTGTGTTTCCCAGGCACGTTGTACAGATCGTACATTGTGGCATGCCTTCATAGTGAATACACCCTCTTTACACACTCGGTAAAAACCCCAATTTGTAAAGTTTTGTTGACTGCACAAGAATCCAGTTAAAAGAACTGCAACTCTGCTGAAGGGACGAATAAGGCATGCAAATGGGGATAAAGGAAAGGATAGTCACCCCACCAAGAGATTATCAGGGGATAGATGGATTAAAAGGAAAGTTTTGAGAGTGAATAGCGGATTAAGGTTTAGAGGTTGTGAGTGTTAAGAGGGGATTTAGAGTGATTATATACTACAGATGAACAGGGATTGATTTATTTGATAAATTTCTGGTTGTGGAACTACGGAATCCTCAAAAGTACCAAGTACTGGAGCCTGACAAGAAAATGAAGTTTTTATTTAAGAAATCATTTTTATTTTGCAGTTAAACCCCAGATGGAAAAAACACATATAGTCTGGTAGACACTGAACATCCAATGCACAATGTGGACTCCCAGTAGTCTGTTTATAGCACATTGGGTTAGTTTCGTGAGTTTAGAGTGACACACTGAACTGATTAGCAGGGGACATAATTTCACTTTGAAGTATGTCAATTTATTCCGGGCAAGATATTTTTGATGACATTTTTTAAGTATGCCATAGCTTGGGTGTGTTTAGTACCAGAGTACATAACGTCGATTGTTAAAGCAAACATTCCTCAGCATCTTTAGAGCAATCTTGCTGACATTCCTCATCTGTGATATTCATTTTATCATCAAGTATCAGTTCCTTAGTGTAATTACTTTAGCCCTTTAGCCTAAGGACAAACTTTATCATTGATAAGTTTTAATCACTGACCATAGCCTTCACTTTAATTAACAACACGCAGTTATTGTTATGTTGTATGAAGCAAAGGTCGAATTCATCACCTGCACAAATCATTATTTGCAGTAATTTTGTCAGGTTTCACAAATTATATATTAATAACAAATCTGTGTGGAGCACACTTGAGTTACAGAACCATTTATTATTTTAAGAATTAATATTTTAGTTATTAAATAAAACCACAAAAACTGACCACAAATTGCATACAAAGCCTAGGTAAATGCCTAAAAAAGCAAGAATAATAATAATAATATTAAATCTTATAAAGCGCTGGTATCTAGAAAAACACTATTCAGTGCGCTATAAGGACCCGATATCAGCGAAACTAGTTTGAGTAAACATTTTCCATTTAAAGCAATGTTGGATTACATTTATTATGAAAATTCATACAAAGGTCACTATAACATAAACGAGTGTAGTCCACTCGCACTACCTTTATTTACTTGGCCATCAACTACAAACTTGAGTTCATTCAAAATATCAATGCATGGCATTTGTTGACTTAAACAAAAAATTGAACAAAGAGCTTGCATGTACACGACTGAATAAGTTGTTTGCATTGAAAATACCCTCCAGTTTGTGTTTCATTTAGATGTTTGTACAAGGTCTAAGTTGAGTTCCTAAATTCTGGACAGACGTATACGTATAACAGACAGACGTATATCAGTCTGTAAGGGTGCACCCCACAAATTGAACTCTAAATGCTAAATATTCACAAAATACTTTTAAGTCTCACAGCTTTTTACAGTAAAGAGGAAATTATCCGCTGTCTCCAAAAACTTTAACCCCTGCTCACTTTGACATGAGGTGTCCCAAGGCCGGTCGAGTTATTCTCCCTCCAAATAGAAACACCCCTACACTTGTGTAAATTTCTAAACGTCCGAGCATCAATCATGAAAAGGTTGCCCTACACCTCTTGGCAAATTTGACCCCTTTTTTTTTAGGGCCTAGGTCATCCGAAATTCTTCAAGTTGGAGGTCAACAACCCCTAGGTCACAAATATGTTTAGTATAGAATATTTTGAGTGCCTACAAACTTCATGAGGCTGCCACTCTTTTTTCTCCCTGTTTAGTGAGGTGCACCCGTTGATAACTTTTGACATTATTCAGCCATTTTGTTTTGCACCCTGTATGCAATAATAAACAAGTTAACAGTGATTCTCATTAATCTAATGATGTACCTGACTAATTTCTTCCCAGCCTCAGTTTGGTTTAGTTTGCAGAATCATGGTTATGTAGGAAGAATTTGGTCATCACATTTGGATATTCTTAAAAAACGTTTGTAATATGTTCAATGACATGTCTAGATGCAAGACATTTCGTCTGTCATCTCTTGGAGCTACTTGTTTAGGATTATGGCTGCTTTTGGAGGATTGTGGCTGCTTGTAGAGGATTATGGCTGCTTTTGGAGGATTGTGGCTGCTTGTTGAGGATTGTGGCTGCTTGTTGAGGATTGTGGCTGCTTGTAGAGGATTGGGGCTGCTTGTTGAGGATTGTGGCTGCTTGTAGAGGATTGGGGCTGCTTGTTGAGGATTGTGGCTGCTTGTAGAGGATTGTGGCTGCTTGTTGAGGATTGTGGCTGCTTGTTGAGGATTGTGGCTGCTTGTTGAGGATTGTGGCTGCTTGTTGAGGATTGTGGCTGCTTGTTGAGGATTGTGGCTGCTTGTTGAGGATTGTGGCTGCTTGTTGAGGATTGTGGCTGCTTGTTGAGGATTGTGGCTGCTTGTTGAGAATTGTGGCTGCTTGTTGAGGATTGTGGCTGCTTGTTGAGGATTGTGGCTGCTTGTTGAGGATTGTGGCTGCTTGTTGAGGATTGTGGCTGCTTGTTGATGTTTGTGGCTGCTTGTTGATGTTTGTGGCTGCTTGTTGAGGATTGTGTCCGCTTTGGGTTTTATTAAAGTAGGTAGAACACTGACTGGTCTGCCTTGTCAACATGGCAAAATCATTTTTGAACACTAATTCATTGATTCATTTTACAAACCGTTTATTGAATGGTTATGGAGGCATATCTGATGAATTTTGACCTTTGTTTTAATGCTTGCTCGAGAACCGATATTGCTTTTTGACCTTGACCTTGAAGGCCTCTGCCATCATCTCATCATTGTAACACCTCAAAGCATAAGGGATAAATAAACACACTATATTTATGTTCTTTTCTGTCAAAAGTTCAATATGTGAATTTTCAGCAGAAACCGTACCTGAACAAAAGACTTTCAGAACTTAAATGGAGAGATGGCCGTGCTTGACTTGTTTTTCATTTTCGAAGAAAAAGAAAACCTGAAATGTTGAAACTCGTTTTGTGCCCGACGATGCGTTTCAATAGTTGAATGTGTTACACCAAACTGACTCGTACCCATGTGTGCTGTGATGAAAGAGACACTTGCACACGTCGTACACAAACTCGACAGGCAGCTAGACGTGGAGATCTGCAGCTTAGAAACGGTGGAGATTTTCTGACCTCAATTACATTGTAGTAACGGACCCACTTGAACCCATTCTTAGTTTGGATGTTTATCTGGCCAAAGATCAGAAGTTCAGTTCCATGTATATGTCGCAGTGGAGTTACTGTCTTAAAGTTGTTGCTTTTAACCATTCGTGGTGAGTAGATCTTAGGAGATCGCTGTCCGTATATTCTTAGGCCATAATGACAGTTGGAGAACCAGTGGCTTTGATGATGAAGACGGATCTTGTGTGTGTGCCGTGAAAATGATCTTGTATGGAGAAGGTGGTTGATATGAAAAGAGTTGTGGTTCCAGGACGATGGTTAGAGCTCACTAGTGGAAACTTTGAGAATAAATCAGCCTGAGTCCACTGTTACGGCTTTCTGCTTTACTGTCGGCAATCTGCGCTTACAGTCCATAGAATCACACACTTTAATTATGATGCAGTGTAAGCTTAGAATGTTGTGGTAAGTAGGAATGGGAAATTGGGCACAGCTCTTTTCATAGTTACTGACTCTTCACAAGATATAATTGTGTGGTGTCGGGTCTGGAATTTCATCCGCGAGAGGGCAAGGCCATTTTCATTTTGCAAAGGGCACTTCTATTGGAAAAATCTTGAAGTCTTTTGGAAAATTTTGAAGGGGGCACCAAGGCCAAGACCAGGGACAACAGAGGCCATGGCCTCCTGTGGCCTTCATGTTATTCAAGGCGTGTCATGCCTGTGGTGTACCCGTAAGACTAAACTAATTACAACTGTTACTAGTGATTAAGATGTAAAAGGGTACCAGACTATTTGACCACACAGCCTCAGTTTGGTTACATTGATTGTCTTGGTAAGGATCAAAATGTCTGCTCTATAAGAAGGTCTATTATTTATATTATGATAGCCACAGTGCACCTTAGGACATAAACTAATTCAAAGCATTTTTGTTTTCTTTGTTTAAAAATACAAGGCCTTTGTTGAATTTCCTACATTAGAAATTTCAAACATTTAATGTATTTTTTGCCGTTGGCAGATTCCATTAGTAAGTTCTGAGTACTCATTTGTTTCATTGCTTTTCCAAAACCATATTAAATTTGAGTAAATGGATGCACTCAGTATATTAACCCTACGTTGTGTATTTTTTTCTTAATGAAATTTACAACTTGGTTTGTTAGTTTTTATTCCTTTTCCAAAGCTGTACATGTAGTTAATAAGTTTGCTAATTTTCTATTTTCATAAAAATAGCAAACAATGATATGAAATTATTAGGATACCATCATTGCCAGCTGTGTCTCTACCCTATGATGGCAAAGCCACACATATCCCTTGTTATTTGTCATAACCTATGATGTTAAAGGTATAGTGCACTAGTGGCAAAGCTTAGCCACCCTTTATTGAAAAGGGTGAAGTTGTCAATTGGGAAAGACCAAAACAAAAGTAGACCATAGTATGTCAATCTCACTAAATGTTTTTTTTTTTTTTAGTTAGTGGTGATGTAGAGAGTCTGTAAATCCTCTTTAATGTAACACCCAGGAGGTTCAGGGGCTTCATCCTCTAGACCAAGGAGAGACCCAGGCCCTCTATCCTAGCCTTTATTCATAGTGATGTAGAGAGTCTGTAAATCCTCTTTAATTTAACACCCAGGAGGTTCGGGGGCTTCATCCTCTAGACCAAGGAGAGACCCAGGCCCTCTATCCTAGCTCTTTATTCATAGTGATGTAGAGAGTCTGTAAATCCTCTTTAATTTAACACCCAGGAGGTTCAGGGGGCTTGATCCTCTAGACCAAGGAGAGACCCAGGCCCTCTATCCTAGCTCTTTATTCATGGTGATGTAGAGTCTGTAAATCCTCTTTAATGTAACACCCAGGAGGTTCAGGGGGCTTCATCCTCTAGACCAAGGAGAGACCCAGGCCCTCTATCCTAGCTCTTTATTCATAGTGATGTAGAGAGTCTGTAAATCCTCTTTAATTTAACACCCAGGAGGTTCGGGGGCTTCATCCTCTAGACCAAGGAGAGACCCAGGCCCTCTATCCTAGCTCTTTATTCATAGTGATGTAGAGATTCTGTAAATCCTCTTAATTTAACACCCAGGAGGTTCAGGGGGCTTGATCCTCTAGACCAAGGAGAGACCCAGGCCCTCTATCCTAGCTCTTTATTCATGGTGATGTAGAGTCTGTAAATCCTCTTTAATGTAACACCCAGGAGGTTCAGGGGGCTTCATCCTCTAGACCAAGGAGAGACCCAGGCCCTCTATCCTAGCTCTTTATTCATGGTGATGTAGAGAGTCTGTAAATCCTCTTTAATGTAACACCCAGGAGGTTCAGGGGCTTCATCCTCTGCATGTATATGTAAGGAGACCCAGCCCCACTACCCTAGTTATTTATTTGTATTGATTTTGAAATTCTCTGAATTGTAACACTCGAAAGGTAAACAGGGCTTCATCCTCCAGACTGAAGAATATTCCAGTCCTACTAACCCAGTTGTTATTAATGATGTCAAACACATTAAGTCAGTAAAAAAGAACACCACAGAGGTTCAAAGGACTTTACTCAGATCTTCATTGACATGTCATTTTTCATAGTTTCGGACTTACATGTAGTTCATGATACAGTCAAACCAAAAGCTCTGAAGTGTGAAATTAGTCCACCACAATTAATCGTCAGAAATTGATAACAGTTGGCCTTGTCCGGTGCTGAGGCTCATTAATTTTTCAGAAAGCTGGATCACTCAACCTCTGTAAAAAAAAAATGATTTTAAAACAACGAGGAAAGAGCCGATAGTTGTCACAACAAATTTGTAGTTGCATTCGTCACGACAATTGGAAAATTGATTGGTAGTCACCTTTACTATAGCGACCTCGATGTAATGAACGGTATACTGTCATCATCTTTCAATTATGTCAATTATTTCTGTTAGAGTTGTCTTAGCTACTTTAAAGGGAAGCTACATCATTGGATTTGAGAAAGTATACTCTTATATTTATTTTTGTAACAATTGCTTTGTTTATTTCATTTTCACTGTTTATGTTTGTGTTGTGCATAGAGGCTCCTGCATTTTGTGCTATATAAATGTCTCTTATTGTTATTCATTTTGTAGTTTTTTAAGATTTCCACTGTTAAATTTACCTCTTGAATAACCCATCTTTTTTTTAATAGAACTTTTAAATTGAAACAGAAAATGAAAATAGAGTTTTAAAAACCTGACGGGCAACATTTTATAGGCAGCAAATTACAATAGCCATTACTCGTGGCTGTTTGGTATTTGTATTAATTAATATCAGGCGTGGGATTTCATCTTTGAAGTCCCAAGGCCATTTTGATTTTGCAAAGAGCACTGCCGCGAGAAAGTGTTTGTACACAGACAGTTTTAGGAGATAATCAGGACAGCTGCTAGAACACAACCTTTGTGCTTAAAATAAAATAGCTTGCAATTATTCGGAGGACCATATCCAGGTGTCTGGTACATATTTTCCCTAGAATTGTTCTGAAGTATGTTCTGCTTTAAGTGGCCTTTATACATTTGAAGGCTTTGCCTACTAAAGGTAACTTGTACTTTCAATTTGTACTTTCAACTTTGTTTAAAAAAATGAATAAAACAAAAATAATAATAACATCTTTTATTAACTTTGTTGATGTTTTCAGATTGCCAAAGGATCTACTGAGAAGCTGGGTTTTAGCATTGAAGGTGGATCGGACACTCCCAAGAGCTGTATCTACATCAAGGATATCATCCTAGGGTCACCGTCGCACCGTACTGGACGTCTACGCCTCGGCGATCAACTACTGGACCTGAATGGTCAATGCATGGTGGGCATTACTCACTCTCAGGCGATGAACATCGTTGAGTCGGCTCCGGCTCACGTCACCCTCGTCGTCGCTCGGAAGAAAGCCGACGAAGAGCAGACTTACGAATCGGATTCCTACGATGAGGACATCACGGACTTAGCGTCAGAACTTGCTGCCGCCATGGACGCTGGACCGGACTATAGTAGCATGAGAGGAGACGGGACGCCAGACTTTGATGAAGCCGATGGGGTGTTCACGCAGGGTAAACCCCGACACCTGTGAGCCCGTGTCCCCCTATAGTCCGATATCGGAGAGTAACATGAGTCCGAGGAGGTCGTTATTCCATAAGGGAAGTTTTGACGGGGATGAACATGATGTCATGAATGTTGTCATGAGGAAGCAGATTAATTCGAGAGCCAGAAGAAACTTTCCGTTAGGTGAGTTATGCCAATTGTATCAAACTACAGCTTGAAAATGAGCAAAGTCCACTCAGTTTTTACTCTAAATTTGTTAACCCAAAATATTTTGTTCAGTCCTTCTATGTGTTTGGGGTGTCGTGGCCGAGCAGTCTAGGGCGATGGACTCAAGTTCTGCAACCTACAGAATGTTTCGAATCCTGGCTGTCGGTCACGACGTTGTGTCCTTGAGCAAGGCACTTTATCATAAATACTTCTCTCCATCCAGGAGTACAAATGGATGTTTTTACTCTAAACTTGCTAACCTTAAATGTTTTGTTCTGTCCTATCTGATTAAAGTGTGTTTCCACATAATCAAACATTTTCTTTCCCTTCATGTTAAATTAACTTATATCTTGTAGCCATGTAACTCCAATGGCTGTCAGCCATTGTGCAGTTCAATTGCTGAAATAGTCTTCACTTCTCACAGGGTTTTTTTGAGCTACAGTTTGAAGGATTCTCTTAATTTGATTTGAAATATGATTGACTTTCCAGATCGAGACACAAGAGGCCTCCTTGAGCGGTCGTGGTCTGAGAGCTCGAACTCAACGATTCTCCTGTCCACCAGTGAGTTAGAGAAACTCATCGAGGACGCCAACGAGTCCCTGGACGACATGACGGACAGCAGCGTCTCGGTCGTTATCCTCCATAAAGAGAATGAGATGCAAGGTCTGGGGCTGACTGTATCTGGAGGGATAGACCAGGAAAAGAAAGAAATTATGGTGAGCCAATCCCCCCCTCTCTACCCTTGTTCTGACAAGTCCTAACAGGGCTCGCCCTTAACACTAGCCCGGCGTACATTGTCTAGTAAAAAATGCTATGGGCTAGTAAACACCACTTCTTAACTTGCCCTGAGGGCTACTAAAAACTGTGCAACCTACTTGTTTAAAATGCTAACTCTTCCTTTTCAGATGTGAATAATTAATGTATAAAATGTGTTAACCCTTATTGAGTGTGTGAATATAACTAATTAAACTGGTTGTGATCGTTAACATTAACACATCAGAACATTACATTCATTGCAATTCCTGTTTAAAATCTGGGCTACTAAAACTTCCTGGGGGCAAGTAAAATGCACAGTTTACTGGCCCGGCCGGCTACTTTACAAAAAGCTTAGGCGCAAGGCCTGCTTAAGTTCCTCAGAGTGTGTCGAGGTTTGATTGCATGTTTGGATCATTAATCACCCACTCCTCTCACTGTCTCATTCTCAATAGATGCATTGCACATGACGTCATTGACCACCATCTTTGATGAAAAACGCGTGTACGCGCTGCGCACATTTCTCAGCCGATGATAGCTCTCCACAAATGCACGTTTCATCAATGATGGCAGCCAATGCAAGGAGTCTATAGCCTTGTAGATTTATCATTTTGTTATTATTAAAGTCTCTGACACTGTGTCTGTCTAATTTTAATTTAATGAGAAGTTACCTGTTTTTAAGAATCAAATTCAAAGAATTACAAATTAATGTTTTTATATAATTGAATACTAATTTATAAGAGGCGTACCTTTTTGGACACGTTCAATGTCTCCCTGTACACTCTCAACAATGTGAAACTTTTCCTGTCTTGAAAATTTATATGTCTGAATATCTTGTTGTTTTGTTGAAAGTTTGTTCTGTCACGAAACAGCCTCTCTCTTCCTAAGGCTCTCGCAGCTTCGTGATTTGCAAGAAACATCGGCGGCATTTTGATCGCATTTACGCATTATCAAATTAAACCTCGCATCCTAAAGCAGTCCTTTGCAACGTGTTCGTCCTCGTTGTCAAAGAACGTACGACGCATTCAACGATCGTAAATTTTGTGAAATCGTTCTCGCAACGCATCGCAGCGTGCGATGTGTAACGCGGCGTATCGAACGTTGCGACGCATCGCAGTGCTTCGTGTGAAATCGGGACCAGACCCACGTAGCTGTTGCTGTTTTTTGTTGTACATTTTGTTGTCTTTAGTTATTTTTTTACCACTTGTTTTTGCCGACATGTAAATCTGTTTTATTCAATGTGCTATTATTTCTTTCTAAGCTACGTAATTTGTGATCTTTGTTGTTACTCTCTCTGTTTTTGTTTTGTTTTGTTTTTATGCCCCTCGAATAAGTTTAGTCTTAGATAGATGGCGCCTCACAAGTTTTTAATTATTATTATTATTATTATTGTATTTATTGTTGTATTAACCCTTTTATGATGTTTAGAGTCTGTGTATTTCTGTTCATTTTGTGTTGTTGTTTTTGTTTATTGAGTATTTTTCTTGCTCCTTTTAAGACATTAATTATTATGTACATTCATTTATTCATTGTACATTTTGTGTTGTTTTGGTCGAATAAATAATACATGGTGTTACCGCAAACCGAATAATATTGATACCTCACCATGCAATGCCTCAAAACCCATAAACATTAAATGCTCGGACTAATATCAACGTAATTGTTTCTCTCTCAGGTTCATCGAGTGATACCCAACGGTCTCGCCGACCGAGACGGTCGCATCCAGCGGGGCGATCGGGTCCTCTCCGTTAATGGGAAGGTCTTGAAGGACTCGACTCACTCTGAGCTCCTTGAGATGCTGAAGAGCAAGAGACAAGATGTAGTGTTGGTCATTGCTCAGCATGTAGCACAGGAGGAGGAAGGTGAGCGTGGCTGAGATGCATCTTTAAAAATGTACTGATCTATTAACCCTCCTACTCTCAGTGACTCTTGGCAACATTTTCCAGTGAGTTGACCAACCATTCGACTGCCAAGGTTGTGTGCTTGTGTATGGTGGCACAACTGTGCACAGAACTGTGTTATGTACTGTGTACATGCACATGCATTCCCTCATGGTATCATATTTCAGGCTGGCATAGTTTATCTATCATTCAAAACCACAGTGAATGGTATTGAATGGTCAGACAGCAAGAGGGTTAAGCACCATTACTGATCCAAACTTTGGGCTTCTGACTGGCGCCCACCGAACAAAGATATTGGCAAAAAAAGGGAGACTGCCAACTTAGGACTAGATAGCTCAGTTGGTAGAGCGCTGGCACGTCGTCCGGAGGTCATTGGTTCAAATCCCGCTCTAGTCAGTTTGTCTTTGTTCGACCAAAAAATTGTTTTAGAATCTACTCAGTCAGTTTCCCTGATAAAAAACTTCAACCTCAGATTGTGTATCGGTGATGTTTGAAGCTTTGCATGGTGTGGATCACAAGAAAAACTACAGTAGTAAAGTTGCGGGTACAACCATGTATAAGACTCTATTGGGAGAAGTGTTGGTTCTGAGAAGAACCAATGTGGTCTTGATGTTTCAAACAGTATACTCTGCTCATCTTCAGCAGACGACAAGCAGAGTATACTGTTCGAAATGTCGAGACCACACCAGGGCCCAATTTCATGGCTCTGCTTACCGCCGAATTCTGCGCTTGCGGTGACCATTCTCGCTTACTGTTCAAGCGCCGAATTTCTGCGCTAGCTGTGTAAGCGTAAAATGCCTAGTAACGTGGAGTACGCACGCGCACAAGCCGAAAATCCCCGCTAACCCGTGAAATACGCTTGACGTAAGCGCGGAATTCCCTGCTTCCGCAAGCGCCGATTCTTTGCTTACAGTAAGCAGAGCCATGAAATTGGGCCCAGCTCTTTTCAGAGCCAACACTCCCACAAAAGATATTTGTACATAATGGTTGTACCCGCAAGTTTACTACTGTAGTTTTTTTTTACCACAGACGGTGTGTTTTAACTGAACACCACAATTTCATCATCTGTTAAACAACTTATTCATCTGATTACTTTGACAGAAGAAGAAATGTCCACGTCTAACGTCGTAGACATCGAGATGGCCAAGGGACCAGCCGGACTGGGCTTCAGCGTGGAAGGCGGCAAGAGCTCCCCCAAGGGTGATCTACCAATCACGGTCAAGAAAATCTTCACAGGGGGTGTGGCTAACCGTAGCGGGCAGATCCATGTGGGGGAGGAGATCATGCAGGTGAATGGTCAGCGGATGGCTTCACTGACCCACTTTGAGGCCTGGACGTATTTGAAATCGCTACCCATCGGCATTGTTAAGATGAAGATTAAACGTGCTAAATAAATGACGGCTTCATTTTCGACGCTTCTATTTTGAGTTTAATGACGGTGGTGCTGGTGTCGTATCACACCATCTTTACTAGATGAGTTTTTTGGCATGAAGCCAACTGCTTTAGTTTCTCCGTAGTGTGGGGTGTGCAACTGTGCAGCGCCCTCTTGAGTCACATTCAGGCAAGTGGAGAAACAGCACAGTCCCTTTTGGGGACAATGACAGCGCCCTCTTCGGGTGTTTTTGTTGATTTGCTGTGAATTTCTCCTGGTGCAGTCAACTGCCATCCAGTTTGAGTTCGGTTTACGACACCCTTTATGTGAAACAATCGGCGTGTGTTTAAGCTCTACTTGCATGTGGCTAATGGTGGTCTCAAGGTACACCCGTCATGTATGATGGCCCCAAACCCCCACATAAGCAATGATTTCTGTCTATTTTGAAACAAAGAAGCTGCGGTTCTTGGGCTCTGGGATTGGTCACCGTCCCTCTCATTGTGGGTGTCTGACAGACTCGAGAAGTATCATTTACAACTACAAAACGATGAATGACTTTAAGCAAGAATTAGAAGCCCATCAGGGCCCAATTTCATGGCTCTGCTTACCGTAAGCAAAGAATCGGTGCTTGCGGAAGCAGGGAATTCCGCGCTTACGTCAAGCGTATTTCACGGGTTAGCCGGGAATTTCGGCTTGTGCGCGTGCGTACTCCACGTTACTAGGCACTCTACGCTTACACAGCTAGTGCAGAAATTCGGCGCTTGAACAGTAAGTGGAGAATGGTCACCGCAAGCGCAGAATTCGGCGGTAAGCAGAGCCATGAAATTGGGCCCAGGTTTTTACTCTCTCATATAGTGGGACTATGAACTGAAGCAGCAGGCTGGCCTCTTGACTGTAATGATTAACGGTGCGTTTTCTTGCAGTCAGGGAACCAGACAAGGGCAATTGTTTTACACATTGAAGTTCTTCGGATTCGGTTCAACACTTAAGCAAAAACGAAAGTATTCTCAGTGAATAAACATTTGCACCTTTTGTTCAATTAGCAGCAAGACTGGTATGCGAATCATTGGTAACCCTCGCACACCAACGTTCATCTTGATCTACCGCCAGTATATTTGAAATCTGAAGAATGATTGGCCAGCTGTCACTGTCAATCATAAAACTTTCACCAACACAAATTTTGTTTAGAGGCACTTTTCAATGTCTTCGTTGTCTTGTGCAACCGGTTCCATAGCAAATGCATACAAATCAAGATGGAGAGCATCCCTTGAGTTGATGCATAATGTTTTGGCAAGTTTGTGGCGTCAAACTTCAGTATGGATTCTTATTTGGAGAGAGATTCTGAGTGAATGAGCTGGACTTCAGGAAGTTTTGACTTTCAGGGTCTTGAAGAAGGAAAAAAAAAGGTTTTCCATGAGAAAGAAATAAGGACACAAGGTTTTGTGTTGGGACACGTGAGCAAATATTCACTACGCAAAAATGTGTGCTTTGATAATTTAGAGGCCAATCTGGAGCATTGGCAAATCACAGTGGTCGCTTCACATCACATGACTGCCTCCCATTCAGGGAAACGTACAAAGTCAAATTGGCTCTGTGTCAGAGAATGTGCTTGACGAGATGCAGCTCTGCATCACGGACATTGAAGTTCCGACGAAGTTCTGGAGATGTTTTTTCGGTAAAGAGATCATGTTCATTGAAATGGAGACAGATTTTGGTAGCGTCTGGCGGAAAATACAAAATCAGTTTTAAGTTCATACAAGAAATTTCAGCACCTCAAGAAGGGTAAATGTCATTTTTTTGGCCCTATGACTGAAAGCTGATGTCATGAAGTCTCAAAAATTGAAATCTGTGTGACAAATTTGCAACAAGTTAGAGATCGTGCTGCTCTATTAACCCTCTTGCTGTCTGACCATTCAATACCATTCAAGTGGTTTTGAATGATAGATAAACTATGCCAGCCTGAAATTAGATACCATGAGGGAATGCATGTACACAGTACACAGTTAGTTCTGTGCACAGTTGTGCTACCGTACACAACCTTGGCAGTCGAATGGTTTCAATCGGTTGGTCAACTCACTGGAAAATGTTGCCAAGAGTCACTGACAGTAGGAGGGTTAACAAGAGTTTGTGTACATTGTCTGTGTATGACAAGAACTAGTAACCAAAGGGAAGAAAACTATCTTATTCAGAATAATTTGTGTTGATATTTCGCTTGTCGGCTGAGGGTTTTCGTCATATTTATAATAAAAAGGATTGTAGATTTACAAAGCTTTAAGCGGATGGTTTTGCCCCCTAGGTTTAAGCGTTGCTTGTATATTTTAGGAATGTTCATTTTCCAACACATTATTAATTTTAAACTACTTAATTGTAATTTTAATTCGGTTATTCATTATTGTGTACAGTTTGTAAATAATTTGATATTATATATCATTTCAAAAAGTGCAATAGTATTATATTAACTTGAGGTAAACCCACACTGTCCAGCATTTAAATGAAGAAGTGATTGAAGCCAAAACTGGTGAGAAAACTGCCAAACTGTTTGTCTTTGGATGTGGCTATGACTAGATGTGTCTGCTTGTACTTGAGCATTGCGGCTGTAGCCAACAGCCACAAAACTTAATCACACACAGAAGGGTTGTTTTTTATAATTCCATAATTCTGGACTTTAGGAATGATTCAGACTTGTGCAACACTTACGCAATCCACTAAGAGCTATGAAATTGGCACTTGGATCTAGGGCCTACGGAACACTGGTGCCTAGGGCCTACGGAACACTGGTGCCTAGGGTCTACGGAACACTGGTGCCTAGGGCCTATGGAACACTGGTGCCTAGGGCCTATGGAACACTGGTGCCTAGGGCCTATGGAACACTGGTGCCTAGGGCCTATGGAACACTGATGCATAGGGCCTATGGAACACTGGTGCCTAGGGCCTATGGAACACTGGTGCCTAGGGCCTATGGAACACTGGTGACTAGGGCTTATGGAAAACTGGTACCTAGGGCATGGAGAACACTGGTGCCTAGGGCCTATGGTACACAGGTGCCTAGGGCCTATGGAACATCGGTGCCTAGGGCATAGGTAACGTTGGCGCCTAGGGCCTATGGCACACTGGTGCATAGGACCTATAGAACACTGGCGCCTAGGGCCTATGGAACATCGGTGCCTAGGGCATAGGTAACATTGGTGCTTAGGACCTAGGAAGCACCAGTGCCTAGGACCTCAGGAATACTCGATCTCGCCCTGTGTTGGACTGCACATCAAATTTTGAATCTTGCTATGTTTTCCTAATAATCAAAATTAATTCAGTTTCCTCAAAAGCCTTCCAAATTGCACTCCAGTTTATACTTGGGTTTTTTCGCCAACGTTTTCCTGATTTCAATTGGTGAATCAAAAATCTACCTTTAAACCAAAGGTATTCATTTATTCCTTACCTCATTGATGTAAACAATGATTTTAAGTTTTACTTTTTACCATTTATTGGATTTTCAGCAATTTTTTTTTTACTTTAGAATAACTCAAAACTCAAATTTGAGGAGAACAAAAAGTGTTTTTCGGAGGACAAATATTTTTAAAGTAGTCTCTTAATTATAACTCCAGTCAAGGAGACGGCCATTTTGAGGAAGTTTTTTTTCAACAATTGCTGTATTTTTATAAGCTGTGAGTATATCCCACCAAATGTGCGCAGTCCGAATGGTTTGATTATTGCCTTCAACTCAATTGCTGCCTTGTGAAAAATGTGAATTTCTTTTCAAAAATTGAGCATCGCAATAACAGTTTTTTCGTTTTTTTTTTAATTGACTTGTTTGCAAGTGTCTGTAAGGGACTTTGTCTTCCATGTCATTTTACAGGTTTTACTAGTGCTTAAAATACTATCATGGGCTTGTAAACTTTTGTAGGTAATGTAAACAAAATATTAGCTATTTTTCAGTATTAAAATACTCAAATAAAGTAACGTTTCAGCGTCTCAAGTTTGTTTGCTCTCCCCCCCCCCCCACTTCTTTCTCTTCCCAATGTGTACCCAATACCATGGCTCTGCTTTTCTGTAAGTGAACAACTGGTGCTTACAGAAGCAGAAAACTCTGCGCTTATCTTGAGAGTATTTCACAGGTTAAAGGCAGTGGATACTTTTGGTAACTACTCAGGAAATACATTACCATAAAGACTTACTTGGTGAGGAGCACCTGAGAGCTGCTGATAGTATAAAACATTGTGAGAAACGACTCCCTCTGAAGTAATTTAGTTTTTGAGAAAGAGGTCATTTCTTTCTTCAAATATTTGAATCTGAGAAAGGCTTCAGGCAATTGAAAGCACACAATTAGATGCAACAACTGTGTTTTTTCTTTCATTATTTTCTTGCAACTTCGATGACCAGTTAAGCCCAAACTTTCACATGTTTTTTTATTTTATGCTTTTGTTGGGATACGCTGAGTGAGGATACTGGTCTTTGACAATTATCAAAAAGATATTCTGCCTTTAAACATTCTGCCTTTAAACAAGTGTTTGATTGTGCGTACTCTATTTTTTACTAAGCATTCTGTGCTTACACAGCTAGCGCAGACATCCGGTGCTTACCCTGTAAGCAGAGATTGGTGACTGTAAGCTTAGCAGGAAGGAGAGCAATGAAACTTTATAGCTCAGTTGCTTCATCAACCAGCCTTGGGCTCAATTTCGCTAAAAGCTATTATTGATCTTAAGATGTGTATCATTCTTAATTGCTGAGCAAACTGTGATGTCACAATACAAATCACTACGGCGATACTGACAACTCGTTGTAAATGAATCTTAGCAATTTGTGAAATTGAGCCCCGATGCCTTAACATGGATGTAGAATTACAACAGTCCTAATTAAAATGTGCTGGATTTTTACTCGGCGGAACATTTTAACCGATCAATCGACCTCATGCACATGACGACCTTTGAGTGGGTGCCCTCGTCTAGAGGATCAAACGAAGTGAGGTCAAACGAAGGTAGCTCATTGGCCAATCTTGTGCGCCACGCGTACAAACATGTGCGTTTTCATTGTTTCATAATCGTTTTACCTCTAAGATGGCGTCAAGATGACGTCAATACCAAGCCTTATGATAGAGTCGGGCACATTTGGAAAGAAATAGACACAGCGATACCATACAACTATCCGACGTTGCTGTACACGGATCTTGAAAATGGGGTACTTAAATTTGGTGTAAATCGTAAAACATCTATACAGGAATGTTTTAACACTCAGACACCCCTTTGTGAAAATCTTGCTTGCATAAAGAATAACGAGTAACCGCCCAAGCCAATCCTGTCAATGTTATTAATAGGTATGTGATTTCTCAGGGTTTGTTCATGATTTTAGGATTTTATTTCAATCTCCTAGAGCATTTAAAATTTCTAGAAAAAGTAAAGCAGTGTCCAAACCTTTTTTCTTTTCTTTTTTTTCTGGTGATGCACAGTCTGTAAACTTCCTGAATTGTAACATCTGTGAGGTTCTGGGTCTAGAATAAGGGGGAACCCAGACCAGCCAGTCATCAGGAATTTTCAAATTCATCAAATCCCATCCCTGTTGCAAGCAACACCACAACGCAAAATATGACACACGCTTCAAAATCCACATCATTTTAATAGCTTTTATTAAACCAGTAGTAAGTGGATAAGTATTCAAGTTTACAAAGTGCTTCATTAAATATCGACAGAAATGAAGACAACTTAAATCTCTAGCATTATATGGAGTTCATTTACAATGAGAAACAACCAATCCTGAAGACAGTTTTGGTTCAAGTTTCATTCTGCTTACAGAAAAAAATTGAATAATGGGTAAAACAAAAAAGGTTGTAAATAAGGCTAAGAATACAATATTTCTAAGACTATTCTTATCTTGACTTTCCCAAATAGTAACTCATTTCATCCTTTAAGAAATCCGACTTCATGAGACTCATTTTGTGCTTGGAACAGTAGAATTTTGCAGAAATTTCACTACCGCACAATCTTCACATTGAGAAATTTGCCTGAACATCAAATTCATTAATAATTAAGTCAAATCTACAAATTCAAAAACATGAATCCGTTATCGCCTTGAAGGTTTGAGGTTGTCGTTGACGTGTTGTTTTTCTTGTAAGACGAGTTTTAATACAAGGACACCAAATGTTTCTCCAAGTATGGAAGATTGGATTTAGATAAAAATGAGTGGAGTCTGTTGGTGTACACACAGCCTGGTAGATATAAACCGAATCTATACAGTTAGGTCCCTCGTTTCCCCTTTGGAATAACAAGTGACCCAATCCACTTGGCGCTAAATAGAGACAGGGCCCAAGACCTCAAACTCTGAGACAAAACCTCAAGATTGAACCCCCACCCCCCACACACACATTCACACAAAAAGAGACCATGTCTAAAATAGACGGTTAATGGCTGCAGATGGATCTCCAAGTTAACATGCGTTAAAGTATAGGCTGCCATTAGCAACAGCCTTAGCAACAGCCTTAGTGACAGCCACAGCTGTTCAGACATGGCACATGAAACTAAACATTGTGGAGTGGTACCCAGTGCCTTGGTATGGCCTGATTGCACTGACGTAGCAGGGAACCAGCCATGTGTTTAGGATGTTTGCTATAGCACCATTGAAGTAATCTGAAAAAAGAATTCCTCTTAGAACCATCTACTAAAAAATGTCATGCTGTGACCTTTTTACTGTAAATATCTTGAGAAAAGAAAAGCCAACATGGAAAGTGTCATAATTCTCTTTAACTTAGTTTATACACTTGTTTTATTTAATAATGCAAATCTGACCATTTTCTATTTCTACATTGTGGGTTTTCACAGTTTAAAGTCTTATTTAACAAATTAAACCGATAAAATGATAACACTTAAATCATTCAACTTCGTTGCTAGAAATCCCCTCAACAAAATTCAAATAAAGAACTTATAATACAGGGAGAAAAAAAAGGGGGAAAAATGGCACAAAACTACTTATGCTACACTTGTATTTATAGTTTAACTTAGGTTATATACAAACATAGAAAGAAATTTTTAAACCAAAATACATAATGGGTTAACATAGAGAAAACAAATAACTTAAACCAACCCAAATCCTTTTTGCACGCGACCAAGCAAGTTGTTTTCATCAACATCTAACCGTTAAGGAAAACTCAGACGGTGTCCAAATAAGCAGCTACGGTTATGACTATGGCTGGATTGCCGCGTCATGTTTTGAAGAACAGGACGCCCATAGCAATTCAGCCATAGCCAGAGCCGCAAAGACAGATAAGGCCTCAGTTACCGATTCTTCAGACAATCTCATTGGTTTAGACCTTAACTCGTCTTGTTCCCTGACTGCACATATAACCAAGCATACTCTCACTTTACAATCAAAGGGCCAGATTGTTTTTTCCCTTCCAGCCTCGGTTTGGTTACACTGATTTGAATACGGATGGCGTTCTCAGTAAAAAAAAAAAGAACCAGAATCATTTTTATATCAAATATCAAGTAATAACCCTCAAGGGAAACTTGGTCGATTTTAAAGAATATTTCATATTGTGCAGATAAAGATACTAGTTTTCTATTCAACAATACAAGCTTGCGAGTATAAATGTACATGTACTGCGATATTTTATCGCACTTTCACCGTACAGCTCTGACCTTTGACCCGGTCGTGTTTACAGCCAAAGGCCTATGCTCAATCGATTTGTGCAAACTTTGACTTTGATCGAACGAACTGGTCAGGGAAAAGTAGAATTTATTTATATTAAATATCCCATCTCCCATAGAAAAATAAACCAATCTTAGAACATAATGCAAAAGCTAAAACTACTTTACGTGAACAGGGCCCAATTTCATAGAGCTGCTGAAGCATAAATAGTAGCTAAGCTTAATTTAAATTATGCTTACCAGCCAAATTACCATGTCACATGTACAATCTGTGACTGGTATCCTGCTTATTTTTTGCTAAGCAAACAATTGTTTAGCAATATTTTCTGCTTAAGCAGCGCTATGAAATTGGCCCCTAGTTGTAAAAATGACTTTGAGTTCAATTTCTATGCATCTTTTTGTTGATACGAAAACGTTGACGTCTGTTTTTGATGTAGTCTTGAAATCAAGCCAGCATTAATTATACCCCGAGAAGTCATCCATGGAAGCTTGTGCATTGTTTGACCGCTACAAGGGTATGGCAGCACATTAATAACAGAATGAAACGACTTGATTTCAAGACTACTTAGAAATTGAACTGGAGAGAACACAATTACACAGTGTAATAAATTATTAAGTATTAAAGGAACATTACAGAATTGGTAATTGTAAAATATACTTTTGATCACAGATTTACATAAAACTTACACGGTCTAATGATGACGATAGTAGAAAACATCCTAGAAATATTTCTGGCTGAAATGCCATATTTGATGAGAAATAAATCAAACTAATTTCCGATTGGAGTTTATCGCTCATGAGCGTTTTATTCATGCATTATATAACACATGCAAATTTGTAATCGGTTTTGCACTATTTTCTCGTGACCCAGATGGCCGATCGATCTCAAACTCCTACAGGTTTGTCAGTTTATGTATATGGTGGATTACATAAAGTGCTTACACTGCCAGCAACTGTTTTGTTAGCAAAAACCAATTCTGTAATGTTCCTTTAACTATTTATTGGAAATAACTGGTTTGTAGATGACAACTCTGTAAAAGTTATCACTTCTGTGAAGAAGTGTCGAGTGTATAGGAACTCTGTTTATGCATTATTATCTCTGCAAATCATATCGTTTAATTTTTTTTATAGATATTAAATTTGCATCGAGGATAAAAGAAAATTATTTATGTTTTACCCATAAACTGGCGTGTTTTAGAGACTGTATACTCGGTACTTTCTTTCATATAGGATTCAAACTGCCCCTAGCTACCAGGCAAGCTCAGTAGTCTACTGGTATGAATCTGCTCTAGAATGGCAGAGGTCGTGGGTTCGAATCCCAAAAGAGTCATATGCCTACAGGTGGATTATTCTTCATATGACTCAGTTACAGTACTGAGTATACGGTGCTTAACACGTTGACTGCCGCCTACGAGTATATTCATAGTAATAGGTCAGACGGATTCTGCCACTACGAGTATACTCGTAGAGAATGAAAGGGCTTTGTATTGTTGTTTAAATACACTGGCATCACTGAGCACGCAACACATACGCTTCCTGGCAGTGGTGAGGACATCGACTTTAGAATGTGCATGTCAATTTGTGTTTGTTTGTATAGTACCTATTTGGTATGCGCGCATGCGTATTACACTTGGAAAATGGGAACGCACTACGAATATTATGACCGGCAGTCAACGTGTTAACACACATCCGTGTATGGGTAAAACTGGACTAACATGTCATTATACATGGCTATGCTCACACCAAGCAAATATGACCGGGTTAAATACATATCCACAGGTGTCGCTGCTGGCCTTCCATTCACAAACAAAAGTAAAATCATATGCAACAGGATAAAATAAACTACAAGTACAATTTTTAATACATATCGAGATGAAATATTAATTAATGAACTAGGGTCAGTTTGAAATAATACCACTTGAATTTTTTGTTATTCTTCTAATTTATTTTTTCCATTTGTTTAAAATTTAACTTCTTAAGAAGTAATTAACCAAATCATACTGAACAAAGTTTGAATATCAAGGAATAAACCATAAAGGGAAACTGACTTGGTAAATTTTTACATATTTTAGGGTTAAACCAAAGACAAATTTACAAGAGCGGGATGTGAACCAACGACCTCCAGATCAACGTGCCGGCGCTCTACCAACTGTGCAACCTGACCCCATGTTGGCGGTCTTCCAATTTGGAGACAGCCAACAATAGGGCTAGATAGCTCAGTTGGTAGAGCGCCGGCACGTTACTTTGGAGGTTGGAGGTATTTGGTTCAAATCCTACTCTAGTCAATTTTTCTCTGTTAAGCCCAAAATTATTGAACAAATTTTGAACAAAATCACAAAACCATGATACGCAATATTTTTGTTTAATGTAAAAGTCATTGTTTTGGGAAAAATCTGCCATTAACCGTTTAGATTTTTCGGGAGAAATTTGGGAATATCTACAGACACGTTTTTTTTATGAGCCGTTAGCTTTCTTGAGCTAGGCATGTTTCTTGACGAGTCTTAAAGATGAGAAGATTCCTTAACCGAAATAAATACAAGAATACTTGGAAATAGTATCATACAAACCTAAAAGTCAATCTAGTTATTTTATTTAGCCTAATCATGCTTAAATGATCCAACAAATGGAAAGTTGTTGGACATTGTTCACCTTGGTAGTCGCCATTTTCGTTCTGGCAGTTTTTAAACCATTGGGGGATGTGTATTTTGGAAGATTTGACACACACTGTTTTAGAGAATCTATGACTGCAGTCTAAACCATTGTGTTGGTATGCATTGGTCCACAACTTCTTTGTGTTTTACATGTACTACAAATCCTTGTTACAAAGTTATTATATTCAAATTGTCTTTTTTTTTTTACAAAGATATTTTTTTTCTAGTTTTCAAGCCCTCACTAACACCATCTATTTACAATAAAATAATAATCTTTGTAAACTTAAGTATGATCCAAGTTAAGTCGACCATAGTGCAAATCTGAATTCGACGTTTGTTTACAATGCTTCGTACTCGTTGTCAGTGCGACAAGGTATTTTGAAACCAACGGTTGAAAACGATAAAATATTTCAAACCAATAGTTTTTCTTGATAAACCGGGATTGATTAAGGAAAAATACAACCTCGCAATGCTTTTCAGAAAAGTAACTCTTTTAAAAAATGTTGTTGCACTTACACTTTCCCATCCCCCCTCCTCCCCCCCCCCCAAAAAAAAAACCCACACATAAAACCCAGGCTTTTGTTGTATTATACAAGCAAGGCAAATTTAATTCAATATTGCAAAGTGTGATGCAACACTTTGGTGTAGTGCGTAGCGCGCAATGCGTAAAACTGAAAAATACACACCAAGCGATTCTTATAGTGTTTACGGATAACGCAGTATGCAATATGTTTACATGGAATTACTTTATGTTGCTTGGTGCGTACTTTTTACGCATTGCACACAATGCATATGCGTTACAAACGACCCTTGACCTTTGATTTGATCTCTGGGATTACACGACGTGGTTTGATAGCCCCCAATCTTACCCTCAAGACTGCAAGGGAAATATAAAAAAAAACATCCAACTGTATACAGCCTAGCTACAGCAGTTTTGCAAACACTCGAGAAATATCAACCTACATGGGCCTGACAATCCAAAGCTATGTGATACAAAAAAACAAAACTGCAATTCATTCGCGCCCAATTTGTGAGTTTGTGAGTCAAGACAATTGATTTCTTTTCCAGCTCCTGACCATGCTAATTAGCTAAGCATAGATAGGTCTTGCTTTAACATGGAACAGGGTACCAGCCAAAAGCCATGTATTGTATAACGTCCATCATGGTTCCTTTCTCATTTGTGCTAACAAGTTGAACCCTGTCGAGCAGGTTGGCAGATCTTTGTAATTGGTCAATACAAAGTCAATACCAGGGCCTAATTCCATGGAGCTGCTTTAGAAGAAAATATTGCTTAACATCTTTCTGCCAAGCAAAAATCAGCAGGATACCAGTCACAAATTGTTCAGGTAACATGGTAGTATGGCCGGTAACCTTATTCTGGTAAGCATAACTTTGTTGTGCTTAGCTACTTTTTTGTGCTAAAGCAGCTCTATGAAATTGGGCCCAGTTGATCTTACCATGGTAGAACCATCTCTGGGTTTTTGCTGTTCTATTTACATGTAAGGTCATGGTCGAAACTTTGAATTGATAGCTTGGGCTTTGGCTGAAAAGTCCCATCCTTCAGTGATGTTGTTCCAGCCAGAGACCATAAGCCATAGCCAGAGTCGCTTGATTAGGGTGTGGCCCGCCTAAGGCTGAAAGGGAAAAATGGTCTGGCACCTTATTTGCGTACTGAAAATTGAAACTAACATGTCAAGTGTGTGAGCAGGGAGCCTGACAATGGCTTCAGAGTGGGTATGTTCTCCATCGAAACCAAAAAAGGCCAGGAGTCTTGTGTTTCTGTAAGAAATCAAACCACTTCAGACTCTAAACTCACATTCTTGAAGAACCCTACGTCCCTGTGTTGTCAATAATATTCTATACAGACAAAGAGGTCATGTTAACACCACCAATTCAATAAATTCAATTTAGAAGTTCAAGTTACAGGTCAGAGATGAGAAAACATGACATTTTGTACACGGATCATTTGATGAAGGCGGCTATGACTGCCCACATTACGTCGTTGACTCCCGGTTTGCCGATCTGAGCGTCTGGATCCAAGTCTAGTAGTTCACGCACTCGCTTCATTGCCAACTGAAAAGACGAACAGAAAGTACTTTTCAAACATGTACACCTCCGACTAACTATGCTTCTGCATAAACAAAACTCTTCTTTTTAAAGTGTGGTTTTCTGTAGCACTAAGAAGTACAAAGTTGGGAAAGTAGTGTATTCTGCTCTACCAGCCAGGCTCCTAGTGGATGATACCCATGCCTACATGTACATCCTTACGGACAGTGAAGGGGGTAAAACTGTGTTTCAGCCCCAAGAGTAGGTGGCAACGTGCCCCTTGTGCCCATAGGGTTGACAACTTGAAAATTCGATCAGTATACTCTGATCATCTTCAGGAGAAGATTGCTCGAGCGTCTCTCAGCTGATTTCCTCTTCTTCTACCTTTTTATTTCAAAGGAACGGTGAAAAACAATGTACACATTTTTGTGAAGTTTGTGCTGATTTCAGTATTGAAGGGACAGTATTGGGGACCAGCCAATCTTTGCAAGGATTTTGTGAGACAATGTCTGAGATCATTCTTAATACAAACCTCGTAATCTTCGTCAGAGAGAGGAGCGAACGCGTTTTCCAGAACATCGGATGAGTGAGCCAGATAGATGAGGGACAGCAATCGCTTCTCGATACGGTGGGGGTCGTTGGGCCAGCGACTTAGCACACCGTCTTGTACTCGTTTGATAAGGCTCTGCTTGGCTGTGGTGTCGGTCAGAGGATGTGTGGTCATGTCGAATAGGAGGAAATTCTGCTTCTCTGTGGTCAGGACGCCTTTCTCTACAAGGTTCTTAGCGAGGCGCTCTCTGACGTTACGCAGTTGGTATCGCAGTTTGGCAGGGTTCCATGTTTCGCCTGTACACATTAAATCAATTGAAGGGCCGACATTACCAACAAATTAGCATTCAAAACACGAGAATTAAAAATTGACTTACAGTATACACCTTGAAGTCCTTTACACACTAGAACCACAAGATATTCAAGGCCAGTAATTCCTCACAGGTTGAGGTGCATGTGACACACCCGGTGCCCCCTTGAAATGGTTGCATTTTCCCCTCTTACCGCCCTTTATGAAAGAAGCAACGTTCTCCTAAAACAGTGGTCCACTGTCCGTTAAAACACCAGTCAAGCTTCACTCTAAGTAGTCCGGCTGGCTAGTTCAGTGTTGAAAAGCATCCCTACAATCATTTGAAATATGGACCAGTGAAAAAAAAACTGACAAATCAGTGAAACGACAAGCTAGCTGGTCCTGCCGGCCAGTCACTAAAACAGTTCAGGGCAAACCCCGAGCGGGCCTTACTTGGTCCATGGCAGGCCTGGAATTACACGGAGGCCACAAAGGCCATGGCCTCCAGTGCCCTGGTCTTGGCCTTAGTGCCCCTTCAAAAGTTTCCCATAGACTTTAAGATTTTCCGATGGAAGTGCCCTTTACAAAATCAAATTGGCCTTGCCCTCTCAAAGATGAAATTCCAGGCCCTGCCATGGACAAGAAGGGAGGTACTTTTGCTTACCACTGAGTAATTCAATCCATCCTTGTGTCGTTTCCTGGTTGCTCGTCTCCTTCACTAGTTTCAACGCTTCGTCTAGTAACACATCCCCGGTCGGCGTCTCTGATTTACATTGGACCTTGCGATTTAAAAGACTCCTCCGTCTCATGCCAGTCTTTTCTAACTCAACACGACCCTTCAGACCTAGTTCTATTAGCATACATCCTCTGAGACCGGACGATATACAGTCATTCCAAAACGATGTGTATCCCTGTAGTGAAGATAGACAAAGTATTTATAAGTTTTCATTTATTTGAAATGTTAACAAAAACAGGATCACCGGCATTCAATAAACAATCGTTTCTTTCATGAAATATGCGGAGTGGTTAGAATCGTCCCAACTATAGTCGGGACGATTCTATAGTTGGGACCGGGCCCAACTGGAGTGATACAGTTGGGACGGCCCAACTATAGCTGTGATCCAGAGATCCATCTGTCATCAAGCCGGGAACCAGTTGCTGTTATTGCATGAGATGGTCCCAACACTAGACTGCTGGTGGGTATCACGTACGAGCCCCGTTGTAAGCAGAGAGAAACTTGAGAGGATTGAAAATTACTTTGTTTCTGAGGCCCACATCTTATCGTTAAACATTTCCTTCTCCCATACTATTATTAGGATTGCTGTCGCTCATCAGGTAATCCCATCTATAGTTGGGCAGTCCCATCTATAGTTGGGCAGTCCCAACTATAACACTCAAGTTGGAACCGGTCCCAACTATAGTTGGGATGATTCTAAAGTTGGGATGGAACATTGTTACTGCGGCACAATTATATCTTTCATAAGAAATGCACACAGTCACGGATTAAAAACAGATTATCAAATAAGGTAGCTAAGATAACAAGCACTCATATTCATTTAAATTGTTATACTGTAACTGTTGAAACAAACTGACCAATAATATAGACACAACTCTAGTCTTAACAACAGTTCAATTTAAATAATATCCAGACAATGACAAAATGAGATCATTGTTAAAAATTCATGATGAAAGCTGAGACTGGTTCTTTACTCCCAATTAACTAACGCAGAAAAGAAGATGGAAGAAGATGATCAAGTAACTTCTTAGATAGAGAGACCTCTAATTGTTTTGTGTTTACCTTGAACAGAAACTGAAATTAGATTTTGTAGCCTAGGCTAATGTTTTTCCTGCAGCAGCTAAGTAAACAAGGCATCGATGCATTAATTAATTATGACAATGATGATCGCCCACCCTGTACCACCCTGTACACAAGTTAACACTCTCTAAATGCTAGTTCAAGATATAAAGCACTGATTGTGACAATCTGACCTCTTTATCCTTTAACCCGAGCAAGAGGACTTCTTCCATCAAAGTTAGTCTTTTTTCCTTTGAATCTTCCGTCTCGTATTCGTCCTCTTCGTTGAATTCCGGCGAGAAATTCTCCTCATTTTCGACTCCTTTACCACCATCGGCACCTTTCGATCCCGTGTTCCTTTGTGTCAAATTCCCACCACCTCGTCTGGTTAACGAAGTCATGGTTACGGAGGAAATGTGGCCACAAATTCGGACAGTTTACGGGAAACTTTTGAGTGCGTAACGATGATGGACAACAAATATGGCTGCTCAGTTATCTATCTGTGTGTGTGACGAAAGCAGGTTTGGAACGGCCGACAGAGGGCGCCCGTTCAAGAATTGTCGATGACTTGTTTTTTATTGCGCGATGGGAAGGGTGTCTTTAATTAAAAGTAATAGGGCCTACAATTATAGATTAGTTTCAGCCGATCAAGGTGTTGTTCAAAGATGGAAAATCTCATGCAGAATTCATAGATAGATAACAAAATAATTGGAAGAAGAAAAACAAGAAACGTTTTGATTTTTACACTTACCAAAGTACCGGTAATCAAAAAAAATATTTTTAAAAAGCGAACAAAATAATAAATTCTAAAATTAATGACAAAACACTATCAAAGTATTCCTTTGGTATCTGGAACCGCTTCGATTGTTTTGTAACCAGGGAGAGTTTAAGGAAAGGCCTAGGAACAATTTTATGCAGGTCTGATCAAAAGTGTTTTATTTTTCTGAACAATAATAAACAATCTTTACACTATGTGCATAATTTGGAACATGGAAATAGTAATTTGCCGAATAAATATTTATCTGATGTCTTCTAATGCTCTATAAATTTCTAGTATGGCCTACACTATTTGTAACTGGAAACAGCTTGAATGGCATTGGATACAATTCTTACAAGCGGGTCATGAATTTGAGTTTACTTAAATGCACAAAGGAATATGTTCAGTGTTAACAATGTGAAACAAATAATTCCATATTTCTCTAAAAAGGCATTTCTATACTAAGGACATTCTGCCGTGAATTTGAGGCCGAATCCTCTACGGACTCTAATATTAACAAAATTACGGCAATTGAGCATTTCACATTGTATTTTACATTGCAGCGTTTCTGAGGTTTGTTGCAATAACTATTTTCTACACTCTAACTCACCAATTCATCGCTTGAACGCCATACTGTTGCAGGTATATAGAAGCATTAAATTAAACTTAGTCCCCAGAAGTCGCAACGCATAAAACACTTTTGATCAGACCTGCATAAAATTGTTCAATGCCTTTCCTTAAACTCTCCCTGGTTACAGTTTCATAATCATATAAAAATGTAGATAATATTGGCCTCTATACAATACAACTAAACTGTGAAAATTTCTTTGCAAAATGGGTGGTAGCATTTTTGAGATATCGCCGAAAATCTGGAGCAGTTATGTCCACGCAGGAAAAATAATCCGTAATTGGAAACACAATTTGAGAACGTTTGTCTCATACATTACGTAAAGGAATAATCAGCTTTGTATTCAAGAGTAAGCTATTTTTTTTAAAGTTAACTCTAAAACTAAATTGTTTATTTTTGTTTCCAAATCGTGTCCTAACCCGAAGCAGTTTTGATGTTATCTGTAAACAAAAAATGTGGTTTTGTTTTGCACAAAAGACGGACATTCTTCTGTTACGGAATTTTTGGCGCATTCCTTGCGTATTCCAATTGTTCGAAATATTTACGCAAGACTGAATCTGTATTGCCAGTGGGGACTGACCACAACGCCCCTCACTTCAGGCTCATGCACGCCTGCTGAACATAGATATACCCTAGCTGTTGGTTCCTCTTTCAGCAGACCTAAAATTTGCTGATAGACTCTGTCGACTGAAGAGAGGGACGTGCATACAACTTTAGCTTTTGAAAAGTTCAAACACTATACTTTGATCATCATGCTTTGACGAAAGGTTCGATGCCATTTCAACTCAGAGTCAATTTCCGTAAAGGAACACAGAAATAAACCTGCAAAGCAAGCGAAAGGCCAGGCAAGAGGCAACATAAAACAGTTCGAAAGATAGAAATTGCTCTGGACAAAGCAAGGTTCTGGCGGCTCTGATCAACAAATCTGATCCTGATTCATCAAGGATTGAAGCGCTAATTCAAGATCAGGTCGAGGCAATGGAAGCAGAATTCGTAAAAAGAACATCCGCATTGCCGACAGAAGCATTAAGGCTAGTTGGGTGACGTGCTCGAACTTGATTGAGAGAAGAAAGGCACGACTGAACAGACTTTTCTGCAGAGCAGCAAAAGAACGTCAAAATTGCCAAGTAAGAGGCGCTGAAGGACCTAGAAAGCCGAAAACTCAAGATTTAACATTCTCAGTAAGTCCGACTCAACCACGTTTTTGGTGACTGTCGCCTTTTTTGAGGTACTTAGTACACATGCTTGCATCATAGTGCGTGCAGGCCTATTATCACATATTATGTATGGATAAATTGAAACATCTCATATCATACGTACACGAATATTCTTTGTTCTTTGTGTCAACTAGGGGGTGGGGGGCGACTGTTTTTGGCGTATTAAACCAAACGCAGCGAAGAAGTATGAAAAGAAAAAAGGAAAAACAAAACCAAAAAGTAATCATTAAAAATGAAGTGTCTGTAAACTCTAGCAATTAAAAAGAACCAATTAAACCATTATTTATCAGATATATTGAATAAAAACATGCGGTTTTATCACACATTAACGAAATTAATGTTTACCGAATTTAAATAATCAAAGATGCTTAAGTCAAACTTACTGCAGATCTGACCGGAAAATTAAAATGAAAATTTTAAATATTGGGTCATTCGGCCGTGCCAACTCACCTGAAATTCGGAAAAGTTTGGCAGGCTCCGTCCCAGATTTTGCTAATAAAAAAAATAAATAAATGAAAACAATTCCCTATGGGTTCCTTGAACACACACATAATTTTAGAATCCTACTCCTTGGCATTTCTGAGATATGACCCCCTAAAAAACTAAGCCCCGCCCCTTCAAATTGATTTTTTTGGGGTGTCTTTTGGAGCATTTTTAGAGGCCTGTATCTACAAATGGAGAGAAGATATGTAGCTACCAATTAATATACAGGGTATCTGGTATCCCAACAACTAGAATCTACTGTCAAAAGTAGCACAGCCCATTTGCATATCAAGGGTTAGGTCTTTAAAAACCTACGTTTCGGCCTGCACAATGACTTTTTGTCATTTTTGAGGCCCCCTAGTGCCTATGTGAAATGTCCGATTGCTTTTATATTTCACTTGGTTATAAACTAGGTGCATATGTGTGACCTGTATAAGGATAGACCAATCACACCTTTGATGGATATTTGGCAGGGGTCTGAACATGGGTCCGACTGTGAAAATGCCCCAAAACGCCGTTTTCAAATGATTATTTGACAAAGTGGGACATTTTACTGACATATTTACAATTTTTTTCCCAATAATACTTTGTATCCAGTCTACTTATGGGAGAAAAAAAATAATGGTTTCTTTACTCCTTCATGTAAAAAAGAAGAAGTGAATAATGCTTATAACGTTTTTGCTGTTTATAAAATATGCAATTAGGCCGTTATGCATGCACTGGTGCTGTATTGTTACTCATTCAAAACTCCAAAATAACATCCACTGAGAGTGTTGTTACTATTGTGAGTCAACATTGAAAAAGTTTGACTAGCAAACAAAATTAGAGTCAGCAGCCTTACAGTTAGACAAACACATTGGCATTCTAGTATCAGTTAACACTATGAAATACAAAGATAAACAGACCGTAAGCACAATACTCTGATTTATTGGTCCACAGTCTATGTGACGACCTTTTCACTGGTGGGTAAAGCAAGTTCTTGCTCCATGATGGCGTCAACAAGTTCAGGAAAGGTCAATCCCTGCAGCATTGGTGCAGCTTTGAAGGAGGATTGCCACAAACAGGTATACTGCAGAAAAATTGGTCTTCTTCAAACGACTGTCTTAAACAAGAGACTATTAAAGTGGAGATGTTTAATTCTGTGGACATTTCCAGAAACAGCATGCACCATAATACTTCCACCATGAAAAGGTGTATGTATCACGTTGTGCAAGTCTTCAAAAAAAGTGTTGTAATCCATTGAAGCAACACAAGAATCTTGTCAACAGTAGTTTTTTTTAAAGGTTGATTGATGTGACTACATGATTGTATACGACGATCTATGCTGTGCTACTATTCAAAACAATGAGCACTTTCAAACCAAAACCATTCATGAAACAAAGTTAAAATGGAAAAATTTAAATTTGTAAATTGTAAAACTAAATTTTATGAAGTTGTTTAACACTCACTTAATTCTCTACAAAATAAATTGTCTTTCTTTCAATTCATAAGTAAGAGATGAAAGGTTAAAGAAAAAAGGGCATTAACAGAGATATTTTGAACTTTGTTTTTTTTCCAGAGAATACGGTTCATTGATGAGGACATAGCATAAGAACTGTAAACCCTCAGGTTGATGAAGCCTGGTCAAAAGTTGTGTACAACTTGCAGGACTATAAGTGCACAAACCAACAGAGTGAATCTAATACCGATGAATTTTTATGAACCAGTGGCTAATTTTGTGCAGGAGTCACTTGCTGCAAGCACATCATTTCTTATAATAGGGGTGGTATCTCCACTGAACTGTCAGACTACCCTAAGAGACGAAACTAAATAATGGTAAAAGGAAACTGAAAGAAATTAAGTCTGTGACAAAAATGAAAGTTGCCAAAGTGTTAGAAGTGCAACAGGAGGAGCTGAGTTCTTCATCAGAAGCAGAACAATCTTGTGAACAAATGCGAAGACTTGGAAAGAATAATAGTCAACCTCCTCAAAGAAAAGTGTCACAATGCCACAAGGACAGAAAAGGTGAAACTTCTCACTCATGCTCCACCAAGTTGGACCGTCGGGAAAACCGCTGAGAAACTTGATGTGTCAGAACATTTTGGTGAAAAAAAGCAAGAGAACTGAAAAGAGGAACAAAGGAATCTTAGCGGAGCCTGAAATAAAAAAAAGGAAGGAGCCTTGCACCAGATTGACAGAGTTATTGCCTTTTATCAGTGTGATGAATATTCACGAATTTGCCCAGGTTGTGTTTATCTCACATACATTATAAATGTACAATATGCAAAATACTAGATGTACTTAAATTAAAATCTGACCATGAAGGAGTAATGAAACCATTTTTATTTGTTTCACATAAGTAGACTGGGTACAAAGTATTATAGGAAAAAATTGGTAAAGATGTCAGAAATGTCCCACGTTGTAAAATAACCACTTGAAAACAGCGTTTTGGGGCACTTAAAAAAAAGTAGGACGCATAATTAGACCCCTGCCAAAAACCAATCAAAGGTGTGATTGGTCTATACTAAAAATATCTCACACATATGCACCTAGTTTATAACCAAATTAAATATAAAATCAATCGTACATTTCACATAGGCACTAGGGAGTCTCAAAAATGACAAAAAGTCATTGCGCATGCCAAAATGTAGGTTTTTAAAGACCTAACCCTTGATATGCAAATGAGCTGTGCTACTTTTGACAGTAGATTCTAGTTGATGGGATACCAGATACCCTGTTTATTAATTTGTAGTTACATATCTTCTCTCCATTTGTAGATGTAGGCCTCTAAAAATGCTCAAAAACACAATATATCAATTTGAAGGGGCGGGGCTTAATTTTTAGGGGTCATATCTCAGAAATGCCAAGGAGTAGGACTCTAAAATTATGTGTGTGTTCAAGGCACCCATAGGTTTAAATTAGCAAAATCTGAGACAGTGCCTGCCATGCAACCCATCAGGTGAGTTTGCACGGAATGAACTTGACCAACCCAATTATGTTTTGTATAGGCCTATAAAATAAAATGTTGCATGTTTGGTGTTTTTTTGTTTTGCATTGTCCGTAGCAAAGCGAAAGTTTGTGCATATTTTGTAGTTTTGAAAGCTGCATCATCTGTAAAAATTCGGTTAGAAAAACATTTTTGGTTACACGTTTTCATCAACACCGCCCGCAGGGGGTGAATAATGTTCACCGCACATTATTTAAAAAACAGGTAGTTGTCAACAGCCCCCTCTCTTGGTTGGCAGTCTTGACTGAAAGTAAAAGGTTCCCTGGTCCCCGCGCACCGCTTACACTATCTCATTTGCGTGTAGAATGGGACTAGACACCAGTGCCAAGTGAAATTATTTATGTCAGACTTCGTTTTTTTTCAATCAGTCACATAAGATAAGATCAACTGACGCTTGGAGTTAAATTACAATCTTTTCGTTTCCAGGGAAATAGCGTCTCGCCACATTGCGTCAATCCATTGACCAGTAATAGCATCGAAAGGGATATTTTAAATCAATCCACGAATTAATTTCAGTAACTGCAGGAAAGAATATCTGTAAAGGAGTGAAAGGAAACGGCATTCACGGTGAATCGCTGGTGATTTTCAAACTGAGTTCAAAAGGAATGACTTCTCAAACGTAATTTTCAGCTCTTCAACATTAAAAACCAGACGCATAGCTTTTTTCTGACATGACGGACAACATTTCCTGTGGACAATTCCTCGAAGTGTGAGTCTTGAGCACCAAATATGGGGGACGTGAGGTAAGATATTCTACATTCTGCTGCATTGTTTTGTCATGCCGTTGGATTTCGGGTGAAACTATTTGGGGTGAACGCACTGGGTTGTGACCGGTTTTCACGGTGTGTGATGACCCCGACCAATGGGCTTTTGTCATGGGACAATGGAATGTTGTGTAGAGCCGTTGATGATTCAGGAACGATTCTGCGGAGTTCTTGTAGAATGACATCATCAACAATACCTTTATATCACATTGGTAGTATCCCTATGGTGATGCTGTAAACACAATTTGAACCCCTTAATTTCACTTACTTTGCCTACGATGCTATTTTTCCGTGGGGCAACAGAGGATAAGAATTTAAACTTGTTCAACAAGTTGTAAATGTAATTGTCAATTGTTGTAGAAATACTAGAATACAGTGTGGTGGTTACATAAAAATAACTCATTAATACTCTTCCCGGATGTATTTTCCTCTGATTTCATTACCCCTAGGGCTAGGCCCTATACTTAGAGACCATTGTTTCTGCCCAGATGGTTATAATAAACTTGTATTGTAATTTTTGTTGACAAAGTTAAGTTGTAAGGAATCAGGGCTCGAATTTAACACTGGACCGCAGGCCCGAGGCCAGTGATTTTAGCATCGGGCCAGTAAACTCATGTTCGGACAAGTCCGGCGGTCTTGTGTTTGTGTTCAAATGTTGACTTTCAGTCTGATAAATACAATTCTGTTGATTATCAAAGACTACATACCCAAAATATACAAATGAGATCAATCTTCTCTCAGTGCTTTTTCAAATTCAAACAGTTCAAATATTAACCTGTTTAGGCTTTTTTCTTCTCACTTCAATTCTGGTCTTGTACTCAAAATTCTGGTCCAGTAAATATTTTTAGCTACAAGCCCTGCGGTCTTGTGGGTTTTTCCCCCAAATTCTAGCCCTGAGGAAGATTGTCTAGATAAATAATTTTAAACACGCCCTCAGGTTTTCTATAATTTGTTTATTTTTTAATTTGTTGAAGTACATTTTACTTACATTGTAATCATGGCAAACATTTTATGTCAATTCAGACTGTGATGTTTACTTTGATCTTTTTGGTAGTTACGATAATCGTTACCCTTGTCCCTCCAAACGGTTGTAGACTGGAGGGTAATAAGAATACTGCGATTCCTGCGAGCTATATAATAAAATATTTATATATAAAATAAAAAATAAAAAAACATTTTCAATACATAGATAGAAACCCTTGATCCTCCTTACGTAGAGACAGTGTAGGAGGATCGAGGGTTACAATTATGGCAACTATTTAAATTGACAATAAATTTATAAGGTATTAAACATAAAGAAAATATTAAAAACTGTATTTTTACAAATTTACAATAATCCATTTATCAAGTTGCCTTTTTTGTTTGTAATCCTTTTATTCAACGTCTAGATATTGGAGATTGAAATGGTAAAACAATGGGTTCATGGCAGTCAAATATTTAATAAATAAAAACAAAATATTTAAACAAAACACTTCATAGATCTGTCTTGCATAATTGTCAACCAACAAATAAAACCAAAATGTTTGACATCTTCAAGGAATAATTTTTATATCGGTTTGCGGTAACACCATGTGTATAAATATCTACTTTGCTGTGTAGATTTTGTTCTTTAGAGAACTTGTCTTGCTATTTATTCTACTACCGTGCAGTAGATTTTCGGAATTCGGGAGACTTCTTAGTTCTGAAAAGAACTGTCCTGCTTATTAACTACTACCTGGGCGGGAGGTAGGAAATCGGCCTGGACTACTACTTTAGCTTTGTGGATCGGGGTAACAAAATATGAACACATTTGAGTTACAAAAAAGAAGTAAAATTAACAAAATGGAGTTCCCCTATAGAAACTCATTGGCGCATTCACCCCCCCCCCCTTCCCCATGAATTTAAATCAATTGTAACCTCAGCGATGGCAGCCGATGCAAGGGGTCTACGAGCAGACAAATTTGTTTGAGCAATTTAAAGGAACATTACAGAATTGGTAAGAAAAAAACTTGTAAAATATACTTTTGATCACAGATATACATAAAACTTACACGGTCTAATGATGATGTTAGTAGAAAACGCCCCTTGAAATATTTCTGTCTGAAATGCCATATTTGATGAGAGATGAATAAACTATTTGTCGATTGGAGTTTATCGCTCAGTGAGCGTTTTATTCATTTGTTGAACCTATATGATTTCATGCAAATGTGTAATCGGTTTTTCACTATTTTCTTGTGACCCAGACAGCCGATCGATCTCAAACTTCTACAGGTTTGTCAGTTTATGTATATGGTGGATTACATAAAGTTCTTACACTGCCAGCAACTGTTTTGTTAGCAAAAACTAATTCTGTAATGTTCCTTTAAGTGTATTTTACAAACATTCAAGAATATATATTGGTGCCTACTGTACCTGATTACAATGTTGCATTGTTGCACCACTCATCTCCGCTTACAAGAACTACCTGCAAGTGAGCATGCCATTTGTTTTGCTTAATGTAATCAGTGGTTAAATACACGTGAAGTAGAAAGTCTGCTAATAGGTGCTCCAGAAGCAGAAAATATCCTCTTACATGTTTTATGAAATTAGGTCGAGATTCCTCTTTGTTTATAATAATTTGTTCATCGCCAAATGCAAAAAAAGGGGACATCGAAGATGGATGTTAAAATGTAGCAGCTTGCTAACGGTCTGTTGAAGATTGAGTTACTAAATGAATTGCACCGAATATTTAATTGGAAACTGAGCTTGACAAAGGTCTATTGTCATGCTTGTACATAGTATGAAGATTCAGTTACATACTTTTGTATTCTGTTTATTTCTTGACAAACCACATGTTGGTTTAAATATGGGCATTCCACTGGGTGGATGACGTATTGGCCTACATGTAGATTACTATAGTAGTGCAGTCATTAATGCATGGTATACAATTAATTGATTAATCACGCTGAGTACTCAGGGAACTCCCTGATGCCTTTTGTCCTTGAATTTTCTCATGGCGTTGTGTGTGTACATGTACATCGCACACTGTGTACAGATGGAGGATTTGGTAATAATAGCAATTTCAGAATAAAGGAACCGCCCACTGGGCTGTTAATTAATGGACGGTTTAAAGGGATGCTGGAGTGATGGGTGTGGCAAGAAAATGGAAATTTATTATTTTCAAATGTGAATAATTTAACACAAGATATCTTGTCAACGCCATTCAGTGGCTTTAAAAATTAACATTTGAATTTATCAGTTACAAATGATACTAAGAACTGTTTATTGTACAGAGATCGTAGTGGTTTGTGGAAATTATCAGATCTGAGTATCTGGTCCCAATTTTGACTGAATTGTAGCTTAGCACAAATAATATTTGGTTAGCAGAATAAGGTTATCAACCAAAACACCATGTCACCCTCTATCATGTCGTTATATTTTCTGCTTAAAAAAAACCCAGTGAAATTGGTGCTAGTCAAAGGATGTACCCATCCAGTTGAATTGTATAAAAACCTACTTTATCATGGAATGCTAGGGGCACGAAGGCCAAGACTGGGGCAGGAAATGTTTGGGTCGACATGATCATTCTCTGCATTTAATTAACTGACAAATTATGTACACAATTTAATTATACTGGGTTTTTACATTGAAAGTCTCTTTAAAAAATATGTAACGATGAGAAGTTGCAGGGAAACAACATCTGTTCTAATTGGCTTAGTGAAGCTGTTTTGTTGAACACAAAACTGAATTTAAATACCTGCTTCATAACACCATTCTCCCTTAACAGTGGTCCGTTGGCCAAATGCTATGTGTAATTAAAACACCTGAGGGCTAGTCAAAATTCTCTCCAAGTGGTCTGGCTGGCTGCATGGTTGTAGCTTTGATACTGTTTTTAACAGGGCTCTTCACAAGTGTACAGTGTGCTGAGATAACTGTATGTGGTGCACTCCAAATCAAATTTTGTTTTCAATAAATTTTGGGTTTCAAGAGCAAAGAAAAATTGACTAAAGTGGGACCTGAACAGCTGCGACCTCCGGATTAATGTGCCAGCGCTCTACCAACTAAGCTATCTAGGCCTTATGTTGGCGGTCTCCCTTTTTTGTAAATATCTTTGTTCAGGGGAAGCCAGTCGGAGGCCGTTCAACCTGTAACTGCCGTATAGCCAGGGATCACACCCAAGTTTACAATTCAGCCTTGTGAATTATTACTTGATATGTGAAATAAAAAACTAAAATGTGAAAACATTTTGTATTTACTTTAGTTGTCACATAGGAGGCTTGGGACACTGATCATTTAAAAAAAAAAACTTCTCCGTTCTTATCTTTTTTCTGACAGACCCTCCAGAGGGACCATGTTGGTTATCATCTCCTTGTTCATGTTGATGCTGATTGGTTCAGCTGCTGCCCAATCAGCTTCAATCTCTTTTGCCAGCCCAACCATCAGCATAACAGAAGGGGGTGTAGCAGTTGTCAGGGTGCAGAAAACCGGCAACAGTGCCACCGCTGTTGGGGTTAGGGTCAGGGTGAGTTGATGAAACCCCAAAGTGTTGCATTGGTAATTTGTGTTGATCAAGTTATGGTTAAATACGTGGTGTCACCTTCAGCTAATCAGCCATCCCCTTATTACAAAATACTAAATAACTGCTTTTACTTGCACATCATTCATCTGTTTTTTTATACCTTGAGCTGCGTCTTCACCTGCTTGTTTGCACCTCAACCAATGTGCGACTATACCTAAGGCCTGTATGTACATGTACATCCTTGGTACACAGCACGCATCTTACCAAGATTCCTTAATAAAACTGGAATTGGAACCTTTTCATTAAGGCGAGAGCGAATTTACAGAAATTTTTCAACACAAATTTTGCTCCTCACAACAGTTCTCTGAGTGGTGGATCCCACACTCTGAGTACACATCCTCAATGTCTCCTAGAAATCCACCTAAATGCAAACCATACAGGTGTAGCACTACCAGATTCAGGACAAGCCCTCAGCCTTACATGACTGAGTTGCTGAATAGAAAATAGTGCAATCTTCTCCTCTAAGTCCACCATATGATCAGGGCCCAATTTCATAGAGCTGCTTAAGCAGAAAATATTGCTTAACAATTTTCTTCTAAGCAGAAATCAGCAGAATACCAGTCACAAATTGAACATGTGACATGGTAGTTTGGCCGGTAACCTTATTCTGGTAAGCATAATTTTGTTTTGCTTAGCTACTTTTTGTGCTTAAGCAGCTCTATGAAATTGGGCCCTTGTATCTTGTATTTTATTAATATTTTTTGAGGTATAATCATCTTAGTCTGTTTTAAAATTTAATAAATCCAATTTACATTACCTTCATTACACTGACTGATTGTTGTTTTTAGAATGTTTTTCTATGTAGTTTTGTTTTCTATTCTGGGTTTTGTCATTTTAATTTTTAATATTGTAAATTTCATGTATTTCAGCCTTTGGCTACAATATTATTTTAGCAATAAACCAATTAATAATTGTTTTAAATGATACTCAAGAGGAGGTTTCTGCACAGTACAGGAAGATGATGATTAATTAGACTCAAGTTATTACGGCCGTGTCATCGAACTGGGTTCGAACCCCGGTCGTAGCACTTGTGTAATATATGTCTTATTGTTCTCCCTTAGTTTCAAGATCAGATGGCTGCGATGGCAGATTTTGTCGGCACCGATTTCATCTTGAGTTTCCCCGCTGGTTCGGAAGCATCCACTCTCCAGGGAGCTTCTTCTCCATCGACGATGACACCCCTGAACCAGATGAAACGTTTGCTGTTACCATAGCGATATTCAGCGGTAGCGGCGTCATTGGTAACCCGAGTCAAGCCTCCATCACTGTAGCTGCGAGTGATGATGCGTTCGGGGTGATCGGTTTTAATGTGGTAAAGACATTTAAAAAAAAAATCCGTATTAAATTAAATTAAACAACAGCAATAAACCATAAGGGAGTTCATTTTGAGTACCGTCGGGTACAAACTGTACAATGGTTTTCCTGGTCTCCTCTCAAGTCATTCAATTTGAACTTGTGTGAGACTAAAGGCAGTGTTACCAAGTCACATGATTTGGAACAAGCATTGCATATTACAGCCTCTAGAGGGGGCAAAATGTTGGATACCCTTCTTCCAAACATCAGGAAAACTGAAAAAAAAAAACACAACAAACAAACCCTAAGGCAACAAAGATTCTGCATAGAATTTTTTTTTCATTAATATAGGATTCGAACTGCCTCTAGCTACCGGGCAATATTGGTGGTCTATTTGGTAAGACATCTTCTCTAGAATCGCATAGGTCGTGGGTTCCAACCCCACCCAAGTAATATGCATGGTGTGGATTTTTTTCACGGAACTTGGGAAAGTACCGAGTATACAGTGCTTTTACATACATCGATATTAGGGTAAAAACTAAATATTAACCCTCACAATAGACATTATCATGGAGCGGCCATCTTGTTATTTCCTGTAAAATAAAATAAATACAACTGAAACTGAGGCTGGAAGGAGATAACATGGTCACATGCTCAAATCTGTCAATTTCAAGCAAAACCCAAGGATGGTTTTGGGAGTGAATTCATTTCTGAAAACTCGACAATGTTCCGGATATTTTGATAATTTGATTACACCCCCCCCTAGGCTTCTCCTGTACGAGTCAATGAAGAGCTGGCTGCTTCATCTCTTGTACTGCCCTTAAGACGAGATAAAGGATCATTTGGAATTGTCGTTGTCTCATTTGAGGTGAGTCTCCTGTCGCCGATTTCAAGAAACTTTTTCGCAACTGCGTAAGTCCAACATTTTTTTGCGCAAGTTGTGCACCCCTATCACAAGAAATCTTGCACAAGTGGACTTACGCAGTTGCGTAAAGTTTCGTGAAATCGGCTGCTGAACCGAGCAGAAAAGTGATCGGTAAAATACTCAGTAGATTTTCTTTTGTAGCTGTTGCATCTAGGATTCATAAATACCTGGGACAGTTTATCCATTCTGATTGGATGAGAGCAGGGCTCGAATTTGACACTGGACCGCAGGCCCGAGGCCAGTGATTTCAGCATTGGGCCAGTAAACTCATGACCGGACAGTCCGGCAGTCTTGTGTTTTCAATTTACTAACAATTTTGTAACTCACTCTATAATATCTTGTTAACAGAAACAAATTATGTTCAAATGTTGACCTTGAGTAACGATTAGAAATATAGTTAATACCCTTAAAGACAATGAGGTACATCTTCTCTTATATGTCTTAGTGCTTGTTCAATTAAATGCAAGTTAAACTGTGTAAGGAAGTCTTTTCTCAGTTTGAATCTGGTCTTGTAAAATTATTTCTGGTCCAGTAAAAATTTTGAGATACAAGTCCTGTGGTCTTGTGGATTTTCCCCCCAAATTTGAGCCCTGGAGAGGACATCACGTGGTCGTGTTTAAATGGATGATATAGACACGGCTCGAAGTGTTTAAACATGGACTGGCAACTTTTTGTCAAAGAGGGCGCTATCACATTTGCACGGAGCGCGCGAATTTGGTAGGTCGCATAGTTTCTTTCGCGCAAGTTGGAAACTTCCGTGCTATAGCTTGAAACTTAAGCGCGCAAGTTCGAAACTTTGCGCGAAGCGGTTTTTCTACAGGCATAGAAATTCAACTCGGTAATATTATCAAGAACCCAGGCCTCGGCGGGTTTAAACCACTAGTTTAAAACCTCTTCACCACACATTGATTCCCTTATTAAAGACCAACGATATGAGTTTTTTTGTCTGAAATGGATATATATAAGAAGTAGATTTCAAAATTAAACAGTTCAAAGCAATAGTTTTGCAGACATGAAGTTCTTCTTACTTTAATCTGATTTCTGAATGTTTTGTTGCCTCAGAAAAATAAGTAAAAAATTGTCAAATTAAATAGCCTGAGCAGTGTATTAAAGCCTATACCACACATGTAGGTCAGCTCCTCTACCACTAGTTTAAAACCTCTTCACCACACATTGATTCCCTTATTAAAGACGAACAATTTGAGTTTTTTTGTCTGAAATGGATATATATAAGAAGTAGATTTCAAAACTAAACAGTTCAAGCCTATACCACACATGTAGGTCAGCTCCTCTACCACTAGTTTAAAACCTCTTCACCACACATTGATTCCCTTATTAAAGACGAACAATTTGAGTTTTTTTGTCTGAAATGGATATATATAAGAAGTAGATTTCAAAACTAAACAGTTCAAAGCAATAGTTTTGCAGACATGAAGTTCTTCTTACTTTAATCTGATTTCTGAATGTTTTGTTGCCTCAGAAAAATAAGTAAAAATTGTCAAATTAAATAGCCTGAGCAGTGTATTAAAGCCTATACCACACATGTAGGTCAGCTCCTCTACTCATTTAAGTTGTCCCACTTATGTCCATGGGCCAAACATCATGCCTGGGCCCAATTTCTTAGAGCTGCTTTAAGCAGAAAATATTGCTTATCAAGTGTCTGCTAAGCAGAAATGGGCAGGATACCAGTCAGAAGATAATATTGTAGTACATTTTGCCCCTCAGCCTTCCTTCTGCCCCTCCAATATATTTGGTTCAGCCCGCCCCTCACATCAATCACACACCTTGGCAGGGTGTGTATCAGTCCAGCCCAGGTATTGTTAGTTTCTTTTGTTCACTTGGTGTGTGGAGGCCTATTCAAAAACCCATGTGCTCTCATTCTGCTGGGTGATGTGCTTGAGTGAGGTTGTGCTAGTAAATTGGGTGGAGGACTGTGTAGAATTTGCCTGGGCGTGGCTGGAGAGAGCCCCCACTGTTATGACCGAGTGAGCAAGCTTGACTTTTAAAAAGCCCCTGGGTGTGAAACAGACTTATGGCAGTTCCATCATTATCTGTTTCATACCTTTTGACCATCACCGAGCCCCATTTTTTGGTCTGTATTTATTGTTGCTCTTTCTGGCCAAAATCCTCTAAAGCTTGCATTAATGCAGCCTTTAGCCACCCTAAAATCATTTATAAACCTAGAGTACTATTAGGGATTGGTCCAACCCATTTGTTTGTAGCTATTTGTAAACTAGCAGTAGTGCTAAATAAATTAAGTAGAAGTAAGTGCATATATATTCCAGCTCTTGTTCTGTGATTTATTCCAAATTCTTACAGGGATGATTCAAGTACTTTGATTTCAAATCCACTAAGTTTCCAAGAAACATATCGGAGCATCTTGAAGGGAACTCTTTGTGAATTATATATTAATTGAAATGTTGTTGTTTTTGTCAGGTTACTGGTGGGTCGAGTTCTTTAGGAAATGATGTCATTCCCACCCCTGGGAATGTAACTATTGCAGAAGGAGCTACTACTGGGGATCTGAGGCTTGCAATTCTATCAGACAGTGTAAGTATACCTAGAAGATTTTTAATCCCCTTGCTTGGATTTCTTGATATACTGAAGGTTTGTCTTGTAAAGCTTAACTGTTGATTTTTGTTTTATTAGGCTGAGCATCCCTAAAGGGTGACGTACAACTAAAACTGTCCCGTATTAAAAGCTCTTCTTTTATCCATGTTTAGATTCCAGAAGATGATGAAGAGTTCACAGTACGATTGACCTCAGTTAGTGGTGGCGCCAGTCTAAATGACTCGTCACAATCCGTCGTCTTGATCATCAACGCAAACGACAGCCCGTTACGTTTCTCCCAACCCTTCTACACCTTCCCTGAAGATGCTGGCATCGTCACAGTGGAGGTCCAGCGAGGCTTGGACGTCGATGGAGTGACACCTCTAGGGCCCTCTGACCAAACAGTCACCGTGAACTACTGGTTTTACTCTGGCAGTGCGGAGCTCGGCCGTGACTGTGTTGTTACTAACGGTAGTCTGGGTTTTTCACCCGGAGAGCTGAAGAGAACAATCAGCATTGCTATAATGGATGATACCATTCCAGAGCTTGCTGAAGACTTCTCCATTGTTCTTCTAACTCCAAGTGATAATGCTGTGCTTGTTGATCCCAGCAACACTGTGGTCACCATCCTACCGAACGACGATCAGCATGGTGTAGTATCCCTTGCCTCTAGCATGCCTGGATCACCACCTGGCATCATCGTCGATGAGGATACGACATCTTTTACGAGTAACTTTTCCGTCGTCCGCGATGGCGGGACATTCGGTGAAGTCAGTGTGGATTACACCATAACCCGAAATGGTTCTAGTTCATCTCCTGTCACTGCTGACCTCTCACCTGCTAGCGGCACAGTGACCTTACCAGAAGGTCAGAGGTCGCAATCCATTCCTGTGAATATCAATATCGATGCCACACCGGAAGAAGCCCAGCAGTTCATTATCTCATTGCTGCCCGGTACCCTGACCGGAGGAGCTGACATTGGTGCCGTCACGGAGGGAGTGTTGACGATACGCGACAGCGACGATGCCTACGGCGTGATACAGTTCTCATCGGATAGCGAGCAGCTGATCGTGACATCAACAACACCACGGCGCTTGCAGCTGATGTTAACCAGAGCTGCTGGTGTGGTTGGTCAGGTGGCGGTGACCTTCTCTGCTATTTATCGTCTACCGGCTGTGAATGCAGGCGGCTTAGGTAGCATTGGTAAGTAGATTCGACAAACCTTCTACCAACAAATCGTACCTGTACATACTGGCAAAAAGTACATTCCCCTCATTGTCAAACTGTCAAACCTGAAGAATACGAAGAAACCTGCAGTTAGTTTTGGGAAATGATCTGTAGATTCTGAGATCTCTTTGTAGCCCCTGATCAATCAAAACAAGTCTAAATAATATTTATGGGAAATGGCATGGATATTATCTATGCCGTTTCTTATAAATATTATTCATACTTGTTATGATTGATCAGGGGCTACAAAGAGATCTCAGAATCTACAGATCATTTCCAAAAACTGAGCTAAGTGGATTTAAATCCTACACAGGACTTGTTTGGGAAGGGGTTGGAAAGCACTACAATATATTAGGAAATACTTTTAAAAGCACTTCACTTTGGCCGGTACTTTTTGTTCGTGTCATCTTTTGTTCACTCAGTAGACTTGCTTTGCTCTTGAAGTTAGCCATTAACTTTTTGAATTTGTTTGTTTTTATTTTTTAACAGATGTTGTGGATGGTCCTGCGTTGCAGACTACCATCATCCCTGCCGGCTCCACCGTCCACCGATTCCAAATCCCCATCCAATCCAACTCCTTTCTCAGTCTCGGTGCGTCCTTTGACATCACGCTTCAGAGTGTCCAGCTGTTGGACCATCCCACCTTACTCCCTCCGAGCAGCCCAAGGCTAGGCGTCCGGACGGGAGTGAGTCTGGAGGTGACGGACAGCGTAGCCAATGGGGAGATAGGATTTGACCAACCGAATCAGATGAGGTTTGTGAGTGAGCCGGACGGCGCGACACCTACCCTGGTAAGTGAACTTCAGATCTTTGATTCCCTCTGGAGTTTTTTCAGGTTTCACGATTTCTCAGTCACAACAGACTTTTTAGCAACCTAGGAAATCCACAATGTACTGAAACTAGCACACTTTGTGTTTATTGGTTGGCTTTATCCTTTCACCGATGTGTGTAAAGCACTGTATACTCGGTACTTCCCGGAGTTCTGTGGAAAAAAAATCCATCTATTAAACACTTTTGTGTTCATGGTGATGTTGAGACAAATAGTTTCAAGTATACAGTGCAGTCAAATTAATCCCAAACTGACTGGAAACACAATAGAAAGAATACACAATAGAAAGAATAGTATAGAAGATAAAAGTATTAAATATTTGAAATGTAAATTAAGGAGCGCTAAATTTGAATAATATGTAACAAATCCTACAGTTCAGGGGTTCTATGGTTGCTTAGAATTTTTCAAACAATATAATGTAACTAAACCCTTGACAGTTAAGGAAGTCGTTCTATTTGGTTAATTTGATGTTTTTATGTTTTCAAACAATATATATGTAACTAAACCCATCGACAGTTAAGGAAGTCGTTCTATTTGGTTAGTTTGATGTTTTTATGTTTTCAAACAATATATATGTAACTAAACCCTCACAGTTAAGGAAGTCGTTCTATTTGGTTAGTTTGATGTTTTTATGTTTTCAAACACAATATATATGTAACTAAACCCTCGACAGTTAAGGAAGTCATTCTATTTGGTTAGTTTGATGTTTTTATGTTTTCAAACAATATATATGTAACTAAACCCTCGACAGTTAAGGAAGTTGTTCTATTTGGTTAGTTTGATGTTTTTATGTTTTCAAAACAATATATATGTAACTAAACCCTGACAGTTAAGGAAGTCGTTCTATTTGGTTAGTTTGATGTTTTTATGTTTTCAAACAATATATATGTAACTAAACCCTTGACAGTTAAGGAAGTCGTTCTATTTGGTTAGTTTGATGTTTTTATGTTTTCAAACAATATATATGTAACTAAACCCTCGACAGTTAAGGAAGTCGTTCTATTTGGTTAGTTTGATGTTTTTATGTTTTCAAACAATATATATGTGCACAGCCACAATCATGGATACACTTTTTGTTACAAAGACACCAAATGAACAACACATAAATATTGAGTAACTCATTGCAGATCTTGTATTCGACAAACTCAAGTACTTTCTACTCTTCATTCACACAGCGCTGGTCAATGAATTTACAAACAACATTGAAATAACCATTACATCACTGGTTTTCAAACTGTTGTTCATAACATGGACACACAAAAAATGTGTACCCATGATTGTGGCTGTGCACATATGTAACTAAACCCTTGACAGTTAAGGAAGTACATTCTATTTGGTTGGTTTGATGTTTTTTATGTTAAAATTAATGTAATAATTGCATGAAGGGTAAAGGTGTCTTTTTTTGGTTTGATATAGTTGCCATTGGATATTACAAGGGAAGGTACATCCGGAGTGGCGACCGTGTCCTGGCGTATCGTCAGCGATCCAAACTACCCTGTCACACCAACTGATGAAGACATCAGTGTGTTCTCTGGGACAGTCACAATTCCCTCAGGTAAAAGATTCTAACCCCCAAAATAACCCCAAATCTGCCCATTTGATAAAGCTGTGGTGCAGAGCACAGTCTTCTGAAAACATATCTGCTTAAAAAAAACTTGGAAATGGTGAAGCTTGCTTAATTTAGTTCTGGTTGTGAAGCTCAGAAAAGCAAACTTAATCGCTAAACTAGCAAAGAACCCCATGGAGAGAAGACAAGGAAGTTTCTCAGTTTTAGATGTTGGAGGAAAACCCCAGAGAACTTTTCCAGGGAAACCCCAGAGAGAACTACTCCATGGAAAACCCCAGAGAACTATTCCAGGGAAAACCCCAGAGAACTGTTCCAGGAAAAAAAACCAGGAACTATTCCAGGGAAAAACCCAGAGAACTGTTCCAGGAGAAAAAACCAAAGAACTATTCCAGGGAAAAACCCAAGCAACAGTTAGGAAAACCCAGAGTATTCCCAGGGATTAAAAGATCCGAGGTGGACTGACAGGAAATGAAAGGATAACGAGAAACAGAGAAACCAAAGAAACTGGGGTACAGAAAAATTAAACAATCGTAAGACTACCCATAAACATCTTGTTTTATTCTACTAAATTTTTGATTACCCTTACCCCATTTCTTAGGTATTGCCAGAGCACAAATTATACTAGAGATTCTGCCGGATGACCTCGCTGAAATGGATGAAACGATGGTCGTTCAGCTCTTACAATGTACAACCCGCCAATCAGATCCTCAGACAAGGTGATACGGACATGACTGTGACGATCCGTGAGAACGACGGCCCCGGCGGCTACTTTGAATTTTCCCCCTGACCCCCGGGCCGTTTGTGATTTCCGAGGGTGGACCCCTGACCCAGGTGACCATTCTCCGCCTTGGGGGAAGCCTTGTTGCTCGTAGCGTTCGATACTACGCTCGGGGGGACAGCATGCCGCAGCAAGAGTTCTACGGTCTGCCGCAAGTCGTGACGTTCTACCCTGGGGAAACGAGCAAGGACGTTTCCTTCGTCGCCCAGCCTGACACCATCCCGGAGCTCAACGAGACGTTCCAGCTGACCCTTGCGAGTTTTGGCAACCCGCCAAGTGACCTCGGTGCCCGGACCACCATCGATATCACCGTTCTCGAAAATGACGATCCGCACGGAGTCTTTGGGTTTCCTGAAGACCCGATGGTTCGATCGATAGATGAGAGCACGGGGTCCGATAGTTACACAGCCAGGTTTCCGGTAGTGCGTAGTGCTGGACTCTTCGGTCGAGCCAATGTCTCCTGGTCTGTCGTCACCACCGGAGCTATTGTAGACATCTCTCCGTTGTCTGGTACCTTGAGTTTTCAAGATGGAGTTAACTCCTTGGATATAGGAATAACTGCAAGGGCTGATGAGGTGGGTTCCTGTCTAGTTTTTAATCAGACTTCACAATTACGGAATAGTTGATTAACTTTGGAATTGATTTTCCATGTAATTTATTTCTAAACAAAGTTCTTTTCTATTTGTACACATCTATCATAAGATTCCTGAAAATCCAGAGACTTTTCAGCTGACATTGCGTGACCCAACCGGTAATAGCCGTTTAGGTATTGTTACCATGGCAACTCTCAACATCAACAAGAACGATGACGCCATCTTCTTTGAAGGTTCGTATAGCCAAAAATACGGATATTGTCACTTTCTAAAACTGTAAAATATTACTCTTTTACTTGCATCATACTTAAATTTTTCAAAAACAATTTCTTTTTACAATTTAGAGCCCATCACCAAAACTGCCTTAGAACCCGGCGCTGTGTCCTTCACCGTCCGTCGGAATGGCACAGCTGCATCTCGGGCCTCGGTGGACTATCGTACCGTAGCTGGATCAGCCACGGATGGCTTGTTGGATTATGCTCCGCAGTCTGATACCCTGGAGTTCCCAGTGGGTGTTCGTACGCGCCTGGTAGCAGTAAGGATACGAGACGACGAGATACCAGAGGACGATGAGTATTTTACCATACAGCTCTCCAACCCAGTTGGTAAGTTTGCTAAGCTCTCCAACCCAATTGGTAAATTTGCTAAGCTCTCCAACCCAGTTGGTAAGTTTGCTTAGCTCTCCAACCCAGTTGGTAAGTTTGCTAAGCTCTCCAACCCAGTTGGTAAGTTTGCTTAGCTCTCCAACCCAGTTGGTAAATTTGCTAAGCTCTCCAACCCAGTTGGTAAGTTTGCTTAGCTATCCAACCCAGTTGGTGAATTTGCTAAGCTCTCCAACCCAGTTGGTAAAGTTGCTAAGCTCTCAAACCCAGTTGGTTGGTTTGCTAAGCTCTCCAACCCAGTTGGTAAGTTTGCTAAGCTCTCCAACCCAGTTGGTAAGTTTGCTAAGCTCTCCAACCCAGTTGGTAAAGTTGCTAAGCTCTCCAACCCAGTTGGTAGGTTTGCTAAGCTCTTCAACCCGGTTGGTAAGTTTGCTGAACTTTCCAACCCAGTTTGTAAGTTTGCTAAGCTCTCCAACCCAGTTGGTAAGTTTGCTTAGCTCTCCAACCCAGTTGGTAGGTTTGCTAAGCTCTCATACACAGTTGATAGGTTTGCTAAGCTCTCCAACCCAGTTGGTAGGTTTGCTAAGCTCTCCAACCCAGTTGTTGGGTTTGCTAAGCTCTCCAACCCAGTTGGTAAATTTGCTAATAGACTTATATATCCATCAGGGAATGTGGATTTGAAGGACCTCCATTTTAACAATCGCCCTTCTATTGACTCAGTTCACACTATGTCACAACACGTTAAATCTTGCTTACGCCATTTTGGTTGTTGGTTTCCCTTTTGTCATGGCATTTTAGTCAGCGTACTCCATATCTGTAGATGCAGTTTGACTCCCAAAATGGCCGACCGCTGGCTGACAGTAGCCGCTAGTGACATCAGTTCAAGGGTCAATGGTCTGACCATTCAAATAAGAATAATAGTGTTTTGGTTGGTAACCTCTGCAACATTGTTTTGTGCTTAGCGTAACTTTGTGCTTAAGTAGCTCCTATGACTTTGGGCCCAGGCCTGCGATGCTAGCCTACAACATTGCACGTTCAATTCTGTGCACAGTTGTTCCACCATACACAACCCATTTAGTTGAAGGGTGTTGAGTGGCTGGTTTTGCTTGTGAGTATAATGGAATGTAACTTGTACAAGTAAGAGAGTTGGAAACACTGAGAGCGGTCTCAACATGCATTACAGTGTGAATGTTGCTGTGAATGTTGACATAATGACCAATACTGATTGGTTATTTTTCTCCCTTTATTTGCACCATCATTGTTCAGTTCACTCATTTGGTGCACGTAAGTAACTTCCTGCCATTTCTACTTAGGTAGAATGTTCATGTGGTGGTTCTGTGGCTTTCATTGACTACTCTGTTAATCATCAGCGGTGATGTTTTCCAAACATCATTTTTTTAAAACCTTTTTCCAATGTTATCCCCAAATCCTTTCAAAATGCTTACCCTGGTTCTGCCTGGTTTTGATGGAATTGGTGCTGTACAGGTTCTGGTGTTGGGCTTGCATTAGGCAGAGGTGTTATGAAAACCATAAAATAGGACGTTTAAAAAAGGAATCGGCTCTTTTCAGCCCCTCACCTCCAAGCATGACAGATAATCCTAGTTAGTTTTCAATTTCTACATTTTGTCTGCACACTCCCAAATTGGTGGATGGTGTCTTCATGTAGCTTTATGTCAGTTATCTTTTTTAATTCATTTGGTAAACCACATCTTAGTACAACACCATTTGGTGGTACGCTTTTGCACTTATCACTTTGAAATTCATAATTTTTGATTAATGTGCTTGTCAACACGATGGCGACAAGATAGACCAACATGTAATGACACAATAAAACAGTGCTCCGTAAAGATTATCTAAATTCAGCTTAATACTCTCCTCCATCTTCACCATTCAACTCTCCGTGTGTGTATATGCCATCAGGGATCATATCTGCTATTCCATATCTGCCATTCTTCCAAATTTCACGCTAAATATGCCTCCTAAAAGCAACAAGAAAGCTTCAGCTTCAGCCTCAGCGGCCGCAACGGTACTCCCGCCAGTCGAGTCAGGTGACCATCCTGGCTCCCCCACTGCGTCGGGGAACGACATGGCCAGCTTGCGTCGAGAGCTTCGTTCCATGGCGGCAGATCTCACAAGAAAGCTGGACACGGTGCTCTCCAACCAAGAGGGCATTCTCTCTAGAATTTCAGCCCTGGAAAATAAGCAGTCAGTGATGGAGGAGTCCCTTCAGTTTTCGGCAACTTCCATTGATGAAATCCAGTCCGATAGTAAAATCTTGTCGGATGGGTTTTCTGGGTTGACGACACAAATTTCAACATCAGAGTCAAAGATTAAACAACTGGAGGAGGCTACTCTTCAACTTGAGCGGCACTCCAGAAGTTTCAACCTGCGGTTTGAGGGTGTTCCAGAAACATTGTCGGACCCCTCTACCCTGCCTTACGAAGCTGTCAAGCGGATCCTGGCAGAAAAGTTCCAAATGCCAGGAGCAGAGGTTGAGGCCGCTCACAGAACTGGCAGAGCTCCCAAGTCTTCTACCGACAAACCCCGCCACATCATTGCCAGGTTCATTTTCCGCCATGAGCGCCACTCAATTCTGGTGAACGCCAAGACAGCCCTCACTAACTCTGATGTTTTTGTCCTACCCGATCTTCCAGCTGCCGATGTTTCAAAAAAGCGGGCACTGCGAGACGTCATGAAGCGGGCATACGACGCTGGCCACCATCCCGTATTCCGCAACGGCGAGCTCTTTATACAGGGGAAGAAGTACCAAGCCACCAGCTAAGTGCACCAAACCCCTGGATATCAGATCTCAGCCATTCTTGTCATTCCTTCACAAATTTCGTGATCTTATTTACCTTTTCACTTTTGTTTTAGATGTTATGTTATTTCTGTGTTGTTTAATGTCCTGGTGTAAGACAGCGTATCACAATGTTTATTTGTTTGTTATTTTCAGTTCTAAACAAATTTTGCCTTCTTGGTTTTCAGTTTTCTACAAATGTTTGAATGAGTGATACAACTCCCGGCTCTTTTATGGGTTATAATATAGATCCAGATTTAAATTTTCTTGCGACGGATATCCAATGTCAATATTATGACCAAGATGAGTTTATGAATACTTTTAATTCCAACACTAATAGCAAACTGCTGCATATCAATGCACGCTGTTTGCCAAAAAATATAACAAGTATTGTTCATTATCTGAAGTTGTTGCAAACAAGCTTTTCAATCATAGGGGTCTCGGAGGCATGGTTAGAGGACGTCTGTGATCCGTTGATTCAGATTCCAAATTACAAAGTAGAAGGTTCATGCAGGCTAAACAAAAGAGGTGGTGGGGTTGTTCTTTATATAAAACAGGATCTTGTGTATAAAATACGTAATGATTTGTGTATTAGCAACTCTGAAACGGAATCATTTTTTATTGAGCTTGTTCACTCCAATAAATCTAATGTTATAATTGGAATAGTGTATAAACCCCCGAGTGTTTCCTGTAACGTTTTTACAGATGACATGGATGTAATGTTAGGTCGGCTAAATGCCGAGAACAAAAAATGTTATATTATGGGTGATTATAACGTAAATTTGCTGCGATCTGTAGATGTTGGACTTTGTTTAAAGTTTCACCTTTTAATCTCTTTTATATTTTTCAAGTAATTTTGACCATTTTACTCTGTATTATACACTATTTGCAACATTGAATAAATGTGTCTATCTATCTATCTAAATAAAAAGTATCACCAACACGGTTTTAATAGAATTGGTCTGCAGCTACTTTGCCTTTACTTGTAGCTAAAATACAACCAATCTCGACAGAATGAATACAACCAACCAATAAGTTGGCAATTCTACATCAATACTGTCAAGTCCGTACACTGAGGTTCTTAAGTTGTATGAGTTCTTTCATAAAACTTTTTGATATGACCCCCCCCCCTCCCCAAAATGAGCATGGAACCAGTCAGTATACATTACATTGTATTTTGGCTGGTAACCTTTTTCTCCTTACCAACATTTTTCTGTGCTGAATATTTTTTTTTGTGCTCAACAGCGCCTCAAAACCCAAGTATTAGTTGTCCAAAAAACCCACCAAAATCCAACCAGATTTTGTTTGGAAAACCTAGCTATTTTGTTTGGAATACCTAGCTACATGTATTTTGTTTGGAATACCTAGCTATTTCGTTTGGAATACCTAGCTATTTCGTTTGGAATACCTAGCTATTTCGTTTGGAATACCTAGCTACTTTGTTTGGAATACCTAGCTATTTTGTTTGGAATACCTAGCTATATGTCATTTTCTTTCTTTTCCTTATTAATAGCCTTTTTAGGTTCTTTTGAATATAACGGCAAAGTTTATTCTGACTGGAGCCCAGACCTGTAAGGAAACCATGGAAACAATAAATTACTCTAAAATGAATTTGTCTTTTTCTTCAGGGGACGTGGTTGTTTATGGGGCGCCCCTGGCAACTGTTATCATAGCAGCCAATGATGATCCCTATGGCATATTCAGCTTCAGGGAACCGTTGAAGAGGGTGTTTACCAGTGAAGGGACGTCTATATTTGCCACGTAAGAAATTCTGACTGATATTGAATGCAAAGTCAAGTTTAAAAACCCATGTTACGAACCTTGAAGATATTGTGAGTTTTTTCTTCTTGTTTTTTCCCCCCAGAATCCAGAGGGAGCGTGGAGCCTTCGGCACCGTTCAAATCCATTGGCAGATTCTTTATAATGGATCCTCCAATCAGGTTCTGGAGGGGTCAGATTTTGAGGTCGTTGCAGGGTCAGTTGTGTTTGCCGAGCAGCAAACCACGCAGCAGATTGAGGTCACGGCTCGGATGGATGGACTACCAGAGTTTGAAGAGTTCTTTAATTTAGTATTGGTCAATGTCACAGGTAAGGGTCAGTACAAGCATGTTATAGCTCCATGTTGTATACAAAGGCAACACTGTGGTCGTAAAAACAGTTGGTAGTCGCTGTACATGCTCTATGGGGGCTAGCTTGGATTAAGGTCAGGGAAGCTTTCGTGCTAACTCCTTTTTTATAGCTCCATGGTACAAGTTGTTGCTAAATTAACAATTGCTAGAGAACACTTAGTCAGACTAAACCAACCAGCTCTTCTAAGAGCTACCGCCTCATCAGAAAAGAGTGAATCCGTATGGTATCCTATCTTCTGTCTCTGCATCAGTGGCTTGGCGTGGCTGAGTGGTTAAGAGCACCGGACTCGAGCTCTGATCGGCAGAGTGTGGGTTCGAGTCCCGGTCGTGGCACTTGTGTCCTTGAGCAAGATACTTTACCATAATTGCTTTGTCCATCGGGTGGGACATTAAGCCACAGGTCCCGTGTACTAGGATTCGTAGCACATGTAAAAGAACACAGAAAGCTAATCGTGGAAGAGTAGGGATTAACCCCGGTGTTTCTGGTTCGCATTGCAAGCACCCTTGTTTACAGGTTTCCTCAGGCTTGCGAGCTACAGTGGTTAAGTTCACTTATGAGGCATCCTTGGTTTCATTACCAGGAATATATAATGGTGCTCATAATAAAATAGTTTGTTTTTGGTTCATCCCAAAATTAAACTACATTTACCCAGTCAGTTTCCCTTGTTGTTTATTGCTGGATATTTGAAATATAAAGTCGCATCCCCTTTACAAGGTGATCCCTCTCCTGCCGCTTGTATTGTAAACTTGGTTGTGATCCCTGGCTATATGGAAGTTAAAGGTTGAGTGGCTTCTGACTGGCACCCCGAACAAAAATACCGACAAAATAGGGAGATCACCATTATTAGGGCTAGATAACTCAGCTGGTAGAGCACTTGAATTGAATTAAAAGTACTTTTTATATTTGTTGCCCCTCTGCCCATCCAGACGGCATGTTGTCCTCTACAGATCCTCTCTCCATCTTACTGGAGATTGGCCCCAATGATGACCCCTACGGTGTCCTCATCTTTCCCTCCTCCTCGACGGAAAGAGAAATGGCGGAGGACTACTACCCCGGCGACAACCAGACATCGACGACAACGTTCACAGTGGATAGAGCCCAAGGCACATTCGGCCGAGTGGAGGTAAGAGTTCGAGTTCGGGTGGTTGGGTTGGCGTAGTGGTTATCTTTCCTCGTTCACAGTGGATAGAGCTCAAGGCACATTCGGCCGAGTGGAGGTAAGAGTTCGAGTTCGGGTGGTTGGGTTGGCGTAGTGGTTATCTTTCCTCGTTCACAGTGGATAGAGCCAAAGGCACATTCGGCCGAGTTGAGGTAAGAGTTTTGAGTTCGAGTGGTTGGGTTGGCGTAGTGGTTATCTTTCCTCGTTCACAGTGGATAGAGCCCAAGGCACATTCGGCCGAGTTGAGGTAAGAGTTTTGAGTTCGGGTGGTTGGGTTGGCGTAGTGGTTATCTTTCCTCGTTCACAGTGGATAGAGCCCAAGGCACATTCGGCCGAGTGGAGGTAAGAGTTTGAGTTCGGGTGGTTGGGTTGGCGTAGTGGTTGTCTTTCCTCGCCTTCCACCCCGGTTCGAATCCAGCTGGTGCACTTCGTGGATTGGGTTTTCAGTCCCTACCTGATTGCATGGGTTTTCAGTCTCTACCTGATTGCGTGGGTTTTCCCTGGAATAATTCTCGGGGGGTTTCCTCCAACACCTAAAACTGAAACTTTCTTCCTTGTCTTCTCTCCATTGGGGCTCTTGGCTAGTATAGTGAGTAAGTTAGTCCTTGGCTTCGCAACCAGAATAATTAAATGAAACGAATCACTTTTTCAGATTTCCGATTTGTCAGAGGAAATTCACCAATTATGAAGTTGATAGTTCTGATGATGGATATTGTGGTGCTAGTCTCTCTACAAGTCTCATGCGTATTCGAAGCTCTCGGGACCACTTTGGTCCCATGTACATCTCTTCAACGCGTGAAGGAAACGAACTCGATCTTTTTAATGAGTCCCAATGTTCGAATACGTGGAGACTTGCAGAGTCTATTGCAAGGGCAAATTCTAGCACAGTTGAACGCACATGAAGGGCACCGTGCATTACAAACCAGGCCACACATTTTATCACATTTAGTTTGTATACAGCTTATTGACACCTGCTACTGGTTGAAAGATCATTTTATATTCAGAGAATTGCAGTTCCTCATGAATATTCATCATTAACTTAACGTTTGGCCAACCAGAGAACCCCATTCTTTAATGAATATGTAAAAGGTGCAGTCCCTTATGAATATTCATCATTAACTTAACATTCGGCCAACCAGAGAACCCCATTGTTTTAATGAATATGTAATAGGTGCAGTCCCTTATGAATATTCATCATTAACTTAACATTGGGCCAACCAGAGAACCCATCATTTTAATGAATATGTAATGGGTTTGTTAATCAAATACCCTTTTTTGTTCTTCTTGTAGGTTCTGTGGGAGGTTTTCTCAGACTCTATCTCTGGCATCTTGCCGACTGTCCGAGATCTCATCTTTCTGGCTGACAGCACTACGTACGTTTATCCCGCTCCCGGTGAACAGCGCCCTCACATCGGTACAAAAGTCTTGCGCTTTGACGGTGGTGCAAGTAAGTATTTCTTGGGGTTTATGCAGTGAGAAGGGATTGTAGGTTGGTTTTGTAGGTTCTTGGAATTATGAAAAACGGAATGAAATTAAAAAAAATTAAGTTTCTTATTTCCACAAAACTAAGTAAATTTGACATCATAAAATAAACAACTCAAATTACCTTTTTGATATGCTTACCATAGTGAAGGTAGTTTTCTTCCATGATAACAGTGTCAAAGGTCAGTTTATGAAAGTGTATGCTAAAGTGATTTCAGTTTGCAGTTCACCAATTTCATCTTCTCATTTTATCTTCTTATAACTCTCCAGAAATTGTGTTTCTAAAAATTCTAAAACATCAGATTGAACGTGCTTTTTTTAAACCACCTGTGCTGTTTTATTTCTTTACTTTAGATTCCTATTTGACGTTAGCCTCCGAGCACCAGATGCCAAGCTCCGATATCGTTGGTGGCTTCTCCATCAGTGCTTGGGTCAAACCAGACCCGGGGTCAGTGGTTTCGTCTTGTCTAAGATTGCAACGGACGGGATCACCGTCTACTACGGGTTGAAGTTGTCACAGGTTGGGGGCAGGACCGTACTGCAGTATCGCTACACCGGCAGTTTGTTTGTAAGTAGCTTGAGCTGCTGAAAGATTGAAGGACACAAGGCACTATGAATTCATCTTGAAGATGCAGTGTCGTCATGATCAAACCAGGCCTGCGGCTGTACATGGAATTATCCACCCGCACCCAGTTCCTGCACGCTCGTGCGCTGCGCTCTCAATAGACCTTACGCATTGACGTCATCACGCCGCCATGACGAAACAATTGGAAGACGCACAACTGGTACACGCGGCGCAGGGGATGAGCCGATGAGCAAGCTCCTTTTGACCTCTGGCCGAGGGCGCCCTACTAAAATGACTTCATGTGCATAAAAGGTCTATAGATATGATACGGAGGTAGGGTGCGCGCGTGCAGTAACTTGGTAAGAGTTAAATACAGCCACAGGCCCGCTTTGATCATAATGACACAGCCCCTTTAAAATGAGATGTCAATAAGAGATTTGTATTGTGACATCAAACTTTGCTCAGACGTGAGGTCTACTGGCACGCCCCAACATCATAATATTCCTCATATTTCATGCAAATTAACTCGACCCTCTCCTTGCACACTATACATATTCACAAACACCTGTGTGAACACACAATTACAAAAAAAAAGTGATGGTGGTGGCTCCTGCACCTCCATTTGTAAACAAATGCAAAATTAGCATAAGAAGAAGAGGTCACAACCTTTAAGAGAAAAACATACATATTCATGAGTATATCTACCCCTTGTAAAATAAACATCACACTTATTAGAATGGGTCTAATTCTGACAATTGATCACATCTTAAGATCAATCTTAACTCTTCGTGAATCGGGCCTCGGGGGCCAAATTTTATTGCTCTGCTTTTTGTCAGCGGAAAATCTGCGCTTACCAAAGTAGACAATTCTGAGCTTAATGTAAGCGTATTTTATAGGTTAGCAAGGAATTCACATTGCCATGACATTCCTAAGCATTATTTGCTTACACAGCTAGCGGATCATTTTGGCGCTTAGTTGGAATTATTTTGCCTAGGTGAGGGGCACATTTGTCCTGGCATTTATTGCTGGATTCTCTATTTTCTCTCCTCAGACAAATACTGAAATGGACTTCACCACTGGTTCCATTGATCTAACGGATGGCGGCTGGCATCTAGTTATAGTAACTATAGACAGTCTTCAAGCTGCTTGCTATGTAGATGGGACTCTGACAGCCGAGAGGTACAAACCAGACTTGTAGATATATATATATATATATATACGTCGCTCGGTATTAGCCTGTTCGAGATATGGTGGGACACTTCAGGAGTGTTTGGTTTGGTTCAAACTATAATGTGTCCTCCATATCGCCAAAATGGCTTATTAGAAAGAAGTAATTTAGAAAACACGTTGGTAAATTTACCGACGGTTAGTTTGAAGAGAAGATGTAACATTGGCTAACGGTACTAAGAGCTCAGAAATGCACTTTCTCTCTCCATTTTTACGTGAAGAAGGACATATTTATTCTACTTTTCCTTGGTGGATGACACTGAACATAAATGATTGACCAATGAAGCGACTGTTTAAATTATGGGTAGGTCACTCGTGAGCTGTACCCTTGATCACATCCATCGGATTGCTTCAAGAGTCACCAGCTACAACAAAGGTTGTGTTCCCTGTGCATTGAATATTTTGTTGAATAAATGGATGATATCATTTTTCGAGTCCCTGTCAAGATGCTTGTGTCCTTAAGCAAGACACTTAACCACTATTGCTGTGTCCTTTGGATGGGACGTAAAGCCGTTGGTCCTGTGTGTTGTGTAATGCACGTAAAAGAACCCAGTGCACTCATCGAAAAGAGAAGGGGTCCGCCCCGGTGTTCCTGGTTGGATTGGCTGCATATTGCGCCACAGCACTTTGTAAAGGAATAGGTCTAATACTTCAAAACATAGCTCCACGATACCTTGCAGGAAAATACTAAATGTTAAGCGCTTAGAGGCTGGTTTGCATTAGGCGCTATACAAATACGTTATATTATTATTATTATTTTTGTGATTACAGGACGATGGAGCAAGCTCAGAGTGATGGACCCGGGGAGCTGTATGTAGGAGCAGCACAACCCGGATTAGAATTATATCTAGGCTTACTTCAAGACGTCCGCATGTATGCTAGGAAACTACAGGAAAGGTAAAGGAGTTCCTCATTGAAGAATAAAGTATGAGGGCTGGTTTGAATGGATTGATGTGGCTGAACAGTTTAGTTATTTAATTGACCTGTCATTTTAAATATGCCAAGTCAATACATTAATTAACCCTCCTACTGTTTGTCCATTCAATCACCCACAGTGGTTTTAAATGATATATATAAGCTATTACGGCCTGCAATATGAAATCTTGTCAAGGATGCATCTGGTACACAGTACACAGTCAACCCTCCTACTGTCTGACCATTCAATCATTCACTGTGGTTTTGAATGATAGATAAACTATGACAGCCTGCAGTATGGTATCATGTAGTGAATGCATCTACAAAGTACACACGTGCAGTTGAAATGCATGTTTAATGTTTGGTCAAAATCTCTGGAAAATGTTATCCATTGCCCAAGGGCTAAGAAAAAACGTGATTTCTATTCTAATCTTGAAGTTTCTTAGTTCGCTTAAAGTCAGAATGAAAGAACAGGACTTTGTTTGCTTTCCCTCTACAGGGAGATCACAGAAATCTGGACCTTACCGGCACGGAACGACCTGACCCCTATATCAGGCAAGCTAACCTTTGACCCGGGTCAAACCATGAGTGACATCACGATGAGATCATTGGACGACACCGAGGAGGAAGGCAATGAGGTGTTTACGGTGATGCTGCTGTGTAGTAATGGAGGCGCTAGAATAGGACGAGATGATGCCACAGCTCTTCTAACAGGTAAACCCTACAAATACATTCGCAAGAGAGATTTTGTAAAATATTTCGACACAAAGTAGTTAATGGCCTGACGTTTCAACCCTAGCAGAGTCTTTCTCGAAGGCTGTTGCTTTTAGCCTTTGAGATTGTCAGTTTTGATGTCAGCTTTGAAAAGTGAAGGCTCGAAGGCTCTTGCTTTTAGCCTTCGAGAAAGACTCTGCTAGGGTCGAAACGTCAGGCCATTAACTACTTTTTTGCATTTATACCACAGGTCCTTTTGGGTTGGTAAGCAATTTGCAACAGCTAATTCTATATTCTCCTTAAAAATTTCTTTCAGATTGTGTGTTTTGAACAAGTCCTTACATGAGTGTAAAAACATAACTCAGTTTTGCAAAAAGTTTTTAACTTTTGCATTATTGCATTTACATCTAGGAAGTCATGACGGAGGGTGCAGTTTTAAAGTGATTTGTTCAGACTTTACTTTGTGACACGTTTTTTTTCCACTGATTCGAGAAGCCATTGCTCTTCTAAAAATAGTTCTGTCAAGTTTTGTACTACTTGCCTTAAAGCATCTAGATTTTGTAACAAAAGTTAATTGAAAATACTTGTAGGATTCCATTTTTTTATCATAATAATTTGTTGTGTAATTGCAGTAATTGATATAGAAAAATAGATTTTACACACAAACCCAACTGCATCAGTGAAAACTAAATCGATAAATCTAAGATTCGTTCTACTGCAAGATACAACATTATTCCAAAGTTAACGTGCCCATTTATTTCGATGTCAGTTCTGAAAAGTGACAATGCCAACGGTCTGTTTGGGTTTGACGGTCCCTGCACTCCGTCCATTCTCAACTCGGATTCCAATGAGGCGCTACAGTACACGTGCTCGGTAGTCCGTAGCCGCGGTGACGAGGGGGTAGTGACGATCCCCTGGGAGGTGCGTAACCTAGCAACGGGGAACGTCGCCATGGGGGACTTCATCAACGCGTCTGGTGAGGTGATGTTTCCGAATGGAGTTCGTACACAGGTAAAGATGTGTGCTGGTTACTGATTAAAAGTTTCAAAAAATGAAGATTTGTATTTTTACTAACCCACAGGCGTGCAACTTTTCCTCGGATTAGCTGATTTCCTCTTTTTTTGTTCTCAGTTTTACCATTCAAAATTGAAAAATTACTGTACAAAATCATTAAAATTTTGTAATTTCCTCTTTTTTGGTGAGGTTACAGTTGCATGTCTGAACCCAATGAATGGTCTTGTTTTACTGTATTAGCCAATGACGGGTCTTTCAGCATAATGTTTGTGTGCAAATTTGCTAATAAATAAATTTCTCTTCGAGAATAGTATTACTAAATAAAGTCAGTTAAATTTATGATTTAATAGATGTTAATTTTTGCATCGGGGATAAAGAATTTTATTTTGTTTTACCCTTACACCGATGTTTATTAAGCACTGTATACTCTGTACTTTCCCGAGCTCTGTGAAAAAAATCTACAGGTCATGGGTTCGAATCCCACCCGAGTGATTTGCCTGTGGATAATTTTTTCACAGAGCTTGGGAAAGTACTGAGTATACAGTACTTAATACACATGGGTGTAACAAAATTGATTTTAATTGTGATTTTTCTTTCAATTCCAGACAATTTTCCTGTCAGCTATCGATGATATGGAACCAGAGCTTCTGGAAATGTTTGAGATAACTCTCTTATCTCAACTCCCCCTTTCCGACGATGGATTGATCGGCACGACCGTCACCAGCGGAGCAAGCATCGATCCTGACGCCAGCACCAACAACCTCACCATCAGAGCGAATGACTATCCTTACGGGCTCCTTCAATTCGCCACCGGCCCTCCCCCTGGGCCGACTGACCCTCTGATACCACCTGCCAATGAGATGATCGGCGTCAGGGTGAGGGAGGAGGACGGCATGGTGAGACTGCTGGTTGTAAGAGCCCAGGGATCGCTGGGTCAAGTGCAGGTGGAGTGGCGGACGATTGACGGAACAGCTTTGTCAGCGGGAAAAGATCCTGTTGACTTTGTGGTAAAGCTTCTTCTTATTCTCGAATAGAATAGTTCCCTGGTTGTAATGATAATATTGAATGGGATTTTGTATCGGCCCCTTTCAGCCTCACTTTGGTCACATTGATTTGAATGACACAAAAAACAAGAGGCAGGAAGGTAAAATAGACCATGCAGATATGACGTCATTTGAGTAGGGCGCCCTCGGCTAGAGATCAAAAGAAGATTGCTCATTGGCTCATAAGATGTGCGTTTTCAAGTGTTTCGTCATCGTTTTACCTCTGGTAAAATCTTGAGTCCTTATTCTGAAATGCTTGTATGACGTCAATGCATAAGGTCCATAGTCGGCTGGCACGTAGCAGCGATGATTGTAACAGTATGAAGGTCTTTCATACCAAACAAACCAGGACACTAACCCTAAAATGTTTTTTTTTTTTTTTTTGTCCCTGCAGAGCGGCGGAGGCACTTTGACGTTCGCAGACCAGCAACGTTTCACATACATCACCATCGCTATCAGAGATAACAACATGGCTGAATTAGATAAGACATTCCGTGTACAGTTGTCTAGTCCAACTCAAGGAGGTAGGCTTCAAATCAATAATTCTTTTTCTGAAAATGATGTGAAAAATGTTTTTATCATCAACGTGGTATTACCACAGTGTGTTGTGGGACATAATTCTCACTTGAGTGAGAGTGTTAATTACTAATGTCAGTATGATTTTTTTCTCCTGTTTTTCTTTGTAATCCGTTTACTCAACGACTAACAGAAAAATTACTCGTAACAGACCCTTTCACGGTAATATGCGCCATGTACTAAGAAAATCTCATCCAGCTCTGGAATCTGATTAAGAGAAACTAAGAACGTGCGCCATGGTGCGTTGTTTCATTCAATCAAACATAATGATTCGTAACTTCAGGCGTGCTCCTCACACAAGTTGTAGAGTTTGAAATAAACGACGCACCATGGCCAACGTTTGCAGGGTTCTGCCCAGGATTTCTTTAGTGGTGGAAAAACGTTTCCCTGGAAACCATTGCAAGATGGATCAGTTTCACAGTAGATCATATAAATAGACTGAAATCAAAGAAGTACTCAAAGTTCATGGCTCCGGATACCATTGTTACTGGTAAATATCAAATTTTACATTTTGTTGAAAATTTTTTAATAGGAAATTGCAAGTGTAATTTGAAAATTTGGAAAATGTGTGGTGGTCGGAAACAGAAAATTCTGCCAGTGGTGGTTGGGGAATCCTGAGTGCCGGGCGGGTTTTCCAGCACCGACCACTGTGGGCAGAACCCTGCGTTTGGATTCAACACGGTGCATATCACCATGACAGGGTCTATCGTACCCATTGTCATTTCCCCCACTCCAGCGGAATAAAAGCAACGTTTTCATTGGTACTAATACTTTGTATATATTCTTCCTATCCGCCACACATCTCACACTCACCAACCCCAACCTTTCATTGATGTCATAGATGACAATGGTAAGTTAACACCTCACCCTCTACCATCTGAAATCTTTAACGACCTTCTTGTAATTATCCACTCTTGAAATCCTTGAACACCCTCTCCGTGTTGTCTGATTTGACTTGGGTTTAGAACTGTATATCTAAGTCAATCATCCTTTGCATGGGGATGGATAAAGAAGTGTGTTTTGATGGCCATTGCTAAAAACTGAGTTCATTTATGGAAACTTAGCATTAAGCTGCAAGTGCAACCAAGTTTTTTAATTGGTGCAAAAATTCACCCAAGTTGATAAGATGATATTTCCCTGGTGTTAATCTCTATGGACTGACCCCGGTTCGAATCCCACCTCGGACCAGAACCCTACAAGTGGATTGAGTTTTCAGTCCCTTGCTGGTGATATCTTTCACTGATTATAATTTTTATGGGCTGACCCTGGTTCGAACCCCACCTTAGACCAGAACCTTACAAGTGGATTGAAGTTTTCAGTCACTCTCTGGTTACACCGGTTTCCCTTTTTGCCCCACATCCAAAACAGAACATTTCTTTATTATCGTCCCGTTACAGGTTTCTTCGGGTTACAGTTCAAGAAATAACTATAGAAATAGACAATAATTTTAGCGATCTTTCTAGAAAACAATATGTATTTGGTGTTGGGCTACATTTTTCCCCCTTATAATCTTTTTATTCTTATTCTTTTTCAAAGCTGTATTCATCTCTCCTATATTTGTTTATTTCAGTAATTAAACAATTATGACGGGTGTTTATTTCTTTGGTATTCCATTGTTGTTCTAGCTGAAGTTGGTGTAGGCTCCATCATCGAGGTCACGATTGAAGGCTCTGATAATGCGTACGGTACATTCCAGTTTGCCGATAACTCACTGAATGTCAACGCGATTGAAGCTGACGTTGGTGTCAGCACAGCAAGGCTACAAGTAAGTCCATCATTCTAACTTCTGAACTTTCTTTCAATACAAACCTTTAGTATTCTACCCTCAACTTTGTCATGTCCATTGAGTGAATTTAGCAGGACCTAATTTCATAGAGCTGCTTAAGCACAAAGAGTAGCTAAGCCCAACAAAATTATGCTTACAAGAATAACATTACAAACCTACCTACCATGTCACATTTGCTATTTGTGACTGGTATCCTGTTCATTTCTGCTAATCAGAAAATCGTTAAGCAATATTTTATGCTTAAGCAGCTCATTGAAATTGGGCCCTGATCTGTTGATTTTTGAAATGTTTGGCACAAAATGAACTGCTCATAATACAGAAGAAGACCAGGGTTCAATTTCATACAGCTGTTTATGCACAAAAAGTAGCTAAGCACAACAAGCCTCTGCTTACCAGATTAAGGTTGCCGTCCAAAATACCATGTCACATATGTACCTTTTGTGACTGGTATCCTGCTCATTTCTGCTTAGCAGAAAATTGTTTAGCAATCAGTGCTGCATAAGTAGCTCTATGAAATTGGGCCGTGTAAACATTCAGTCCAAGTAGTCTAGCTGGCTAGTTCAATCCTCCCAAATGCTCCCAATTTGCTCTGGTTGTTCTGCCATTTTTTTTTAATGAACAGTAAAACAGTTGTTTAAGACTTCATGAAACGAATCATAAATTGCGTTATATTTAGTTATTAATAATAATTTGTTAATGAAGGTGCTGAGACTCGGTGGAGCCCTCGCCGAGGTCACAGTGGACTGGGTCGTGACCTCTAACCCCAGTGATCCCAACGCTAATATATCAAGTGACCTAGTGAGGTCAGAGGGGAGTGTCACGTTAGGTGTGAATGAAATGACGGCAGATATCAGCATTCAGATAACATCAGATGAGGTAATTAATGATTTGTCAACAAGTTTAGTCTTTCAAATATACCATATTATCTACTCAAATCATATTGCATTCCACAAATATTATTCTTTAATGAAATTAGACAAGTTGGAAAATGTGGTTTTATAGGAAATGCTATTTTGTAGTACAACAATGCAAAATAGAATATTTATGCCCATCTACCTCGAAATGATTTACAAGGATCCTTCCTCACTCTAACAAAATCCAACACCATACAGTAACCCAACACCTAAACTGTTGGACTCTGATTATGGTGGTTCGCCCGATCCCAAGAGTGATTTACAAGGATCCTTCCTCAATCTAACAAAATCCAACACCAGTAACCCAACACCTAAACTGTTGGACTCTGATTATTGTGGTATGCCTGATCCCAAGAGTGATTTACAAGGATCCTTCCTCACTCTTACAAAATCCAACACCAGTAACCCAACACCTAAACTGTTGGACTCTGATTATTGTGGTATGCCTGATCCCAAGAGTGATTTACAAGGATCCTTCCTCAATCTAACAAAATCCAACACCAGTAACCCAACACCTAAACTGTTGGACTCTGATTATTGTGGTATGCCTGATCCCAAAAGGGATTTACAAGGATCCTTCCTCACTCTTACAAAATCCAACACCAGTAACCCAACACCTAAACTGTTGGACTCTGATTATTGTGGTATGCCTGATCCCAAGAGTGATTTACAAGGATCCTTCCTCACTCTTACAAAATCCAACACCAGTAACCCAACACCTAAACTGTTGGACTCTGATTATGGTGGTATGCCTGATCCCAAGAGTGATTTACAAGGATCCTTCCTCACTCTTACAAAATCCAACACCAGTAACCCAACACCTAAACTGTTGGACTCTGATTATGGTGGTTCGCCCGATCCCAAGAGTGATTTACAAGGATCCTTCCTCACTCTTACAAAATCCAACACCAGTAACCCAACACCTAAACTGTTGGACTCTGATTATGGTGGTATGCCTGATCCCAAGAGTGATTTACAAGGATCCTTCCTCACTCTTACAAAATCCAACACCAGTAACCCAACACCTAAACTGTTGGACTCTGATTATGGTGGTTCGCCGATCCCAAGAGTGATTTACAAGGATCCTTCCTCACTCTTACAAAATCCAACACCAGTAACCCAACACCTAAACTGTTGGACTCTGATATATGGTGGTATGCCCGATCCCAAGAGTGATTTACAAGGATCCTTCCTCACTCTTACAAAATCCAACACCAGTAACCCAACACCTAAACTGTTGGACTCTGATTATGGTGGTATGCCTGATCCCAAGAGTGATTTACAAGGATCCTTCCTCAATCTAACAAAATCCAACACCAGTAACCCAACACCTAAACTGTTGGACTCTGATTATGGTGGTATGCCTGATCCCAAGAGTGATTTACAAGGATCCTTCCTCACTCTTACAAAATCCAACACCAGTAACCCAACACCTAAACTGTTGGACTCTGATTATTGTGGTATGCCTGATCCCAAGAGTGATTTACAAGGATCCTTCCTCAATCTAACAAAATCCAACACCAGTAACCCAACACCTAAACTGTTGGACTCTGATTATGGTTAAAACCCCAGCCATCAAAATTCATCTGCATGTTTTGTTTGATTCTGTTGGACTGAGGGCTGCACTAGTAAAGTAATTTATGCTTTACATGGGTAAGGCGTACCACTGGCAAGTCCAACAGTTTGGGTGTTGAGTTACCAAACGCCAAACAGTGAGGAAGGATTCTAGAACATTGCCCAAGGGAGTTTATGTTAATGAATTTAGACAAGTTGACAATTTTTTTCTGTCTGAGAACCATTTTGAATTTCTCTTATTTAGATTCCAGAGCTGGATGAGATTTTCTTAGTACAGCTGACCAATGCTTCAAGAGGTCGTCTCGGTGATCCAAACAAACTCGTCTCCATGGTAACTATCAACGCCAATGATGACCCTTATGGAGTCTTCATCTTTGATGCGGTATCAAGGAGCGTCGTCACCGAGGAAAGCTTCAAGAATGTCTCGCTTACAGTAAGTGTTTTTTTTTTTGGGGGGGGGTGTCGTGGCCGAGCGCCGGACTCAAGCTCTGGTGTTTCTCATCAGCAGAGTGTGGCTTCGAGTCCCGTCGTGGCACATGTGTCCTTGAGCAAGATACTTTACCATAGTTGCTTTGTACTTTGGATGGGACATTAAGCCATAGGTCCAGGTCAAAGGTTTATAAAGTTTAATCCGTGTAAACTATCATAGTATGCAGGTACTTGTGTTATTTTAAAAAAGAAAATAGAGTCGTACTTCTAGGATAGTTTATCATTTTCTACCTCATAAAAGTGATGTGTATGTATGAAGCATATTTTATTTGAATAAATTTCCAATTTGTATTTTTTTGACATCTTTGTTTGACAGATTCAGCGGCAGTTTGGAAGTGAAGGAACCGTTCAGGTTTTCTACTCAACTTTGAATGCAGATGAGAATATACCAAACATGCCGGCGTATAGTCGGTAAATAAATCCACCATTATTTCCCCACTACTGGCCAATTAACATTTACCTGTTTCATTCGATTCAACGGAATTATATTCAAGAGATTAGGCTTTCATCTTGGTGTCATCTCGGGTTCTTCAAAGCAACTCAGTCAGTATGATCAGAATGAGGCTGGGAGGAACAATAGCCTGGTCCCTTTATATGATTAGCATCATCACTGTCAGTGTATGCACAGGGGACCTGTCATAGATGGCGGTCGGATTGGCGTAGTGGTATCTTTTCCTGCCTTCCACCTCTGGGAACCTGGTTCGAATCCTGCCAGGGCACTATATGGATTGAGTTTCAGTGCCTATCTGATTGCGTGGATTTTCCCCTGGAATAATTCTCTGGGGTTTTCCTCCAACATGTAAATCTGAAACTTCCTTCGTTGTCTTCTCTCCATGAGGTTCTTGGCTAGTATAGTCATTGAGGTCGCTCTGAGAATCCTTGGCTTCACAGCCAGAATTAATAAATGAAATGAAATGAAACTGGAATGTAATAGCATCTCTTCATTGAGCAATAATTATAACATTGAATAATTGTAATATTGGCATGCCAACAAGTGACGTCAAATTCCACTTAATTTTCCAGATCTTTGGTCCTTGCATAAACAGGCCTGAAATTTCATCTTGGAGAGGGCAAGGCCATTTATCATTTTGCAAAGGGCACTTCCATTGGAAAATCTTAAAGTCTATGGGAAACTTTTGAAGGGCACCAAGGCCAAGAACAGGGCAAAGGAGGCCATGGCCTCCGTGGCCTCTGTGTAATTCCAGGCCTGCATAAACCACTAAAAAAAAAATGTTTTCTCTCTGTCCAATTTTCCAGCCGTGCTACTGAAAACAGTGACTTCATTCCAGTCCAGAGTTCAGTAGTTTTTACTTCCGGTCAGCTCAGTGCCACTGTGGATGTCGTGATTCTAGATGATACAGATCCAGAAACGGCAGAGAGTTTGTTTGTTTACATCGTCAGCGTGTCGCTTCTTCTATCACCACAGATCAGTCCAGGTAATTTACGGCCAGACTTAATCCCAATTCATACTTCCTACGAATGCGAATGCGAAGCAAATTTTGACGCGACGGCTCTGTTTCGCTGCGAATGTTTCGCTGCGAATGTTTCGCAGGAGTTGAGCACATCTGAACTGTTGCAAATTGTTTGTTGCAAATTCTGTGACGTCCAAATCCGCTTTGCATTCGCCATCATTTCAACATATCTTATAAATTTTGATCCTAGTTTCAGACTGTGTTGTCAGCTATGACACTCACCCCTGAGCTCAGGTACCATTCTTGAAGTACTTGGGATGCCCATCTAAAGGCCTATTAGTTACTTAAAGGCCCTGTACACTATTGGTAAGATCGAAAAACACAATGTTCACAGATTCACACATAACTTACATGATTTAAAGTAAGTAATTGTAGAAAGGGTTCCTTAAAATATTTCTGCCTAAAATGCTATCGTTTCTGAGAAACGAGTAAAACAATAGTAATTATCGCGCGCGATAATTAAAAAAAACCGAAAACATAAGATCTCTTTTCACTATTTTCTCGTGACCTCGATGACCAATTGAGCTCAAACTTTCACAGGTTTGTTTGTTCATGCATATGTTGAATCACACAAAATGTGGACACTGATTTTGAGCTGTTACCAAAAGTGTACAATACCTTTAAAGACCTAAGAAAATGAGACTTGAAGTGCCTGATATGCAAACAATTATCCACTCTCAAGGAGCTTTATTAAATTGATGTTTCTGTATCCCTCATCTTCCAAGAGTGTAAGCATCTTGGCATGTTGTCACCGAGTGGATAAGAGCACCGGACTCAAGCTCTGGTGTCTCTGATCAGCAGAGTGTGGGTTCGAGTCCCGGTCGTGACACTTGTGTCCTTAAGCAAGACACTTAACCATTATTGCTGCGTCCTTCGGCTGGGACGTAAAGCTGTAGGTCCCGTGTGTTGTGTAACGCACGTAAAAGAACCCAGTGCACTTATCGTAAAGAGAGAAGGGGTTCGCCCCGGTGTTCCTGGTTTGATTGGCAGCATATTGCGCCACAGCACCTTGTAAACCATTACATGTTGCTATGTAAAGGAATAGGTCTAATGATTCAAAACGTAGCTCCACAATACCTTGCAGGAAAATACTGAATGTTGAAGCGCCTTGAGCGTCACTGAGTGACGGATATGATCGCTATATAAGAATCCACTATTATATTATTATTATCGTGACCACCAGCCAGTACAAAAACACAACTTCCATTCAAATCTCATAATACTAAACATTGACAGTGCTATTATTATTATCTCGTAGTTGTCAACTCTCCACGTGTCGGGGTGGAGCACATCGCAGAGGTTTACATCCAAGCCAACGATGACGCCAACGGTATACTACAACTCTCAGCTAGTAGCGTTAGAGTATCGGAAGACTCTATGGCACCATTTCTTAATGTCACCAGAGTTGCTGGATCCTTTGGAACTGTAAGTCTTACTGCCCGAGGGCCCAATTTCATAGAGCTGCTTAAAGGAACATTACAGAATTGGTTTTGCTGACAAAACAGTTGCTGGCAGTGTAAGCACTTTATGTAATCCACCATTAACATAAACTGACAAACCTGAGAAATTTGAGATCAATCGGCCATCTGGGTCACAAGAAAATAGTGAAAAACCGATTACACATTTGCATGAAATCATATAGACTCAACAAATGAATAAAACGCTCACTGAGCGATAAACTCCAATCGGAAAATTAGTTTATTCATTTCTCATCAAATATGGCATTTCGGACAGAAATATTTCAAGGGATGTTTTCTACTATCACCATCATTAGACCGTGTAAGTTTTATATAAATCTGTGATCAAAAGTATATTTTACAAGTTTTTTTCTTACCAATTCTGTAATGTTCCTTGAAGCAGAAAAATTAGCAGAATACCAGTCACTAATTGTACATGTGGTATAGTAGTTTGGATGGTAACCTTATTCTGGTAAGCATAGTTTTGTTTGCTTAGCTACTTTTTTGTGCTTTAAAAGCAGCTTTATGAAATCTGTTCGTTTGTTTGTTTATTAGACAATCGCCACAGAATTCTTTAAAATACAACAAGTGGACAAAAAACAGATATGAGATACAAGTAGGGAAAAGACATTTGAATCGGAGGAATTGTCGAGGATAACACAAAAAAGCTAAACAAGCTTATTTCCATTGTGGTCCTCTGAAATTGGGCACTGTTAAGGACACGCCTTGTACTGGCAATCTTGCTGCTCCATTTAGAAATCTGTGCATTTACTTTGCTTTTTGTTAAGTTTGACTCACCAGTAGGATTATTATTAATTGATATTTGATTGTTTATTGTACTCCAAGGTGACGGTAACCTTTCAGCATATCCCAGGCACAGCTCAACAAGGATTAGATTACAGTGTGACATCCACTAATGTCATCTTGTATAGCGGAGAGACCTACAAAGCTCTACCTATTGAGGTAAGAGAAGAAAACAAAACCCTCGACTCCTTTCCATAAAACCTGCATCTACGCAGTGTTATCCTGATCAAAGGACCATTCTACGCAGTGTTATCTGATCAAAGGACCTTCATCAGATATAGCCTGCCGATATGGGGCAGAGGGTCTCCCCCCCCAATGTTCCCATACTATATCACACTATTTTCTTATTGTATAGAACTCCCCCCCCCCCTAAAATCCTCAAAAGAATTCCTGCGATTCCAAGCACACAATGAAGACACAATGAGGGGTACCCTCTGCCCCATATCGAGCACCAATTGTCATCAGATCACCATTGTGTTTGTCTGGTTCCCAATGAGCAACAGTGAGGATTTATAGTGCTGATTGTCGTTGCACCAAAAAGGGTCCAGGCTATTTGTGTACTTTAAGCCTTTGTTTGGTTAAATTGATTTGAATGTGAGATAAAGAAAATGGAAAATGTAAAGTAATAAACCACGAGGGAAAGTTACCGGGTTAATTTCAATTCATTTTGGGTCGAACAAAGAAAAATTGAAAAACAAAATGGCTGATTTGGGATGAAATTCTATATGAGAAACAAATGATGAGTTATTTAGGTTATAGGGAATTATTGATAGACAAAGTGGTGAATACCCAAATGCCCATAGTGGCCACAAAGACAGATTTGCGATACTTCCATTCAACCCAAAATGTCATGTCTTGAACTAACAAAATTTGCATTTTAACAATTGACAATCATATCAAAATTATGTATGTTTTATGCAGACATTTTCACTGAAAAATTGTATTTCGAAAGTCAACGCTAACAGCAATGTGTGGGTGTTGATTGAACAGGAATCCATCATTAAAACAATGTCATGGTACTGTTTTGACAGTCTGTTTGTAAACAAATTTTTTCTGCTCCACAAAAAAATTAGGTAAACAAATTTCAAAGAAAATGGAAATTACCCTGGGTTGATTCTTTGACTAAACTGTGAACTTTTGTTATAAACCCGTGTTGTAGATTCTGAATGATCGGGTACCAGAGGAAGCCGAATCGTTCCAGGTCATCTTGCTGAATCAGATCACTGGGGGCGCTATTCTGGGGTCACCATTCAGTGCTGAGGTCACCATTGAACCTTCGGATGATCCATACGGAAACTTTGGTGAGTCATTTATGTTTTATTTCACGGAGAGCCCTTTTTTGACAGACGTTGCATTTAGAGAAATGTTTAAAAACTTTAGAACTGCTTGATTTGTTGGTGTAAAAACTTGAATATACTTATACATGGTACAGCTTTCATTTAAAGGAACATTACAGAATTGGTTTTTGCTGACAAAACAGTTGCTGGCAGTGTAAGCACTTTATGTAATCCACCATATACATAAACTGACAAACCTGTAGAAATTTGAGATCAATCGGCCATCTGGGTCACGAGAAAATAGTGAAAAACCGATTACACATTTGCATGAAATCATATAGATTCAACAAATGAATAAAACGCTCACTGAGCGATAAACTCCAATCGGAAAGTTACTTTATTCATTTCTCATCAAATATGGCATTTCAGACAGAAATATTTCAAGGGATGTTTTCTACTATCATCATCATTAGACCGTGTAAGTTTTATGTAAATATGTGATCAAAAAATATATTTTACAAGTTTTTTTCTTACCAATTCTGTAATGTTCCTTTAAGTAGTATCCGTAATGTGGAATTTGTGTTTAAAAGGTTGTAGAAAGTGAAGTTGTGGCTAAGTCAAGGCTTCGTTTTACACTCCTGGGTCAAGAGAATTAATTATGGTTAACTGCCTTGCTGAAGGAGACTTGGTGTGGCTGCAACCTGAGCACTCATCCAATGGAGCATACGTTCCAAGAGCTGCTCAGCACACACGTTTCTATGCTTAGCAGAAACAGGTTATCAGCTATATTACCACATAATTAGTATTGCTTGTCACTGGTTCCCTGCTGTTATTTGATTAGCGGAGGATTTTGCTATGCACTATTTTCTACTCGGTACCTCTGTTAGATTTTACCCTGATTTGGTACAGTGTTTGTTGTTGAAAATTGTTGTCAAGTAATGAACAACAAGGGAAACTGACTGAGTACCCAGTCAGTTTCACTTGTGGTACACTACTTGAAATTTAAATTTAAAAAGTCGCATCCCCTCAAGGTGATCCCGTGGCTGCTGCTTCCCAGGTTGTATCGTAAACTTGGGTGTGATCCCTGGCTACACGACAGTTAACTGATGTATGGCTTCTGACTGGCACCCCCGAACAAAGATATTGACAAAATAGGGAGACCGCCAACATAGGGCTAGATAGCTCAGTTGGTAGAGCGCCGGTACGTTAATCCGGAGGTCGTTGGTTCAAATCCCGCTCTAGTCAATTTTTTCTTTGTTCAACCCCAAACTAAATTGTTGTCGTTACATTTGCTTGTTTTGTAGGGTTTGGTTTCACCAATGTACAAGGAGATGAACCAGAGAATGGTAACACCCGCCAGCTGACTCTTAGCGTTATACGTAATGGAGGAGATATCGGAGTGGTTGCTGTCGTATGGGAAGCTAGGATTAAAGGTAAGAGGATTAATCAGTCTCTACAATTGAAATTGCCAAAAATAGTTTATGGCGTGACGTTTCGACCCTAGCAGAGTCTTTCTCGAAGGCTAAATGACAAGACAACACACATTTACAGGTATGTACATACAAGTGAAACAGAAGCAGTCAAAAGTGGAAATACATGAATAGAGAGAGAGAGAGAGAAGCAGAAAGCATACAGACAAAGCAAGGCGTAAACAAAGAGTTGAAATTGGGGAATATAAATCGGCAATAAACTAAATTAATTAAGAACATTATTTGGTTTGACCCTTTCATTGATGTGTGTAATGCACTGTATTCTCAGTACTTCCTTGAGTTCTGAGGCGTATTATTCGGGTGGGATTCGAACCCACGACCTTTGCCATTCTAGAGCAGACGATTTACCAACTAGACCACCGAGATTGCCCGGTAGCTAGAGGCAGTGAGAATCCTATATTTTAGCAGCGGGTACCGCAACAATTTAATAGAACTCGGGGGGGGGGGGGGGGAGTACTTTGGTCTGGAGGAATAGTGGCGTTATTCTTTTTTTATGAATTACATATCTTTTGTCATGAGACGATATTTGGGTTGTTTGGTTTTGCAGGAGTATTAGCAACTGATGATGTGTTTCCAACTGGTGGCACGTTGTACTTCCTGTCCTTTGATATCAGTCAGACATTTACTCTGGATATTCTGGCAGATGATATACCCGAAGAACGAGAGGTTAGTTTGGACAAATTACTGCTCAATAAAGCGCCTTGTAATAGATGGATTGCAATAGACGTCATCGGCCGCCGTCTTTGATGAATTGTGCACGTGTGAAGAGCTATCATTGGCTGAGAGTCGTGCGTAGCGCGTACACGCGTGCACTTTTCCATTGTTTTACACCAAAGATGGCGGTCAATGACGCGTATTGCAATGCATCTATTATGAATTTATGAATTTATTATTATAATAAAAAAATTGAACTAATGCTGGACAGTTTTCCTTACTTATGGCTGATAGTAAATAAGATGATTTTGATGTGTTTTACCCTACACTGATCTGTGCTAAGTCCAGCAGAAAAAAAAATCACAGGCATATTACTCGGGTGGGATTCAAACCCACGACCTTGCCATTCTAGAGCAGATGTCTCACCACTGGACCACCTAGCAAATACTAGAAAATACCGAATGTTGAAACGCCTTGAGCGTCACTGAGTGACGGATCTGAGCGCTATATAAGAAGCCACTATTGTTTAGGCATATTACTCGGGTGGGATTCAAACCCACGACCTTTGCCATTCTAGAGCAGATGTCTCACCACTGGACCACCTAGCAAATACTAGTAAAAATACCGAATGTTGAAACGCCTTGAGCGTCACTGAGTGACGGATCTGAGTGCTATATAAGAAGCCACTATTGTTTAGGCATATTACTCGGGTGGGATTCAAACCCACGACCTTTGCCATTCTAGAGCAGATGTCTTACCACTGGACCACCTAGCAAATACTAGTAAAAATACCGAATGTTGAAACGCCTTGAGCGTCACTGAGTGACGGATATGAGTGCTATATAAGAAGCCACTATTGTTTAGGCATATTACTCAGGTGGGATTCAAACCCACGACCTTTGCCATTCTAGAGCAGATGTCTTACCACTGGACCACCTAGCAAATACTAGAAAATACTGAGTGTTGAAGCGCCTTGAGCGTCACTGAGTGACGGATATGATCGCTATATAAGAAGCCACTATTGTTTAGGCATATTACTCAGGTGGGATTCAAACCCACGACCTTTGCCATTCTAGAGCAGATGTCTCACCACTGGACCACCTAGCAAATACTAGTAAAAATACCGAATGTTGAAACGCCTTGAGCGTCACTGAGTGACGGATCTGAGTGCTATATAAGAAGCCACTATTGTTAGCATATTACTGGGTGGGATTCAAACCACGACCTTTGCCATTCTAGAGTCAGATGTCTTACCACTGGACCACCTAGCAAATACTAAAAATACTGAGTGTTGAAGCGCCTTGAGCGTCACTGGTGACGGATATGATCGCTATATAAAAGCCACTATTATTATTAAATTATCTCTGAACTTGACTATGGTGGTGTTTGTTTTGTGTACTACAGAGTCTACTAACGTTACTGAATGCAACAGGTGGAGGTGTGATTGGAGTTCAGCCATGCGTCAACTTCATTGAAGCAATGATAACCCTCATGGGATTGTAGAATTTACACTACCCGATAATCCTGTACAAGAACTGGCTCATCAAGACGCTGTAGCCAGTATTATGGTTACTAGAAGGTAGGTCTGTTGGGAATGGCTGCGGCTATCTATAGCTTAACTACTGTATCTGCATAATACCCAATCATTACTATGGCTGACATAGCCACATACATAGCCATTGGCTGGGGCTATCTATGGCTTAATCGCTGTATCTGCATAATACTTGATCATTGCTATTGCTGACATAGCCGCTGAAATAGCCACAGACATAGCCATTGGCTGTGGCTATCTATTTACTGAGCTCAGAAATGTCATGCTTAGCAGAAATAGATCACCAGCCGAAATGTCATATCGTTTACATTGTTATGACTGGTTCCCTGATGTCCTTTGGCTTAGCAAAACTACCTGCTCGACAGCATTATGAAGTTGAGCCCAGATAAGAACACATTAAACAATTGGCTGGACATTTCATTACATTTGAATTAAGACAAATATAGTAAAATTGACATAATTATGACAAATAGCTTGTCAGGTCAGATGGTCCAGATAATGGAAATATAAATAATTTTATTTGGGTAAGATTTAGATGAGTTTCAACACGTTATAAAAGTTGTTAATAAATGTTGATGTAATTATTGTATTGCCCTAAATGTTTCAAATGCCCTGAAAGGTAAACTGGATCATTTTCTGAGTAGCAGAAGATTTTCCATAAACACGTTATTTTGTGAGGAAGCTTTGAGCAGTTTTTGTTTACAAAGAATTGTACTTTTCAAATGTTTCTCCTTAATTTCCCGTTGTATCTTTAGTGCGGGTACCTTTGGTGAACTGCACATAACCTTCGACACACGACCTCTGGACCTCATCAATGAGGTCGCCCTGACTGGTGAAACGACCTTCGACTACTACCAACCGCCATTCACGGGCAGCCATTTGGCGTCGCCATGACAGGCATTGATGTAACCGGCCAATCGGATCCCTTAGTGAGCTGTGCTGAAGAGTGTTTGAACGAGAGAGCGTGCGGCTCGTTTGCGTACAGTGTGTTCAACGGAGACCCCATGTGTCTGTGGACGTTTCCATGGAAACAGACAAGTTGGATGCAACTTCTGGCTTCACACTCTACGTCAAGAATCAAGTTAAGGTCAGTATTTAAAAACAAAATTGTGACATTGAAAAAATATGTCTTTCTTTAAATTATTTGAACTTAAAGGCCCTATACACTATTGGTAAGATCGAAAAACACAATGTTCACAGATTCACACATAACTTACATGATTTAAAGTAAGTAATGGTAGAAAGGGTTCCTTAAAATATTTCTGCCTAAAATGCCATCGTTCTGAGAAACGAGTAAAACAATAGTAATTATCGCGCATAAGATCTCTTTTCACTATTTTCTCGTGACCTCGATGACCAATTGAGCTCAACTTTCACAGGTTTGTTTGTTCATGCATATGTTGAATCACACAAAATGTGGACACTGATTTTGAGCTGTTACCAAAAGTGTACAATACCTTTAAATTTCTGCGTGAAGGACAAAAACTGGTTTTAAAATTGTTTTGGGTAATGGAGACAAGTGCTGTGACGGGGACCATAGCGCAAGCTGCAGGGCTCAATTTTTTTTGGGGGGGGGGATCCACAAGACCACAGGACTTGTATCTCAAAATATTTACTGGACAAGAAATAATTTAACAAGACCAGATTCAAACTGAGAAAAGACTTCCTTGCACAGTTTAACTTGCATTTTCAATTGAACAAGCACTGAGACATAATAAGAGAAGATTTACCTCAATTGTCTTTAAGGGTATTAAGCTATTTCAAATCATTACTCAAAGTCAACATTTGAACATAATTTTGTTTCTGTTCACAAGATATCATAGAGTGAGGTACATGAATTGTTATTGAATTGAAAACACAAGACCGCCGACTTGTCCAGTCATGAGTTTACTGGCCCAAAGCTGAAAATCACCGGCCTCGGGCCTGCGGTCCGGTGTCAAATTCAAGCCCTGAGCTGGGACCCAAACCAGACGGTATCACCACCAGAGAGGGTATTAAAAATGTCATTCCGCAGTTTTTCATTTATTAGATGGTTTTAACTAATTAAGAGATTAAAAAGTACATTATTGTTCATGTTTTTCTGTTGATGCTGATTCTTTGCAGACCCAAGCTCTCTATGATAGTCAGGCCCAGGCTGGACTAGACTACATTCCTATCAATAGTGGTTCAGTCAGGATACCAGACGGTATGGCCTTTGGGTATCTCAACGTGACGATCAGAGATGATAGTATTCCAGAGAGAGATGAGGTCTTCCATGTAAGTTTACATTCATCTATAAAAAAGAAAACATTGAGTCTTGTATTTGAGTCCCCAGTCTCCAGTCTGTTTCCGAAGCCCAAGTCATTTGAGCCGAATCCGACTTCGAGTCATGAGTAATTCAAGACTGTTTATTGAGCCCTTTGCATCAATGTCACATCGGGCTACTGCTGGGAGCCAACTCATCAACGTGTAAACAGTGCCCACTGCACTGTACAATACGCCTGGACAACGACTCCCAAAATGGTGCAACCAAGATTTTTTCAATTTATATTTTCAATTTATATTTTATATTAATATTTTATCGAGACAAACACCAATCGTAGCCCGCAGACCAAATTGGATGTGTTCTAACAAACATTTTAAAAAGGGAAAAAAAGCGGTTAAAAAGGAAAACAAAAATTATAAAGATTATCCATAATTGTGATTATTGTAATTATAATTATTATAAAAAATCATTGAAGCGATGATGACGTCAGGTGAATTCGTGCTTTCTTGAGAATGTGATCCCAATTTCCACGGGTTGGTGTGTTTATTCTCAAAATGAACATGGTAGATGTATGTTCTTGTCCATCAAGAGATTTATCAAGCCTACATTCTCGGAAAAATTAAGATTGAAACATAGTTTTTGATTGACTAAAATATCTACTTACAGATGAGACTGGCGAGTGTTTCCCTGGTAGGCTCCAGCCCGCAACCCAACAATGCCCCGACCCTGGGGCCAAGACGGGAGACGCGTGTGACTATTATGAGTAACGATGACGCCAACGGGGTGTGGCGTCTCTTCAGCAACAGCCCAGAGTCCCCCGACGGGCAGTTGGTCTCGGTGGCCGAGACTGATGGGGTCAGCGTCAGTGTGGAGCTGGTCGTTGAAAGAGAAGGTACAAAAAATGAATCCCTCAGAGTCATGTGACAATCTCAGTGATTGTCGGAATTGCCCGGATAAATCTTTGTGTTGTGTATGAATTTGCTTTTGTAACTTGCTGTTGCATTGCAAGAGATATGATCTCATGATAAGTAAATGAATATGACAAAATATATAATCACAGTAAGCAACGTTCTTGAATGCTTACAGTCTACTTCCATATTGCGGCAGTGCTTCTTGCTCAATTGTTTTTGTTCTGCTAAGGGTAGTTGCTATATGAACCAGAAACACCGGGGTTAACCTTGACTCTTCCATGATAAGTATTCTGTATGCTGGGTTCTTTTCCATGCACTACCGATCCTAGTATACAGGACGTTTGGCTGAATGTCCCATCTGAAGGACAAACACTCATGGTAAAGTATCTTGCTCAAGGACACAAGTGCCATGATCGGGACTCGAACCCACACCCTGCTGATCAGAAGCACCAGAGCTTGAGTCTAGTGGTCTTAACTGCTCGGCCGCAACACGCCACAACCAGGATGTGAACCCACACTCTGCTGATCAGAAACACTAGAGCTTGAGTCTGGTGCTCTTAACCGCTCGGCCCGACACGCCACAATCCTCAGTGATTATCAAGTTTGCTGTACTAATGTGGAGAAGCTTACATGAGCAAACATCTAACATGGTTTCTATTTTTTGATTGCAATCAGGTGGTAGTATTGGTGATGTGAGTGTCTCTTGGCAAGCTGCATCAGGGACTGCTACACAAGGTGATGACTACAGCGCTAGTGGTGGAACACTCAACTTTGCCTCGGGTCAAACTAGACAAGGTAATGTTTACAAATATATAGATAACATGGAGGAAGTGATTTCACAACCTTAAGAAATATTAAAAATAAAAGAGAGAGATGTACAAAAATAAGGAAATATTTTGCTGTTCAGAAGAGATGTCAAGTATGGAAGGGGGTGCATTTAAAAAACTAAAATTTCCACCGGGAAAATCTAAATGTAACATGATAGTCACCCTTAAACTAGTTATTATCTTTAAAAAAAAATTCAGCCTAACTTCACAAGGCCGAACGGCCACTTCAAGGTGAGGGCTACACTTAACTGATTTGGGCTGTTGACCCAAATCAACTGACACCAGGGGCACGTTGCCACCTACTCCTGGGGCTGAAACAGAGTTGTACCCCCTTCACAGTCCGTAAGGATGTAGCCATGGGTATCGTCCACTAGGAAGCCTGGCTGGTAGAGCAGAATGCACAACCTTCCCAACTTCTACTACCGTTCAAAGCTTCCAATCTCACTCATTGTTTTTAATGTTTTCTCGTTTGAATCATACAAAAGTCTCATTTTGCTGTACAGTTTAATTTTGACTCTCTTCAATTGTTTTCAAAATGAACAGTGATCAACATTGGCATTAAAGACGACCCCACCCCAGAGATTGATGAGGTGATTTTGATAGAACTTTACAATCCGACGGGAGGGAGTGAGTTAGGTCTGAACAGTCAGGTCAATATACGCATACTGGCTAATGATTACGTAGCTGGGATACTCAAGCTAGCCACGCTGTCTTACATCGTCAAAGAGGGTGAGTGTAGACCTAGAGTTACCATTAGATTGGTTATATTCCTTGTATAGAAAGCAGGCATGAGTACAGTCTCCTGATGATGCCTAGAGCAAGCTAGTCGAAATGTTGAGACCAAAAAGAACTCACTCCGTGGCAGTGCAGTTAATTACAAGAAGTCTCCCCGATCCACAAAGCTAAAGTAGTAGTCCAGGCCGATTTCCTACCTCCCGGTCAAAAATACTGTAAATTGGAGTAAAATCTTGAGTTGCACATACTTATATGAAACAGGCAAGACAATTATTGTTATTTTTTTTCACATTTGTTTTGCTTTCAGAAACTAGTAAATGGGTTTGTTTGCATTGCCATTTATACTTTTTTCTCGTTTAAAAAAGACGTACTTTTGAGTTATTTTATAACTTACATAATGTGTATACAATGTTGGTTGTACACAGCTTACTTTATATCACAAAACTTTCCCATTTCTTTTGCATGGATCACATAACATACCTAATGAATATTATACAAATACAATTTAGTTGCACAATCTTCAAGACAGTTTGCCTGAAGTTGAGATATGGTAGAGATATATTATTGTTTTAAAGATATCCGTTTCTCTACTTCGATGTTTATTTATAGGTGAAGGATTTAATGTCAGCGTGGAGCGTTCAGCACCTGGTATGGGTCAGGTGACTCTGGATTGGGCAATAAGTGGAGTCAACGGGAACCCACCCTCACAAAGCTTCCTTCAGTACACTGGTTCACTCATCTATGCACCGGTGAGTAATAATTAACCATGAATTGCTACACTACGTCTAGAAGTATAGAAGGGCAGAATAGTACCTTATTGTTTGTTGGGGGCTGCACACTTCCCAGGAAGTTGGAGATTTTACAATACACTGGTTCACTTATCTATGCGCCGGTGAGTAATAATTAACCATGAATTGCTACACTACGTCTAGAAGTATAGAAGGGCAGAATAGTACCTTATTGTTTGTTGGGGGCTGCTTACTGGCTATGAAGTTGGGGATTTTACATTACACTGGTTCTCCCATCTATGCACCAGTGAGTAATAATTAACCATGAATTGCTACACTACATCTCGAAGTACAGAAGAGCAGAATAGTACCTGAGGGGCTGCATACTTCCCAGGAAGTTGGGGATTTTGTTAGTTAGTGTGTTTGAAAAGGAATTGCAATGACGTGTGATGAGAAAAGTGATGGAAATAATTTTGATTTCAACTTGAGTTTTAGTTTTAGTAAGATGGAGTGTAATTATATGTTTTACTTTATATTTTACAGGGTCAACTCCTGGAATACATCCCCCTCTTTGTCATCTCAGACGACACCCCCGAAATAAATGAAGAGTTCCAAATCGCCCTCAGCAATGTGCAGACCACTGGGGTGTCTCCCACGGGGGCCGCAGCCCTAGATCCACAAGGGTCGGTAGCTAGCATCACGATACAGGCAAGCGACGAACCGCACGGGGTCTTCAGTCTGGCTCAGGGGTCGAAGGTCGTCACAGTGGCCGAGGGCAACAGGACCTTTGAGCTGTTCATCGATAGAAAGTTTGGATCCATAGGTGAGTAGCGACTGCCACTCATGACGATGTTTGACCCCAGAGTACTGCCAGTTAGTAAATTTGAACAAGATTTGTTCCCAATAATAATGTGGGGATGAGCGCAGTCTCAATCCATAGAATTACTGTTCAAATTAACTTCTTGTCACAGATGTATTTTATTTTAATGAGATATCGCCTAACTCACAAGACCAGACGGCTACTTCAAGGTGAGGGCGACACTTTACTGATTTGGGCTGTAGTACCAAATCGACTGTCGCCAGGGGCACGTTGCCACCTACTCCTGGGGCTGAAACAGGGTTATCCCCTTCACAGTCTGTAAGGATGTAGGCATGGGTATCGTCCACTAGGAGCCAGGCTGGTAGAGTAGAATGCTCTACCTTCCCATTTTTAACGAAGCAATTAAGTGCCTCGCTCAAGGGCACAAGTGTCATGACCGGGATTCGAACCCACACTCTGCTGCTGACAACAACACCAGAGCTTGGGTCCGGTGAGCTAAAACCAAAGGTCACTTGACATTTATGTTATTTGTTATCAATGTGTTATTTGTGACAGGGAGTGTACGAGTTTACTACGAAGCCAAGGAAGGATCTCTGGATCCCAACCTACCCGCTGTGAACCTCGCTGTAAACGGCCAAGACTTCATGGGTGGCTTTAGCTATGTAGACTTTCAGGATGGGCAAAGTGTCGGATCTATCAACATCATCATTAATGAGGTAGGAGTCTGTTGTCTGGCAGTGGCTGCTGAGGGCGCCGCTGCTTCTTGTAAACCTTTAAAAGGTGCTACATAAATTCTTAATTTTTAAAAACCCGTCTTGGAAGTATTTCTCTTGTACTTTAGTGGTAGATATGTGCGCTATATAAGACTCTGGTGTATAGTTATTAACACCAGAGTAGTTATTTTGTTATGCGCTTGTGTACATTTTATGGAATTGGCGCAATATAAACCAACAAATTATTTTTATTATTATGCCCAGTCAGTTTCTCTGCATTCATCACTTTTACATCACATACAAGAATGTTTATGTATCATTTTTGATTTTTACAAACAGTTTAGTATTCAAGAAACATCTCTTAAGTGGAGGGTACATCATTGGTTTAGGGAAGAGTAAATCTTTTATTCTGAAGACGAGCAGAGCATACTGATCAAACTGTAAAGTTCTTATATTGTTGGTATATTTCTTCTGATCATCCAGAATATGTTAAATGTTTTGATGTGTTTGTATTTATTCTTGTTCTTGATCAACAATATCTGTTTTGATTTCCCGTTTCAGGATGACATCCCAGAGTTGAACGAGGTGTTCTTGGTCAACTTGACCTCTGTGCAGATACTTCAGCCGGTTACCACGGAAACCCCTCCAAGACTAGGTGAGAGCAATGAGAAAAACTAGTCGCCATTCAGCCTGATAAAATAAAAAATAGAATAAAGAACACAGCCTGTGCTGCCAAGTATGTAGCGCACTAAGCTAAATCAATCTCAAGAACCATCTCTGCCCTCACAGGTACTCATTTACCCCTGGGTGATGAGAAACAATTATAGTTAAGTGTCTTGCTCAAGGACGCAAGTGTCAAGACCGGGATTCGAACCCACACCCTGATGACTTAGCCACCAGAACTTGAGTCCGATACACTAAATCGCTCGGCCACAATGTGAAGTAATTTTATTTATTTTCTTTGTACAGATTTGTCGGGTACCTTATCGGAGGTGACAATTGATGCAAATGACGGAACTCAAGGAGTTGTATTGTTCAGTGTAGTGTCTGCTAGGTAAGAGAAGGGTCATTCCGTGTCAATTCAACACGCTTTTGGACCTGACCGTCACGGATTAAAATGAAATTTTGTGTGCTGATTGGACTCAATGAGAAACCCCCAGAACCGAAATTTGTTGTCGTTCGGTTGATTACTTTTTGAGATATGCAAATGTACATTACACATTACTATACATAATACACTGTCTGTGTACATTTGAACATGTACAATACGTACATTTTAATGTTCAAATAATCATAAATAAAAAACTGTAAGAGTGCCCATCCAAATTTTTTTTGGAAAATGTTGCTTACATCTTAAGCTAAAAATGGAAAAAAAATTACGCATTTTGAAAAATACGCATTTTCGCAAATCAAGATCAAAGGTCATATTTTTGCGTAACTTTGTTGTGGTATGCGGTATAATTTTGATTTTATGTTATCAAATACGGGCCATTTCAAGAGATTTAAAATGATGTAAATTTTATCTCTGTAGGTGCTTTACTTTTGGAGATATGAATGTCCAAACACAGCAGGTCATGCTAATTAGTCAAAAGTTCGTTAACCCATATCTCAAAAAGTAATCAACCGAACGACAAAAAATTTTGGTTCTGGGGGTTTCTCATTGAGTCCAATCAGCACACAAAATTTCATTTTAATCCGTGACAGTCAGGTCCAAAAGCGTGTTGAATTGACACGGAATGACCCAGATGTAGACCTCCATTGAGTGTTATGTAACACCCACGTTGATTCTTGTCATTTGATTGGAGCATGGAGGAAGGAAATACATGGAGTCCAAACGAACCCAACATCAAAAGAACACAGTAGGCTGCCGCGTATTTTAAATAGCGCGCGGTCCAGCTCAGACCAGACTGAATTCTGAGGCGATGACGTAACCGTTCAGCACATCGCGCGTGCGCAATACCAATCAGTAAACAACAATCGCTGTATGTGGCATAGGCAAATTAGTGTATTTTTAAATCGTCCATAATATTTCTGGAACACTCTGGATGCCTCGAAAACATACACGAATGGACGCGGAAATTTGCAAATTCTACAACCATTGACTTTTCAAACACTGGAGATCACTGGAAAACCACTAAAATCATTAAAAAATGATTACGTATTTCCCTCGAAAATTATAAGACTATCTTGCGTCTGTTATTCTGACAGCTATTTGTAACCCATATTGATTTTTTTTATCTGACAGCCTGGAGGTCATTGAAAGAAATCAGACTCTACAGGTTACTGTGTCTAGAGATAGAGGGACGTATGGTCTGGTAACCGTCTTCATCTACAGCCAGCCCATTGCAGCTCGCAGGGGCTTTGACTATAGCTTCAGTGATCAGGTACAAATATTCAATAGATTTGTTGTCAGATGAGTTTAGATCATGGAGGTTCTTGGACCACTTGCCGGCGATTCAGAAATTGGTTGAAACAAACCAATGACACTTCCATCATTTTTTCTTTTCTTTCCCTAACAGGTTTTGACTTTTGGTGACGGAGAGACAACAAGAACCGTCAACGTTGAGATATTTGATGACGCTATCGCTGAAGCTGATGAGACCTTTGAGCTGATCTTAAACAACCCAACAGGAGGATTACAGCTTGGGAATCCCTCAAAAGGTAAAACCAATTCTAAGAAGTGTCTCTTATCTTATGAGATGTTCTGCTTCTTAGATAGTTATTAAGATTTGACAAATGGTTTGTGAATGTATGATGCATCGTTAGTTTAGGGAAGAGTTCATTTATTCTTTACCTGGTGTGTCGTGGCCGAGCGGTTTAGAGCACCGGACTCGAGCTCTGATGTTTCTTCAGGGATGACTTTTCTTTGGTAGTTACATTTACCTCTGTATTGATATCCTTATGATCAATAGTAACAATCAAGATCCTCGCCAGTGACGATGCGTTCGGCATCATCAGCTTGCCAGTCCAGTGGTGGTGACCATCCGTGAGCCGACCGGTTCGGACACGGCGAGCAGTGTGGCCCAGTTAACGCTGGTGCGGGACCGGGGAATGTTTGGTGATATCCAAGTCCCGTTTGCCGTCGTCAACCTGGATGGGTCACGAGGGGTCGAAGACCTGACCCCGGTGGACGGATACGTGACGATAGCAGCCGGGGAAACCTCTGGGGTAAGATATGCAACTTTCAAATTCTATATTTCACAAATATTTTTATTTTTGTTTTCGTACGTATTTATTTCTGTGGGTTTTGTATTGATTCTTAAAGGAACATTACAGAATTGGTTTTTGCTAACAAAACAGTTGCTGGCAGTGTAAGCACTTTATGTAATCCACCATATACATAAACTGACAAACCTGTAGAAGTTGGAGATCGATCGGCCATCTGGGTCACAAGAAAATAGTGAAAAAACGATTACACATTTGCATGAAATCATATAGATTCAACATGAAAAATGATAATAAAAACGGAATATTAGTTGTATTAATTTCTCATCAAATATGGCATTTCAGACAGAAACATTTAAAGGGATGTTTTCTACTATCATCATCATTAGAACGTGTAAGTTTTATGTAAATATGTGATCAAAAGTATATTTTTCAAGTTTTTTTTTCACCAATTCTGTAATGTCCCTTTAAGGATAACTATTGAGAAAATTGCAATTTATACATGATCAGAACTATGTAAAAAATGATGTTTAACCTGGTAGTTCCTCTAACACTCAGCATCCCAAAGCCAACGTCTTCAAGACGTCTTTGAAATGTCTCGGGCAGGGATGAGAAATTTCAACACTTTAATTTGAATTCAGACTTTTTACAGTCTGCGTTCGAAACAAAAAATGCAGTAATTTCTTCAGATATCAAGAAATCCTGCTCTCTGATCTACTTCTCTAGCACTGAGGATACTGTTCCGAGAAGCTCCTTGGGATCTATAACTCCAGGGGTTACCAAAAATAGGACACGTTATTTCAACGTACCTCCTTAAGATCAGGATCCTAGTTTCAGACTTTTTTGTCAGCAGTGACTCTCACCCCTCGCTTAGGGTCTGTTCAATTCTGATAGACTATTTCAGGACATGAAAAATGATGACCCTTACATTTGTGTTTCCATGGTTACTGTAGGTAATTCGTATCTCGGCCACACCGGATGACATCCCGGAACTTGAGCAGCGGTATATGGTACTCCTGGCCACGCCCCAGGGTGGGGCCTCCTTGGGTGTGAGCAACAATGCCACTATTGTGATCGCGGAAAATGACGCGCCTTACGGCAGCCTGCAGATCTTCCCGAAAGGGTCAAGGTTAGTTATTGAATTATTGAATATTTCTTTGTAATTCTGGCCACACCCAAGGGTGGGGTTGTATTGGACGGGGTTGTATTGGGCGGGGTTGTATTGGGGGGGTTGTATTGGGCGGGGTTGTATTGGGCGGGGTTGTATTGGGCGGGTTGTATTGGGCGGGGTTCCCTTTGTCAATAAAAGTGACACGTATACCACTTTATCATTGAGGAGTTCTTCAATTGGTAAAGATATTCAATTTGTAGATCCTTCCAATGTTCCAATGTTCATTGGTATCCAGGGCCCAATTTCATAGAGCTGCTTAAGCACAAAAAGAAGCTAAGCACAACAAAATTCTGCTTACCAGAATAAGGTTACCAGCCAAACTACCATGTCACGTGTACAATTTGTGGCAGGTATCCTGCTCATTTATGTTTAGCAGACAGTTAAGCAACTTTTTCGGCCTAAGCAGCTCTATGAAATTGGGCCCTGGCCACACCCTAGGGCAGGGCAATATGGGGTGTGGCAATAAACGCTTAGTGAAATTGTTTTTCTTAAAGTTCAGCTTTGTAAGGAGTGTATTATTAATGTTAATCCTTATTCTTTGTTTTTCTCAGGCAAGGTTCGTTAGATGTTGAGGAGACTAATGGAACTGTCTACTTCACTGTAGAAAGATCAGGTGGTACAATAGGAAGCATCACAGTAGACTGGCAAACAGTCCCTGATACTGCCACTTCAGCTGGTAAGAAATGTCTCTGTTTGTCCTAAAGACGTACCAAGAAAAGAACAACCTGTGAATAAATTCAGGGAAATCTTCACATCCAACCCTTCCTCCTTTATATTTAAAGGTTAACCCCTTCAGGCCAGTATTATCAGGCCTCAATGCCCGGCTTACACGCACGACTGCATAGCAGCCTTTGTTTGCCCACAGCTGTACCGGCCTCAGACTGCATTCCATGGCATACCACATACACAGTCCACAGCATTCCGGACCGGATTAGCAGACATAGCTGCCTTCCACCTTCAAGGGGTCAATGAATGGAAAACATTCAGGAAATGGGTAGAAAGACAATAGAATGGTACAAACTTTGGAGAGGAGGATTCTTTGAGGGAGGATGAGGGCTGGTATCAAGCCATCTCTATCCATACATTAAAATCACGTAAACACTCTTTGTGAAAAAGCTTCTTCGAAAAATTAAAAAATCGGTGTGAAAAATTGAGTGTGAAAAATTGGTGTGAAAAATATGTGTGAAAAATATTGGTGTGAAAAATTGTGTGAAAAATATGTGTGAAAAATCTGTGTGTAAAATCTTTGAAACTAATGTGTCTTGTCTGCTGTTTTTTTTCTTACAGAGGGTGATTCTTTGACCCTAGCCACTGTCCAGACTATACAAGGACGCTCTGTCCGTAGTTGGTGTTCATTCACTGTGGGTCAAGATGTTTACCTCGTTAAGGTCAGCAGTGATCGGACCGGTCAGCTCTTGTCTGCAGTTGGCAGTGACGGCTCGGACGGGGTGGACGACGGGGCGAGGACGGTGCTGTATAGATGGCAGGGCCAGTTTGTTCCGATACAGGTGTGTGATGTAATATTTTATTTATTAGAATCGTTCTTGTACTTAACTTGAGATAAGGAGGAATGTTGTCTTAGATTTTGTCTTCACAAGAATGAAGATGAAAATCGTATCCTGTTCAAAACAATGAGACCAACGGCTCTTCTCAGAACCAGCACTCCTCTTAACACGTTGACTGCCGCCTACGAGTATATTTGTAGTAACAGGTGTAACCGCTTCTGCCACTACGAGTATACTCATAGAGAATGAAAGGGCTTTGTATTGTTATTTAAATACACTGGCATCACTGAGCACGCAACACATACGCTTCTGGCAGTGGTGAGGACATGGCATCCTTAGAAAGTGTATGTTCACATTTTTTGTTATGTAGTACCTATTTGGTATGCAGGCATGCGCACCGCACTTGGCAAATGGGAACGCCCTACGAATATATGACCGGCAGTCAAGGTGTTAACAGAGATTTACACATAGTTGGAAATGTAAGTTTACTATTCATAGTTACTTCTTATTTTGAACATCCTTCACTCTATATGCATATGTTCTTCATACTGAAATTGACTTTCCTATTATTTATTTTTGCCTGTTCACATTTTTAACCTTTCTGGGTATTTTTGATTGTAACAGACGATTGAGACCGATGGAGGAATGGCATGTAGCTCCTATTCTATTCAAGGTTCTACATTCTTAGTCATCGCTAACCATGGCAGTATTGGACGCTATGAAGCCATGTCTAGAGTGTACAGCGTCAATCAAGATGGAACTCTCACTGTGGTATGTCATGTATCAATTTAAAAAGCATTGTGGCTTACTGACCAGAGGCCAATTACATAGAGCTGCTTCTTAGCGCTAAGCAAACATTTCTGCTTACTGTAGCAGACAAATTTGCTTAAGCGCAATTGTATTTTACAGGTTAGCAAGAAAATTATGCAGCCAGTATGGTAGCTTAACTTGTTCTAAAGATTTCATACCACTGTCCCAACCACCATGGTATAGTCACTAAGCTCATTGTAAAGATGTATCACCAGCTTTCTTCCTGGATCTTGGAATTTGTAGCTGAAAGAGGTTGAAGTGGGATTTTGTTCATATTTATTGCTATTTTTGTTGTAATTTTGGTCTTGTTTTGTTTTAGATGCAAGACATCCCCACTCAGGGTGCCACGGATGTAACCTTCTTCAACATCGGCTCCGATACCTTCCTCATCATCGCCAATGAATTGACCAACGGCCAACAAACCAGGACCAACTCGCCCCTCTTGCTCTGGACCGGGGTCCAGTTTGCGGCGGTCGCTAGCTTGGCCTCTACGGGAGCATCCGGAGTGAAGGAGTTTAGCATTAATGGGGATCAGTACGTAGCTGTGGCTCACTACTATGACTCCACCCAAGCTAGCTATGAAATCAAGTGAGTTGTTTACGAGGATTGAAATGCATATTCATAAATTCCCCGGACAGTGTATCCACTCTGATTGGCCGAGAGGAGATCGGCAATCATGCGATGGCTACGTTTAAACGTGCGATATAGACACGGCTAGAAGTCTTTAAACATATCTGTGGCGGGCAAGGTAACGTAGTCGCTAATTTCCGCGAAACGCAATCAATACATATTGGTATTCAATCTAAAATCTGTTAGTGTTAGTACGCGCACGTACGCACAACTGTTGAGCGTGGCATGCATATCCTTCGCAAAACAGGGCCCCGAGGGCGTGACAGGAATTAAAATTTAACAGAAAAGCTGTACAGATTTTTCCAACATTATTATGCTTTTGAAAAAAAAAGGCATTTATGAATGGGAATAAAAGAGTAGTGACTTGGTCTTAACCGGCCGTTTAAAACCTTGCAGGGTCGTGGCCGTGTTATAAAGTACCGAGCGGCTCGGTCCTTTATAACACAGCCATGCGATCCTGCCGGTTTACATTATCATAACAACTTACTTGGTAAGGAGCACCTGAGAGCTGCTGATAGTATAAGACATTGTGAGAAACGACTCCCTCTGAAGTGATGTAGTTTTTGAAAAAGAGGTTATTTTTCACTAAAATATTTGAATCTGAGAAAGGCTTCAGGCATGAAGTCTTTTTCAGGCATCTAAAAGCACACAATTCTATGCAACAAGGGTGTTTTTTCTTTCATAATTTTTCTTTCAACATCGATGACCAATTGAGCCCAAATTTTCACAGGTTTGTTATTTTATGCATATGTTGGGATACACCAAGTGAGGATACTGGTCTTTGACAATTACCAAAAAGTATATCCTGCCTTTATTGATTATGTGATCTTCATTTCAGATCTGTTGTGTACAAGTGGGTGAGTGGATTACTCAATGAGGAGCAGCAGTTAGACACCCTAGGAGCTACTGATGTAGACTCCTTTAGTATCGGTACAGCGACCTACCTGGTGTTTGCTAATAGTAGAGACGATGGTAAGTGTTTAAACTCATCAAATTAGTTTGTTTTAAGATTAAGAAAATGATAAACTCAAGTTTTGACACTGGAATAAACTGAAATAAGCATGCAAATGTTGAAATGGGTCTTATATATTGTCATGTTGCATTGGAAAGAGATGGCAATTGTTTCTATTTTCCTTTTTAAAAATTATTCTTACCTTTCCCCGTAAATGTTGGATTTTTAGACAGCACTGGATTTAACAACCTGAAAGTCTGATCTCTGAAAATCACAAGTTTGTTCTTTAACTGTCGGGGAAGGTTAATTTTTGTACATTCATTTTGATTAATTCTAGATGGATCGTCAAATGTGGACTCCTATGTCTATCGTTGGAACCCATCGACGACCAGCTTCATCCTCCATCAAGCGATCCCCACCCAGGGGGCCCAGTCTATCGCCACCTTCCTCACCCCCGATGACACCAGATACCTGGCCATCGCCAACGCTGATAGCGACTCACAGATCCGAGTCTGGGAGCCCTTCACGGCGCTGTTCATGGAGTCCTTAACAGCAGTCTCTGCGTACGACATAGCACCTGTCTCCATCACAGACTATAACGGCCGTGAGGTCCTGATGCTAGCATCTGCTAACAAGGAGAGTGGAGCTTCAATGGTGGATTCTGAAATCGCTTTAATGACCTCAGTTTCCTCGACTTCAGACTTTGTTTCAAGGTTTGTAGTTTCGTTCTTCAAGTTGTGCTACCGTGGTGATTTTGTTTTATGTAAAGAATTGTATTTTTACCATTTTCTCACTTTACTTGTACAGTACGGCAGGTAGGTGATGTGATTGTGCCTTTGATGATACAAGCATGGAATTTGGCACACAGAGTTGGCCTTTGAAAAAATATTGGTTCAATAACGAGCAAATGAAGCCATTTTGAAAATTTTGAAAATTGCTTTTTAGTCTACCCATACTTTTTCAAAATTCAAAATCTGCGATGGCCCTACAGACTACTTGCATTGGCCGCCATCTTGGATGAAACGGCACGCGTGAAAGGCTATCATTGGCTGAGAGTCGTGCGTTTCCATTGGTTTTCATCAAAGATGGTGGTCAATGACGTCATGTGCAATCCATCTATAGCCAAACTCCATGCTTGTATCATCAAAGGGTCAACTCCCCCAAATATTTCCACTCTATCTGCCCCACTAGTAAGAGCTATTGCATTATCCCTAATCCCAATGAGCTAATTCCTTAAACATAGATAAATTAATCCCTTAATCATAGGCTTCATCCCAATCTCTCAATTGATTTCGCCCATCATTCAGATCGGGAAGGTTGACCTTTAACTCTGAAGACACAGCACTGACCGTTGCAGTGATGATACTCGACGAAGACCGGCCGGAAGACGACGAGCAGTTCAGTGTCGTCCTGAGCAATCCGACCGGTGGAGCCGAGTTAGGGAAACAGAGTTCCATCCAAGTCAACATCCTGTCCAATGACGATGCTCATGGAATCATAGCATTTGCCCAGGTCTGTCAGTTTAACATCTTTATGTTAATGATGTATCAGATCTTAATCAATTTGTTGCAATTTGGGTTGGTGATACTTTTTTGTAAGCAATGTACTTTCTTTGTTTTTCAAGTCCTGCTGGGTCTAAAAAAACAAGGTGATCCTAAGTGGTGTTTGAAGCTTTTGCTCGGTGTGGAAAATAAGAAGTAACTTTAAATAAATAGTACCCTTGCTGGTACAACCATGTATTAAATCTCTTGTGTGGGAGTGTTGGTTCTGATAAGAGCCGGTGTGGTCTGGACGTTTCGAACAGTATACTCTGCTCGTCTTCAGGAGAAAGACGAGCCTGAAGACGAGCAGAGTAGACTGTTCGAAATATCAAGACCACATCGGCTCTTTTCAGAGCCAACACTCTTACGCAAGAGATTTAAAACATGGTTGTACCAGCAAGTGTACTTTTTATTTATAGTTACTTCTTAAAGGTGATCCTGGTGGGAATGATCAAATGTTGGACTCATGTTGTTTTTTTCTTCATGTCATATATTTAGGAGTCTCTGTTTTTACAAGCCACGGAGCGAGCTACAGACACGGCTGTTATACTGACTCTACAGAGACAGCGAGGCACTGCGGGCGTCGTCGCCGTTGCATGGCAAGCTAACGGCGAGCATGACGGGAATGACATCAGACCCACGTCTGGAGTGGTGAGTGTCTGTCTGGTCTCGAACATGAACTAATGACGGGAGAGCTTAGTGATGACTGTGGCTAGTTTAGTCTAGAATGTTCTTGGATGTGGAGGGGTTGTGGGTTCGAATCTTACCTGAGGCACCTGTAGATTGTTCTTGAATGTGGAGGGTTGTGGGTTCGAATCCTACCTGGGGCACCTGTAGATTGAGTGTCTTGAGTTTGTTAACGTGTATTACACAATAATTGATAAAGTGGGTTCATGAAGTGACGCTACTGTCAAAGCAAGGAATTGAACCCTCATTCTGATATTTACATCAACTATTATCACTATTGATTCGACCACAACAATACAATTACCCCAAAAATCCAAGGCAGGCAAGTCAAAACTAAAAAACCAAAACAGAAACAACAAACCAAGAAGTATAGGCCAAGCCCGAGAAACATACAGAATAGCATGAACAATATTGGCATGGGGGAAAATGAAAAATGAGTGTATGAAGGGAGCATGTAAGTACAAGAAGTCAATCTGGGAAGGAGACAAGAAAATGACCCCTAAAATATTTTGTAGGTCAGGGACAACAAAAGTAAAACTAAGTTACTGTTGCTCAGAATGCAGTAGAAAACAACCTTAATAGGTGAACTGTGTCCGGAACTAAACTGTATTAAAACAATTGTTTTCAGGTGGAATTTGCCGATGGGGTTGACACGGCCGCCATTGTCATCACCGTCACGGCTGACTCCTTCCCAGAGCTGGATGAAACCTCAACCATTCAACTGACGCGTATAGTCAACCCCGGCACCACTCACCCTGACCGCGGGGCTCGGATCAGCGAGGTGGACAGCACGGCGTCGCTAACCGTCCTCGCGAATGACTCCCCCCATGGTGTGTTGCCTGGACTCTGAATTCGTTGTTCAGCGTGGTGAACGAACCGGAGGGATCGCCGCCGTCGGGGACGGTGGTTCTGCACGTTCTTAGGGAGCAGGGCTCTACGGGGGCAGTCAATATCAGATACAGGTAAGGAGTGGTTGTTACTGGTTTATTATATGGAGTGTCGTGGCCGAGCGGTCAAGAGCACCGGACTCAAGCTCTGGTGTTTCTGATCAGCAGAGTGTGGGTTCGAGTCCCGGTCGTGACACTTGTGTCCTTCAGCAAGACACTTAACCCATTATTGCTGCGCCAGTGTAATGAATGTAACTATGGAACTGCACTTTTCAACATTTAATTTGATTCCTTCCTATGACTGATTGTATCTTGATTTCATTTGTAGGACATCCAGAGCGTCTGGGAAACCGGCCTTGCAACAAGCCGAGCCAAATCGAGACTTTTTGTCTCAAGACAGCTTTGTAAGAATGGAGGATGGAGTTACTTCAGCATCGTTGACAATCACAATCCTACCAGTAAGTAGTGTTAAAATTGTCTTCAAATAATTGAGATAATTTGGAGTTGAACAATGAAAATTTGACTTGAGCGGGATTTTAACCAACAACCTCCGGATTAACGTGCAGGCACTCTTCGAACTGAGCTATCTAGCCCTATGTTGGCGGCCTTGCTCAAGGGCACATATGTCATGACTGGGCTCCGAACCCACACCCTGCTGCTGACAACACCAGAGCTTCGGTCCGGTGAACTAGACCGTTCTGCCACGACATGCCACGGTGTCGGTCAGAAGCCACCTAAAATTATTTAAAATGTACCCAGCCAGTTTTCCTTATGGTATATTACTTGAAAATATTTAGATTCTAAGTTTAGAAACAATATTCTCCTGACCATGAAATGCATTGTTTGGTTTGGTAAGTAACATTCTGATGCTCCGCAGTGATCAGTTTATCATATTATGATATCATAGTATTATTCATAAAGACAAACTTTTTGACGTATTGCAGGACACCGATTCCGAAGGCCCCGAGACGTTCCTTGTCAACTTGACCTCTGTTGACCTCGTCACTGGTACTCCCGTCGGTGGAGCGGCACCCAGCATCAAGAACGATCAGGACGTGGCGGAGATTACGATCACACAGAACGATAACGCAAACGGGATCTTAGAGCTCAATGCAATCAAGGTTAGGATCAAGAACTATTTTGAAATAAATTTTAAGGGGAAAAGAAATACTATAAATAGGTAGTAAATTTGACAATTGGTGCCAAAAGTTTTCAATTTTTTTTTGTCATTTCAAAATTCCAATTCTTAGTACAGGATTGGAATGAATGTCCTCTTCCAAAAAGAAGTTTTATGCTGCAATGAATAAATAGCTGTTTCTTTTTTCAATTAAGCACAATACAAAACAGAAGAGAAGTAACAATTGAATTTGTCAATTATCTCCAAACATACTGCGAGTTTCACAGCTTTTGCCTATATCTACAATTTCTAGAATTTCAATGGAATGAATGGTCTCTTCCATTAATGAGCGATTTTGTATGTTTCGCTATAATATTTCAATGAATTGCTGTTGATTTTGGTAGAATTTTGCTGGTGATGTTGAAGTTTACGAAGGCTCTGGGACTAACGGTGTGTTGAGCCTACCAGTGAAGCGTACGGCCGGAGCGTTTGGTCAGGTGGGAGTAAACTGGTTAGCTACGACAGTGTCTGCCAGCACGGCAGACTTCTCACCCCTCTCAGGAAATGTCACATTCATCGAAGGACAGGTAAAAAATTGGATCAAACTGAATGTCGGAATTAAGACCAGTAACAAAATTAAAGAATTCTTACACCACTAGTTACTGTCGGAATCTTGTATCGGAGAGCAAATTATGTGGTGTAATACTGCAAAACTTTGTTTGTTTTGTAAACTGGTAAATTATTCACATTTTGTTACATATTTCAGAGGTGATAACATTGCTGTATAATTTTTTTTAATTTAATTTAAAAGTTGGTAACAGTCACTTATTTCTAAATAATTCCAAGTGAAAAAATTGTTGTTTCAAACTGCTTACCAACCAAAGTGACCTACGGTATATATATGCACAAAATTATAATGGCCTCGCGTTCAAAAACTTAAAAAAAGTTTTTCTCAAAGTGTTGAAAAGTGTTACAAATGTTTGAATTTCTAATTGAGGTTAACAGCATGTTTTTTTCTGTCTGTTGTAATATAGGTTTAATTTATATTTCAACTATCTCCTATTCTTTTTTTTCTTCTTTGTTTTTCTTCACAGAAAGAGGCTTTTATCGAGATTTCAATAATCGATGATACAATCTACGAGAACGATGAGGTAAGTGACTCATGACATCACTACTAATACTTCAGACCTGCCAACCTGTACGCATTTTGCGTACCATGTACGCATTTTCACATCTGAGTACGATGGTACGAGATATTTTGCAGAAAATACGCAAAAAACGCAAAATCTATATCGCGGTGTTTTAAAACTGCAGCACGAACAATTTTGTTATCAATTTCTTCAGCTGTCATTCGTTCGACCCCAAGTGGAAAAACAACCAAACAAAGACACCCTGCATCTGAGTGATCGTTATGTGCTTCGATAAAAAAGAGGTTGTGCCAGAATTATATTTTAAATTCTAACTCCCGCTGGAAAACTAATAAACCAATGCATAACAGATGTTTATTGAACACATCACTTGCGGCTTAAAATGTACCAATTTGTTTGTTTCAATTTCATTTGTTTCTAAAGCGCTTCACCGTATCTCTTCACAATCCAACCGGTGGTGCTGTCCTCGGTGCAGAGACATCGGTCATTATTAAAATCCTGAAGAACGACTCGCCAAAAGGACTCTTTGGGTTCCTGTACACCCAGGTAAGTCACTGAGAGAAATTCTGTATTCCTAAACCATATCCATCTTGAGGAACCCCTACCCCTTCCTCGGCCTTCACTCGGGTAATTCACTGAGAGAAATTCTGTATTCCGAAACCATATCCATCTTGAGTTACCCCTACCCCTTCCTCTGCCTTCACTCGGGTAATTCACTGAGAGAAATTCTGTATTCCTAAACCATATCCATCTTGAGCTACCCTTCCTCGGCCTTCACTCGGGTAATTCACTGAGAGAAATTCTGTATTCCGAAACCATATCCATCTTGAGTTACCCCTACCCCTTCCTCGGCCTTCACTCGGGTAATTCACTGAGAGAAATTCTGTATTCCTAAACCATATCCATCTTGAGGAACCCCTACCCCTACCCCTTCCTCGGCCTTCACTCGGGTAATTCACTGAGAGAAATTCTGTATTCCGAAACCATATCCATCTTGAGTTACCCCTACCCCTTCCTCGGCCTTCACTCGGGTAATTCACTGAGAGAAATTCTGTATTCCTAAACCATATCCATCTTGAGGAACCCCTACCCCTACCCCTTCCTCGGCCTTCACTCGGGTAAGTCTCTGAGAGAAATTCTGTATTCCGAAACCATATCCATCTTGAGTTACCCCACCCCCCTCCTCCGCCATAGGCAAGTATACAGTACGCATCATACATCAGAAACTGAACAGACACTTGCAGCATATTGAATTACACCATTTCAAATACACCATTTAAAATATTGATAAAGATGAGATGTCATTTTGTGAATTCCTCTTTTCAAGTAGTCCAGGCTGATTTCCTACCTCCCGCCCAGGTAGTAGTTAATAAGCAGGACAGTTCTTTTCAGAACTGAGAAGTCTCCCGAATTCCGAAAATCTACTCCGCGGTAGTAGAACAAATAGCAAGTCAAGTTCTCTAAAAGAACAAAATCTACACAGCAAAGTTGATATCTCTACACATGGTGCTACCGCAAACCGAATATACACTTTTCTATCTTGTTTTGTTGCGATCTCAGGAGACTGTGATGGAATCAGCGAATCCATCAGACCCTAATGGTCAAGTGACGCTGATCGTAGAGAGGACTCAAGGCACCCAGAGTACCGTTGTAGTAGACTGGGCTTTGGAGCCTCTGGGCAGTATGGATTTATCACCAACGCAGGGATCTCTCACATTCCAAGAGGTAAGTCTTTGTCATTCTAATAATAATAATAGTGGCTTCTTATATAGCGCTCATATCCGTCACTCAGTGACGCTCAAGGCGCTTCAACATTCAGTATTTTCCTGCAAGGTATTGTGGAGCTTCATTTTGAAGTATTAGACCTATTCCTTTACATACACATGACATAGCACCATGTAATGGTTTACAAGGAGCTGTGGCGCATTATGCTGCCAATCAAATAAGGAGAAACAACAACAAAAAGAGGAAGAGTTGTTTATAAAGTAAGGAGTGACTATTGCTAGGACTGTCATTCCATGTTAGCCTTGCTCTTTTCCTATCATGTATGCCCAATTGGGTATTGGTTTCTATGTTGTAGGGTGCCATTAGGCGTAGAAACACAAAAAAGAGGAAGAGATGTTTATAAAGTGAGGAGTGACCATTGCTAGGACTGTCATTCAATGTTAGCCTTGCTCTTTTCCTATCATGTACGCCCAATTGGGTAATGATTTCTATGTTGCAGGGTGCCACTAGGCGTAGAAACACAAAAAGAGGAAGAGATGTTTGTAAAGTAAGGAGTGACCATTGCTAGGACTGTCATTCCATGTTAGCCTTGCTCTTTGCCTATCATGTACGCCCAATTGGGTATTGGTTTCTATGTTGCAGGGTGCCACTAGGCGTAGAAACACAAAAAGAGGAAGAGATGTTTGTAAAGTAAGGAGTGACCATTGCTAGGACTGTCATTCCATGTTAGCCTTGCTCTTTTCCTATCATGTACGCCAATTGGGTATTGGTTTCTATGTTGCAGGTGCCACTAGGCGTAGAAACACAAAAAGAGGAAGAGATGTTTATAAAGTGAGGAGTGACCATTGCTAGGACTTTCATTCCATGTTAGCCTTGCTCTTTTCCTACCATGTACGCCCAATTGGGTATTGTTTTCTATGTTGCAGGGTGCCACTAGGCGTACTTTTACCCTGAGAGCCACCCAGGACGACGTGTTAGAGGGCGAAGAAAGGTACACCCTGAGTATCATATCAGCCACTGATGACGCAGAAATCTCCCCCGTCTTCGGTGAGTTCTGAGTAACCAAATGTTTGAGTTTCCTTCTTGAACGTAAAGTACGATATCGTGAGTTAACAGAGCAAACCATTTTACAAGTTTTAATCAAACTTGATCTCTTGATTTTCAAATCAATGATGATTTTCTTGATAATTTGTTTATGGGTGTGTAGGTACAACTACTATTGTGATTCAGCCAGACGATGGGTCATCAGGGGTCATCGCTATCCAACCCCCATCTAGATACGTCCTGATAAGTGAACCAATGGATGATAATGATGGCACAGCTATGATACAGTAAGTACACAGATAGATAGATAGATAGATAGATAGATAGATAGATAGATAGATAGATAGATAGATGGATGGATGGATAGATGGACAGACAGAGTGGTAGATGGGCGAGGGTGTGGTGGTCATGGGTCATCAGGGGTCATCGCTATCCAACCTCCATCTAGATACGTCCTGATAAGTGAACCAATGGATGATAATGATGGCACAGCTATGATACAGTAAGTACACAGATAGATAGATAGATAGATAGATAGATGGATAGATGGATAGATGGACAGACAGAGTGGTAGATGGGCGAGGGTGGGCTATTGATGGATCGGTGGTCATGCCTATCCTATCCCATTAAGATCCTTTCTGTAGAGGAGTAAGCGAGCGTTGTTGACTTTGTTGTTTCAGGCTGACACGAGGAGCAGGAATCTTTGGTAAAGTAACGGTGAACTGGCAGCTGATCCCTCGAGATGCATCAACATTCAGCCAGACATCAGGCATGGTGGTGTTTGAAGATCGACAGCAGAATGCGACCATTAATCTACAGGTAATGTCGAAACGACACGCTTATGGTGTAAACGGTTAAAAGCGAGAGATAAGTTTGGTTAATTTCTCTTACCAAGTAACGATCTGAAAATCAGCATGGATTGAAGATGGTTAACTAGCTTCATTACTGAGTGATCAGTTAACCCAAAGCTCTTAGATTTCTTCACAAGTCGCTATTTTGGGGGTTTGTAAAAACATGATCACTGGTCGGGTTTGAATGTGGTTTAACAATATTACATCATTCATAAGAACACAATTGAGAGTTCTTTTATTTGTATTCGTATATCCTTTAATTGTCTTTAATTACTTAAAAATGGGAAATTGCTGTCATGGAATATAGTGAGTTGAAGCTACCAACATCCTAATCAGGTTCCCTGTATCCATTAAACGATAACAGCCATTGTTCTTATGAGCCAAGAGGCACCAGACTATTTGTCCATACAGCCTCAGTTTGGTTCAGTGATTTTGTATAGGAGAAAATCAAAAATGGCTGTACCATGATGAAGGTTTATTTTGAAGAGTACCTCGTGTTCTTTTTACAGACCATTGATGATTCTATTCCCGAGACCAAGCAGACTTATGTCCTCCAGCTGTCATCAGTCACAGGAGGTGCAAGTATCGACCCGGCATCTACCATCAATCAAGCAACCGTCATCGTCATCGCTAGCGATAACCCTCATGGGATATTTGAGTTCACTGGTCCCCTGGAGGTGGTGATCAGTGAAGACTTGCCTCAGGTCAGAAGAAGTTTTTAAAATACTTGGAAAATATCTTGGAGTTTGTGAAAATCTTTAAAGTCACATTGAACACAGAAAGATTTCATGGTGCAGTATACCACACAATTCTGAGCGTAAACTTTGCTCGCTCTCCCAAAAGCTTTGTTACTACCTATTTATGTTCTCTATGTCTAGTAAGGTTTGCACAGCGTAAATGAACAACTCTCTTGTGAGTTGTGGTGGTTCTGAAAAGAATCGGTGATGTAATAACTCAACGTTTCGATCAGTATTCTCTGGTGGTATTCAGGGAGAAAGCTTAAAAGTGTGTGTTTTTATGTGATGTAAGTTTTTAGGTTTGAGGAAACTTAATTTGGTTGGTCGGGTTGGCGTAGTGGTATCTTTCTTCGCCTTCCATCTCTAGGACTCCGGCTGGAATCCTGCCCGGAGCTCTATGTGGATTGAGTTTTCAGTCCCTACCTGATTGCGTGGGTTTCCCCTGGATAATTCTCTGGGATTTTCCTCCCACATCTAAAATTAAACTTTCTTCCTTGTCTTCTCTCCATGGGGTTCTTGGCTTGTTTACTGATTAAGTTCACTTTTCTGAGAATCCTTGGCTTCACAACCAGAATTAATAAATACAATGAAAATGAAATGGGACTTGTAGGCAGCAGAGATTGACAACAAGATTTTGTTTTTTCACTTTGTAGGCAAGCTTGGTGGTTGTACGCAATGCTGGAATAACAGGCTCTGTGAGAGTGACCTACACAACCAAACAGGTCTCAGCTCTACCTGGTGAAGACTATGTAGAGGACAGCGGAGGTTTGTATCAAAGCTCAATCATTATTCTACAGTATATAAAACCTTCATCATGGTGTAGCTATCTTGTGTTTCTTCCATTCAAACTAATGTCAGCAAACTGAGGCTGAAAGGTAAAATTAGTCTGATCCCTTTATTTGTCTGAAAAGTGGTAGTCATTATTGGTTTGGTACATAGGGTATATGACCAAGATGATGAAGGTCTTGTAATCCATAATCAAAGTTTCAAAGACGTGTTAAATATTTTATTTTCTGGTGAAAAAACAGACTTTGATTGAAGATATTCAAAATCTTGGTAAATCTTGGTAAATTTGTTTCACTTTGGACATGTAGTATTTAAAAACACACTTTGGTGTGAACATTCCGTTAACGGCATTTGTATTGTTGATAAATGTTCAGTGTCGTATTTCTCTATTACAGATCTTATTTTCAGTGATGGAGTCGACGTGAACACAATCAAGATTAGTCTGGTTCCAGATAATCTGCCAGAGGGTCCGGAATCATTCCTAGTCAACCTCACATCTATTGAGCTTCTTCAACCGCTGTGAGTATCGCCTCGGCAACCCTTACCCAACTCAAACCCCCGCCAGCCCAAACACCCCCTAAAAATAAAGGCCCAATTTACTGTTTCTCACTGTGGAATTTGTTCATTTGAAATCTCAAATCTTTGCTTCATGAAATTCCTTTAAAGAAATATCTCTGTTAACAATTGTTATATATTTTCTTTTAGTGACAATGACTACACGATACGTGACGATCTACAGCTGGATATGCCGCCTGTGATTGGTCAGTTCAGTGTGAAGACGGTCACCATCCAAGCCAATGATAACGCAGAGGGAATCATAGAGTTCGCCAAGTCCTCAGTGTTTGAATGTAAGATATGGGAATAAATTCATAAAGCTATTAAAAACTGAAACTTGGTGCGCAGAGATAAATCATGCTTAGCAACAACAAGGTACCAGCCAAAATGCCTTGTTATGTTCATTGGTTGCACCAGTTCTCTGCTTAACAGCTTTCTAAAAGCAAATAATAAAAAACAAATTGGCTAGGTCTTTATTTTGAAAGACAGTATCAGTCTGCGATCCGGTGTGAACATTTTCTGCAACATTTTGAATTGTTTAAATTATTCCACAAATTACTGTACAAAAAACAACAGTTGAGACATTTTGTCATTTATTTTATCTTGGTGATTTATTTTTAGTTTCGGAGGGAGTGGGGACGGCCGTCATACCGGTAGTCCGCACAGCTGGTACCTTCGGCCTTGTACGAGTATCCTACACCTCAAGGAATATAACTGCACTGCCCGATGGGGTGGATTACTCACTGACCAACGGTGAGGTCATCTTTCTGGACGGTCAGTCCGAGGGGTCAATCAGCGTAGCTATCATCGACGACGAACTCAAGGAATTCTCCGAAGTCTTTGAAGTGACTCTGAGCGGAGCTCAGGGAGGAGCTGTTCTCGGGAAAAATCTGACGGCTACAGTAGTCATCATGAAGAGCGATGGACCGGATGGATTAATTGGATTCTCCATCATGGAATTAGAGAGGATTATCGCTAATCCAGAGACGGATCGGGAGATGGACTTCACCATTGAGCTCTCAGGGGGGATTGATGAATACCTGACCGGTGCTGAGGTAAGTTCTAGTCATGACGCAGAACTAGTTCTTAAGTGAGAACCTAGACAGTCAGGTTGGCTCAGTGGTTTCCTTCCCTGCCTTTCACCTCTGTGGGCCCCGGTTCGAATCCTGGACCGGAGCCTTGTATGTGGATTGGGTTTTCTGTCCCTACCTGATTGTGTGGGTTTTTCCTACTTGGGGTTTTCCTCCCACATCTAAAACTGACATTTCTTCATCATCTTCTCCACACAGGTACCTTCAGGCCTACGGGTCACAGTGCTAGTCGCCTTTGAGGGTCCCTTGGTTTCATTACCAGAAAGATATAATAATAATGTGTAGATGTCGAGCTGTTGTTGAGTCACTGTATTAAATAGGCACAGGGGAAACTGGCTTTGAAGTTCTGTGTTGAATCTGGTTCTTAATTGAATCTGTAAATTGGTGAGCAAGACCGTCGTTGAAGGCTCGGCAAATTTCAGAATGACGCACAGATTAATTAACAGCGAGAAATACAAATTAAAAACGTAGGTCGCGCTTTGTAGATTTAAATGATAAAGAGATTTAAATGATAAAGAGATAACTAAAGGTTTGAAATAATACGCGAGATAGAGCAACGTAAAGTAGGAATATACCAAAATTAAACGGGGGTTTTCTTCATCTACAGCTGGGGGCGTGACACATTTATTAATGGCGTCTTTGAACAATTCGTTGTTCTGAGAAGAACTAGAGATGAGATGAGACTTCACATTGCGATTTCTGTACAATTTATTTTTTATTTTTTCAATCCAATTATTTATTCACTATCGTTTCCTTCTCAGGTGCGCTGGCGAATCCTCGGCCCCAACTCCCAGAGCCTCCCACCGGACACTAGCGACATCTCCACTGCCGATGGCCAGCTCCAGGGGTCAGTGACCTTTAACCCCATGGAGCGGGGAGCCAAAGGGTTCACGCTGAGGGTCAAACCTTACGCTGGGCCGGAGATACAGGAAGTGTTCCTCGTTGAGATTTATCAAGTGGTTGGTGCAGGAGAGATCAGTGAGACAGCTGGTAGTGCAACAATCAAGGTAAACTTCAAACCCTCCTCTCATCAAACTTGGACAAAGCTACCAGAACAATTTTGAATAGACTGCCTGTTGAATTTCTTTTTATTTTGCGGAAAAAGGTGGCTTGTAACACTTTTTTAAATCAATTGAAGTGAAGAGCAACCAAAAGTGTTAAACTATTAGAAAGCTGGTTGCCAGCAGAATCTGAAACAGCAACTTGAAATTGTTGATGTACACTTTGTCTCTGTAATGCGGGAGAAAATCTTGTCTGGTATCTTCAGAATCTTAACAGTGGATTCAATGAATCAAACTTTTAAGCCTGACAAAACCTGTAAAGAAAGGTGCATGTTACCACAATGAAGCTGAAGCAGAAGCATCAGGGTGAACCTCTACTCTGCCACGACAACTTTTTGGTTGGGTTGATGAATTCTTTGCTATAGGACACAAGGGTCCCTTCTATGACACCTTAATAAAGCCTGGTTCATACTTCCTGCGGATGTAACAAATTCGCAACAAACAATTCGCAAGGGTCGAGGTGCTCAACTCCTGCGAAACATTCGCAGCGAAAAAAAACAGCCCTGTGGCGTCAAAGTTGGCTTCGCATTCGCATTTGCAGGAAGTATGAACCGGGCTTAAGGTGAACTGTCCCACTCGGCAAGGAGGCTACACTATTAAAGCCGACTCACTTGATTGTATTGGACTATTTTATCCGTTCTAGATCTTGAAGTATGGTGATCCTAATGGTGTAGTGCGGTTCTATGGCGAATCGTTGAATCAGCGTAGCTTTGGGGAGCCTGTAGATGGGGGATCCCTCAAGGTTTCCTTCCCAGTAAGACGTCGTGAGGGAGTCATCGGTGATGTGAACGTAAGTTGGCTTCGTTGGAAAAATAGATAACGCTTTCAACTTTGGATGTGCATTTCTTTAATCTGATATCAAAAGGTACTCAACCTCCCAACCCACCCCCCTCCAAAAAAAAGGGGGACATTTAGAAAATTGTTTGTTTTTAGGCTCTCATTTCAACACCTCAGATCTAAAAGAGAGGTTGTATTTTTTTGAGTTTTTGAAAAGAACAGCCCTTACATCATCTTATTAGTAAACAAGAAAGATAGTTTAAAACTGGCTTTAGAAATGGGATGACAGCGGTTTTTAAGTTCTTCCCTTTTTTTCACATTTTATAAGCTTTCTCTTTGCTATGGAAGGCAATGAAGATACAGCTGAATTTTAATAGAATTGTCAGGATAAGTGGTTTGAAAATAAACAAGCTTTCAAATTTGATTACATTTAGTCTAAAAAACTATAGCATGTCTTGCAATCTTGTATATTTTATTTCCAATCAACCACAATAGGTCCATTGGCAGGTACAAGACTCAAGAGGTGGAGTTAGCACCGATGTCTCACCCCCCAATGGTACCCTGTTTATCCCAGACGGTGCCGCCAACACCCAGATTCTCCTGTCCATCCTACCAGACCAGATACCTGAACTCAGGGAACTCTTCAAGCTGGTCTTGGTCTCCGTAGACGGAGGGGCGGAAATCGACCCCCAGTTCAATGTCTCAACATTTTACATTCAGTGAGTGCTTCTTGTTGCAATAACGCCAGATTGTCATGTGACAATATTGTCATGTGACATTATTGTCATGTGAGAATGTTGTCATGTGACAAGATTGGCATATATCAAGATTAATGCAAGCTTTTTGCTTGGGTACCAGTTTAGATTGAACAATTGATTCTTTGTTCACCATTCTCATTAGACTCTACCCCAGGATGATTTGTACCAGCGTGGGTACCAGTGTAGATTAAACAATTGATTCTTTGTACAAGCTTGGTACCGTGTAGAATAACAATTGATTCTTTTGTTCACCATTCTCATTATACTTCACCCGTGATGATTTGTACAAGCTTGGGTACCAGTGTAGATTAAACAATTGATTCTTTGTTCACCATTCTCATTATACTTCACCCGTGATGATTTGTACAAGCTTGGGTACCAGTGTAGATTAAACAATTGATTCTTTGTTCACCATTCTCATTAGACTTCACCCCGTGATGAAAGCTTGGGTACCAGTTTAGATTATACAATTGATTCTTTGTTCACCATTCTCATTAGGCTTAGCTTGGGTACCAGTGTAAATTAAATAATTGATTCTTTGTTCACGATCCTCCCCAGACCTAATGACAATCCACACGGCGTGTTCAGCGTCCATGAAGACAACCAAACCATTGGTGTTGACTCCAACAAGAAGCGGTTCCTGATGATCTTGATAACTCGTACAGCAGGCACAGAGGGGGATGTCATGGTCACCTTTGACCTGGAGTATAATGATGTAAGCACAAGGGTTATTCTAGACATCCTTTCTTCCAAATTTTAGAGACAGGAAAACAAAATGCTAGGGTTGCAGTTGCGACCATTTTGCTGAGTCAGTGCAAAAAGGTTCAACCTGGTCCCCATGGTTTACTTTATTTCCAACCATGTTTACAATAGTAAACCCTGGGAGGCATACGTATCCAAAATGTTTGGATATGCAAATGATCCAATACCAGGGTGAGAGAGCGGTCAACCTCGTACTGCTCGACACACCCTGGGGACGAGGTTGAAAAAAGGTTGTATCTCTATTTTGTTAAACTGTTGCATGGTTGTCACCTGTAAACAGAACTGATTGAGGTGTTCTGACTAACTCAGGAAGATTTGTTGAACAATGTGAAAGTTCATAAACACTTCCAGCCAATTTGTTTACTATTTTAGCGATGCGAAGGGGTTGTCTTCATTCGATATCATCTCCACTAGTTTACCTTGTCTAAAAAAATCCAGTAGTGAAAAAAAACAAGAAAGCTGGCTGCTTCTATATGGAAGAGAGAAAAAGGAAATGTTTATTATTATTGACTTTTTAATTTTTTTATTTCTAGGGAATCACCGGTGCTTATGTTCCTGGAAGCGGCTCTGTGGAATGCAAGAGTGGAATGGAATTTGTAAGTTTTGTTTGAATTTCATCCTAACCCCAAATGAATGAAAAATCGTTAAATTGGCGGTCGTATTGGATTTATGCAGATTAGGCACATTTCCACTACTTGGATTTATTGTGGAGTTTTAGGATTTCATTTTGAGGACCTTAACAAAATGCACTGTGGTAAAATAAAAACTGTTTTTCCCCCGGACTAATATTGGCATTAATTATACATCGCCTTTTAAAAAAGTGTTCTTGCCAGATACAGAATTTGTTTATTTCTGTATCTGTAATTCTTTGTTCTGTTTATTCTATGCAGTGTACTAAAGAGGTGCCTCTACTGAATAATGACCAATTTCTGGAGAGAGATACAACATTCACTATTACCATGACAACCTTGAGTTATCTTGGACCATCAGAAGGTAAACCATTATTGATACTGTTAGATTTATAAATTGTCACCAGAAGACATGTTTTTATGAAAGAAGTTTTCCTCCAAAGTACGTGTTACCCAAATCAAACGTTGAAACTTATTAAAATGTAACATTTTATATATTTGTCAGAGTCCTTTCGGCATAAAAATATAAGAACCAAATATAAATCACAAGGACCGACTGGGTAGATTTTAAATAGTTTTGGGTTGAACAAAGACAAATTTACCAGAGCGGGATTTGAACCAACAACCTGCGGATAATGTGCTGGCTCTACCAACTGAGCTATCTAGCCCCATGTTGGCGGTCTCCCTATTTTGACAATATCTTTGTACGGGGGTGCCAGTCAGAAGCCAGCAACCGTTAACTGCCGTGTAGCCGGGACCACACCCAAGTTTACGATGCAACCTGGGAAGCGGCAGCAGAGGGATCACCTTAAGGGGATGTGTCTTTTTTTTTTTCAATCTCTATGTGAGCTGTGATAGTTCTGAAAACAACCAGTGGTGTAACAACTCAACTTTTGATCTGTACGCTCCGATGGTCTTCAGGAGAAGGCTGTATTTTAGTTCAGTTTGGAATAGTTGAAATTGAAATACTGGTATAATGTTAAAGCAGTACACAGATGTTCACATTCACAAATGTACCTCTTTCGTTTTCTTGTTCAGTAACCATCGAACCAGTGTTGCTACCAGGTGCAGAGAGCGCCCTCATTGTTGTACCACAGCAAGCTGCAAATTCATTCGTTGGGTTTGAGTTGGATGTCACTACAGTTGATGACAGTGAGTATTTGTCTGTTTGTAGAGAGGTAGAGGATTTCAAGAATAAGTGGTTTTGGAGTAAATTAGGGATTGATTTATCGTCTGGCTTTCCTGGTCACGAGCAAACACTCCATATTAAATTTTCTCAAGAACAAATAAGCACTGGTGATTTAGGGGTCTTAAAATGCTCTTTTCTTAAGTTTTCTCAAGCCATTGGATGATTTGCATCGTTATCAACTTCATAATCAGTGAGCTTTTTTATTTATTTTAATTATTTTGTTTTTATTAAACCATTAGTTTTCAGTGAACTGTTTTTCCTTGGTGTCTGCCCAGACTGAAACTAACTCAACATTTCTATAGCCTGCCCATATGGGCAGAGGGTCCCCCCCAATGTTCCCATACTATATCACACTATTTTCCTCTTGTATAGAACTTCCCCTCCCCCTAAATCTCAAAAGAATTCCTGAGATTCCAAGCACACAATGAAGACACAATAGGGGGGAGGGGGGGGGTACCCTCTGCCCTACATCGAGCACCAATTGAACATTTCTTGGATGATTAACAATCCTGTGTTTTGTTGCTGTGAATGTCTGGCTCTGAGGATTGTCTTAAACTAATCGTAATTGATTAATTGCTATGATTTATGATCAGTCTCGTACCGTACTGTGGTCACCATTGAGCGTCGTGGTTCCTACGGGTCTGTGGATGTCATCTGGAAGGCCGGTTACCCTCAGGGACGCCTTCCTCAAGGGTTCCTACAAGGGGTCATCTCGCAAGAGTCGGGTCAGATCAGGATGGGAGATGGAGTGTCTACCTTGACTCTTCCCTTCATAGTAAGTTTCACTTCTCATTTTAGTGATCAAACTTCTAAGCTGGGAGTAGATTCATGCTTACCTTGAATGAAAAAAACATTGTTTTTATTTTATTTAATGAGATATGGCCCAACTCACGAGGCCAGACGGCTTAACTGATTTGGGCTGTCGACCCAAATCAACTGTCACCAGGGGCACGTTGCCACCTATATACTCCTGGGGCTGAAACAGGGTTACCCCCTTCACAGTCCGTAAGGATGTAGGCATGGGTGTCATCCACTAGGAGCCTGGCTGGTAGAGCAGAATGCACTACCTTCCCAACTTTTTATGAAGCAATTATGGTTAAGTGCCTTACTCAAAGGTTAGGGTTAGGGTTAGTTTTCTGCAGTTAAAGTCACTACGTAATTCTAATTCAATTTTAAGGTATCCAGCAGAAACAATCTTTGGAGCCATCCGACCTTAGAAAAGATAGATCCATGGTGCCACAAGAACCTCTCCAAATTATCATCGTCATCACTAACAGTTGATTGTCATTTGATTTAATATTAAACAATGCATTCATATCATTTGTCATCATCCAGCTTGACCCAAGTGGAAGCCCCAATGAGCTCTTTGCCGTTCATCTAACGAGCGCTCTGACATCGTCGGAGGGCGGGGCTCAGTTGCGTAATGGGTTTACGATAGCGCCGATTGAACCTTATGGTGTGGTTGGCTTCGCTCAGATGTCAAGACGAGTCTCCGTCCCAGAGGGACAAGGAGAGGTAAAACTGGAATTGGACAATTCTTTTATTTAATGGTATTTTACATTTTCGTTAATGATTGAAAAACTAATTAATTGATTGATAATGTGAACGTTTACTTTTATAATTTGATGCCAGTCCGATTGTCCTGAGAATTTATTTCCACCCGAACTCCGTGTCTGAGAAATTTATGACTATTTGTTATTTTAACTTGTCAAATTTTCACAGATATGATGTGTGTATTGTATTTATTAAAATCTAGAAATCAGAATTTACTCTTTCAACAGCCAATACTTTATCAGTTAATGTAAAATTAAATTTGTGTATATATGTATATAATTTTCCCACTTTTTTTTCTGAATACCTTCCATTAACTCTTTGCTCCTTTTTTTTGGCTATAAATGGATACGTTTTCGTTTGTACTTGTTTATGCCTCTGTTGAAGGTCTGGTCTGGATCGAAAGCTAAGGCCATCTCCCAACTAGTTTTTTTATATGTATACATACATATATATATACCAGAGCTACACATTTACTGATGCTCTTAAAGCACTGCTTTGTATTGGATACATAAATATCGATGTATATTGATGGAGTATTAATACTAATCGATACTTCCCATCACAGCTATCCCTAACCATTGAGCGGCAGCTCGGAACACTTGGCAGTATCCGTGTGACATATCAGACCTACTCGTACTACCGCAACACCCGGCGATGACTACGTCGACATCACGAGCGGCGCCCTCACCATGGCCCAGGGAGAGAGGACGGCGGCCATCTTGGTGACCATTCTCGAGGAGCAGCAGCCGGAGCTTGCCAAGGTGTTCTTCGTTAACATCACAAGTGTTGCTAGGTTACCGATAGATGGGTCACAGGGTGAGTCGGTTTAACTTAGAAATGAAGACTGTAAACATTTTTCTACTATTAGCCTCTTATCTACAAACTTTTGCAACAAGTAATCGTTAGAGATATTCTTTGTCAACATGTATTAAATCGTTGCGAAAGTATAGGATTCAAACTGCCTCTAGCTACCAAGAAAGCTTGGTGGTCTAGTGGTAAGACATCTGCTCTAGAATGGCAAAGGTCATGGGTTTGAATCAATTAATATGCCTGTGGATTTCTTTTCACAGGTCTCGGGGGGGGGAAGTACTGAGTATACAGTGCTTTACACACATCGGCGTAGGGTGGAACACAAATATTATTCTTTATCCTGATTCAAATTTAACAACCAAGAAAGCTGGGTGGTCTGGTGGTAAGGCATCTGCTCTAGAATGGCAAAGGTCGTGGGTTTGAATCCTACAAGCGAGTTTGAATCGAGTAATATGCCTTTGGATTTTGTTCACAGGACTCATTGCTTAACACACTTTAGTACTCGGGTAGAACAGAAATAACATTCTTTATCGCTGATGCAAATTTAACAACTATTGAGTCATTTTTCAAAACTGTTTGCGTAATTTATGTGAGTATGTCATTAAACTCGTTTGATGTTTTTGTTTTTTGTCTTAACCAAGGTACAAGCCCGAGACTGAGCTCCAAGTACTCTGTCTCTGAAGTGACAATAGAGGGCAGCAATGATCCCAATGGCGTGCTTAGTCTGGATCCTGACGTAGTTGAGACTGTAGAGAGTGAAGCTACATGTAAATACATTACTCTCAACATCAGAAGGACAGGTAATAGACTTTAAGACTGGAAGGCAATTTTCTTTAGAATTAATTTAAGTTTATTTTCAGACTTACTCTTCAATAATTTATCAATACAGTTTGATTTTCAAGTCCCATCATTAGCCCTTTTAAACAAGTTTGACATGCAATTTGAAGAAAGTTTTTTTTCTTTGTAAATACCTTTTCTTAAAAAAAAGGATAATCAAGAAAATGCCTTGGTTACAGTTGGTCAGAAAAACTACATGATTGAAACAATGGAACTTGTTAACATTTGGGCAGAAAAAGACCTGCATCCTGCATTGGTTGAAAAAATGCAGAGCAGAAATACTGGTTTCAAACGCCCTTTGGTAAATTTGTTAAATCCTAAATATTGTCTTTCACTACAGGAGGTACCCACGGTGATGTCAGTGTGAGGGTTCGAACCATAGGCGGTGGAGAGTCATGGCAAGGTAGTGTGACCCCACGCCCTAACGATGTCTCAAACACCATAGAGAACGCGCTGGCCAACGCTCAAGATACACCCCACGCAACGGCCGGTCTGGACTACAGAGAGGTCAATATGGACATCACATTCAGGGTGAGTTTTTATTGACCCTTCACCTCTGACCCCTACGCAACCATGACATGTGGCCTCAATCTGTATGTAGCGTGTTGCTTTCTTGAGACTACCAGAAGGTGACCTAGAATGAAAGAACGTTTATTGTTCAGTCAACCAAACCCCTCATGTCTACGATAGCTGTTAGAAACACTGAGGGCGCTGTTTAAGCTTATAACGTATAATCAGTATTTCTGATTCGCAAGGAGTAGATACCAAGGAGTTCCGTTGAGTTCCTTGTTCTGAAGCCCCTAGATCGGAAGAAACTTGTTAGAGAAGGTGAAGAAACGTCTAGATGTGGGAGGAAAAAGCCCTCATGTGGTGGGAATGACACAGGTAGAGACTGAAAACTTGGTCAATATGCAAGACACTGGTCTGGGATTTGAATTGGGGTAAGTGTAAGGGCTTTGTTGCCCATACTTACCATACTGACTATAAGTGTTTCTTCTTGAGGATTGAGGATTTCTGGTGATTATTTTCCTTGGTAGGACGGAGAAACAGAGAAGAGTTTCCAGGTTGAAGTTTGTGACGATGGCCTCGCAGAGCCAGCGGAAGTTTTCTTTGTCTATCTGTCGGAGCTGACAGGAGGAGCTAGAGTAGCTAGAGGCCAGCCTGATGGCAACCTCAAGGTAAGGTTGATCCTACTCAATAATTCCCCTCTTTAGTTTCATGGCAGATAAATTACTGTCATAGAGGGTGCTTCTCTTGAATAAATGAATCAATTATAAATCTAAATTAGGAGTAGTTACGTAAAGAATGATCTGAAAAACAAACCCTTTCTTAGAAAGATCATTTCCTATGAACGTCTTTTTCAAGTGTCTTTGAAAAACTGTTGAGTTTTGCATTTTACGAAAGTAGAATACAAAAGGGCCAATTTGAAATCAACACAGTTAAATGCACAACAAAATTTAGAAGTCAAATTATTCTCAACAGTTTATTTCAAGTTTTCCTTTCAGCCTATTATTTAGGGAATTTATATAGTTGGAATTTAAAACAAATGCTGTATTTAATTTCTAATTTTTTTTCTTCTTTTTGTAGGGCTTCACTCATTTAACAATTCTCGGCAGTGATAACTTTAATGGTGTGATCGGCTTTGCTGCTCAGTCCATGCTGGTGTCTGTCGACGAAGACGTACGACCCACTGTGACTCTTACGGTCAATAGAGGGCAGGCTTTCTTTGGTGAAGTCATGGTGAGTTGGGTATAAGTGTTGGTTGGTTTATCAAGTGGTTGAACTGCTGGACTTGCAATCTTAAGGTTGTTGGTTCGAATCCCACGCTGAGATCTCTTAACAATGTCTTGGCTACAAGCAGGTATAATGTCAGTCTATGAACATCTGGCATCTTAACGTCAAGGTTTAGGAAATATCAAAGATGCAAGCCTTCCAACCATGGAGGACTGATACCAAAGTTCCAGAGACATTTACCTTTGACCTCTATACTTTTAAAAAATTTTGTAAACTAAATATCGCCTAACTCACAAGGCAGGACGGCCACATCAAGGTGAGGGCTACACTTAATTGATTTTGGGCTGTTGACCAAAATCAACTGTCACCAGGGGCACGTTGCCGCCTACTCCTGGGGCTGAAACAGGGTTACCCTCTTCACAATTTGTAAGGATGTAGAAATGGGTAGCATCCACTAGGAGCCTGGGTGGTAGAGCAGAATGCAATACCTTCACAACTTGTTATGAAGCAATTATGGATAAGTGCCTTGCTCAAGGGCACAAGTGTCATGACCGGGATTTGAACCCACACTCTGTTGCTTACAACACCAGAGCTTGGGTCCGGTAAACTAGACCGCTCGGCCACAAAAAAAATCCCCTACACGTTTATGTGTTGACAAACATTATTTTCCTCTCTGCAGATTGAGTGGCGAGCGACCAGTAGTCCCGATGGGGATATAACTAGAGATGCTGAGCTGTCCTCTCAGCTGGAAGAGGTTGAGGGGATCGTGACTTGCCCTGAGGCTCAACAATTGTGTACATTCGACATCACGCTAAGACAAGACGAGGTACGGAAACATCACCCCTTCACAAAGTCACAGATCTAACTATGGCTTGGGCTCTATCCGCCTGTTCAAAATAACAGCCAGAGTCTTGGCTGGACCCAAAGGGCCTATTGTTCTGAACTATTGAAGGTTTTTACAGCACTAGAATTTCATCGTAGTAAGACCTTCATTAGAATGTCAGTTTGTTATGGATCACTAAGATCGCTTTAGGCCGCTCTAATAAAATGAAATGCAGCTTTTCGGCTGATTAGCTGATTTGCTTTTTTCCCTTCTCTGGAAAACTGGAAAACACACACACCCAAGTGTGTAAACACCCGCAATAGGGGACCTCTTATTGTCCCTCTTTTGTTAGTACTTTTTGGCAACAGCTCCCATTGGTTTTGTACTCACTCTCCAACTGGGGGACCTTCGCCCAACTGGGTACCTTATTGTCCTCTTTTGTTATAGGCCCCCGGTTTGAATGTGTATACCTACCCACACACACACACATTTGTGAATCCTGTAAATCGAGGACTTCTCTTTGTTCTCCCATTGTTTGGACTTAGTTTATTTTTAGCGATGTCCTCATTGGTTTTGTAAACGAAAGCGAAGCGAAGACGTCCTCGCTCTTTCAAAACACACCGGATCTCTTTTGTTGAAGTCCTCGGTTTCCAACGGGTAGACATACGCTCACACACTAGTGGTTATGAGTAACATAGAATAGTGACTGTTTATAAAACAGCATTATGGCCAAGCAGTCTAGTGAAGCAATTAGCCTTTTTGAGATATGGTGGACACTATAGGAGTGCACTGTTTGGTTTGGGTGTATACAGACAAATGTACCCAAGGAGTATCTCAACATGGTTCATAAGATTTATTGGGTCTTGGTTTTGATACTGACTTTTATCTTTGATTGAACTCCACTGCAGGATCCTGAGTTTGCTACGTGGTTCTTGGTGGAGCTTATCGGTGTGGGTCAGGGAGCCACTCTCAATCCAACAGACCGATTTGCTAATGTGACAGTAGGAGACAGTGACTATCCGTACGGCTTGCTGCAGTTCACTACGGATACACGGTTAGTACAGGTTTTTATTCTACTATTAATAGATACCTCGGAGAGTTTATGCACTCTGATTGGTCAAAGACTGGTCACATGGGGGTGTATTAACTGGAAAAGTAGATTAATATCCATCCCATTGTTTAGTATGGCGTGTCGTGGCCGAGTGGATAAGAAGCACCAGACTCAAGCTCTGGTGTTTCTGTTCAGTAGAGTGTGGATTCAAGTCCGGGTCGTGACACTTGTGTCCTTAAGCAAGACACTTAACCATTATTGCTGCGTCCTTCAGGATGGGACGTAAAGCCGTTGGTCCTGTGTGTTGTGTAATGCACGTAAAAAGAACCCAGTGCACTTATCGAAAGAGAGGGGGTTTGCCATGGTGTTCCTGGATTGATGAGCAGCATGCGCCACAGCACCTTGTAAACCATTACATGGTGCTACATAAAGGAATAGGTCTAATACTTCAAAAACGTAGCTCCACAATACCTTGCAGGAAAAATTCTGAATGTTGAGGTGCCTTGACGGATATGAGTGCTATATAAGAAGCCACTATTATTATTATTATTACTAATATTCCATGATTTTATTCTTTGTGTAGGTTCCAATCAGTCCACTCCAACACCAAGCGTGTCAGTCTACGTGTGGAGAGAATCGGAGGCAGCACCAAAGACAGCTCGGTCTCCTGGGGGACGTTCCAACTGGACGGACCCGTTAAACTCGCTGGACTGACGGCCTACCCAGCCGCGGCCGATGAGGATTACATCGGCGACTCCGGAATCCTGGAGTTCATCTCCGGTGTTCGTCGCATCCCTCTTGATGTTGTCTTACTTCCCGAGACGCCTCCGTCGTCGATCAACTTCCCCAAGGTGCTCGAGATCCGATTGATGCAAGCCACGAACGGGGCCTCAATACAATCGCAGTTTGGCGTCGCGACAGTCACTTTGGTCGAAGACGAGAAAACTGCCAATATATGGGAGAATCACTACAGCGCCGTCGTGGGTTTAAGCGATGACAACATCTACAACATCCTGTTGGATATGACCGAGCATGTCAAAGGTCAACTGACGGAAGAGCAATTGACCGTCGTCGTAGACACCATCAATATGATTGTTGCTGAGGGAGGAAGACGCAGGTTGCCTAGCAACCTCCTCAGCCCTTTAATGGAGATCTATTGTGCATTGATGAATCCAGTTAGACTAGATACAAGGTACAGACCCACCCCTCCCCTTTCCCCCTCCCCCTCCCAACCCCTCCCCTCCCCTCCCCTCCCCCTAGCCACTGAACTCAAACATCCAACTTGCTACAACATCAAAGTAAAAATGTTATTGTGGAATTTAGAATATGTGGCTCTAGTCTTTTTAGCTAAGTATTATTTTTAGACATTCTTTCAATCCCATATTTTGTCACGCCAGGGGAAAAAAGGGACTTGATTTTGTCACAACTTTATACCTCACGCAAGAGAGTGGCTCCATTTAAAAATGTGAAGTGGCACCATGAGGCTTGTGTGAGATAGAATAAGCAGCATGCAACTTGGTGCATTTACAAAAAATAAACCACATGTTCTCAAAGCTGATGCAATAAATTGTTTGACATAAAATCGGGGGAATTTTCCATCGTTGGAAATCTTTGCTAACCTGACTGTGACACACCTTATCCTTTTTCCAGGGGTGCCTACAATCTTGCGGAATCCTTCAGTTCCTTCGCCTTCATCCTGGTGACTGGTCTGCCCTGTGAGACCCCAGAGCCACAGACCTTGACGTGTGATCTCGCTAAGGTAGAGACCGGACGATGGTCTCGGGGTCGGATCAACCAACACAACTTCCAGGGAAAGTAAGTAGTATAGATCAATGGTTTCATGAAAGGAGATGATCAGTGGTAATAATCATTCGAAGCGCATTGATTATTCTTTGGAATTGCGCTATATAAGAGTTGATATTATTATTTTTGTCCAACTCCTTTCTTCCCATTTAGAAAAAAAAACAAAATAAAACTGAAATGAAGGAATGTGGGGAACAAGTAGAAAACTACTCAAAAAATGTGGTTAAGAGGTGTTAGTATGAAGGGTTAGTTACACTGGTTCCCTTCCAAGTAGAAACTCTACCTCAGGGTACCTGTTATGCTTCACTTTCTTGATTTGCATGGTTTCCATCCACAGAGGCCAGAATAGCTTCACAATGCCTAACAACCTGCTGGATACCAGCGTGTCGTCATGTGAGGATATCCATTTTATTGAGTACGGTAGCCAGCAATGGTTCTACGGACAGAATGAAATCAACACACTCAACAATCAGGTAAAACAATGCACCGTTGTCTGGTTCCCTTAGGACACAATGATAATGAAGTTCATAATGGTAACTCCTTAAAGAGTGACCAGACTATTTTTGACCCTCAATCCTCAGTTTGGATACATCTTGTTTTCCAGGCTACACTGGTTAAGGTCATATTTAAACCATCACAAGAAATGTTTTCAAATGATTTAAAATTTACCCAGTCAGTTTCCCTTGTGGTTTATTACTTGACATTTGAAATAAAAAGTAGCATCCCCTTAAGGTGATCCTCTGGCTGCCGCTTCCCAGGTTGTATCGTAAACTTGGGTGTGATCCCTGGCTACTCGGCAGTTAACGGTTGTATGTCTTTTGACTGGCATCCTCGAACAAAGATGTTGACAAAATAAGGACACCGCCAACATAGGTTTAGGTAGCAAAGTTGGTAGAGCACAGTTAATCCGCTGGCTCACCTGCGATTTGTTAGTTCGTAGTTCGTAGTTCTTAGTTTTTAGTTTTTAGTTCAAAGTTTTTACCCGTGGGTTTCGAACCACTCACCTTTCCTCTTCCAGTCTGTACCTCTACCTTTTCTGCTAATAAATTTAAGAAATGTTTCCAGTATCAAAATGAGCAATTTCTTGAATCTGATTGGTAGGTTTTGTCAGTAGCCATCAAGGGAGCCGAGCAGAACTTCACTCGTCTGACGACCCCAGTCAAATATCGGATCTACACCGATGGGGCCAGGGTAACGCCCAGAGGGGCAAGCTGTGTCATCTTCACTGATCGATGGTCTCCAGATAACTGCCAGGTCTCGGTAAGTCAGACAGCGGGATGGGATGGGGGTGGCTGCATCAAAAACAGTCTCACCTTTTTAACATGTGCAGCTTCTGAGTTTTATCCGGTCGTCCGTTTCTACCAAAGCAAATTTTTTATGCAAAGAAGGTTTATATGATTAGGTTGGGAAGGCTCACCTGTTAAGCAGGAAATTATTGCTTAGTGAAACATTAACAGAGAGCCAGTCACTGAGAATATATATGCATTACTTATTGGCTGGTAACTAATCCTGCTAAGCGACATTTGTCTGTTGCTACTTAACAGCTTTTGGTTTTGGCCTGAACTGAATATAAATATGTGTCTGCCTGGGCCCAACTTTATAGAGTACCAAAAATTGCTCAGCACTGAAAACTCTTGCTTAGCAGAAACAGGTTACCAGCCGGAATACAATGCAATAGATATAGTTTGCGACTGTTCCCCTCTGATTTCATGCTTAGCACCATTTCTTTCTAAACAACTTTATGAAAAAAAACCCTAAAAAAACCCTTGTTTTGAATATCAAATTGATAGGAATGCATTGTTTTCTCATACACAGGCTGATCAAGGTGACTTTGTGGAGTGTTCCTGTACTCATTTATCAGACTACGCCGCTCAAGCTGAGACCGATAATTTAGTCGGTTACAATCCTTACATCTACGCCTCTTGCTTCATCTGCATCGTAAGTAAACCAAAGTAACTGAGAATATTTCTAGTCCCCCTGGACTGGATGCCAGTCCATTGCAGATTACTCCCCAGCTCTCGCTGGTACCCATTTGTACTCCTGGGTGGAGAGAAGCATTTATGAGAAAGTGCCTTGCTCAAGGACACAAGTGTCGCAACTGACCAGGCCAGGATTCAAACCCACATTCTGTAAATAACAGAACTTGGGTTCCACTGCCCTAGACCGCTTGGCCACGGCACCCCTAAAAAAAACCTAGGGTACCACAAATAAGAAAGCTGGCTCGCTGTAGCTCAGAAACCTGACAAATCCCTTGAGATGAGTGGCTGGCTATGAGCCAGAAATACCAGACTCAACCCCTACACATCCAGGATTTGCGTTCAGGATTCTTTGACATGCAGTACCCATCCTAGTACACGGGATCTACGGCTTGTAACATCCCATCCCAATCAACTATTAATTATTGGTTCTTTCGTTTTCATTCTACAGGGCGGGTTGTTTTTCGCCATCTTAGTGCACAACTTCTGTGCGGTGTACTCCATGTTCTCGGCCAAGCTTCTTATGCACATGTGTTTTGCATGCATGTCGCTGCAGGTAACTTCCTATACCAATATAGTCCCCTAAAATAAATGTGTAGTTTTTAAATCGTACTTTGATTTGATATTGTGGTCGTCGAACACCCTAGTCCCTAGTCTTTGTATTTTGCTCTTGATTATTAAAATATGTAAATTGAAGAAGTCAAAGTGATTTGACCCTCACATTGGGATACAAAAATAGTCTGATACCTTAGTTCGTTAGTATATTGAACCAAACATAGTTTTCTCTTTGTAAATTTGTGCCATGTAATTGTTATCTTGTTGTATTTTACTTACATGTGTAAGTCTGTAACTGTTTATCTTAAGTAATTCGGTGTACATTTCATTGTGTTGAACTTGTAAACTTTGTTGCACACTAGCAAAATTTTCCTTTGAGATGCAAAAGGAACGAGTGATGAGGCACTTACGGATGAACATGCTTGATCTTGAGTGTTATAAAACTTGTCATATTATCACAGTTGTATTGGATATTGGGTATTGGGTAATTGGGTAATGGGTAATGGGTAATGGGTATTGGGTATTGGGTATGGATAATGGGTAATGGGTACTGGGTACTGGGTAATGGGTAATGGGTACTGGGTACTGGGTACTGGGTACTGGGTACTGGGTATTGGGTATTGGGTATTGGTATTGAGTATTGAGTGACTGATTTGAAATTGGACATCCATTTCTCTTTGTAGATTGTATTTGTTGTATCGGCCTATATCAGCAGTCAGGTCTCGGCAGCTTCCTGTGCAGTTCTTGGCATTCTCATCCATTTCTTTTTCCTGGCTCAGTTCTCCTGGATGCTTATACAGGTAAGTCTTTTAAGTGGTGTCTGCTGTGGTGAACCTAGAGGGGTGTGGTAGAGGTGCACCCCCCTTACTCCCTAGGCAGAGTTACAGAGATCACCCTACAAGTGACTCTGAACACCTCTCCCCTCAAGGCTACCCACACGCCCTTATTTGATGGTGCATTAAATCATTCCCTCAAGGCCACCATCTCCTTGCCCCCATCCCTTGTCCCCTTCAGATATAGATAGATAGATAGATAGATAGATGATAACTTCATTGACCCACTGGGGGAAATTTGCTAGGCCTTTTGACAGTGTATAACAAGCATAAAATACACAGAACACATCTATAAGAGATCAGTGTTCGCCCAGCCCCAAACAACTTTCAAATGACTCATGAATATCTGATTTTAATGTCGTAATTTGGTTTACTGTGCTTGAAATTGACTCGACTTTGATTGAATTTCTTTTTATTTCTGCAGGCGTTCAACCTCTGGAAAGTCTTTGTGATAAATGACGAGCACACAGACAGATATTACATTCTGTTCTTTGTGATTGGATGGTGTAAGTAAACAAACATATTTTCTAACGTCAAAGAAAATCTTTTCTTTGGGAATGGTTCACAAAGCACTAACAAAATTCACATTAAGTGAAAAGTTTTGGAGAATAATCGTGGATCAGACAATTACTTCAAAGCAACTTTAATGGAAACTGGCAATGTAATTTAAACACTTCTTCTCAGTTGTTATTTTCGGTGTAGATGATGTTAATAGAGTATCCTATTTTTATGTATGACAGGTTTGCCCGTAGTCGCTATCGTCATCTACGTGGTGATAGCTTATGCTGCATTTGGCTGGGAGTTTGTCCTCACTGGTTCCTTAGTGGACCCATTAACCCCGAATGTGATCTATGGAGACGTACATCTTAACGGTGACATGTAAGTCAAGTTGTGTCTGAAACTAGAGACTTCGCCTACGGCTATGGCTACTGGCTACAGTAGTAACATTGAACAATTGGCTATTCAAGCCTTCCAGCCATAGCCACTGATGATGAGGTTAATTTGGACATGGCCTCATGCTGCAATAGATCCTACCTCACCCTTTTTGTCAGGTTCCCGTTGTCCTATAGTGATAATGAATACCGATTATCATTATACCGGAAAGAGACCAGACTGTTTTTCCCCACCAGTCTCGATTTGGTTTTCATTGATTTGATTGAGAGACAATTATGACCGCATTGTTTCAATGTTTGACATGTTGTATTTATTTACTAATTTTGTTTGTGTTTCATAAAAACTAGATAATAAGAAAAAGAAGGGGAAAATGTGTTAAACCTTAAACCGATATTTGTCAACACTTTTGATGCAAGATTTTGTTCTTTCTTTCCACAGTTGTTTCATGCCTAACGGCTATGCAGCTTTAGCCAGCGCTGTGGGACCAGCTGTTCTTTGTCTTCTTGCTGTAGCCACAGTCTTCATTCAAGCCTACCAAGTCAAACCCCAATGGAAGAGATATGATGATATCTACATGGGAAGTTATAATACAACTGGTGAGAAAGACTAACGATGACCCCTGACCCCTGATCCAAAGTCATTCAAATTCTCGACAAGCTTCCAGGATTTGTATAAACTACTTTTGACTTTGGTTTAAAATCTTAATCGTGGTCCAGCCATTTTGGTTTTCTTTCATTGAAATGACTGTACCCATTGTGAGGCTGTAAGGGCACAATGGCCTGTCCTCTTGTTAGTGTAATGAGTTCTGTCTCGACATTTTGAACAGTAAACTCTGCTCATCTTGTCTCCTGAAGACAGCAGAGTATACCGTTTGAAACATCGAGACCACATCGGTTCTTCTCAGAACCAACACTTCTTCTCAGAACCAACACTTCTTCTCAGAACCAACACTTCTTCTCAGAACCAACACTTCTTCTCAGAACCAACACTTCTTCTCAGAACCAACACTTCTTCTCAGAACCAACACTTCTTCTCAGAACCAACACTTCTTCTCAGAACCAACACTTCTCCCAAAAGAGTCTTATACATCGTTGTACCCACAAGTTTACTACTGTAGTTTTCCTTAGGATCCACACCATGCAAAGCTTCAAACACCACTTGTGCTCTATCTTGGTTTATTTCAAGATAAGTTGTGAGGAATGATTTATAATTGACATGGTTTTTTTGTTTTTTCGTTTATCAGAGGTGCAGTTATTGTTGGTATTTTGGAGTATCATTTCCCTAACCTGTCTTTTGGAGGTCTTCATATGGCCTATGGACAGCTCTGGTTGCTGATTATCTTCGTCATCTTCAACATTGTCCAGGTGAGTTTGAAAGAAGTCCCTCAAGGTGTTCTTCATCATTGATTTGAAGGGAAGAGTCGACTCATTTTGATCTTCTTGTTTTCAATAAACACATCATCCACTCAACCTATAAACATTTCACGAACTTAGATCGTCAGGTTTAATTGAAAACAATGAGGAACTGTTCAAATAGATGTTAAATTTGCACTGGGGGATAAAGAATACCATTTGGTTTTGCCCTTTCACCAAACTGCCTCTAGCTGCCGGGCAATCTCGGTGGTCTAGTTGGTAAGACATCTGCTCTAGAATGGCAAAGGTCGTTGGCTCGTTGGATTTTGTTCACAGAATTCGGGGGAAGTACCGAGTATACAGTGCCTTACACACATCGGTGAAAGGGCAAAACCAAATAATATTGAGGAATTGTTTTGTTTGTCTGGGATTTTTGCACATTCATACATTGGGAGGTCTTGTGGCCGAGCGGTTAAGAACACCAAACTCAAGCTCTGGTGCTTCTGTTCAGCAGAGTGTGGGTTCGAGTCCCGGTCGTGACACTTGTGTCTCTGAGCAAGACACTTGACTATAATTGCTTCTCTCCACCCAGGGGTAAAATGGGTACCTGTGAGGGCAGAGATGGTTCTTGTGATTGATTTAGCTTAGTAGTGCATATTTGTTGCACAGGCTGTATACTCCCCAGGGAGCTGAGATGGTTTAAGGAATGAAACTAATGGCCCAGTGACCAGGGGTAATAATTGTGATGCGCAGTAGAGTATATTCATATAGGCATTGCGCAATATAAATGTCCGTTATTATTATTATATCTTCAGATGCAATATTTGATGACTTCCAATCCTATATATTAAAGTGAGTCTGTTGTTTTCTTTTGTAGGGCTTGTTTGCGTTTGTAGTTTACACCATCCTACGCAACCAGCTGTGCCGATCCAAGAAGGCAAACTATTCCCTCAATCCGTCTGGCTTCGACAACTCGGTTATGCTGATTGAGAACAGCCAGTTCCCTGGTAACGGTCTGATGGCGGTAGGGTCGGAGAAAGGCTCTAAGATCATGCTGACTAAGGCAGAACAGCCTCCCGGTATGATGGTCATTGGTAACCAAGAGGTAAGAGGTGTTAAGAGAACTGTAGGTTGTGACTAGTCAGGGATTCGGGGTTAGTAACTGCCTGTTGTCTGATTTCTGTAGGCTCTAAAGTAATTACTTTTTGTACTTGGATAAGTTTATATTTATATTTATGCTTATTTCTTTCCTCGGGCAGATAAAAAGTACAATAATGCACATTGGTTAAAACATACAAAGATACAGCAAGGGCAATTAATATACAGAGGAAGGAAAGAGAAACAGCTGGAGCCCGAAGGATTGCCTGAAAGAAACACAAATCCTGTCTAGAGAGGCTCTCCTCTCCAGCTGGGCCCAATATGATAGAGCTGCTTAAGCACAAAAAGCAACTAATCACAAAACAATTTTGCTAACCAGTTACCAGCTAAGATACCATGTCACGGGTGCCATTTGTGACTGGTTCCCTGCTCATTTTTGCTTAGCAGGAAATTTTGTAAGCACTTTATGAAATTGGACCCATGTCTTAAAGAAAGCAACATTTCTAATATTCTTTTTGTTTTTGACTGCAGTTGGAATGGGATGCCCAGTCTCTCGGCCGGCAGAGTCACCACAGTCAACTAAGCCATCATAGTCACATCAGCCAACACAGTAAGACGAATCAATCGCAGCACAGCCGCCCCGCTTCAGTCATCACCGTCAGCCGGCCGGCGTCGGTTCACAGCCACAACCTCTACGCGCCCGCCCCCTTTCAAGACCCCGCTCCGCCGCACGACGACGATACCGACTCCCAAGACTTCGACGACTTGATCTTCGCCCTCAAGACGGGCGGGGCTTACGTGAGCGAGGAGGGGGACTCGCGGAGTAGGCCAGTCTCCCGGGCGTCGAGGGTGAGCAGCGGATGGGCTGATGAGACGCAAAACGATCACGAGTTGGATGGGACGAGAGATGTAAACGGCGATCATTACGAGATGCGACGGATACAAATCGCTGATACTCACCTCTAATCTCCGACATCCACAAACTTCCGATTAAAATGCAAGTACTATTTTTTTTTATATAATTATGTACGCTGAAATGAAATGTAAAGTGGAAGACAGAATATTTCGGCTGATTTTTATATTTATTGGTAACACGACACGAAACTGTCTTTCTGGCAACACTTCTTGTATGGTGTAGTTTTCACTGCATGACTTGAAAGTGGGAAGTTGGGTGTCTTGGAAGACATTCTTAAATGTGATCTTCACCAATAAAATGATAAAGCACTGTGCTTAGTACTGGCCCCAACAAGTCTTGTGAGGAAAGTCTACAGAGGATAAGGGTGGGCCGATTCTACAATGTTCTCAATTCTAAATTAACCACCGAGCCAGCCTGGTCACCAGTGATCGACTTCGGCAATATCTGTAAAGAATTTCTAGTTCTAGAGGAATCTTAGTGATTGTTGGACCACTGTTGTATGGCTAGAATGTGAATTCCACATTTTCCTAATTACGTCACAATCACTGCATCTGCTTTAAGTACAGATTACTATCTTAATGTTGTGATTGTCAACAGAAACATGCTATTTTTAGTGCCTCGATTATGACAAGACGTAATCAATTTTGACACCTCTGAACAAAGATGTTGACAAAATAGGGAGACCGCCAATATTAGGGCTAGATAGCTCAGTTGGTAGAGCGCCGGCACGTTAATCCGGAGGTCGCAGATTCAAATCTCGCTCTAGTCAATTTTACTTTGTTCAACCCAAAATCAGTTTCTTCTTAAACAGATGTTTTGTATCCCAAAACTTCAGACATTGTCTTGAAATATTAGCCTTATACCAATAAGTGCCATGTTTTATTCTTACATTCTTACCTTGAAAACAAGTAGATTTATAAAGTCTAGCCTAATACAACTAGACTCCAGTTCATAGTTTTGTACTTAACAGCATTTTTGTAAAATAAGATATTTTTGTAAGCTCTTGCTGTGAATGTGTTATCTGTGTTCACTTATTTTTTACCGGTTTTCTGTTCAATTCTTTAGAATGGTAAGTCAAATCAGTACTTAATCTGAATGTAGTTTAGAACGACCTCATAATTATATGATAAGGTTTAGAGGCTGAACGTTTATTGTGAACAGTACTTCGAAGGAATAAGAAATTGTCACCCAATTGGGATACCTTTCTACCCCGATTGGAGCCCTCTTCTCTGAAAAGTATATCAATGTCCCTAATCAGGAAACCTTTATGTATGATAACAACCAAACTACCCCGATTGGGATATACTTCTACCCTGATTGGAGCCTTCTTCTCCCAATGAGGATATCAATGTCCCCAATCAGGAAACCTTAATATATGAACAACCAAACTACCCCAATTGGGATAATTAAACTTCTAGCCTGATTGGAACCTCCTTCTCCCAATGAGGATACAATGTTCCCCAACCAGGAAACCTTTATATATGAACAACTTAACTACCCCAATTGGGATATACTTCTACCCTGATTGGAACTCTCCTAGCCCGATTAGGATATCAATGTCCCCAATCAGGAAACCTTTATGTATGATAACAACCAAACTACCCCAAATGGGATATACTTCTACCCTGAAATAGAACCATCTTCCCCAATCAGGATAGCAATATCTCCAACTTAGGAAACCATTATGTGACAACAAAACTTCAGTTAATAAATTACACAACAATTCTTCTTAAAATGTTGAAATGAGGCATCCATCCTTCAGAGTGAAGCTTTATTTCTCAATGGAACGCAAATCTTTATTTTAAAAGAATTATGATGGCATGGTGTTACATGTAAATTAAGTTTAGGGCGGAACTTGTAAATGCAATAAAGTATTCACAACTGCAATATTCAAATCATTATACCTTGACTAAACAAAATTATTTTCCTTTTCCGTCCTCCCTGCCAACATTCCAAATGAATGCTATTAATTTATAAAAAAATACCTGAATAGTTAGTTGTTTACAAGTAAACAACATAAATCCCATGACATTTTCAAATATAAAATAAATAATTATTTAATTTATTTATGAATTGCTTATTCATGTCACAAGTATTCACATGCTAGCGTTTGCATAAATCTGGTTTTCCGTCCACACCCAAAAGTTATATGACTATTACCATATTTATATTATATGAATAATTAACGTAATGAGATGCAAATGAGCCTGAGTGAACAACTTTGCACTTGATAGAATACAAATTCTACAAATAATAAATATTTATGATATAAATACATAACATATCAAATTGAATTCTTTATCCTCCAAACATCGCACTGAGTTTCCTACAAGTGCTGTACTTTATTAAACTTGTGCTCAGTTCTGTGAGGCCCAATTTGCTAAGCACAACAATAACATGCTAATCTAACACTGGTACCCAGAACAAATGACATATTACGTGAATCGGTTACGATTGGTACTCTGATCATTTCTGCTTAACATAATAATTATGCTAAGAAACATCTCCTGCTTAAAAGGTCGGTGAAATTGGGAACTGCTTAGTTGTCCCATGTCCAAATTTCTTATTCATTATTATGAATAATTCATTAGTACTGTTTAACAATAAAAAAATCCAAATTAAAAACATTCATGTGATGAATAAATCATAAGGCCAAATTAATAATGCATAAGTAATTAATGTTTTCAACTTATCATGTAATTAATTATATTTCAATTTGTATTTTGGTATTTTAGTAAAACCTTGCCTTTTTAGACTTCGTGCAGCTTCGTCTAAAATCAATATTTTTTGGGTGGACATTTTTCTGTGATACTTTCTCTACAGACAACAAAACCTGGGTCCAATTTCATTGAGCTGCTTAAGCACAAAAAGTAGCTTATGAAATTATGTTTACCAGAATGAGGTTACCAGCCAAACTACCATGCCGCATGTACAACTTTGTGACTGGTATCCTGCACTTCTCTGCTTAGCAGAAAATTGTTAAGCATTTTTTTTCTGCTACTTAAATCAGCATCTTCATTCCTACCTATATCTGGAACTTGTTTTGATTAAGAACTGAAAAATTGCGGGAAACTTTCACATATGCTCGCAACCTATCCCGAAATAAATGTATGATTGGCTGATGTTGTCTGCACAAGGTTTTTCACATTCTGTGTGTGTTTGATGTACTTTACATTATAAGAGAGCTGAATAAACTAATTTTTCTAGTCCTAAAACTTTTGATATAAGTGCTCTTTTTGTTTAATTACATTTTAAAAAAAAAATTTATATCCGAAAGCTTGTTATAAAGATGGTAATGGTAGTACACATCGCGCGAAATTAGTTTGTCTGAAATGCCCCCTTTGATTATAAATCGATCAAAGCATGTCCAAAAAATTGGAATCTCCAAAATTGGAGATTCAAAATTCTGTGGTGTCCGTTTGTAAATATTGCGGCCAGAGATGCGGCTGGTACCCTGGTACCCGCTGTCACCTCGCTCAACGTGGATTTGGTTGCCGTTCTCAATGAAAATACTGGGACAGTTTTTTGCTGTTTTCTCTTCAAGTAGACACTGTATTCAGTTGAAACTTTCACGAGCGACTTATATTGTATCTTTCTGTATATTTTTGCCTATAAATCAGTGCTCATTGAAAAAAAAAAAACCCATGAACCCTACCTTTAAACTGAAAGTGTTTTTATTGCTTGTCAATATTACTGTATTGTGTTGTACATTCTTGGATAACTTTTAACTTTGTGAAAAGTATGCAGCCCAAGTAGCCCGTTCCAACAGACACCAGTACCAGTTGACTCCTCCTACCCCGCCCCCCCCCCCCCTTTCAATACTCCTTGGTACAGGATGCAATTAATGGTTAAGTTTTGTGCCGTCTGTGGGCATGACCAAGATTCAAACCTACTGTTGACCCAATTCACCCGACGTCACCATCTTGGCTGCGCAATTTTTAGAAGTTTTATGTCCCCATATGTCCCCATATGTCCCCACAGTGTGGTGCGCATTATAGGCGATACAGGGTTTGCCTGCCATTGGCAATCATGGCAGGCGGTAGCCATGTTTGACATTGGTTCTAGGGGTCAATACACTGTTACATCATCTGCCCATTAGGCTTGCTTCGTTTGAACCGTTACAAGCTCTTCCTATGTCAGGCTTGACTCAAACTGGATGTACTAGATGCTTCACTACCTCTGCTTGATGTACGAAGTAATTTGCGCCTTTTAGATCCAATAGCTGCAAATAAAAAAATAAATACATCTCAGATCTGGTCCAATCAACAAGTTGCAATCTTGTGATCTATATTTGAATTGACATAATGTTATGAATGACATCTGCAACAGTTAAGTAAAACAAAGACATGACCTCTGACCTGTAACATGGCAGACCTCGGCGTCGACGCCCAGCGACAGAAAGAAATCAATCCAAAGAATCTGCTTCTGAGCTAAACGATCTCCTGGTCCTTTGACTTCCACGAGCTGTAAGAATAAAAAAGATCACAAGTTAAGCCAGGTTTCCTAAAGCTTTGAATAAAAATCCCTCAACAAACTTTGTTTAAAAAAACAACCTAGAGTAAAAACACAGGGAAACTGACTGGGTAAATTTTAAATAAATTTGGGTTGAACAAAGGCACGTTAATCCGGAAGTCACAGGTTCAAATCCTGCTCTAGTCAATTTTTCTTTGTTCAATCCACATTAAGAAAAAACTTTGGGTGGAACAAAGGTACGTTAATCTGGCAGGCACAGGTTCAAATCCAGCTCTTGTAAATTTTTCTTTGTTTAACCCCACATTTAAAAACAGCCTGTGAGAAGTTACTTATCAATGTAAACAATTTTAAGAGTTTACAGAAAGAAAGAGTTGTAGTTCACCTTGAATTTGCCCGACTGTGGGCTCCACATTGTAAGGTCTGGCATACCCCCTCGACAGTGACGGTGGTCACGTAGAATCCGCTCGGCAACAGCTGCTATGAACTTGCCACCAAAACAAACTAGAAGGCTCTGAGGCAACGAGGTAAGAGATAATCATCACTTCAAGAATCTTATCTGGAACCCAAGTGGTTTGGTAAAAGGGTGTCCAAATTTGCTGGAATTTAAAAAAACTGGGTGTCCAAATTGTTCACTTACAATACATTCACATGTGAATGACAGATAAAACAGGGTGTCCAAATTAAAACAGGGTGTCCAAAAGACACCCAGACACCCCTCTGGCTAACACTAAGAATTTTACTGCCCTGTTCTGGAGCTTTAATCAATTCTAGACATGTACATTTTCAATTTGTTATCTTTTCAAAGAGTGGACAATGAAGAAGTGAACTGAATTGAATTGAATTGAGTCTATGCTTACTGACAACGTCATACCTTAGCATGATCTAGATCATTGAAGAGATCCCATTTAACCCCAGTGCATTGTTCTCCATTGTATTCCTCCCAGCTACTTCCAAGTCTCTTCAATAAATCCTCCTCTTCTTCTCCCCTCAGCTCCGACAGTCGCTGTTCTATAACGTCTTGCCGATTCGCAAAGAAATCATCCGATCGGATATCCAGAGGTGCGGACTGGAGGGAAAAGTGACGATGAGCTTTTAATTGTAAATAAATTTGATTTAAAAAAAATAGTTAAAACAAAAACTTGTTCCAGCTTTAACTAACCAAATTTGTTTTAGATTTTTCTTTTGCTCAATTTGTGTGCCATCATTTCTAACCAGGGCCCAATTTCATAGAACTGCTTTTAAGCATAAAAACTAGCCAAGTACAACAAAATGATGCTCACCTAAATAAGGTTACCAGCCAAACTACAGTGTCACTTGTACAATTTGTGACTGGTATCCTGCTTATTTCTTTTGTTTAAGCAATATTTTCTGCTTAAGCAGCTCTATGAAATTGGGCCATGGTGAGTTGGTCGATCAAATCAGCGCAGCTTAATAAATCTAAACCTTCAGTAGATTCATTCATATTTTTAGGCTCTTACCTGGTATGGATAGCAGAATGCATCGGGTATGCCATCCATAAAAATAATATCCCAGAATAATAAGAAAGCTAACGTTGTGAATGTACTCCCCTCTCCATGAACACCTGACCAAGAAAAATAAAAACCAGAATGTAAGGAAGACGTTGATCGTTAAGAAAGCAGTCATGTCTACGGAAAGAGGGATTGTGGTGAGAAGCTTAGCGAACTTGGTGTTAGTAGCAGAGTTTAGCATGGGTTTGAATTCAAGCCTGGCTGGCCATGATGATTGTGTCCTTGAGCAAGGCATTTAACCATAATTTGCTTCTCTTCACCTTGGTGTATAAACGGAGACCAGCGAGGGCCGAGGTGGTGTAATGTTGGATTACCTCTAGGCACCAAGTCAAGAAGGTTGAGGTTTTAAGCTCCCAAGAAGTTTAGCCAGTTTATGGAATGATTAAAGTATGCCTGATGTACAGCATCTCAACAGACATTGCTTACCACAACTACAAGAGCTTCTTCCATTTTTTTATGGTCAAAGATCATTTTCTTACGCTGCTCCATTTCTTTGGAATAGTCTTCCTGTGCATATTTGCCAGGCTAGTTCTTTACACTGTTCTAAGTCTCTGTTAAAAACTCATTTGTTTGAAGCTGCTTATTTGTAATCTGCTTACTTGTAGTGTTTCTTTCACTTATTGTGTATTTCATTGTTCTCTTTATGCGCTTAGAGACTTTTGCATTAGGCGCTTTACAAATGCCTTTATTATTATTATTTATCTAGTAGGCTTACAAGAAACCAATAACACTACTCATGAAATAGTCTTGGATATAGCCGTTTCTATACATTGAAATGATTGACAAACTTGTAGTTGTACCTTCCTCATAGCCCTGGCTCTTGTAATGATGCAAGGCTACCTCCTCTACGCTACATATGGCCAGGTCACCGTCACGTTTCTTGCCTCCTGTCCACTCCCTCACAAAGGTATTCTTAATCCCTGGCGCCTGGTAGGGCAGGATCTGACCCTCGATGGTCACCTAGATGCAAATTAGCAGACATGAATATTCATGAGTAAATGGAACCTTCAACAGTGAAGCCCTGGAATTAAATCGAGTATGCGGCCTCCATTGCCCCGGTCTTGGCCTTGGTGCCCCTTCAAAAGTTTCCCATAGACTTTTTAAAGTTTGCAATGGGATGTGCCCTTTGCGAAATGAAAATGGCCTTGCCCTCTCAAAGATGAAATTCCAGGGCTTCAAATTATGGAAATTCATGAAAGACATTAACTTCAATGATGACCTAAATACATATATGCAAATTGAACAGTGCTGCATATTCATGATTTAGCACTACAAACAATCATTTATTGATATTAGTTCAAGAAAAAATCCATTATTTTACACATGTTTTTCTTTCTCATCACCACAAGGTAATTATTATGATTGTTGGATTATTTTGGAAATAAAAGCTTCACAGCCTTATGGAGTCATTAGAGGAGAACATACGAAGCCCAAAAGCCCAAACAATCATTGGTCATGTCCGTTTGTCACGTACCCGTGGCATTTCTCTGATTTGGTCAAATGTAAACTCCTGAAGCGGTGTCTTCTTCTTTTTGTTACTGGAGGTTTTCAAAATCTTCTGAGCTCGTACTTGGAGCGCCAAGCGATGTCCTGTTCTTACAAAGCTGTCTTCAAGACCACCTCTGATGACATCGAGAGCCTGTAGGTTACAACACAATATTAATAATCAATTTTTTTCCAAGTAATTTGTCCATTTTAGATTAGTCGTTGTTCTTTTCACCATACTTGTAGATTGAGACGAGTTTTGGTTTGGGACAGAACATGCTTGTAACCTGAGCCCAATTTTATAGAGCTGCTTAATGGCCAATTTTGTGCTTACTGTACGAGTTTCCATTTCATAGCGAGTTGCTAAAACCGTAAGCGAATGAAAAGGCATGCTAACCTTACAGTGCCTTACTGTATGAAAATGAATGGCGTATTAACAATGCAAATTCATGGTAAACGCGCAAGCTGGCCGCCCAATTTTCTTATATTTTTGGTCACCTGTTCAGATCGTTTCAGATGCTGGTCAAGATTGAGTGCCAGTCGGTCCCACCAGCGCCCTCTACTGGCCATACAGTAGTTAGTCTGATCGAGGAGACGTCGAAGTACGTCTACCGCACCAGCGTAGCGCCTCATCTTCTGTAGTATCTCTACTCCAGTGTACATGATACGGGTGTAGGTCCACGAGGCTGTGAACCGGCGCAGGAACTCCGGCAGTGACAGGTCGTGACTAGACAGGGAGGTCAAAGGTCAGAGGTTACATGTAAGCTGCATCAAATTGAGTTACAAGAGGTTCTTCTGTTTATCTCAAACCGAGTGGTCACATTTAAAATTTCATGACAAAAACATTTTAGGTCAATTTACTGTTTAGATTTTAAAATGTTGCCTTTAGCCTTTGAGAAAGACTGCTAGGGTCAAAACGTCGGGTCACTTTTAGATCACAATTTTGCAGTTTTGTTGTTTTACCAAGACATATTGCCTTGAGAGAATTTGCAATTTTAACATTTGCTACTTACTTGAGAATTCCTGGTGTTCTTTGGATTTGCTGGTAGCTTTCCATGGCAGTCTGTTGAAGCTGGTACGCCAGCTCAAAATCATTGGTGCTCATCGCTGTTGCTATGTCAGTCTCATAATGAAGGGCCGTCTCATATCTGTAGATTATCAATAACCAATCGATTGATCAATAAATCAAGTAGTCAATAATCACGGTCTGGAAATACAAACTGAAGACTGAAGTAAAATAATTCATGAAAATCTACCTGAGCCTTGCCTGCAGTTATTCCCACAAGTCATTCTAAGTATGGTCACACGGTCGATACACTTCAAGTTTTTGCAAACTTTTGATCTTTTGATCTTGAAAAATCCTTACAGCTGAACAAAATCAAGCAATTGATAAAATATAAGGGTTTTTATTTTGATCGGCACTCACCTCAGAAGATCCTCTCTCATCTTGAATACCTTGACTGTCCTCAGAACCTTGTAGGTGGGATAAATAACTCGCCCCATGTTGGACAGAAGAAGTGTTTGTCTGCAAAAAAAAAAAAACCATGAAGAGTGACAATTAGAAGTGAAAGACTAAATCCAGCTGGGTTTGCGTTTGTGCAGTGTGTCCAGCTTGTAGGTCAACCAACAGCTAGTCACAAGAAATCTTGTGTTTCTTAATTATATTTATGACTTGAAACACGGAGAATTGAAACTGATTTTAAGAAAACAGAAACAGATAAATTCAAGAAAATCATTTGGGATTTCCGATTCTGTGATCAGCGTAACATCTAACGGTGTATTTCTTTTTCAATGCTGGTACTCGTTGAAAGCCTGTGCAGCAACTTAATGAGTGTAATGCGAGTACCAGTGGAATTGCCCATTTAACACTTTTTAGGTGCTATCGAAGGGCTTTTAACTGACGAATTTGCCGCATTGAGCTCTGCACTGTGACCCCTTTTTGGCATAAATTATTGATGTCAAAGGTTAATGGAAATACTCCATGGTAAATCACACTAACCAACAGGGTATGGACTCTGTCATTATTTCCTTACTTCAAATGTACTAAATAATGTGGTTTTTTTTCTTTCAATTTTGAGGTTTGGGCTTACAGCTGTGACATCCCACCATTGGCCTTGTCTTCCTCCTCTAAGTCAGTCGTCAGAGAGAAGAGCAAGAGGACACGGGAGAAGATTACCCTCGGCTCGTTGCTCAGACGGATACAAGATCCCAGCATCTTCTTAGCCCTGTAGAGGAACAAAAGGGGGGTCAGAAAAACTTTAGGCAGACTATAGAAATAGACTAGTCCAAGTCCATTGGTGAGAAAAGTGAAGATGGAAACAAAAAGACTTGCCTTAGTCTACAGAAGAGAAACATTGAAAGTGAAGATTTAGAAACAAAATCTGACGGAAAACAGGGGGGGGTGAACAATTTATAAAAATGAGAACAACAATAGGAGAACTGTCCAAAAAAGGAGTCTTAAAATAAAGAGAAAATAGGAAATTTATCTGATATGGATTAACTGAAGTTTAATACTTTTTCTTGAGGACTTCCTCCATGCTGACTGCAAATATTGACCGCTGCTCTCGGCCATGCTTCAGTAGTGCATCAACAAGATCTTGCTTGGTCTGGCCACTAGAGGGCGTACCCAGACGAACAGTTTTCGCCAGAGTTTTCAAGTCGGGAGCCGCACAGAGGTTTAAAGTCGTTCCAAAGTCATCCAGGTCTTGTTCTGAAAAAACTCAAAAGACATCAATGAAACCCAAAGATAGGTTGTTAGAAAGGTTAACCATCTACAAAAGCTTCTAATTAATAACTGCACTTAAATTATGGCCTCGTCTGACTTTGGCTTTGTCTGCAGTCGCTGGTTACAGTGACAACTTTATAGAAAGATACTTTTTAGTGATCTAGCCATAGCCAGCCAGCCAGCTGCTGAAGCCATTAATTCAGACCTGGGACCAGTTTCATAGGGCTGCTTAGTCACAAAAAGTAGCTGAGCACAAACAAATTTTATTTACCAAAATAAGGTTACCAGCTAAACTACCATGTCATGTGTACAATTTTTGACTGGTATCCTGCTCATTTCTGCTAAGCAGAAAACTGTTAGGCAATTTTTTTCTGCTTAAGCATCTCTATGAAATTGGGCCAAGGTTTTCATCACTTAAGGGAAACAGGGATATGTCTTTTCTCAATCGTTGTTATTGTACCTGTTTGAACAAGATCAGCTTGATGCAACTCGTCCACTACTGGTGTGAGGTCGTCAGCAATTCTTTGATAGTCCAACTTTGCGACTCTCAGCCAGGCGTGTTTCCTCTGGAAGAGCCTCACGTATAACTGCTGGGCTGGGGCTAATGGTATTGATCAGAACTACATGTTTAAGTGTCATTGAAAAAAAAGGGAAAATGCAAAGATTAAAAATCAAAAGTTTGATGCGCTTAATTGTTTTGGAAAAATGTGACGGATTTCATTTTTATGCAATAACTATATTCTTATTCATCTTTTAAAATCAAGAAAAATATCTGTATGTCTAATAAACTCATTAATCCTTGATTTTTTTTGGTGAAATACCTGAGAGTTGTCTGAAGCTATCAATAAATAACATGTCCTGGTCGTTGAAGAGACTTCGATCATCCTCGATTTCCAAGACAGTGTTGAGGATCAACTTGAAGTTGACCAAGAAGTACGGGTCCTTGTACTTCCACGGGCTGCTGGTTGGGCTTCTGGCTTGGCTAGAGGTCTTAGAAGGGGATGCCTTTGTAGGGCTCCCTTTTGGTGACACCGTTGCTTTGCTCCTGGAGGGCGAACCCTTCTTGGATCTTTCTGGTGAAGGGGTTCTTGCTTCTTGAGACATCTTGGAAGGTGTTCCTTTCTTAGGTGAAGGGGTTCTGAGAGGGCTTTGTGTTTTATTTGTCTTAGTGGGTGCATCTTTTCGAAGATTACCCGAGAGGAGGGTCTCAGAGGGATGGTCTCTGAACCCCGTAGGACACTCTTGCCAACTCTAGAAGTAAGTTTGCTCGATTCTGCAGCATTTGTGAACGATGTGGGACTGGGAATGTAATGATCATCATCGTCCCAGTTTAGCGAAGAGAATTTTACGGCTTGGATGAACTCCTCACACGTTGCTTGGCCGCTGGTGCTGGGCAGATCCTCGGGCTGGATAGATCCAGCGCTGTTAGAGGATTGCGAACCGATACCGGAGGATGTATCTGTGGTTTCATTCACCTCCCCCCCATCAGATGCCATGCTTGTGTATGACAAGTTCCGTCTCATGAACTTCGAGAAGGAGGATGATTGGGAGATATCCGGCGACGTGTCACAGAAGCCGTCGCTGTTGGACGTCTCCTGGCTCGAGGGAATGAACGAGTTGGAGTACATCATGAAGACGTCTTCCTTAACTTCCTGGCTCTGTGAAAGGAGGACTGTTGAGCAAGTACTGGCGTTGCTTGATTTCCTCTCCAAGGATATCCCCTCATCCTTATTCAAACTTGAGTTGCATTCTTTGGACGGTTTTTCTTCAGTTCTTTTCACAGAAAGACTCCGTCTTAGTTTTGTATTTCTTGGGATTTCAGAATTCCGGTCTGAGTTACCTGCTGTTTTGAAGTACTTGCTCTGGACTACCGACTTTGAGGATGGAGAATCGAGTTGGTTTTTTTCTTGGAGAATGTCAGATTTTGACTCTTCTGAGGTAGACTTGTAAAGGGAGTGTGACTCAATCTTCTTCTTTAACATCAATCTCGTCCGTCTGTCTTTTAAATCCGACTTCACCTCGGCAACTTTCCTTGAGGAAGCACACTTGTCAACAGTTTCTTTCAGGGCAGTATTGTCTTTGGTTTTCTCCACTTTTGTTGTTGTTCTTTTTTTTTTCTTCTGGGGATTTTGAACGAAGTCCTCCTCATCTTTGGTGGTTGTATCAACACAGCCTTCATCGAGATGCTGATTGATTGATGATATCGGCACACGCTCCTGGCAGATGGGGCAGGGGACGTATTGTTGGGGCTTCACGCGGGAGAAGAAACTCTCGATTGTGTTTTTACCAGCGGACCCGACTGGCGGGGGAGAAGCATCATCGGGTTCACAAGAAGCCGCAGGTAATTCTTTGAATAGCTTCTTCCTTTTCTTGCGGCTGAAGTTTGGAGAATACTTTGCGGTACCTGTGGGACTACCGGTCTTCGAGTTTGGAGTTTGTGGAGATTTTCTGAAGCTGGGTGACTTTGTTGGTGATGCAACAAATGTGTTTGAAGGGGTGGCAGATTTTGTGTCTCTAGTCTGTTTACTTGTCTTGACTCCTTTGCCCTTTGATAACTTAGATGCCATTCTCTTGGGAAGGTTGCACTTGCTAAAATAACAAAGATGTCAAAACATTAAAAATCAATATAAACATCTTTAAGTTTTATATTTATTTAACTTATTGTAGTGGATATATTGCAGGTACAGGCTTAGACCCAGTAACTGGGGCGCTGTATTCCTTTTTCGAAATTTTGACATTATCTGTCATACTAGCGCCCCAGCGAAAGCTACCAAAAATATGGGTAAATGCAATATTTTCATAAAAAATCAGAGATGTCACACCAAAAATGCCCCAAAATGACAGAAATACCCAACGAATTACCTTCAAAACTGCCAACTGGCCTCTCCATATGTTTAAGATGTAACACCAGGCATGAAATTGTACTCACGGAAATTTGTCCGGCTAAAAAATGATGATTTTTGAGACATTCCCGGTTTCCGTTGATCATGTCCAGCCATCGTTTTCATGAACAGCCCTGCGGGGGTCCTACTAAAAGCCGACAACACGCCGACAACAAGTCCAAGTCCAGAGTGCCGACAACACGCCGACAACAAGTTTAAGATACCTTAAAACCAGCAAATAAACCAAGGATTTATTAGAAATATGTGTACTATGTAATATTAACAAAAATGCAATGGCATAACTTCACGAAAAGTCTGAATTTTTAACCAGAAAAAACACGAAAATACACGGACGCCATCTTGGCCTAAAAACCGTGTTTTCGACCTTTCCATTATGATACGGGGGTAACACATCGGGGGTGTAGTGATGGCCTCGTAATTATTATGCCAATAGCAAAAATAAGCCGGGATGACGCCCCCCTCTGTTGTTTGTAAGCGCTAAATACATCTTACCCGTATCATAATGGAAAGGTCGAAACACGGTTTTTAGGCCAAGATGGCGTCCGACCGCACTCCGTGTATTTTCGTGTTTTTTCTGGTTAAAAATTCAGACTTTTCGTGAAGTTATGCCATTGCATTTTTGTTAATATTACATAGTACACATATTTCTAATAAATCCTTGGTTTATTTGCTGGTTTTAAGGTTTCTGAAACTTGTTGTCGGCGTGTTGTCGGCACTCTGGACTTGTTGTCGGCGTGTTGTCGGCTTTAGTAGGACCCCCGCAGGGCTGTTCATGAAAACGATGGCTGGACATGATCAACGGAAACCGGGAATGTCTCAAAAATCATCATTTTTTAGCCGGACAAATTTCCGTGAGTACAATTTCATGCCTGGTGTTACATCTTAAACATATGGAGAGGCCAGTTGGCAGTTTTGAAGGTAATTCGTTGGGTATTTCCGTCATTTTGGGGCATTTTTGGTGTGACATCTCTGATTTGTTATGAAAATATTGCACTTCCCCATATTTTTGGTAGCTTTCGCTGGGGCGCTAGTATGACAGATAATGTCAAAATTTTGAAAAAGGAATACAGCGCCCCAGTTACTGGGTCTAGTACAGGCTAACTTTTAGTAAACACAATTTTAATGTTTAAACTGCCTCAAAATGAAGCTTCGCGTAACTTCAGGTTCAAGCCATGACATCATTTCTTTTCTTTTTCTTCATCCCCCAAAACAAGAATACATACTCTTCTTTAAATAAATAATAATAAAGTCAAAAATGTATTGGTCTGATTCCCATCTCTTGATTATGAAGTCAAATAAACAATGCTTGCACAGAACCAGACTAACATTTATCACTGTAATATGTCTAACTTCTAAGGACAAGTCCTCCAAAAAACAGTCGCTGCGTATTAGTAGGGACCGAAACGGACCCCCGCGAATCCCTTTTGCGCATGCCGTGATACGCTGTACAAAATTTGGTTCAGCTCAACCATTTTTCATGCTAGCCAAAAAAACTTTGTACCGCAAAGAATTGTGGGTAAAAGTGGGTGCCCAAGCGATCCATGTGAAGCAGCAAAGCCAAGCAGACCATCGACGAAAACTCCGATCGAAATCTTCAATTTTTTCTTTTGTTTTGTTGAGTCTACAAATTGGTGAGTATTTTTTTCTTGAAATTGAAATGTTTATACATGACCAAAGTGAAACTAAGTCTGAAAATTGATTATTTTAAGGTTCAAACTGTCCATCAAACTTGTTACTTTATGTGTGCTTACGAGCACACTCGCCCACAAGCGGTCAGAAGGTAGCGAAGCGGTCCGTGTAACTCACCGCCGTCACACTGCGTGAAGCCCCGGTAGGGTTTCCGCAAGCACACGCTGTGTGTGCAACAATTTTAGCGGTAATTTTGCTGGGCTTTAAAACGTTTCTAATTGAAAAAGAAGGGGACTACATTGTTCCTTTTTAATGTTTCAACTAATTCTAAGTATAATTTACAGGGGATGACTAATGCTAATTGTTATTAAAAAAATTAAAATCTTTTAATTAAAAAAAAAAAAATTTAAAAAAAATTAAGTTTTGGATTTGCTAGATAGCTAAATTTGTCTATTGAGGTTTATATATGTTGCTCTGTTCCATGTTAAATTTTGTTTTTCTTTCTTTTTCTAAAGGCTGACCTGATTAAGCTTACTTTTAATGATGTTAATTTATGAAAGTTTTTTTTTTAACGGTTTTATCTACAAAAATAGTTTATTAATTATGGCCTAATGTTTCAAGCATCTTTTTTGGAGGCTAAAAAATGACAACAAAAGACACATAAAAAGAGATACATCAAATGGAAAGGAGAGAGAGAGGGGCAGAAAACACACAGAAAAAGCAAAAGATGAACAATTTTAATATTTATTTATTTACTGTAGTTTCAAATGTCAACAGACTGTTTGCTGATTATTTTGCCCTTTTTAAAATTTTCTTTCATATTCAGAATGCCTGTTTCATTTAAAATAGCCGCTGAGAGTAGGTCTTTTCAAAGTGCCTCCATCCAATCATCAAGGGAAAGCTGGCAAGTTATACCAGTGGCAGTTTATGTGTCAGGACCATCAGTCGGTGTGATGATTTGCCTCCTTATGGGAATGGTGGCCTGTGGAAGAGTTAATTTAGTCCATCATCCATATGCACCAGACATGACTAGAAATGAGCTTGAACTAAACGAGCATTCGGTCGTCCCTTATTTGCAACTGACTCTTCTTCTGGCTGGTGATCTGGATGAAAATGCTGTGCCATCTCCGCTTCCTAGTGAAGCTAACTTACCTTCTAAGAACAGGGGAAGAGCTGAATGTTAATTAATTGTGATAGAAGATATAATACTCTGCTGTAAATAGCACTTCAGTTAAAAAAAATCAAGTCTGCACTGTATTGGAATGCAAAGTTATGGACGTTTCAAATTGTTTACTGCTTCGTTTCTTAACAAGTGATTTGCCGATTTTTGGTAAACAAATTAAAACTTGAATAACTAATCAACTTGATACAATTTTTAAAAACTGTTTTCAAAATTGTGTACTGTTAGATGTGCTGTAACATAAATTACTTTGTTTGATCTTAATTAATCATACTTGATGGTTGAAGGGCATTAACACATTTTTGAATATTATCTTTGTTTCCATGACAACGTAATTTAATCTAATTAGCGTCGGTTAATTATCAAACTCTGCCGTTGAAAAGTTATGTGTCATTACTATCCAAAGTGAAAAAAATTGGAAAGTAATTAACTTCCAATGCAAAGTTAAGCCCAAACAATTTGTTTACTACTTTGTTTACTTTCTTTGTGAAGCATAAACAGTGCGTTTTGACTACAGGGTTTTACCATAAATCCAATTGAGAAATGTAACAGACAAAATGAATATCGTCCAAACTTACTGGACCATAACTCTGGAACCCCTGGACCGATTTCATCCATTCAAGTGGCAAATGACTCAGAATTGTCCAACTGTTTGAAATACATCAATCAAAGATGCTTGCAAGCAGTTTGAAATTTCCCATTTCTGTCCCTAGTATTAGTGCTGTTCCATCTTTATCAGTGTTTATAACGTTTACTAGAAAATAGCTAGTGCCAGCAAAATATCCACTGCCTAAATACTTAAAATAGTACATCAGATCATTGAAGATGGATCAGATCATGATGTAGCTCACTAGCTCAGTGTAGTACGTAGTAGTAGTACAGTAGCTGTGCTCGAGGTCCACACAGCACAAGAACATTCCCTACAATATTCAGATAACTGCAATACTGTTGGGTTAGAATTTGAGTTGAGGTTGTCATAGAAACGTTGTTCTTTTATGATTCTAGACAAATATTTATCTGACTCATAAATCAAGGATTACAAAAACTGTCCCTTCCCTGTCTAATCATGGAGGAAGGAATATTTTTCTAAATACATCAATCTACCTCGGCAACCAGTGCTACTCGGTGCCACTGCCAGTGCTGAGTGAGCCAGTGAGTAGCACAAATATTTAAATAAAACTTTAAATCATGCAGGTCTTCTTGCCAAACATAATTTCACTTTAAAAAGCATACTCACGTGCATATCATCTGATTAACGGACAAAGCTGCCTCATTTTGTAGACCAAAATGTGATATTCAGTTCGAAACTGAACACAGTCGATTACAATTTGCTGGAATGTAAAACGACTTGTTTCAACTTGCCCGCAATTCAGCAACTTTTTCGTTTCGTTGTTCGGAGCGTAGTCTGGTTCTCAGCTGTACGTACTTTGTATGTAATAGAATTATACACAATAAAGGTGCTAGACATGAATTTGTAGTATGCTCTGAGATGCCATACAAATATTGGTTGGACACTTATATTTTGAGCATAATATTACAACAAAAATCTCAAACTCAGATATTACGTTTTCAAAATATGTATTCAACTCAAATTATTTTTATTTTAAAGCAAAAGGACATTAAATTTTATGCATCGAAAAGAAATAACACACTTTTATATAAGATGGATGTTTCCAGCGGACTCCGTAGTAGTCACACAACACTAGTCTGTATCATAAAAGAGGGGAGCAATCAAGGATTGCCATTGGACGAATATTCCGGAAAACTTGAATTATTCAGTTATTTGTTATATAATTTCTCAACGAGAGTATGCAAAGATGCAGAAGTGTCGGTGACTCGAAGAGTCTTGCCTCATGAATAATTCAGTGAGTTTGTTAAAAAGAAACATGAAATGTAACAACAGAGGGCGCTACAACTAGAATGGCAAAACAAAAACTTTCGCATCAATCTCTCTCATACAAACAGTTAAACAACAAAAAAACAAAACGACAACACTGAAAGCGCTTTTTCCATTGACCATTATTATCCAGACATTATTGTTTGCATATTTCCGGGGTGCTTATTGTATATTTCCGGGTGCTTATAATTGTGCTAACAATAAAAAAAGTGATGGACATTATAATTCGTACATTCCAGTCCCCATGTATTATTTCTGAAAGAGGACAAGGCCTGCTTACAAAGGTTTAAAAAGAAGAAGAAAGGGAATGAATATTTGAATATTTCCCCAACAGTTTATGAATAAATTAAAATCAACTGCATGAAAAATAAATAAGCAGTTCTATTTTGTTCTTTGTCTCCAATTAATGATTCATTTATAATGATAGGGTTTCGGCAAATAAAGGGCCAATATATAAACGTAGTTTTATTCTATTTCGTCCTTGAAATCTTCTCAAACCAGTCATTTAATTTCACCAGTGTGTCAGCAATTAATTTTTCGTACCATTAAAAAAGATAACCATTCAAATTAACAATCTAGCAGCTTGTCGCAGAAATCAGCTCTGCTACATTGAATGCCAATTTTGCATGGCTAAGTTTAATTTAACATAATTAGACGGCTTTTAGCCTGATAAATATTAGAATGGCCTGACTTAGAAAAGATTTTTCAGTAATGTTTGTCCATTGAATTTTTGGCTGATCTGAGAGTTGACCAAGGGCCTTTGAGTAAAATTTCTAAGTGCTGAGGGGAGGTTGCTGGGCCGGGCAGTCAGCCAGTGGGCTGGGTTGGTTGGGATGAGGGCTTGGGGTGATGGTAGTATGGGCTGAGAGGTCGCTGGACAGTCGGTCGGCCAGTGGGCTGGGCTGGTAGGGATGAGGGCTTGGGGTGATGGGCTGGGAGGTTGCGCAGTCAGTCAGCCAGTGGGCTGGGTTCGCTTGGCCCCAGCGGCCTATCCAGGACCGCTGGGATGGGCTAATAAGCTTGCACAGATTCTTGTTCAGGAAGTACGTCATGCGTGCAGTGCTTGCAGTGTGAGTGTGATGCATGATGGGACAGAGCATGGGACTGAGCATTGACGTTAACGATACGTTTGCCCATCCCAGCGCCTTTGGTTTTAAGGTAAGGTGCTGGGGACGAGCGAATGGGCTGGGCTGGTTAGGATGAAGTCATCAGGGGCGGATCCATGGTTTTTGAAACCGGGGGCGGGCACAGCGGCGCAACCAGGATTTTGTTTTATAGGGTAAACAAAAAATGGGTGGGGTCCAGGGGCTCTGACATTTTGAGGGGTGAAAAATCAAGCCTCTGTGTGCCTGAAACCGAGAAATAGACACACTTTTTAAGCACTTCTGATGATCCGTACCAATCTTCTAATTTTATTCAAAGAAAATTTTAATCTCACAAATTTTGCGTTTGGATCTGGTCGCTGCAATATCTGGTTTCATGCATATTTATTCAAAAAATATAGTTCAAGCTTAGGGTAGTCTTTACACTTGAATACCAGAAAGACATAAAATATATTTTATCCAGGACAAATTGGCACGTTAGATTTCAAGCGCTTAATTATGTTATAGTGCAAATCTAAGCAATTACAAGTGACATAATCATGAAAGATTCATTTTGGCAGAAAGTAACAAATTTAACAGGCATACGAGGAAAAAGAAATCCATCCTGCCGCTGGGGGAAAAGACACCACTCACACTTGTGGCTAATTTGCAGGCATTATAGGCCTAGTAAAAAGATTTTGTTTTTCTTTTCTTTTTTCCCTTCAAATTTTACCCGCGGCACGTTCCCCCTGCCCCCCCCCTTGGATCCGCGCCTGGTCATCATGCTGTGGTGATGGGTGGTGAGGCATGGGATGATAAAGCTGGGTAGAGGAGTTGTACAACGGACTGGGAAGTTGATGGGTAGTCAGTTGAAGAATGGGATGAGATTGTTGAATGTTAGGGTAGAGGTATGGACTTGTCAAAACGCTGGTATATGGCTGGCTGGACATGAGCACGATCAAGATGGGTAGAGAACCAGGGTCCGGGGTTGGGAGGATGCTTGATGGTAGGGTTGGGAAGATGGACTAGTAGTCATTACGTTTGGGTGTGTCTGGTTGGACATGGGCATGATCAAGCAGGGTAGCAGCGGCGTGGCCAAGGAGGGGCCGGGGGCCACGTACCCCCAAAGTTTCCAGTGCCCCCCCCCAGGTGCCCCAAAACGAAAAAAACACGATAGTGCTCACAAAAATAACAAATGAAAAGAAAAGGGGGAAAAAGAGGAAAATGCGTGATTGTATAATCTAGTAGTCATCAACAATCGCGACCGTATAAACGGAGCTGCTAGAGGGACATAGGTGAAAAAACATCCTGGAATAATTTTCGTTTGAACGAAGATAATTTCTGTTCGAACGAAGATTTTTTCCAGATTTCCCCCCCACCTATAGGTCCGTACGATCGGGATCACTGCCGCGGCCACAAAATGCCAAGAATATAAGAGGATGGTGGCCCCGAGCGTCCCCCTCCCAAAATAAAAAAAACATGACCCCTACCACTGACAAACCCATTCCCCATGGGCCCCCACTTGAAAGTAATTCCCCCCCTGTGCCCCCCCCCCCCCCTCCACTGAAAAGTCCTGGCTACGCCGCTGCTGGGTAGAGGACTCTGCCTATAAGGGAACGAATCATGTTTGGAAATGAAATGTAATTTATTTGCTTTGCAACTTTATTTGTCTGTGAATTTCTATATTTTTGAAAGAGATTTCAAAAAATTCATCATTTATTTTAAAATCAATCATCGGGTCAATATCTCCTGAAAAGTGTTGACGCGTTATTACTTCAGCCCATGGTTTCAGAAAATCCAAAATTTTAGTCTAGCGCCCCCTGCTGTACGTCTAAAGTTATTATGTCTGTGCCACCCCCCCCCGGCACGTAAACAGCGGTGCACTTGAATGCTAGCTGCAGTTTGTTTGTCTGTCGTCGTCTGCGGGTAATCGGAAATCACATCAAATCACTCTAGAATCACAGCGAACAGCCGGCCAGAGAATGGGTTGAAATTCCAAGCAGACCTCAGACATTTCGGGTAAGTTTGATCATAAAGCAAGGGTTTGATTGAATTTAGAGCAAGGTCAAGGAATGAACGCCAAGAGAGACGACTTGTGCCCGATTTCCGGACATTACAGTTACCGATAGTACACAGTACACTACACCATAACACATTTCCAAGAAAAAAACCAACATATATCTGAATTGAGTAAATAAGATACTTTTACTATTTTTTTTTCATAAAGAATTATTAATAGGCAGTTGAGTTGGATACAGATACATTTTATCCCTCTGGCCCTCTAAGTCTAGTGATTTGTAGGTGTACCTGCGCTGCATGCAGCAGTGCCATATCCTATTCCTACAAAGTTTGACAACTTCCTGAATGGGCTTTGGAACCGATGGGTTCATGACTTGATCAAATTTATAACTTTATCTTACCTTTATTTAGTCCTTGCTCTATGGTTGTACTTTTTGTATTTTGCTTGTTGTTAACTGAATTTTTCTGTAAGCACTTTGAGGCATTGCATCTGGGCCCAATTTCATAGCACTGCTTATCAGTAAGCAAATTTTTGTGCTAACTGTAGCAGAAAAATTTGCTTAAGCATGAGCGTATTTCACAGGTTAGCAAGAAAATAAGGCCGTCATCTTGTGCGTTCACCATGTATATTTTGCATTGTTACGTCATTCATTTTTGTGCAGTAAGCACCGGGAGGCTAGCATGCCTTTTCGTGTGCTAAGGGTTAGCAGTGCTATGAAATAGAAATTCGTGCAGTAAGCAAAGAATCAGCGGTTAAGCAGCACTATGAAATTGGGCCCAGTTGGTTTATAAAATTTTGATACATTGTTATTGTTATTGTTATTAATGTTATTGATATTATTTTATCCCCTACATTTTGTAACTAATACATGTAGGTTCCCCAGTCAGTGAAGCTTTTGAATCTCAAGACTGGTGAGCAGCATTCATACCCATTGATCTGTGTTCGAAATGTCTACATCTTCCCTGGTATACCTCAACTCCTAATGAGAGCTTCCCTGTCCCTCAAGGTTGGTAGAGAGAACAGACATTTCTTTTTAAGTATCACCCCCCCTCCCACCCCCCACCCCCACCCCCAACCACCACCACACTCCCCTACAGTTCTGATTTGATAAGTAGGATTCAAAGCTCTGCTTGGTGGGAGACACTTTAGGCTTTAGGCCAAGTAAAAAAACTTACATGCTCCTCATTCCTACTTGGCCGCCGCCTCCTTTTTTACTATTTACTGTTTTTAAAAAAGCAAAACAAAAGGGGGAAAAAAAAATAAAACGAAGTTCCTTGGGTTTTTTTCCCTTAGAATTTGTCTTGACTATTTTTTCACCTTTGCAAAACAACAGCCATTCGTAGTATTCTATATTCATAAATACCTCGGACAGCTTATCCATTCTGATTGGTCAAGAGGACATCACATGGCCATGTTTAAACGTGTGATATTAACAGTCAGAAGTGTTTAAACATAGACTGGCAACTTTTTGTCAAAGAGGGCGCTATCAGGTTTTGCGCGGAGTGGCAAATTTAGTAGGTCGTATAGTTTATTTCGCACAAGTTTGAAACTTGAAACGACTGGAAACTGCGCCTTGCTTTCTGTGCAATTTGGTTCCCAGCACTTCGTTTTTATGGCAAGGTAGGCGAACTACCTCCATTAACGCCCAGGGCACCTAGCAACGACGTAAAGAACAGTTGATTTTCATTGTTTTCTGTGACAAATTTGTTGCTTTAAATTTAATATTTGTACGTGCGGAAACATGCGAATATGTGTGTTAGTAAATGGACTTAAATGATACAAATCATTTGTTTTGTCATACATTGCATCATTATACTCAAATAGCACAAAATCTGTGAATAAATATACCTTGGCCAGCCATATTTAGCATGGCTGCCATCTTGAAAAAAATAGCAAAAAAGCCCCGACTCCTCCTTTTTTTGTAAAGGCCGGACGAGAAACATGTTACTTATTTTACTTGGCCTTAGTAAAACTGGAAAAATCTCTTTTAAAGGAACATTACAGAATTGGTTTTTGCTAACAAAACAGTTGCTGGCAGTGTAAGCACTTTATGTAATCCACCATTACATAAACTGACAAACCTGTAGAAGTATGAGATCGATCGGCCATCTGGGTCATGAGAAAATAGTGAAAAACCACATTTGCATGAAATCATACAGATTCAAAAAATGAATAAAACGCTCACTGAGCGATAAACTCCAATCAGAAAATTAGTTTATTCATTTCTCATCAAATATGGCATTTCAGACAGAAATATTTCAAGGAGTGTTTTCTACTATCATCATCATTAGACTGTGTAAGTTTTATGTAAATCTGTGATCAAAAAGTATATATATTTTTTTAGTACAAGTTTTTTTCTTACCAATTCTGTAATGTTCCTTTAAGTAGTGATGAAGTTGTCATTCATAGTTAATATTGATTTTTTTAATCTGTAATTGTCTTTTCTTTTGTAGTGTGCACCATCAATGGAGAAGACTTCGTTTTGGCACCAAATGACTATGTCTTGAAGGTAATTATGAGAAAGAATTAACCCAAATCCATCCAAGTCCAACTTCTGGGTTTTTGTTTGGTCAAATTAGTACTACAAAGCCAAACCTGTTTACAGTGTGACGTATTCCAACTGGAAATCATGCTCACTCCACACTGGATTCAACAATAGCCAGAAGCTTGTGGGAAATTCATGACCTACTTTTTCTTGAATGATTTATGTATGACCAAACTTTTGGGACTTGCCTGTAACATATGTTTTGCAAAATATCAAGGTCCTCACAGAATTATTAGTTTCTCTTACAAATGCCTTAAACTGCAGTGTAGCCATGGCTCTTAGGAATGAGTTGGGAGTCATACAAAATAGTTTAACACAGACACTGGTCGGGTACAGTTCAAGCAGGCTCAAGATTGCCTCGTGGTTGGCTCGTTTGCCCTGACAGACCAATAACTGCTTAGGTGGCCATAGTGGCTCTGAGAAGTGCTGGTTTGTACTCTGACCATTACTCTTGGGTCTTCTTCTGGTGTATAACTGGGGTAAATAATCTTCTTCTCTTCTTGCATATTAGGAAACTGAGATGGGAGAGACAATTTGCCCGAGTGGATTTATCGGAATGGACATCTCTAAAACCCTGGGCCTTTTTTGGATCCTCGGTGACATCTTTATTGGCAAATACTACTCCGAGTTTGATCTAGTGAACAACCGTGTAGGTTTTGCTGATGCTGTCAAGGGTGTAGAAACCAAGGCTTAGTATTAGAATCCTTTGTTTATAATTAATGGTAGTATTTTCTTTGGGGGGGGGGAGCCAAAAATAAAGATGAATCAAGGAGACAAATTTTTCTTGCCACTGCTCACACAAAAATTGCATAAGCAATGCACGCTACCCCATTATCAAATCGGTTGTGTAACAGAAAAACTTCTTTGTCTACCTAATTTTTTCAATTAGTTAAATTTTGTCGTTTCTTTTGTGAGAAACAACTGTTATGTTTTTTTTTATATATATTTGTTTTCTTGGTAATGTTTTTTTTTTTTTTTACAGTTTGATTCATTTGACATTTGTAACACTTTTCCATCATATTGTTAGTCTTGTGTATTTGTTTCAGTTATCCATTGTTCTTTTTTGGAGTGGAAAACATTGAAAAAAATATTATTTTAGATATGCAATTTTTTTATTTAAAATGAAATGTTATTTTTTCCCTTGATCTTTTATGTAGGGACAGTTTAGCAATAGCAGTTATTGATGGCAAAGGAAAAAAATCATCCTGAATAGTGACAAAAAAAATAACACTGAAAAAACTTGTTGACCACCTACCTAGTTTTTTTAAAGTGTATCATGGTAAACTTGTTTGGCCTAACTGTTAAAAAAAACCATGATGTCCACCTAACAGCTCTTTTTTGTGAGTGTATCAAGAAACATGACAAACTTTTTGTCTGGCCAGACTGAAAAAGTAAATGTTGCTCACCAACCACCTCCTTTTTATTTTTTTAATGTTTTAGTGTAGCAGGAAACATAACTAACTTTTTGTTTGGCCCAACTGTGACCACCAGATTGTTTGAATTTTTTACAGTGTGTTTACTGAAAACGAGAGGACAGGAAATTATTGACTCATTCAAACACCAATGGGGCCTAACAAAACATGTTTTTTTTCCTGTGATCAAATAATTTGCCTGATGATACTTCCATAAAAGAAAATAATCAAACACATACAAAAAGACAACCGGTCATTTAAAAACCTGCTGACCCCAAAATATTTATCAACAATTTGATTTGTTTTGTTTTATTGATTATTCAATTTTTTGTAAACTAAAATCTGAAGGCGTTTAAAAAAATGTCAGTTTTGTCATATCCCATCCTGCAAAGTAAGTAAATATTACAAAATAGTTGCAGGCTTCAGGTCAATTTTTTCTATTGATGTGCACATGTAAAAAACGTGTCCCAAAATTATTTTGTTTTTCTCCCTCGATTACTGACCCTCTTTTTTTTTCTAGCATGTTACAGGAAACAACTTTTTTTGTAGGCCTGGTGAACTTTCCTGATAAAGCCTATCATTAAAAATAAGATTAAAATATTATCTTTGAATGTTTACATAGTAAATTAATACAAATGTTTGTTTTGTGTGAAGTAGAAAACTTATGATTTAATTACTTGGACGGCATGACATTCTGTCATTCCAAAAATAGACAATAATGTATCTAAATTTATGGTCATGGTGTAGCCATCTTGTTTTTTGCTAATCAATGTTACATAACCAAAGGGACCTTGTAAAGGAAAAACTCTTGCCTTTTTGGTATTATTACTGAACCAAATATTTTTTTATAGACTTGGATCAATCCACAACCCATTCTTGGTTCATTTTCTACAAGTTTATTGCAATGAACATTACAGTATGCTCAACCATATGATGCAAACTTTTTTTTAAATTTATTTTCATCTTTTAAATCTTGTCGGGTGTTAAAATTTGTTGCTTTTTAATTTTTGTCCAGTTTGTATTGAAATGCCTCTTTTAAAATATTACTATAATTTTTTAATAAAAAAATTGAGAATATGAATTGAATATACTTGTACCATGTGTTCTTTCTATTGTTGTCTTTAATTTTAGAAGTGAATTTGACTGCTCAAAATGGTTGGGTTTGGGGTTGGAACCGTGTAGGGTTAAATTTTATTTAAATTAGACTTTATGGCCTACTTTAGTTTAAAAAGAAAGATATACAAATAAAACACTCTTTTTAATTTTGTCAAAAACAACAAACAATTTTATTTGAAACATACATTTTTCACCTCATCAAAAACAGCAAACACATTTTTTTTCAGTAGGCCACTGGACATTTTCTACCAACAGAGGGCGCTATTTTATGCAAATATTTTACGAGTGTTACTATATATTACGATACAACACGTGGTTCTAATATTCATCAGTTCCATAAATTCGAAATAAGCTCAGTCTAGCTGTGGCCAAGTGGACAAGGCCGCGGGAACGTTAAGGCAAAGGTACGCGGTTCGAGCCCCGATATGTGCATTATCTAACTCTGTTTGTTTCTATGATTGTATTACAGGTGAACGGCGCACGAGGAGGAGACCCACAGGAGGAGACCCACAGGAGGCGAGGCCACGAGGAGGGGACGACACCGAGAGGACAGGCGGAGGGGGAGGCCACGTGGAGGGGACGACACCGAGAGGGGAGGTGGAGGAGGTGGTGGAGGTGGTGCAGGGGAGAGAGACAAAATTTTTATAAAAAAAAAAAAAAAAAAAAAAAAAAAAAGTGAAATTTTACGGTCTTTCAATTTTTTAAAATCACTCAAAACGGACGCTCGTTAATTTTCTCACTTTTTTTGTATGAAAAAAAAAAAAAAAAAAAAAAAAATCATTTTTCGGTCTTTTAATTTTTAAAATCGCTTGAAACGTATGCTCGTTAATTTTGGTGAAAAAAGTTGGAAAAAAAATAAAAACGCCGTAAAAAGTCATAAAATTGTAACATTTTCCGAAATAAAAATCACAATAACGGCTCAAAACACTACAGAACACCTTCACATTGCTAATACCGATCTATTACTCTAAATAAAAATCATTCTCCAAAAAGATTCAACTGAAAAGTACAAGTTAACTCGAAAAACAGCTTTTAAAGAAAATTAATTGAGTTTAACACGTACATATGTGCTACTGATAACATAGTAAAACAAGTTACGCATTTTGGTATTTAATTCTACATTTTGGCGACTTCTTGACTTAAAAGCCACAATTTCTAAGACAATTAATTCATTTCATAACTGTTTCTTATAAAACAAGTCAGTTTCAACTTAAAAACTCTGAAAACGAACGCAAATTCACGTAAGTTTTCCCCGACAAAAAAACAAAACAAAGGAAAATAGTCAGGCGTCCATCACTAAGAGTGAAGCTGTATCACTAATTAGAGACAGGGAACTAGACAATGACGGCTGCCTTTTGACGCGTCTCGATCTTTTTTTTTCAAAATGTACTTTTGTTGACAATTTTTATTTTTATTTGTTTGATTATTACAGGTTAGGCCGACCTCTGAAATGGCCAGACCCACAGCTACCATCCCAACAGCCTGTGTTTGGACCACCTCGAAAGATTAGTGCTCTGATATTGGGTGACTCCCTTACTAAATACTTGCGGGAGAACTTTGACAGTTGCCTGTTGAGCCCAGACGTGCACACTCGTCGAGGGGCAACTGTGCAAATTCTTCGTCAGTATGTTATTAATAACGCCCATCAGTTGCATACTGCTGACGTTATATTTTTGCATGTCGGAACAAATAACCTTGAACAGGGCTTCCTTCACAGCAACATCCAAGCCTACAGGAGACTACTTACCACTGTAAGGGAAAACTTCCCCCTTACTGAGATAGTGGTAAGTGGTATTTTACCCCGTTCAGATGATAGCCGACTTAATCTATCTCGGGTAATGCACAATATTAAGCTGGCCAATATTTGTCACAATTTTTCACATTGCAAGTTTTTAGATTTCAGTGACATGTTCCATGAATGCCATCTTGCTAAAGATGGACTTCATCTTAACTGGGACGGAAATTACCTCTTCAGCCGGCTTATACAGAAGCAATTAGAGAAAATGTCAAAACCCATAGACCCTCGTGGTACACCCCAACCCCATTGTCCACATGAGCTGAAGAAACTGGTCCGAACACCGAGGAAGAAAATCTCAGCGAAATGCCCAAAGACATTCCTTCCGACACTGCACTGTCTTTTCACTGGCTGAGGTCATGTTGGGTGAGCCATGTTTGGGGTAAATCACTCCAACCAATTTTTAATTACCCTGACTTAAACTTATATGGATGGGAGCACATTCTTGATTCTGGAGAGGTAACAATTAAATGGGATTCTACATCAAATATGGAGAGAATACGTAAAAATGTACTTCACTTAACCAGAGGTTGTTCATGTGCTAAGAACAAATGTTCAAGTCGCCAATGTAAGTGCAAAAAAATTAATGAAGCATGTGGCCCAGGTTGCACATGTAGAAATTGTGAAAACCTTCCTGTGCAAAGTACGCCAATTGTCTCTGTTCAAGATGGTGAGCAAACATTTTCTGATGATGAATCGGTGAGTTCATCCATCAGCTTAATTGGTGATGATCATGAATTAGATGAAGATGAGGTTCTTACTATATCAAGAAAGGGTCAAGAAGTGCAAGTTGTTGACAACCCATTTTCAGATGATAGTTTGTCAGGGGAGGAGTTTTAGTATTTACAGCAGTTAATTGTGTACAGTTGGTTGTCTTCTTCATATTTTCATAGTTGCTTTCAGTGATGACAAAAAGGTATGTTTTATCTAGATATATTCATTGTGTATTGCCCAAACTGTTGTGCCAAAAACTTACATCTTGTATAATCGTTTATGTATATTGTCTTAATATGTGTTTTATGATGAGTGTGGCCCAAAATAGATATAAGGTTAAGGTGTTGTGTTTGTGCTAAAAATGTTTTAGATAATTTGGTTATATCCCAAGATGGGATGCCAGATATTGTAAATGTATGGATAACAAGCAGCTCCATCATTGTAAATTACGAGTTATCGTGTAATATGATTTTTAAAGTATCTTATATGAACATGTGTTTAAGTGTTTAGAAAAGTGGTGCTTAACATTTAAAAGTAAGAAATATGGAAGCCCCTGAAACTTAGTTGATGCATCTTTAGTGCAACACTTACATTACATTTCTCAACTATTTATTTTGCCAAAGAAACTGTAAACATTGCCAATGTAATGGGAAGAACTTGCCATACAGTTTATTTTTTGTGTTAACCTTATTTTATATAATTTGATACCTTGAAACATTATACAAAGTGTCATTTTAAATTAACTTGCAATGGGTATATAATTTTTTTTTTAGTTGAACAAGTTTTGAGGTACAGTTGTTACTACCGACAATGTTGAAGTTGGTACATTTTATTAATTTTAAGTGGAGCAGCTGAATATTATTAACTTCTCATTTAGCAATAAACTTTGTCATAAAAGGTTCATTTAAACATTGCCAACCTACGGGTAAGAACTTACCAAAGATACCTTGCAATGATGTCATGTATTATATTTGTGATTGTTTACTTTCATGTTTAAAATTAAGTTAAGCTAGCTTGCCATTGAACAGTTTGTCTTATAAAAGTATGCGGGTATAAAGTTTACTAAAACTTGTTTTTGGTAGCTATTTTTTATTAATGTCAACAGGTGAACTAGCTCTGTTACACGTACCAAATATGTAAATACATTTTTGTAACAAGACCATTTAAACATTGCCAACCTACCAGTTACCACTTACCAAAGATCTTTTATATTTATATTTTTTATTACATCTGAACTTTTTTTGAACTGTGCCTTAACTTTGATAATTATATAGTGTTACATGTTTGTGCAGTGTATGTGACTTAAAATAAAGGAACAGTTGATACGAAACAAATCTTATTCTGCTCACTAGAGTTTTTGTGTATCGAGCATAAAGTTTTATAAAGACTCAAACAAAAGGGCTTCAACCTTGTACCAAGTCATTCCTGACCAAAATTTAAAAAAAATTCTTCTGTCCTTCAAAATTTAACCTTTTGTTAAATTAATAATACTCAGACCATCAACCCCTTTTAAATTATATCCTTAGTTCTCCAAGTATCCTAAAATCGTCCATACAAAATGTGCTTAGGCACCATTCCTTCCCCAAAGACCCGCCAAAAATACCCAACCCCCCCCCCCCCACCCTTCCCCAAAAAGACAAACCCCAAACAATCGGGAACACTATAGCTAACAGTGGTCACGAACTTTGTTTACATGTACATCCGGGTACGTACACTGGATGAGTGTGACGTTTCGCGGTTGACCAATCAGCGATCAGAAAATCCATAAGCAAACATGGCGGCGTATTCACCAAGAGACGTTAACGTTAAATTATGAGAAGTGTTGGCAAAACGAGCGCCCTGACTCAGCTAAATGAAATCAAATGTAAAAAGCTCAGCGTTTGGATAGAATATAACATTATCTATTCGGTAAGCCCAAATATACGTTGTGGTAGCATTGACAATTAATAGTTACCACCATGTTTTACGAAGCAAACTGTTTCGTATTGAAACACAATTTTCGAGTCCATTTTAGTACTAATAATTGCCAGCAAAATCATTAATTTGTACAACTGGATTAAAGGTCGGTTATTCATCTTTATAAATCTGTAAATATATTGACAGAAAATTACTTTGATCACATGAAATTGATGAAATTCCTGAGACTACACCACGCTCATTAAATATTCATGGAGAGGTCAAGCTCCCGAAACTCGTGCATACGCTGCAGATAAAAGAAACGGATATTGTGTGCAGTGCGGACTGACTGTAAAGATAACATTTCCTAAGCATTTTAGATCCAATAGTTATAACTGTTTAGCATCTAAAACTTAACCAATAGACTTGTGTCTATTTAATTATCACAATATTATCAAAACCAAACAAAGTATCCAAGTTGAACGATAAATTTCAATGTGGCATAACCAGACAAAGGGAAGATGGGGGGGGGGGGGACCACAGTGATTGGAGGGGGTTAAGAGGGGGCAAAGACATAACTTGAGGTGGCTATTTAAATTATCAATCCAGTCGCTTGTGCATTTTTTCAATCTCATTTTGGGAAGGAGTAAGAGGGGGGCTGCCTCTGGTTATGCCACTATTTTTAAACTATAAGACATTTCAAAATTCTAACTAGTAAACTAACATTTCCAGGCCGAACACTTCTCCATACAACTACATTAAGAAGCAAATGCCCCAAGAAAAGTTCTCTAAGATAGTACAGGGCCCAATTTCATAGCGCTGCTTAACGGTAAGCAAATTTTCGTGCTAACTGTAGCTGGAAAATTTGCTTAAGCATAAGCGTATTTCACAGGTTAGCAAGTAAATAAGGCAGTCATCTTGCGCATTCACCATGTAATTGCATTGTTACGTCATTCATTTTCAGGCAGTAAGCACCAGAAGGTTAGCATACCTTTTCGTGTGCTTACGGTTAGCAGCGCTATGAAATAGAAACTCGTACGTCAGCACAGAATTGGCCGTTAAGCAGCTCTATGAAATTGGGCCCACGTAGTTTCACTGATTATTAGGTTCTATACAGTAAGCCTACCAGTCTTCCAGAGAAATAGTTCTGTATGAAATGTTGTCAAAGTCGAGGAACACCATTTGTAATCCCCATAAATCATTCCTACTTATATCGATTGCCACAATCAAAATAAGCCTGATGTGAAAGTGTTTTCACACTAAAATTCAACCACCTAATCCTATGTTGACGACAAATTCAAAGGTTGTTTGTTTAGTAAAATTTACTCAAAGTAAAACAGACAGATAGAAATTAATTTACATGCTCTCTGAGTCCCTCTCAAAAAGAAGCAATGGAGTTGAAAGTAATTTCTCTTAACATGTCATGAGTAAAATAAATTTCTGATTGAAAAAAGTTTGTTCAGAAAAGAACCGATCAGTGTTCCAACAACTTGACAATGGTGATCAATCAATTTCTTAGTTTTAAGATCACTAAATAATACATTCACAGTCTCTACTGAAGCTACAAAATAGAAAATATTAACATGCATAGGCCTATGTAATATCAATGGGGTACATGCTTACTGAAGATGAACAAAACGACTGACGATTGTCTTACATAGTCTGAAAGCTTTTCTTTCGCTAGCTTGATACTACAATACAATTGTCTCCACACTCAACTTCTTGTGTAGTAGTGCTGTTGAAATAAGCACGAATTGTACAAAATCCACGACTACCTGAATCTGTGTTTACAAATTTGCTGACGTTTTTACAGATGAGCCGGGTTCATGGGTTGTACAGCGAGCGTGTTTGTTTAAACTACAGGCACTACTCGTTCTAAAACCAATTGTATCACACTGTCATACCTGCAAGCCACTTTGTTAGCATCACATTCATGATTGTACAATACACTAGTACCCAATTAATTATCTTACATTATTATCATCGTGTGCAGGCAGAAGGATGTAAGGAAAATTTGCCCAGTAGCAGTGGTGTAACCAGAAGGGGCAAGGGGGGGGGGCGTGATAATTAAGCTAAAGGAACTCCTTCTAAAAAGCACTACGTGTCAACTGTCATGCCTGTAGGGTAGCTACTTTACTAGCATCACGTTGATTCATGATTGTACAATATACCCCTTAGGATATGTACATACTTCTAACTATTAATTATCTTTTCATTATTATTGTCAGATGCTAGCAGAAGGATAAAAGAAAGTGTGTCCGGCAAAAAACTTGTACAAAGCAAATAATGGGCCATGCTTTTAAAAAAACTGATTTGCGAGTTTGATTATTTCTCAAACATGTACTCATAGTCATTGTAGGAAAATTACATTCATTGAGTTAACAAGCTGAGTGGAGAGTTCAATCATTGAAGGAAAGTTACATTCAGCAAGAGAATGAAGACGCATGACTAAGTTAGAGTAATTCCAGCAACGCACAGTGTATGTTTAGCTTCATCATGAAAAATGTGATAATTGATTGCTTAAGACCTTTCTGCTGAGAGGAATGTTGTACTGAGGTTTGCTAGCACAATGGCGTATCCTTCTGCCAGGCACAAGATGATATGTACCTTACATCAACAGTCGCAACTTGCAATAACTGGACTGTAAGTAAAGGTCTGTTTACATAATATAAGACTTCATCAAATTCCCTCTTTTTTTGCACAATTTGTTTGGAGGATAAAACAAATGAGTCTAAAGGTCCTGTCACATGAAGCAATTTACAGAAAATCTTCAAGAAGAAAAGAAAATACATTCACATCTGAATTTTCAAAAGGAAAATTCTTGGGGTCAGTTTAACAATGTTGAAAAAAAGGACCTCTGTAATATCAAAAGTGTTTTGTTTGCGTGCACTGCATTTGGTTGCCTCCAAGTTGCCTGTAAAAATTTTGACCAGGCTCTAAGTGTCATGATGATGAAGTCAAAGTGCATGTAAACAGGCCTTTTTACAATTTATAAACAAAACAACAAACCTACCTTAAATCCTAGATTTGAATAATTTACAAAGTTGACGTATAAGAAGCTTGAAGTAGAGAGATGATGAAGTGTCTGAAGTCATGATGAAGCTGCAAGTCAAGTGTTCTCATCACAGCCCTGGTGCATCTTATGTGAATAAACTGCTATTCCTCATCGTCTTAATGAACCTATAAAAAGAAATCAAAGACAAAAGAGTTGTATGAATTAAAAGAGTCACTGATGGATTGAACTACATGCTGGTAGTAGAAGGGGTTAAATTTTTAGTGCGGTTCAAGATTGACAAAAAAGTGGGAAGCATACTTGGAATTGAAGAACAGGCTGGTAGTAAAAGAGGGTACATCTTGGGGGCGGATCAAGCATAACATAAAAGTGTGGAGCGGATTTTGAATTGAAGTACCCAGGCTGGTATTAAAAGAGGGTACATCTTGGGGGCAAAGATTGACATAAAAATTGGGTGCATTTTAGGGATTGAAGTGCAGGCTGGTAGTAGAAGAATTACATCTTGGGGGCGGTTCAAGCATGACATAAAAGTGGGGAGCATATTTAGAGTTGAAGTGCAGGCAGGTAGCAAAGGGGGTTACGTCTCGTGGGCGGTTCAGAATGACAAAAAGGTGGCGAGCATATTTGGAATTAAAGTATAGACCCATTGCACAACGCGCAGCGCCCATACACGCGCGTCTCCTGTCTACCATTTTGGGTGTCAAAACATGCACAAAAGGTAGGTAACACATGTTTACGCACCAATGCACGTGTAAACACGTGTACCATCCTTTTGTGCACATTTTGACACCCAAAATGGCAGACAGGAGACGCGCGTGCAAGTGCGCTGCGCGTTATGCAATGGGTCTATAAGTAAAAGAGGGTATATCTTGGGGGCATTTCAGGAATGACAGAAAAGTGGGGTGCATGTTTGGGAAGTACAGGCTGGCAGTAGAGGAGGGTTCATCTTGGGCGAAGCCCCCGTAAGCTCAGAGCTTTTGGCATTTTGAGTGGTGAAAAACCAAGCCTCCATATGCCTAAAACAGAGAAATAGATGAACTCTTATTGGAAATCAGATCCATTTAAACCTTCTAAGTTTACTGGAAATATTTCTGTAACATCGATGGTGGGGTCCAGGGGTGAGGCCCCGACAAGGGGCCAGGGGGCGAAGACCCCGGAAGCTCTGAGCTTTTGGCATTTTGAGGGGTGACCATTTTTAATCCCACAAATCTTGTGCTTGGATCTGGTCGCTGCAATAACTGGTTTCATGCATAGATATTCATTCAAAATATATAGTTCAAGCTTGTGTAGTCTTTACACTTGAATGCCAGAACGATATGAAATGTGTTTTATCCAGGACAAATTGGCACGTCAGGTTTCAAACACTAAGCAATTACAAGTGACCGTATCATGTAAGATTCATTTTGGCAGAAAGAAACAAATTTGAAAGGCATAGGATGAAAAAAAAAAAATCCATCCTGCTTGCTTGGTGAAAAGACACCACACAAACTTGTGGCTAATTCTTAAGCAGGCAGATAGTAAGATAGTAAGTTTTTTTTAAATTGAAATTTTACCCGGGGGGGGGGGGGGCAAGTGCCCCCCTGCCCCCTGGGACCCCCACCCCCTGGATCCACGCCTGTGCATGTTTGGGAAGTTCAGGGTGGTAGCAAAGGGGTTACATCTTAGGGGCGATTCAAGAATGACAGAAAAGTGGGGTTCTTGTTTGGGAAGTTCAGGCTGGTAGCAAAGGGGTTACTTTTGGGGGCGGTTCAAGAATGACAGAAGAGTGGGTGCATGTTTGGGATTGAAATACAGGCTGGTAGCGGAAGGGGTAATAGTAGGAGACCTGGGCCCAATTTCATAGAGCTGCTAAGCACAAAAATTTGCTGAGCAAGAAATTTCTTCCTTGATAAAAACAGGGTTACCAACCAAATGTCCATGTGTTGCATATTGCTTGTTACTGGTATTCAGCTGTTGTTTGCTTATCCTGAAAATCACGTGGAAATTTGGTTGGTAACCCGTTTTTATAAATAAAGAAATTTCATGCTAAGCAAATTTTTGTGCTTAGCAGCTCTATGAAATTGGGCCCAGCCTGTAGGTCCCTTGACCAAATTCCAGGAACAAAGGTTTGAAAGTGTTTTTGTGTTCCCTGATGAATACCGAACAATTTTGACTTGGGCTGCCCCCTTAAAAATGTCAGGCCTTTTCCGGGAGGGGTCAACAAAGGTCATACAGGGGTCAAAATTTAAATATATTCCAATCGTGTCGATTTGCATATCAAATTACTCGTCTAGTCATGAGGATTCCAAAAATGTATAGTTTCATAATGCAATGATCGTATGCAATGATGTGCACAGCGTGTGTTATCCCATTTTGAAATTTCAAGGTTATGGCAACCACTTTTACTTTTAAAAGTTGCTACTGTAAGTTGAAGTTGCCATGTGAGAAAACATATTATTAGACACTAAAATCATTAGAATCGGATGTTGGTGAATTTGATTGCCAATCAAAAGTGCGTTGACCTTTCAACATTTGTTTTTGACCATAGCGCCCTCATTTAAGGTCAGAGGTATAACATACTATACATTTTTGGAATCCTCATAACTAGACGAGTAATTTGATATGCAAATCGACACGATTGGATTATATTTCAATTTTGACCCCTGTATGACCTTTGTTGACCCATCCGGAAACGCCTCAGAATTTGGTCAAGGGACCTACAGGCTGGTCTCCTCCTATAACATCTTGGGGCGATTCAAGATAGACAGAAGAGTGGGGTGCATATTTGGAATTGAAGTACAGGCTGGTAGCACAGGAAGTTACATTTTTGGGGCGGTTCAAGAATGACAGAAAAAGTGGAGTGCATGTTTGGGAAGTTCAGGCTGGTAGCAAAGGGGTTACATCTTGGGGGCGGTTCAAGAATGATAGAAAAGTGGGGTGCATGCTTGGGATTGAAATACAGGCTGGTAGGAGAAGGGGTTATATCGGGAGGGGGGTTCCAGGTTGACAGAAAAGTGGGGTGCATGTTTGGAATTGAAATACAGGCTGGTAGTAGGAGTTATATCGTGAGGGGGTTCAAGATTGACAGAAAAGTGGGGTGCATTTGGAATTTAGGAAAGGTGGGTAGGAGAAGGGAGGACCCAACATGTTTGGGACAATATGGGCAGAGTGGCTGGGTAAGACCTGCAATTTAGCACAGTACAAACTGACAAAAAAAAGTTTTTACAAGAAAAGTAAACAAAGCAAGTTGTAACTCACCAGTATTTCCAGTAATTTCAAGAGGTGGAGTGTTGAAACTGTCATCTTCTGAGAACTTCTTGAATGATGAATGGTTGATGATGACTAAAACTGTTTTTAAGTCTCTAACCAGAGTTGATGTTCACAGTGAAGTTACTTCAAGGATTCCTAGAGAGGGGAACAAAACCCAGAAATTGAAGTGAAAAAGTGGTTTGTTTGGGATATTACCTCTAACACAAGCATTTTAAAACTAAGACTTCAACAACTTTTCCATGATTGAACTGAGACACAGTAGCCCAATGAAGGTAAAAGGGCCTAAGTAAGTACTAAAATTGCCCATATATTTACTTCCTAATGCTATCTTCAGATTCACTTTAAGTGCTGTCTTCTGATTTACTCTCTTCATATACCCTTGCATATGGCATCAAGCTCAAACAGCAGCTCCCTGAGTGAAAGGAAGACTTTATGATCATTGGCTGAGAGTTGTCATGGCTGTGCGTGGTGCATACACAAACTGACAAAAGTGCACGCTTTCAATGTTTAGCGTCAGGGGTGGCAAAAGGATCAATCTATTCTATAGAAGGACAGTTTTTGTGACTGTAGTGAGAGTCAAACAAAGCAATGCACTCACTGACTTAGACTTAGAGTTGACTCAGTCTCAAAGTCAACAATGTCAATCTGACAAATGAAATCAGTCCGACTCTGACTCTGATTAAAAATGTGTGTGATCAGTTCACAATAATCAGAATTAAACTTCACAAGCTTCACCACGCTGAGTTTCTCTGATCCCTGGGCCTGGGGCTTTATAATGGCTTTACTATCGTTACCACATTTCGACTGTAGCCCATCCGTGCTTGCCGTATTAGAAGGTAAAAAACTCCAAAAATAATCACAATTATTGAATTAGCTCGCATCACCAAACACGTTTAGTTTTATCTCATTCTCACAAAACAAAAGTGCTAAAATTGTGCCCAACGGCACTTAGATACACACCAAGAATCTACAAGCTATTTACAGACAAAGGAATCGATAAACTAAAACAAACAAATCCTTACTTACCGATGTTTGGTGATGAAAACATTTTGATACAAAACCACCGTGAGCAGACGACATGTTTACAACGAAAATTGAACGATGGTGTACTGTTGTACATAATGCTATAGTGTGCGGCACGGTACTGAGATATGAACATGCACAGTCTAGTTGCTATGAACACAGCGCCCTCGTGGGACAAAAAATAAGGCCCTTTTCGAAACCATGACGTCATGCAAGTTCATTCATGCTTTAAATTTATTTGTAGGCCTTTAAAGTGAAATTGATTGACGGTTCAACATCAGAGACAAAATTACCTTATTAAGAATAAATAAAAAAAGTGAAATGGGCTGTTTCCCTCCCCCCAAAAGACTGGATAAACCTTTACAAAAAAATTGAGGTGTTACCGTTCAAACCAAGTCTAACTAAACAAAAAGTCGGTCTGTCGAGGGTACCCCTCCGGTCTCCGACCGTCGGGAGGATGGAGGGTTACGATTATCGCAACTAGTCGTCGTTCGCATTTCTTTGAACAAAACACACTGAAGGTTTGAATATTTTTCAAGTATAGTTCTTCCAAGTTCCAATAAATGTCTTAAGCTAAAAAGCAATCGGGAAATAACATGTACTTTGAGGAAATATTATATCATCATTTTAGTTTGTTTTTATTATGCATTTTTATTGTGTGAGATACTCCATGCTCCATGTTATTCACCTCCCCCCATTGATCTCCAGGAGATCAATGCCCCTCCCCCCATCATGGAACATTACTACAAATAGAGGGCGCTGTTATTCAAAGCAAAATGGCCGCGCCCACGGATAACAACAAAGCTGGAAAGCTCGTCTGTTTTTACATCAATTTATTACTGTTAATGACCCTAACTTTACTTTGTAAAGAGATATCATGTAATTCATCACTTTCTGAACATTTTGATGTAAAACCTGGGGGACAAGTATGGACAGCAGTAAAGGAATTGGTAACTTAATTCTAGTTTCCATATGTTGTTAAAAAAAAAATAAACAAGAAAAATAGGATAAACATTTTTACTTTAACTTTAGTGTGACCAAAACCCTCCATGGTGTGACTAGTATTATTTTATTATTGCTAATACTAGTAAATAGTTACTTAGTTAGTATAATTCTATGGTCAGTACGGGTGCATAGACATTTTACAGGATTTTTTGCTGTGATGGGATTTCTTGCAATAGTCGGACATGACTAGTTTTAGGCATTCAATCCTGTTGTCATGCAGCTGACGTGCCGTGTGCAAAACATGTGCGAGCGATCTCCAAAAATACCTAAGTTACTGGTAATTGTTATAAATCAAATAAGTAAAATGTACCTGAAATTTGAAAAATAAAATACTAATTTTACCTTTTGAAAACGTAAATAAAATGTTCGTATTTTCTATGGGTGTTTCAATTGAAAACAAGAAAGTAAAAAACAAAAATTATTATCCCAACCAGAAAAAACTACCTGCCAAGATCGGCCTAGGGGGCCTTTTCACGCTGAACACAATGACGCTATTCACACCGTGCGAAACTGGATCGCTTTTGCCGAAAAGCTTGCCAAATAATTATTGTCTCAGCATTGTCAGATTTTACCACTATGAGAGGACAATAACTTCCGATCATAGTAAGAAATCCGACTATTGAAGGGCTGGTAAGAATGTCCCGTAAAAAGTCTACGCACCCGTACTGATGGTTAATTTCTGTAATTTTCACTCATTTTTAACAAAAGGAGATAAATTAGCTATATTAATAATATATAGTAAAAAGAAAAATTTTCCAATATGGTCAAACTATATACATCAAATTAAAGGTCTTCTCAGGGGAAATTCAATGGTGCAAACGTCACTGTCATAGGTGCTTTCGTTAACGAGTTATGCTTTCCAAAAGACACAATACACGTGGTAATCTAGTTTTCTAAGTTCTGGTCGCGAACTGAGTCAAAGGGATTGTTAAGCTAAAACCACCCGTTAAACGAACTTCAACGTTTATTTGAACTTTTGTTTGGTTGGGTCTAGAGGTCACATTTTAAACAATACAAAGTAAATGTCACACTCACACTTCACAGATTGGTTTTAAAATGTGTTTATTAAAAACTAGAGCCTAGAGGATAGAAATTATAAATCAAAATAAGTGTGGAGGCATCTTCTAGAAGCTGAGCTTGTGGTGACCGTGAGATGCTTGAAGGACTGACAAACAGAACATAAACAGGAACAAGAAAGTACGGAGAAACAGGTTGAACAAAGACGGAAATGAAGGCTTCTCATGCACCTAGTTTTCACCTGGGCAGCTTGACCTCAAGATTGGACTTTTCTGCGTACCAGCGTAGATGTAGATGTACATGATGAAAGGTATAGAATGGTTTATTGATTTGGTTTGTCATTTATCTTGTTTTTTTTTCTTGCAGGGAAACTTCAAGTGCACATTTGAGTATGCAGCTCAGGGAGGTACAAATGAGGTAAAGAATGAAAAAATTCAGTTGGGTTTTCTTAATTTCTTCTTACTCAATATTGAGATCATGACTTGAACATAGACTTTCCTCTGTTGGCAGCTTTGGCAAGAAAACAAGAAAACACGTAAAGTAAAACAAAATAGTGCGAAGATTGCTAAGTGATCCCATTTTGTAATTGCAAATCTTTGTGATAATTTTGTGTGTCGTACGTTTTAGTTTCCATCTGTGTTAAACTATGTTGTTTCTATATTTATTTGAAAGTTTTATTTTGAGATATTGCTCTTGAGCATAAATTTGTGTATTTATGGTATTTATTGACATCTGAGATTATTTCAAAGTGTCTGTTGACATTAAAGGATCCAAGGTAAAAGAAGTGGAACTATTTGTAAGTTTATTTTTTAAGGGCTTCATTTCTGTTTCACAGATTACATTTTGAGTTTGATACTTTAATTTTCCAGAAATGGTTGTTTGAGTTAACCAAGGCAGGCTCAACCTTCATCTGTGATATCCAACGACCATCCGGCCTATCTTATCTCTTTTTCCAATCCTTCAAAGTGTCTGTTGACATTAAAGGATCCAAGCTACAAGAAGTGGAACTATTTGTAAGTTTATTTTTTTAAGGGCTTCATGTAAATCATTTCTGTTTAACAGATTACAATAGAATAAGTAGCAAAAGAAAAACTTGTTTCAATATAATTTGTTTTGTAGAAAACTTGAGTTTTGCACATTATAATAAAGCTAGCATAATCAAGATAAAAAGACAGTAATGATTAATGATCCTATTCGAATCTGATTTCTGATTTTCAAAATCAGCAAGATTGTTATTGAATAGCCTGAACATTTGTACCATTTTTGTGTAGGTCAGCCCTTGGATACCAAGAAATATCCCTTTCGCAAGGGTCAATGCCTGAAAGTTCTTGTCAATACAATTAAATTTTTTACATAAAGCTGTGATGAAATAAATAGTATTGCAGTATCTTTGGTCTGAATAGAGAACTAGCAGAAAAGATGCAAAGTTAGCCTTTTATAAGAGGTTGTTAGTGTTAAGCAAACATCAAATCTGTAATAAATTATTCAAAAAAAAGAAGGGAATCTCATACAGGGATGAGCTGAGCTGGAAGAAAAAAAAAGCTTTATAGCTTGACATAAATTAAGCCAAATACTATGACCGCGTCCTTAATCCTCAAACATTGTTTGCTGAACAATTTATTTGTATTCCTCCTTTAATTCTCCGTACAGATGGATACAGACAATCATCTCAAGCAAGAAGAATTCACTGTCAACAAAGGCAAGAAAGAAGGTAAACAAAAATGTCCTTGTATTTTGAATCACCTCTACACCAGATTTATTCCTACATCCAACAAATATTTACACTTGGTTTCAACCTCCTCACTCAGACAACCAGTACATACTGCTATTCAGAATTTATTACCACTGGTTATTCAAGGGCACATTCAGAGTAGTCAAAGTTTAGAAATTTTGATCTTTGGTGAGGCAAAAGAAATCACTGAAAATCGAAATTCAGTTCACAATTGAAGTAGTTGGGGGAAACCAGTTTTCTAAAACCCTCAAATGAGGCACCTGGTGGGGACAAACATAACTGTGGTACATGGTCAGCACATGCTGACAAGCTTTGTTCCGCAGGTTAAAAGGGGAGGTGGCAGGAATTTCCTCTTCTGTGTCAGCAACACAGTTGCTTGTTTGAAGCCGGATAAAGCCAATGACTACTCCTGAGCTGGGAGAGCATTGATCTAAAATATCTGCTTCCCTTGAAGCATTTCTTTGTATTTCAATGTATAGAAATTTTGCGTTGAAGGGTGGGTCAGAACAATTAAAAAAAATAAAATTTTTTAAACATTGATCATTCTGATTGCCCCATAGAGGTAATGTTTCTGCTTTATATTCCGGAATAGACGTTTTGATTGAAAAACTAAATATTTTTGTCGATCATGAATGAATTTATGTGATTTGCTGTATTACTACTATAAAAGATTAAGCTGTTGTTTTGGTTAATGTTGGGTTCAAATCCAATTGGAGGTGTAGCACTGCTGTAAAAAATGAGCTGTTGTTTTGGTCATTGTTGGGCTCGAATCCCACTGGAGGTTTTCTTTTACTGTCGAAAAAATAAAAAACTGTTGTTCAGGTAGTTGTTGGGTTCGAATCCCACTGGAGGTTTTCTTTTACTGTAAAAAAAAAACTGTCGTTTAGGGCTTGGTTGGGTTCAAATCCCACTGGAGGTGTTTTTATGATTATTTGTTACCAGCATATCTTGAGTGTTTTATTTAGTATTCGATAAAAACATAATCTGTGTTTGGAAATACTGTTTCGGTGCACTTTTACTGTAAAAAAAAACTGTCGTTAAGGTCAACGTTGGGTTCGAATCCCACTGGAGATGCACTTTTACTGTAAAAAAAAAAGAACTGTCATTAAGGTCGTTTGGGTTAGAATTCCACGGGAGGTGTACTTTTACTGTTAGAAATTAGGTGTCGTTTTGGTCGTTGTTGGTTCGAATCCCAATGGAGGTGTTTCATGATTATTTGTTACCAGCATATCTTGAATGTTTTTTTTTTAGTATTTGATAAAATCATAATCTGTCTATGGAAATACTGACGTTAATGGACTGAAATGATCGCGATTCTAGATTTAGATCAAAATCTAAAAATAGATTACTTTTGCTAATTATATGAACCTAACTGGCTTCTTGTCACCATGCAAGCTCGATGAAGCCAGTACGACCACATTGGCCCTAAATTATTGAAAGCTGTAGGTACATATCCCGACCAAGGCGCATGTGGATTTTTTTCCACAGTACTTTGGTGACTGCAACTTCATAATCATTTCAAATCAGAAACAATAATTCACTCAATTGATGCTGTTTGATAAGTTCATTTGATTTCAGATTTGTGTGTGATTCGAGATCGTGTGAAAGTAAATTAGGATTTTTTTCTTCACCAAATCATAAATATGGATGTAAATAATAAAAGGCTAAAGAGCCTTGAATTTGTTTAGGACTGAATTATGAGTATGCATTATACCCGCATAAATATCTGAAGATAAATAATAACAATGATCAGATCACACTTGACTTGCACCATCATTTTAGTCATCAAAAATACTACAACTTTCTGAACTAATGTAATTTCAAGAATGAAGTAGCTACGATTCAGCAAAGAACCAAACCTTACAACAAATATTAAAATTGCTTTTTTTTCTTCTTTGAATCCCCCCATCTTAAATCATGTCTTAGTAATGGACATTCCTTAATCCCATATTTACTTCTTACGGTGTACCTCTGCTGCCAAGACATGATTGCAATTATAATTCAAAAAATGCTACTTACATATTCCCGTTTTTTAAATAGTGTTTATATATACTTATTTTGTATATTATTTTGTTCAGACATGTTGACAAAAATCAATAGTAACAAGCGCATAAAAAAGTCTCAAATTTTCCCAAGAGCCATACAGAGATGATTCTGTAATGTCATTAGTTGTAGCAACATTTCTGATCTACCATCTGCTAAATGGATTATAGGATTTACCGTACAAGGGAGGACTAATCCATTTAGAAGAAGGTGGAATTATTGTAACAAAAAGGGGACTAATCCATTTACAGAGGGGGAGGGAAGTAGTGATCAGGTAATTCGTTGTTACTGTGTGTTGTCGCAAAAATGTATTAACAATAATATTAAGAAAAGGTGGGAATGGTATTATTGGAAATAGTTATCGAAAAACGGTAAAATATTGCCTGAGATTGAATATTTGATCGTAGTTCAGTAATCAATATTTTAGAATCAAGAGAAATTGACAAGACCAGGATCTGATCATGTGACCTTAACGGTCAAGTATTTCAAATGTGTAACCGTAGTCAGGCTGCCCACCTTCACGATTACTACCCTCATTGGGGTCGGTTTTCTAATCGGGGTATAAAAACTCACCCATTTGGACTACATTTTAGGGCTGATTGATGATCTCCTATTTGGGGTAGGATTTAAATCGGGAAGCAGACTAACCCATTTTGGGATTTGACCTTTAATGGTTAGGGATAATTAATTATATTCTCTTTGGGGTAGAGGGTCCTATGGGGGAGAAATCAAGTTATCTTAGGTTTTCTTTAGCCACCACCATGAGAGCTTTGTGACGAGTTAACCCAAATATAAAGAAATGTTCTTTCAAAAAGAGCAGGATATAAATAGCGCCCTCAGTGGTAGGCTGCAGATAACATGAATTCTAGTCAATCCATATTGCTAACGTCAAGTAAAATGTGGTCGTAATGTTGTGTACGTATGTAGTTGGTATAATGCAGGCTAGTATAATGATAATAATGCACATTTATAATGCGGCATGTCTGTCATAAATGACAGTCCTGGCGCTGACTTATCAAATCTGGTGGAGATTGTGAAGAATAATTTGATGAGACGAAGCAAGCATAAAATACAACACCTTAAAAGGGATGCAAGGTTAGGTGGTGCAATTGCCGCCAGACCATGCCAGAAACACCGGGGCAAACCCCTTCTCTTAAAGGAACATTACAGAATTGGTTTTTGCTAACAAAAACAGTTGCTGGCAGTGTAAGCACTTTATGTAATCCACCATATACATAAACTGACAAACCTGTAGAAGTTAGTGGTCACGAGAAAATAGTAAAAAACCGATACACATTTGCATGAAATCATATAGATTCAACAAATGAATAAAACGCTCACTGGGCGATAAACTCCAATCGGAAAATTAGTTTATTCATTTCTCATCAAATATGGCATTTCAGACAGAAATATTTCAAGGGATGTTTTCTACTATCATCATCATTAGACCGTTTTATGTAAGACCGTTTTAGAAGTTTTATGTAAATCTGTGATCAAAAAGTATATTTTACAAGTTTTTTTCTTACCAATTCTGTAACGTTCCTTTAACGATAAGTGCACTGGGTTCTTTTACGTGCATTACACAACACACGGGACCTGCAGCTTTACGTCCCATCTGAAGGACGAAGCAATAATGGTTAAGCGTCTATGGAAAGCTATGTATTTCGTCTCCTTAAAGTTTAACATAAGGATTAACAAAAGGATGGGTAAAAAAAAAACTCTGATCACTTCATAAGAACCATTGTTTACAAAATATGAAAAGACAAGTCATTTAGGAAACAACTTGATTCACTAAAACAATGTGAATGCATTACATAATTGTTTTCGAAAATTAAGATAAATACATTCAACTGTTCTTAGTAGAAACATGCACGTAGTTTTCCACTGAAACTTATTGGTACGGGTCAGGATGTCGAATATTTCCAACATAATTTCTGAAGGTTGACTTGACCTTTGCCGAAAATAGAAACTATCTAAACAGCGGCTCCATTCAAGGGGATTTTGATGATTTGGCTGAATGGTCAAATATTAACCAAGTCAAAGTTTAGCACTCCCAGTATCTTCTATATATGCTCAACTTTGATTCACCCTTAGCACGTAGTATACGAATATGTTAAGCAATTCTAATGGGTTGATTGTGACTGCTGGGAAAAAATGCTAATCAATTAAATTAAAATACAAAGCAGGTAAACATGTTTTGTAATTCGAGACGCAATCAGCCAAAGTAGGTCACGCTTTGAATATTTCCTGAGAAATATCTCAGAGGAACAGTGGATTTTTTAGATGTTTGATTTTTACCTTCTTCTTGGTCACACAATCCCATTTGCTTAATTGACATCACGGATGAGAAATGTGATGTGATGTTTCAGCCAACACATGGATGAGTCTTCATTTTGTAAAGATGGGGGGGGGGGGAGAAAAATCTCAAGACATACTGAATATTCATTAATGCCTCATATTCATCAGACTCTTTATCCACGTGAAGGAAAGTATAGCCTTAAAGGTGCACTCGAGTTTTTGTTAAAGGGCATGCCAGTCTTCCACTACAGAGACACTTCAGCCTTACAGATAAACTCAAGTATTAAAGGGACACTCGAGGTTACGCAGAAGCTTAAGTCTTAAAGGGGCACTCGAGCATTTACCAAGAAACTCAAGTATTAAAGGGGCATTTCAATTCTACCGGGACACTCGAGTATTAAAGGGGCACTTTAGGCTTACAGGAACACAAGTCGCCAGTTGTAATTCAGTATTATTTCACTCCATGTTGTTTTTGTTTTTTCTGTTGTTATTGTTTTTGCTGTTGTAATTGTTTTGCTGTTGTTATGATGTTTGTTGCTGTTGTTGTTGACGTTTTGTCTTATCTCATCTCTCCATCATTTGTTTTATCTGCCTCATGATGTCTCAACATTCCATAAAGTGGACCAAAAATGTCAATTATCGTTCATATAAAATGGGTTCAATTTATTTGATGATGTCAAATCAATTGTAAACACTATTTATCTTTAATATGCCATCTTGTATATTTCTGTTATCTTTAAACAAATACTCAGTATGGTTTCTCTGCTGAGGGAAAGGTCAGGAAATAAATAGATGATGCAAGAAAATGTTCACACACACACATGTTCCTCCCTAACATCAGGTAAAAGCAATTAATTAATTGTAAAGCACCTCGTAGTTTTCTATTTGACATTTACAAAGGATAGTAAATTGGTTTGTTGACATAAACTTAACGAATGTCACCTAGTTTTTCACCGGTAGTCATTGTTTTAGTGGTGAGTGGCTCCATAATTAAACTGGTCTCGCTAAGTAGTTTGCTGTAATTAATTTAAAACAATGGTGAGTTTTGCATTCGATGCCTAAGTGAGGTTTGCCTTTTACAAAGGCTCGACCTTTTCATGTGTTTGCGCACTGGCAGGAAATGTTTGTAAATTATGAAAGATTCGAGGCTCTACGATGAGGGGGGGGGGTAGGTTCTGGATAAAGAACCATACCCATTAACGGTTCCTGTGAAGAACCAGTCTGTTAGATTCGAGGCTCTGTGATGGGGGGATCCATAGGTTCTTGTTCAAGAACCATACCCATTAACGGTTCCTGTGAAGAACCAGTCTGTTATAGATTCGAGGCTCTGTGATGGGTGATCCATAGGTTCTTGTTCAAGAACCATACCCATTAATGGTTCTTGTGAAGAACCAGTCTGTTAGATTCGAGGCTCTGTGATGGGGGGGGGGGTCCATAGGTTCTGGTTCAAGAACCATACCCATTAATGGTTCCTGTGAAGAACCAGTCCGTTAAGTTAAATTCAGAGATATACACAATGGCTGACCATAAACCAATTAATTGTTATTTTAAATGAAGATAAAGATAATGTATGTAAGCTATAAATAAACCATATGTATTTTTCTTAAAAATTTTACAAAGACACGTTCAGCTGCCTCCAGTTTAAAAAGAAATTATGAGCAAATCGGTTATTGCTACAGTACGGTTGAAAGATATAACTCAATTCAAACTGTATAATAATTGCATTATCATACAAAAACAAAAATCGAATGTAATCGTATCAATTTGAAATCATAATCGCAAATTGAATGCCGCGCTAACCCTCCCGGGTAATCATCACTTCTTCAGGGCTTGAGTTATTGAATCCAGTGACATTAAATACGAGGTGATTGAACACCAGCGATTTAATTTGTGGTTTCTACATCCAAGAGGACAAATAGATTAAAGGAACATTACAGAATTGGTAATTGTAAAACATACTTTTCGATTTACATAAAACTTACACGGTCTAATGATGATGATAGTAGAAAACATCCCTTGAAATATTTCTGTCTGAAATGCCATATTTGATGAGAAATGAATAAACTAATTTTCCGATTGGAGTTTATCGCTCAGTGAGCGTTTTATTCGTTTGTTGAACCTATATGATTTCATGCAAATGTGTAATCGGTTTTTCACTATTTTCTCGTGACCCAGATGGCCGATCAATCTCAAACTTCTACAGGTTTGTCAGTTTATGTATATGGTGGATTACATAAAGTGCTTACACTGCCAGCAACTGTTTTGTTAGCAAAACCAATTATGTAATGTTCCTTTAATGCGCGCGAGACTTGGATTTATACGTTATTCATGCAAAGGTCCAACAGGCCTGGAATTTCATCTTTGAGAGGGCAAGGCCATTTTCACTTTGCAAGGGGCACTTCCATTAGAAAATCTTAAAGTCTATGGGCAACTTTTGAAGGGGCACCAAGGCCAAGAGAAGGGCAACCGTGTAATTCCAGGCCTGTTAAAGGAGATCTCTTTAATGCTTAATCGGAAAGACATCTGCGCAGTATCATTGGAATTTCCAATGTATAAATGGGATCAGGGGTCAGGCTTGGGGATTGGACAAAAAAAAAACAGTATCGGATTTCTTTTTCCCATGGCTGGACCATTTAGCAAGGAACCAATCTGCAATCGTATTTAGGGTTTCCCACTACTGTTCCTTTTGTTACCGATTTACCCCTGAAGCCTACGGTGGGACTTCTATAGCTCGTTATCCAGGCTTAAAGGTACGATACATGACTGTAGTAATAATCGACTTTCAGTTTATAAAAACATTTTTTATAAATTCAAAATTGGGACAAATTTGTTTTGATAAATGGGGAGGCAACTGATCCCCCCACTTTTTTATGCGGATTTTCAAAATGACAGGAGCAAAATCATTCACAAAAATTAATAACAAGTTCTCGGTGTTTTGTGGAAAAAAAAATTACCACCTGCTGGGACAAAATTTTCACAGGTTGCTTATACTTTGTGTATTTATTCAAAACTAGAAGATTGGAATGAACGTTCTCATTTGAAATCCCGACACCTTTAAATCACGCCCTGGCTGTGAATTTTATAAATATTTGTATTCTTCCAGGCGCTTGGTTCAATTTGTGGACCTATGAATATTTTGCATAAGACATTCAGAACCCCAAACGATCACAACATATAGATATTTTTTTTTTTTTTTTTTTTTTTTTTACGATTGAGCCAAACCTCACTGCAAGGTTTGGGAGTTTGTTTAGGTTTGGATGACGGAGAACTCAGCCTGCCCGAGGGATTTTTGTTCTGAATTTTAATAACCATGTCAAAGAAAGTTGCTGTTGGGTTAGGATTAAGGTGTAAAAAAAAGAATATACATTGTGTTATATACATATTTGCTTTTGCAAATATGGACCGTGATTCATGCATCCAATAGGTTTTTCTGCGAAAGTTTGTGCATAATAACGTCTCTTGCCAATTAGTCATTGAAGTGCCGTTGTCTTTCCTTCTATACTCTTCTCCCTCAGCAGTCATAAAACGTCTACATGTGTTTTTAAAACGGAATCGTGCAAAAAGGAATATATATTTTTTCAAGTAAATGTAACTGTTGTTATAATGATTAGGTTTTACTAATATTTTATGAAAATGCAAAAAGTTGTTAGAAAAGCAACACTTCACTGACGGTTAATTTTCAACAATACCACCAGCCCTTTGTATTAAACAAATGTTTCAGGCGTTTGATTTTTCAGGAATTTTCCTGATTTCGGAATTTCGTGAAGATCTACTCGAGCATTGAAATTTTCTTGAAACAAGTAAAGGTGTCACCAAAGGGAGAAAGACATAGTCCACATTGTGTCCTAACCTGTAGTTTTGTATTACTGGTGATGCACAGAGTCTGTAAACCTGTAGACTTGATTTCAAGTCTGAATTTGCGGTTATTTCTCTGCATCAGCCACGCCAAACTCGCCCGCAGATTGGCTATCACACAAGAATGGCTGTTTCAGGCAATAATGTATTGGCTATCAGGTAGACTAAAAACCACGATCACACACTTGGAACCAAGTCTAGTAAACCTACTGAGTTGCAACATCTGGGGAGGTCCCGGGTCTCGACTAGAAGGGAGCCAGGGCAGACATTTTAATCCCTTATGGTTGTATCTGATGATAGCAACATAGTCTTGGGCCAAGACGTCAGTGATCGGGCGCGCTATAAACGATTCACAACGAGCGCAGTACACTATCCGCTATCGATCACTGACGTCTTGGCCCAAGACTAATAACAACAGTGCTCCTTAAAAAATACTTGAAAGTTAAACTTCCTGTTAGAAACTCTCCACTTATGTCTTGTACACAGCAATTTATAATTTCTTTCAAATATTGACAAAGTAAGGTGATACAAAATAAACAGAGAATGCAACCCGACTGTGTCAACTGTCCTCTGCGATAAAAACAACTTGTAAAGTGTAAATCGTCAAGCGCGATAGTATACGAGCGCGGTGTGCATGTTTTAATTAAAGATGGGGTCACGTATGTGACGTGGAATGTCTTGTAAGGTGTAATTAGTCCCTAAGTCAATATTCCCATGCCCGTCTGGGGGAGACAGAGCCATCATGTTTACCGAACAAAGCGTCGGTGGTACGGCCAGGGATGGGGGTGGATCCTCCAGGGGACCCTCTCTCTAAAACCTCTTTTCAACTGACATTTAACAAAAATGTTATCTCATTTTTTTTTAATGGAATACAGGTTTGAAGAGAGAAGGAGTGTGCAAATTTCAGGGGGCGGGATGGTGGGGGGGGGGGGGGGGCTTTGATTGTCCTAGCTACAGGGCTTACCCGTTTTCTGGCGGACTTTGTGTTTTCTACATTGTTATTTTATCTTTCAGTTGAACTTGAAACTTTTGTAAACTTTGAACATGTTAAATGTTCAATCTTTACTGCAAATTTGGTGACTTCGTTGTCTGAGCCCCCCCTCCCTCCCCTCTCCCCTCCCCGTGTGAGTCACTTGGTCTTCTCATCTGTATATCTTGTTCACAGCATCTTGAATTTCTTCTATTTGAAGAGTCGATGTGACGATCCTTAGGCACTATTGGTGCTCGATGGGGCAGAAGGGAACCCCCCTCCTATTGTGTTTTCATTGTGTGCTTGGAATCTCAGGAATTCTTTTGAGGATTTTAGGGGGGGGGGGGAGTTCTATACAAGAGGAAAATAGTGCGTTATAGTATGGGAACATTGGGGGGGGGGGGACACACACCCTCTACCCCATATCGGGCAGGCTATACTTATAATAGAAGAAAAGGTAGTCTGGTCCCGCGTGTAAAGTGACTACCAGCTTGTCACTATGGGTGCATAATGAAACCAGACAAAGGTGGCAACATATACCTGTCTGTTAAATATACTGTAACCTTCATTGTGGACTTGACCTTCATGCGGTCTCTGTACGTGGCTATGGTTTCTTTCCTCCAGACTGTAAGCCAACCTTGTTCGTGTACATGACTATTTTTTACTTCTGCATTGAGACATAATATAACCAAACATCAACACTGTCGTGACGAAGCACAAAACTACGTGATAGAGAAATGCTTCCCCTCTTAGTTAGATTATTGGAAAGTGGGACTTAAAAGCTGATCTTGAGATTTTTTTGACAAATATCAGGAAAACAAGTTTTGTTTATGGCCTATAGTTTAATCTTCATATAAACATTTAAAGGCACAGTACACGTTTGGTAATGACTCTGAAAATTAATGGCAATAAAAACTTACTTGGTAAGAAGTACAGCAGCCTTGGGTAGTATAATGAACTTTGAGAAACTTTTAACTTCGAAGTACTACGGTTATGGAAAATATATCACTTTTTATTCCCCAAAATTTGAATCTGAGAAGCTTTTCTGTCAGAAACGCTTCTCAGACTGTGTATTCCTATGGGGATTGTTCTTCCTGCGTGGACATATTCGCTCCGGTTTTTCGGTGATATCTCAAAAACGCGACCACCTTTTGAAGTGAAATTTTCACAGGTTAGTTTTATTGTATGTACATTTATGATTAACACAATCAGTAGGCTCCAATTACCAAACGTATGCAGCACCTTTAAATGTGTTTTCTCCGAGTCCGAAACAGTATGTCGCTTAGATTTGATATTTTTTCCCTCAACAAAAGTGGGCGTGTTTTTCCAATGTTGATTCATGCCTTAGCTGTGTTTACCGACTGCTCATTTTTTTAAGATACGTGCATTTCCCTCGAAAATTTAGAACAGGCGGTTTGTATGCCGCTCTATAAAGACATTATTGCATCCTCCCTTTAGGATATGTTTCTTCAAGAAAAGTAGATGATTCTAGATAGACAGAAAGGTTCGCCCTCAGTTTTAAGTCGTGTCTGCAAAGCTCTTCCCCAAAACTGATGATGTACCATTTTATTCAAGATGCGTTTTTTTTTTCAAATCCAGACGGTGTGAATTGTCCGCGAATGTTTGTTTTTTTGGCAGCGTACCTTGAAAAACATTTCTGCGAAAGGTTTTTATTTTGAGAGCTGCTTTTGATGATGAGAGCAAAGGTTCTCATCACATCTACTTACAGCATCATCTTTTGTCATATATTTTTTTTCTTTCTCTCTTTTTCTTTTTGATTGCCCCTACAGTCACCCACAACGAAGGTAAATTCAATTCTAAGCTTTCCCGTCTGCTTTTAATCGCTGACGTAGACAATCCAAGGACAGATCTCTGAAGACCGAGAGGGAAGCGATAGAGAATAGTGGTCTAGACTGCGGTGAGAAACGGGCGATGTTCACATTCAAGGCCTTGAATTTTTGTTTCACCGATTTGCTGTAGTTTCCCCAAAGTCAAAGATCATTTATACTTCACTTTAAAAAGCGGACATCCTTAGGAAATGATCATCAGCGGAATGACATATATAATCATTATTAGGGTACCAACCACACATTATGACATTACACAAGTCTTTTAATTTAGCAATGTCAAACTTTCCAGTTACCTGTAAAGTTGAAACTGAGCTATTGTGGGTTTGCTATCATCACATGATATTGCAACTGAAAACCATAAAGAAATTTACATTTTCAAAGAAGAAAAAAACGTTTAAGTTTGTCTTCTTTTTTTTTACAAAATTTGTGAACATAAAAAAGTTAATACAATGGGGGTGGGGGGTGGGGTGGGGTGGGAGGGCAGGTGTCAGTGAGATTATTCATGATAACAATGAATTGTCACAATTTGAGTTGTATCCAAGAAAATAAGACCTCCTGTTAAAGGAACATTACAGAATTGTTTTTTTGTTAACAAAACAGTTGCTGGCAGTGTAAGCACTTTATGTAATCCACCATATACATAAACTGACAAACCTGTAGAAGTTTCAGATCGATCGCCCATCTGGGTCACTAGAAAATATGAAAAACGATTACATATTGCATGAAATCATATAGGTTCACCAAACGAATAAAACGCTCACTGAGCGATAAACTCCAATCGGAAAATTAGTTTATCATTTCTCATCAAGTATGGCATTTCAGACAGAAATATTTCAAGGACGTTTTCTACTATATCATCATTAGACCGTGTAGTTTTATGTAAATCTGTGATCAAAAGTATATTTTGCAAGTTCTTTTCTTACCAATTCTGTAATGTTCCTTTAAAGGAACATTACAGAATTGTAATTGTAAAATATACTATTGACCACAGATTTACATAAAACTGCCATCTGGGTCACTAGAAAATAGTGAAAAACCGATTACACATTTGCATGAAATCATATAGGTTCACCAAACGAATAAAACGCTCACTGAGCGATAAACTCCAATCGGAAAATTAGTTTATTCATTTCTCATCAAGTATGGCATTTCAGACAGAAATATTTCAAGGGACGTTTTCTACTATCATCATCATTAGACCGTGTAAGTTTTATGTAAATCTGTGATCAAAAAGTATATTTTGCAAGTTCTTTTCTTACCAATTCTGTAATGTTCCTTTAAAGGAACATAACAGAATTGGTAATTGTAAAATATACCATTGACCACAGATTTACATAAAACTTACACGGTCTAATGATGATGATAGTAGAAAACATCTCTTTAAATATTTCTGTCTGAAATACCATATTTGATGAGAAATGAATAAACTAATTTTCCGATTGGAGTTTATCGCTCAGTGAGCGTTTTATTCGTTTGGTGAACCTATATGATTTCATGCAAATGTGTAATCGGTTTTTCACTATTTTCTAGTGACCCAGATGGCCGATCGATCTCAAACTTCTACAGGTTTGTCAGTTTATGTATATGGTGGATTACATAAAGTGCTTACACTGCCAGCAACTGTTTTGTTAGCAAAAACCAATTCTGTAATGTTCCATTAACATTGAAACAAGTTCTTTTTGTGGAAAGCCAGTTTTAAATATAAAAAAAAGAAACAAATTAAGGATAAATTGGACACTAGAAGATTGTTTTGCAATCCCTGAAGAAAAAACAAATCATTTTTTTTAAATTAGGATTCAAATGCCTTTTAAAAACGACTGAAATTGAAACGACTTCCTTGAAATTACAACGGGTCGAAAGCTTGTATTATATTAGAACAATGTTGCCAGGCAACAGTACAAACTACAAAGGAATTTTGTTTATAGGTTGACAGATTAAATTTAACTCTGTCTGAGTGCCGTAAACATGTTGCATTATTGACGTTATTTTAATGTTTTTTTGTGGTTTTATTCCACCAATAACACATGAAATATTTTATGTTATGGTTTAACAAGAAATGACGTCAAATTATGAATAACTTTGAAGTATTGAAATTTGTTTGTCAATTAGGGATTACCTTGTTATCAAAAACCCAGTTGTTTTTGTATCCACCTTTGGTAGACGCGAAGACAGAGTTCCAAATTACTTATTCATCAATCATTAACCAGTTTGTATGTAAAACGCCACTGGGCAGTATAACTTCAAATGAATTGTTTTATGTGCTTATACTACTTCTCGTCAATAATTAACCGACCGACTAAGACAAAAGGAATGCAATATAAGAATACAAAATTGCACTTTCATGAGCTGCGTACACTTCTTGAATAAATTAAACCGCCATCCACTTTTTTCAACCCTAGCTACCACACAATACTCATTTGTCAGTGACCTAAATGCTATTCATGAAAAAAATGATTCAACTCTTCGTCTAATTGGTTTTTGGGTTACAGTGGGATATTAATTTTTAAAAGGTATTATGATATATTTTAGAGCCCAGTTGTAAGTGTTATTGGTTGACTTAAAATAGTGATGCTTATGGAGAGAAGATAGAAAGGCTTACATTCTATTCTGAGATATATCGGGTGTGTTTAGAGAGAAATGAATCTCAACATGACATTTTGGAGATCTATTTCCCCCGAAGGTATTTTTTTATATATATTATTCCCGATGTAAAAGTCCTAGTTACTGTGATCAAACATGACATTTTCAGTTTGCTCGGCAAGAACTTGGGAGCTGGCGATCTTATTGGTTTTTAATTTAAGAAACATGTGCACAAATTGAAAGCAATTGATAAGAAACTGATATTATGGTCGTGGGTATACAACAAAAAAGACATTTGGTGACTCAAATTAAGTTGATCTGTCATGTCCAATTTCTTTTAAGATTAATCGCATGCAACAAAAAATATGTTTTTTGGGGTGTGTTTTTTTAATATATTTTGTAACTCCAACGTCAATGTCAAATGTAATGTTGTGAAGATGACTGGAAGTTGAGACGTTTCCAGATCGTTTGGTTGGGGTTGCATTATAGGAATTCACTACATTTGTGGTTTTGTTGATTTAAACAATTTTTAATCTCAAACAAATAGAATACAAACTAAGTTTTTATATTTAGGTTTCAGAAATATTTTCCAGAAATATTTTACTATAAGTGATTATTGATAACACTTGAACTCCAGGGAGTTAGATCCAATCAGTACATTTTAAATTAAACAACTTTCTCTCTAGGCTGTGGATCTTAGCTTTTTTCGTGTTCATTTAGTCTCTAGATTTGTGTTGTATGTTTTTGGCGGAAGTGCCCTTGTAATTCAAAAGTGGCAAGAGTTATGAAGTTGCTTTTAACGATGTTAGTGTGCGGCCAGAGTGTACTTTCAAAAACAAATACCAATGACGTCAAATTATACAAGAGTGCCCTCTAGTGGCAAATGGAAAACTGTTCAGTGGATCTTAGCTTTTTTCGTGTTCATTTAGTCTCTAGATTTGTGTTGTATGTTTTTGGCGGGATTAAATCGTGTTCGTTGGAAGTCCCTAAAAAAAAGCGATTTGATAAGATAACTTTCAATAAAAATAAATATATGATACAGTCATGTTTGTGACGATTGTTTAATTTGGAGGTATACCTTTTACCCCTCAGCCCCATAGGCTGAAATGGGTATTCGTCCGGACGGATCCGTCTGGACATCCGTCCGGACGGATCCGTCTGAACATCCGTCCGGACGTAACTTGAGTAAGAAGTGACATTTGGACTTGTAACTTGGGTGGGGTTTGCTCTTAGAGAAAGGAACCGTGGGATTGTTTCGGAGGTGAAAAGGTCAAAGGTCAAGGTCAAGGTCACGGTGGTGAATTATAGCGATGGACCCTATAGCAGAGTTTTCTCGAAATCAAACTAAGCCTACACAGCAAGCTCCTGACAACAACAACGAATCTTGATGCAGTAACTTCTCGAAAAGACGACCGAGGTTTCCTCTTCCTAAAAAAGCATGATGTTTTTACACCTTTAAATTGTCGATACATCTTTTGTGCAAAGGTAACCTTCAATTTTATCTTAAAGTCATTCCAAGAACTCATTTGCTATAATAACGGTGACATATTTTCTATCACGATCTAGTCAAATGTAAAATTTATTTTGATTTTTTTCCCCCAATTGCTGCGCTAACCTTTGCATAATTGCAAGGTTAAGCATATTGACTCTTTTTGAAAGTGACTCCCAAATGGTGGACAGAATCTCTGCCAGATCAGAACAAGACGATTTATTTTAAGGATATTCTTCTCAAACCGTCCTTGGGCATGGAGCCTTTCAGATGTTATCGTCAGCAATCCAAACCTCGGGGAATTGTTGAAAATTAAATTTGCTCCACTCCACAAAAGATTATATCCATTTATTGCGGTGTGCAGAGAAATTACTTGCAACCTGGGGCCCATTCTACGTATGTGCTAGTCACATCATTTCCATGAGCCAAAAGCAGCTATATGCCTTACATTGTTTTCAACTGCTTCGGTTTTTTTTGTGCAGCAAGTATTTCGTGGGCTGTTAAATGTTTTCTTCTTGTAGAAGCTTTTTGCAACTGAGGCAAACGACCCTGTCGTATCACATCCATGTTTGTCATGTTCCCAGTGTACAAACGGTAACTGATTCTACGTGTACATAAAGGGGGCTCTGACTATTTGGCTCTTCAACCTCAGTCTGGTCACGCATATAGCTGTACGGAAAAACCACAATAATGAAGGTTTACTCCACGCGTGCGTGAAGGCAAACGTAATAACGGTACAGCGGTTTCACAGGTTGTCTGTCTATTAATGTGTGATGTACCATCTTAATCCAAAAAAGCCAAGATTGTGCCTCCGCGTTCAGTAGCAGTTTGTCATAACCAACAAGGTTAAATATAATATTTGTAGTATAACATACTTTTTTTCTGTAGTATACACATCTTTTTTTTTTTTAAATAGCATATTAATTATAAGGTAATACTCCAAAGATTTCAAGAGTTTAATGTAAATATTTATCTGTACGGCGACATGATCACAAAAGCACACAAAGATAAACTTCTCATGGCATTGTCTAATTATTGCTTTCTATTGGATTCTTGTACTTTTTATTTTGGGTCTTGGAGAATTCTACCTCCGTGGTTTCACCGAAGGAGTTGTATTTTTCCTTCATTTTTTAAAGAAGTATCTTACTATCTTCATTTGGCCTATATATACGTGAATGTGTAATGTGCGTGTTAAACGGGGTGGGAATATTGAGTTTTTGGAAGGGTTTGTCAAAGTTTTATAAAGTGCACAGCCACAATCATGGGTTCACTTTTTGTTACAAAGACACCAAATGAACAACACATCAATTTTGAGTCACTCTTTGCAGATCTTGTATTTTGACAAACTCAAGTACTTTCTACTCTTCATTCACACAGCGCTGGTTAATTCGTATACAAACAACATTGAAATAACTGTTACATCACTGGTTTTCAAACTGGTGTTCATAACATGGACACGAGAAAAAAAAATGTGTGCCCATGATTGTGGCTGTGCACTAAATCATTCTAAGATAATTTGTACCTCATGATGATTGGATGACAAAGTAAGTATTTAAAAATTCTTATTTCGTGGTATTGAAATTCGCTTGTTGTATTTCACTATTCCTTTAAAGGAACATTACAGAATTGGTAATTGTAAAATGTACTTTTGATCACAGATTTACATAAAACTTACACGGTCTAATGATGATGATAGTAGAAAACATCCCTTGAAATATTTCTGTCTGAAATGGCATATTTGATGAGAAATGAATAAACTAATTTTCCGATTGGAGTTTATCGCTCAGTGAGCGTTTTATTCATTTGTTGAACCCATATGATTTCATGCAAATGTGTAATCGGTTTTTCACTATTTTCTCGTGACCCAGATGGCCGATCAATCTCAAACTTCTACAGGTTTGTCAGTTTATGTATATGGTGGATTACATAAAGTGCTTACACTGCCAGCAACTGTTTTGTTAGCAAAAACCAATTCTGCAATGTTCCTTTAACTGTCTAGACAGTCTCAATAAATGGCCGTCGATTCACCGAAACAGCCTAAGCGATTTGGATCATCCTCTTCGCATGCTTGGCAACAGCACTTTCTGACTATATCAGATTCCTTCATAGGTAATTCCAAGCAGTCAAGTCACATTTTGTTCCCTTTTTTTTTTAGTTTGATGATTTAGTTTTCATGCACGGTTGTTGTCAATTCCAATCTCTTCTAGGTTTTCATGCCAGACAGTTTTTGTGTGTCTGAGACACAAGTTTCATTTTTTTATTTACTGCTCGAGGCGGGAATAAACATCAATCATGGAATAGCTGTCGTTTAATAGAACTTTGATCTCTGTGGGACAGATTGCTTCCGATATCACAATGTTCCTCCCCCTGCGTCGAAAAACAATACTGAAAGAATTGTGTGTCCATCAAGGGGGAATAAATTGTGTCTTGTTATTGTGCCCTCAGGTTTTCTTTTATTTGTAATGGTGAGGCGAGTCTGTAACTCCTTTGAAATGTAATACCAACGAGTGTCATGAGGATGGTTTCATCCTTTAGACCAAGGGGGGCGATCCGGGCTCTTTCACCCTTGTTCTTTAGTTGCGGTCTTGTTGATAGTCTGTAGATGCTAGTCAGGAGCTTGGTCTTCTTGAAGACCAAGGAAGACACCCAAGTCCAGTATACCACAAGTTCTGTATTTTTGTGTGTGGTATAAAAAGCATGTAGATGTAACTTTCTGAATTTTGTTTTATAGCACCTTTGTTGGAACTCCTGCATGAATTAGCTTCGTCCTTGTTTGACTAGGTCCCGATTTTATAGAAGTACATTAAACACAACCAGAACAAATGGTTACCAGCCCAAATGCATGACATATCGTACCATTTCGTAACTGGTTACCTGCATATATATTTGCTTAGCACAGTATTGTTAAGCACTTTTAAGCAGCTCTATGGTGTTGGGCCCATGGTCAATGCTTTCATTGTTCATGATCTGTGATGGATGATACACTCTAAACACTCCCGAGTCAGAGTTGACCCTAATACCGGGTCAGAGTTGACCCTAATTCCGGGTCAGAGTTGACCCTAATTCAGGGTCAGAGTTGACCCTAATTCAGGGTCCTAGTGGGGCTGACCCACTTCCGGGTCAAACTGACCCCGGGAAGTGGTTTATAGAAATAACTCGGATTCTGCGCCAGTTGGACCCATACCTGGGTCATATTTGACACAAATTCCGGGTCATACTGACCCAGAAATGGGTCAAGCCCCACGGGACTAAGATCTGGGTAAATTCTGACCTGGAAGTTTTCAGAGTGTGCATGAAACAAAGTATGTAAATCGAAGTGAAAGTCAAACCTAGAAAGTTCAGGGTTTTCTCATCAAACCATTTAGGGTTTGTTTGTCTTTATACAAAACAAAAACTCCTTAGATAACATAATGTATTAGTTACATTTAAGAGATAAATTAAGTCGGCTGGCCGTAGCTTTCGATCCAAACACCAGGGCCCAATTTCACAGAGCTGCTTAAGCGGAAAATATTGCTTAACAATTTTCTGCTCAGCAGAATTTAGCAGGATACCAGTCACAAATTGTACATGTGACATGGTTGTTTGGCCGGTAACCTTATTCGGATAAGCATAATTTTGTTGAGCTTAGCTACTTTGAGTGCTTAAGCAAGCTCTATGAAATTGGGCCCAGACCTTTACGAGAGGCATAGACAAAAATACAAGCCTACAAATAAATCCATTCATATGGAAAACGAGGACAAGTGTTTTAATGGAGAGCAATTGGAAGACTGACAAAGTGTAGAGACGCACTTTTGGCACAATTTGATTTGTGTTTATGCAGAGAGGATCTTGTCCAAACTGACGCCTCGATTGTCTGAATCAGTTTACCTGACATCCAACTTCCAGCAGATTGAATTCAATATTTCGAAATTCCGTTTCAGTCCCGGTTTAGATCTATGCATTTGAATCTTTTGTATTAATGCACATTCCCTTCCGGCAAAACAGCTCGCTGGAAAAGAAACACACCGCTGAACGTCGGTTAGATTCGGAAGGTTTTTTTGTATCCTATGCGTCGTGGGTAGAAAGCTCAAGATCCCCCCGTCCCTTTCCAAGGAAATTTCCGCCCTGCTTCGGGCGCGAAACAGGCAATAATAGGTACTGTCTAAATGAGAGAAAAAACAAGGACTTTTTGTGTTGTTGTTTTGTGGTGTTGCTCAAAGCATTGATGCCTCATAAGGCATTAGAGCGTTTGACATAATAAACAAAGTATAAAAACAAAGTCGAAACCGTGGCGGTCTTTTTTCCCCCTGTTAATGTGATGACGTGACGTAGGCTCCCCCCTCAAGCCTTCAGTTTATACCAGCTTCACATTTCCTACCTTCGGAAATTGCTGGAACCGGGCGGTGCGCACTTTACTGTTCATACTATATCCAGCAACATACCCATTGGACAAATCCTTGTGACGGAAGAAAAACCAGGAAATTGACTGTGGATTTTAATGAAAAAATTTCTGAAAAAGCAGATGGTCTTCACTTGCATCGGCGTCTGCCAAAAGTGCTACAATAACGCACAGACACCTGGCTTTATTGCTTTGATGTTTACCTCTACACGATTTGTCAAGACACCACAAGCAAAAACTACAAACAGGACCTAATGTGAAACACTCGGTCGAACAGCACACACCAATATTTAGGAGAACTGTATTTAACCGTCACGTAAAAAAGACGGAAGCATAGCTCAGGTTTTCAAATCATTTTTAAACCAATGGATTTGCTGTTATTTAACACTTTATACTATTAAATTGCATCAACATTTCCTGTATTGCAGCTCCAAAAATGGATATTAATTTATCAAGATTACATCCATGCTTTGTTTGAGAATTTATGCTGTCATTTTATTAGACGTATAGATTTTTCCCTTTCATGCTTGTATTGTTACTAACTTGCCAAGCAAGAGACTCTGTCAATACACGTCTTCTAGCCGGCAAGCGAAATAATATTTGTTTAAGTTTTTTTTCCGGAACGAAATTTAAGACAGGCTTTCTTTTTTTTTTGGCCTGCAGAAAATAACCAACATGTATAGTTGTTAGAGAGCGCTGGAGAATAAAGGTATTATCAGAAGCAGGAAAGCATGCGTGCGTATTTTGGGAACTTTTGTGAATGAAAGAATCTGGCGTTTTTTATGGGTCCCATTTCACCACATGAGGATTGCACAATCTGATTTTGCTGGTTGAATCAAATCTCAATTTCATTTGTTTATAGGCCTATTATTAGTACCTTTTAATGTGGTCGGATATAACTTTAATTTTGTATAATGATGAAGTGATTGTTTTATAGGTTTAACACTATCTTTTTTATGCTTGCTATTAATTTTTTTTTTAGATGCATTCTAAAAACCACGTGGTCAGAATTGACCCGGATTCTGGGTCGAAGAGGGATCAGACCCATTTCTGGGTCAATATGACCCGGAATTTGTGTCAAACTGACCTCAAACTGAAGCCGAGTCGAAGTCCCGATGTGTAATCAGTGTCCTGGTCAGCCCGACCACCATTAATGGGTCAGCCCGACCACCAAATGGGTCAGCCCGACCACCATTAATGGGTCAGCCCGACCACCATTAATGGGTCAGCCCGACCACCATTAATGGGTCAGCCCGACCACCATTAATGGGTCAGCCCGACCACCATTAATGGGTCAGCCCGACCACCATTATTGGGTCAGGCTGACCCCCAAATGGGTCAGGGAGTCTTAAACAAACACCCCGCATTTTTATGCTTTGACTGGAATTTGTAGTTATTTGCCTTTCCGTTCAATCGCTTGGTGGAAGAACAGCAATGGCTAAACCGACGGATCTTTAATCGCCTCGGTATAGCATTTTCAAAAGCAAAGCTCTGAGGAATTTCTCTCCTATGTTCATAATCCTAGGGCACTGCGGTATGTAGAGTGGCTAGTCGTTGCGCTTGTGAGATTTTTCTCGAAAGATGTGAGGCTTTGTGTATGAAAACTTAAGCTACATTTTGTCAGAATTTCCCCACGGAGAAGGGGTTCTGAGAAGAACAAGATGTCGGTCTTTCTTAGCGTTTCGAACCGTTTGGTTTTATTTGTCGAAGTCCCCCCGATCCACAAAGCTAAAGTAGCAGTCCAGGCTGATTTCCTACCTTCTGCCCAGGTAGTAGTTAATAAGCAGGACAGTTCTTTTCAGAACTGAGAAGTCTCCCGAATTCCAAAAAAATCTACTCCGCGGTAGTATAGAACAAACAGCGAGACAAGTTCTCTGAAGAACAATATCTACACAGCAAAGTAGATAATATATACACATGGTGTTACCGCAAACCGAGTATAAATTGATACCTCACCATACAATGCCTCAAAAACCATATTACTACTTTGATATTCTGAAGGGCGAGATTTGTGTTCTATGGTTCTTCCATGGTCCACCTCTGCTTCTTTTTGTTCGTTCGAGAAGGAGTTGAAGAAGAGAAGAAGAAGAAGAAGAAGACGAAGAAGGAAAAAAAATCCACTGATCTTTGTAAAGAAATGCATACTTGGAGTTTCCAAATCGTTAACGGCTCACAGCAATATGAATTATTTATAATTCACAGAAATGCCAAACCTTTTAATCCGTGCTGGTCACCTTTTTTTAATTGACAATTTCAGAATGCCCCGTTGAGCAACTCATTGCATTTAAATTAATGGAAATAGGTGTGATGAATATTCATGCACACACTTTAGACGACTTCACATTTATATAGCGGACTATACCGATGGTTCTTAGCTTCTATAATCTTGTAAGCTATTGCTGAATTTTGTTTGTACCTCATTAAGTGATTGGTATGAAAACAAAGAATCAAAGATAATCTCGGGCCTCGTTAACAGTGACCTCAAAAAGAAGGCGCCCTCCTATGTCCAGATTTTGGAAAATCTTTTCAACATCATGACAAATTTAATCTCACTCACAAAAAAGGCAATTTATATCTCTCAACTATTATCGCCTAGAATAAAAGGGGGAAACGGCAAATAAAAACAAAAACCCTTTTAAATCTGAACCCTTTAAAAGAAAAATCCGGGTTGCCTGTTGTTGGGGAGGAAAGATTTGGCCCACGGGATCGCAGTAATTAAGAACGTGTCAGCTATTGCACATTCGCCCTAGGGCATCAGGTGCAGAAACAAAAGAGACTATCGGTGATTGCCACTGAGATATGGTTGGCCAAATAACAACTATATTGACCCACAGTATAGTCGTGTAGAGTTGTAGCGTCGTCAAATGTCTGTCACTTAAAAAAATTGAGAAAAAAAAGTGTGCCTTCTTGTAACTTAATGATTGGTTCGGACGAGACATTTCCTGTATCATTTTAATGACGGATAGGCCTATGACAGTTTAGACGGCGCTGTAGCATAAGAAGTCTGTTATATTCTTGGAAGATGTGTGGTTCTGCAGGAAGACCTAATGCGCTGTGTCGGTGTTAGGTAACCCGACTGATACATTGTGTAGTGTGGCTCTTGACTGCGACTGTAAGCTGCTCCGACTTGGAAGTGCACACATCTCAGCTCTCTCTATGCTTGTTTTCAATTTCGTACATACATCTTCCTGTACATTGATTCTGTTCTTCTATAATGACCTCCCTTTTCACAGGGTCACCTTGTTGTTTTCTAAAAACTCTTGTCACTATTTATTTGTGTCCTGCTCCTATTGTTAGCTGCATCATCCCCGATGCAGCTTGCCCTCTAATCCTGTCCTTAGCCATGCTTCCCGCATAACCCAGAATGCAGTTACCACATTCATGGTCCAGTAAATCCACCCTTTCACTGGCCATCCTTGTGTCTTCACTACTTTATAAGGATTGGTTCTTAGCCATGCCACCGTGCATCTTGCCTTCACTAATGTACTTTTTAAAACGTGGTTTGATCCGTGATACATGGTACCAGACTGATCTTTCTTAATTATTGTGTACTTTGGATTTTTTTTTACGGGGGCCCTGACTAAAGCAGGTAACATGATCTACCATGGGTGAGATTGCCTGGTGGAGTACAAGTAGTTGCCAACACAATGCAGTTATTGGTTTCTCGAAGTTTAATTTTTCGGATTTTGCTGTCTCTTACAGAATGTTTGGGAAGTTTTAGTCGATCATATGATCATATTGGTGAAACATGCTTTTCTTGACCCTTTTAAAAAAAGATGTCCACATGAAGGAGTCTATTTTATTGTGTCCGGGTCGAAACTTACCAGGGATCTGACGAGAATTCAAGACGAAGTAAATCCTGAGTTTGGTAACCTCCTTTCCACTGTTGGTTTTTAAACAATATATAGTTTACTAATCAAAGATCAGAGCTGAATTAATACCAGTGCCATATTGAAATACCATCGAACTCTCTGGCATTCTCTTTCAAACCACAATATAATAAAAAATAGTCGTCCTTCCTTTCTTCCTATCAATTTTCTTGGAAATATAGAGAATACAGGCAATCCAATTAAATGTGATTTTTATTTTTAAGAACTTGATTAAAACAAATATTGACAGTTTCCCCTGCGGGAGTTCTGTCTGACTGGTCTTTTGTAGATTCCTCAACCCCCCTCCTTCAAGCTTGGGGGATCTGTGATCCCTTTGCTTGGACTGCGGTTCTTACAAGCTTCACGGTCCAAATAAAAAAAACGCGAGTCAATTTAGATTGCTGTCATCATACTAGAGTTTTCAGTGATCCAGTAAAGATCTGAGAGAGATGCAGAGAAACCAGTTTAGAGCAAGACTTTTTTTTGTTCTCTTAGCTTAGACATCGTGAAGGAGACATCCTTCATCGGGTGAGTCTTAAAGCGGGGAAGATGACCCCCCCAAATGTCAGACGATTAACCTGCGAATTTGACGTCATAACGCACTCTAATCATTTGTATAGTATCAGAGTTGATGATCGTTATTTGGGGACAGTAACGGTGGTAGGATGGTCTGTATTCCATTTATACCATACAACACTTCCAATACTATTACACCGAAAGAGACCAGACTATTCATCTTCCAGCCTCGGTTGGTTTCATGGATCTAAACGTTATACAAAGGAAAAATAAATGGCCAACTTACGATAGAAGCACAAAGAGAAATAGCATAAATAAATAAACACATCCAAAATTTTAACAGAGGACAAGTCATTCTTTATTTAAATAAATTAATAAATAAAGAAATAAAGAAAATAATCCCCAAACTGCTAGTGCCTTAATCATATAAATATATACACTTAAAAAAAAAGGGGGGGCTTGAATAAAGAATTCTTTTTGAAAACAATATAACAATAAAATAAATATATAATTTATATCGTCATCCGTACATTCGTTTTACTGGATTTAAACATGCTATTGTAATAGTGACTCACAGAACATATTTAATATCAAGTAATAAACCACAAGGGAAAATGACTGGGTAGATTTTAAATAATTTTAGTTTGAACAAAGACAAATTGACTAAGAGCGGAATTTGAACAATCAGAATGTCTTTGGTTCAAATCCCGCTCAAGTCAATTGTCCTTTGTTCAACCCAAGAACATATTTAACGAAGAAAAACCGTTTTTTCCCATGATTTTGTTTTTAATGAACAACACTCAGTTCTAAGTAACAGCGAAACAGATAATCTCTTTAAAGTAAAGTCACGTAAATCGTTTTGTTTGTTATTGGTTCAAATTCCGCTCCAGTCAATTTGTCTGTGTTCAACCCAAGAATATATTTAACGAAGAAAAGCTGTTTTTTCCCATGATTTTTTTTTTTTTAAATTGAACAAAAATCCAGTGCTTAGTAACAGCTAAATCGCTTTGTTTGGTATTAATAGAATCCATTCAATCCAACTTTAACTGCCGTTTTCAATCCTAACTAACAACACGCGCAACGACCCGTATACCCAAACGTGTTGTTAAGTTATCGTAGCTTCGGCTAATGGAAACTGAAAATCAACCATTGGTTCGGAATTCGAAGGCACTATTGCAATGTTTTAAATTGCATTTCGTTGCCTTGTGTTTTGCGCGCGCGTGTGTGTGTGTGTGGTTATTTCCCACTCCACGGAGATTCTGTCTACTTCATTTGACTGTACTTTATCTGACCGTACTTTTCATCGAATCGAAATAAACCTCATCTCATTTTGACCTGACTCCACAAAATGCAACTTGACAGTAAATCTGAACGATATACAGGAGAGTATTTTGGCTGGAAATTTGTCACAAAACGGGGTAATTTGGAAGCTAGCCGACCGTGCACACAGATTCAGCCCTCGCTGTAATCATTGTATATAAAAACCATCCTATTTCCCATCTGACAAAGGTGATCGAACCAGCAGCGTGGAAGGAACCGCCAGACACAACTTAAAGGTGCCGTCCACTTTGTGAACATCTCTGTGAGAAATCCGTACTGTATTACATTATTTGGAATGTTAAAAACTTAAAAACAATTTGAATCCGAAAGCTGGCATTTGATGATATCAGTATCAAATGTCCTGAGAAATTTATTCCTCTGAAATTTGTCAAGTTAGAGCAAAATGTCTTCCAACACTGTAATTCGTATTTAGGCTAATCCCTGGGTTTAAAATTAAACTTAAACCCAAAAGAACAATTTACCGTCCCTTTAAAGTATTATTAAGTACCTGCATAATGAAACTTTTTCCTCTATCCTCGAACTGGATTTGCGGGCCTATTAAGGTACGCATAATATAATTTGAGCGTTTGAAATTGTAAATTAAGATCGTGTCATTGAAAGAGTTTCTCTCCATTGGATAGATAGTTTTAAAAAACAAATAATCCAATAAAATGTCCGGATTTACCTTTGCACACGGTTACTGCTCGTCATGCCGTGCTATTCGTCGGGTCATGCGGCTTTAAGTTTTGTGTGTGTGTGTGTGTGAATTTGCGTAGGCTGGAAATTTGACTTTATAGTCGTGTCGGTAGATCGGGAGATACCGAATAGCCAATGAACCGTGGTCTGCCTGCCTATGGTCGGAACACTCAACCACAGTACTATTCGTTAAAAAAATAACATTTTCCCCAACCCTAATCTATACCATCTCCTGAATTTGTTACTTGCGTATATTAAAACTGATCAAGTGAACCAATTTATTTAAAAAAGGGAGAAAGCAATTTGAGGAAATTTGTTTTTGTTTTATCCCGGCTATTTTGTTGTACTCGACAGTGCTTGTACTAATATTGGTGTGAGACATGATCGAATGATATTTATCAATGGTGTAGTCGAGTAAAAGTATCGTATATACTTTTATATTTTAAAGACACTGGACACCTTTGGTAATTGTCAAATACCAGTCCTCTCACTTGGTGTAGCTCAACATATGCACAAAATAACAAACCTGTGAAAATTTTAACTCAGTTGGTCGTCAAAGTTGCGAGATAATAATGGAAGAAAAACACCCTTGTCACACGAAGTTGTGTGCGTTCAGATGCTTGATTTCGAGACATCACGCGTGAGGTCTCAAAATCAATTCAAATAAATGACTTCTTTCTCAAAAACTACGTTACTTCAGAGGGAGCTGTTTCTCACAATGTTTTATACTATCAACAGCTCTCCATTGCTCGTTACCAAGTAAGTTTTTATGCGAACAATTATTTTGAGTAATTACCAATAGTGTCCAGTGCCTGTAACCCACAAACCAGAATGTAATTCACGAATTAAGTACTATATTTTGAAGAAAGGTAAGTTAAGTCAATCAATTGGTTTAGAACTGAAATGTTCTGACTTCAAAACCCAGTTGTTTCACAGTTCATTTTTTTCTAGTAAGAGTAATTTGTAATTTTGCTCTTCATTTCTGTTGTTATTTATCGTACCGTAATGCGCTTTATAGTCGTCATGCGCAATCCATTATTATTGAAGACGTAATTTTCTGAAAATTCAATCCAATTCCAATTCTATTCCCCTTCGCATATATACAAACATAGAATATGTATAATTTGCACCTCGTGCGATTCACTGCCGTACAAAATTAGAATAACTCTACACCAAAAATGCACACGCTGTCCGCGCATAGCGAAAAAAAGGTTGGTCGGGTGGCGCGACACGCTGTCATAAAACAACACACGGTATTGTTCCGAACCAGCCTAATACAAACGCGCCCATATTTACTTATGAGTGGTTTTCCATTAGATGAAGGATATATTCCGATGTTTACGGAACGATAATGGGCGAATTTGACAAACCGCCGAACAAGTTCAGATTGATTGCGAACGGGGCTGACACCTTGTTCGGAGGCTGGGTTGTCACTCTTGAATTATTAGACTCTTTTTTTTTTTTGGATAACGGGATGTCGTGCTCTGGGTCGTGTCAATGAGCTGAAAGATTTGCCGGTAAATTGATCGCGATGTGGGCTCGATGCCTAAGCAATTTATAAGTCATTTATTTGTTTTCGCCTCGCCTTGGGTTTAAATTCAGTCTTTGGAACTCAACAAATTAAAGTGTTGCATTGGTAATATTTATAGCACTCCCGTTGTTGGTACCTTTACTTTCTTAAATCAAGATAAGGTACAGCATTAGTAACAACAAAGTAAATTTAATCTTTTGAATCTTTGTCTCAGTCACTGTTTACCCGAGCTCGAAAAAAAACAACACCGTCCAGCCATTTACCAAACCACCTGTCCGCGGTAAGTGCAGTTACATGGCTCGGATCGTATTGAGCAAAGTTCAAAGGTTCTAATTTATTACAAAAATATACAATTGACATTTAAATCTTTCATAAATCCTCTCGAAATTGTTGAACTGGAATAGTGAGACTGCTGATGGTAAAGACCGGCTGTCTTGTTTGCTTCATTGGGATTGAACTGAGATTTGGAGACTGTTAACCGTCTTGAAATTATACAAGTCCCCGTGGATTTGTCTCCACTTTGGAATCGATTTAATCTAAATGATAAACAGGTTATTTTAAACAATTTATTTTTATTTTTATTTTATTACACTACTTCACCGGCAAAACAATACAAAAGAAAAACAAGGAATGAAAAAAAAAAATAAATACACCAAAAAACAATCTTATAACTATAACCTATTAGATAATTCAAAATCGTGTTCAGTTTAAAAAAAAAATTCTTTGTACTTATTGAAGTATCGGTGTAGGAAGAGTGTAATAGTATACAATTAATGCATCAAATTATGACTCTGTACAATGAGTTTTAAATTACCTGTAAATGCAGTGACACATTATTGTGTATGTACATTAGTATTGACGTCATCACGCCGCCATCTTAGAAGTAAAAAGATGACCAGACAATGGAAAGGAGCGCACATCGTGTACGCGCAAGGCTGAGAATGAGTCAATGGGCAACCCTTTTAAAAACTTAAATGAGGGCGCCCTACTCAAATGACGTCATTTGCGAGCGGTCCACTGAAAAGTTGACTAAATTTAGTCTACAATAAGAATACATGGTTTAAATAACAATGGACTTATACAAGTTAGTGTCTGTCAATAGTGTGAAAATTTGACTTAGGTTTCTTTTCCCTGTTAATTTATTTCGGAACATTTCGTTCGGATGAGACTTTTTTTCATAAGTCCTGGAACAAGGGCTCTATTTCTATTAAGATGTGAGGCAGCAAATGTTGGTTTATCAATTTTAGTTTGTTATTTCAAATCAGCAATCAAACGGCATACATGTTTATCATTTTGGCCCGCAGTAACTTATTTAGCAGCAGTACGTCACAAACGCGGCATCTGCCAAAGAGACTCCGCAAATCTCGCGCGACTTTGTTTCCTTCACGCGTTGAAGCAAAATTTTCACGCTGGTAAGTATATAACTGTTCTTTAACCTTGTCGCTGCAGCCGTAGTCTCTGGCTTCATACGCTGCCTAAGTGTTCCCAAAATAGAACATTCAAAGCCTATTTTATTAGCGTAGACCAACCATTTGTTCTCCAAACGATGTTCTATTTTTAAGGACATTTGGCAAAACAGTGAATGTCTCTTGCGGATGCCGAATGAGCTATTCATTTTGTACTGAAAAGTGATTTGTGCATACAACCTCAGAGACAATTCGAAGGTCAGCTGATATTTCTTCTCAAACACAAAGCCTCATTTTTTTTATCTCCGTTTTGTTATTCAATCTATAAGAAAGAGGTCGGGGTTGTACTTACAGACTCAATTCCTATTTAAGCCCAGACGTCTTGGAACCAGATCAGATTATGGAAAAAAACTAGGTCGGCTTGTTTTGCCACGTTGATGTCTGAGACGCGATGCCTCCCGAGTATTGGTGGGGGGGGGGGTGCATTGTGGGACCTTATCTCACCAAGGTCTTCTCCATTAGCACTAGATTGATATTACTCTTATATGCATTCATCGTTGATGGAGAAATAAAAGCATTTTCTGCTCGGCTGTCTTTATCACAATCACCACTGTTATTCTTCTTGGGTCTTTACGCTGTAAACCGTCTTTAAGCTTGCTACGACCGACCTCCAGGCTTTCTTTGTATCATCAGGCCGGCATCAAACGCATCGACAGCGGCGGAGGCCTTGCCCTTGGTATTTGGCCTTGGTGCTCCTTCTATGTTCCCGTACATTTGACTTTACCCATTTCCAATGAAACTTGCCTCTTCAAAGATGGAACTTTCAAGCATTTATTATAAAGACATGTCTCGTGTAAAGGCTTTACTTCTTGTGCATAAAGGTTCCTGTGTGGAAAACTATAGTTTTACTTTATGCATGTCATGTCCGAGTTTATGTTCAGTGTGGTATTTCCAAAATCTTAACTCTAAGTACACAAATGGTAGAGGTGCCTGTAAAGTTTAGAATATTTAACGTGGATGATACTGGTAGTTGTAGATTGAGGTCTGAAGAAAGGACTACCTTCTTCCTAGTTTTTGCTTCTTTAAAAAAAAAAAAAAAAAAAAAAATGGACTTTAATAATGCATTAGCTATGAAACAATGGCTATGGCTAATATTGTCTTGATGACATTGACTCTATACCGGTAGCCAAAGACGCCCAAGTCAGGCTTCTTAGCCTATGGCTGTGCTTAACACAAACTATTCTGGCTACGAGATCTGCCTGGACATTTACCTTTTTAACAGTGTCCTATAGCCATACCCTAAAAGCTTAATTCAGCAAATCTGGAGACTTGAGGGGATCTCTATCTACTTCTTCATTTTCTATGTCAAGGTCATCAACTTGTTTCTGACAAAAACAAATTGGAAGCCAATCGCCTGTAAACTGCGAATAAATCAGAGTTACTAACCAAGGACACCAACTGTACGTCAACATTTGCAGAGAAAAAAATCATGAATTTTGCTATGACAGCTTGGACTACACTCGTTTTTTTTCTATAGGCTTTGCAGAGAAAAAGATTTGAAACACCGCCGATATGTTTATTCATACGTCCATTGATTAGTGAACTCACACGGCAAAGTCCAAAGGGCTTTTAAGAATTTACATACATTTACATGACCAACTGAGTTGGTATCTCTGGCATGGCTTCCTGTATACCCAATTGAAATATTCACTTTAAAGAATGAGGGTCAGACCATTTGTCCTCCAAGCCTCGATTTGATTTCAATGGTGACAGTGTAAGAATAAGAAACAGCATCGGAATGGCTTCACCGCGATCCACGCATCCGAGTTAACGTAGTTCTGCTAAGCAGTTTGAAAGCACACTGTGCTAAGCATGGGAAACTTTGCTAAGCTGAACAACTTACCGTCCATCACATGATGCAGATATGAATTGTCACCTGTGTGTGTATTAGATCTTTTCTCTTTCTTCTTGTTGTTGCTTTAAAGGGGGCTTTTGTTACCGCATGAAATAGATATGGTTGGAAGTACACTTTAAAAGTAGAATATAATGATTCGCATGTCCCTTTAAATTGTGTGGTTTATCGTGTAATGTCTGCTATTTTGTAGAACCAAATTTTTGACTCCACAAAATGGCAGACCGTATGTTCCACTGGTTGTAATTCCAGAGGCAAATTTATGTTTCTGTAATCACTTCTCACTGATTACAACACACTGTAGGTGTTTCAGTGCATGAACAACTCTTTAAAAAAGGATAAGGAGCAGTAATAATAAGAAACTCAAGTTCTCTGCAGAGAACGGCTGTTTTGAGATTTTGCTTCATTCTGAGGGTGTGGCAGACGAGCTATTGTTTTGTGGGAATAGTGTATTGTAATATCTCAACATGAGAGTACTTGCAACAACAGAGTGTTGTATGTTGTCATTTCTTCTGCAGGCTTTTTACATTGTGTCCAAGTTTAAAGGCACTGGACACTATTGGTAATTACTCAAAATAATTGTTAGCATAAAAAATTGATAACGAGCAATGGAGAGCTGTTGACAGTATAAAACATTGTGAGAAACGGCTCCCTCTGAAGTAACGTAGTTTTTGAGAAAGAAGTAATTTCTCAGTAATATATTGAATTGATTTTGAGACCTCGAAATCAAGCATCTGAAAGCACACAACTTCGTGTGACAAGGGTGTTTTTTCTTCCATTATTATCTCGCAACTTCGACGACCAATTGAGTTCAAATTTTCACAGGTTTGTTATTTTGTGCATTTGTTGAGATACACCAAGTGAGAAGACCGGTCGTTGACAATTACCAAAGGTGTCCAGTGTCTTTAAACGTCATTACGATAACATATAAACTATTCTACATAGCCCGGTGTGTTTAAAGTCTCGTACAATGCAATACATCGTCAAAGGGTTAAAAACATTTTAATTAATTTAGATAAGACACTTAATTACAATCTAAAACAACTTGACGGGTTGGAAATTGACGGCGTAGTCTCGGTGATTGGATTATCGTAATGGAGTATTGAGCGAAGTGCAAGCTCACGGGTCGGTGGCGTCTTGATTTGAAGCACGAAATCCACAATATCGGACAGTACCTGATGGAGTATCGAACTGCACATACCCCTGGAAGGGAAATGTCTTTGTAATTAAATTGACACATGATTTGTATCATCACTCCTTGGATGGGGTCGAACAGTGTCAGAGAAAAAAAAAATCGGTTTGGGCCACGGCTCAACCTTGTTCCCCGCCTCAACCTTGTTCCCCTGTATGCAATAGCATCGATGAAAACTGTTTTTGCACAATTGGGTCCAGACTATTATCTGCCCATCAAGCCCTGTTTTGACGTCACGTTTACGGCCGTTATCGCAATTGGCGGCTGCAGCTACGGCTACAACTGTTGCTAAGGAAAGGGTGTTACTAAAGCCATAGCCATAGCCGCCAATTCGTACACTACCCAGCTTGACTTGGAAGATTTACAAAATGACCACAAACAAATGTATATAGACCTTTCTATTGCAACGTCACAGCCCGAGTTTTTGCCAGCCAAGGCTGGAAAACTATGGGAAGCCATAAATGCAAAACAAAAACAGATAGCCACCGTTTGTAACAATGCGACACAAATATTCAAAAATAGTGTTACATTTGTTGGAAACAAAGCAACCAATCATGGGATGTATTTTTTTTAATTGTAAGTTTGCAGAAATGTTGAATTTGATCACAAAATCTGTCAACACGATTGAATGTTTTTGCCACCATTTGGCTGTCCATGCCAACCAGCGCGGTTTGTGTTATATCAACATTGTAGATTCGCTAGGCCCCAGCGGCCTATCCAGGACCGCTGGGATGAGCTAATCAGCTTGCACAGATTCTTGTTCAGGAAGTACGTCATGCGTGCACTGCTTGCAGTGTAAGTGTGATGCATGATGGGACTGAGCATGGGACTGAGCATTAACGTTAACGATACGTTTGCCCATCCCAGCGCCTTTGGTTTTAAGGCAAGGCTGGGGACGAGCGAAAATTGTAGAAAGGTCTGCCAACCTCGTTCTCACGGTCTTCCGTATCGTCTTTGTCACTCAAGCAAGGCATGCCAGGAAAAAAAAACAGATTGGTGAGCCATCATTGTTATGACGTCATTGCAATTCGTTTGTTAAAAAATGTTTTGACCGAATATTCGGCATTAACTGTAACTGATGCAAGAAGTGATCACTTTAATTTCACTTTGACTTTGTTAATTCGTTGCACAGTTCCAGTGTCATCAGAGAATGAACACAGTTTTATCTGCGGTTTAGGGTGTCAGTATAGACCATGTGAACGTTGTTTACAATAAGTGTGACCTTGCACATTCTTTGAGTATTCTGGCAGGCAAGATACTACACTGGTCCTATGGGAAAGTTGACATTTTGTGTCATAACTTCCACATAAAACCAAGAGTTATGAAAGTAAAAGCTGGGCAAATTTTTAGATGTGCCCCCTTTCATCATATCAAAAGTTGATAAGAATTAGACAGTGCAATCTCCATAAAATATAAGATTTTATGCTTTCTTCCATTGAGCTGTGTACAAATCGTGCCTGCAGGAAGTCCAGGCTCTGTGGCTCTTTTGTAAACATGTGATGTCACAGGTCACATCGTCTATAGTTCGAGGGACAAGTCATAGCTTCGTAACTCTGCTTCGATTGGAAAAATGTTTATTGATAAAAAAAGACTCTTCACCAAAGATAAGATGATGTACTTGCAATGTGGGGTTTATGAATACGCAAGTTGTTGTCTTACGTATTAAAGTATACGTAAGTTGTTGTCTATGCTGTACGTGCAATTTAGGGTTTATACAACCTCGTCCTCATGGTTTACTTTATTTCCAAAGAGCGGTCAACCTGGTACTGCTCGACACACCCTGGGGACGAGGTTTGGGTTTATGTATACGTAAGTTGTTGTCTATGATATGTACAATGTAGTGTTGTTGTCTATGATGTACGTGCAATTTAGGGTTTATGACGTATACGTTAAGCTGCTGTCTTGCTTTCACGCCTGCAAGTTGTTCAAATTATTACCAATTTTAAACGTATACAGCCGCGTGGAGCTGCACCTCGTATAGCTCTAGGCCCACGATGTGACTGTACGTGGCCCGAAACCCTCGGTAGGGGAAAAAACCGATATCTCGGTTTAGTCTAAATTCAACCTGGGGCGTACGATAGACACTGTTGGTACCCGGCTCCCTTGGGCGAGACCCGTTTGAGTAAAAATGTCCCGCAAATTATGCACCAACGTCTACTTCCAGGTTCACAGCATTATACTCGTAAACTAACGCTCGATCTCGCGGGATTTTTTTAAAGGGATGGTACTTAAGTTGGTGTTTGCAAAGGGTAGATTAAATTAATTGATCTGCATATCTCGCACAAACTACTTTACCTGTGTAAATGGGTCCCACGCCTTCGCGGACCGCCGTTAAGTGGTCACATGGTCTCTGTTGTCATGCAGCGAGCGGAGATGAATAAGGCTAACTTTCCTCGCAAAAAACACAGACGTAAATGTAATTTTGGACATTTGTAAAATGTAAACTAGTACTTTGTTTATAGTTTTTGAGGCATTGCATGGTGAGGTATCAATGTATATTCGGTTTGCGGTAACACCATGTGTTTAATTATCTACTTTGCTGTGTAGATTTTGTTCTTTAGAGAACTTATCTTGCTGTTTGTTCTACTGCCGCGGAGTAGACTTTCGGAATTCGGTAGACTTCTCAGTTCTGAAAAGAACTGTCCTGCTTATTAACTACTACCTAGTATTTTGTTAACGACAGAATTATGTATGTATAGATGAAGATGATTGGAGATGTTGCAATATGTAGGCCGATCTACAACTATAGAAAGCCACGTACAGATTGCGGCTTTTGGATTAGTATTGACGTACGTTAAGGCAACGTAAACCATGCGACGAACGATCCAGAGGGCTCGTTTTCAATGTTTTCATCTAGTGATAAAGTAAGGAGTTGTTTGGATAAAAAAAACTAAATGATGAAAACCAAAATGCCCGTTGCTGTGTTATCTCGAATGAAAACACATCGTGGCTCATTTTTGGTTCAGACCCCCTAAGTTAATAAAAATTCCAATCATCAAATTTAATCCCACTGATGGAAAAGAACCAAGACTCAAATATATTTCTCCCTCAATTTGGTTTAAATTGATTGAAAAGCAATGAAACTAAAAAAAGGCTGCGACGAAGCTTTCGGAGGTAAACTTTTCGGTTGTACAGTTTTTTCTTTCTTTAATATTTTTTTGACCGAACTTTAAACTTACTCTGATCTATAGACCATGTGACCTGTGACATCACGTTTACAAAAAAGCCACAGAGCCTGGACTTTCGGCGGGCACATTTGTACACAGCTCAATGGGAAAAATACAACAAATCTTATGTTTTATGGAGATCGCACTGTCTGATTTTCCTCAACTTTTGATATGAAGAAAGGGGGGACATCTCAAAAGCTGTAATTGCTATTGTAAATTTTGAATTTATGGGAAAGTTATGACACACATTGTAAATTTTCCCATTGAGCCTATGTAGCATCTTGCCCCAGGAATAGCATTATAATGTACGAGGTCATCACTCTGTAAACAAATGTGACATGGTCTATAATACCAACAAGTATACCTAAAATCAGTTGATCACATCCTACCTTCATTCCCTCCCAAATTGATTGTTTTGATTATTTTAATGGGTTCTCCATTTTTTCAATTTAGACTTCACCTTCCGTTTAGAGGAATAAAGGACGCCGCTATTTCGATTTTTTCAAACATACATTTTCTTTACCACGGTCAGGGCCGTGGAAATTAAGTGAAGTCTGTTTTTAAGAAATATTACACACATGTTTGAACGCACCTTGATCTCCTGTACACAAATCCCATGTCATTTTATTGAATTCTCGACGCAAGGTCATGTGGCCACGCGTAGAAATATCTTCCGGTGCATTTAATTTTAAGATGCTCGATTTTGTTTTCGATGGAGGAGGAGCTTTGATGGATTAAAGGGATACACTTGAAAATTATCACAACAAAAAACTTTGGCATTTTGTCTTCTGAGATCTCACTGTATTTAAAAGCTTTAGTGGTATAGACCTCTCTATTGCAACGTCACAGCCCGAGTTTTTGCCAACCGAGGTCGGAAAACTATGGAAAGCCATAAATGCAAAACAAAAACAGATAGCCGCAGTTTTTAACAATGTTACACAAATACACAAATATTCAAAAAAAGAGTTGAATTTGTTGGAAACAAAGCAGCCAATCATAAGAGGTACTTTACTTAATTGAAAGTTTGCAGGAAATGTTGAATTTTGTTTGAAACATCTGTTAACACGATTGAGTGTTTTGCTAACAATCGGCCTTCCATGCCAACCAGCGCGGTTTGTTTATCAACAATGGAAAGGTCTATAGGGCTTACTCAAAACTCGAAAAATTCCCATAAAGAAAACACATTGGTATTTGATGTTAAATAGTTCTTCTTCCCAGATATTTGAGTAAGCGTAATTTTTTTAACAAACATCCACAAAAATACACAACCGTATGTGCTTATAATGCTGTGTTGTAAATTGTACATAATTGGTGACAGTTTTTCCTAGGAAATTGTGACGTATCCTGTCTTTATAACATTTCGTGGGAAAATATTGTGTTCACAACACCCAGCAGAAACGGTTTACCAGCCAAAATATCACGTGGTATCCTGTCTTTATAACATTTCATCGCATGAGAGTATATTGTGGTCACATCACTCAGCAGAAACGGGTAACCAGCCCAAATATCACGTGGTGTTGAACTGGCTGTGGCTGGTTACCCAACGTATACACACTGCTATGTGAACCAACTTCTCAAGCAATGGTTCTTCCCGAAAACGCACAGAGCATCTTCTTCAAATCAACGAGGTTCCTCTCAGAACCAACGTCACTTCATTCCAAGAAGAGTATAGTAATACACTGTACTTTAAACTTGTCACCCGGTAAACTAGTTTCTGGACACTTTCCCGCGAAGCTATACAAATCTTACTCTCATTAAAAAAGGTCTCTAACATTGGGTGCTCGGCCGTCCGAATAGTCAATAACGCGTGCGTATAAACCAAGAACATCACGGCATAGCCGCCGGATCATAATGTAAATTTGATCGTAGGGTGTAAGAGAACACGTGTACCGACAACATTCGACGCACCGCTGACTTAAATGAATATTTTGGGTGTAACCAAATTACAATGATACGATCTCAGCAATATAAAGATGAAAGCGAGACTAGGAAATCGATGGCCTCGCAATGAATTATTGATCGATTTGTAAAAGTGGCACCCATTATTTGGGGGAGAGGAGTTTAAAGGGATTAGACTCGGTTTTAGGAAGAGTACATTCATTCTTAACCCGATGGTTCTCAAGAAACATATCTTAAAGACACTGGCCACCTTTGGTAATTGTCAAAGACCAGTCTTCTCACTTGGTGTATCTCAACATATGCACAAAATAACAAACCTGTGAAAATTTGAACTCAATTGGTCGTCGAAGTTGAGAGATAATAATGGAAGAAAAAACACCCTTGTCACACGAAGTTGTGTGCTTCCAGATGCTTGATTTCGACAACTCAAATAAATTACTTCTTTCTCCAAAACTACGTTACTTCAGAGGGAGCCGTTTCTCACAATGTTTTATACTATCAACAGCTCTCCATTGCTCGTAATTACCAAGCAAGTTTTTTATGCTAACAATTATTTTGAGTAATTACCAATAGTGTCCAGTGCCTTTAAAGGATCGACGCAGCTGGAGTTTTGGGAAGACCAATTTAATGACAGTCCCCTTATTTTTTAATAAACTCATTTCAAAATGCAAGCACAATAATTTTTTAAGAGTTCATTCATTTCACTTCCCCGGTAATCGTTTCCATAAAATGCATACTAAAGGGTTTGTACATCTATTGATTTTTAGCTGAGCACATTTTGAACTCACTCCTCATGTTCCCAAGTGTCAAAAAACGGGCTGTTAAATCTCGTTGAAGCTGTATTCGCCTTGCTCTAGTTGTCAACGGAAAAAAACGCGTTGACATTTTTTTCTAATGGTTCCAACACATGTTAAAAAAAATTCCTCTCTTGTGTGCATGACCAAGTTAAATCAATCATGGTGCAATTTCGTTATCGAAGACGACAGCAGTTTAGATTGCAATTTGGTCTCAAGACAAATTGCTTTCAAATCATATCGAAGCTTTATAAACGTGCATGGATTGAAAATGAAAGTTTTAAAGTATCAATGTTTTAAGTTTTGCACAATCATCTGAATATCTGAAAGTGTGAAATTGGTGCCTTCATTTGTACTCACTATTAACAAGAGCTACCTTTCGATATTACTAATCTCACATCCGGATTAAAAGATTAAAGGAACATTACAGAATTGGTTTTTGCTAACAAAACAGTTGCTGGCAGTGTAAGCACTTTATGTAATCCACCATATACATAAACTGACAAACCTGTAGAAGTTTGAGATCGATCGGCCATCTGTGTCACGAGAAAATAGTGAAAAACCGATTACACATTTTTTGCATGAAATCATATAGGTTCAACAAATGAATAAAACGCTCACTGAGCGATAAACTCCAATCGGAAAATTAGTTTATTCATTTCTCATCAAATATGGCATTTCAGACAGAAATATTTCAAGGGATGTTTTCTACTATCATCATCATTAGACCGTGTAAGTTTTATGTAAATCTGTGATCTAAAGTATATTTTACAATTACCAATTCTGTAATGTTCCTTTAAGTTACTAAAATAAAATAAAACATACACCTCCATTTATTAGCATACATTATAAAAATGTACGCAAAATAAAATTTTATTTTGCAGCCCAGTTTACAATTACCCACTTTTAGAGGGTGTAGTTGACATAAAAGTACACTTGTTTTTTTTAACTATAATTATTTTATAAATCAATACCAATTACTATGATCCCACAGGGTTTTATTTGGTAGAGCTGCTAAGCAGGGAATCTGTTTGACAAATATTCGTGCTCGGAATAGAAACAAAAACCGGAGAACATATCGTGTACTTTTTGATCTGTGACGTGCTTGCCAGAATGCTTTCATTGGCTGACCTAGTCTTCACGTCATGTAAACTGACCAATGAGATTACAGCTATCAATTGATATACTGGGGGAGAATATACTCTTTAACGATGCTGAGCTAAAACCAGGTACCAGTTACAAATCTGTCATTGTATGACATTTGGCTGGTAACTCTAGCTTCTGCTTACCGGTTTTAATGTTTTTACGCTTAGCACTTTTTGAGCTCAGCTGCTCTGCCAAAACCAACCCTTCTTCTTTCAGTCGGTTATAACTTCACTCAGCTATGTAATTGTACACACAAATAAATAGTGGAAAACTGATGCAGTTACGTTACTGATAATAGAATGATATACTGTGATCCATAAACTGTCTGTTGTGGTTAGATAATTTATACTGCCATTTAAAAGAAAAATACAGTTTCTAAATAATCTATTAATAGTGCGACTTTGAGATTATTTCCTACAAATATTATTTCATTCTCGTAAAGCTGGTTTCATCTTGAAAATATTTGTTGAATCAAAACTGAACTTCGAGCAAAAAATTTGCAATAACAGATGATCAGCACTTGACTATTATTGGATTCATGACCTCAATTGTATCCAAATGCCAACTGATCAAATCTCAAGTAGAATCTCCTTGCCAATGATTAACGGTTGAAAAGTACACTATGGGGGTAATCATTTAAGGGTATTTTGAAATCGTTTTGAAGAGGACATTCATTCAGAGTCTGCTATATTATAGAGTTCACCAAAACACACCTTAAAATGGTGGATACAACATCTGTGTTGATTAAAATGGTGGATACACATCTGTGTTGATTAAAATGGTGGATACAACATCTGTGTTGATTAAAATGGTGGATACACATCTGTGTTGATTAAAATGGTGATACACATCTGTGTTGAAAATTCAGATTATGCAAATTAAAAAAATTAAACAAATGTTCATGAAATAAGTTTTTTTTTTTTTTGGTTTTTCCCGTACACCGATGTGTATTAAACGCTGTATACTCAGTGGTTAAATCCACAGGCAAATCACTCTGGTGGGATTCGAACCCGGGACCTTTGCATTGCTAGAGCAGATGTCTTACCACTACACCACCGAGCTAGCCCAATGGCTAGAGGTAGTTCGAATCCCAACCCGAGTGAATTGCCTGTGGATTTTTTTTTTTTTTTTTTTTTTTCACAGAGCTCGGGAAAGTACTTAAGTGCTTTATACGCATCGGTGTAAGGGTAAAACCAAAATAAATTCTTTATCCCCGATGCAAAAATTAACATCTCTTACACTCTTCAAGAAACCTTAATTAAAATGATAACAACGCGTGTTGTAGGCCATTATTGTACTCCAATACATTGTAACGAACACAGATTTTGTGAAAGTATACAACGCTGAAACAAAAGCACATCTCAAAACGCAAAACGTCTCCTGACGTCATAGATTCCGAATTAACATAATCTCGTAATGGTTTAATTTATTCATGAAATGTGATAGATTCATCATTTTTAAGGAGTGAATGGTTGATTTTTTAGAATGTTGTGTGTGTTGATTTAGAGCGCGATTTGCAACGCGGATAACCCCGCGTCGTATAGCTCGCTTGTGGCATGTTATATTGAATAAGTCCTTATTACAATGGAAATCTTTTCCAGTTCTGAGGCAAGGCAGAATGTCAAGGCCTATTTCGATCAAAATATAAGTTGCAACCTTCCACGCAACAAACAGTGTCATTTAAAATGACCGATTATACAATGCATGCGGATTTGTCAGGTTGGTCTTGTACACAATAAATATTGTGTACAATTAAGTTAATTATCTGCAGGACGACTGAATATTGAAATAAAACTCAATCGACAGGTGCACTTACTTAATTAAAATTAATTGTTCTCCTTGTTGTCAGAACCAAATTAAATTAACTAATCAATTGCTTTTCTAATTTGCACTAATTGACTTTGTGTGTCAACTTAACCCTTTTTTGGAAAGGCAACAAATGATATTTCTATATGTACTGGTCTGGTTGATATCAGATGCATTTTTGGAAAACAGACCTAAACAAACATTGTGAACGAATAATGATTGTACATGTACGTATCATTTTAAATCATTCATCCCATGACCCTCATCAATAATATAGATTTATTCAAAACATATCCATGTCGTACAAAGAATATTGATTTTCAAGACCACCCTTCCAGAATGTGCACACCTGTCAATTAATATGTTCTGCCTTTCCTTTATTTTTTCACTAACTCAAGATTTTCCAGTCGAATCTTTCCACTCTTCCACATTATAAGTATCCTTTACTTTTGTAAAAATATCATTTTAAATGAAATAAAAATTTACAAATATATAGAGGGGAAAGTAGCAGGTATATGTTCAGCTGAATCGTTATTTATTTATCTTAATATTTTACATGGTACATGAACAAGGTCACCTTGATCAACTCTGAGCTGTAACCATCCTTGTCGTGTACACTGTGTGCACTGTGTGCTAAACTAAACCTTCTCCCATTATACCAATCGGGGACCAGACCATAACCCCCCAAGCCTCGATTTGGTTCCATTGGTTTAGGGGAAAATGATACTGTTGCAGGGTGATGAAAGCGTGCGATAAAGACCCCCCAAGTCAGTGGCAATTTATAGATTAAAACTAGTCAGGGCTTTATTAATATAGAATGGATGTACAACTATCATTAGATACGTGCGATTATTCCATGACAAAATATCAGTGCGGATCAAAGTTTAGGCTATTTTGACAACTTAATTACGTATTCCATTAAGTAACCGAATAACGAAGAAACAAACAACGCGAACTTGCAACCGATGAATTAAAATTCATGTTATGCATCGCTGGAATGACGTCATCGCAGTCTTTTCATTAATACCTCAAGCAGGACAGTCACCGTTGTACCAGTTTAAAGGGCGGGTACCAGGTTCAGGGACCGTACACCATTTCAATCTTTAAGAAACACGTTACAAATTAACCTTTGATTCTAGAGAAAGCTATTATAATGATAAAATAGCTTGTTGTGCTTAATGCATGCTAAAATGTTGATGTATTTTAGAAATTTTGAACAGAGTTATGGACAATTCAGACTAATATTTCTCGAAAAACAACTACACTTTTATGGAGCAATTTTAGGGCAATGGCACACAAGGCAATTTTCAGGGGATTAGTGTCGCGTCAATCTCATTTCACATAACTCTAAGTCGGGATTACGAGACACTTTTAGAGAAAAATTATCTGGTGCTGACGACTAATCCTTTTTTTATAAGCAGTGGACTTGGGTATCTCTAAAAAAAATTGCCATGTGTGACACGATAAGTGATCCGTTTAAAAAAAATACATCGTCTGAAGATCATCAAAACTAAACGACATCTTAAAACTGATTCGTATATTTTAGCATAAATAGAGAACTTGCTTTTTTTTAATCAAATAATATATTCGTCCACGTTGCCTCGTGACTCGACAACAACTGCAAAAAAAATGGCAAACGATTTAACAGCAGAAGTAAAAAGGCATGTACATTGACGTCACATACTTGATTGACCAATTAGATTACACGTATAGAGACTTGTCATGCGTTTCTTTCGTGGCACGCATGACACCTTGAAACAACATTGAAGCAATTAAAATCTCATGTAATTCGAGATTATGCTGTACTTCGTGCGTTGGAGGCCTTTTGGCGTGAGTTCTTTGAGGCACAAAATCAGAGAAAAAAAAGACGGAGTTTATTTTGGCGGTGTTTGAGAGTGTAGTTCTATAAACTCGGTTCACATTGCTTTCCAATCGACTATGAACGTGTAATTATCTACTGTACCTAAAGCAATTTAACACACGTCTTGTAGACATCTGACACTCTGTTCACATGTTAAATAAATACAACAGTATACATTTCTCTGTATATACATTATATAAATTCATTTGTGGAAATTTATTAGACAATAAAATATTTTGAATCGGTTTGTATATACATAGATTATTCGTTCATTTGCGTACTCTTATTTTACCATTGTTGCTGTAATTATATTATATGGATTATGATTATCATAAGTGTTGAGTTTTTGTAAGCACAACAGCATAATAGAAATGAACATACTGCCGTTCATGAACAATGCAAATAATACACTTTCTGCTTAACCATATAATTTGGTAAGCAAGATAATGAGCAGAAAACCAGGCACGGAAAATATACACAACGTATATTATTTAAGCTGGTAACCTATCTCGACTAAGCAAAGTAAATACTATGCTTAGCATGTTTGTGTGCTAATCATCACAGAGAAACCTCGTCTTTGTGAAATGAATGCAAATTCAAATGCCTTAGTACATTTACTCTGTATTAATAATCATAAATAAATAATTTACGCCAACACAAAAAGGAAGCATCCCAGCCCCAGGATGCTCGGCTCGTGCAAATTAAGGCATTTTTTTCTGCCAGAGTCTATAAATGCGAATCTGGACATGGTGTGGAGAACAAGACAATGGAATCATGCACTGCAGTAAAAAAAAAAAAAAAAAAAAAAAAAAAACATAATCAAAGTTTCTATCATTGTTTTTACGTTTACACAAAGCTGTTTGCGAACTACACGACTATGTACAGACAATAATATTTTGCAATTGACATTTCTGTCGCTAGTTCAACATGTTTTCTAAACCGGTAAGGATATCTTCACGTGTATAATAATAGTTGACTGTGTACTATTCAGTCTTTACTCTAAAGGTGCACATAGATAAACTTAAATGAAGTCAGCACCTCAATTTGCATTTTGTGGCAAGAGCTGTCGTTATCAAGTGTCATGCAGATTCGACTGCCAGGGGTGAGATGTGCATGATTCGTTTGTTGTCACCAGAGTGGTGGGAATGAGTCGGCGAGAGGACATCGCCCCCCTGGGTCGCTTCGTCGGCGGACCACGCGTCACTGGACGCGTCTATGTGCACCATTGCGTACGTAGTCCACGTGTTAATATCACGGTTATAGTCAGCCTGGAAGTCAACTGACTGTGTGTCGTCGCTGCACGACGTCTGGGACTCGCTCTTCGCTTTGGTGTCTCTTAGTTTGGCGGTCAGGCTGTGTGCTGGCGAGGGGGACGAGAACCTCCTATCCCAGCCGATGACGTCATGACGAGGACTCGAACACCACGAATCACCGGAGCATCCGATGCGTGGACTGCCCTCGTCCCCGGATCCGTACAAACTCAAGTCTTTCTCAGCGCTGCATTGAGAAACGATTCCAGAGCCTGACTTGACGTCATTTGAGACCAGGCAATCGTTTCGGCACTTCTTCGGCGAAAAGGCACATTTGGTACCATTCAAACCATTGCGAACTGTCACAAAATGCGAGAGGGATTTACAGGGGCTGCAAACGGCTCGCGGTAAGACTACACCATTGTCGCAGCTCTTCACGACGCACACCGCTTTCTTGACGACCCGCTTGCTTTTCTTAGTCTCTTTATCAGCCGCTTGTTTCGCCGGCTCGTCCAGATACGATGAGACTCGCTCAATTTGGTTCAGCACCCCTTTCAGCTCCCGCACCACGGTGTTGAGCTCCGATATCACTTTCTCTAAGTCGGTTATTACCACTCCAATCTGCTGCTTCACCAAATGCTTACGTCGCTTGTTTTTCATCGCCATAATGCCTCACTTACAGCATTACAACATACAGTGTTGAAAGGTTGTCACACCATGGATGGGAAAGCAGGCTCGCTAATTTCACGCACGTGAGAAAGCTCTCCGCGGTTTATCTTAAACTCATTACGGAGAGCTTAGTTGAACGAAATTCACCAGTTAGCATTTCCTGTGGAAATTGTTTAAGTTATGTGCAGTCACCTGTTAAGGCTGCCCTTAATGAGATTTTGAGCAAAACGGCTTGAGCGGGCGGCTAGTAGAATACGCGGGGGAAAGTGTTGCTCGGTCGTCTGCTCTCTCCAGGACCACCGGATTGAAGAAGGGGGAAAAAAAGACTCGGTAAAAAACGATCAACAAACGAATCACATGGGGTGTCTAACCCTCAGCAGGGAATTCCAATGCCCTGGTAAAAAATAAATGCGTTGACGAATTGAGAATTGTGTGGCATGGGACAATGCATCGGGCAGATTGGAGGAAATGAAGGAAACAGAGTCCGGGAGCAAACGCGCCTCTGGCCCCCCACTGAGTGGCTTTGCATAGATTAGGGTAAAATCAGCCTGTCACGAGAGGTTGATCCAACCCGAAGAAATCCTCGGAGATCAAGGGAATATTGATGATCATCGGAGCCGAATCAGGGGATGTTTTCATCGGTGAGGGTAGAGACATCTGGGCTGTCACAAAAACAACATAGCCAACCACGCTGGGGATTTCCACTAAAAGTATGCTGCCATGATTAAATACGGGTCGAGTTGTGCCGGGCGTTCTCACTCGATTTCCGCTGTAGTGTTTCTTCTAAAAATGTTCGTCACTTTTCGGGCGGTGCGCTGTGAAAATAAGAGGCTGTTTTTGGGGGGCCCCGGTCATGTGCCAGACGATACAGCCGGGTAATATTGCTGCCGATGGCGGCTGTAATAATCACACAGTACCGTGCTGCCTCGTGCGACGTGTCGTGATAACTAAACTCAGTAGTATCACACCACGTGGGGAGTGAAGATGAGTTTACCTGTCAGTCTGTCTTATAAGCCGCGGAGAGGTACAAAACCTGCAGCTGAAAATATTTTCCAATCTATTCCATCATGAAAATTGACTCTTGTCTACTGTTGCACGCTCTGTCATTCCCGGATAGAAACATCGGTAGAATACCACCACAGGCAACTCGGGATAATCGTGAGCTATCAAACGACATAAACGTATACACGGATATAATGCGGTGGTATGCTGTGAGCGTGCAGCCTCTGATGCGCAGCCGCACATAATCAGTGGTAATTGGTTCCCTGTGAGGTGTTGGGCGCATCCATTTTCTCCGTAACTCAATTTCTGTTACGGCGAAACGGCGTTCGAGGTGTGCTCCCCGTTGACTTGCTGATTCGTTGGTTAGGCTTCATATCTGAAACGAATTGGAGGGGTGTAGGTGAGAGAATTAGATAACATGTCCATAACAGTCTGACCAAAAACTCTGAGGTAAACAGGCTCAGTCCACAACAGAAAATCCGCTGCGTTCATAACAGTCAGACCCTAAACTCTGAAGTAAACAGGCTATCCACAACAGAAAAACCACTGCGTTCATAAAAGTCTGACTATAAACAGACTATCCAAAACGGAAAATCCTATGCGATATTATTAGAAAAAACCTCGAAAACAACCTGCTTGTTGTGGTATAAGCTTCGTACCATTTTATGAAAGTGTTAAGAAAAAATACATTAATAAAATACTTTAACTGTCAAAAACGCCCCTCCTCAATTTGTTTGTATATGAAAACCAAAACAAAAACACACATTCTAACCGGGATGTTGAAAAGACACACAGACACCCCTCTGACTGAAACCACGCCCCTAATAGGTCTCTAAATGTTACACACATTAATCTTGGACGAAGTCAACTCCAGTCTCGTTTTTTTTCACAGTCATTTTTATTTTTTAGTAAACACAGTGATTTTGAAATTTCTCTTGAAATTAATTTTTGAATGCAGTCTGCCGTTTCACGAAGATAGGGCAACATCGGCGTGACTTGGAAAATTGGAAGCGCATACGTCTGCACTGCACACGTCACTTTTGATACCATAGCAACATAACATTAAGTCATGTTCCCTGTCTGTAACAACAATAGCAGTGGATACTGATTTTACGGAATGGAGCCAGACTCTCATTCCCCCCTCTAGCATCGTTTTGGGGCCTAAAGGGCCGTTTTCGAAACCGTGGCTTGGGCATGGGCTTACGCTCCGTAATGCATTTATAAATCGTACGCTTTCCTTCCTTACGGGGCTTCATTCCGAGGTTTCGAAAAGGGCCAATGAGTGGAAGTTAACAATTATGCTGATCAGGGCCCAATTTCATAGAGCTGCTTTAAGCACACAAATTTACTAAGCACCATACAATTTTGTTCACTGGAAAAGGGTTACCAGCCAAAACACAATGTTGTGATGTGCACAGTTTTTGACTGGTTACCTGCTCATTTATGCTAAAGCAGAATTATTTAAGCGATATTTCTGCTTAAGCAGCTCTATGAAATTGGGCCATGATATCTCCATACAGTAAGAAAGCCTGTGTGAAACCGAGGCTGCTGTTGAAAAAGGGATGACACGCCTCTTTTAAGTGGTTTACAGTGTTGTAAACGCACTGCTAGTAACGACATTAGAGTATCTTCAGTTGCAATCATTGTAACCAAACCAAAGCCAGCTGAAAATGAAAATATAGTCTGGTGCTTGTTTTAATCTAAGCTTTTTTATGACGTATTTTCTCTTGTACTTTTGTGGGCCTTTGTAGGTGGTTATTGTCTGGATCGTCTTTAGATATGTGGTTATTTTATCTTTTGGTTATTCGCAGGCTTGTTCTCCGAGTCTTATTTATATTGTTAGTTCTTTGTACTGTTTGTGTGCTGCCTGGAAATAAATGAATAAATGAATAACTGAATAAATAAATAAATAAATAAGCTCGTTCGTCCATGTACTTATATTTGATAAGGGAACGCAACAAAGATTGCGGCCTATAATAATTGGATAGTTCTGCGAAGGTCTTTTCGTTTCTGGAATACGGAATAGAGACAAGGATGCAGCTCGCACATGTGTAACTTTTACAAACAAATTTCAATTGTGTACGAAAGCGAGGTTGGTGCTTCATTATAATCAGGTACCGTATAGCCCAAATCAGCTTGTACACGTATTGAAGTCAGGGTTCTAGACACAAGATAGCTGACATGAGTAATCTGTTGTATTAAAGTAGATGTGTAACATTGGTAATTTTCAAAGACTAGTATCCACACTTTATGTGACCCAACATTTACATGAGATAACAAACCTGTGAAATGTTAAGCTCAATCGGTTTTCAGAGTAATGAGAAAACAGTGAAAACTCTGTTATATGTTTTCACTGTTTTCAAACATCGTGTTTTGGAACGCGAGATTTAACGACTAATTGTTTTACTAATTTCCTAAAAGCTACAGCATTTCAAGCAAAACTATTTCAAGGGAAGTTTACCACCATGACCATCTTTAAACCATGTAAGTTATGTGCGAATCTGTGACCATTTATATTTCCAATCTTACCAATGTTGTGCACGCCCTTTAAAGGTTCAATAACTAGACACGGATTAGACTTTAAAAAAAAAATCAAATGCCGCATCTGTGAATCGTATCTGAGAGGCATGCCTTGTTTACAGAAGCATTCCACCAGAGTGATATCCCTTCTATATTTCATGTCTTTCCACAATTAAATGATTGATGAGCATAATGCCAAAAATGCATCGACCACGGACGCTAAAAATAAAAAAAAGGCATCATGGAGAGCTGAGGATGGACAAGGAAAAAAAGAAGAAACTCCTTAGAATTCAACACCATACTTGAGATATTTCGCCTCCCTGACCGCACGGACGGACTTGACATCCAATGCAGGCCTTACGCAGAGCTCGCCAGAAATCTCGAGGGCTCTTGCTAGTGACCGGTGAAATTGATGCCGTGCCGTAAATCCTGAATCCCAGGCAAGCTCTCGTCTTACGGACTTGGCGGCCCAGCTCGACCCTGCTCTGTTATCCCACCATCAGAGCGATTGAACACGGCCGTTAAAATTACAAAGTTTATTGGTTCAAAAAAAAAAAGCAAGAAGTAGAAAAAGATCATGACAATTTTTTTTTATATTAAGTTTTTGCTGTATTAGATCACACCAATGTCTAAGATGTTCTTGATGTGTGTAGATTTAAAAAAAAATGAAATTTGATATTATAGTGAGCGATCGGAGATTTTTAAAGAAAACAACCCGTACGACAACTGAGATGTTCCATTGAGACTGTCATCTTGCGGTCAGTGTAGATTTATTTTGGGCTGTGAAGTTGTCATTTTGACACCATCTGGCATAACGCATCCGCTTAAAAAAAAAAAAAAAAGGTAGTGAACGATTTATCCAAAAGCGCCTCGCACGCTTTCGCAGAGATTGTTTTCCTCAGTCGTGTAGGAAACAACACAATGAACCACTGCCATTCCAACAGCATCTAATTCCCTAAATTAATGAACTAATTAAGCATCTTGGTTATTAAAACACCGCTAGCTATTCAAACATGTTTAAACTGTATGAAACTGTAAGAACGTTAACTTGAAAGTGATTAAACTTCCTTCGGGGATAAAGTATTGAAGAAGAAAAAATGAAAATAAAATAAAATGAGTTCTGTTCAATGTAACTCACGCACTATAAGTGTTATATCTCAAGGAAAATATTACAGTAAAGGCAAAATATATTTTTTTTCCTTTTTTATGCCTTAAAAAACTTAACAGCAAAACAGAATGAAACAAAAAATTGCACTGTCCATGCAATAAAGAATGTTAGTGTCGTCGGGAAACAAATTTAATGATAAGGCAACAACAAAAAAACGTTTAGCGTCCTGTCTTTTTGAAAAAAGGAAGGAGGAGGTTATTTTTAAATTTTTGTTTTCTTTTGCAAAAAAGCCGGCCGGGCTATTTTTCAAGATGGTTGCCAGTTTTTTTCTGTGTGTTTTTTCGGTGTGCTAAAGCCTAAAAGTACGATCTAATTTATTTTAATTTTTTAAAGAGATTTTTAAAAATTTTCCTTTAAAAAAAGAAAAGGAGGCGGCCTCTTAAAAGGAAGCGGGCGGGGACGGTAAACATGTTTTTATTATTTATTTGGCCCAAGTAGAAGAGTGATAAATATCGTTAATATACAGACAAATACCTATGGTCCTAGGAGGGACCCCTGAGGGACTTCATATTACAGCAATAGCTGCAGCAACCTGTTTACATGTAATGCTCCCTGGTTGATAGATATTCCGTAATAGCTTAGTTTGCGAAGAAGACTGTGGTATTTGATTGTGCCAACGACCTTTAGAGAGAGGTACAAGTTGAACTGTTTTTTAAAACACGGGTAATTTTGTCGAAAAATGTCAATAGCGGCCATTTCAGTGGGGTGATTGCTTCATAAACTGACCCATCATCCGTTTGACCGATTGATGGGCAAAATATGAACCCTGTATAAAGACAACAGTTGTTGTTGAAAGGAACATTACAGAATTGGTTTTTGCTAACAAAACAGTTGCTGGCAGTGTAAGCACTTTATACAATCCACCATATACATAAACTGACAAACCTGTAGAAGTTTGAGATCGATCGGCCATCTGGGTCACGAGAAAATAGTGAAAAACCGATTACACATTTTTTGCATGAAATCATATAGATTCAACAAATGAATAAAACGCTCACTGAGCGATAAACTCCAATCGGAAAATTAGTTTATTCATTTCTCATCAAATATGGCATTTCAGACAGAAATATTTCAAGGGATGCTTTCTACTATCATAATCATTAGACCGTGTAAGATTTATGTAAATCTGTGATCAAAAGTATATTTTACAAGTTTTTTTTCTTACCAATTCTGTAATGTTCCTTTAAGCTGTCTTTTTGTTTTAGTGTCTTAGAGAACACGGATATTTTAATTAAACCACGGTCACAATGGTCACAATTTTTATAAATGGGAGTCACCTTGGCTATTGTTGTCTTCTAAATGTCTTGGGTGGCATATGGCTCTTATGTCAGAGTGATATCGATTAAATATCCCTTAATGTCATATAAAAAGCAGAACCAACGTTTAATGGAAGGGAAGCTTGCTTACAAAGTAATCACTCTATTTAGACGTTTCGACTAATTCATGATTCATCAATATTTAAATATTGAAGCTCTACCACAAAACGCTTATTTTGCACATGTTATTCATCGATCAATATTCGATACTATAGGCAATAAAATTATCATTTATTGTCGTATTCGAATACAGTTATTGTAATCAAAGCTTACTCGACAAAAGATCCCCCTCCCCTAAATAAAAGGAAAAAATAGTCTGGTAATTGTTTATGAAGTAAGAATTACAACATGAATAGGAAATGCATGTAACTATATAAGGAACCAGACAACGATACCAAGTGGCTGTAATTCCTAGAGAGAGAATGCAGTCTTCAGGATAAACTGCTGCGGTGCCTGTTCATTCACGCGGTAGATTCATTTCACGACTGTTTCAAAATAAACTCAATAGTCTCGCGAGAGCACGTTTCTAGCGAGAACATGAAATATCTCATATTAGGATGTGTGTTTTACACTCCTACACTGTGTACAAACAAAAACATGTAAACACAACTATTGTTGGTCTATGACTTGTATAATGCGCCCCCTTCGGCCACGATGGTTTCTACTAAATAGAAAATCTAGTCCAAAATCCACATTCGTCGTCGGCATCTCATGCTTAAAAGGTCATAACTCAGTTTGGGTAAAGGTCATACTTATGCGATCCTACACGTACGATTTTGCTCCGTCGAGTTTCATGCCGTTGACTTTGTGCATACATCCGGGAGTGTTATACCAGGAAACGACTGCAGTAGGGTTTCTGTAAATTTATGTACTCTCTGTAATGTATTTCTAAAAAGGCATGTACATAATGCGCAATGCATGTAGTAAAAAAATACCCCTTTTTCAAAATGTGATTCAAATACACCTGCGGACAATGCAATGCTTCACCAAACTCCACGAATCATGATCGAAAATTTGAATTGTAAATCTCGATTAGAATTCCTGCTTTGTTGTTTTTTCTTCTTCTGCTTCTGTATTTGTCTCAAGACGATGTTAATTAGCATCCCCTCAGACTTCCATTTTAACGAGAACTAATTTGTCTAATGTGCCGGTGCAGAATCCTTGCATCTCATCCGCAGCAGAGAACACTCGTTCTGATTTGTCTCAGGGAAAAATTGAGAGTGGTGAGTTAAGCCCTTCAGATGTCCCAGTATTGATGGACGAATCCTAAGACCAACTCCCCTGTGTGAACTGAACGATCGTCTTCCCTTTCAAAATTGAAAGAAAAAAAGGACAGAGCGGGACTTCTACCTATCGTCAAGTCGCTCCATTGTAGTGAAAGTATTTTTTGGTGGACGCACTTGAGCCCGTGCGAGACTAGAGAACTATGGTGCCGCCTACTTGGATTTCATCCCTCCCTAGACTTGGTTTTTGTATAAATTAAGGGACGTGTGTACTAACATGACTTATTCCTATAGTGTGGAAATCTTACGCGGGTGTCAAGGACAAGACGCAACTATACGAGGGCCCGTGTCAGGTTTGCCTCATAGCTCCTCTATGTGAACTCGGGTACCTGCGAGATGAAAAAGGTTCGTCACCTTTTTCACCGAAGAGACCGTTTGCACGTGGTCTCAATGGAGACCGGAAATTGGCGCGCTTCTGGGGGAAAGACTTCAAGATTCGGCGACCTCGTTCTTCATACGTCTACTGTAGACATGAAGCTGATATCTCTTCAAGGTCTGGTTATCTTCGATTTTTTTTTTTGCGGTGTTCAGTCGATGTGTAATATTTTCTATACTAACTCGGTGTAGCCTCTGTGCACGATTATTAAAGAATAATTATTGTGCCAAAGGCTCAAAGCAATAATGTTTTATACGGATCTAGAGTTCGTTGCCGAATGTAGCTGGAGGAAGCATATTAAGCTAAATTCACTGTTTTACCCCAGATTCCAAAACGCATATAGACCCCTCTTTAATGAGCAATCTGTTCTTGTTTTAAGTTGTGTTTGTTGCTTCTGCTTTGTTGTTGTTGCTCTAGTAGCCTTGTTGTTGTTGCTTTAGTAGCCTTGTTGTTATGTTTAAACATAAGGAGCAGTGGAGTGAAGTCACGTCAATACTGTGTCACGTGATTATTGACGTATTCCCTTCTGGTTTCTTGACCCACTGTAACTGTGAACTTATCTCAGCCTCTCTTATCTGTGTAAAAAAAAAACTCATGTAAAATGTCAAATGTTGTTTTGTTGGGACCGGATTTTGCGAAGAGCTAAATGTCTTACGTGCCGTGTTCAACCCTTTGCTTTACGCACTCCACACGTGCGCTCGGGGTCGGCCCAAACAAGCCACGCGTCCCAGAGCACCAGCATGTGTAGTTCAGCTGCTGTTTCCGCGGCAGAAAAAAAATATATATATGGAGTAAAAAACCTCCCATGTTTTTTTGGCTACAATTTGGACAATCGTCAATTCCAGGCCGTGCGTGCCAAGCAGTGCTTCCCTGAATCGATTGCCGGGCAATTCGATTTCCCTGCCGGCGACACATCTTGGTTAATGGCGTCGTGGTTTGGCGAAGGTAAAAAAAACAGGGCGCGGACCGGTCGGGGTGATTCGCGTCATATTGGTGGGTGTCCCCGCGGGGGGACAATTTTGTCTTATAGTTTAGGAGATTGTTTTTGAGGTGCTGGACTTTGCGTAGATTGTCTTTCCCCCATAAATAAAGCCAAGAATGGCCCCCGATGGGCGCCAGGTTTGCGACCAAGCCAATGTGTCTTCCATGATAATCTATTTAGGTTGGCGTATTGCAAAACATGGAAGTTAAATCTTATAAGCATGGTTCGGCACGGAGAAGGATGAGCCCCTTTAGATGTCAGACAAAAGTTTTAATTGACAGAAGTCATTCTATTCATGAGTTGGGCGAGTGGAGGATCTTAAACTGAAGTTTCAGAAGAGTCAGATCACGGAAGAGGCTGTGAGACTTATATAGGCTCTATCCAGTGCAGTTCCTTCGGGGTGCGATAAAATTGCGATCGACTTAACATACTTTAAGAGACGATACAAATATTTAACTTTTGGTGCTGAAAAACAATCTGAAGTTGTTCCCAAAAATGTCCTTTAGTTCAGAAATCAATGATTTGTTAAGACGGCCTTTTGTCACTTTACTGACTACAAATGTCACAGAAATTAGATTTTAATTGGATAAGATTAAATGATAATTAGATTAGATAGTGTCAGATTAGATTAGATTTAGATATCAGATCAGATCATAGGATTATATTGGATTTTGTTGAAGTATGGGGATCAGGGTTGGTTAGCGGTCTCTCTGCCTTTCACTTCTGTGGACCCTGGTTCGAGTCTCACCTAAGACCGTAGCTCGATATACGGATTGGGTTTTCATATCCTATACCTGATTGTGTGGGTTTTCCCCACATTTGGTGTTTCCTGTCGCATCTAAAACTGAACAAATTCTTCAAGGTCGCCTATTCGTCCTGTTATTAGCACTAATTGCGCTGTTAAGATGTGCACTGAAATATATATTGACTATAAATACTTGTGTATAGACTATATGGGATTAGATTGGATTAGTTTACAGTATAAATAAACGAGGTTTGATCGTATATACAATATTTTATTTAGAGTGTTTTATGCTAAAATAAAAACAATAGGGCCAATAAGTTTATGTTTTGTTGCATGTCCTATGCCTTGCGATCTCACATTCAATATTCCCCGTTCGTCATTTTGGTTATTGTGGGTTGCATTCACAGAGTTGTCGTCATACTTCATTAAAACTGTGCCCTACAAACAGAATAGTAACAATTAATATTGCATGTATCGATCCTCACCCCGTCGAATTCAGCTGAAGCGAAACACAGTCTGCTTTTTCTTTGTCAATTGCCTTAAGGGTATTAAACCATCCAGCAGCAGTGTATTATAAATGGCGTTAGGAAGGCCGGTCCAATATTAAAAAATACAGCCCCTACAGCGAGCCAAAGTGATGACCTTAAGTGGGCATGTAGGGCCTATTGACCCGGTTCCTGGGAGGTCACTCTATCGGTCATTTAATACAAGTTGTATTACGAACCTTTTATTAAAAAAAAATCTTAAGAGAAAGAGTCACCGTGTGTATTTTGTTACATTCGTCACATGATAACCCTAACCGCGGTGTGCACAAATATGTAGAATGAGGGCGGTACAGCGAGGGTCGAGTTGGTATTCCAACCCTCAATTGCGCCTTAAAGTTGGTTCAAGTACCAATTATCGCGAGAAACAAAATTCCACTCCGAGAATTCCATATTGGAATAAAGAATTTGGCTTATCAAAAAAAATGTAAAACAAAATCAGATGCACGTTTTTGCACTTGACGTTTTACTCTAACACTACGCCATGTTTTCACATGGAATGAAGTACAACGCTGAGTACCATCTGTCGACGTCATTGGTAAAACTACAAAAAATACCGAGTTCTTATAGAGGGCATAGCCGCAGATCCAGGCACGGAACAATCAAAATAATTAAGTATTTATTACAAAGCTTTAAACAGTTCTTAATAGTTCAGCGTTGAGTTCTTTTCATCAAATTTCATAAGCACGCCTCGAACACAAAGCAGGCTACCAGCTAAATTATAATGAGCATTTCCAGACAGACTGGCCCCGAATTTGTACATGGTAGATATCGGACAGAATATGAAAGTTACGGCAATCGCTGATAAATTTAAAAGGTTTCCCTTTTTTCAGCTTAAGATAATGCGTGTGCAGCTCTTTCTTCACAGCGTGCGCAGCGAACCGAAAATCCAATTTAAAAAATGGGAATAACCGTCTGATTTTTTAATTACACTGTAGACCCGCCCCTCCCCCCTCCTGCGCGTCGTTTCAAATTGTATGAGTAACATTGTGTCACAGAGCAAGCTGTCATCATCAGTGACGTCACTAAATGTCAACTCACGAACCATCTCCGTTTCAATCGATAATTTTACCAATGATAAGACCCAGTTTCGTGTCATCTGGGCGATTTTCCAACGCCACACTTTCAAGGCCGTTTCATCGGAAATATTGGCTCGTCTGGTTTTTTGTTTCCACCAGGCTGCATCTACGAATTTCTTTCTAGCAAAGGTTGAGTGATCAAACACACAGATATTACACGGCAAAATGAGTACTAACCGATAACTGACGCAAGTTATCCATGTCTGGTGTATTGGGTCGTGTGATTTGACTCGGTGTCGATATTATTTCACAGTGAGACGAGAAGTGCACTAGAGTGGGTTTGCCTTTATACGAATATAAAAAATGATCAGTGTATTTCTCCCTACGTGCCATTGACAATAATGTGGAAAGCAATTTGATAATATGATAAGTACGTTGTCATTCGCTCTATAGGTGTGATGTTTCAGGAACCTCCGGTATGCTTTTTATATAATAATAAAAAAAAAGAAGAAAGAAAAATAAAAAAGATGAAAAACATCCGTTCGACGTGAAGTGTCTTCAAATTGTCCCATGTTGATTTTGATATGTAACAAATGCAGGGTTACATTTTGCAGAAAGCTGTCATTGATCTGAATGGGGTAAAAGGGCGTCTTTGTGAGAACGACTCTGATGCATCTATCGCGATTAAGATGTTGCTTAGTTTGCTATACCCATCTAAAGACACACCCCTACGGCCAAATTCCAAGGGAAAGAAAAACCCCTGACTTAGTCGATGACGAGAAAAAAAGGCCGCCAGAGGTAGAAAAAAACAGAATCGTTGGCATTGCAGAACTGACATTTGGCAGGTGGGGATCGATCAAAGACGATTTTGGCGGGAACTTTTAGGCGGGGAAGAAGAACGAAAAAAACAAAAACAAATTGATCAAGAATGGATTGTGCGTAAATGCTCTTCGTAACTACATTTCTTGCATATAATCGTGTTTATGAATTTATTCTCAAAAATTATTGTGTATTCGCAGTAAACACACACCCTTTTTTTTATACAATTTTGAGGATTTGTTATGCAGTTAGAAATAAAGCAACTGGCAAAACGTTTTTTTTTAAATAGAAACTTGCAGTTTACCTTATCTTCCATAGGTGTACTTGAAACACGATCCAAACGTGTTATAAACATGTCCCCTATATTATGATATCAGTATTAAGTAGTTTAATAATGGAGGTAGTGAAGAATGTTCGCGTGCATATTGGAGATTAAAGCTCGGATGCCTTAATGCTTCGAAGATGACCACTAAGACATCACGATTGGCTTCTCTTTTTTCAACTGGGGGATAGATATCGGTCAATCGTAGCTAGAAGGGATGGCGATCAAAATGATAGTAAAACGTGTTCGAGCTGTGGATCTGTTTCACGTCTCGCGGCGACGCTCCGTTTTTTTTAAAGGAAATTTATGTCGATGGTGGCGCGGATTTTTTTTTTATCGTGGATGTAATTCAGCCAGTGGTAAAAAGCAGACCGTGGTTATAGACTCGCGCTATAAGGAACACTGGATTGCCATAATGATGTAATGGCATAGTAATATGGATTGAAAATAAAGCATTCTATAGACCCGGCCACTTCACTCCTGTGCTATATAGAGGGTGTAATAAAAAAAACGGTTAGAGTTTCAAGATGGCCGCGTGGCTTCACTGCAAATGGCGCTGCGCTAGAGCGTGTGTAATATAAACGGTTAGAGTTTCAAGATGGCCGCGGTGGCTTCACTGCAACATGGCACTTGGTATCTCCACACCTATCATGTGTTGTTGTGGCATCAGCTTGTTTTTTGTTTTAAGAGCTTCTGAGTTCTTGCTTTGACTTGTTGCCGCGATCAGAAGATGGATGAACACAGGCAAGAGAGTTCGACCTTCATCACCCTTAAAATAACAAAAACAGCATCCAGCTTGGAAAGGTATATTGCGGATGGGGTTGGGACCAATATGAGGGGCATTTGGTGGCAATTAATAAATGATAAACTTGAGTTGAGGATAGGAACAGAAAGCCAAATGGAACAGATTCCAGAAGTATTATGGGCTTAAAAGAATAATGTTTCTTTATGTATTGTACACATATAGTGTAGTTTTGAACATAAGTTACTTTCGAAAGTAATTATTTTTATTCGTATATAGAGGGAAAATATCATAGTTTCAAACATTTTGTAGTGAGATGTGTAAAGTGCTGAGATATTGAGACTTTTTAGTAACAAAATAATATAGCGTTTTATAGAATTATATTGTACTAAAAGTCGTGTATGCTACAAACACCGCAAACCTTTGTGTTGTTTCTTCACCATGCAACCTTTCACCTACTACTTTGAAATATCTTTTTTTTCCAAGATATATCTCAGTTTCCAATAGTTATATCTGATACTGGTATATCTTATAGTTAACTTTGATTGCAACAAAGGTCTCGATTGATATATGTTCATTGGACCATCGCCCATCCTCGTAAGTGCCGTGTTCCTTTTCGTAAGCTTCATCACTCAATCGAGCCGCAAGTGTGTCCTCCAAAAGCCCCAACTAACTCAATTCAACGTCTTCGTCATTCAATCCACCCTCACCTTCTATACGTTTTAGCGGTAAATGTAGCTAATTCTATAATCCATCGGTGATAAGACTATACAGGTGTGACGTCACCTTTTACATTTGATCGAGGCACCATGTTGTCTTAAGGTAAAGTATCCGATAAATTGTAACATTGTAAAAAAAGCAACAGAGGGCTTTAACATGGTAACACTAGTAATAATTGCATTTTGAATAAAAATTTAATGACACGTTATTGTGAGTAGTTAATTCTATGGTAGGCCTACAGCGTGTTAAAGGCACTGGACACGTTTGGTAATTGTCAAAGACCAGTATTCTCACTTGGTGTATCCCAACATATGCATAAAATAACAAACCTGTGAAAATTTGGGCTCAATTGGTCATCGAATTTGCAAGAGAATAATGAAAGAAAAAACACCCCTGTTGCAGTACTTTGTGTGCTTTCAGATGCATAATTAAAGGCTTCAGCTAGAAGTCTTTTATTATTTGAGTGAGAAATTACCGCTTTCTCAAAAACTACGTTACTTCAGAGGGAGCCGTTTCTCACAATGTTTTGTACTATCAACAGCTCTCCATTGCTCGTTACCAAGTAAGTTTTTATGCTAACAATTATTTTGAGTAATTACCAATAGTGTCTAGTGCCTTTAATTGAGACAGATTTGATCTTGATTTTGTATTTCAAATTTTAAACAAGACCCCTGTGACCCGAACCGAATGCAGATGGTTTTATAGTCAGGTGCCTCTGTTGTAATGGTGATCAGTGCTATTTTCGTGGTGACGCATGCAGTGATCAGACAAAGATGGCCGCGGTGTTTTGGGGGAACCTTGCTAATTTGACTCGCACTTATTAGATCGGACCGACTTTCATTCACTCGTACATCAACATTTCTTCGTCACGTCACAATGTAACCAAATTACCTCGCTGTGTGATGGAGCAGACATTGTAAAATAATAAAATATTCATCTTGAGCGCTGTGTTTATTGCTCAGGGTTTTCCGACTGTTATGAATTTTATTTTGCTGCATGCTTTTTAGCACAAGTATTAGGCATAGCTGTACTTGTGTATTCATATTTGCAAATACACGTCGCCCTGTATTATCTTTTGAGTTATGCGAAATGGCGTAACTACTCGTTTCTTAACCATCGTCCTCTAACCATCCACTCTCAATGCCTGACCTCCCCTTCAAGATATGTCTTGAGCATGACTCATCTGTTCCATGCGCGTGCCATGAATGAATGAATGATGGAGGCACAACCCCGCCTGCTGCAAGCAGGGCCGGACCGTGGCAGTGCAGTCAATCGCCCGTATACTCCAACCTCACGTCCCCCCCCCTCCCCATCTTAACCATCGTCACCTCGAGAGCCTCGTCTTAATACCGGAATTGTTTTCCGAGAGTAGAGAAAATACCATTATTCACTTATCAAAAGTTGTCCCAACGCCAAGGTGAGTACTCATGGACTCTGACCGTGGTTTAACGGGTCGAATTGAACCAAAATAGGAACATTTCCCAACAGGCCGCAAATCCTTCCATGAATAATATTTACATAATCACACGCTCCTCTTCAATTTCGCACAGGAGGAGGGGGGAGTCTTGAGTCGTGGAAATGATTGATATTTACTGAAATGACATTTTGTTGGTTTTCATAGTTTATTATGAAATTCGGAATGTTACATTACTTTAAAGGAGACTAATGTCATTAGCGATGATTAATATGTAAGCCATACATCAAAATGTCTGCATAGAGTCTGCAGTGCGGTGCTACCAAATTTGATTAAAACAAATCCAGTAATACTTCAGTCAAAATTATAATACAACAAAAAACAGGTGGCCGTAAAAAAAAAAGAATGTAATCTCTTGGTATTTGGGATATGATGCCGGATGCTGTGGACCGTTTTCTTGACTGTTAAAAAAAATCACGACTTTAATGCGAAGCAAACGCTGAAGGCGGTGATTAATTTAAACTTGTAGATCGCGACAGATGCATATTCCACGGTGGATAACACACAGTAAGGTGTTGAACTTTCACTGATGGGGCTGATGTGGTCAGCACCATCTGTGTGTTGTCTGCAAATATTTGGTGTGGATTTTGGCAGACGTGATTTTCCGATTATCAAAGCAAGACGGAGTGGGGGATTATTTGATGAAGACAGGGTTTGTTTTTCCAATTTGGAACTTAACATGGTCATCTTCCCTATAAAGGTCACTGGAACTTAATTGTTTTAATACTCAGTACGATGAACGGGAAGGTTCAATGCATTATTGCAGTATAGCTCACTTATTCTAATATTAATGTAGCGAAACCCAACTTGTTGTTGTGAAGAGATGCTTTAAAGACGCCATGTCCGATTTTCGGTCGATGTGACCCCTTAATTTGGATTTGAATTTTAAGTATAGTTACTTTCATAATCAAGATAGCTACCAGCCTTTATTTAAAGGAACATTACAGAATTGCTGGCAGTGTAAGCACTTTATGTAATCCACCATATACATAAACTGACAAACCTGTAGAAGTTTGAGATCGATCGGCCATCTGGGTCACGAGAAAATAGTGAAAAACCGATTACACATTTGCATGAAATCATATGGGTTCAACAAACGAATAAAACGTTCACTGAGCAATAAACTCCAATCGGAAAATAAGTTTATTCATTTCTCATCAAATATGGCATCTCAGACAGAAATATTTCAAGGGATGTTTTCTACTATCATCATCATTAGACCGTGTAAGTTTTATGTAAATCTGTGATCAAAAGTATATTTTACAATTACCAATTCTGTAATGTTCCTTTAAAGACGCCATGTCCGATTTTCGGCCGATGTGACCCCTAAATTTGGAATTGAATTTTAAATGGTTACTTTAATATTCAAGAAAGCTATCAGCCTTTATTTTAGGTTTCGCACGAAAAACAAACCTGCCAATGATAGGTGGTAGTGAATTAAAAACTAGAATGAATGAATGTCATTCCAACATTACCTCACGTCCATCAACCATGTTCTAACAATTTTGCATGTTACATATGTATTTTGTGCATTGTCCGTGGTATTTATGTGAAAGTTTTTTTTGTAGGTTTTCGTTTTGAAAGAGCATCATCTGTCAAAATTGGTCTGCCTCTCTCTTTCATTTCATTCCACTTGACTGCTTCTGTTGTACCTGTTTATGTGTGTTGCGTTGTCATTTTTATCCTTCGAGAATGACTTTGCTAGGGTTGAAGCGTGAGGCCATTAACTATTTCTTTGCATGTACACCATGGTCCTTTTGGTTGGTAAGCACTTTGCAACAGCTAATTCTATGTTCTCAAAATTCGATAAGTAGAGAACAAAAAAATGATTTATTGCAAAATTTCTTTCGACGAAAACCGTCCCATCAACTTCAAAAAGAAGTCATGGCTGTAAACAGTTCACGAGACAGTCCTTTGCTCTGTTTTTCATTAACACGATTCTTCCAGCTGTTTTCGCTCCTTTTTAGAGACGGATATTGAATTGAACGAAAGCCGGAATTGAGGGAGAACTAATTAAAAGTTCTTTGGCATGGATCAGACGTACTATACGGTTTATATTGTTCGATCCTTATTTTCCCCTTTTACAAACAAATCCGAGGCTGTAAGGGACAGGGCAGGGTTGGGGACAAGGTCTGAAAGCAGTGCATGGGTGTCATTGTGTTCCTCAAATTGGACTCCATGTTTTACCGTGGCTGCAAAAGGAAAAATAGTCTGGCACCTTCTCGCACTATACACACGACGAGTAACTGCATCCTATAGGAACACCGACCGAGAGGATGACAGCGTTATTGAAGATCTATATTTACCGTGTATGATTTCCTTTTTTCTATATCCTTTAAAAACTCCTGGCAGCAAATTGACCCGGATTAATATGGGTCCCACCGGGGGGAGGTGGGGGGGGGGCTGACCCATTTCTCGGTTCCGGAAACTGGTTTTAAATTCAATAACTCGGATTCTGCTTCAGTTTGACCCACATATTGGTCATTGTGACACAGATTCCGGGTTATACTGACCCATATATGGATCAGGCCCACCGGGAACCCGGACTCCAGGTCTGCTCTGACCTGTTTTTATTTTTTAGAGTGTAAAAAAGGTCACTTAAATCCAAACAAATCCCACAACTTATGCACAGTTAAAGACACTGGACACTATTGGTAATTGTCAAAGACCAGTCTTCTCACTTGGTGTATCTCAACATATGGATAAAATAACAAACCTGTAAAAACTTGAGCTCAATTGGTCGTCGAAGTTGCGAGATAACTATGAAAGAAAAAACACCCTTGTCACACGAAGTTGTGTACTTTCAGATGGTGGATTTCGAGACCTAAAAATATAATTCTGAGGTCTCAAAATCAAATTCGTGGAAAATTACTTCTTTCTCGAAAACTATGTCACTTCAGAGGGAGCCGTTTCTCACAATGTTTTATACTGTCAACCTCTCCCCATTACTCGTTACCAAGTAAGGTTTTTATGCTAATAATTATTTTGAGTAATTACCAATAGTGTCCACTGCCTTTAAGCAAATCAAATGTAATAAACTGGCTTTTGCTTTTTAAAAAATCGAGGAAAACCTCTTAATTTTTTTTTTTTTTAAGTGGAATAAAGAGCACGAATGATAAATATCGCATCTAGTCAAGCTTTTCATTCAACACGCTGGTACGAATAACCTAGAATAGACAATCCAGACTTTGATTTCAGGGATATTGCCTTTGAATTTAATGCACAATGACCGTATAAACCATTTTCCCCTATTATAGGCTGTCACAAACACATCGTATATAGGAATGAACGCAGTATGGGTCAATTGATTAAAGTCTACTCCTAATAAAGAGAAATCTACTCATAAAAATAAATCTGGGTCACTCGCTCAGTTCTTTTCAAAGTATTTTAAAGTGAATGTCAGGGTTTTTATCAATATCATTGACTTTTTGGTCAGAGATCTATGCTTTCCATCTCTGGTTGCACTTAAAATAAAAAAATAAGAGACAAAAAACACTTTCTATATGTTTTTTGCACAAGACTGTATTTTTTTTAGTAGGATGTTAAATTTGCATCGGGGTTAAGAATATTGTGTTTTATCCGTACACTGATGTTAAGTATCTGCATTATTCTCAGTATTTTTTGCGAGTCCTGTGGGAAAAAAACAAATCCACAGGCATATTACTCGGGTGGGATTCGAACCCACAACCCTTGCAATGACTGTAGAGTGTCAAATCTTACAGAATGGGGGTCCTGTGGTCTTAATCATGTAGAATCAATTTCAATTTGTAGGCTTGTCGTGTAGGTATGCCTGAGGGTTCCTTACTTTGTCTGCCATGCGGCCTTTTGAGGAAGTTTTCAATATTTGTTGTTAACTAAGTTTATTTCTCTGCCTTTATTCGGCATGATATGTCGCGCCGTCTTGAGATTTCTGGCACTTTTTGCTTTTGCCCATGGGGTAGGCCTACTCTCTCAGCTACTCGCTGAATTCTCTGTGGTAAACCGCTCTTGGAAAGAAGAACGTTTTTTTTTAAATATTCCATGAAACGAAATTATAAACTGCAGTTGAGTTGTGGCCATGACCGCGGCCCATAAACAACAACGACTGTGACATCGCTTTGTTACGGTTGGCCAGCTAGCGTTCAATCCCACTCTGTGGGTTTACAGCGTCCGTCGATTACAGCAGGCCATGCATGCATTTCATAGCCGTGCCATTGTGTGACGCACATAATAGTATAAATAAACTGGAATAAAAAAGGAAATCTTCCGTCATAGTTAAGAACGGGACAAACTGAATTATAGCACAATTCCCCACGGCTGGTCTTTATTTGATTTAGTTGCGCTCAGATGACAATTATAGTTCCGGGTATAGGCACCGATACGATATATTGAGGGTAGATGGTGGTATAGTGATAGGGTGTAGGTTTGGCTCTAATAGTCTGCCGTGATTTTGAGCTACGGTGCCCTTCAGAGGTGTGGCTCTGGACCCGGTCGGCTCCATGGAGTCTGCACCAAAGTCGTGTCACTCTAATTTTAGCGGCAAATTACACAATATTATAGATCCTATAGGTCTTTGAGAACCCCGCTGTGACCATCTGTGTCTGTTTCCCAATAACCACTCAAGCGATATTGAATGCTAAAGTAACCAGACTATTTTGGTGTTGCCGAAAAAAACTTTCGTTTTTCGAAATTGATAAAGTTGTGTATAACCAATATTTACGGATTCATTTCCGATATGAGTGACATTACAAAGATTTTCTTGCTGCTTTTCAAGACTATTTTTTTAATGCTGATGCTGTTTCATCTATCATAAGCTTGCAATGGATCGTGCAGTCTTCATGAGCTCAAAGCAAGAGAAACGAGCGTCATCTAATGTGATAAATTACCAGGTTCGACACAAGCAATTTCATTTTATGACTGTGTGGAGACTTGTATAAACTTGTTAAAAATGCATAGATTTTTTCATAAATTCACTTTCAGCCAAACAAGACAATTCAATGAAGTGCTGAATTCATATGCAGCATTGTATAGCAGACAACAATCTCAAAATACGGCTCTCCTTAATGTATACCTTTTGAAAGACGTTCTTCTACAACAGTCCAACAACAGTGAATTGTGGAGTTGATTTTCTTGCACGGTTCACTGATTTTATCGCTAAATGCAATTAAAATTCCAACTTGAATTTTCCGTTACTGCATTTTTAATATGGCGCAGGGATAGGGGCCTGCTGTGGAGTTTTGTATCGCGGGGTTGTCCCCCTTAAAAAGACGTGTGCCAACATTGCTTTAAATCTTAGTATATTTTGAAGTCTCTCCATTAAGCAACATATGGCCCATTCACATACGAGCGAAATTTCAATCTGTGCAATGTGAATATACTGCACATGTCTGCCTGGGACGAGCTCGTCTCATTCCAATTGTCACTTACCTTATACTCGCTGAATAAATTGTCCTGCTTCACACATTGCGTTTTATCTTCCGAAAGACTACCCCCTTCTGCGACATCAGAGACGTGCCGCTATGGTGGAGGACGTTGAATCAGAGTAGTAAACTAAGGTCCAGATGAGCCAAAGGTTGCGTATAATTTCATCTAAACATTTAATTGTAGACAGGTAGGCGCGCAAACAATCGATGGAAATTGCACGGTGGGGTTGTTGGGGAGTCGTCTGCTCTGATGACCGTGGCATTACTCGCTCTACTGTTGTGTGCTGCAAAAAAAAGGCACAGGCTGTTTGATTGGATTGGAGTTGGATGAACTCGAGAGGGAGCTATTCAAGAGTCCGAGTCAGCGCCGTGTACGGCTCTGGTCTGAGTGTTGCAATTAATTGTTGTTGTTGAAGATGCCGTGATTGAAGTGATGTTTTTGGAAATTCTGTAAATATTTAAAATTATTTATACATAACAGGCAATATTACAATACACCATAAAATTACATCAAAATGCATTGTTTTTAATTGGATAATTTAGCACATGCTAATACAACAAGCGATTGTGTTTGTTTGTTTGTTTTTTTTTCCGTGTTTTCTCAGGGCAAGCATGGCAGGAAAGAGAAAGAGGGAAGCTTTTTGGGATTTTTTTTTCAACCCTTAAATATGTAAATTAGGTCAGCCAAGCATTCAAATAGATTGTAGTATATATTTTTGTGTTCTCCATATATTTGGATCCGATAGTTTGAACAAATAGCAAGAATTATATCACGGGCTCTCCATTCCCCAAGCAGTGAAACACAACACATCTTAAAAAACAACAAGAGCAATTAGAGGCAAAGTATACCTTTGGATTTGTTTAACCGATCGAATGTTTAATACAAAATGAATGTAAATATATACTGAGAAAAAAATAACCTGTGAAAATTTTATTCAAAAGGTAGCAGCGTTTTTTAGATATCGCAGAAAATCTTGAGTATATAGTGATGTGCACGCATGTAGAACAATCCGTGAATATTGGAATACACAATCTGAGAAACGTTTCATGCACGTTTCTCAGATTGACAATATTTCGTTCCAAAGTCCCTCATTACTGTGTGCAGGAGCCCAGAGACCTAAGAGTGGGCGTGGCCAACAGAGGCTAGATAAAGTTGGAGGTTAATGCACTACAAATACCAGTCGGGCCACCAATTGAGAATGAGCACCAATTGAGAATGAGGGACCTAATTCTGCCAACAAGAGTTGAAAATAAAAAATTCAAACTGCGAATAAAACTCGACGGGGGCTACAGACTGATAAGTAGTGGTGGTAGTGTATTTCATTTTATATGTTGATGATTTAGTTTTGATGCCTGACTAATTAGACTGAAGATCATAACATAATTATAGCTTGCCCGATATGCGGTATAGAGGGTCGTGGTCCCCCCCAATGTTCCCATACTATAACACACTATTTTCCTCTTGTATAGAACTCCCCCACCCCCCTAAAATCCTCAAAAGAATTCCTGAGATTCCAAGCATACAATGAAGACACAATTGGAGGGGGTTACCCTCTGCCCCATATCGAGCACCAATTGTATAAACAGGATTTTGCATTTGGAAGATTTTGATGTTTTTGAAGATTGCGTAGAAAGATTATCGTTTTGTGTTAATTTGATCAAAGTTCCAGCTGGACTGATTATGGTATAGTTAGCACACCATTGACAGATTAATTGTCATAATAATATAAGAGAAGCTAAACCACAGTTTTGTGTCCGTATTTTCATTAATATTAGTTCATTCTCCCATCTTGATTATTTGCACGTAGCGAATTGTCTTGACAAGCAAGAAGCCTACAGGCATTATTAATTATTATTTTAGGGGATTGTATATAGAAACCAAACACTATAATAATGGATCTAGTAATTGTTGCTGGTGCCAGTAAGTCAACGTCAATTCCGGACATTCGTCTTTAATTACCAGCGAAAGAAAACGACCGAGGAGTTACATGAGCGATTGTTCCTCTACGGGCATTACATGTAGTGAACAAATCTACTTTAAACATCTCATTAACCATGGTTTACTACCGAACCATCGATTTCACGAGGACAAACGTCTGCGAGAAAAAGGTGACAGACAGAAAATAGAATAAGAGTTCCCTGTGTGCGATGGCAGTACTGCAAGCCATAGTGCCACGATTGCAAAATGGGACCAGACTATTATTTGCTGTTTTAAGTGTGCTTTGATTTGGAATTAATATTTGGTTGGTGATCGTAGACAACAAATTGTTGTTTATTTAAAGGTAAAGTGTTAACCCAAGCCAATAGTTTGTTTAGCTATTGGTTCTATTGGGATAAAGTATCGTGTAGGCTACTATTATGCACGAAATATAATTTGCATGACCCTTCGATCTGACGCGGTGCTAGACTAGACACGTACACGTGTAGTATGGCTCCCTCTCACACAACTGCACGACTCGTACCTAACAAACTGGTTACCAGCCAAATACGTTTGGAGGTGTGTCTCTCACGTGAACAATTAAAGCATTCCGATTGGCCACAGCTGATTGACCCACCAGTAAACAAATAAGCCAAAGTGCATAATCAACCAGTCGAGCTCAGGCGAGTTGTAAAAAGTCGCGGAGTTTTACATCTTTTACAAGTTTTGTCTTGTAAATTCTAGGTAGTCGAGAAAACAAGATAATTCCAGGATGTCTGGAGGAGCTTTGCAGACTGATTTTATGACTCTGAATCGGTTCGTTCTGGAGGAACAGAGACGTTTTCCGAGCGCCACCGGTGAGCTCACACAGCTACTCAATGCATTACTGACCGCCATTAAAGCCGTGTCGTCGGCTGTACGTAAAGCAGGCATCGCAAAACTGTAAGTTGAGCCCTAGTGAAGGTCGAGTTAATCCATATGAATTTTTTTTTTAAATGGGGTCGAGAGCTGTGGGAACAACTTGATGATCACCTCGTACACGAGACTAAGCAATTGTTGAATATTTTTATTAATTATTAAACAAATAAAGAAGATAGATAGTTCAATTTTTATTAACGATAATGAAATTGATAATATCGGGTGAATTACTCTTTCGATAAACAATAGATCAGTGGAGACAATGACCATTGCTATAGTATCAACGATAACAAAACATTTGCTTGCTGAAACGGCAGCCATAGGTCAGTACGGGTGCATAGACATTTTACAGGATTTTTTGCTGTGATGAGATTTCTTGCAATAGTCAGACATGACTAGTTTTAGACATTCAATCCTGTTGTCATGCAGCTGACGTGCCGTGTGCAAAACATGTGCGAGCGATCTCCGAAAATACCTAAGTTACTGCCTACTGGTAATTGTTATAAATCATAAAATAAGTAAAATGTTCCTGAAATTTGAAAAATAAAATACTAATTTTACCTTTTGAAAATGTAAATAAAATTGAAAACAAGAAAGTAAAAAAAAAAAATTATTATCCCAACCAGAAAAAACTACCTGCCAAGATCGGCCTAGGGGGCCTTTTCACGCTGAACACAATGACGCTATTCACACCGCGCGAAACTGGATCGCTTTTGCCGAAGAGCTTGCCAAATAATTATTGTCTCAGCATTGTCAGATTTTACCACTATGAGAGGAAAATAACTTCCGATCATAGTAAGAAATCCGACTATTGAAGGACTGGTAAGAATGTCCTGTAAAAATTCTACGCACCCGTACTGTAGGTAGTACCGATCCCACTCGCCGGCATGGCCGGGCACACCAGCTAAGTTTTACGTTATCAAGCCGGTAACTGAAACTGAAGGAAAGCACTCTCCTTGAAGCGTACACAAGTACCAGACATCAAAGATTATGATAGAGTGACGAAGGGGCACTGGACGTCTATCTATTGTTGGAATGTTAAATACTCTATGGCGGCCATTTCAGCAAGCAAATGTTTTGTCATCATTGATACATGATTTTGTTTTAACCATCCATGAAGTGCTTGCAAAAATTAGGCTGGCACCCAGACTACCACAATAGAAAGAAAAGGGAAGTCTGATGCAAAACAACTGGCAATGTGCGATGAGTGCAAGTAGCAAGTATAGGCTGTTTATGGTTTTAGGCGGTGAAATGGACATGCAAATCAGTAAATTTATACTTTACCTTGTAGTGCCAAGTGGTTTTTGCATTTCTAGGTTTATTTGAAGTTTAAGATACAAAAACATAAGGCTGTCACTAGTACATGTAACTATTTGTTTTACTTGGCCGAACCAAACAATCTTAAAGCTGTTCTTTCATACATCTTAAGGTTGTACTTTATCCTACATGTAGATATGGCATAGCAGGCAGCACCAACGTTACAGGGGATGAACAGAAGAAACTTGACGTCTTAGCAAATGATCTCTTCATCAATTCCCTCCGTTCTTCCTTCACAACCTGCGCTCTCATCTCGGAGGAGAACGAGACGTTGATAGAGGTGGAGGCGGAGCAAAGAGGAAAGTACGTCGTGGCGTTTGACCCGCTGGACGGCTCCTCAAACATTGACTGTCTTGTCTCTATTGGGTCCATCTTTGGCATCTGGAAACATGTAAGAAATGGTTAACAATAATAGTTTGGCTTCTTATTTAGCGCTCAAATCCGTCACTCAGTGACGCTCATGGCGCTCCAACATTTATGATTTATTCTGCAAGGTATCAAAGGTGTACGTTTTGAAGTATGAGATCTTTTTCCTTTACATAGCACCATGTAATGGTTTACAAGGTGCTGAGGCGCAATATGCAGCCAATCAAACCAGGAACAGTTTGTCATCCTTTTTTTGTTTCACAGTTTAATTTAGGATATAAAAAATCAGAGACTGTTAAATGGAAATTCTAGTTTAAATCAGGTGATCATGTTGGTTTAGTGGTTTCTTTCCCTGTCTTTCAGCTCGTTGACCCCGGTTCCAATCCCACCTCAGACCAGAGCCTTGCATGTGGATTGGGTTTTCACTCCCTACCTGATTGCGTGGGTTTTCCCCGTCTGGGGTTTTCCTCCCGCATCTAAAACTGAAAATTTCTTCTCGTTTCCTATTCGTCCTGTTAGTGGCACTAACTGTGCTGTTGGATGTGTAATGAAGTAATTAGAATAAATAATTAAATAAATGAAACTATATTCAATATGGCTAAATCCTTAAACACAATCCTTAAGCAGGCACTCACCGTGATTTGCAGAACCTCGGCCGTAAGCCACGGCCGATAATCTGCCATGGTATGCTTGAACCTCAAACTCTGATTTGATTATTTGTTTTAGGAGACAAATGCTGCTCCCAGTGACAAAGATGTGCTTCAACCTGGACGTAAGATGGTTGCCGCTGGTTACGCATTGTATGGAAGCGCATGTATGGTTGTTCTTAGTGCTGGGAACAGCGTGAATGGATTTATGCTTGATCCAGTAAGTCTAAATGTACTCACCTTAACCACTTTGGGTCAGAATTAGAAAAAAGATTTCCTTGCCCACCCACAGTGTTATTTTTGAGGACTTTTTGGAGCTTTAATGGTTTCCTTTGAAAATATTGTTGTCACAATGAAACCCTGACTTGACAAAGGAAAGACAGCAAAGGTTCTCATAATAAGCACTGGGAATTGACGTTTTCTTGGGAGAAAATTTGAGCAGGCACTCACCGTGATTTGCAGAACCTCGGCTGTAAGCCACGGCCGATAATCTGCCATGGTATGCTGGAATCTCAGAACGCTCGGACTTACCGCCCATTGAGCCAAATACCATGACAAACAATGGTGGCAGCCTGTCCATTCTTGTATGCCACATTTGTACAACAACAGAACAAAGTCTGGAATCTCGGATCACACAATAACTCCACGAAAAAAGGGATATTACAAGGCATGATTGCCAGTACATTGTGTCCCTCTTTCTGCAGGTGAAATTAAGCGTAGCACAGAAGGTGCATGCCTGTGCACTCTACACATTGAAAAGTCCTGCTGGATATTTTCATCAGCCGTCCACCTGCCGGCAAAAAATTGAGGGGCTTCAAAGTTGTTCAGGTCAAAATAAATCGTCTGCCTTGGGCCAATCCAGAAAATGTTGGCGGATATACACGTCATCATCAGACGTGAAGTGGTTAACCTATCCATTTAGTCCGGACCACTGTGATTAATGCTTCCACTCTGCAGACCTTGGCCATGGCTGAAGATTTCATGCAAAAAGCATCTAACTAATGCATGTTAAAGACTGAACTGAAGTTAACTGACTTATGGTTATGCTTTGGTCAAAATATCTTGGTTCGGGTTTTGAATCAGTCTAAAGAGGGAAAGGGAACTGGGTTCTTACAATAGAACAATCTGTACTGTCTTAAAAATGTTGAAATATATACGCCGATTGAATAAAGTCTGTGAATACTTTATTTTATTTTTAGGCTATTGGAGAGTTCATCCTGACAGAGCGTAACATCCGAATCAAACCCAGAGGGAAGATCTACAGCATTAATGAAGGCTACACAGAGTTATGGGCCGATGAAATCAAAGAATACGTCGATTCTAAGAAAACATCCACAGTAAGTCTTGGTGCTTTTGTTTAAGTGCCGGGATCCTGGCATCTGTCATGTACATTAAAGACACTGGACACTTTTGGTAATTGTCAAAGACCAGTCTTCTCACTTGGTGTATCTCAACATTTGGATAAAATAACAAACCTGTAAAAACTTGAGCTCAATTGGTCGTCAAAGTTGCGAGATAACTATGAAAGAAAAAACACCCTTGTCACACAAAGTTGTGTGCTTTCAGATGGTTGATTTCGAGACCTCAAATTCTAATTCTGAGGTCTCGAAATAAAATTCGTGGAAAAATTACTTCTTTCTCGAAAACTATGTCACTTCAGAGGGAGCCGTTTCTCACAATGTTTTATATTGTCAACCTCTCCCCATTACTCGTTACCAAGAAAGGTTTTATGCTAATAATTATTTTGAGTAATTACCAATAGTGTCCACTGCCTTTAAGTGTTGTGTAGACAGTATGCAAGTGATGTAATCGGTCACATGACCAAGAATTCAAGCAGGCATTTGATTTATCAGGATTTTTCCTGATTTCAGGATTCTTCACTGATCTCCCTGCACCTTTAGATTTTTCTTGACTGAGGCAAACTTGCCATCACAGAAATGAAAAGACTTGGCCCTTGTTGTGACCAGACCTTCAGATATCTATTTGAAAGGATGTAGAGAGTCTGTAAACCTCTGACATGTAACATTCTGTACATTCAGGGAGCTTCATTTCCACACCAAGAGGAAATTGTTATCAAACTGTAGTTTTTGAAGATCACATTCATAACAAAACTTTCTAAAAAATTTATTGTCCAAAGCAGATTGTATTTGATGATAAATGAAGGTCTCCTCTATAATGTTTGAAAAGCTTAAAAACCAAGTTGCCTGTAGTTGAGAGGATTTCTAAATATTCTTTAATGCTAGTTGGATTGATACTTCTAATGTCTGAAATTTAATAACAACTATGATTTGAATCTTACAGGAGGGTAGAGCAGCCTATGGGTCTCGCTATATTGGTTCTATGGTAGCAGATATGCATCGGACCTTGGTGTATGGAGGAATCTTCTTATACCCAGCCCACAAGAAGAGTCCAAAGGGAAAGGTATGTGAGACGTTGTCTTAGAAGACGCAGACGTTATCTTAGAAGACGCATCTGAAGACAGTTCTGTTCTAGTACAGGGTTCTGCCCAGGATTTCTTTTGTGGCGGAAAAATGTTTCCATGGAAACCATTGTGTGATGGATCAGTTACATGGTACATCATAAAAATAGACTCAAAACAAAGAAGTACTCAAAATTAATGGCTTTGGATACCATTTTGTTTAATGGTAAATACCCATTTTTACATTTCGCTGTGAAAGTCTTTGAAAGGAATTTGCAAGTAAATTTGACACTGGTATGAACTTTAGAATAAGTTATCAGATGGAAATATTTAGCCCAAATAAATAATATAAATATATAAAGAAAGAAATTAAAAAAAAACTAAAAAAAAAGCATGTCTTATTTCAATTGCAACAATAAATTATTGTTCATAGTTTTCACTTCAATGTGATCGCCTAATTTGATGAAGTTTGTGCTTGTTGGTTGAAGAGTGTGTGTCTTAAATCGTAGAAATTGGAAATATGTTAAGAACCAACGATGTAATGTAATGACTTCTAGTCTTTCAATCATTAGACAAACATTTATTTGATCCAACAGCTGAGGCTTTTCTATGAGGCAAACCCAATGGCGTACATCGTAGAGCAAGCTGGTGGCTTAGCAACCACGGGGACGGAAGCCATCTTGGATGTCCAACCAACCAACATCCACCAACGTGTCCCGGTCATCATGGGCTCAACGGAAGATGTGAAAGAGTTCTTGGCCATCGTTGAGAAACACAAGAAATAGATGAGGAGTTGCTATCGAGACGATAAGCTTTAGGAAAGGTACAGCACCTTGTATCAGTTTTCAGAGAGTTGCTAACCAAATTTAGTCAGCACATAAAGACTTCATTAGCACATAGCACATTACCCACCAAAATGTCATAAGCTATGATACATGATCGGAAATGATCGGAAAAATTACACTGGACAAATCTTGATTTTTAAAAGCGTGGTGCCGATATCAAATGTCCTTTGCAATATTTCTTTGAAATAATGCCATGTGTGGAGAAGACCGTTCCCCGACACTCAGTTCTTATTTTGATTTTATCAAATGAAAAATTAGCTTAAAATTGACATAGGGAAATTGCATTTTGGAAAACAATCTCAAACTACAACTCAAAAAACATGGGCATAATAGTGTGTTCAGGTTCGATTCGATCGGAAAGATTGATTCATCTTTATCCAGAAACAACTCGATGAAAGTATTCGTAATCTATTCACAGTGGGTACTCTTATCTCTAAAGGTCTTACCTGCACAATCTCTGTATTGATTTTGACTTCTGGGTCCGTTCTTGGACAGACACTCTTGATCTCAATTCTTGGTCTTGGGCTTCCAGTTTTTTCCTCTGGTCTTTGTGTTACAAATTCAGGTCAATAATCTGGAGTCATTAATTCTTGATTTTGGTGTCAGTCTTTTTGTCAGACCATCTGGTCTCGGACCCACAGGTTTCTGTCTAGGTTTTGATCATTCAGTGGTTTTTGTTGTTGTTCTTTGTCCCAAATGTCAGCCCTTTATATCAGCTTCTGTCTGCAACCCTCAATTCCACAGTTTTTTTTTAGTCTCTCAGTACTGCAGCCACTTTCATGAAGTGCTAGGATTAATCCTATCTCGAGTTAGGATGAGTAACTCGTCCTAACTTAGGATGGGTTCAATGCGTCCTAACGTCTATGGATACGGAACTTAACTCGTCCTAAGTGCTAAGATTAATCCTAAGTTGGGAAGAGTTTGGTAAAATCGACGGCAGGACTCTATCTGGGTTTGAACCTCCAGGTCTGAGTTTCAGACATACTTGCAAATATCCACGTCTTGGTCTTGGCCTTGGTCTTGGTCTTGGTGTTGGTCTTGGTCTTGATCATGTATGTAGTCTTGGTCTTGGTCTTGGTCTTGGTCTTGGTCTTGGTCTTGGTCTTGGCCTTGGTCTTGGTCTTGGTCTTGGTCTTGGTCTTGGTCTTGGTCTTGGTCTTGATCATGTACGTAGTCTTGGTCTTGGTTTTGTTTTTGATCATTAAGTAGTCTTGGTCTTGGTTTTGTTTTTGATCATGTACGTAGTCTTGGTCTTGGTCTTGGTCTTGATGTAACCCATATTGAGGCTAGGAACAGTCTACATATCAAACATAATAATACTGGGGAACTCTTCCACAATAAAGGTTAGCAGTTTGAAGTATTTATCTTGTATTCAGACTTCTGAAAATTGCAAGTGTTAAAAATTGTCAATGAAAAAAAAACACCTTTCCCTTGATGCCTGATGTTTTACTTTCACCTTGATATAGACTTATCAGTTATATTCCTTGCATTATTGTTTTAAAAAAGCAATATGTTATTACTAACTTTCATGGAGCTAGCTCACAAACACAAAGTGTAAGTTCATATCACCTGAAATCAAATCTATGTGTTCTTTAAAATAGTACTTTCCATCTTCATTGAGTTTTATATGAAAGAAATATTTAATCTTATTTATTTTAATATTTTGAAGAGAACATTGGACATTTAAGATTGAAGACATAATTAAAAAAAAAATCACTTAGCACAGAAAGTGCAGTTAACCAGCCAAATGGTATAGTATGTTTGACTGGTGTAGTGGTTTATAATATTTCAAACTGCTAAGCAAATGCTAAGTACTGCTCAGCACTCTTTGTTGAGCAGGGCTGTGACTGCCCATGACTGTTTTACACAACTCATGGCCAATGACTTTACGTCCCATCCGATGGACGATGACATAAATGGTTAACTGAGTGTCTTGCTGAAGGACACAAGTGTCCAGGCCAGGACTCGAACCCACATTCTGCTGATCAGAAACACCGCAGCTTGAGTCCAGTGCACGTGGAACATTAAACTAAAAAGCACTGAGATTTGAAATACAACTGTCTATATATCCAAATAAATCAATTGCAGATCGATAATCTTTCTTCTGTGATTGTGAGAGACAATCATTTTGGAATGAATGCATGGTATTCAAGAATGCATCTAGTTTTTGATAGCTTTAGATACCAGATATGTTTTAAGCTGCATATAATTATTACTCCTACGTGCTGAAGATGTACAGGTATTTTGTTCGGCGTGTTGTTCGGCTTATTTTATATAGTCAGCTAAAAATAAAGTTTGACAAGATGAGTTAATATTGCAATAAAAATAGTGTTTCCCGGGTGGTGTTTTTCATCGGTTTCGATAAATTAATTAATACTTAGCCTTGTTTTTTATGCTTTCATATTTTAATTGTCTAACCAGGAAATAGCAACCTGCGTTCGCACATACATCAGTTTGGTTGGGAGCAAAAGTGTGTGACTGTTGCATGTTCTTTCACATTTTTATAGTTGGCAAAAATTTGGAAACATTTACATGTAGTTACTCAATAAAGCATTCATTTGTCTGACTGTTCATGTTGGGATTTAAAAAAAATGTTTTTAAAGATTTCTTTAGAATTTGATACCTCAAAACTAATTGAATATTAATTTAGCCATTTTTATCATTATTTCCAATCGGGCTTGCTACCAGACAAATATTGTACAACAAGATATTAACGATATCATAAATAGCAAAGGGGTGGTACAAGACTGTTTTTAAGAGTACATTTCCTAGTTTGCATGAAATACCTTAACAACTTGGTGAACAATATATATATATAACAAAATTAACATTATTTTCACATAAATCGTTTTCTCTGTGAGATGTTACATTTCCAGGGGGATCATTTATCAAGATGCTTAAACCACCAGCACCAAACACATCACAAACAACTTTTGCACAATCTATTGCTAACGTTGAGAATGATTTAAAAACAGAAACACTGCACCCCGATACTGCACTTCCATCGTAATGTACCAACCAGTAAATTTGTGTTTGGTTCGGAAAATATCCCAAAACTATTTTTTTTAATCTAACGGAAACAGCCGTCGGTGGCCGGCATTATGACATTGAACAACACGAGAAGCTTATGAAACCTAATCTTCCCACTGCTGTTAAATGTTTGCTTGTAGAAACTATTATACTTAACGAGAGCAAGTTAAACAACGGTATTGTGTATTACCTTTGTGTTGGGTTACTATGAAACTGTCATATTATTTTAAAACTCTCGTTAGTACTCTCACGGAAATCACCCCTCCCCCACCCCCTAAAAAAAACACCACCCAAACAAACAACAAGAACAACAACACTATTGTTATTTTGCTCCAGAATGATAACGTTGATATTTAATAGTGAACTTGGAAACGATCTCCTTGATATAAATCAACTTTGCACTTCTTTTAAAGTTTGTTATAGGGATGGGTTAGAACCTAATCTTTGTCAGATTATTTCAAAAATGTTGGGGTTGAACAAAGAAAAAATTGACTAGAGCGGGATTTGAACCAACGACCTCCGGATTAACGTACCGGCGCTCTACCAACTGAGCTATCTAGCCCGATGTTGGCGGTCTCCCTATTTTGTCAATATCTTTGTTCGGGGGTGCCAGTAAGAAGCCATGCAACCGTTAACTGCCATGTAGCCAGGGATCACACCCAAGTTTACGATACAACCTGGGAAGCTGCAGCCACGGGATCACCTTGAGGGGATGCGACTTTTTTTTTTAATGTCAAGTAATAAACCATAAGGGAAACTGACTGGGTAAATTTCAAATGGTTTGTGGTTGAACATTGAGAAATTGACTTGAGCGGGATTTAAACCAACGACCTCCAGATTAACGTACCGGCGCTCTACCAACTGAGCTACCATAGCCCTATGTTGGCGGTCTCCCTATTTCAAAAAAGCGCAACTTATCCTGAAAAAGATTGAGCTGGTGTGTATTCATGACTAAGTAATAGACAGAATGAGCGATTGATGATGACTAGACCGAGACATCTTCCTCTGCAGTCACCTCGCCAGATGGTTAATAAGCTCTATAAACGTCTACGATGTGCTTATTGGGTCATATTGTCTGTAAAAAATGCTCTTTATGTCAACAGTAATTTTACTTTGTCTGATACTGGTTCCGGGTGAATCTTTTCAAGGTAGTTTGTAATGAGCATATAATGCCGAATTTTTTCATGAACTCTATTCTAATAGGGAAGTCTTGTTGTTACAAACATATCCAGATATTTCATGACATCTCAGGCCCTTTGCTGTGATGACTATGGGAAGAGGGACATCTGGGGTAGGTTGAAGGGAGGCTATGGGGGGGGGGTAATCTGGGGTGGGTTGAAGGGAGGCTATGTGGGACAGGGACATCTGGGGTAGGTTGAAGGGAGGCTATGGGGGGGGGGGTAATCTGGGGTGGGTTGAAGGGAGGCTATGTGGGACAGGGACATCTGGGTGGGTTGAAGGGAGCTATGGGGGGGGGGTAATCTGGGGGTTGAAGGGGGGGGTTGAAGGGAGGCTATGTGGGACAGGGACATCTGGGGTGGGTTGAAGGAGCTATGGGGGGGGGTAATCTGGGGTGGGTTGAAGGGAGGTGGGTTGAAGGGAGGCTATGTGGGACAGAGAACCTGGGGTGGGTTGAAGGGAGGCTATGGGGGGAGGGACATCTGGGGTAGGTTGAAGGGAGGCTATGGGGGAGAGGGACATCTGGGGTGGTTTGAAGGGAGGCTGTGGGGGAGAGGGACATCTGGGGTGGTTTGAAGGGAGGCTGTGGGGGAGAGGGAATTTGGGGTGGTTTGAAGGGAGGCTGTGGGGGAGAGGGACATCTGGGGTAGGTTGAAGGGAGGCTATGGGGGAGAGGGACATCTGGGGTGGTTTGAAGGGAGGCTATGGGTGAGAGGGACATCTGGGGTGGTTTGAAGGGAGGCTGTGGGGGAGAGGGACATCTGGGGTGGTTTGAAGGGAGGCTGTGTGGGGAGGGGGAATCTGGGGTAGGTTGAAGGGAGGCTATGGGGGGAGGGGTAATCTGGGGTGGGTTGAAGGGAGGCTATGTGGGACAGGGAATCTGGGGTGGGTTGAAGGGAGGCTATGTGGGACAGGGAATCTGGGGTAGGTTGAAGGGGCATATCAACTAGTATTACATAAAGTATAGAAACTATCACATACACAGAGATTCGTTGGCTCGAACGGAACATGACAATTGCCACTGGTGATGTATAGGGCACCTGTTATCAACTGATGGAGAATCGCTAAGGTAAGTACAGAGACATATAGTGGCGGAGACAAGCACACGTTTTGGAAACATGATGCATTTATTGACGGTGGCAAGTTGAAGTAAAATGATCCATGCGTGTGACTGTAACGATGGCCTGGACGGGGATGGAGCGTTTTGCCTGCCGGTTAGATAGAGCACTGGAAGAGCTCAAGACACACTGTGCACACTGTGTGAGAGACCACTGGTGTGGATGACACCATCGAAACACCATATGGCGTCAAACCCCAAACGAGTCAACATTCATTTCTAATGTGTCAGATATCAAATTCGTTTAACAAAACATCATCAACTAATTGACAGATGTGACTGTTTTATCCAGGGTGCGTGAGAAACATATTTTAGGTAAATACTAAGACATCTTGTTCTTTATAAATAAACATCACCGTATAACCACAAAAAACAACAAGGCATCCGTTTTCTGTATTAGAAGCCCTTAAACTTCAAAAGAGTGCTGCCATATATTCTAGGTAAAGGGTGTGATACGTACTCCTTTCCAGTGATTTACTTAACAGGCCCGTAGGAAGCTCAAAGACATTGGTCAGGCCTATTTTGAGAAGCGGAGTCATGAGCCAATGCGAGTGCAAAGCCATTATGGCGCCGGGGTCGGGGGCCCGCTAAAGGGCCCCAGGAAATGTGTTCATTCTAGATGCTCTGTGGTGCAGTAATGTGATGTAATTCCTGGCCACATTTTCCTCACTTTTTGAGCTTATTGGTTTACTCTCTAATAAAGTACATGTACTCATATTTCCATCTTTAAAATAGGGAGGGGGGAGGGGGAGGGTGTTGTATGCATGGAACATGCTGGACGTAATTGGTAAATGGGGGGGGGGGGGGCACTATATAACAGCTCATAATTAAGGCCACTTCATTTACTGTTGAGATTTTGTGAGCTCAAACAAAATTTAGAGATGCACCTGCTTGTAGGAAAAACAAATCTTGTGCCGATTTTGGGCATCATATCCCACACTAAGGCTCGGTCCTTTATCACACAACCCGCTGGTGGTAGGATCTGGGACAATTGGGGTCATACTACTAAATGAAACACGTTGAAATTATGAAAGTGCTAAACTTAATTATCATTAATGCCCATCTCGGAAGCAGACAGCTTTATTATACTCAAACCCCTTCAAAAGTAAATGTAAAAAAAATTGTTTTTAAAAGGGCATACAAACCTCTTTTTACTAGATGCAAGCATACCCTAACATGTAGATAAATACAATTTTAAAAACAATAAAAAGGGGGCCTACACTTTACATTAGAGTATTGAAAGCATTTTTTAAAAGGAGTGTGTTGGTGACGGCTATGAAAAATAGAACAAAACGTGACCTACGTGTATTTTGATATTCTGGTTAATAATAACAATAAAAAGGTCCCTCATAAAATAATTATTGGCGATTTTGAAAATAAGAACTTGAAAATGTTTTTAAAAATTTCTCCAAGAAGACATTGCCCATGCTAGAAAACAATCAGCGGTAAATGTTCACCAAGCTTTTTTTATTTTTTTTACTTGATTCAAATTTGATATCGGGCAAACAGATGCTACCTGGAAAGGGGGGGGGGGTGGTAAAATTTAAAAAGAATATTGGTACGGCTATGGCCGTACCGCTTCCTACGGCCATGCTTTGTACATTAGGATGGGTGCCTCTATACACAGCCACAATCATGGGTACACATTTTTTTCCGTGCCCATGTTACGAACAACAGTTTGAAAACCAGTGATGTAACAGTTATCTCAATGTTGTTTGTAAATAAATTAACCAGCGCTGTGTGAATGAAGAGTAGAAAGTACTTGAGTTTGTCAAATACCAGAACTGAAAAGAGTTACTCAATATGTATGTGTTGTTCATTTGGTGTCCGTGTAACAAAAAGCGTACCCATGATTGTGGTTGTGCACCTCTACAACAGTGGTTCGTGTATCTGCGGGCAGTGCTCATGAATGTTCCAATAAATAATCTTGCCCCTTTTTACCTCTCAAAAGATGTTAGTAAAGTATCCGATGTGCATCATTACATAACTAGACACGCGACTGATGACACACTTGCTATTCCTAAATACAAAACCGAGTGCTTTAACGAAAACACGTTGAAATTGTATAAGTGCTAAAATTAATTATCATTAATGCCCATCTCAGAAGCAGACAGCTTTATTATACTCGAATCCCTTCAAAAGTAAATGTAAACCTTTTTTTTAAAGGGATTACTGCCTGGAACAATTTTTAGTAAAACTGCCAGATCTGCCACTACAATATTGCTTCGTTTAAATCCCTGCTCAAAGCTAACGTGTTAAATTGTACGTAATGTGTTGAAGTTTTAATCACCGCTTTTGAATTGGTATTATCTTGTTGCTTCTTTTAATTGACAGAGGTTATTAAACTTATTTGTACGTAATGTGTCTTAGTTTTATTGACCGGCTTTACTTTCTTTTATTTGATTCATTTTCTGCTGTTGTTGTTATTTGTGATGTCTTTATGTAAATAATAGATACATGTTTACTTCTGTATAGGGAAGGTACACGATTGGTAGTCACTCTAAAAAATTAATGGCAATAAAAACTGACTTGGTTAGAAGTACAGCAACTTTCGATAGTATAAAGCATTTTAAAGAAATATTTCAATTAAAAATAATGCGGATATGGAAAAGTATGTCAGTTTTAATCCCCAAAATTTAAATCCTTAGAAACGTTTCTTTTTCTCAGATCGTGTATTCCTATTAGGGATTATTCTTTATGCGTGAAAGTTATTTGCTGCGGATTTTGGCGATATTTCATAAACGCGACTGCCTTTTGAAATGAAATTTTCACAGGTTTGATTTATTGTATATTTATATCTACATTTATATAGGATTAAAACAATTAAACGGGCCCAACAAACCAAAGGTATACCTTGCCTTTAAAACACTGTTTATTTGCTCCTCCTAATTTACGTTTTTATCGTGCATGGTTTCTTTTTCTTGACATTTTTGTTATTCTCAGGGCCCTGTGGGAGACCACATTGTTTGTGAACGGGTTACCCTAATGAATATTCAGTATTTTAACACACTCTGATTGGTCAAAAGTGCCAGTGTTGTCTCTGTGGTGGGATCACTGCTAAGCTCCCTACACGGGTTGAATCGCACTTTTAGGGGCGGGGACTATCTAACCGTTTACTATAAAAAGGGGAGCGGACGCATGCAGTGGTCACACTATTTCAACTGAAGACAATTCTCTGCAAGATTTTCCACAGTTTTTCTGCAGCCGTGTTCAACGCATTCCTTACACATTACGATGCTTCGTCTTGGCGCCATCATCCTCTGCCTTGGACTTGTCCTCGGTGCTCACGGATTCCAAGCTTCTACATGTGAGTATTTGTTTTTACTTGGTTTTTGAACTCTGTAAATTGTTTGTTTTGCCTTAATTTATGTTCTGTAAAACCTTGCTGCAAAATTGAATAACATTTTATCAATTTGTTTGTACTTGTCAATTAGATACAATGCTTTGTGATTTCTTTTTGATTTTTTCCTTTATCATCCTTGATAGAAATATCTTTAACAACTCCTAACATTTTCGCCAATTCAGCAGTAATTAAGACATTGTGTAAATAGGTGCTGCATACGTTTGGTAATTGGAGCCTACTGATTGTGTTAATCCTATATAAATGTAGGTACATACAATAAAACTAGTCGCGTTTTTGAGATATCACCGAAAAACCGAAGCGAATACTTCCACGCAGGAAGAATATTCCCCTATAGGAATACACAGTCTGAGAAGCATTTTTAAATTTCTGGGAATAAAAAGTGACATATTTCCCATAACCGTAGTACTTCGAAAGTTAAAAGTTTCTCAAAATGCATTGTACTACCTAAAGCTGCTGTACTTCTTACCAAGTAAGTTTTTATTGCCATTGATTTTCAGAGTCAATACCAAACGTGTACCGTGCCCTAAAGGAGGATGATGCAAGCTTAAGACTAAGTGTTCTTTTTTTATTTGATTCCAGCCACCTCTTACGAACCCGATAGTACAGTGGACTTGGACTGCGGCTCGAAAAACTTACTGATCGACAATGCCGTCCTCTACTTAGAGGGTGAATGCCGAAGTACACACGACGACGACCTGAGAGCACAAATTGCTAGGTATTGCGACAAGCATGGAGCCTCCAGTCACGTATGTTCCTTCACACTCGCAGACGTACTCGGGTCGGAGCCTGAATCTTGCATCGTGAAATTCGACGTCGGCAAGTTATGTGTTACTTTTTAAGTAAGTCAGTCATTGTTTGTATTTGTTTATTTTTTAAATTTCATGCATAGTTTGTCACGAATTATTTGGTTTTAGTAAATGTGGCTCAACTTCTGTCTCAGCAAAAGTTGGTTCTCTCCCCGTATAGTATAAGTGAAAAGAAGAAGCATGCTTTAGTTTGGACGATCATTAAATTAGGACTAACAACTTAAAGGAACATTACAGAATTGGTAATTGTAAAATATTCTTTTTGATCACAGATTTACATAAAACTTACACGGTCTAATGATGATGATAGTAGGAAACATCCCTTGAAATATTTCTGTCTGAAATGCCATATTTGATGAGAAATGAATAAACTAATTTTCCGATTGGAGTTTATCGCTCAGTGAGCGTTTTATTCGTTTGTTGAACCTACAAGATTTCATGCAAATGTGTAACCGTTTTTTCACTACTTTCTCGTGACCCAGATGGCCGATCAATCTCAAACTTCTACAGGTTTGTCAGTTTATGTATATGGTGGATTACATAAAGTGCTTACATTGCCAGCAACTGTTTTGTTAGCAAAAACCAATTCTGTAATGTTCCTTTAAGTTAAGCCTATAGAATTGTTCTGCCGACAAAACGAAAAGTTTTGATTTGATGAAGTGTTTTGTGCGCAAATTGAATATACTCAGATGATTATATTAAAGAGTGCTTACGCAATATTGGTACGATGGTTGCGCCAACTGGTTGTAAATTCTTCTGTTGTCACAGTAGGCTATACCAATCCCTTTCAGCTTAAACCAAAGTAACCAAAACGAGGCTGGGAGGACAAGCCTGGCCACTTTACTTACGAATTGAGAGTTAAATGAAACTAATATTGCTGTTGTCAAAGCATGCTAGCCTGCAGTGATTACCACTGTATAATGAATCACAACTTTCCCATCATGAAGACGATATAAAATGTAGTGCAGAAACTTAAATCTATCTGTGAATATTCACAATTTTCCTTATTTAAGGGTGGGACAAAGAAAGATTGACTGGAGCGGGATTTGAACCTGCGACCTCTAGATTAACGTGCCTAATCAATTTCCCTTGTTTTTGTTAACTTGATAATTAATGTTGTCCTATTTTTCTGAAGGTCTTTGGAAGAAGCATGCCACGCCTCGATGACGTCGTCATTAGCAACAATTTCGATTCATCTCAACAATGTTGTCTTGTCAGCCGAGCAGACCAGATCGTATGACGCCCCAACTTGAATTTTGACCCAACTGTGGTACTGCTCAATGGGTACACCGTACTCAAATTCGCTAATCTATAGTTGGGACTATAATTCGAGATGGGCCTTAACAATAACTGTTTCTAGTGTAGCTATAGGTGGAGTCATGATACCAATAACCCAAAACACATTCCGTTTGGCACATTTTCAAACCACATGATAATAAATATTGCGGATTTTTTTTTAGAATGACTGACAGGGACGATATTACACAACTTTTCCTCAGCATTAGTAGTAAGCAATGGGCTCATGAATGAACTATGAAATTCTGTTCAAAATCTAAAGTTTAAGCCCAATGTGTGTGATTTACACGGAAAATGAACAAAGTTCTCTACACGTTTTATGTAGAAAAGTTCCTTACACATCAGAACACTCTGTGAAAAAAAACATGCAAAGCTGCTGATCGTGAGATACCAAAACTTACTACAGATATTTCGGACTGTCGTCTTAATTTCCAGTGTTTAAAAAACATCAATCTAGGCAGAAACTTTACCTTCCATGACGCAGGTTCCTAATATCGGGACATGTACAATGTACACTATCTGGACATGTACATGTACAAACAGAATAAACACAAAGTGACTCTTCTTGTGATGCTTCCTTTTCATTCTTTAAAGGATGGTTAAATTTAAACATATAAATTAACTATGCAAAAATGTCATCACGTGACTGAATTGCTTAATGGAGGAAGACCCCCCTCGATGACTAAATTAGGACATATTCAGTTGTGGCAGATATCAATAAGGTTTGTAATAGTTTCCCATAATGCAACTTTAACTTGGAGTGTTCATGTTGTGTATGGTATCGATTAATGGCATTAGCCATTTTGAGATATGATGGATCTATAGTCTGCACGTTTCGCTTGGTGTATATAGACAGGTTGACCCAAACCAAGCAGTGGCATCCTATTGTGTCCACGCTAATCTCAAAAAGGCTTATGGCGTTTGACGCTATGGAAGTTTTGCGTATGAGTTGCTTTCTCGCACGCACACACACACACACACACACACATACACACACACACGTGTGTAAACACCTGCAATCGGGGACCTCCTATTGTCCCTCTTTTGTTTGTACTCTAACTTTTTGGCAACAGCTCTCATTGGTTTTGTACATGTTTTCCAACTGGGGACCTTTCCCCAAACGGGGACCCTATTGTCCTCTTTTGTTATAGGTCCCCGGTTTGAATGTGTATACCTACTCACACACACACACACACACACACACACACACACATCCTTACGGATCCGGTTTGTGGGGTACTGCTATTGTTGTTCTATTATTCCCTTTTCTGAAGAATTCCCTTGTGGGGCCCAATTGTTCCTATTGAAATGACCTTGTGGGGTCCATTGTTCCATTGTTGTCAGGACCCCACATATGCCCTTCTGTGTGTACACACACACACACACACACACACACACACACACACACACACACACACACACACACACACACATCCTTACGGATCCGGTTTGTGGGGTACTGCTATTGTTGTTCTATTATTCCCTTTTCTGAAGAATTCCCTTGTGGGGCCCAATTGTTCCTATTGAAATGACCTTGTGGGGTCCATTGTTCCATTGTTGTCAGGACCCCACATATGCCCTTCTGTGTGTACACACACACACACACACACACACACACACACACACACAAGTGTGTAATGACCTCCAATCGTGGACCCTCCTTTGTTCAACTCTTTGTCCTGACAAACGTGGACCCCATTGTTTTCCTTTGTGATAGCAAACGTGGACCTATTGTCCCTTTTGTTGTAAGTCCACGGTTTGAATGTCACTACAAACTCACACACACACACACACACACACACAGACACACACACACACACACACACACACACACACACACACACCAGTTTATGATGCACTGTGGGTAACTGTGACAAAGACGAAAAGAAACGGGAACAAATCTCAGAAACGATTGCTTTACACTGAGTTATACCACTGGTTAGTCACACCACTGGACAGAATTAAGAACGAACAATAAAGAATTACGAATAAAGAAAAGCCGTAAATAAGAAGTAAAATGTGTTGATGTTAATTGTTTATTTGTTTCTAAATGGCATTGTTCTTGTAATTACACTACATTGTGCAATGGTGAGGAGTGACGCGTATAATGGTGTGAAAAATAAGATGTAATAATCTTCAATAGACATCTTGTAATCTACAAGTCTACTAACAGAGCACTGCTACAAAAGCAAAGATATAGGCTGAGAAAGACCCTCCCCCATTACTCCCCCTCTCCCCCATCCCCACAAGAAATGTCTTAAATGTCACACGCGAACATGTAAACATTGTGAGGATGTTTCACTCGAAAGGACTGCTTCTTTAATTGAGGAAAAATGACCGACAAGTTTAATGTGAACTTCAAAAAGTTACTTGTGAAATGTTTCAAGTGTTTTCTGAAAGCTTTGATTTTTTCGAGATGAATAAAGCTGCATTTATTTAAGTTAAATATTTCAAAGAAAATTAGTTAAAATTCTGTATGTCTGCCGTCAATCTTTTGTAAACTTAAAGGTAGGGTCATACTTTGATAGTGATCCAAAAGGAAATTTTGAACTTTTTTTCACGAAAGTCTTTCTGTAATAAAGATGGCCATGTTAGTATTAAACCGTCCTTCGAAATGATTTCGTTTAAAGTGCCCCCGTTGATTAGAAATCAATAAAAGTACGTCGACAAAGTTGAATGAGTCCAAGTCTCCGTTTGAACACCGCTCTCTACGGCCAGAGATCTTATCAACGTGGATGGATTCGACGCTGTTGGTGAAAATACCGTGACAGTTTTTTTTAGCTGTTTTCTCAATCAGCAGACACGTTTTTACTCAGCTGAAACTGAACCTTTCACATGTGACTTTTTTGTTATATCAGTAACTATAAATGACAGATGTGACTGTTTTACCAGGGTGGGTGAGAAACATATTTTAACTAAATACTATTGGGCATCTTGTTCTTTAAAAATAAACTTCACTGTATATACACCACAAACAAGGCATCTGTTTCCTGTAATAGAAGCCCTTTTAATGAATATTCAATATTTTAACACGCTCTGATTGGTCAAAATGTGCCAGTGTTGTCTCTGTGGTGGGATCACTGCTAAGCTCACTATACGGGTTGAGTTGCACTTTTAGAGGCGGGGACTATCTAACCGTTTACTATAAAAAGGGGAGCGGACGCATGCAGTGGTCACACTATTTCAACCGAAGACAATTCTCTGCAAGATTTTCCACAGTTTTTCTGCAGCCGTGTTCAACGCATTCCTTACACATCACGATGCTTCGTCTTGGCGCCATCATCCTCTGCCTTGGACTTGTCTTCGGTGCTCACGGATTCCAAGTTTCCACATGTGAGTATTTAAACCAAAAAAACTTGGGTTTTTGTACTCTGTAAAATCAATTGTTTTGCCTGTTATTTATGTTCTGTAAAAACTTGCTGCAAAATTGAAAAACATTTTATCAATTTTTTGTATTTGTCAGTTAGATACAATTGTAGCTTTCTTTTTGATTTTCCTTAATGATCATTGACAGATATATCTTTAACAACTCCGAACATTTTGGCCAAATCAACAGTGATTAAAGGCACAGTACACGTTTGGTAAAGACTCTGAAAATAAATGGCAATACAAACTTACTTGGTAAGAAGGACAGCAGCTTTGGGTAGTATAATGAATTTTGAGAAACGTTTAACTTCGAAGTACTACGGTTATGGAAAATATATATATTTTTATTCCCCAAAATTTGATTCTGAAAAGCGTTTCTGTGAGAAACGCTTCTCACACTGTATATTCCTATAGGGAATATCCTTCCTGCGTGGACAGTTCCGGTTTTTTGGTGATATCTTAAAAACGCGATCACCTTTTGAAGTGAAATTTTCACAGGTTATTTCTTTTGTATATACCTATAGGGTTAACACAATCAGTAGGCTCCAATTACCAAGCGTATGCAGCACCTTTAAGTCATTTTGTTAAAGTCCAAGAAAGAGATGCTCAACTTGAGACTAGATGCTCAACTTAGAGACCAAAAAGAACTCACTCCGCGGCAGTGCAGTTAATTACGAGAAGTCCCCCCGATCCACAAAGCTAAAGTAGTAGTCCAGGCCGATTTCCTACCTCCCGCCCAGGTAGTAGTTAATAGGCAGGACAGTTCTTTGAGAACTGAGAAGTCTCCCGGATTCCGAAAAATCTACTCCGCGGTAGTAGAATAAATAGCAAGAAAAGTTCTCTAAAGAACAAAATTTACACAGCGAAGTAGATATTATACACATGTGTTACCGCAAACCGAATATATATTGATACTTCACCATGCAATGCCTCAAAATCCACAAACTTAAGACTATGTGTTCTTTTTTATTTGATTCCAGCCACCTCTTACGAACCCGATAGCACAGTAGACTTGGACTGCGGCTCGAAAACCTTAATGATCGACAATGCCGTCCTCTACATAGACGGCGAATGCTCGGGTGCACAAGGCGTCGACCTGAGATCACAAATTGCTGGGTACTGCGCCCAGAGTGGAGCCTCCGCTAGTGCATGTTCCTTCACACTCGCAGACGTACTCGGGTCGGAGCCTGAATCTTGCATCGTGAAATTCGACGTCGGCAAGATATGTGTTTAAGTAAGTCAATCATTGTATTGTTTATACTGTTTAATTGCACATGCACAGTTGGTCACAAATATTTGGGTTTTGGTAAATGTGGCTCAACTTCTGTCTCAGCAAAAGTTGGTTCTCTTCCCGTAGTGTATGTGAAAAGAAGACGCATGCTTTTGTTTGGACGATCATTAAATTAGGACTAATAACTGAAATTAAACTAGTTCTGCCGATAAAATGAAAAGTGTTGATATGAAGAAGTGTTTTGTGCGCAAATTGATTATACTCCGATATTGATATTAAAAAAGTGCTTACGCAATATTGGTACGATGGTTGCTCCAACTTGTCGTAAATTCTTCTGTTGTCACAGTAGGCTATATACCAATACCTTTCAGCTTAAACCAAAGTAACCAAAACGAGGCTGGGAGGACAAGCCTGGCCACTACTTATAAATTGACAGTAATAAATGAAACTAATATTGCTGTTTTCAAAGCATGCTATCCTGCAGTGATTACCACTGTATAACGAATCACAACTTTCCCATCATGAAGACGATATAAAATGTAGTGCAGAAACTTAAATCTATCTGTGAAAAAATCACAATTTTCCTTATTTAGGGTGGAACAAAGAAAGATTGACTGGAGCGGGATTTGAACCTGCGACCTCTAGATTAACGTGCCTAATCATTTTTTATTTTTTATTTTAAACTTGATAATTTTTTGTTTTCTGTTCTGAAGGTCTTTTGGAAGAAGTATGCCACGCCTCAATGACGTCGTCATTAGCAATAATTTCGATTCATCTCAACAATGTTGTCTTGTCAGCCAAGCAAACCAGATCGTACCACTAATTCGACGCCCAACTTGATAATTGACCCAACTATGGAACTGCCCAATGGGTACACCGTACTCAACTTGGCTAATCTGTGGTTGGGACAATAATTCGAGATGGGCCTTAACAATAACTGTTTCTAGCGTAGCAATAGGTGGAGTCATGATATCAACAATTATGATTCTATATGATGGTTAAATTTAATCTTATAAATTAACTATGCAAAAAAGGTCATCACGTGACTAAATTGCTTTTTGGAGGCGGATCCCCCTCGAAGACTGAAATAAGGACATTATTCAATAAAATTGTTGCAGATATCAATAAGGTGTGTATAATAGTTTCCCATAATGCATCTTTAACTTGGAGTGTTCCTGTTGTGTATGGTATCGATTAATGGCATTTTGAGATATGACGGACACTATAGTATTGCACTGTTTCGCTTGGGTGTATATAGACAGGTTGACCCAAACCAAGCAGTGTCATCCTATTGTGTCCACGCTAATCTCAAAAAGGCTTATGGCGTTTGACGCTATGGAAGTTTTGCGTATGAGTTGCTTTCTCACACACACACCAGTTTATGATGCAATGTGGGTAACTGTGACAAAGACGAAGGGAAACGGGAAAAATCACGAAAACGATTGATTTTCAGTGAGTTATACCACTAGAATAGTTACACCACTGGAGAGAATTAAGAACGAATAATAAAGAATAAAGAAATGCCGTAAATAAGAAGTAAAATGTGTCGATGTTGTTTATTTGTTTCTAAGTAGCGTTTTTCTTGTAATACACTCCATTTTGTAATAGTGAGGAGCGACGCGTATGGTGTGAAAAATTAGATATATTAATAATCTTCAACAGACATCTTGTAATCTACAAGTCTACTAATAGAGCACTGCTACAAAAGCAAAGATATGGGATGATAAAGACCCCCTACTACCCCCCCCCAAGAATTGTCTTAATGTGTCACGCGAAGGTAAAATATTAAACCGTTTCAGGGTGACACAATAATAGCAATCTAATCGGTAACGGTGGAGCTCTCCACCAACATTCACGAATGCTTCACCCCCCCTTAACTTGGCCCTACAAAAGCGTCCCCGCCCCTCCATCTGTCCCCTCACGAAACTATTGCTGGAAGTTTGGCCGTTGATGTGTGCTTATCGAGGTGGTTGGTAAATGTATTATGCTGTGGTAGTTTGAAGGGACGGTAACGTGCCAATCAAAATATCCGCTAACTTGCCTTATTCAAAGGATAATAAACACATTCATAGTGGGGGATGTTTCACTCGAAAGGACTGCTTCTTTAATTGAGGAAAAATGACCGACAAGTTTAATGTGAACTTCGAAAAGTTACTTGTGAAATGTTTCAAAATGTTTTCTGCTGAACTTGCTTTGATTTTTCGAGATGAATAAGCACAATTTATTCCAGTTATTTAAAAGAAAATTAATTAAAATACTGTATGTCCGTCGTCATTTTTTGTAAATTTAAAGTTAAGGCCATACTTTGGTAATGACCCGAAAGGAAATTTTGTACTTTTTTTCCCCGAAAGTCTTTTTGTAATAAAGATGGCAATGTTAGTAAGCATCCTTCGAAATGATTTCATTTAAAGTGCCCCCGTTGATTGGATATCAATAAAAGTACGTCGACAAAGTTGAACGGGTCCAAGTCTCCATTTGAACACTGCCCTCTACGGCCAGAGATCTTATCATCGTGGATGGATTCGACGCTCTTGGTGAAAATACCGTGACAGGTTTTTTTCTCTTCTGTTTTCTCAACAAGTATACACGTTTATTCAACTGGAACTGAAACCTTCACAGGTGACTTTTAATATTTTATCTTTCTTGATAAGTGTGTGCCTATAAATCAGAAATACGTTGACAACAAACATTGTGTAATTGCGAAAGCTTATTAAGATGATAATGGCTTGTAAGCGCTGAAGCATCGGCCCGTTGATTAATAGAAGTCAATAAAAGTATATAATTTTTTATGTCAAGAATTTGAATATAGGGTGTTTAAATCCACCCAAAACATCACCTAAAGGCGAGTTTTGGAGATTCAGATTTTCTGAATGCTGCTGCCAGAAATGAGGTTGGTATCCGATGTCACCTCGATGAACGTTCTTGGTGAAAAAAAACGTAATAGTTTGTTGCTGTTTCTCAACAAGTAGACGCTGTACTCAACAGAAACTTTCACAGTTGACTTTTATTGTATCTTTATTGGGTATTGCCAGATTTATTGTTTGTCAGTTACCACTTTACAAAACTTACTTTTTATTGAACATATTATGCCGTATTTGGCAGTAAAGGATAATCGATTATTTATTTACAAGGAAGTGACTCTTTTTCCAGGACCTTGGGGATCCCCCGTCTTTGTACGCACTTCATGACGTCACTGACGGACGTCATTGGTTACAAAAAAAAACCACACCGGATCTTGTCTCGAAATACACGTTACAGTTAAAACTATACAATTTAGAACATGCAGTTGGATAAAAAAGCTGTGACAGCAGTAGTCTGGTCGTCTGCCCTCTGTGTGCAGCGGGAAGTCATACCATTTGAGGTGAGGTGGGAATCAGACGAGGAGAAACGGTAGCAGACGCGATGTAGAAATGGCGGACTTGGTGGCGAACACTCAATATGGTCTGTCGAGTAGCGCCCATTCCTGCCCAGATAAGACCGCCTTGCTGCTCAAACTTACAGATTCTTCACTCAAGGCAATTGAACGATACCAAAAAGCAAAGGTAAGAGTTAGAAAATGTTGCGATATGAATTTTCAGGGTGAATTAGTGTGGCGTGTCGAACCGTATGTTTTCTTGATTGTGTGTTCATATATCATGTACACAATTTACATCCACGCACAAGGCAATGGGGATGTTTTGTTGCCGTTTGTTGCGACATCCAAGTTCAAGAAACCCTGACCTTAGTTTACATTTGTAACTAGCCCTGCTCTATTATATATCCATTATTCCCATTAACTTATGTTTCTAAATGTGAAACAACATTTTAAGGGTTGAATTTTTCAATATTGGGTGAAACATTGGCCATGCATGCCACCACTGCCAGGCAGGTTGGAATTGGATAGACCATTCCATTGCATTGTACTTTTTGTAGACAAGAAAATAAAAACCAACTAGTTTTTCTTTAATGTAATTAATTGAAACAAATACAGAATAGCACTTCGCACTAATGACTTCACATTTGCTCAAAATACCCGAATGCCAGACAAACTTTCCAGCACACAAGCCCTCATCACCGTTTTGGTCGGCCAGACCGCAGTACAGTAGTAAATATGTCACGCAAGTAGGTCAACATAAAACACTGACAATGGCCTGGACAGAGGCACGTATGTACATTTGGGAAATTTGACATTTTGTTTGACACCCAAGCACTGAGCTTCTATTTTTAGCATGAATGCAGAGTGCTGTTAATTATTAATTTTTGACTGAAAATGCAGAAATGCTGATGTAAGCAAAAATGATTTGTTGTAATATTGAGTGATCCTGGTCTAACTTGGCAAGTCCCAGTAACTGCGGCACTCCTGATTTTGAAATTTTGAATTTGACAGTCGTAATATTAATGTTAGCACCCCAGGCAAACGTTTGTGTCTCCGTTGGCTGTGTCTCGGCTATTTGTAACTATTTTCTGCGTATCAGCTTCCAAAATTTCCATATGGCGACAAAGACATGTGATAACATAACTGGAAAATTGTTAACAGTGTACTCTTCTCAATATACGCCGAAAATGAAATATCTGGCATTTAATTTGAACCTTGGGTTAACATTATGTTCTGTCTTTAATTTTCGGTCCGTTGTAGCTTCGGTCTGTCGTAGCAAAGAGGTACGATTGCAGCTCTACGTATTATGCTTTGGCTTTGTGCAGAAACCAGAATGCCCACGGATATATGACAAGTGGTTATTAAGTGAAACAAAAGAAAGAACCTTTAAAAAAAAATTTGAAAACAAATATGAAAAAGCTTTTAAATGTGACGCAGGTTTTCATGAGAAAAAAAATGATTTCATTTGTTATCAACAGTTCTCTTGTAATCTCATGAATTGTGTAATTAACAAACCTTGTCAAATGTCAAAATTGTCATTAATGGTTTTTTACAATTGGCGCAATCAAATTTCTGTCCAATCATCGGAATACATGAACCATATGGTGTACTGAACAATAAAACATTTTAATGTTTTGCATTATTTAAAGTAAGTTTATAAGGTCAAAAGGATATAATTCAAGCAAATTGTAATTAAAATCCCAGATGAAAGCGACATCATGATGACAATAAATGATAACACTAACACTATCACTTAGCTGGTGTCATAAAAGAAAAAATACCCTCAGATGTACCATATTGAACTTTATTACATTTTCGCCTTAAGTGGCCTGTGAGTGGAAATACATGTAGTAGTAATAATAATGATTGAATTTACATATCATGCACTCGCTGTGCACTCGTCAGGACCAGCCAGTTCAAGGTTGCGTTACATTGTAATTCCTTATTCAAAATTACATAAATAACCAGTTTGCTTCGAGAGAAAAACATCCTTATCCTGTTAGTGTTACCCGAACGGAATTATTTTCAGGGAAATTTTTTATTTTTTTTTCCTAGCCATTAATAGTTTGTTTGTCAATGAAACTTTGTTTGGACAACCATATAAATGCGTTTTCTCATTGACACTATTTCACATAATTTAGTGGCTCATGTTTTATTTACGGTTTTGTTTCTCAAGTGCACTCAGATGATAAATTTGCATCAGGGATAAAGAATATTATTTGGTTTTTACCCTAACACCAGCGTATTTAAAGTACTGTATACTTGGTACTTACCAGAGTCCTGTGAAAAAATCCACTGGCATGTTACTCGTGTGGGATTCGCACGCATGACCTTTGCCATTCTAGAGCAGATGTCTTAGCAACTAGACCACCGAGATTGCACGGTAGCTAGAGGCAGTTCAACTCCTATGTTTTAGCAGTGGGTAGGCCTAAAGCATACAATTTAATAGATGATAAATTTGCATCCCTGATGAGAACTACACGTACACTTAAACCTGGACAACGTGTTTGTTAAAGCCAAGGGATGTCTTGGTGTCTTAGCTAGAGCAAAGGGGTGTCTTGGTGTCTTAGCTAGAGCAAAGGGGTGTCTGGGTGTCTTAGCACTGTAGCAAGAGCAAAGGGGTGTCTGGGTGTCTTAGCACTGTAGCAAGAGCAAAGGGGTGTCTGGTGTCTTAGCTAGAGCAAAGGGGTGTCTGGGTGTCTTAGCTAGTGCAAAGGGGTGTCTGGGTGTTTGCTAGGGGGCTGGTTCTTAGCTAGAGCAAAGGGTGTCTGGGTGTCTTAGCTAGAGCAAAGGGGTGTCTGGGTGTCTTAGCAAGAGCAAATGGATGTCTGGGTGTCTTACGTTGCAAGAGCAAGGGGTGTCTGGTGTCTTAGCTAGAGCAAAGGGGTGTCTGGGTGTCTTAGCAAGAGCAAATGGGTGTCTGGGTGTCTTAGCAAGAGCAAAGGGGTGTCTTAGCTAGAACCAAGGTGTGTCTGGGTCAGGTGTCTTACATGTAGCAAGAGCAAAGGGGTGTCTGGGTGTCTAAGCTAGAACCAAGGTGTGTCTGGGTGTCTTAGCAAGAGCCAAGGGGTGTCTGGGCGTCTGAGTAAGAGCTAAGGGCTCACTGGGTGTTTTATCTGGAACCAAGGGGTGTCTCATCTAGAGCCATCGGGCTGTCTCCCGGGGTGTCTTAGCTAGAGCCAAGGGCTGTCTGGGTGTCTTAGCTAGAGCCAAGGTGTGCTAGAGACAAAACTTATCAGATCCCAAAGATGAATGGATTTTTGTTATACAGCGTTGCATTAGAGTTTGCATTTTATGTTCCCAATAAAGTTCAATCATCACTTTGCAGATATCTGATATAACGTGTTCCCTGGACTTGATTTCACAAAGCACTTAGATTCATTTTAAGATCAGTTGTTAATACCACCATAGTGATTTGTATTGTGATACATGTATGTATTACACTTTGCTTCACAAAATTTATCTTAAGGCAAGATCAATCTCAGTTAAAATCTGTGAAATAACGCTTTGTTAGTCAGACTCAACTACATGTACACTGCACTCAGAATACTATACCGTTTTGTGACATCACACTTCACATTTTACTTTGCACTTAAGATTAATTGATTAAGGCTAAATCAATCTTGAGATGAGCGCAGCATGATGACTCTTGATGCTTTGTGAAATCAAGCTTCATGAAAGTTACCCAGCTGTTTACGAAAATAGTACACAATGCCAAAAGTTCATTAAGCCATTGGTGATTTGTGCATTGGTGACAGTTGATGAAAAATGAGCTTAAAATGAAGTATTCATGTTACTTCCTCGCTCTCTCATGATTATAAAAAAAAAATTTTTGGGTTTTGATATAATGTGTTCACTGAGGCACGATGGTTAAAAGATGTCAACTTACTCAATAATGTCAGGATAGTACATTATACACAGCGACTTATATGTCCAGTCAAATTAACACGGACTCTTACTGGCAAGCTGTGATATCATGGTACATGACGCGGGCCTAATTCACGGTTCTTTGAGTATAAAAAACACCTCTTTAATGATGGTTTGATTTTGATGAATGAATCCAGCAGTGCTACAATAGATGCAAAGTCCCCTCTTGTGCTACATATAGCCAGGTAGTGTGTTGATGATAAAAATGGCCTTGTGGCTTCAAATCAATTAATCAAAATCAGTTAGATGAAAAGTAAAAAAAAAACCAATATTAAATAAGAAGATATAATTATGAGTAATTAAAAATGAGGATTTTTTTTTCAATTGTACAAATTGACACAACGCATATCACATTTTGCTCCATGTTTTTTATAAGGCCATTTTCTTTATTCATTTGATTTCCTTGTGAAACCTTTGTTGATTAATGAGAATGCAGATTGCAGAGCTCTTGTTTCCTAGAATCCTAACCATTGCCATGTTCCAAGCCTTACTCAAGAATTGACACTTCTTGGAACTCTGCACAGAACAGACTTCACCAGAAATCTGCATTTAGCTTTGACAGTCTGACTTTATAACAACTCTAGACTGTATCTTATCAGCAATATGTTAATTTACAGATAAGGCCAAATCAAAATTAATAACATGTTTAGCGTGCCCGCCCGCTTCCTTTTTAGAGACTGATACATTTTTATGATCTCTGATGAAAAAAAGTCATTTCAAAAATACATAACATCATATTATTTTACTTCAGCACACACAAAAAAGCTGCCAACCATCTTGAAAATAGCCCGGCCAATTGTCTTGAAAAATGTGTCGGGCAGCCATTAGAAAAAAAAGAAAAAAAAAGCCCGCCTCCTTTTTTTTTTAAAGGCAGGACGCTAAACATGTTTTAATTTTTTATATGTCTAAACAAGGCGATAAGAAAGAAGAGCCATGAACCTTTGAATCATAGCAGTATTTAATATTTGACCCTCTGATAAGATATTCCTGAGATTTAATCAAGATATACTTGGGATGATCTTTTTAGTCACTGTGAGCTGTTGACATATAAATTATCACACTGATTTCAAAAAGAAATGTTACACCATGTAGTTCAACTATGTCTGATTATTGCAGGCTTTAATTTCCTTGTAGAGCTTCTGCAATTTTTTGTTCAGGTAAAGTAAAGAGCACCCTTTTTACAGGAAAGAAATACAATACAGGTATTTCACAATACAGTGCACCCTCTACAGTTTAGACAAGAAAAGCAATTTTTCCCAAAGAGTGGTCTGGTATTTTGGGACGTTTAAATGTCTCACATGAACGTAAAACACATTCCCCAGTTTCACAAAAATACCATCTTATGCCATAAACACAAACAAATACAACCTGTTTTGTAAACCATGAATGAATTGAAATGAGGAACAAGAACTTGACATTTCCCATTATACACTGCGCAAAATGGCCTCTCCTGAGGAAACTGTAGAGGGCGCACTACTGCGAATCGCACATATTATTGAGGGTACATGTACCTTGAGTTGATATAAAGCTTGGTATACGCACCATTAATTGCTTCTCTCCTTATAGTTTTCTTTTAACATGGCACTTCTTATTTGAAATCAGTCTGTGTCATTTGGCGATGTAATTTAGATCATTCATGGAGAGTTAAATGCAGACAGACAGTCGGACAGACAAACAGACATGGGGTAGACACACCCACACACTCTGATCTACTAATGTGACAAGTACTGTGCATTCACTCTCGCTGATTAATGGATGTCACACATTCAGCTTTTTATACCAGGAGGTTAATAATGCACAAATTGCAAGAAACATTTCATTCAATATTTATCTTTGTGCGTACCCCCCCTACCCCCAATTTGAAAGCAACTCTTTACAACATAATGTACTGCGTTCCACCATTCAGAATCATCCTTTGAGGGTGCTACCTTTGTCTGAGTGTTTAGAAATCAAATACTCATTAAAATAGTAAAGAGAATGGAACAGTTCTGTACTAATAAAGAAGTCAGCTTGATTTTTTTCTAAAAAATATAAGATTTAAAAAATAGTAAGCAGACTCCGAATGATTTTGAAAAAAGATCGCAACTTCAATTGCAAACTTTTGTCAAACAGATTTTTGGGCTGTGGACGATATAAATGTCTTGTGCTTTTATTTTTAAACAATAATATCATTATTTTTATGACACTGATATGTGATATTAGTACTGATAAGCACAGTGTGCTCTCTAAGTACTGCAGGGTGCAGTTATTGTGTAAAGTATTAAATTGTTTGTAGAAGCAGTACGCCAATGACCGGATTCAAACTAGAGTCTTGTCACTGGGCATGTACGGTTGTCTAGAGGTAATGGAAGACATTACTCTTGAATGTCGAGGTCGGTTTGAATCCATATGTGGATTATTTTCCTGCTCGGAAAAGCACTGTGTAAGGGCAAAACCAAATCACACTTAATTTATAAAATTTCAAACTGAGTAGAACATTTGTTAAAATACACGTTTCCAATAAACTATTATGCATTATGTTAATTTGGTTTATCCAGTAGATCAATAATTCATAATTGATTTGGCGACCGGTAACGTGTGTACACAATTACATTGATTGGAATTGCATATGTGGCAATTGTAATGAAATTCAACTGAAAAGTTCGGCTCAGAACATTATCAATTGTATTTATGTCATGTAATGTAGATTTAAATGAGCTAGCCAGAATGAGCTAGGAAGTATTGTTTGTCCATTGCAATTCTCAGCATCCTACAGATATCAATTTGCCCTCACAAGTTTTCAGATTCAAACACACAATTTAGTCTGAACTGATCTTTACCAACTTGTTGTCAGTTCGTCCATTTTGGTTAAAGTGTTTTTTTGGAAAATATTTGTTTAATAATAAACTCATTTGTGTTGACTGGAATTCACAACCTGGATGTGAATAAATTGTGCATCAATTTATAAATTCTACCATAAACTTCATTATTAGTGTTGAATCAAAGGAAGTATTGCATTTTAGTGGCCATGCTTTAAGATTAATTTGCCAAATATGATGTTTACATTTGTGACAATTGTATCATGAAAGCCCAGCGAAGTCCGGATGTTGAAAACCGCTGGACTCGCTCAGGATGTTTAGATGGGGTTTTTGAAGATGTTTGCATGATGTTGTTTACAGTGACATGACAACTCTAGGTGTCCGTAAAGTATACGTTAAAGTAGGGGGGGGGGGCGAAGTGGGAAACAATACCTACGTGAAGAGCTTGAACACTTAGCGGCCATGTTAGGGGACGGTTGATGTTCTTGGAATGCAAGTCGCATTCCATACACATTTTGTCTTTAATCGGTGTACATTGGTGGTCGATCCTCATACCTTTCATTGACCTTTGACCAGCTGCTTGTACTGAATGTGAACTGCGATTCCAAGACTGTCATATTACACTTGACCTTTGACCAGCTGCTTATATGGAATGTGATAGTCTGTTAACATCCAGGCTGTACATTGGCGGCATGCAAAGTACATCAAGTGTTTCAGATGCGCCGAATGCCAATGGGATAAATCCTCTTGAACATTTGATTTACGAAGCATATTTCCCCTTGCATAGAAATTTCAGATTTGAGGTCCAAATGAATTATGGTTTCAGAGGATATTAATGACAGCAATGGTTCGATATGAAACAATGTTAGTTTTCTAATTTAGTGTGTGTAGATGTTTAATATCCACACTCTCTATATAAAACCAACTTGTGAATCTGTCATCAAAATAATGTGCACATATGTTTAAAAAAAGGGGGGGGGGGTTCACCAGACATTTACATGTTTATCACAAGATTGAAAACAAATATGGATTAAAATATCTTATAATTTATGCAGACACAATTTTCTGAAATCAACAACCCAAAATTGCTTTAAAATGATTGAGACAGGTACATGAACTTAATTTAAACCAATCAAGATTTTTTCATTGAGAATATAATCACTAAAAGCATACCCTGTCTGATTTATCGAAAAAAGATTCCAGTCATAGATAGATCTGTAATTAAAACCCTTGGAAAAGACGTTGAAACTGATACTCGGGCCGATAAAGAAGCGTTCTTAACGAGCACAAAGCGGTTATACAAATGAGAAATGAGGGTGATAGTGGGGAAGAGAAAGCGCTGTGTAAAGCGAAACCAGATAGTTGTCAATAAGTTTGAAATGCTACCATTCAATGGAAATGTTTGTCTAGGTTCAAATCGTCTGACCACATTTTGGCATTTTGAGTTTAATAAACCTAGCTTGTTGAGTTTTAGAGGAAAAAAATAAAAATATTAATGATTTGAAGGATTATTTTTCATGAATTTGATACCAAGACCATTTCCAGTTTTCATGAGATTAAGTGGATGACATTTTTACTTGTTTTTTGGTAATTTTTGTTTGGTGTGTTTATTGAAAGCATTTAAGGACGAGGGGAATAGACTGCTCAAAAACAATGTCACTGTCATCAATTGCTAATGAATTAAAGACAACTTTCTATTAAAAAAACAATTTTTTATTATTATCCTTTTGATTCAATGCACTCTGTAAATGTACCTTTTCAGGATTGAGATCAGGGCCCAACTTCATAGAGCTTTTTAAGCAGAGAATATTGCTTAACAATATCCACTAAGCAAAAATCAGCAGGATACCAGCAGGGCTCGAACTTGGGGGGAAAATCCACAAGACCACAGGACTTGTGTCTCAACATTTTTACTGGACCAGAAATAATTTTACAAGACCAGATTCAAACTGAGAAAATACTTCCTTGCACAGTTTAACTTGCAATTGCATTTACATGTAATTGAACAAGCACTGAGACATATAAGAGAAGATTTACCTCAATTGTCTTTAAGGGCATTACGTATATTTCAAATCATTACTCAAAGTCAACATTGTTTTTGAATTGAAAACACAAGACCGTCCGGACTTGTCCGGTCATGAGTTTACTGGCCCAATGCTGAAATCACTGGCCTCGGGCCTGCCGTCCACTGTCAAATTCGAGCCCTGCCAGTCACAAATTGTACATGTGAATGGTAATTTGGCTGGTAACCTTATTCTGGCAAGCATAATTTTGTTGTGCTTGGCTGCTTTTTGTGCTTAAGCAACTCTATGAAATTGGGCCTTGCACTGTACAAAAAAAGCAGTTTGTTCATGACAATTCATACGGATGTACATCTTGCAAAAGAGATGATCAAACTAGAGTATTTTTTCCCCCAAAGTTTGATTTTAAGGTTTGTGATATAACTTTCCTCTTTCTATTTTGTCATTTCAGGGACACATTCGCAAGACACCAAGAATTCATTTTAAAGGAAGCAAAGGGGTGAGTAGTTGAGTTGTGTGTCCCGTAGTATTGAGTCAATGAGTGTTTAGAGATATAGGAACTCATGATCACCTAGAATTCATTTCAAAGGGAGGGATTAGTTTTGAGTTATTTGTCTGGTAGTGTTGAGAGATGGGAGCTTGGGGACTGGGGATTAAGGGTTTTACGCTTTTGAATTTATAGTCTGAACCTAGGGATTAACAATTGGAGTAAGCTGTACATGTACACATGTAGGATGGGGAATTTAGATTTGGGGTTTGTAAAATTTGGATAGATTTAATTTGTTTGAATTTAGGATTTAGGGTAGGGGTTAAAGTTAGGATCTGTTTAGGTTGGGGTCGCAGGTTGTGACTTCCTCTGTCTCATTTACAGGGTTAGGGTTCGTATGCGTCTGGTGTGGAGGTTTGTCTTTGTATTTCCTTGGATTTGTCATCTATAGTGAAGTTTACTCAGGTGCAGTTTCTGTTCCATAGATACTGTAGAAACTCAACCTGCGTTTTGTTTTCATTTCCCGTGAAACCCTTTTGAAAATGAATCAGAATATGGAATTATATTGATTTTATTGCAGTTGGGCAAAAAAAACCCATGTTTAGTGTTTTTGAAAAAAAGAAGGATGCTGTTTTTTTTTTTTTTTTTAAATGGCCGCCCGACACATTTTCTAAGATAACCGGCCAGGCTGTTTTTCAAGATGGTTGCCAGCTTTTTTCTGTGTGTTTTTTCTGTGTGCTAAAGTCAAAATATACGATCTTAAATGTGTTTTAGAATTGATTTTTTTCGTCAGAGATTGTAAAAATTGATTCTTTAAAAAAAAAAGGAAAAAAAGGAGGCAGGTGGGGACGCTAAACATGTTTTAAAAAATTATTTGGCCTTAGTGCATGAAGCCAGGTCTTCCATGCTAGTCCTGAGTTCTCTTCATAACATTTCAGGGAAATCAGGCGAAAAGTTTCAGGAAATGTGCATTGAATGTACACATGTAACAAGTCAAAGGAAAGTTGATTCTAGATAATAACAGTACAATACATGTAGGTAGGATTTCAGTGTGTTTTTGTTATCTCACAGGAAATTCCTGCAATGATGTTGGTTTTACTTGTTGAAAACTCTGTAGAAACAGCTGTCAAAGAGGAAGTTTCTGATCGTAGAAGGCTTGTATGTCAGGAAAATCTCCCCTAGACTACAAGCCTTCCACATTGAAGCTCAGAATTGTACTGGACCAGAAATACTTCTGACAAGACCAAACATGTACATATTTCTGTATCTTCTTATACTTTTGTAGAATTTGTAGGAGAAAGTACATGAACATGAAGACTAAATGGCAGGACTTGTTAGATTGGGATGTCACTAGACTGGTCCAATTGTTAAAATGACTGGGCTCTGACTAGTGGTCCAGTGGGTAATTTGCACCCCTGACTAGTGGTCCAGTGGGTAATTTGCACCCCTGACTAGTGGTCCAGTGGGTTATTTGCACCCCTGACTAGTGGTCCAGTGGGTAATTTGCACCCCTGACTACTCATGCTAGTGCTCCAGTGGGTAATTTGTACCCTTAGAGTGCATGTCAATGTTTACAATCCTTTACAATGACTAGACCCATGTGATCTACATTGTACTGATTGACAAAAGTGCAGGCCATTCTTTCATTAGTAAATAAGTATAAGACTATTTGCTGTCTATTTAAATCAATGCTGACAGTATCTGAAAATCAAGAATAGAGCAACTTAACAGCTTAACAGTCATAGTTCTCTACTTAGTGAACAGTCTTTTTTTTTTGGGGGGGGGGGGGAGGGGGGATGCCTGTAGCCGGTGACCGCCCTGTGTTTAAATGTGTACGGCACTGGGCAGTGAATGAATATTTCTGTCTGACCTCAAATGAAACTGATGGATTCAAATTAATTTGCTGTGAATGCTTTGGAAAGTGTCTATTAATCGTGTCAACAGATATTGAAGAGACTGTAAAATGGAATTGTATTGGTCACATGGTGGATTTGGTTGAAGGATATACTTGTATTGTTTCTTGAAAACCCGTGGGAACTTCTTGTAATCTCAGCTGGAAATGACTCAGGGCTGTGGTGACTCAGGGCTGTGTTTTGAACGGATACAAACTTGGGGCAATGTACTCACTACCTTACAATGACTATGGGTTTAAATCAAATTCGTAGGAAGTTGTCATGCACAGTGGAATTGAAATGATGTCTGTTTATACATCATGTTAAATTTCATTAGGTTTTGACGTAATTTTGCTAGTGGTTTGTAAGTTTTCAAACCGGTTATTTTAGTGTGTTTTTTAATGTATTCAACTGACATTGTCCAAGGGATTATTCCTAGGAATGTAAAGCACATTGAGAGTATTTGCTGATGATATGTGCTGCATATAGTGTAAGAATACAAAATTATTGTTCTTTTTGGTCACACTCTTAAAGCCTTTGGATATGCATGACTGTAAAGAGGAGTATGTAAGTCCAACTAACAAACTTGCCTATCAGTGGGCCATGCATACCAATCTTATCCATAGTGGTGTTGTGTGACCATAGAGTGGAAGGTAGTGGAGGTTTGATGCTGGCTGTAGGCTAGTAGTAGTACTAGTAGTAGGTTTGGGTGTATAACTGTACTGAGGAGTATCAGAGTTCATTGACAAAAGGGTAGATTTTGGAGGTCATAGGTTTTTAGTCCCGCTGTAGTCTATTTTTCTTTGTTCAACCCACACTTATTTAAAGTTTGCCCAGTCAGTTTCTCTGTGGTTTATTACTTGAAAAATGTAAATTATTACACCTCCTCAGGCCTGGAATTTTATCTTTGAGATGGCAAGGCCATTTTCATTTTGAAAAAGGCACTTCCATTGAAAAATCTTAAAGTTTATAGGAAACTTTTGAAGGGGCACCAAGGGTAAGACTAGGGCAACAGAGACCATGGCCTCCGTGGCCACCGTGTAATTCCAGGCCAAGAAGGTTTTTGCTTTTGGGCCACCATAAACCTTTAGCATGAGACAACTTTTTTATAGCATTGGTAAATTTCCACTTTGCATTTTTTGGTTAGCCTTGAGAGATGCATTTCAAATGCAATCCATTTCCGATTCAATCTATCCACTTCAAAGTTCTATCTTGTGTTGACAGTTGATGTAATCTTGTTTTGCGTTGCAGATCATTACAATACCAGTGAGAGAAGGCAGCGACGGTAACGAAGGATTCCGTGATTTCAAATTTATTGTTCAACCCTTGTCCGTACCGTCTGGTAGCAGCTATGAGTGCATACAGCAATTTACAAATAGGTCAGTGCATGTTCCTCTACATGTCTCAAGCAATGGTCAGGGTGGTAATCTGCATTTATGGCGTGTCGTGGCCGAGCGTTCTAGTTCACTGGACTCAAGCTCTGGTGTTGTCAGCAGCAGAGTGTGGGTTCGAATCCCTGTCAAGACACTTGTGCCCTTGAGCAAGGCGCTTAACCATATTGCTTCGTAAAAAATGGGAAGGTATTGCATTCTGCTCCACCAGCCAGGCTCCTAGTGGATGATACCCATGCCGACATCCTTACGGACTGTGAAGGGGGTCCCCCTGTTTCAGCTCCAGGAGTACATGTGTAGGTGCCAACGTGCCCCTGGTGACAGTTGATTTGGGTTGACAGCCCAAATCAGTAAAGTGTAGCCCTCACCTTGAAGTGGCCGTCCGGCCTTGTGAGTAAGGCGATATCTCATTAAAACAAAACTAAGTACCTTTTTTTATGGTGTGTCGAGACCGAGCGATCAAGCGCACTGGACTTAAGCTCTAGTGTTTCTGATCAGCAGAGTGTGGGTTCCAGTCCCGGGCTTGACGTTTGTGTTCTTCAGCAAAGCACTTTTCATAATGGATATGAATGTGATGTTTTTTCAATATTAAAAATAGTCCAATAGTCCAAATAACAAAGGTATTGTTTGTAAGTTCGTTTGATTTGTTGTAGCAAAATTGAATAAAAGAAAGTAGTGCTACATGGTTAGACATACAGGTCAAGGTCTCAATAGAATCCTTGTGAATAATTGAAACTGACGCTGTTTTCTTGTTTTTTCTCTTCTATAGTAAGGGTGTCCCTCACCTGGACTCAATCAGCTGCATCAAGACTAAAGTGCATGTCAGTGCATCAGATGATGTCTACCAAACCACACAGGAGAAAATGAAACTAGCTGATGAAGAGCAAAAGAAGATCAGGTATGCAAGTTTATACAAGTCCCAAGGGAGACTTGGTGCTTAGCAAGATTATCAACTAAGTAAAGATAAGCGGGAAAGGCAAGTTTTATACAAGTCCCATAGAGAGACTTGGTGGTAAGCAAGGTTATCAACTAAGTAAAGATAAGCGGGAAGGCAAGTTATTACAAGTCCCATAGGGAGACTTGGTGCTAAGCAAGATTATCAACTTAGTAAAGATAAAATTACTGCAAGGATTGCAAATAAAAATTCTAGACACAACGACTGTTGACAGTCAAGGTACACACAAGTTCACAGCTGACTTACCCAAACTTTATTTTGGTCACAACTTGAACTTTCACAAAGGTCATTTTGAGGTCATGTGGTGTGGTTTTAATTATTTTTAAACCAATATCAATGCAATATTAAGTTGGGCTGATAGACTCTGTAGGATGGAACAAAATTTGCGTACTTAATAGTACTGTATTGAAAAAACAGCTTTATAAATTCTTTCCTTTTTTTTTACAGCACTAAGGGGTCAGTCAGAAAGAAATCAAGAACTTTAAGATTAAGAAAATCACAAAGAGCCGAGTCAGATTTCCTTGTAAGCTTCTATCCAACCCAAAAGTCACCTACCAATACAGAAAGTGCAATAAGCTGGATAATGGGACAAAGTCCAACTAGTGGGTTCAAATGTTCCATCGAAAGGAGCTTGCTACCAACCAGCTTTTACCAATAGATCGTTAGGTAGTGTATTTGACGATCAAACTGTTTATTTCTAACTTTTTAACCATGGCACAGTGGGAAAATAAGCATGATACCAGCCACAGATAGTCATGTGCGATGGTGTTTGGGCTTGTAACCTTATTCTGGTAAGCATTTTTTTTTTCTGATCAGCTACTTTTTATGCTTAAGCAGAGTCTATGAAATTGGGCCCTGGAGATAATTCAGCAACTGGTTTGCTTCGCCTTGATGCGTATCTACCTGCTGGAAAAGGATGAATTATTTTATCTATTTTAAATACAAGTCAAGCAATGAATGAACCATTTGTATCCACAGGGACCGTGTTATTCATCTGTTAGCGTTAAGACCGTACAAGAAACCTGAACTCATTCTAAGACTTCAAAGAGATGGCATTATTATGAAGGATAAGAATCAACTCAGTAGCATCTTATCACAGGTATGGTCGGCCATTTTATTTATCCTCATTCAAATCAATGTATTCACCAAACTGAGGCTGTGGGGACAAAGTGCTCTGACATCTTGTTTGTATTTTAGTTTAATTTGAAGGTATTAAACAGGATTGGTAGAGCTGACAAAATAGTTGCAGACAATGTTCATGTTTTGTGTGAGCAACATATGCATCAAATAACAAACCTGTGAAAATTTTGACTTAATCTGTTGTGTGAGTGAGGAGAAAATAGTGCAAAACCATGCACAAAAACACCTGAAATCAGGTGTCTTGCGTTTTTTAAGCTTTTCAGATAGTTGTCTCGAATACAAATTCATTTCAGAGGGAAATATTTCACAGACAAAATGGTTCTAGTATGAACTTCACAAACAGTGAAGCTTTCAGACTTAAATTAAACTGATGTTTTTTCTCCTTACCAATCCTGTATAATATGAAAGAAATAAATGTTTTGAGATGTACATTTTAATTTCAGCTGCAATTTCCTTAATTTGTACCTCTTATAGTCAAGACTCGTTTCATATTATAAGATTAGATTTTAGTATTTTCACATTTACATTTATTGTCTTCAAACTATTTGTTGAGGTCATGTTGTTAATGGGGTATACAACATGTATGATGGAAAGTACTTGTGTTTGTTTTCACTGTGGTGCAGATTGCAACGTTATCGAGAGAGCAGGCCTACACACTGAATAAACATTTATACAACGAGGTACAGGAGGATTGGCCGTTGTACAGTGACGCCGATAGGTTACTAGTGACAAAGTAAGTTTGAACACGTCCTTTCGCTCTAATGAGGTCTTGATCTTGCACACAAAAAAACAACCTTGTACAACAACCTTGTATCTTGGAGGTTATTGACTTTGTGGATACATCTGGGTTATCATAAGCCAGATACGGCCTTCTGACCTTCTACAACTCACATTTCATGTAAACACTAATTTAGAAGATTCGACCTTGTTGCATCATATTCTTTATCCCTGATGACAATTTAACATCTATTAAAAGTTGCTGCTTCCCAGGTTGTATTGTAAACTTGGGTGTGATCCCTGGCTACAAGGCTTCTGACTGGCACCCCCGAACAAAGATATTGACAAAATTGGGAGACCGCCAACATAGGGCTAGATAGCTCAGTTGGTAGAGCACCGGTACGTTAATCCGGAGGTTGTTGGTTCAAATCCCGCTCTAGTAAATTTTTCTTTGTTCAACCCCAAACCATCTATTAAAATAATGTGAGTTATGTTTCATTTCAGGAATCTTAAACATTTAAATCCTAAAGAACATTCCTCATCTGTCAACACCATGTCTGTCTCCTTATCATCATCATCATCATCGTCTTCATCATCGTCTTCGAAGACGTCATCGTCTACAAAATCATCGCTGTCAAAACCGCCGTCGTCAAAACCGCCATCGTCGAAACCGCCATCGTCGAAACCGCCATCGTCGAAACCGCCATCGTCGAAACCGCCTTCGTCGAAACCGCCATCGTCAAAACCACCATCGTCGAAACCACCACTCTCAAGAACACCCTCCAAAGATATTCCCAAGCCGAGCCCTGCTCCCAAGGTGAACCCCACTGTGCGAATCGCTGCTGAGAAATTAAAAGCCAAAATTGCGGTAAGAACTACTTTTCCTATTTTACTTTTACTGAACGGATTATCAACTTAACTAATGTCAAGCTGGATCCTTTTAACATGGCCTTGGCAGTATGCTTGTTAGTACCCACAATCTTCTGTCAGATGTCTTGATATGTAGGCCATGTCCGAATAAATGGTTAATGTGGCTGGAATGCTGAGTAGTCATATTCTGCGATGTTGAAGTTGCAGCCAGTAGCCATAGCTGTAACCAGTAGCCATAGCTGTTGCCAGTAGCCAGCAGCCATAGCCAAAGTTGCTTGAATCGAAGCACCAACACTCTCATCCAGTAACATTATAAGCAATGATGTTGTTACATGTAGCTTGCAAATTATACAAAAAAACATCTTGTGATTTTGTTGAGTTCAAGTTCAAGTTCAAATATCAAAAGTTTTACTTATGCAGTCAGGTTCTACTTAATTAAGTAGTGGAGGAATTAGTTTGAGTTACTCAGTTTGATTTGTCTAGTTAACACTTGTTGCATGCAAGTCTGCATCAACATCTGATGTAGGTTGTAGTAGAACGTGCAAGTCTTGCGCGTATTCGAACAAAAGTTGAAATATTTGTTCAACTTCTGGCAAAAAGAATTGTATCTTTCATCTAGCTGCCAATCGATTATGTACAATAATTTTCTATGGATGTTGTTGTATTTACAGCATAAGAGACCCCTCTTGCCAGATGTTGTTGACTTTAAGGCCCCAAAGAAGACCCGGATTGCCCATAATGCCAAAAAACAGAGCCCTACTGCCGACGGGTCCTCCGCATCTTGTTCACCACCTTCAAAGTATGACGTCAGCAGTACGACCAAGCAATCTCCTGACCATCGTGTATCCAGTCCTCCCAGTATTATTAAACCAGTGGAGAAGGAGACAAAGAAGCATCAAGAACCTGAAGCAGGGTCAAAGGTCATAGAGCCCGTCGGCAAACTTTCACCTCCGAGCGATGTGTCATCAACGTCTAGTGGACCAGATTACCTAAAGTGAGTTTGAGAATCTTTTTTCCAGTAACATTGAACACATTTTAAAGTTGCATCTGAGTTGCAGTAACAGCTGCCCAACACTAAGCTTGGGCGATATCGCTTTTTCTCAGCTACGATATATCGTCGAGAATATATCGCGATATTCGATATAATCGCGATTATTATTTTATGACGTCAATCTACTACAAATCTCACGGTGGGAGTTGTGGCTATGATTGACCTATCATTAGGTCAATATTAGGTCGATATTCGATAATATCGTGGTATCGCCCAAGCTTACCCAACACATGTATTAATTATCAGTGCTTACATCAAGAGTATGTTGCTTTTCCTCTTACTGTTAGTGTTAATTGTTGTTGGAATGTCAACTGTGAATAGTCCCAATAGACTTTCTATCTTAGCTAGGGAGAGCCAAAAACCCAAAGTGTTATGTAATTATCGTAAAGGAATTGAGTGAACTTCTTTTGTGTATGCCCAGAGCACACAGTAGGCCTTATTCCTTTAATAGTTGCAATAGCCCATATAAAAACACAAGGAGATAAAAACAATCTCGCTCACTCTTCTCCAGCCTGCTGGTCTGGTCACAGACTCTTCAGTGGTCATCTCATGTATTTCATATTCTAGAGATGACTACTGTTCTCCAGCCTGTTGATCTGGTCACAGACTCTACAGTGGTCATCTCTTGTATTTCATATTCTAGAGATTACCTCGGTTCTCAGTCTGTTGATCTGGTCACAGACTTTCAGTGGTCATTTCTTTTATTTCATATTCTAGAGTGACTACTGTTCTCCTGCCTGTTGATCTGGTCACAGACTCTACAGTGGTCATCTCTTGTATTTCATATTCTAGAGATGACCTGTTCTCCAGTCTGTTGATCTGGTCACAGACTCTTCAGTGGTCATTTCTTTTATTTCATATTCTAGAGTTGACCACTGTTCTCCAGCCTGTTGGTCTGGTCACAGACTATTCAGTGGTCATCTCTTTTATTTCATATTCTAGAGTTGACCACTGTTCTCCAGCCTGTTGGTCTGGTCATAGACTCTTCAGTGGTCATCTCTTGTGTTTCATATTCTAGATCCCGCCAACAATTCATTTTTAGTTTTTAATTAGCTACCACTTAAACATTGGTCGATGTTTTTGTGCAATACCTTAAATGAAAGCTTATAACTTTCTCGAATCAATACAAATAGCTATTTACTATTTAAAGCTAAATTTGGGGGTCAAACCTGCCCAAAATCTTTAAAGGATTGAAAACTAGGCAATGATGTTATCAAAGTGAGCAGAGATTAGAAATTGCATATCCCAGTAACATTTGTCCCAGAGTTTGCTCCTGTAGTGGAAACAGAGCTAACTGAATGAATCAATAAAAGGTGGTTTTCTTTCTTGCTTGCTTACCCCAGCAAATTCACAACAATCACCTCCCATGAGCAGAAACAACGCTACAAAGATGTGTTCAACAGAGACTACCCTGAGTATAAGAAGTTGCATTCCTGCGTAGAGGGAGTCAGGCTCAAGTTCACCAAGCTGAAAGAACAACTCCATAACGCATCCGAAGGCAGTGAGGAATTTCAGCAGATCAAGCTCAAAGTTCTAGAGGAATACACCAAGATTCAGGCGGTAGGTTTTATTCTGGACAATTCTAACTTCCAATGACGGCGAATGTTTTCCCTTGTATAGCGTAGCAAAATGCAATACAGAGTGTGTCAAATGCTACTCAAAAATAATTTGCTGTTCAATATTAGCATTCAATGTGCTCAAAACATGCTCAGTTTAAATATTTTGGCTTGCAGAATTAAATCATTCCCTTTGCAGACTGAGGAATTCACTAATCAATTGCAATAGCTCATTCTCAACCAGTGAACTCCAAATCAATTCTATCTTCAATTGGGTACAGTACAATAAACTCGCTAACCGCGTATTCTGCGCTTACAGCCCATAGAATTGTATGCTTTACAGGGCGTTAGAAGTGCAGAACTTTGTGGTGAGCAGAGCTATGAAGTTAAACCCTGGCCCAATTTCATAAAGCCTGTAAGCACAAAAGCTTGCTAAGCAAAGAAAAATCTTGCTTAGCAAAAACAGGTTACCAGCCAAAGAGTTTACATTGTTGCCACTGGTTCCCAACGCGTATTTTGCTAAGCAACGAAATTTGCCAAGCAGTATTTTCTGCCTAGCAACTTTATGAAATTGGGACCTTTTCACTTCAGCTTTCACCGACTCATTCTTAACCATAAATAATGAGCTACTTTAAGGCTTGACTAATTAAAAGTAACTTCTCCCTCCCCTTGTGTAGGACAAAGATTATGTCAAGAAGGAATCAAGACGATGTGAGCTCCACGAGAAATTAGCGCATGTCAAGAGTTTGATAGCAGCCTACGATAATTCTAGACAACACGGAACGACGACATAGGACATGAAATGAAACCAGTTTTCCACAGTGGGTTCAATCACTAAGTATATCACATCATGAGACATGGGTAATGCCTTTCTAATCTATTCAAATGTTAAAAGCAATTCCGTTCGTAATGAAAACCTAGAAAGTTTATGTGTATGGTCATGCCTGATTTTGCAAGCAAAGAATTGTTTAATTTTTCAAGACCATAAACTAATTTGTCTTACCAGAAATATCAACATTACAGTTGTTACTGTTGGTATAATGGCAGGCTTAGGCTTTGGAGTGACTGTTATTAGACAACGTTTCCACCCCATATTGGTCTTATTTGTGTTTTTTACTTTCTGATGATTGAACAATTGTTATCGGAGGCCATGTCTGTTTAACAAGTATTGCAGTTTGACCCATAAGATTGCCATGATTTTTCTTCAAGTTAGAATTTGAATAAATATTTATTATTTACTCTGATTTTGTTCACTTAATTTCTTTTTTTCAAAGTGCAAGGAGAGAAGAAATAATTGATGAAAATTATGATGTATGGAAAAACAAGGAAGATGTATCTTACAAAAAAAAAAAAAAAAAAAAAATAATATTTATTAAAAAACAAAACAAAAAGAAACAGAAGCTTTTTACAATTTTAAACAAAATGACCAGGGCTTCCAAATTTTGGTTTTCAATTTTGTTTTCATTCCTAAAGTACAAAAAATAAAAAAATACGAAAAAAAGTCATCTTAGATTTTACAAAAGGTGAAGGTTTGTGAATATCTTTAAAAAAATATTTTCCAGAAAGATTTTGTTATGGTGAAAATTACAGTTTAGATGAAAAAATAGACAAAATTTCTTTCAGATATGTTTAGGAATCAGGTATGCCATCAATTTAACCAACATTTTTGCACCCTTTCTCTGAAACTATCATTTTCAATTGATATTTCAAAAAAGTTGACATAAATTGAAGTTTTTATTTTAATTTTATGATCCTTAAAATTTGCATAGTTTTGCAAATCTATTCTCTTCATAGTCCCTTTTAACTTAGGGTCATAGATTGGTAATATTTTTTAATGAAGTTAATTAATGACCATAAAATTTTACTTGGTGTGAAGCACTGCAGCTGTTGATAGTATAAACTATTTTGAGAAAGGATTCCCTTTGAAGTAATATGGTTTGGAACTTTTCACCCCCAAAAATTTGAATCTGAGAAATGATTCATGCATGATTTGTTTCTCAGATTTGTTAGGGTTGTTTGCGAAGACTGCGGCCAGAGATGCGTTTGGTACCCGCTGTCACCTCCCTAGACATAGATGGATTTGTCTTTCTTTTGAAAATACTGCAACAGTTTTGTTGCTGTTTTGGGCAAGTAGACCCTGTGTTCAGCTGAAACTTTCACATGTGACTTTTATTGTTTCTTTCTTTATAGCTTTGCCTATAAATCAGCATTACAGTGACAAAAAACAATCTATGACCCTATCTTTATTTGTTCCTTTTTATTTCAAAGAAAAATAGCAACTTGGGAAACTTTAAAATAAGGAAAGCAGTATAGATTAGGACAGACATGGCCTCAACTGGTTAGGAGAGATGTGGAAATTCTGGTTTCAAAATGACAATGATGGTACTCACTGCACAGTATTATTTGGAAAAATGTCAAATATTTACTTTTAAGAAAGAGTTATAATTACATTACTAAAGTCAATGATGCAAATTTTGAGATCAAACATTTTTTCAGAAAGAAATATTGCAATAATATTTTAAAATTTATCAACAACAGAAACACTGCTATTAAATTATTATAGATGTTATGAATTAGTTCCAAAAGAATTATTTAGTAATGCACAGAATATCTGTATCATGTTTTCAATTAATGTACCACGAGAATTTATTCCCATAGCATTCCAGTTTAAGGTATGAGAAAGCTTTCAAATGAAATCTTTGTGGATTCTTTTTGCTTTCAAAGTTAAAATGAATTAGCTGTTGGAAAAAGCTTTGCAACTAAAATGACCCATGGTGTGGTCACAGCCTTAGTGACAGGAAGACTCATACTGGAAGAAATAATAATTTACCATTTATTAGAGATTTCACATTGTTGTGTAGAACATGACCAACCACAAAACAAAAAGCTTGGTCAGGATTTGAACTCACAACATTTGGGTTACTGTACCATTGTATCTGGGCTGTCAAGCTCTACATCAGAGATCTTACTATTGTATCAAATAACATACCTTAGTACTGATGACGTCACAGTTTGTCTACCACTTTGCATACGAATGGGAAACCTGTGTGTGTTTCTGCACAACTGTGGGTAATGCAGTACCCAGTTACAACACTGACAAACCATGACATCATCAAAACAGGGGTCTATTGAAAACCAAACATTTGGAATGAATTCAGATGTCACCAAATAAAACACTGTCCATGGAAGTGAGTAATGTAACTATAACCCTTTGGTTTTTAATGATTAGAAATGTTTAAAGTGAAACTGAATTGGAACTTCATTTTAAAGCTATGCGCTGTAACAATCCACATAAGTATATTGCAGATTTATGGAAGCTTACAAATCCATCGATAAAGATTCATAATTATTTACAAAAGTCTGAAGTAGTGAAGAAACAAAAATACACGAGGGAAAACATCTGGTTTAACTGAGTTGGTGAATTTTATTGTCGATTTTATTTACATTCGTTAGTAATGTTATTCAGTTTGTGAAAGCTGTCTCGAAGCAATTATCTTATCTCAAAACTATTAACAAGTTGTATTCATAAGGTCACTTGATTTCACGGTGGAATACAATGCGGCCCTTCCATGTCAAAACACTGCTTGTAAGCTCGGCAGATAACAGTAGCATTAAAAACAGCTTTAAAGACCATGCTCTATTCAAAACCATACACTGTAAGTTGAAACTTCCAGAAAATGAAAAAGCGCCCTCAATTTACCCAGAAACGATCTTATAATCAAAAATACAAATATTCGAGTTGGGCTGTTTTTGTCATGGAAGAGCCGAATGTCACCTTTATGTTGGATGACGGGTCTGGAACTGTCTCTACAAGATTCAAATTCTGGACCTGTTGCAGGTATTTTATCCTGGAAGAAATGACACTAAAGTTGCATTGCTGGGAATTCTTTACCATGTTATTTTAATTATCTGCTGGTTTTCATGATACCAAGTAACCATTGTGATGAAATATTTATGGAGGGGAAAAAACTTTCTCTTTTTTTAAACTGTTGGATTAGATTGACTGTATTCTTCATTTTAAAAAATCAACTCTGTCTTCATTCCTTTAGGGTATTATTTTTATTTTGCTTTTAAGTTATTTATTTTATTTACTATTATAACTATTGTTAGTTATTTGTTTATTATTTTTATTTAAATGTTTTTTTTATTTTTATTTTTTGTTTATTTTCTTTTCTTTAGGGTTGTGGCAACAGGCCCAAGACTTCCTTTCTTAAAACAAAATTCACAATTCGTTTTTTCTCCTTGAAAGTAAACCAGATGTTATAAGTGCTCTTTAATTAATAATGGGCAATATTTGCCTTAATTGATCTTGAATTTTAAATCTTCAGACTTCTCTTCAATATTGTAAAAAAAAAGAAAATTGTACAGTACAGGGTCACAAACGGGTCACTATATAACCAAGATTGTAATGGTGGTCATCAGAGTCACCATGTACACAGTGTACAAAGCCAAACAATGAAGTCTACAATGTATCATGCATCAAATTATACGAGATAATTAATGACGAATCAAATTGTATTGTTTATATTATAAGGGTGCTTGGAAGGGGATGGGCTGTGGGAAGGGGGTGGGGGGGGTCATCGTAACCTTTTCATAATTGACTGCTATTTATATATCATATTAACGACGAATAAAATACCATGCTATCCTAAACCATGCTATCCTGAGCCATAGTTTAAAAAACAAATAGATCAATTTGCCCATTTTGTTTTGATAGTTTGGGGTTTTATATTCAGGTTGTAATACCAAACCGTCTGATGCCGATGCATCATTACATGTATCTTACTATCAGTCATCTTGGATCTGTATTTTATTTATTTGTTTTGCCGTTGTACAGCATCCAAAAACCATCTTCGTCGAGTTGTTTCAATCAACGGACATTCTCATAAATTAGTTTTGCTACTGACATTTATGTATTTTTAAGAACGAAGCAAAATTATATGTAGGTCTTCATCCTGGAAATTTATTTATATAAAGCTTGAAATTAAAGATTTACTTGCGATGGCCTAATAAGATGCACTGTAATGGTTAATTGGAGAATGTTACTTGGTTGTAGTCTGGGTGTCGCCAAGATAGTTGCCATGGAATGTCCTTTTATATAAAGCCATTAGCGATTTTAGATGTGAGTGATGTCTGGTACAATGACTCACTTAGACACAAGTTACTGCTTAATATTGGAATTCCTCAGACTACAAAGACAGTTGCTATGTCAAATTGTTTGGCGTTGTTACGCGAACACCCATATAATTTTGAATGAATGTGTATGGAACAATGGAACCAGGGTTTGCTAAATCTGGAGGTTGCTATACAAAAGCTTTCCACAAACCATTGGCAACTGTCTCCATAGTCTGAGGAATGTTAGTTTAAGCGGTAATTTATGGCTAAGCAAGTCATTGTACCAGACATTGTTCAAGTCTCACTCACAAAATGACTTATTGGGCTATGCTGTAAAAGCAACAGCTTTGGCTTTAAGCATATTGTGGCTAAAGCTAATATAGCATTAGCCATAGCCAAATGGTCTTACTTCAAAAACAATTGTAGTCGAATAAGAATTTGTTATGAAATCTGTTAATTCTTCCAACATCTACATAAAGGCCTTTTAGTTGTTGTCCACCATAGGAAAGTCAATCTGATAGGGGAAACGCTACATAAATGTATAGGCCTATCGTTTCACAGCTGTGATTGCAATTTTATTTATTATCAACAATAAATAGTAATAATGAAATACAACTGGTTCAGGGCAGAGAGAAATTATGGGACATATTTTGATTTAAATGTTTCGAGATGGCAGCTTATTGACAATTTTCAAAGATAAAATAATCAAAACTTGTTATTTGAATTTCTGTTGCCACATTAGAATATAAAGAAATTGTTAAGAACAACCACTTAATGTTCACTTCAAGACAGGAATTTAAAAGTATAGTTGATCTCAAAAACCTTTCTTGTATTCTAAGATGAAACTGTACTATTTACCTGTGCATGCATTTTCTACAATAATACAACAGCCTGTAACATGTTTGTTGCCACTTGTCTTTAGGAAATACTGAACAAGGGATTCCTGTGACTTTTCATGCACAGTTGTTAACTTTTAAAATTAGCAACGGATGAACTCCTGCCATCCTTCAACCACGGAGCAAGTTGGCCTGCCGATTAATTGTTTGAAAGTGGTGGTTGTTTTGCGTTCACTGAATTATACCTTCAAAGATTGTATAGGCTCAGGAGATCAACATTAATTCATTTTATGTCCATTGGTCTAACTTGCTCATGGTTGAATGAAGTCCGTAGGACGTACGAATCAGCTTGGACTAGACGGGGCTCGCCGGTTCAGCTTTCTCTTAATACCACGGCCCAACTTCATAGAGCTGCTTAAGCACAACAAGATGCGAAGCACAACAAAATACATGCTTACCAGACTAAGGTTACCAGCCAAACTACCATCATGCCACATGTACCATTTGTGGCTGGTATCTTGCTCATTCTGCTTAGCAAAAAAAAAATGTTAAGCAATATTTTCTGCAGCTTTATGAAATTGGGCCCAGACAGTACAGGGGTTGATTATGAGGCAAATATTTACCGGAACATATCGTTGGATCAGTGCTATAAGGTCATTATTTGTAACTTCATAATTATGGTAAAAAGAGTCTTAGATCTAAAAGGCTAAAACAGAAAACTATCAAACACCTTAAGTAATTGTTTTCCAAACAAATGTCATATTTATCTATGCTTTACAAATACTGGTAGATATACATGTATCAGCAATTAAGTCCAATTACCAGGCTCTTCAAAATGTGGCAAGCCCAATTTTATGAAGTTAATAGAAATTATAATAATGACGTTTTATTACTGAACTGATGATATGAATTGTTGCTCAGAACTTTCACTTGACCAGAAATATTCCAAGAGGAGAATGTTTTGTTTCGATTTCGAATTCGAATTTGACATTTTGCTTTCCATTCAGGAGTTGGTGCATTTTTAAATTTGAAATTCAAAACCTCTCAAAGATAACGCTCGTATCATAAGTATTTTTTTGTGTGAAACATTTGAAGGTGATTGAGCAACAGTATACTACAGACTTCTTTTGCATGGCATGTAATTAAAAATGACTCACCCTGCTCTGGACATTGTAGGGTTTTGTGATTTTGAAAACTTGGTATTGTATAAGTAACTTACTCTAGTGCCCAAAGCTCTGACATGAAAGCCTTTAAACAGCTTTAATATTGCCAAATTACCTTCCAATGATGACAAATGCCTATTCTGGGGACTTAACATTATCAGTGTCATTCTGATAAAAAAATAATAAATTCTGAGATTAATGTATAATAAAATTATAGCATTTAAACTGGATGAGTAATGTGTTGTTAATTTTTAGTGGACTTAAACTCTACTCTGAGAGATTTCACAGGTTCTTTTCCCAATTACCAAACTCTGAAGCAGACAATCATGATGAAACTGCATGACTGTGTTACCATTGCAAAGTTTGAAATTCAATGGTACTCTGCATCGGGCTAGATTTGTGCACTCCCCAACACTCTTCATGTCAACTGTCATCCTCTAAGAAAAGAAAACAAACAAAACACGTCAGTTAACAAACCCTGGAAGTGCCTGTTGTGGTGACATTTTCAAAATTCACGCTCAAACATCCTGATGGTAGGAACCAGGGCCCAATTTCATGGCTCTGCTAACCGTCGAATTTCTGCGCCAGCTGTGTAAGCGTAGAATGCCTAGTAACGTGGTACGCCCGCGCACAAGCCGAAATTTCCCGCTAACCCGTGAAATACGCTTGACGGAAGCGCAGAATTCCCTGCTTCCCCAAGCGTCGATTCTTTGCTTACGGTAAGCAGAGCCATGAAATCGGGCCTAGATGTGACACTCACACACCCGTAGCGGCACGGTTGCCATGAATATATCATAAAACTGTTCTTTAAATTCTTCAACGAATTTCTGCAATCGTCACTGTTGCTCACCTTTTTTCATAATGATCTGGAAGTATGTGTTTTCTTGAGAGAATTTTGTTTGTGTTTTTGTTTACCAATCCGAGGAATGACGCAAAAGACGCACGTTGTAATCACGACATACAGCGACCGGGTAAACAAAATGCCCAAACCATGCCAAAGCATGGCATTCATAGACATAAACAATGAAATTCAGGGGAAAATTAAATTTCAATTTGCAAATAAATTACAATTCTCATTTCCAAACATGATTTGTTCGCGTACAGAGGTTAAATGTATTATATCGCCACTTGTCAACAACTGATGAGCAAAAGGCCGATGTAGTGTTAAGTTTGTCCTGCTGATTGCGACTCGACCAAGTTAAGTATCACAAAGGAAACTGGAGTCGTACAAAAGTCGTTTAATTGCAGGCTTTTTCTGATCTTAGGGAAAAAATCGTAAGAAATGTGTAAACGAATTGGTTTGTCACTTTCTAAGCATTGTGGTGTCGTATTAAATGTGGGAATAAAAGAAAATCATATTTTCACCCTAGAATTTAAGGTAACACTTCATGAACAATCAATGGCCGATTACAATGCTGGACATTGAGATTCAACCGTTAAAACGTCGTTCTTACAACTTAGATTTAGGAAATAATCCAAGAATTTTCGTGAATTTCTTTATTTAAGGGATTTCTAAGACTCAACTTATATCCAATAAAAAAACAAATTGTACACACTTCCCGGAGGGTCTTACGTACGCTCGCGTTGAATATTCACCAAACAATCGCGTAACACCAGTAGCACGCGCTGTAGGCGGTACGCGTCATCAGCGCAGGCGCAAAAAGAGCGCACCGCCGCGCACATACGTACATGGCCGGAAAGTGTCACGACTGTGTTTTGAGATACCGAACGATAATTCCTTCTACTTTTATCGTTTTGCAAACATTGAGAAAGTTTTGAAGCTACTCAGGGGAGAAAAAGCGGAAACAACCCACAAATTTCGTGAGAAAAGGAATCTTCTTATGGTTATTGATTTAACTGTTTCCATTTGTATCATCTCCCCGCTCGCCCATTGCTTTACACGTTGTTTCACTTGCGTTCTCACGGATTTTGCCCGTGGTTTGGGTATAGTCGGATGCTGTCAAAATTACGGTATCCAGACGTTGATTTCCATACCCCCCCACCATCACCAACCATCAACAATAATAAACGTGCTGCAGTAAGTTTGTTTATAAAGAATCCGTTTGCCGTCTGTCGTCGTCTGTGGGTAATCGGAAATCACATCAAATCACTCTAGGATTATAGCGAACAGCCGGCCACAGAATGGGTTAAAATTCCAAGCTGTCATTTGGGGGGTAAGTTTTGATTGAGTCTTTTTGAGCAAGGAATGAACGCCAAGCAAAGGTCGACTTGTGCCCAATTTCCGGACATTACAGTTAACGCTACACCATGGTTACAGTACACCACACCATTAAACCAGTCCAAACTGCCAGTGCCACTCCATGCAGGCAGTGCATTTCTCTATCTAATGTAGTGACCATGTGCACTGGCACTAGGCCTACTTCTGCCATTCATTATTGAGTTATGGCACACATAATTTTACTTCTAAGTTCTAGCCCAGAAAAATGTCCATATAATTTTGAAAATTTAGACTGCCACTTTTTCACTCATTCATGATTCATTGATGTTACCAACGGCAACGCACATTTCCATCAAAAAACAATATCAGGGCTTGCCCTTAACACTAGCCGGCGTACATTGTCTAGTAAAAAATGTTATGGGCTAGTAAACACCACTTCTTAACTTGCCCTGTGGGCTACTAAAAACTGTGCAACCTACTTGTTTAAAATGCTAATTTCTTCCTTTTCAGATGTGAATAATTAATGTATAAAATGTGTTAATCCTTATTGAGTGTGTGAATATAACTAATTAAACTGGTTGTGATCGTTAACATTAACACATCAGAACATTACATTCATTGCAATTCCTGTTCAAAATCTGGGCTACTAAAACTTCCTGGGGGCAAGTAAAATGCACAGTTTACTGGCCCGGCGGCTACTTTACAAAAGCTTAAGCGCAAGGCCTGAATATACATCTCAATTGAGTAAATAAGACACTTTTAGTTTACTATTTTATTTCATAAAGATCGATCAAATAGGCAGTTGAGTTGGATATGGAAATTTTACCCCTCTGGCCCATTGATTTGTACCTGCACTGCATGCAGCAGTGCCATATCCTATTCCTACAAAGTTTGACAACTTCCTGAATGGGCTTTGGAACCGATGGGTTCATGACTTGATCAAGTTTATAACTTTATCTTACCTTTATTTAGTCCTTGCTCTATGGTTGTACTTTTTGTATTTTGCTTGTTGTTAACTGAATTTTTCTGTCAGCACTGTGAGGCATTGCATCTGGGCCCAATTTCATAGCACTGCTTATCAGTAAGCAAATTTTCGTGCTAACTGTAGCAGAAAAATTTGCTTAAGCATAGGTGTATTTCACAGGTTAGCAAGAAAATAAGGCGGTCATCTTGTGCGTTCACCATGTATATTTTGCATTGATACGTCATTCTTTTTTGTGCAGTAAGCACCGGGAGGCTAGCATGCCTTTTCGTGTGCTAAGGGTTAGCATCGCTATGAAATAGAAATTCATGCAGTAAGCAAAGAATCGGCGGTTAAGCAGCGCTGTGAAATTGGGCCCAGTTGGTTTATAAATTTTGATTTATTGTTATTGTTATTAATGTTATTGACATTATTTTATCCCGTACATTTTGTAACTACATGTAGGTTCCCCAGTCAGTGAGGCTTTTGACTCTCAAG